>OZ007597.1:275532279-277932279 GCA_963931845.1 Maratus michaelseni
CAACATAGGCCATATTTTATGTCGGTGCCGCAACCCCCAGGGGGGTGCAGGGGCAAAAAACGTTCTAAAATTTCGATTTTTTTTATACTGAAGGTGTTAGAAACATGAAATTTGGCATGGTAGTTACTTATAAGATGTAAATGCTCTCTAAGAACAAATTCTAAAAAAAAAATCGAAATTTAAAAGGGTGAAATGAGTGAAAAGCGTTCTAAAAACATTCTAAATTACAATTTCTATGAAATCTCTGGAACTACAGAACCGTTTTCAAAAGTGATGGTGGCAAATTGATGGTGACAATCCCTGCTCCAACATAGGCTAAATTTTATGTCGGTGCCACTACCACAGAGGGGGTGCAAGAGCGGAAAACATTCTAAAATTTCAATTTTTTTTTATACTGAAGGAACTATAAACTTGAAATTTGGCATGGTAATTATTTATAAGATGTAAATGCTCTCTAAGAACACTAGATACTTTTTTAGGTAAGGATGGAGCCCGTTTAACAATGAGAAGCTTTCTGACACATATGCGAACTCATGCAAAAGGATATAACGCTTGGAGGCATGATTATTGAAGTGATTTGTAATCGAACAGGCCTTTTCACTTTTTTGATATTGAATTACATCTTGGGTTGCAAGCGACTGTTGTCGCATGACGACAGTTTTTTCTTTTCCCGCGCTGTCGCGCCCAGTAATTCTGTATTATACATTTAAGTAAACAATTTGGAAAACGCATAACCTATTTAAAAACGTAATTTCAGGAATTTCCAACATATACAATATTCAGGAAATTATCCGAATACTTTTATTCAGCCCTGTACAGGATCTACAGATTTGTATATATACTACATAGGATGCTAAATTTTAGTTTTGTTTGGAAACGCGCAGCACAGTTTAAAATTCTACTTCTGGAGTTTCTGTCCATAAATAGAAATGTGTTCGAACTTTTGTGCTGCCCTGTATATAAAATACAGAATTTATACACACCAAGTAATAGACAAAAAGTGGGTTAAATTTAAAATCGCGTTCAGCAACTTAAAACGCACTTCCAGGAATTATTTTTAATAGGCGTAGAGATTTTTTTTTGTATGTCCCTGTAAATGAACGATGACTGCTGTACACACAATATTCAGTAGTAAGCCTCTTGTAATGCACCTTAGTGATATATATAAATTTCAGTGCGTTTAAAATAGTGAAACATTATTTAATTAAACCGCAAACGATTTTTCTCCATAGACGTAATGTAACGGAATTCTTTTGACTGTCCCTGTAAAGTAACTATAAGTGCTATGCACACCCTATTCCATATTAAGCTTCTTGTAATGCACCTTAGTGATATATATCAATTACAATGTATTTGAAATTGTGTAACATCATTAAAATAAACCGCAACTGATTTTTTCCCATAGACCGTAATGTAACGGAATTCTTTTGAGTGACCCTGTAAAAAAACTATAACTGCTACACACTTCAGTTGAAATAGGGAACATGCTATAGTTAACGACAATAACATATAAAAATTGCAGGGCAATCCTTTTTTACGGGAGTTAGAGCACGGACAGACGGCAGACAAACCAGACACTTTTCAACTAGGTTGGAAAGTGTTAATAAATTTATTCATAAGTAATGATAATAAAGTACAGTAAAACCTGTGAAAATAAATCTGTCAATGACGGGATCCTGTCTTAAGCGGAAAAAGTGTTGATCTTTGCAAAATGTACATAATAATATGTGCGAAAAGAAGATAAAACATTTACAGCAGACGATGTTCCTGTTAATAAGGGAACCTGTCTATAACGGATTTTTCTTTCCTATGCGATTCCGACTTAAAAGATTTTACTGTATAGCATTTATCAGATTTTTATGTCTTCAAGCCATGGAATATGGATTAAAGACATTAATGATAACCCACACAAACAATTATATACAAATAGAGATTCATTAAAAAATCAATATAGTTTAAATAGGCACAGGAAGAAAGAAATGTAGGGAAAGGCAGTATTTTATAACGGACGTGCCTATGCAATGCATCACAGCGACAGCTCTGGGTACTTTTTAAAAAATAAACATTCAAAAAAAAAAAAAAAAAAAAAAAGGGCTGAAATGAGTATTTTCTATCAGAACCCATCGCACAAGACAATTTCTAACCATAGAGGCGCAAAAATCTATGTTTTGTAGAAATTCAGTCGGGTCGAACCGAGCTGAGCTCGGCCGTACTTTTAGCTTTTAATACAGGGCCTGGCCAGACCAATAATTTGTACGGGCCGGGCCAGTCCGGTCCAAAAACTTTCTTCTATGCGTCAGGCTGTTCCCGGGCTTGGAAATTTCAACCTATGCAGACCTCTAACCAATGAATATTTTCTTTATATTCTTTGCTCTAACTACACGGATCTTATGCCGAGAAAAAATTAAGCGAAAGCCATTCTGTTAATCCACTCTTCTGCGCAAAAAAGAAAAAAAAAAAAAAAAAAACGGATGGAGAAGGTTAGAAATAATAAGAAAAAAGCAATGAGAAGGCAACTTTTTAGTAAGACGCTAGTAAGACAATGACGAATGAGTTTTGTACAGGGTTGCTGCAAAGGCTCTTCCTTCGAACACGCCTATCATCCAGGCAATCATCTGTGTCTTTCGCCAAACTTTGGCTACTTTTAAAGGAAGGGTCACACTCACACATATCTATCTACACTTACATTCATCGTAGGATTTTTTTTTTTCTAATTTAGTGAAAATTTCTTGAATGACGTCCCCCCCCCCCTCCATCCTTTGCATTGGACATAATACAGAAACTAATAATACACTCCTCAAATTTTCTATTTTTTAAAATGAAAATAATATATCTAATGAAACAGCTGTACTGCTTCTTGTCATTCAAATGTAGGATGTTTATGATGATGATAGTAGCATAGCAAAAAAAAAAAAAAAAAAAAAAAAAAAAAAAAAAATATATATATATATATAGGAGGTGTTTCAAGTAGTCATTTTTAAGTTATCGACAGATTGCGATTATCAATTGTCCAGGCTAATGCTATTATCATGAAATAGACATTTTAATTATCTTATATAGAAGATTAAAAATTAAAAAATATATATACAGAGTTTCGATTATCAGTCATATTATGAGACAACTAGAGTAGAAGGGGCCCCTTTCATAAAATATAAAGTTTTAACAGGTTAAAAATTTTGATTGATAGTTTTAAATATTAAATAAATTGTAGTATAAGCCCTTTTCTTTCCTACGTCTCTGGATGATGATTATTTTTAACCACACTTCTATCTCAAAACATCAAACTCCAATTGATATGAATTAAAGTAGGCCATAATTTTAAATAAAATATGCTTCTTAAAGACCAATGTTCTATTCATAACTGAAAACTGCTTTTTATATGATGTTATTGTTATATTGGTACTAAATTTAACAGATATATGTTTGATGAAATATCATCAAACAGAATTTGGGATTTACTTTTTTACTTGTGGAGTTTTAACCATCATCTTTTATTTACCTGAAATCTTAAGTCAAGTATGAGGAGTACTTGATATCACCTAGATATTAAAAGTTACTTCCTTAAGTTAATTAATTTAGTTTTATGTGAGTAATATTAAACTCGGACCAATTTTTAGCATACAGCCTTCCAGTTTGTTCATATTTTGGTGGATATTAAAATTTTACTTAGAAAATTTGAAAAAAAAAAAAAAAATTGTTTTTTATTTCATTAAATAATAATAATTAAAAATTTTATTTAATTTTTAATATTAACTTTTTTAAATACTAATTTTGAATATATATATATATTTTAATTTAAAATTTTAATTTATTTATTTTAAAAGTAATTTTTTTAATTAAAATTAAATTTAGCTCATCTTTACAAAAAAAAAAAAAAAAAAAAAAAAAAAAAATCGAAAACGCAGAGCAAAATAAAATTAAAATATAGTAATTGTATTAATCTCTAATGTCCAAATAGATATATTTGTCTGCGCTTCTTTAAACCAGCTAGTTTAAAAAAAAATGTATATTACAATTTTAATATATTTTTTATATTTCATATTTTTAGAAATGATAATTTTTAATACTTTTTAAAATAATACTATTTAATATATTTTAAAATTTAAAAATATTTATTTATTTAAATTTAATTTAATCCATCTTTAGAAAGAAATCGAAAGTGGAAAGCAAAATAAAATAAAAATATAATCATTGATCTGAAGCCAAAGTAAACATATTTCTCTGTGCTTCTTTAATCCAGCCGGTTTCCAAATCTAACCACAACAAAACAACCTTATATTGCCGGCTGGCTTGGCCAGCCGGCAACCGATAGAGGGCGCTGATCCGAATAAACAAAGCAACATTGTAAACAAACTCGTAGGACGGCAGCGGAGTGGCCAGTACTAGGAAACCGACCAGCCGGCAGCGTAGTCACGGCCTGTTTAAAGTTGCGCAATGAGTTTTTTCTTGAACATTATTGTTAATATATTATGAATAAACTATTGCGATATCAAAAATAAGAATAAAGTTTTCATTTAACCTTTTCAAAAATGAGGTCCAACATTATTACTATTGTTACATATCATGTCTGATTTAGGCAGAAGTTTGACATCTATGGACTGGTTATCAAGGATTAATGTTCGAGGGTCTATGAATGGAGTTGATTCTTCCGATGGAAATACAATATCTCATTGTGAGAGTAATAGAAACTGTCGGCAGAAAGATGGAAAACCACCATACAGTTATGCTACATTAATATCTTACGCCATAAATAGCTCCCCTTCTAAGAAAATGACTTTAAATGAAATTTACAATTGGATTTGTTCTAATTTCCCATATTATAGAGATATAGGTGACGGCTGGAAAGTAAGACCAATTAATAATTTAAAGCTTTTTCTACTAATTAAATAAACATATTGCTTTTATTATTAATCTAATTATTTCTGTATTAAACAGTATGCAATCGCATATTAGTTTTTCTAAAACGAAAGTAAATAAAATCGTGAAATTTTTGTTGACCTTAAATGGTTTTTATGTATTTATCGATGCATTATTTCAATTTCGCAAAGAAAAGTACAATTAAAAGTAATATGTTGTGTGTTTAGAACAGTCAAGCATGTACTGTGTATAGAACAGACTTAATATTCTGAATTGTGACTTTAATGTGAATGAATGGAAATACACAAATTTATATTTTTATCAATACCAACACTAAGATAAATAAGAAACTATAGTTTTAAAATGTACTATATAAAGATATAGCTTTTAGCTGGGGATTTAAGAGGTTAAATTATAAAAAAATTAAAATCCTACCAAATAATATTGACAAAGTGAATTAAGAATAACTAGCTGACCAGTCCGGGCCAGTGGTAATAAATAAATTTTAAAAAGATCTAGTTTTTATTATTTTATATCTTTAACCGAATATTGTATTCTGAAATTATATTTTTTAAATGAAAAATTCATGAAAAATATTGATGTTTAGTGATAAAAGCGCTCATTTTCTTGTTCTTTTTGTCCAAACTCTTTGAATTCTTTATTGGTTATCAATAAACCGGTTTTACAGCTCATATAAAATTTTTGTGAAAAAAATATTGTTAACTAGTTGTAAAAGAAATGTTTTCTTTTCGTTTTTTTTTTGTTTGTTTTCGCATCAGCTCCTTTCAACATAGCAATAAAAAAATAGTTCTCATCTTCCGAACTCTTTGAAATTTCAATCGGTTATAAATGTAACTGTAGTCCAAGCTCTCTTTAAAATTTTATGAAAAAAATATGCATATTTAGTTGTGAAAACATGAGTTCTTAAAAAAAAAGAAAAGCTTTTAACACAATGGCCATATTAAGCCATTTGTTTTCAATCCCCTAGACTAAACAAGTGAGGACTAAACACATTTCCAGTTTCTGAGGGTAGAAGCCTTCAAAAAAACTTTAAAGCATGCACAAAGAGATATGATTTTCATGTGAATTTGACAGATTTTGCTTTAAATATATAGATTCTTTGATGCTGTATCAAACTTTTTGTGTAAAAAAAATATATATATATTTTTTAAAGTCAAGGCCAGGACTGAATGTTTTGCTGCTCCTTAAAATCCCCAAAGCAGAATATTTTCCAATGTTCTGCAACGAACTTTCAGCTGATCAAAAATGTTCTGCGGGAATAAAAAAGTAAAACACAGGGAGATTTTCTTGTATATATGTAGAAATACAAAAATCGATTGACGATTTTTGCAATATTTTTGAGATTTTTCTCTCGGGTAGCTGGCGAATTTCCAATTTTTTTCTCGGAACTGATCATCGAACTCTGCAAACATTTTTTCCTGACAAATTTCGCTTTATTTTTAATTTTTTTTATTAACTTGCGACTAATTGGCGAATTTCAAATATTTTCTTTTGACTGACTAGCAAATTTTTCAGCTCTTAGGACCGATAGGCAAAAGTCGCATTTTTTTTTTTTTTTCTTATTCCCAAATTTCTCGTTTCCTTTTTTTTTTTTTTTTTTTTAGCGCCATAACCGATTGTTAAATGTTGCAATATTTTCCTTATTGATCGATAAATGTTGCGAATTTTCTTGTGACAGATTAGAAAAAATTGCAGGTATTTCCACAATTGATTGACAAATTTCGCGATTTTTTTCTGCCATTCCACTGATGAATTTAGTTTTTAAACCTGCGACTGATAGGCAAAATTCGCGTTATTTTCTTTCTACCAGTTGGAAAATTTTGTCGCTTTATCTTGCAACCGATTGACAAAAATTGAAGGATTTCCCATGACTGATAGACTAATTTAGCGTTTTTTTAGCCGCGACCAATAGCCAAATTTCACAATATTTTCTTTCTGCCGATTGGCAAATTTTGCTGTTGAATTTTTTTTTTTTCTGTTACTGATCGACGAATTTCCTGTAACAATTCCCACAAATTGACTTTTTTTTTGTTAGTCAAACGCAGCATACGTTTTAAAATGATTTACTTTCTTTTAAAAACATATTTTAGGCCTGTGTTCAAGTGCAGTTCCAAAGAGGTTGCTTGGAAAGATTAAAAACATTAATGGATAATTATATATTTTTTGTATAAAATAGGTAAAATTAAAGGGAAATTGAAAGGGTACTTTTCTAGTATAGGGGCTTTGGCAAAATAGAGAAAATGGCCTCCAAACAGAAAGAAATTTGGCAACTTATTCACTGTTTCACATACACAGGCAATTTTTTCAATATTTATAAAATTTATTTAAAATAAAGAAGCCATTTATCTATTTTTAGAAACAGAAAGTAAATTATATATAAAGAACAATATATATATAAACAAACATAAAAGTTTGTTTTCATAGCATCATTTGGCAACAAATCTCTCTTTCTGAAGCCTGAATTGTGCCAAGCTGTTACACCCCTATAGTAAGAAAGTACCATTCAAAGATTTGGGAGGGGTAATTAGCATCCTTTATCAACCTGTAAAACTGACAGGCAGGTGCCTGTGCTACTGTAAAGGAGTAGAATGTCATGTTATAAGGTTATTTGACAGTATGCCTAATGCCAACTTTGTTTTTAGTAACATTTAAATCTTACATAACTTTCAAAGCAGCATAAAAATAACCAGTAACAAAATCATGAATATATTTATGATTTTCTGTGAAAACTGAAACATTTAATCCAAGGGCTGCAAGGGTGATTCTAGTCCGAATTTTTCGAAAAATTAAGGCAATGATTTCCGAAAATTAAAAAATATATCGGTCATAAATCCGAAAATGCAGACATAAAATATATCGGTATTTCGGCAAATGATCGCCGAAAAAAATCAATCTCGTCATTCGTTCGAAGAAAAGTCGCCAATTTTGTCAAAAGATCGTGGGAAAAATGTGACTTTCGTCAGAAAATCGCGAAAAAACGGCAAATTTTGTCAAAAACATTGCGAAAAATGGCAAATTTCGTCAAAAGATCGTAAAAGAACGGCAAATTTTGTCAACAGATCGCGGGAAGAACGTGACTTTTGCAAGAAAATCGCGAAAAAACAGCAAATTTTGTTAAAAGATCGCGAAAAAACGGCAAATTTCGTCAAAAACATTGCGAAAAACGGCAAATTTCGTCAAATGATCGCAAAAAAACGGCAAATTTCGTTAAAAGGTCACGAAAAAACGTCAAATTTTGTCAATAGATCGCGGGAAAAAAGTGACTTTCGTCAGAGAATCTCGAAAAACCGGCAAATTTCGTCAAAAAACCGCAAATTTTATCAACACAGGGTTCATACTCATCAGGGGAAACCTGGGAATCAGGGGATAAATTTTGTGTCTTAAAAATCAGGGGAATCTCAGGGGATTTTCCAAAAAATATAAAAAGCCTGGGAAAATTTGGCAAAACGATCGACTACTCTGGGAAATGAGGGCACTCGCTGCTATTTGCATGCTTCGTGAAATAAAAGCTTGTATCTGCAAAATATTCAATAATTTGTAAATTTTGCAAAAAATTCTTTAACAAATTAGTAGTTTGTGCTTCAGAATCAGTTGTGAACTTGAGAGTGGAACTTTCCCAAATCCTAAGATTTTAGTGTGTAACATAACAAAATCTTGATACCTAGAAAATTTGTTGCTGATCTGGGAAATATATATATATTAACCTTCAGATGTAAAAACTTAACTTTTGTGATTACCTCTTTTTTGGGGAGGGGGGGGGGAAGAGGGGATAATACTAAGTTTTAAAAAATGTCGATAATTGTCAACATGGGGAAATTATTCATCCTGGAAAATACATCAGGGGAATCTCAGGGGATTTTTTGGAGGGAAATGAGTATGAACCCTGCGAACAGATCTCGAAAAAACTGAAAATTTTGTCAAAAGATCGCGGAAAAACGCAAATTTTGTCAAAGGTACTCAAAAAAAAAAAGTGGCAGGAGTGGACACCCCCCCCCCCCCCCTCTGTTAACTTTTCAGAAAATTTGCTGTGAATTTCCAATTTTTTTTTTTTACTCAGAATCACCCCTGAAGGGCTGTAGTTCTCCTTCAAGAAATCTGTGTTTTTACCCAGGGGTCAATGCATGTTCTTTTTCTTGAGGTCCATTTTGTAAGAAGTAAAGGTAATGAGATAGGTACTCTAGAATGGTACTCAAGAAAAAAAAGGCCGCCGGGTGGAAATTTTTCAAAAAGGGAATACTATTCTAAAAAAAAGGCATATTTTTTGAAAAAGGGCACACTTGTACCTTGTTCACAAAAAATATTTTGAACTGGTTTGTTTAGTCTAACAGACTATGCGATATTTTCCCACGATGAATTGAACTTCGCTATCTCCCCCCCCCCTCCATCAACTGACGAATTTCCCAATTTTTTTTTTTTTTTTTGTTTTTATGTTTTTTGCAAATTTAGTTATTTTAAGACTGATGTAAATTATTTTCGTATCTAAGGTAAACAAGTTGGAAATTGTACGTTAAACGTGACATATGAGGTGCATTCTTTTTATAACTAGTTTCACATTGTAAAAAAAAAAAAAAAATCCTTATTATTTCAGTGAAATGAATTATATCGTCTGCTACGAGCGAAATGAGCATGCCTTTTTTTTTTAATTATTACGTCCGTAAGCCATGTTTACAAATGCATTTTTTTTTTTCTATACCAGAGAGCACTCCAAAATTCACCATGGAGATCTTGCTTTACGAATGATTACCTCCATGGTTTAATATTTTTATGACTCATAATGAACGAATCTCCTGCGTTTATGGACTCTAATGGATTGTGATATTCGACTGTTAACCGAATTTCCACTGAAGTTATCTCAAAATCTATACATTTTTTAATGTAACTCATCTCTCAAACAAACAATTTTTTGGAACAATCTTTCTAAAAATGTAATTTTTATGCAATTTTATTTGAAAAAATAATTTTGAATAAAAATGGCCACCTGACATATAAAAAAAGACGTGGTTTGCTCATATTTGTTTTCCTCAGTCACATGACTTGCACTTTTATTATTTAAATGCGTACAGTAGGATTTAATAGAAGGAAGAAGACTTTTATTAATATCTTTTTAAGTTTTGATTCAATTTTCATAAAAATTGAAATGACTTGACAAAATTCTGCAACGATTCTATATACATTAAATTTCAAACCATTTGGTTGGGTTGTTTTTGTGCTGTTATATGCGGACAGACAAATGGACGGACCAGACGATGACTAATCTAGGTGCTACTTATTTATATAATTATGAACACACCTAAAAATGGCTTTACAGTAGCCACTTTGCATCAGTATTTAATTTCAGTTTTAATCTTTAATATATATATATATATTCATGATTTCATACATAATTTTGACTAATATGGCTGAATGAAACAATTAGGATTGATATTTCTTCATTATTATGTATATTTAGTACTGCATCATTAATTTGTGGATTTGAGGGAGTTTACTGTTCTAGCATTAGTTTAATTAAATATGAATATTATAACATATGAATGAAAAGTGTCAGAAGTTAGCTAAATAGAGTAACTTGTCCACATAGAAAAATAACTTTATTATGATAACTTTACTAATGACTTATACAGATTGATTTTCTTTTTTGTTCTTTCCAGAATTCTATCAGACACAATTTGTCTTTGAATAAATACTTCCGTAAAGTTCCTCGTCCTAAAGATGATCCAGGAAAGGTGAGTTTTTTTTTTTTTTTTTTTTTTTTTAATTTTGCCAATGTTAAATAATTATTAAACTGTTCACAGGGTTCCTACGCAACTGGAAAATATGGAAAACTGGGAAGTGTCAGGGAAAATGACAAGTGCTCAAAAAGTCAGGGAAAATCACATTTTTTCCCTAAAACCTGGAAAAGTCAGGGATTTAAAAATAAATATGTGCTGTCATGTGTTCACATTCTTCTGAATTCACTGAGTTCTGAATTCAGTCTGCAAAAAATTCAGATTTTGTACTAGCAAGTAGTATTTTTTCTACATTAATATTTTTAACATAATGATGTTTCAGCCATACAAATTTGTTGCTAAATAGGTGATACTTCTGCGAAAGAAATATTGAGCCATGTTAAGGTGGCTAGGATGAGATATCATGAATATTTAACTAAGAAAAAGAAAGAAAATTATAAAGCAAGCAAAAAAGTAAAGCTGTAGCTAGAATTAAATTGTTAAAAGACAAAAAATTGAAAGTTACATAACAAACTGTTTCTGAAACAACACAAACAAATGACATAGTAGTAGAAATATCAAAAAATATTTCAATGGTTGATATGTGAAATCTTGGTACTACTCTATTATCCTGTCGACCACTTTTCATAACAAAAAACTATCGCCAAACTGTAACGCCCAATAAACGGGAGAACGTTGCCATTGGAATATCAAAATAAATAAATAAATAAAACATAAGAATTTAATGACACAATTTTTATTTTAATTAATGAAATAACTAATAAATCAGTAAAACATAATGAAAAATACAGGCAAATGTCGAATTAAAAAACACTTGATGACATAACAAACACGTATAATGCTTTTGACATCAAATAAATGGGACTGCATTTTTGGTGTTTAATCTTACAGTTTAGCGATAGTTTTTTGTTATGAAAAGTGGTCGACGGGATAATAGTGTAGTACCGAAATCTTTTTAGATCAACAAATTGTTACTTTAAATCCATCCAAATTGTATATTTTTAATTGTTTTTCATTTTTTACATTTTAAATATCAAATAATAGATTTTTAGTTTCAATTTATAGATTACTTTTATTTTCAGAGGTATATTTAATCATTAGGATCTAGAATTGCTAATCGTATTTTTTTAAATGTCATGAATTGAGGGCATGGAATTGTGGGAAAAATGGTCTGGAAAAAACCTGGAAAAGTCAGGGAATTTTGTTATTCAAATAGAGTATGAACCCTGGTTCAGTTATAAAAGTATAAATTGTTTGTAATTAAGCAATATTTCAAAAAGAAAAAAAAAATAGCAAATAGCTTCTAAATACAAATTTGTGAAGAAAAATAACTTTATTGTGATACCTTTACTAATGACTTACAGATTTCTTTTCTTTTTTTTTTACTCTTATAATAATTATCTCTTTTAAATAAAAATCTCTTTTGAATAAATAATTATCTATTTTTAAAAGTTAGTCTAGTAGCTAAAAATTAAAATTCCCGGTCATCACTGTCCACAGGACGACTAAATGTAAAAAATTGGCGACTTTATGCTATACATCTGATTGCCAAAGTGGCGATTTCTATTTTTCATGTTATAGAACATCCAATTTCTGTGTTGTTCAACAGCAGGGCATTTTGTTTCCTGGTATGCCATTTTCCGTGATTTCTGAGGAAAACAATCGCAATTTCCGTCAAATGACCACAAAATAAAACTGCAAAGTAAAACCGTGATTTTTGACAAGTGACTGCGAAATAAAACCACGATTTTTCTCAAACGAATGCAAAATAAAACTGCAATTTTCGCCAAGGCACTGTGAAATAGAACAAAACCGCATTTTTTGTCAAACAATTGCGAAATAAAACTGATTTTCATCGAACAATTGTGATATAAAACTTTGATTTTCGTCAAACAATTCTGAAATAAAACAGCGATTTTTGTTAAACAACTGCAAAAAAAAAAACTGCTTTTTAACATCATCCTAATTCATGTGATGATGTATCAGACAATGCATGTGTCAAACTGACACGGTATGGCACGTATTTCTGGAAAGTCTCTGAAATCATTCTATTGAAAATATAATTCTGAATAATTGCTTTTCTGGTTAACTGGTGTCCGGATAAATGGCTCTATACTCTATTAAGAAATGTTGATTTTTAGACTATCCTGAGGTTATTTTGATTACTTGAAATTATTCTTTTTTTAGGGCTCTTATTGGGCCATTGATCATGCACCTTCAGAAACAGATGAGTGTCGAAAGAGGAAATGCAGACAGCGAGACAAAGTAAGATTTATGAGTTGTATTTAATATGTTTGTCATTTTTAATCCTTTTTTTTTTTTTTTTGTATGTAAGTGAAAATTATGAATCATTAGATTGATTAGATTATATTTTTGTTATTAATAATATATCAGCTAAATATGAGTTGATTAACAATAATAAGACATATGTATGATTAACTCAATATTTTGAGTATTACCATTCATTATAGAATAAATAGAAGTTAGTAGTAAATAAATAGAAACATGTCATTTTATATCCTGCTGCCAGTAATAGATAAACATGGTGCAAGAACCTCACCCGATAATCTTTTCTTGGATTCCTGTAATTCCTCTTAATTTTTGATAAGCCAGTTTTTAAATGCTTCTTATATATGTGCATATCCGATCATTATTTTGTTACTGAAATACAACAGTTATTTTTTCTTCATTTAATCAGCATTATTATTTTTATTTTTTTGCTAGCTATAAATAAACTTTAGTAGTGCGGCCACTGACATAATTTTGGAGCCATCGAACCATGCTTCTTTTAAATACTTCATAGTATGCTGTACCATACATAAAGATTTCCAATCTTTGAACTTTTTGAAAATATGCAAGAAAACAGAAAATGTAATTAACTTGTATCCTTCAACATGGCCTGAAATTCAGGGCAGGATGACTGGATTCACACCCTAAATTTTAAAATCCTGTCCAAGTTTTGAGCCTTCTGACCAAGAAATTTTTTTAATTTGTGGAAAATTTGCTTTTTTTTATGACTTGGCAGTAGTTTCATGCCAGTTTTTTTGTTGCTTATATCAATTAATGTCCTCTAAGACAACTCTCCTTATAAAAACAAAAGTGAGATTTCATGTAGCTGACCTTGAATGTTTTTCCACTATTATAGTAAAGATACATGACATTCTAGCTTTTATTCGAGCACTGTATATCCCGGCGTATAACACACATTACTAATTTGGGAGTATATATTTTTATTTCAAGCATATACTGCTGTGTAACATGCATCAAAATTTCCCCACAAAATAAACCAGAAAGACCAGCTTTCCGCCACTTTAGATAATGTCTTTTCTTTGCGACATGTGAGCACAATTGTTTTTTGTATGCTCAATTCCTATCCTTTGGAATCTAAATAACCCGTCCCCCAAAATAAAGTTATTTACCCCCCAATTATTTTTATTGAAATTTTTAAATTTTTCTATAAAAACCTACAAATATCATTATAGTTTAGGGGGCAGTGTCACATTTTTAAAACTAATTTTAACATAGATGATTTTAGTAGGTATATATGACAGCTTAGATGATAAACATAATGAAACTGCCAGTCACTGATGCTGCAACAGCAGGGTTATTTCCATAGCAGCATCATGCACCCCACTGTAATGTGAAATGTATGGCAACCTGATTACTGATGATACCCCCAAATCGGTATAACATCTGCAATCAGATTACTATTCATTTTAGATTGCAATAGGCTATGCGACATTGCAACGACAACACCTCCTGCTGGTGTGCCAGATAACTAAGTTTCTTTATCTCTACCATCTATCATATATAAAAAAATCACCGATGCTAAAATTGGTTGCAGAAATGTAACACTGCCTACTGGACTATTAGGTTGGTTTAAAGAAACTAATGTAAACTATTTTCATTAACTGCCTTAATTCCATTTTAATTTTAAATAGATTCTGAATACTGAAGGTTCATTAATAATTTCTTCTGGAATTTTACTAAATAAATTGTCTTTTATTATCTCAGTTATTGCATTGATTGTTAAAAAATGTATGTTAAGCAGAGATCTGTATTTTGAATTTCCAGGTGTTTCCTTACAGTCCTGACAACAGCTCAAATAATAGTTTACCAAGCCCTGTTCATTGCCATCAAATGACATCGACGTGTTCACAACCTAGTCATCAAATGGCGGTAAGAAAAATAAATCTTTAAGATGTATTGTATACTACTTGTGCTGTGTGTTGTCCATCTTTTTATGTGGAGTAAGTAAGAAACTTTTGAAGATGCAGATCTGTCAGACTTCAAATTCTTGTTTCTGATGTTAAATTTATTGCCATTGAATGCTTTTGTGTTTTTGAAATTTTTTATTAAGAAATTTAAATTAAAATTTTCTTTTTCCACTATAGTATTTTTATATTGTTTTTCTAACATTTCCAGACTACTGCAAAAGAACATCACTGTTAAAAAGTGCAAAACCGGATTTCAGCAATTATCATCTATAGCCATATAAAATGCACCACAAATGACTTTTCCAGTTTGGCAGAAGATTTATAAAACATATATTTATTTTTTTTTAAAAAGGCAATATAGTTGAAAAGTGTTTATGAAATCGGTTTGTCTGTCCATGTCCTAACTCTCGCAAATATACTCGGATTGCAATGTAATTGATATATGTTATAGAAGTTTATTATGGTATGTTCACTATCGAAAATGGAGTGCGTAGCATTCGTAATTCGTTTACAGGGACACACAAAAAAACTCCTTTATACTATGGTCTATGGGGAAAAATCATTTGCAGTGCATTTTATTTGGCTATAGGTGCTAATTGCTGAAATCTGGTTTTGCATTTTTTAACGGTGATGTTCCTTTGCAATATTCTGGAAGTGTTGGAAAGTGTTCCATAATCAATACTTGACACATTTTTGATTTTTCTTTCTTGTTTTCTCTTTCTTTGAGATTTGTTACATCAGTGTACATCAATGCCATATTTAATTTAAAAAAATTACAAAATACACTATAGAAAGGCTTTAATCAAATGAATCAACTAAAAATCAGCTTAAAAAAGTTACTATGGTGTTGCTCTTTATATTTCTAAAAGATTAGTGAGCCTTAACATATGTGAAGATAATTAAACTGTTTAAATATTAAGCAAACTTTAGTTATCTCTTATATTTAAAAAGTATTGTCGACTTGGAAGACTGTTAAAAAGTTAGCAAACTTTACATAAAGTTTGCTAACTTTAGTGTTTAAGTGTAACTTTAAGTGCTTAAGGCTCAATTAGCTTTTCTGATTATTGTTTGTTAGTTATTTTTGTTAAGATCTATTGAAAATCAGAGAAAACTTGGGCATATAGCATTCAAAACTGTCATAATAAGACTACTATTTAGATCTTTTTCATTTAAGTAGTGCTCACTATAGAAAGAAAAAGATCAGTGTGCTATTCATTGAAAAGAGTACTACTGAAGCAGATAAAGGGCAATAGTTCAGTAGAAAAAGAGCAGTACAAAACAGTATAGACTGGCGCAAAATTCGCAGAGCACGGCGTTTTGTGTGATGGTCCTTTGCTACGTCCCTTTTATACCTAGACACTTGCGGAAGCCAGGTAGAAAGGTACTTACGACCGTGATGGTCCTTTGCTACGACCTTTTTATACCGAGACTCTTGCAGAAGCCAGGTAGAAATGAGTTATTTTTCAGTTAAGTATTGTTCACTGTTCTTAAAATAATAACAGAGAGGAGAAGTTAAAGTGTTTAATTTATTTACAACTAGCTGTACTGCCCGAGCCCATATAATAAACTTAAATCTCTGAAAAAATGAAACTCTGGCCCCGGTCTAAAATGGCTTCAGCACCGTATACCGGGCATGCTCGTACGCTTCAGATAATCTCTTATTTCCCCCTTCTACCAGCAGGGTGCATTCTGTTCTAAACAAACCTCTTTCCAAATGAACCTCTGAGACAGATCCCCACTACAGTACTGTATAGTAGGCGTGCTACAAAATTGAGCTGATTTCGAGAAGATGGAAACATTATTAACTGAGTTATTGAACACAGTTAGTGAAAATAACCTTGAGTTAGGTTCCAGGGGGGAGGGAATGTTCAAGTGCCCTTCAATAAATGACTAATTAGGAGGACGGCGGCTATGCATCTTTAAAAATTCGTTCATTTGGTTAAGCTAGGAACTTAATTACAAATTTGGCTTAAATTATTATTTGGAAATATTGGTAACCACTACTCATAAATTTAGATTAATGTTATAAAGGGTGACTATTAACTATTAAGTTAATTATAAAGTTTGGAATCAGTTGCGTTGAAATCGGAAAGATAGTTGCTGAGATATGGAAACAGGGCATAGTTAGAGAAAAAACCTTGAAGGAGGGGCCGGCAGAGGGAGGTGGGGAGCATATGTTCAAGTGCCCTTCTGCAAATAACTAATTAGGAGGATCACTATACATCTTTAAAGATTGATTCATTTGGTTAAGCTAGGAACTTAATTCGAAATTCGGCTTAGACTATTGTTATGATTTAAAATTTTAATCTTATTTTATTCAGTATTTTAATATTTAACTTTAATTTATTCATCCATTTAATTCAACTCATTAAAATTCATTTAAATTAATTAAGCTAAGTTTCATCTTTGCATTTTAAATCAAACATTCTTTTTAAATTGTTTACTTTTGGTGAGAGTATAATTTAATTTCAGAATCTTTCCATTACATATGTTTTAGGATATTCATTCCAAATTTAATTTACATTTTATTCACTTTGCAATATTAATTAAACTTCATTTCAAATTATCTAAAATAAAAATATTTCTGACTTACTTTTTCTAACTTTTAAATAATATCCATTTTTCTTAAATAACAGACAGTATAAAATTAAAAATTATTCTAAAATATAGTGTATTTCCTTTTTAATAATATTGATTAAAAATTCGTTAATTGCTAATTTTATTCTTTTCAGAAAGTTCAAATTCATTTATTTTAATTCATGCAAATTCTTTCAGAATAACGAACTTTTCCATATATCGTTTCAAAAAATTTCTGTGTACAATATTTACTTTTTCAAAATTTCTTAAATTAAATATGTTTATTTTCAAAAACATATCTGGTGGAAAGAACTTTTTATTTTATTTCATTTGCTAAAATTTCATTTATTTTCATCCATAAGTTTGGCAGTTATCGATTTTTAATTACTTTCGTTTATTCTGTTTTGAAGTTCGTCGAGATTCGCTAGGAGACGCCATTGACACAATTTCAGATGCTTCAAGTAAACAAGAACCTTTTTTCCCGCGGTTTTTGAACAAGGTCGTTTTGACAGCACTGTAAGGTCGCGATCGAATGTTCTAAATACTATTTAATGCTGTTGCTAGGGGTAAACGTGTCAGTGAGAGTTCTGGCTGTAACTTTGACTACGGTCTGTTGGGGCTTGTTCAGTGACTTTCAGACGGTTCGGATTTTTTGATTGGTTGTTTTGTAACCGTCAGAAAGTTCTGCCTGAGTGGGAAACTGGGAAGACTCTTTCAGTTCCTAAAAAAAACTTTGGATGATGTAGCGTAGGCTAGATCTTGCTCTTCAGAGCGTAAGCCAATTTTGGTATGCGGTGAGAATGAAGAAAGTCATACATCTAAATATATTGCTATTTATAATTAATTCTTCCTTCTGTTCAAGTTCAACCAACTAATAAGAGGAATGCTACCCTGGTTGTTATTGGCGATTTTTCAAGGAAAGTATACTCCCGCTAATTTATAATAACTTACTTTGGGCATCACAGTTAACTACAGAAACTTGGATTCTTTCGCAGAGCTGAGTGATCCTGATATTTTATATCTTTCTAACAGATGGTTACTACTTCATAATGTTTGACATTCCGTCTGCAATTTAAATTCTCGACATACGGTTGAAGCATCTATAAAAGAGTGCTGGAATATTTCCACTTTATAATGATTTACATTCTATCAGCAAGTTAGAATCTCAACATACGGTTGAAACATCTTTATAAGAGTGCTGTAATAATTTATTGTCCTCATTGTTATACACCTGTTGGTGGCCAAGAAATCATCATCTAGTAATTCTTAAACATTAAATTCCAAAGCTCTACATTTAACACACAATGAACAAATTGAACTAATACAACGAGATTATCATTATGACAAACCCATCTTATTACTTGCAAGTTGAGCACTGAACAGAATCAATATAACTATCAATTAACATCATGATATTTTCTCATAATCTATTACAACGTTTGTGAATGATGTAAATTTTGTTAAAAAGAGTAACAAATTAAATGATAATAATATAACAGAATATAATTTCGCATTTATGTATATTTCAATAACAAAATAATTTATATCGATATAACATCTTATAAAAGCAAATATATTGGTTGTATAAAGTGTATAAAAGAAATTTTCAAGTTGATATTTATACTTTATTTACGTGAGTGCTCTATGTGAATAAACAAGAATTTACTTTGATCTTGGTGAGTTTGTCTTTTTTCTATCAGTTATATCTGTGTATTTCAGCTTTTATTGAAGTTATGGAATAAGTTCTATTTTATATATTATTAAAGAATATTTTAATGTAAGTATTAACTTTAATATTTCTCAGATGTATTTAACGTAATCCTAAACTTTAATTTTTATGACTTCGCTTCGTGTACTGCCACTATCATTCACGCCTATAATGGTGTTTGGGGAAGGTGTTGAATATATGTTTTGTCCA
This sequence comes from Maratus michaelseni, assembly GCA_963931845.1. Classification (NCBI taxonomy): domain Eukaryota; kingdom Metazoa; phylum Arthropoda; class Arachnida; order Araneae; family Salticidae; genus Maratus; species Maratus michaelseni. The sequence goes on from OZ007597.1 coordinate 275,551,596, forward strand.
AATTGTTTTAGGTATTCGGAATCACTCCGGTGCTAGTCGCTGGTGATTCACCCCTTTTGTTAATTTTTCCTTTTATATTCACCACGATCCCCAAATACCATTATAACTATTATTCGGAAGTACTGGTAACTGCTTTCTAGAAATACACCTTGAAGCAATGAATGCTGATTGTGACGATAATTTAGTAAAAATGGAACTGGTTTGGAGAAGTTCAGAACATTATTAGCTGAGATTTAAAATAGTGGTATTCTCTATATAAAACAGCAATTAAACACTACGGATGATGCTAAAAATGTTAAATGTAATTAGATCCTTACTCCTCTCCATCCCCACAAATATACAGAGCTGCCAACTGCTACGAAAAAATCGTAGTTGCTACGATTTTGAGCCACAAACTACGATGCTACGAAAATCTGTCTAAAACTAAGATTTTCTGGAAAAAAAAAAAAAAAACCACGAATTTTGTCACAGGATCGCGCGAAAAATCACGAATTTCGTCACAGGATCGAGCTAAGAAATGCGAATTTCGTTACAGGATCGCTGAAAAAAACGCAAATTTCGCCAAAGTATCGTCGAAAGAACGTGAATTTCATTCAACTGATTTCTGAAAAAATGCGAATTTCGTCAAAAGATCGTTCAGGGGTGATTCTGGTCCAAATTTTCTGAAAAATTAAGGCAATGGTTTCTGAAAAAAAAAAAATATATATATATCAGTCATAAATCCGAAAATTCGGACATTAAATGTATCGGTATTTCGGCAAATGATCGCCGAAAAAAATCAATCTCGTCTTTCGTTCGAAGAAAAGTCGTCAATTTTGTCAAAGGATCGCGGGGAAAAACGTGACTTTCGTCAGAGAATCTCGAAAAAATGGCAAATTTCGTCAAAAACATTGCGAAAAGTGGCAAATTTCGTTAAAAGATAGCGAAAAAACAGCAAATTTTGTCAACAGATCGCAGAAAAAACGTGACTTTCGTCAGAAAATCACGAAAAAACGGCAAATTTCGTCATAAACATTGCCAAAAACGGCAAATTTCGTCAAAAGATCGCGAATAAACTATTAATTTTTGTCAACAAATTGCAGGAAAAACGGGACTTTTGTCAGAAAATCGCGAAAAAATGGTAAATTTCGTCAAAAACATTACAAAAAACGGCAAATTTCGTCAAAAAATCGCGAAAAAACGACAAATTTTGTGAAAAACATTGCAAAAAGTGGCAAATTTCGTCAAAAGATCGCGAAAAAACGACAAATTGCGTCATAAACATTGCAAAAAACGGCAAATTTCATCAAAAGATCGCGAAAAAACGACAAATTTTTGTCAACAGATCGCGGGAAAAACGTGACTTTCGTCAAAAAATCGCGAAAAAACGACAAATTTCGTGAAAAACATTGCAAAAAGTGGCAAATTTCGTCAAAAGATCGCGAAAAAACCGCAAATTTCGTCATAAACATTGCGAAAAACAGCAAATTTCGTCAAAAGATCGCGAAAAAAGACAAATTTTTGTCAACAGATCGCAGGGGAAAAACGTGACTTTCGTCAGAAAATCGCGAAAAAACAGCAAATTTCATCAAAAACATTGCGAAAAACAGCAAATTTCGTTAAAAAAATCACGAAAAACGGCAAATTTCGTCAAAAGATCGCGAAAAAATGACAAATTTCGTCATAAACATTGCGAAAAAGGCAAATTTCGTCAAAAACATTGCGAAAAACGGCAAATTTCATCAAAAAATCACGAAAAACGGCAAATTTCGTGAAAAACAGCAAATTTCGTCAAAAGATCGCGAAAAACGACAAATTTTTGTCAACAGATTGCGGGGAAAACGTGACTTTCGTCAGAGAATTGCGTAAAACGGCAAATTCCGTCAAAAACATTGCGAAAAACGGCAAATTTCATCAAAAAATATCGAAAAAAAACGCAAATTTTATCAACAGATCTCGGAAAAAAACTGCAAATTTTGTCAAAAGATGGCGAAAAAACGCAAATTTCGTCAAAGGGACGCAAAAAAAAGTGGCGGGAGTGGACTCCCGGTTGTATCAGCTTACTTGACCTGATGAAGGACTCTAACTCAGACATTTTCCTCTGGAAGATATACCCGTATTTCCATCACCCCCTCCCCCAACCGCCTTGGAATCTTTCAGAAAATTCACTGTGAAGTTCAGAAATTTGGCTTAGGAGTGGACAGAGCATTAATTGAATAGGAATAATTATATTTAATCAATCCCACCTGCAACAAAAAAATTAGCAAAAACAAAAGAGTCTCCTACTTTGTGTGCTTATGGATATACTCATGCGTTTAATTGATTAGTATTTGCTCGCCTAAAATTTACAGTGTAAAAACAGCCACCAACCAACCAACCTTCAGATAAATTTGAATTTGGTGTGCTACTATTTCGCATTTTCAAAGGTTGGCAGGTCTGAATATAACAAATAATAGCTGTTAAATAAAGTTTTCTGTATTAATAATTTCTATCATAATAATATATGTCATGTAAAAAAAAAAAAAACCCTTAAACCCAGCTAATTATCATGAAGAAGACGTGCCAGGAAAATGTTTTAAACAGGTGGCATCTGTGTAATTTGTCATATTAGCATGGCTGTATGCCGGTAACTGCAATCCATATTGACACTATTTCGTTAGATGCTTTTATCTATGCGTCACTACTCTGGTTTATTTAATTACTTCTGTGAAGACTATACAGCCAATCAACCTAAGGGAAAAAAGCGTATTTTTGAGAAGAGTTCTTTTTAGATTTTAATAAATAATTCGTCAAAAACATAAAATAAAAAATAAAATTTATTTAAAAATTTCAATTTTTTTGTCCCAATTGTTCATGGGGACCCCCTATCAGCAACCCATGTACCAAATTTCGTAGCCCTGTGCCCTGTGGTTTCCGAGTTTTTGAGGTTACATAGATAGATATGCACACGGATTTTAATAGGGTAGATATATGAGTCATAAGCTTAAGATGTAATTATTATTATTAATAAATCTTAATTAGACCTTCCAATCAACATTCAGCTTCAGCCAAGAGATCCCTGGTTCGAATCCTGACCCGTATATTTTTCGCCCAGTTTGGGAAATTACAACTCATATGATTTCTTTACCAATTTGAATAATTGTGTTAAAATTTATCTAATCTAGCCTCTTATATTCTACAAATCTGATCAAATGGGTGTTGCTTTGGTCTCTAACTACTTATCCAGAAAATCAAACTATCCAGAATGGTCGAGACTAGATGCATTCTGAATAAATTGTTCTGTACTGTATTTTAGTAGCAGACTTACAAAGGGAAACCTGAGCATATTTTTGAAATATGGATAAAATGCTTAAGTGACACAAAGAGAAACACAAAAGGCTTATTAAAACAGTTTAATGATCGATGTATGTTTCAGTGTTCATTTGGCGCCGTTTTCAAGATATATAATGATAAGCAAAAATATTCTTGCAAATTTTGAAAATAAACTTGAAGATATTATCGTTATATATCTTGAAAATGGTGCTGTATGAGCACTGAAACATATGTCGATCATTAAAAAGTTTCTATGAGCCTTTTGTGTTTCTCTTTGTATCACTTAAGTATTTCATCTATATTTTAATTATAATTAGTGATCTTATTATGTGATTATATAAATTTTTGTATTTACTCTTGTATATTTATTTACCATACTATTAAAATATCATAAAATTAAAGTTTGTCCAATATATACTTTTCTCACATCAGAAACTTTGTTTTAACCTCTTGAGTCCTGGGTATCCAAATGGGTACCTAGATTCCTTTGCTCATAAAAACTAAAATGATTAATATTTTTACATTTTAACTTCACTTCTATAAAGTGGAATGCTTTTGCTTTAAAATGAAACCTATAAATGGCAGCACCGATGTCGATTTCCATATAAAATAAATGTTATTTTAACCTGAGTTTGCAAAATGCTTTTGAAACAGTGCATCCAAAAAAGTAGGTAATTTTCACAATTCTTTAACTTAAAAACTTAATAATAAAAAAAATTAAGAATTTGCAGATTATTCACTTATTTAAAGCTGTTAATTTTTTTATTGTGTAATTTTAGGTTATTGATAATTAAATTGATATTTTGGGGGGGGGGGGGGGGCTAGTAATTTTATGTTCATATTTGTGAACCTAAATTACAAGCCCCCTAAAACAATAGATTTCAAAAAAATATATTTTTTGTCATCTATGATGTCATTTTGTTTGTTTAAAGAATCAGTATTTGTACTATTATTTTAACTTCGAGTCTTAAGAGGTTAAAATATTTATCAACACTAGAAATATACTACTAGTAGTAATTAATAAAAATTGTAATAGGCAAAAAATGTAGGTTCTGTACTGTGTAATTGTGTTTGTTCTATTTTCAGAGAGAGTGCAATTACGATTGAAAAGAGGACAAATTACGCTGTATCATTTTCAAATTGAAATTTTACATTATGCTAAAGCAAAGGACAATGCAGCTACAGCTAAAAAAAAAATCAATGTTGGCGAGTCTTTCATATGATTATGGAGGAAAGGGAAAAAAACTAAAAATCTTCATTTCAGAAATGATGATTTAGTGGCTTATTGAAAGCATGTGCATATAGTTTTATAGTACATGGTTTAGTTTCATATAGTTTTTGAAAATATCCTGTGTATAATAATGACACACCCTGCTTTTTAGCATATAATTTTGGAATGAAAGTGCAAGTTATACATGAGAAAATACAGTATTTGACGATCAACTTGTTAAAATGTTTAGGTAAAAAAAGTTACTGCCTCCCACACTATTATTGACTGTTGTACCTGAACTAGGTTTCAATAAATTTCCTTCCTTAATTTGATGTTTTTATCTTTCCTACATGCTGCTATCGTATTTTAAAAGTAACTTAAAATTTGAACTTTTTATCAAATTAATTTTTTTCCATAATTTTAACCTGCTCTAAACAATTTTTCTTCATTTTGCTGGCCTGTATTTTTTACTTATTTTCATTAATCTTTCTATTTTAGGTTCATATGAATGTAGAAAGATCAAATGTATCCAATTCACATCCTGCATTTCATGACATGGGTAAGAAATTTTTTAAATAATCTAAATTTGGACATTTTTATAGTTATTTTTATTGTTATTTAAAAAAATATATTTAAAAATTTTTACTTTATGGTCGATAAAGGTACAAATTAAAGCTAATTTATATGATTTTACTGAATCTATTCCTAAAATTTAGTAGATTTTTTTTTTTTTATTTACCTGTCAGATTTTACCTACTGTATCATGGTTCTTACTAGCATTAAAAAAAAAAAAAAAAAAAAAAAAAGAAAAAAAAAAGAAAAAAGAAAGAAAAGAAAAGATAGAAAGAAAGAAAAATTTCTGTCTTAACCAAAAAAAAAAAAGTATTTTTAAAATTTTTTATAAATCTACACCTTTGTTTCTCTGTAGAGAGGGGAGAGGGGGGGTTAAAAGAAAAAACACTTTTATTAGTCATTCAGTATAAAGAAATATATATATAGTTAATTTGCCTTTACATTTTTCATTTATGTAAGAAAAAATAAAATATACAGGAAAAGAGCCTTTTGTTCAACCCTTTTTTGTTTGCTTCACTTTGTTTTCCTCTTGTCATATGATTTCCTCACATTCTCATAAGTTGATTCATTAAGGATAAGGACTTTTACTATTTGTGTTTATCATCATTTTAATGATATTTGCAACATATTTTAACATTTTATGATATGCTTAACAACATTGTTAAATTTCTTTTGAATTGCAAGAGCTGCTATTATAAATCATATAACAATAGGGCAGTATAGTTACCTTTTTCTCTCTGTTACTTGCATTTAAGTGTATTTTGTTAAATCCAAATCCATTTGTAATTTTCATCATTCTCTTTTGTCATTTTTCTTTTTTTCACAAATATTCTTATTGAAATATTAATGCTAAAATTTTGTTTGACCTTACTTAAACATGAATGTAATTTTGAATTAGGTCATAGTTCTGCTCACATGATGTCTTCAGAAACTCGTAGCAGTTGTTGCAAGCAAAACAATCAGCATTTCAATGGAAACTCATCCCATCCTACTGGTATGACACATTCACTGAATTTCTGTATAAATTTTTCTAATCTTTTGCAGAATATTATTATATTACAGTTTTAAATAGAGACTTAAATAATGAAGTTATTCTTTTTCTTTGGTTTCTTTTTAAACTTTCAAATATATTTTTGCAAATTATCACTTTCTTGTTGGGAAAGTAAAGTAATTATTTTTAACTGTGTTAATAATTATTAGCTTTTGATTTATGGCCAATAGAGATTGTTTTCAAATGTTTCTTTTTTTCTGTTATTTGAAACTGTATTAAAGGCATTGGTCCACTGTTGACCAGCCTTTTTTGCAGGCATATACTACATTGTGTTGTGCAATGTCCAATATTTTTTTTTAATTTGAATTTAAAAAAAAAATTATTCAAAATTTCATTATTTGAACAGAGAATTAACGAATATTTTGAAATAGCCATTTTTCGCATATTTTTGGCACAATTTATAAAGCCCAAATAATTATTTTTTTCAGTTAAAATATATATTTATACGTAAATATTGAAAAAAAAAATGTACAAAAAACATTTAATGAGACATGTCATTTGACATATCATTTTAAATTGTCATATTTAAAATATGTGCAATTTCATGCATCAAAGTTATTTTCTTCCTGTTGTCATATTTTTAAAAGAAGCTGAACAAGAGTAAATATATTTTAATATCAATACATTATTTTTTAGAATTAATTATGTTTTTTTATATGTGAAATTTGTGCCAGATTCAGCAGATCACGTGTATTTGTATTTAATTATAAATGTAGAACTTTAAAACTTTCACTGGTGAAAATGTTATATTTAAAATGAAATGTCCAGAAAACTTAAATATTTTCCTATTCTTAAATATTTTATCAGGTTTACACAAACTGGTGCTAAATTCCGCAAACTTTTTCATCCATAGTTACTTTTTTTAGATCTTTTTAAATTTTATTTTCCAGGGAAGGAAGGCAAAGGAAACAGGCAATGATATTTTATGAAATTAAAAGCGCTTTTAATGCTTGTTTTACTCTCTGAGTGTATCTCTCAAAATAATATTTATCTTCAAGTGGCTTTTGACTTCCTACATTTGCAACTTTTTTTTTTCTTCTTCTTTTCTTAAGCAGCAAATTAGCTTGTGTAAGACAGAAAGATGTCCACTAAGAGAGCTCAGCTTATGCTTTTGAGCATTAAAACTGTTAGTCAGTGAACTGACCAATTCCCCCTCACTAATGTTAAATGTATGGGCATAGGATGCATTTGTATATTTAAAATATCTCCTCAGGAAATTAATATTCTTAACTTCTTTTTTTTTCTGTGTGCTGTTCTTAAAGGATATGTTTTTTTTTTGTTTTGTTTTTTGTGAAAATATTTCTAAAAATCTATGCTTAATTTAATATTTTATGTGTTAAAAGCTGATGAGCTGTGAGTAACATTTTAACACCACACAAAATTAAGTATATACAGTGAAACTTCCATTTAATGAAGTCTCATCGTTACACTTAAAAACTTCGTTATTAAGAAAATTCGTTAAATAGAAATCCATTTAAATTCATGAAAATTTTCCTTCTGATATGATGACAAACAGGTATTGGATTCAGAAGCATTTGATTCAGTTTCAATTATGAATCCGTCTTTTACAAAACAGTTGTGTACGGTCGATGAAATCATCTCACATTTCCAAGCTTTCATCAGCTCTGATACACAGGTTCTCAAACTAATGTTTTTACTACATCGTCATTTTCTGTCTTTTTCGATAATGTACTCCAAGATTTTTTTATTGTTCCTTAGAGCTTAGACTAATGGCTGAAGTTTAGAAGTTGTATGCAGGGTTCGTACCCTTTTACCACATTTTTTAGTAGAATGTTTCGCCTTATTTAAATGCAGAAAACTATTACAAATCCTGCAATTATACGGGTGGGGGGGGGGGGCTACATTTTCTGCTTTTTAACACTTTCCAACCTAGTTGAAAAGTGTTTATGACTTCGGTTTGTATGGCCGTCTGCCGTCTGTCCGTGCTCTAACTCCCGTAAATATGCTCGGATTGCTCTGCAATTTTTATATGTTATAGTCGTTATCTATAGCATGTTCCCTATTTCAACAGAAGTGTGTAGCACTGATAGTTTTTTTACAGGGACACTCAAAAGAATTCCGTTACATTGCGGTCTATGGGGAAAAATCATTGACGGTTTATTTAAATAATGTTTCACTATTTTAAACGCATTGAAATTTATATATATCACTAAGGTGCATTAGAAGAAGCTTAATATGGAATAGGGTGCGCATAGCACTTATAGTTACTTTACAGGGACAGTCAAAAGAATTATGTTACATTACGTCTATGGAGAAAAATCGTCTGCAGTTTATTTAAATAATGTTTCCCTATTTTAAACGCATTGAAATTTATATATATATCACTAAGGTGTATTTCAAGAGGCTTACTACAGAATAGTGTGTGTACAGCAGTCATCGTTCATTTACAGGGACGCACAAAAGTTCGCGAACACATTTCTGTATTATTTAACTCCAGATGGAGAATTTTAAACTGTGCTACGCGTTTCCTAACTGAACTAAAATTTAACATCCTATGTAGTATATATACAAATCTATAGATCCTATACAGGGCTGAATAAAAGTATTCGGATTACTTAGATGTTATCTTTTAGCTTATTAAACGGTATGATTTGTAAAATTATTTTGGAAGCGTTGGAAAGTGTTACATAATCTATGCTTGACGCATGATTTTTCGTTCTTGTTGAATATTAAATAGAAAAATTCTATTAAAAATTTTGATAAAAGCATAGGAACTCAGGTATTGGCAAGAACAAAAATAACTTTGATGTTCTTCAATTTGCATTTTGTCTTAAAAGCACATTATTGGGGATGCACAAATCAATTGTCTATCAGCAATGGAAGGTCAAAATCTTAACAGTCTGACTGTAATTAATACTTTTTGCTTCAATGCATCTGACGCCATTGCATCACTGCCGCTGCATCTTCTATATCATTGAATGTAAAAAGGGGATTTAGGCATCCCCAACTGAGTCTCAGTGTGAGAGAGTAATGATAACAAGTGTTTTTCATAGTGTGAATTTTTTTTTTTTTAAGCACCAAGCAGTATGGAAAATATTTAAATGTGCTCATTTTCATACAATCCGCTGACATAAATTCGCATGTCCATTGCAGCAGCAATCACTTAGTTTGAATTCTGTACACGTACAAAAGTGGAATAAACTTCGTTATATAGAATATATTTTTCGTAATATGGAGATTAATTTACATGCTAATGGTGTTCAAAGTCAAAGTTCTGCAGAAAATTTCGTTACGTAGAAAACTTTGTTAAATAGGGACTTCGTTAAAGGGAAGTTCAACTGTATAAGAAATATTTTGACAACTAAGAAAATACATCTTTTAAGAAGAATACACAGAAAAAAGAAGTTAAAAATATTAATTTCCTGAGGATATACTTTAAATTTACAGAATGCATTCCATGCCAATAGCATAGGTTTAACATTAGCAAAGGGAATTGGGGAGTTCACTGACTATAACAGCGTTAATGCAATCCCAAGCAGCAAAGGTTTATTGTTTCCAGATATTGCAGGGTCTAGACAGCAACTAGCAAGCATAGCTTGTAGGGGGCAGAGTCCCCTAGTAATTAGGAAACATTGAACTATTTATTTGTATGTGTTACTTGTGTCTACATGTTTGAATTATAAATATTATTTTACACATTAAAAAGTTTCTAAAACATTTCTTGATGTATCAGAAAATTTAATACAATAACCTCATAAAACTTCATGATTGCCAACTGGTTACACAAACCTTTCAGAAGCTATTAGAAGAACCAATCTGAAATCCTAAAAAACAATAAGTTACTGAGTTTTACAGAAAATATTTCTGAATAGATTCTTTTTTACTGCTCATAATTTTCAGAAATATGATATTTCTGAAATATTCAAGCAGTAAAGGGATGCTTTTATTTCTGAAACATTCTCTGCAAGTCTCAAACTTTATTGGTGTCTTTAATGTTTTCAAGTGTAATTTGTATGTTTTTTTCAGTTCCTTTCCATCATCAGGATGATTATCCCTTTCCACGATAGATCTTTTCCCTCCTATACAGTGAAATACCCAATGGATCTTTAGAAAATAAATAAAATACAATTCCTAGCACATTCTGCTTCAACACATACATCAACGAATTGAACATATCAATTTTATGTTCAACATAAACTGATTTTTTTTTGTTTTTGTTGTTGCTGATGCATTTCTGTGATTTCTTATTAGTTCTTGTAATGATTGAGAAGAACTAATAAGAAATCTTAGAAACACAGACACCAATAAAGGTCAAAATGTAATAAATGGTCAATAAACGGTTTTCAGATTAAAAAAAAGGTTTCTCATATAATAAATATTTCTTAAGTTTTATGAGAATATATGAAATATTTATACATATTTCTGATATTTCAGAAAACATTTTATCCTTTTCTTTTTATTATTATTATTTTTTAATTATATATTGATGCAGTAATAGTAAGAAGTTAATTCTCATTGTTCTGATTTCCAGTTACAGACAGACAACCCTCTATGGAATATGTTCATCAAAGTATAGACTGCATGCGTGAGACCAAACTATCGCAGAATGGCAGCTTACATGAAACTAGTGCACCTCAGTTCCATGGTAACGTAATATTTTTTAGTGTTTTCTTCGGGCATATTGGATGAGTTAGCTTTGTCATGTATTTCTTGGACTAAATTACTATCTGATGTCTTAATTTGTTAATGAATTTTAATTGGTAGTTTAAAAAGTGCAACCACATCTAAACAGAATGGAGCAATTCATTAATTTTTAAAGTTGCTGTGTTTCATTTAAATGTGTGTAGTTATGTGTTTTTATATTTTATTTTAAAAAGTATGTTATGCTATGTTTTATTTAAGACAATATATCTTCACAAAATAATAAAAGTCCTTTCGGCCTATACCGGGAGGAAAAGGTGGTTTTCCTATATTTTTGTTTTATAATTTTAGCTAATGTTACTAAGCTAATTATTTAGATAATGTAAACAGCAAGCTAAAATGCAAAGAATCTGATTACAGAAGATTCGTTAATACAGAATTTGAATAAGAAATTCATTAAATTAGTCAACTACAGTCAAGTTGGCTTCATTTATGGAGACTTATTTTTAGTCACCAAATTTGGCAATATTTTGCCAAATTTAGTGAGAATTTGATGCTAACGAATATGAATATAGTTTTATGGTATGATTGGGAAAATGATTACAACAATGAAACATAATGATTTGCGAGAAATCCTGTTCATTGAAACTCCTCGAAATAGGTAGCTTTTTACTTTTGGTAATGAAAGCTCCCTAAAAGCATAAAAGAAAATTATTACACTCTATTATTTATTTATTTTTATGTGTTTAAAATATTTCATCGTTGCAGTTTCACAGCCAGTTAGCATAATAGAGTAAATGTGGTTTGGCAATTTATTAACTTTATTTATTGTTGTTGTAACTCATATACCATAAAGAATATTTGGTGATTTACCACCTGCACCTAGTTAAGAAAAATCTTAAAACTTATTTATTAATTTATAATTAAATTCTAAAAATAGTAAAATGTCATTTTGTTATCGAAAACACACATATGTACATAATTTTTATAATTGTAGCATATCAGAAAGTGAGTTAAAAATGGATTACAAAATTCTCTCTTTACATACATGAAATCAAGTTAAGCTAAATAGAAGATTGCAATAATAGCTTTAAAAAGTAATGTAAATGAAAATTTGACTTGCCTAAATTTTAAAATATGGCTTCTCAATTCATTAAATAGACAGGCTCGGTATTTTGCAGTTTATTATAACAATTCATGATGAGCTTAAATTGATAATTTTTAATCTAAGTCAATTTTTATTAAAATTGTGCCTTTGCTATTTCTGAATCTTTTTTAATTTGCTATTTAAAGGGACACTACTTTATTGAAACTTTGAAAAGCTGTATGCTTAATTTAGGATTTTTATACACAACATTTTTATTGTAGTACAAAAGTTTTATATATATATATAGATATACAGTAAAACCCCGGTTATTCGATAAGCATGGGACCAGTGAATTTTCGGTTAACCCGGGGTTCCATAGGAATTTTCGGATAACCGGGAGGCTTCCTAATTTTATTCTGCCAGGTGACACTATTCACCCTTCTCACTTCCCCACGGTCAGGTAAAGCGTTAGTGCTTGCAGGTGCTGCAAGAGTCCGTATTCTATTCGATTTCCCCTTCCAGGGTTCCTACGGGTCAGGGAAAACAGGGAAAAGTCAGGGAATTTGAAAATTGAGGCAAAAAGTCAGGGAAATGTCAGGGATTTTTTAAATATTTTGAAGAAGTCAGGGAAAAGTCAGGGAATTTTTGATGTACTACTTTCCAACAGGATCTCAGTTATTGTAAATGAAGAAATTTTGAATTAATTATTCCTCTGATATATAATTTTATATAAAATTTATGCAAACTATGCAATAATAGCATAATTTGAAAAATAATTTAAAATTGGAAATACATGCAGCACATAATTTTTTTTAGCATTTATCTAGAGTAAAACACAGCATACACGAAAATGGCACTGTTCTTTTGGAAATTAGTTCTGGTCAGGTTAACAAAGATTAATCTGACTCAAATTCTAAAAATTTCTTTGAAGTCAAACTACCCCCCCCCCCCCCCCCCCCCCCGAAAAAAAATAAAAATAAAAATAAATTCATAGACCTTGAACTGACAAAGACAATTTTTGACGACTTGCAATCCAACTTGATCCTGAAGAACTGTAAGCTTGAACAAACACAAAATGAAAAAAAATTAATATCAAACTTAAATCCAATTATGAATTAATAATCTATAATTATGTATCTAATATGAATTTTATTTGTTATGAAATAAATTGAATACATATTAATTCATATTCATAAAGTCTATTTGGGATTCGTACAGTGATTTTTGTTCTGCACTTTTTAGAGTTTTTTCGTGTTTGGTGGTGATTTTTGGACATTCGAATTCAGACAAATGAATTTGGTTTGACTTTTAGCCCAATATAGAAAATTTTTTCTTCTGTGATTTTTTAATTTTTTAGCGTTCTATGGTGATTTTTTTGACATTCCTAAAATAATTCAAGTTAGCCCACTATAGTAAATTTTGTCCTCTGTTTTCTGCATCTGCATTTCAGAATAACATTCAAGCATGCATCACAGTGACATTCTGCCAGAAGACCCATTTTAATTGTGGGTTTTAATTAATATCTCAGCCTCATGTGCATTAGGGCCTGCCTTAAGCTATCTTCATTCAAAATTTCAAACCTCTATGCATGGTAGATTTTCCTAGCTATCGCACACAGATAGACATCTTTCTTTAATTATAGTGTAAAACTAGCTGACCCGTGATAATAACCTTAGATAAGTCTCAAATTTGTATGAATTTATATTTTTGTTGTCTGAACTTTTTGAAACTTTTATCGGTTATAACTCTAAGGATTTTGCAACTTGTGTAAAAATTTTGTGAAAAAAATATTGATATCTAGTTGTAAAAGAAATGTTTTCTTCTTGGGATTTCTCGTTTGTTTGTTTGTTTTGTGTTCGCATCAGATCCTTTAACACAGCCCAAAAAAAAAAAAAAAAAAAAAAAAAAATCTTATCATCCAAACTCTCTGAAATTTTAATCAGTTATACATATAACTGTATCCAAACCCTCTTTAAAATTTAATCAAAAAATATGTAAATTTAGTAGTGAAAACATAGCCGAAGTTGTGCTGAAACAGTCGACGTTTTACTGTTCTCATTGAAAAATTCTCAATTTTATTAATTTTTTTAAAAAATATTTCTACTTGTCCAAACATTTTGAAATTTTTACAGGTGATGTAAATTTGGTCTGCCGAGATGCAGTAAAAAGATTGTGTCAGAATACAGATGTTTAGTTATTTTTATCGTAGAAAAAAAGGTGCTTTTGAAAGGGTTAAAATTCGTATTTTTGAAAACCAATTGCACTGTCAAAAAAAAGAATGTCTCAGCTTTAACAGTCTTTATTTTATTTGTCGGTAACTCTAAAATTGTGGCCTGGGGAAGTGTTTCTGTAACGGGGAAAAAGTCGACCACAAAAACTGCCCTTTTTGAAACTCTGATGAAAACTTTCTTGGACTTTGTCCTCTTGAATATGTGATGACAAATCTTATCGTTTGGTTTCAGTGTTTTGCACTTTTTGTTTAGCTATAGGCAACATTGTCTCCTTATTTTAGAGATCTTCTTCCAGTATTAGGCATTATAAAATAAGTCATATATGAGTTTTTGCAAAAGAAAGAAGATATTCCTATTAGAGTAATGCAGTTTTATAGAAATTAGCAAGTGTCTGTAACTAGGAGGTGTCCATTGTGGAGCATTTTACTACAATATATAGGCCAAATTTTTATTACGAAAGGTCAGGGAAATTTTTGTAAAAAAATCAGGGAAAATCTGGAAAAGTCAGGGAATTTTTTTACCAAAATTGTGTAGGAACCCTGCCTTCCTGTTTACACGTGTTTTAATTTTTTCCAAACTTTATTTACGATAAGTAATATTTTAAAATACAAATGGTTTTCTATAAGCATGAAAAGCTCAACGAGTTGAAAAAGTTGATATTGGCACCTCAATATATTGAAGTGCAGGAAGATGCAACAGGGTGGGTCAGCTCTGTTGTTGTTTAAAAGGTGGCATGATAAGGCAGCATTAAAGCAATGCAAAGTTTGTAAAAAAAAAAAAAAAAATCACAACATATTTTGTTAAGAAATGAAGTGTATGTGGATATGCCATAAAATTCCTGCATTTACGAAATAGTCCAAATAAGTAAGTTGACGCTTTTTATTTATTTCATAAACAGCATGCTTGCTTAAAAATAAAATTTTTCATAAAAAAAAAAAAAAAAAAAGAGTTTTAAGGTCTTTTGGTTAAGCCGATTTTCGGATAATCGGGGTTCTACTGTATATGTAACTAAGGCTCTTGTTACTTTTTCTTTACTCTATCATTTGGATTTAGATTAGAGTGTAGTCATGGTGAGTTCTTAAGTAAATAAATACAGACACATAGGGTTTCATTGGGGATCTGACTTTATTCCTTTTTATGTTACATTTTAGTCATTTTTCAAGTCCGGCCCAAGCTCTTAGAGAGAGTGTCAGATTTTATCCTACATGTTTGGAAATACGCTAGAGAGTTTCGTGGAGATGATTAGCAATCATTTCACCAAAAAAGTGTGTGTCTTCCTTGTGTATATTGGTTTTATAAACGTGCTTCTCACTTTTCACAGCAGTGGCTGAAGGTGTCAGATTGGGAGGAAACTTAAATTTATTTGGTTAAATAACTTTTGATTGATATCTGGGCTTGTGGCAAAAAGAAGGCCTGGTTATACATAGCCCAGATGCATCACAAACCGCAGATAAAGGAGAATTATTTTATTCATCAGTTTTTATCTTAAAGGTAATTCGAATTTGAACTCTTGCAGTAATAAATATTAGGCTGAGAAACAAACTTAACAGCGGCAATTTAGTTTTAAGTATTAGTTTTAAAAGTTTTTATTTAAAAAGTTTAAATTTTGAATTAAACAAAATATTTTACTTTTTTATTCTTTTTCCCCCTTCCACAAACACACACATACCTCCAAGCTGAGGACCAGCTATCTTGACTGCAATGCTGGTGGAACTCAACTGGAAGACTGAGATTAAACAAATTTAGCTTAGCTTAGATTCCCCCCCCCCTCCCCCTTGTTTAAGAACTTGGCTGCAGACTCTCAAGACAACTGGGTCTACTTTTACAGAGAAAAATTTATGCAATTGTCTTATAAGAGTAATGTTATTTTACAATAAAATATTATATGAAATATTAGTAAATATAGCAGCACAAAACTGCAATAAATTATTATGGAAGAGAAAGAAAAATTCTCAAAAATCTAAATTGTAATATTTCCTGTAGAGTTCATTTGATGTGCTTTACCAAAGTTCTTAAGCACAACTTTTGGGGCAATTATTCTTTTACTACTTGATACATACAAAATAATAAAAAATTAAACAAATAATTTTTTTAAACTATCAATATTTTAAATAAAATAATGTGTAATAAGTTTAGCTAAATACACCAAACCTTTACTTTTATAAAAATCTATTTTAACAAAAGAAAGATGTTTGTGTGTGTCTGTTTGTCTGTGATGAGTAGGGAAATCTAACACTCATAGTCTGAAAAATTATACAAGGATAGTCCAAGGCAGATCATGATGCACCTGAGGCTCAGATTTTTTGTTTTTTGTTAGTTAACTGAGATATTAATTAAAAGCCGTAATGAATATCGCAAAATGCCCCCCCCCCCCCCCCCCCCTTCCAAAAAAAAACAAGAAAAAAAAAAAAAACAGTGTGACATGCAGAATGCCATTCTGGAGAATCCAAAGCAAGGAAAATGTAAAAATGCAAAAGTTTTTTTTTTTTCTTTTTTAAACACGTCTTTGTAAATGTGCACCAGCTGAATCGTTTAAATTTGAAATATGGACAAACTATAAACACATTCATAAATTTTGCCCTTTTTATTTTCAAACGCCACAATCCGTATAAAAATGTAAGAAATTTAACCCTTAAAAAATAAAAGCTGGCATCAGGCTCAGTTTTAGAGATACATAAAAATGAAAAAGACTCACTCAATGTGGAAACTTTTTTCTCTACGACAGTTCAATTTGTTTTAAAAAATATGAACCCTTTTAAAAAAAGTTCGTATGCCTGTACTTGTCTTTTTTACATGTTCTTTGTAAACTATTTACATTACATATAAAAATCCTGAAACTTTTGGACAGTTAAAAGTATTTGAAAAAATAATAAAATCTGCAAAATTTTCACTCAGAACATGAATGGCTCTTTGAAGTTGGCTTTTTCACATTTTTACAACTAAATAACCGTATTTTTTCATGAAAATTATATGCAGGCTTCCGAAACATTATATTTATAACTCATAAAAATTTCAAAGAGTTCAGACGATAAGAAATATTATTATTTTTTTTTTTTATTAAACAACCCGACACAGAAAAAATGGGAATAGCAAATACAGACCTTTTACAATTAAATATAACAATTTCAAAGAGTTTGGACAATTAGATTTTTTTAAAAACTATTAAATGACTAACTGTTATAAACTATTAAATGAGTAACTGTGTGTAAAATGAGTAACTGTATAAACTATTAAATGAGAAAAAAAAAAGTCTTCTTACATGCACCTTTACCAGTTTCAGAACTAAAGTGAATCAAGTCCATAAATTCTAGTTTTGAGATAATCAAGGTTAAAGTTTACTAACACTAGTTGAATCCTAAAGTGATTTAGAGGATAATTTTCTTTTTATTGTTGTAGTATGAAGACTTGATGGTATTAATGTTAAAAGTTTAAGCATTAAAAAGTGGATATCAAATAAGCAGAGATAAGTGTACGGTTGGAAACGTAAAGGCTGAACGCCCCTAAACCAATATGAAAAATAAAGTTACTGTAAAGTAAAGAACTAGAATTGATTAACTTATTAACGTAAAACTATAATGATATATAATGATAGAAATAAAGACAAAAGTTCAAAACCAGATATATAGTCATATGAATTTGAAGTTTATTTAAGGTTATTGTCATGGTCTTGGGCAATGCTGGGTGGTCATCTTGTACGAAATAAAGCAATATCGATAACCAACATCCGTTGTTTTTCCTTTTTAGAGTGATATCTTGGTCTAATATGAGCAGAACAAGGTGCAAATTCATCATTTTGATGGTACTTTTGCACCATCATGTTTCAAGGTGAAACTGTTGCCAAATTAAAAGTTAAACAATGATTTTTTTAAATATTGCAGTCTAAATGTGAGAAAAGCCCCCACCCCCCTTTTCTCCCTCAAAACTATTGAATAAAAGGTAGCACAGAAGATTCCACAGGAAAATTTAAAAGTGATTTTCATTAAGTTAAGCACACCAATCAGCAGACTCAATCAAGACTAGAGCTTTTAATCCATCAGATAACATCAGTGGCTTCAAGCTCATTCATTATTTACACACTTGTTTCATGGCACTCATATTGTACCACTGTTTCCAGTGGGCTACTTTTTTTTTAATTCTGTTTTCTTGATTACCACCAGTTTTTTTGATAAAGTAAAATTAGCCTTATTTAATGACATATTAAATAAGGCGAATTATAGCATTTCAATTCAAAAATGTGGTACCAATCAAGAAATCTGAATTTTAAAAAAAGTAGCCCCCTGGGAACACTGTATCGTATCTGAACCCGAAATCTCTGCTTAAAGTCAACCCGAAAAGAACCTGAACTCAAAGAACACACCTAAACACAACCTAAACTCGAAGTGAAAGAAAATTAATCAATATTTAAAAAATAGTATTGAAAAGTAGTCTACAATTATACCTATAATATCAATTCTATCATTTTTGTATAAAAATGCATGAGCCCATATACAGTAATTATATTCAAATACAGTAATCTCTCACTTATGCGCGACAAAAAGGGACAACGAAATTTTCGCACACAAGTGAGATTCGCGCATAAGTGAAAAACAATAAAATAAGCTTAAACGCGAAAAGTTAACATAACTAATACTAATAGTACACTACTAATACACTAATAAATAAATACACATAATATATAAATTATGTATTATAGTATATATATATAATAGTCTTTTCAAGCTCATCTAGGTGCGAAAAATTTCTTTCGCTTCCGGAATTAAATTGAAAAAAAAAACCCGCAGAGTTTCCAATGCTTCATATGCTATTGTGTGGGTTAGGGAAATTTTTGCTGTATCTCCTTCAACGTCTTCCACATCTTCATCCTTGTTGTTGCCAATTTCCGCTGCAATATCACTGATATCCCGCATCTCAGTTGTAATTAAGGTTTCGTCGACATCCACGAATTCGGAAAAGTACACAAAGCCACTCTGCCAGATACAGCATTCTAATCATCTTCGCTGACATCAGCCTCACTTTGTGTTTCTTTATCGTCTTCACATTTATTTTCTTCTGGGAGCGAAATCCTGCCTTCTTAAAACAGTTTTTGATACAGATGTCAGTAATGTTTGTCCATGACGAGCACACCATGTGAATAGCATCAAGGACAGTGATCTGCTTCAAATCAAGAACACGTTCCTGGAAGAATCCAAACAATGGATTAAGGGCGTGTGAATGCATTCCAAGAGACAGAACAGGGAAGGTACAGGTACATTCTTGCAATAAGCAACTTGAAAAAAAAATTCGCGTATAAATGAATAAGTGTTAGCATTGTTTTCCTATTTCTCTGGCCGGGCCCGCGGGAAAAACGCATATAACAGAGGTCGCGTGTAAATAAGAGATCACTGTATATAGTTTTTTTTTTTTTTTTTTTTTTTTTTTTCATTTTATGAATATTCAGGACATTCTTTTGAAAAATTGGTCAACCCAACTCGACTTCAAAGAGTTAAAACCTATCCTGAAGAAGAACCAAACCCGAAATATTTAAAATCAACCCTTCCCAAGCCAATCCATGTGTCGGGTCAGGTAAAATTGGGATACCTGACCAGATACAGGACCCTTTGCGGACTCTAACTGCGAACCAAGGGGGATAAAACCAGAAGAAACTTGAGAAAATAAAAGTACCAAAGCTAGAACAAAACATAACATTTTAATCATTAATTAGATTAACTAATTAGATTGAGAATTTATTTAATCATTAATTGGAGAGACTGATTGAAATGAAATTATTAATCATTTGTCTATGAGTAGGATTAAAACGAAGTTCAGTCGTTAATCTTAAGTCATGATTATACATTTAATCGTTAGTTTTTAATTGTTAATCTAATTAAAATTTCACACCACCATGTTTTCACATGTGTTATGCAATTTCCAAACATCATCTTCCACCTTATGAAACAGTGAAGTTTTGTTATAGTATTCTGAATGTGTTGGAAAGTGTTTCATAATCTATGCTTGATGCACGATTTTTCTTCTTTGTTATCCTAAAGTGATTTCTATTATAACCATCTAAAGAGAAAAAAAAATATCTGTTTTCTAATTTATTTTATTAGTGTGAATATGTTAACTTATTTAATTATCGTTCTTCATTCCTTTATTTGCAGTGAATGAAAAAATGTCTGCAGCTGACTTTGTGCAAAGCTTGGATTGGTTAAGGGAAAGTGCAAAAATGTCTGCAAATGGTTGTCTACAAGATATTGATATGTCCCATTTTCAAGGTAGTAATTCCTTTTCAACCCCAACTTTATGTATGTATTACCATTATTTATACCACATAATATTACAAATTAATATTTCCAAGTGTATTGTTTATTTATTAATAAATAATTTCTCTTCTCAACACTAGAAAACTAAACTGAAATCAGCGTTATTCTGTTAATCATTCAACTTTAGACTATAAATAAAAAAATATGTATATTATAATCAGTAATTTATTAAATGAATGCTTGTTTATCTTATATTAGAAGATATACCGTAATTTCCGGCCTGTAATCCGCGGCGGCACATAATCCGCATGTGCAATATTTCTTTTCACCGGAAAAAAGTTAGCAGAAAATACGCACCGTCCTATAATCCGCACTATTGGCGAACGCCAATAGTGCGGATTATTGTACTTTGTTTACAGCGTTAAATTTATTTTCTGACACAAATATGAAATTATTTAAACATTTTTAAAGATATCTATCCTAATTTCTTTTATTTATTTTTATTAAAAGTTCATTTATTTGTTTTTATCTCTGAACAGTGAAAACCTCCAGTAAAACCTAACATACCAACAATAAGATAAGATTGCTATCTAAAATTATTTATAACAGTTGAAATGATTTAATTAAATAAAATTTTATAAAGCATATTCATAATTAAACAGATTTTAAGAAAATTTTTATAAAGCATATTCAGGGTCCGACAAATCCCGGGCGACTAAAAAATTCCTCTTGGCGACTAACTTTTTTACCTGCTGTTAGAATATTTTAAGTTTAGTTTTCCCCCCTTTAAAAACTTATTATTTCGTTCACTCTGCCAGCAAACGCACGTACATTTATCAGTGCCATTGCTGTTTGTTTACATTTTCTCCGACACCTTTTCTCTAAGTTGAGTTGTCTCGCAGCTGCTTCAACGTGAGGCAAGTCATTTTTGCAAGGTCTATAGGCGCAGGGCTGTCTGCGCGTGTCTGACTGCTTTGTGACGTATACTGCACCGTGATTCGTCCAGGCAAGTAACTGTTCGTCTTAGCTCACTGGTTTTCGGCCTTTCCCGCTCATTGTACTCTTAGTTCTTACTTCGTGATTCATTCATTCCCGAGACGACAGACTGGTTTGTTTTTCGAGGTGGCGCCCGCGTACTTTGTTCTTTTCCATGTGATCTACTTTTTTTTGGGCCAATATTTATTTTTCTTTTAATGAAGATACGATTAAAAAATGAAGAGAAGTGGGAAAGAAGATTCACTTCCAAAGAAACAACTGAAAATTGATCGCTTATTCTTTGCTAATAAATCTGAAAAACTTCCGATTACAAATAATGAAAATCAGAATAGTGCGGAAGAACATAAAAGTGGGTGTTCATCGGATTTCTGCGAAAATCAAGTTCATGAAAATTTTTATTCTGAGACCAAAAAGTGTGTTGAACCTGAACCTATTAAGTTAGGAAATGGAAAAAGGAAATTTCAACAAGCATGGTTGAAAGATTTGGACTGGCTGGAATACAAAGAAGGGATTGCAACTTGTCACGTCTGTAATTTATTTCCAAATCTCAGTGATAGTAACTCTAAAGTTGTTCAAGGTTTTTCTTCAAATTTTAAATTGGAAACAATTAAAAAACATGGAAAATCCCAACAACATATTCAGTGTGAGAAGGCAAAACGAGCCAAAGAAAAACCTTATGACACGCCAATAGCGAAGTGCATTAAAACTATAGATCAAAAATCATTTGAACACTTATCTGCATTATTCAATGCATCTTATTATTTGGCAAAAAATAACAGGCCATTTAGTGATTTTAAAGAGTTAGTGATGTTACTGTCAAAATTGGATGTGACTGACTCGGACAAGTACACTAATGAAAAAAGGTGTCAAGAGTTCATTTCTGTAATTTCTGAACATCTGAGAGAAACATTTATTACTGAATTAAAATGTGCTAAATATATTAGCATTTTAATTGATGGATCTACTGACAAATCTGATGAAGAGCAACTCATAATATATGTGCGTTACATTGTAGAAACAAAAGTAAATGAGTCTTTCTTAACTATGGTTCCACTCAAAAATTGTTCAGCAGATGGTTACCTCCAAGCTATTACTGAGGAATTTTCAAGATTAGGTTTGGAATACCTTTTGAATTCTACTACTTTAGTAGGTCTTGGTACTGATGGAGCTCGAACAATGACAGGGGGTCACAAAGGTGTAGCAACAAAGTTAGCTAAACAAATGAATCATTTAGTAGCAGTTCATTGTGCAGCCCATAAACTTCAGTTGAGTGTTTTACAATCAAATAAAGATTGTAAAATAATTAATGATATAGATTCTACACTGATAACTCTTTATAAATTTTATATGAATTCTCCTAAACGTTTAAGAGAGTTAAAGCTGATTTCTGAAGCCCTCGAAGAAAAATTTGTGAAGCTAATGTATTTGCACAAGGTAAGGTGGGTTGCAAGCAAAGTTGGAACACTCAGAGCTGTAATCAGGGATTGGAAATCCATTGTTGTCCATTTGGAAAGTACTACTCAAGCAAAGGGTGCAGATAGCAACATGGCCATAGGACTGCTTAAAAAGTTAAAAGATTTCAAACTTTTAATAACAATGCACTTTTTATGTGACTATTTGAGCATTTTTAAACAACTCTCCCTAATTTTTCAGAAATCGGAGTTTTTGCTAAGCCAAACTAAAGTGCATGTTGAAAGAGCACTGCTTAGATTAGAAAACCTTAAAAACACTCCAGCAGAAAATGAAAAAAAATTTTTAAATGATGTTTCATTAAGTGGAATGTACCTTAATGTGCAGTTGTCAGATATATCTCACAAAAAATTTTCCAATGATAAAAGTATTCTCATTGAAGCAGGGATAAGGCATTTGAAAGAAAGATTTATAGAAACTGAAACTGAAATAATAACAGCTACTGGTATATTTGATACTTTCAGTTGGCCTGAAGGCAAAGAACTATGCAAGTTTGGAGAAAAAGAAATAACATTGCTTTCGCAACATTTTGCTAGTTGTCTTGCTATCAAAGAAGATGACATTACTCATATTTTAGATGAATGGTATGAGTTTAAAGTTCTCGGCAGAAATTTAACAATTAATTCTCTTTTTGAAAGGTGTTTTTCTATGAAGGATCGATTCCCACATTTGGTAAATCTCCTTGCCATTGTGCTGACACTTCCTGTGTCAACAGCTTCTTGTGAAAGAGGTTTCAGCAAAATGAACCTTATCAAAAGTAAACTCCGTTCAAACTTAAAAGAGGACAGTATGAACAGTTTATTGTTTATAAATTTAAATGGACCATCTTTAAAGGATTTCAATCCTGAAAAATCAATTGATAAATGGTATTTTAAATCAAAATCTCAAAGGCATTGTTAATTTATGTATATAATTTCTTATTGGGAATTAAAGGTAAGGATATTTATCTACTGTTTTAATGTTTAATTTCATAGTTTGTTTAAATTTAATTTTTACAATGTAAAGTGGTATTATCTTTAAAAAATTTTCAGTTTGATTTTTTTATTGAATAGTTAACTTGTTCACTGCGAAATGTCACATATCACTCAAAAATAGCCGAATACAATTATGAGTAGCCAGTGTTCCATTTTGCCGTGAATACATTAATGTCAGAGAAACGATTCTTCAATCTGGCTCCTGAGAATTTTTTCTGCCGCCTAAGAATTTTCAACTTTTGTCAGTCCCTGAGCATATTACAAGACGATTGAAAATGAAAGAATATAATTGAACAAATACTTCAGTTGTGCCATCTGTCGGAGAAATAATAAAGCAAAAATCTAAACTTGGAATATAGACCTATACCAAATATGGAATTGAAACAAAACTAATATATCATCAAGTTATTAAAAAAATCTATGAAAAATAAAATGTATATTCGGCGGTATAGCTCGTACGTTTTTTGTAAGGCATGTTTTAAGAGATGTACTCACTGACGCTATCACTAAAGAAATGGCGATGGCGGCAAAAATTTTCTTTCTTGCGTAAGCTTGCTTGTCACGAGCATGCGCATAGTGAGTACCAAAAGTACGTAAGCAGACAGCCAAATTAAGCGATTGTTTGGTGCTGCCATCTGTTGGAAAAGCAGAAAACCAAAATAAGAACATTTCGTTTTTTTTTTTTCAAAAGTGAAAAAAAAAAAAAAAAAAAGTCAGATAACCTGCGGCGGCAGATTATCCGCATCGCAAAAATTTTCACTTTTTTGGCAGATTATCCGCGGATTATAGGCCGGAAATTACGGTATATATTAGAACTAAACTGAAATCAGCGTGATTCTGTTAATCATTCAACTTTAGATTATAAATAAAAAAATATGTATACTATAATCAGTAATTTATTAAATGAATGCTTGTTTATCTTATATTAGAAAACCATGGGCATCAGCTGGATTTTATTTAGATTAGGAAAAAATATTTGTTAAAAAAATTATATTGTTCTGTTAAATATCTATATAAGTCTATTTTATTGTTTATGATTTAAATAATAAGCAGTTATTGATTTCGAAAAGTAATTAGTTAATTTATAGTTATGTTTTATATTAAGTATTTAGAGAGAAATAGTGTTAGAATTTTTCGTCCCATGACCAGGTTTTATTTGATATGCCCTAGAAATCCCCATATGGACAATATGGTTAAGCAAAGGTTTACAAATCTCTGCGAGTATTAGATATGAATCCACGATTATCATTTAGATTTTGGGATGATTTATTAGATAAATTTTAACTTCTCTGAACAGTATGGTGCAATGCCCTTTGGAAACATATACATTTTGCAAAAGTGGCTGGTATTTACTAGATTAAAATTTAGTTATCTTGGGTTGATAAACATTTTCTGCATCTATATTTAGCATTATTTGTTTCCTTTTATTTATTTTGCAATTTAACTAAAATATTTAATACTCTTATGCATGAATAATATTTAAGTAGGTGAGAAACATATTTTGTACTTAAGAGGGATTATTAAAAACAAATTATGTTTTTTTTTTTTTAAATCTTATATTTTTTACAAAATTGCAAAATGACCCTCATATAAAGATTACAAGCTCTAAAAAATTGTTAAGATCTACTGTGCTCCTCTGATGAGAGGATCCATGTTTTTAACATCAGTCAAGTACAATTTACTTCATAAAAGGGTGTACAGTATGGTAATAGGTTGAAAACCTGTTTTTAATTGGCATTCTCAAGAAGAAATCGGTGTGCATTTTGTTTTACCTTACTTCCTGTCCTTCCCTTTTTCATGAATAGAATGTTCAACATCCCTGTCCCTAAACTGGTTTCAGTGTTCATCTCTTTCGAGTAAGACAGTACTAATAGTTTTCTACGATAATTTAAACTTTGGATAGAAATAAATACAAAGTAAAAAAAAAAAAAAAAAATGGCCATGTTCTTGTTTAACTATAGGAACAGAAATTCTTTTAGAGTTTTTTTCTCACACAGAACAGAAACAAATTTTTCAACTGAAATTTTTAAAAGAAAATTGTTCTGACATCTATGAGGCATTTCACAAGCATTATTAAACCTCATATAAGATCATGTGTTAAAGGAGAAAAAATGACACATGCACAGTAGATATGAGACTTGCTCTGCCCACGCCCGTGACAAAAACAGGCTCTGGTTCAATTTTTATACCACTCTTTGGTCTTGTGCTCAAAATAAAAATTTTATTTTCTCACAAATTGGAAAAAGAAAGGGAAAAAAACTCTTGTTATTTGAGAAACAAGAATATATCTTAGTTTCTTATAGAGTTTTACAATCCTTTAAAAATCAGTGTGAAGGAAATTGTTATTGATGAGATATAAGGAAAGCTATTCTATCATATTCTGAAGCCTGTCCTTGTTTTATGTTTGAAGACCTTTTCTAGAATTACTGGAAAGCAGAATTCCTGTCTTTCTGCTATAGTTTTATAATATTATTTTAAAAGAATGTGAGTTGTGACTTTTGCAGATTTTTGCATGTGGTTGGTTATAAATAATAAATTTGTTATTATAAACAGATTTTCAGGGACATGAAAATTACAAAACATTTTCATGAGGGAATAGTTAGGATTAATACTTATTTCTATGTAAGAAGAGAAGAAAAAAATCAATAACACTTTGCCGCCCGCATGTCTCGTAAAAATACTTCAATTCGTAAAATTGAAATGATTGATTGATCCCAGAATTTAGAAACAAATTTATTCGAAAATAAGTAAAATCTTTTCCTCATGTACTTGATATAAGGGAGTTTTTCATTCCAAAATTCTGGTGCCAATGTAGCATTTAAGGATTAAAATTAAGTTACTTTACGTATGACACCACTGTGGTGTCGCCGGACGGCAAAGTGTTAAGATGTTTCTTCAGATGATGTGTACTTTCTGTAATGGGGAAAGGAGGTGCTCTGTCTGTGATAACATACTTGAATGATTTTTCATGTTTTGATTTCAAATCTTCAGACTGAGGGTTGTTTTTCAAAACAACCTGAACATGCATGACAGAGTTAATAAATAATAAAAGTAACTAAGAATGCAAAGAATTCCCCCTCTTTTTTTTTTTTTAATAAATTAATCCCAGAGTTAATATTACAACATGACATCATGTAATTCAAGCCAGATTGTTTAATAAAATGTAAAATAATTTAAATTTAAAATATTTTGCTTAGAACTGAAAATTTCATTTTATTTATTTTTCTAATTGGGAGCTCTGGACATACTCAATCTAGTTGTTAATGTGCAGGTCACAAATGTGGACAGTTTCAAAACCAAAATTTATATGCTCAGTTCTATGCAACCAGAGCAGGGTTAATGTGTTAAGGTTTTAAGGTTTTCTCTCGTGAAAATGATAATTTAAGTCATTTTCGTTTCACAAGGGGAAACAATTGTATGATAAAAGCAATTCTTTTTATTTTATTGTTATCTAACATTACTTCAGAGTTTCCCCCAAGTTTAAAAAAGGGCAGGGTGCAGCTGGTGAGAAAAGGGCACTTTTTTTATTCTTAAGGACACTTGTTGGATTCTTGAGGGCCCTTTTCAGATTCTCATTGCCACTTTTTTTAATTATTAAAGGCATTCTTTTGGTTTTTAAAGCCACTTTTGATATTTAAAAGTCGGGGCACTCTTTTTAAGACATTGAGTCAGTTTTTACTATGAAAGCAAATTTTTTAATGCAAAAAGGAGAAAGGGCACTTTTTTTTTTTACTGACGGGGCAAAAAGGATGCTAATTCTTTTTATGAAGGGCAAGAAGGGTGCTATTTTGTAAACCAAAGGGTAGTCAAGGTGCAACACCCTTCTGAAACTGTCTGGGGGAAACTCTGTTACTTTGCTGCATTTTTAAGCAATATTAAAAACACTTTGAGAAACTATCTGTATGCACTTTCGTTTTTGATGATTGATAGTTTTTGTCTGTATTCTAGCTATGATGGATAGCATAAAGGCTAAAGATCCATCTATGGCACTTCTGTCCCAAGATCAACTGGCCGATTTAAATACATCTTTAAATACACTCTTTTCTCAACCAGGTGTTGTTCAGCCATCTACTCCTTCAACTCGTTGTCTGCAACCTTGTTATAATAATAGCCCTTGTTTAGATTCAGCTTATTCACGAGGTATATATGTTTGTAGTGCTTCAAAGTTTTAGGTTTTTTTTTAATCCTTTAATGTAAGATTTCTTCTATTTTTGTGAAGGAAAAAAAAAGTAATTTTGAAAATATTAAGATTTTCCACTAAAATTTTGAATTTTGTTATTTTGTGATTTAAGTCATACAAAATGTAATTTATCTATTTAAAGCAATTGGAGAGAATGACACAAAGCCTGATTATAAAACATCTAAGTTTATGAATAGAATTTAAATTGTCGCACATTATAATATTTAAAAATCCATTTTTCAGATTCTTTTTTTTTTTTTTAAGTTGAAGTTATTGTAGGATTATAGAGTAAAATCTGCTAAGACAAAATTATCAAAGATCATAAAAATTTCCAATTTAGACAGGCTACCATCTTAGCAGATGTAATAACTCTTGTTACAGTATCGTTTTCTTGCTGAGATCATGATACTTTCTTTTTAAGACTAAATTTTGTTACGTACAGGTTTAATTTTTTTTCAGGTTTTACTGTACCTGTTGTTATATTAAAAATTTAATGTGTCAAACGTCCCGCAGTAGTGCAGACGATTAAGCTCTGTTCCCATCAAGATCACCGAAAATGAAGCAGCATCGACCATGGTCAGTGCTTGGGAGGGTGACAACCTCTCTCGACTGCGGCTGCTGTGGGACCGTGTATGTAAATGGGAGCTGGTTCACGTAAAATCTGTTCATGGCTCCAATGTCCTCCAAGTTTGAAAACGATACCTCTGGGGGTGCCAATCCAGGTGCAAGTTACTCATCTGGAATTGGTTCAAAATTAGGAGACCAGCTCTGGAAGTCCAACCTCTCTTGAGGCTCTGGCACCCCTTCTTTCAGAGAAGTGCCATGGCATTTTCTCTGACACGACAACAACAACGTGTCAAGCAAAAAAGATAAAAAATTGAATAATTTATTCCGATGTTCTCAAGCAGTTTGGCATGACACAGTGGCTTATTATAAGAGGTCCTCGTGTGTGTGTTCATGTGAGAGATCATAATGTGTAAATTTTAAGTCAGGTTGTATCAAGATTTTCAGCAGTCAACATGTTGCACTACCATACTACAGGACCAGAGTCTGACTCCAGACATGGGCAATGTTCACTCAGCCTTTCATCCCTTTGGGATTGAGAAAGTTAGTACCAAGCTTGCGTGGGAACTAAACATTGAGGGTTCTGCGTTGGGTTAACCATCTGACTGGGACATATGCTGTTAGCACCTCTGGGTCTAGTAAACAGAGTTGGGCATTGTAGGCCAAGATCCTTATTGGATTGTAGTGCCACAGGTTTTACTGTAACCAGATTTTAAGAATTAACTACTAAAGTATTTATACGTTAACATCCAACATTTCAAATTACACAATTTACTTTGAAATGGAGTTTAGGGATGATAATTTTCCTTATTTGGAAGTTTGTTTCTCTTTTGCATACTTTTTTATAAGAGTGTGCAGTGAAATCATGAAAATAGTCTTACATCTTCAAATAAATGTAATTCTTTTAGAGACCATTTATGTCCCATGAAGGAACATAATTTACCATATAAAATGTGGTAGAAACGATTGTTTTGAAAAAGGATTTAAAAATATGTGTATTTGTAAATTCCATCTTACTAATCAAATATTCTAATAAAATAAAATATAAAAGTAAAAGTAATTTTCTTAAAAAGCATTCTTTTATAAACATTCAAGTTTAATCTTAAAAATCACAACTAATTTTATAACTGTAAGTGATTCATATAGTTAAAAAAAAAAAAAAAAAAAAAAAAATCAGTTACAATACATTAATTTGGTGTAAGCCCCAATTATGGAAAATTCCCTACTTGATAGAAAGTGCAAACTAATGAGTACATTTAAATTCATTTTTGCTCTGTTTCTTTTTTAAGATGTAGCAACAGGAAGGTTAAAAAGAAAACATTCAAACTGTCTATTTAAGATTTCATTGCTTTCCCACAGCATAATCATAATTTAATAAATATTAAACTATTACATGATTTTAAAAACATTTAAATGTATTAATTTTTAAAAAAAAATTTGTATTTTGTACTTTTTAGTGCTTAAAATATCTTGTTGCTGCAGTTCAGCAAATTTTAGCAAAAGTGGTTTGGTGCATAATAATTGCTATTGTTTTTGTAACCTGTAAACATTTGCAACCATAAAAATTATTTGGGTTTGGCATTTTATCACCTATTAAAATTAATTTATAATTAAGTTCTAAAAATATTTAAATGCTCTATTATCATCGAAAACATGCATGTATATAATTTGCATGTATAAGATATTTTTAGCATCCTTGATTATTAATTTCGAATTTTTAACTTTTAGATTCTTGTATGATGTCTTCTGTGCATAACTCTAATCAATCCCCTCATGCATTTTCTGCTGACAGCAGTAATCTGTCATACCAGTCGTCACAAGCTGAGGTAAGCAATAACATGAGTTATTTTGCAGTTTTTCCTAGAATATTATTAAGGCTTCTTATAATCCTTTATGTCCTAAACTATGAATTTTTAATAATTTCACTTTTCAAATCCTTTTTCCTTATTTTTTAACAATACATTATCAGATTTGTTGAATCATTAAATAAATCAACTAAACTGAACAGTTATAATTGCAAAAGAAATCCATTTCAGGGAACTGTTTGAGTAAATTTTGTGTCCTTAATGGACACTCACAAAATTTTTCATGTTAAAACAAGACCCTTCACAAAATTTCTCATCCCAAAACAAGACCCTTCACAAAATTTCTCATCCCAAAACAAGACCCTTCACAAAATTTTTTTCTTAAAAATAGACCTTTCACCAACTTTTTGCATCTGCAAACTGAACCTTTCGCAAATTGAAATCTTCAAAGAACATATTACTTAGCTTTTTATATGTAAAGGATAGACACACAGGAACCTGAATGTAATGATAATTTCAAATTCACAAAATTATAACTGGGATTTTCACAAATATAAAAAAAAACTTCATAATTTCACAAAAACGGGACCCTGTGAGAAAAATCTGGACAGAGCCCTGCATTTGCATATACCAGAGGTTCCATCCTGGGTTACAGAACATACTGCTTGGTGTACAGAAAATAGACAAAAATCATTTTAAATTGAAAATTCTAATTGATTTTTTACATTTTAGATTTCCCACTAATACCACCAAAAAGCAGTTTTATATAAAAAATATCAATTATAAATATGTAGTGAATTTGGGGGGGAGGGGGGTAGAAATAATTTAACTCAGAACCTTGTTGTGGACCAAATTTCTTTATTATCAAGTTAAGCAGTACCAGGGTTTGGCTTTATATATATAATGATGTTTGATATTTATTTTCATAACATTGTGTATTATCAGGGGTCGATCCCGGCAGAATTTGAGGCCTATTTAGGATCCCTTCACAAAAATCTATTTAATAAAACAGGGCCCTTCACAAAATTCCATTCCATAAAAACATTCTTCATTAATTATTTTTATTTGGTAGGTTTTAAAATGTGTAATTTGAAAACAAAGCAAGTTTGTCAGAAAGGAAAAGTTTAGCAGAAGGGTTTACAGAAGTTATGAGTAAATGCTTGGTTCTAGTTTCAGTAACTGAATTTCATTTTTTGTTACAAATTGTTATTTTTCATAAGAATATACTAAAATTCACAAAAATAATTTTTTAACTTTTCACAAAATGGGTCCAAAGAGAAAATGCTGCATCAACCTGTGATGATGTTTTTGATATTTATTTTCATAATATTGTTCATGATATTTTTTTATAGTTTCAGCCAAAACAAGTGTAAATGAATTTTTCAACTGATATTGACTGTGTTGTGCTGTCTTTTGACCTGGTGTCTATTTTAGCCCAGAAAAAAAAGGGGGGGGGGACCTTTTCTAAGCTTTATAATTGAAACTGGATTTTTAAATGTAGAACCAATAATTACCTATGACAATATTTATTTAGAACAGCCATTGAAAGATAAACTGTCTCAATTTAGATAATAAGTTAGCTTCATTAGAAAGAATCTTTTCTAATTTTGGTGTAGTTCAGTTTAAACTGCAGAACAGGTTAGGGAGTATAAAAGCACACAAGCTTACATTTATGTTCAAAATTTTTAATTAAAAAAATATTCTGTATTTAAAATTTTGTAGTATTAAACATAACATTTTTTTTTATACTTGATATTAAACTCTATAATTTGTTTTTTGTAAGTGTAAAAAGCAAATTGTGCCTGTTTTATTGCTGCCTCAATTTTGTTATATAAGTGGAAAAAAAAAAAAAAAAAAATTAGAATATTGTATTATTATTTTTCATGCTAAGTGCAATATGTTTTAGTTTATATTAAGTCTGGAAATATTTATAATCATCAATAAGTTGACTATTTTGAAAATATCAGATATATGTATTAAAATATCGAATAGTTTTGATATTTTCAACAATATGGTATTATGAACCCTGAGCAGTACATTCATAGTTTCTCACAGTTTGGTCACTGTTATGGAGGCTCTGAGAGCAATATAGTAATTATTTAACGTTTTTGTCATGGCTTCTAGGGAAGGCTGATTATTACAAATTCTGTTTTCTTCTCCCATTATATGACTTTTGATCAAGAACTCATAAAATTTCCCAGAATGGGGAAAATGTGTCAACCATGTGGAAAGTTAATTGGTAACTTTTAATTGATATGTGGTCAAGACCCATACGATTCCTAGCAGTACATTTTCCCAGACCTCAGCCACAATCAACTGCAGATTACATTGAGGTTTGCACATTTTCACATAAAAATTGGTATAATTTTCTGTCAGAAAGTAATAGTTGTTGGGCTGAGAAAACAACTTAGAAAAAACTCAAAATTAGACATAAAAATTTTAAAAATATTTGAAATTGGAAATTAATTTAAATTTTAGATTTCAAATGTGATTTTAATTTCCTTTCATACATTCAAATAAAGCTTTGAAGTTGAAATTTATTAAAAATGATACTTTTGTATTAGCTGCATGCACATGCCAATATTCAATACCCTAAGAAATCACCAAATATTTTACAATTTATAGCAACCTTTTTAATTATTATTATTATTTCTGTCTTTAAGCACGTATTTTGATTACATATCAGTTAAATTTGTATTTTATTTATTGATGAAGTTTTCATTTCATTATGGAATATTAGCTGGAAACAAATGCTGAACTACTTATATTATTTTAAGTGCAAACAAGTTTATCTTCTGTATACTTATATTATTTTAAGTGCAAACAAGTTTATCTTCTGTAACTGCTGCACGTGATGTAGATTTTTAAAAAATCCATGCTTGAAAGTTATTTTAAATGCCATTAAAAAAAAAAAAATAGTAAATTGAGATGCAGTTTTCAAACAAATTACATTTGAAAGTACATTTTTTTCTATTGATGTAAATATTGAAATAGTATGATGTTTAAAAGTTATTAAGATTATTAAATTTTTATAGAAAAAAAAAATATTGTCACCATCAATATGATATCAGCGTTACTCATTGTTACATTTTTCCTTTGTAGAGCAGATAATGCTGTGAGATGTAAAGTAAAATGTATAGAAATTATTGTGGCATAGATAATTATTGTGATACATAAATTTTATTTGATGTTCCATTAAAATATTAATTATTTAATTAATAATGGATGGATGATGAGAGTAGATCATATAGGTTAACTAAGTTGAATTGCAATTGTTATTATAAGGCAACAGACCCAGCATAATAAAGTGTGCTTGCGTTCTTTAGGTCAAATTTGGAATAGAAAACAATCAAATTAAATGAATAAAATAATTTTACTTAATCTTGCAACAAGGACATGTAAACAAAAATGAAGAGGCTCATTTGAAATAGAAATCCATCTTTATTTTATTTCCTTAAGGAGAGGCAGGTAGAATTTAGATGAGAAATATGGAGACTGCACATCATCTTTAAAAATTTGGCTCTCATATAAGAACCAGTCTGATTCGAAGCTAATTTAAAAAAAAAAAAATTCTGGCCAATTCCATGAAGACTTTTCTATGATGACTTTTCAATTAATTTAATTTGGAAGACGTGTTCCTTACACAATGTAGGTACCCACTAAAAAAAGATTTTTGAAAATTCACACCCTAAGGGGGTTAAATGGAGGGTCGAAAATTTTAGGTCATTTCGTGCTTTTGCCATATTTTAGCAGCAGTTTTAAGTAGAAGCATGAAATTTGAGATAATAAATCTACTAAAGAATAGTTAAACATGTATTTTAGGCGATTTTAGAAATTCAAGCTCTAAGGGGGTTAAATGTTTTCGGTGATTTTACCTTTTTGCCATGTCTCATCAGCACATTTAGGTAAGAGTGTGAAATTCAGGATAACAAATCTACTAAAAAAATAATTAAACACTTATTTCAGCAATTTTAGAAATTAGACCACTAAGGGGGTTAAATGGAGGATCGAAAGTTTTACGTCATTTCACTTTTTCGCCATATCTCAACAGCAGTTTTAGTTAAAAGCGTGAAATTCAGTGTAACAAATCTACTAGAAGATAGCTAAATACATATTTCACAGATTTAAAAAATTCAACAACTAAAGGGGTTAAATGGGGGGTCGAAAGGTTTAGGTCATTTTGCCTTTTTGCCGTATCTCAGCAGCAGTTTTAGGTAGGAGCATGGAATTCAGGATAAAAAATCTACTAAAAAAATGATTGAACACATATTTCAGCAATTTTAGAAATTCACCCATTAAGGGGATTAAAGGAAGAGCCAAAAGTTTTAGGTCATTTCGTCTTTTCACCATATCTCAGCAGCAATTTTATATAGGAGCATGAAATTCAGGATAGCAAAAAACTATTAAATAAATAGATAATAGACATGTATTTCTGCGATTTTAGAAATTTAACCACTATAGGGGTTAAATGGGGGTCAAAAAGTTTAGGTCTTTTTGCCTTTTTGCCCTATCTTAGCAGTAGTTTAGGTAGGAGCATGAAATTTGGGATAACAAATCTACTAAAGAATAGTTAAACATGTATTTCAGGCAGTTTTAGAAATTCAACTTCTAAGGGTGTTAAAGGGAGAGAGGGGTCATAAGTTTTCGGTGATTTCATCTTTTCGCCATATCTCATCAGCAGTTTTAGATAAGAGCGTGAAATTCAGGATAACAAATCTACCAAAAAAATAATTAAATACTTATTTCAGTGATTTTAAAAATTCAACTACTAAGAGGGTTAAATGGGGGATCAAAAGTCTTAGGTCATTTCACTTTTTTGCCATATCTCAACAGCAGTTTAGTATACTTTTAATTTAAAGTATTTTATTTATATTATTCTGTTTACATGTAAAATGCACTTTCTGGGCCCCAAGTGAAGTCAGGGCAGTACGCTGCAGAATGTATCTGAGCTCCACTCGGAAGCGACAGGCTAGCCAGGTAGAGACCGGCTAGTAATCTATATATTACTTTATCAAACTTTTAAAATTTTAAATTTAAATTATATACAACAGCATAACTTCGCAAACTTTTTAGAACTTTGAAAAGTATCCGTAGCGGCCAATGACTCGAGAAGAGTTCACGACCAACGATCAGAATCTCAGATCGTAACACACTTTTCAATAATTCTTTACGGCATCGTTTTAGTTAAAATTCTGTTAGAAAATCAGTGACATTGGTATTTATACCAATAACTGGGGAATACAAAAGTAAAAGCAAGGCTATTTCAAATTTATTAGTTGATTAGGGATGACATTATAATTAAAAAGGCAAATGAAAAACTTATTAAGATTTGGTAATTAAAAGAAGTGCTTTAATTGATCAAAACAGACACACCCCTTTTGATTGCAGCGCTTATGCCGAGCGAAAGCTGAAAGATGAAGGAGAAGCTCTAAAATTATCATCAGCGAGGTAGAAATTCTACTGCCGTGGCTGTAGGATGTGGTGCATGCATACTGCATAGCACGCACAAGCAAGGCGGCCGAATGCAAGGTGAGCACAAAGCTAGCACCTGCACCAAAAACGAATCTAAAGATACGATGCAAAGAGAGAAACGTTCTCTTGTGAAAAACTATAGCAGCAGTGCGTGTCAGGAGCCAATAACAGGCTTAAAGGAATGGCGAACTTTCAGAAAATGATTAATAAGTTAGCACATAATAAGAGCAAAACTGCTCTGAGCTGAAATAAAAAGTAACTAAAAATTAAAAATGTGATACCTTTATTACAATTATCCTAACTTATTTTATTACCAATCTATGTGTCAAATAAATTATAAATTTTTTTTAATTGTACTTTAACCACTTCAAAGGCCGCAGAGTAAAGAAAGCAGTCTTTTTACCACAACTTATTTTGAGGCTGCTGTTGAAGTGGTTAAAGTGACCTCAGGGCATAAAGGGTTATATCAAAAAGCCAGATTATGTGGAATTTTTTTTTGCTTTGAATTAATTTTTTTCTCTGTTCCAGACCAGTCCAGTACCATTGCCTTCTCATGTTTCTCTCAACTCTTCTGCAGTTCATACTCCTGCATCATGTACAGCTGATGACAATGACGAGATAGAAGACGACTTTAACTGGGACAAAATTTTATAAATTTGTTACTCAAGGATTTTTGCTGTTCCACTTGAATTTGCATTCTATTTTAAATTTATGCATGTTAAAATTTTAAACACTTTATATTTGTTCATTGTTGCTGTGTGAAAAGTTGCTTAGTGCGTTTTTTCATCTTTTTCAAAATTTATCTATTATAAGTTATTGGCTTTGTCCAATTTTAAAGGTACAGTCTAATTAAAAAGAAAAAAAAAAGGGATTTTGGATTATATGTGCTGCTGAAGCTATAAAACTGCTCACCATGTTAAGTTTATGTTTTTATTTATAAGTTTATTAATAAAATTTTATATGATATTTATATCTTCTATTAAGACATGTTTTTTAGCACTTCTTTGATATTGTTTTTAATTTATATCCTTTCAAATAATTTACATTTTTTTTATTAGACTTTTCTTTTGGATATATACTCTATTTGCATCTTGATAACTGTAAAAAAAAAATCATGTTTTCATCATCATTTTTACTTCTTTTAAAGTCTATTGAAAACTTTATATGGATAAAAAAAAAAGCTAGAGAAAATATCTTGTTCCAATGAAAAATATTAAAATTAAACTATCTGCTTATGTATTCTGATAATGTAAATGTGTCAA
Source organism: Maratus michaelseni (assembly GCA_963931845.1). NCBI lineage: Eukaryota > Metazoa > Arthropoda > Arachnida > Araneae > Salticidae > Maratus > Maratus michaelseni. The sequence goes on from OZ007597.1 coordinate 275,588,606, forward strand.
GACTGTTCTAAATTCCGAACTTGCTACCTTCTTCTACAACCATAAAATTATTTTCACCCATGCATACATAAAAGTTACATATACATTGATTCTTAGAAAATAAACACTGAAAACATTCTTAAAGTCATTTGCTAGCAGTCAACTCTAATCTGAAATATAACATATTTATAAGAAAACAAAAAGGTATTAATTTCTTTGTAACCATAGATAAAAAATATTAATTATATTTATGAATGTAGAGATGGAAAATTTTTTGGTAATCTTGGGAAAAAAAAAAGATTCTACTAAACCACATATTTTTAAGATAACGAAGATTTGAGAACAGCATTAGTATGATGAATGAATATTCAGTATGTTCTTCATTGATCTTTACATTGCCCATTATTAAAAACATTGATAATTGCCGCATTAAATGTTCTGTTAGTGTTTATGGAATCATGATATAAAAATTTTGGTTATCAAAAATTTTTATTATACCATTCTTAAATCAGAAAAATGCCATGTCATTATAAGCAAAACATTTCATTTATTCAGATAAAAATAAATATATAAAGGACTAAGCATTTTTGTGGTCATTATTTTATCAGAAATACTAACAGTTGGGGATTTTCTATAAATAGTAAGGTTGCTTTCTTTTAAAATTTAAGCATTTGTAGTGGAAAATACTGATCATCCTACATTTGTGATATTGTTAAAGTCTAAAAGAGATTATTGAAAATTTATGAATTGTGTAAGTAAAATAATGCTCGGAAATGTTGGCATGTCTGTGTTATGATTAAATCAGAGAAAGGGGTAAAGAGCAAGAAAAATAATTTTTCACCTGCTTATACTGTCATAATATCTCTGTGGAACATAAAATTCCAAGAAAAATATAATATCAAAGATCCAAATTTGATGCTAAAAATTTTCATCCTTAAACTTAAGTAACATTTATTTCTGTGACTTTAAAACTTTTTAAGCTGTCATCCGTTATTATTATTTAGAAATAAATGCTTGATCTTCTGTATTTTTTAAATTGAGGAAAAACTTTAGAAATTGGATTCTCATGGCATGTTAAAAAGTCGATGTGCTCCTTAAAATAAGTTGTGTGAAGTATTCTGCTGAGAATGGGTCTTACATTGGAAAGAGAGGGGTGGGGGGGATAATCAGTGTGTTTACTTAATTGGTAAATCACATTCTTAAATAGATTTATCCCTGTATTATCTTTAAAAATTCAGTGAAAAGATCAAGAACAGTCATATGTTTAGAAAGTTTTGTCTTCTACATTTATGTAAATCATTCCTAACTCATTGTACTGAGTGCATTGTTTTTTCTCAATAATCATAAAACTGAAAAAATATATATATATTAAATATTTATGTAATTATTTCATTTTATTACATAAATGTTTAACTGTTTTTATGTAAAGTTTCTTTTATACACATATTTTAAAATTACCTATTTTTTGCAGAAGAAAAGTTGTTACAAAGAGTGGTTTCTTTGATAAAAGTAGAGAATATTATATTAGTATTTGATACTATTTACATTTGTTTCGATATCCTGCTTTCTCTAATGCATAGGCACAAACAGATTTAATGTTACAGAAATTCTAAAATAATGTCTATCGGATTATATAACATTTGTTACTAGTTTTGAATGGTATTTTCTGTTTAACATAGCATATCATTTGGACAGAAATATACTGTTTTTTCAGTTTAACTGTGTTAAAAATAAAATGTTGCATTACATTAGTAATGATGTGTTTAAAATTGATCTTTTAATGGGTTCAATTTAACATGGAAGTTGTTACTGTTTTAAAAGAATTATCTTAATTCAGATTGTACAGGGCTATCCTCTGAATGTGTTTTATTACAAAAAGAAAATTCTTTTGTATTTTAATGTTGATATTTATAAGTATTTACATTGTGGAAAATTTTAATTAAGCAGAGGTTTTTTTTAAATTATTATTTGCTTATTGTTGAAGTTACTTCTATAGAAGTTATTTCAAAATGATTGTTTTAATTATTTTCTTAATAGAAAAATGTTCCATAGGGAATCTTAACATTCTAATAGCTTTTTTTAATTCCTTGTTTATCTTTAATTTAATCTTTACTTTTCCTAGTTTTTTCAAATACAGGATGTATTCTAAAATAACTTTACCTGTTTGGAAGTAATCAATAGTTAAAACTAATGAACAAAATAAAACTTTATTTTTAATTTAGCCTTTTGAAGACATAAGAGATGAATTCTGTATGTGTATTTGGAGGGAGGAGGCATATAGTACAGGGGTTCCCAAACTTTGATTGATGTACCATTAAATCAAAATTCCTAATTTCACCATACCACCACTAATAAAGGTAATATTAACATGTAAAATGGCATTATTGTATCACTAAATTTATTTTGAGAATTATATATTTTTATTGCATTTAACCCTGCATTAGTCGCATGTGTATCTCTGTGGTACAAGCTGCATGTGATAGCTGCACTACTAATTTCCCTATTGGGCAAATAACGTAAATAACTGGTGAATTGTGAACAGAATGTGTTCAGCTTTGTATCAAATTACAGAAAGATTTTAATACTTGGTTTTGGCACTTATTTTTAATAAAATTTATCTTCCATGCTTTTAAAATTAAAAATATAAAATATATCCTCATTCAATTAATTAATTTTAGCTACAGATGCCATAATCCCTTTGCTACCAGCTCTTTGAAAATAGTGTTTTCCACTTGTTGAGTACATTAGAATGTTCTATGCTGAGACATTTTTAAAGTATGAAAAAAAAATTCACATAAAATTAAGTTTTCATTGAAATACTTTGTTTTTGACATATAATTCTATTAATATAAGTAATTAAAAGCTAAACATAAGGCAACAGCACTCTCAACCCAACACGCATCACAGGACACAGGAAAGACATCTCAAGTATTAAATATAAAAAATGCTCTGAGCAAAGGCTGTTAAAAACAATAAAGGTTATTTTACAACCACCCTGTATTTTTATTTGTTCTCTATGTATTTTATATTTTTCCTATGTTTGTTTTCTTCCCCTTTTAAAGCATATCCTAATATACATTTAAAACAAAATACATTTTATAACCACCCTGTAATTTTATTTTCTACGTATTTCATCCTTTTTCCTGTGTTTTTATTTCTCTGTTTAAGGTTTACTCTGGTATACATATTGATATGTTATATAATTGTTAAGATATTATACTAAATTAACTATAAATTACATTTAACTTTCTTTCTAATCTTTAAGATATTTTACTGAAACTATTTAATTAGTATGTTTCTTTTTAATCTCTAGACTTAATAGCTTTTTTTAAATAATATATATTTAAAAATGAAAACACATGTGAAAAACAAAGTATAAGACATTATAAAAAGCAATGGAATACACGCTGCAGGAATTATACTTAATAGGATGAAAAAGCAAAAATTTAAAAACTATGAATATCTTATAGAATCTTCAGAAGGGCTTTATAAGAATATTCATAGGAAATATATGTTATTTCATCAAATATATAACATATAAACATGAAACAGACACATACATACATACATATATATATATATATATATACACAGTTTTTTATTCTATATAAACTCAGTTATAGATTCACAATCTATGGATAGAAAATCAAATGTAACTTTAAATTGGAATACTGAATAATACTTTATTGAAAACTTTCAAGCTTGAAAAAAAAAAAAAAAATATGTACATAAAAAGACTATATAAACTCATCTATGGACTCTTACTTTATGATTGAAGTGTGGTTTTAAATTGGAATACTGAACAATACCTTCATTGAAAACTTTTGGGCTAGAAAAAAAGGTAAAATAAACAGCTTTAAAATAGAAAAAAAAAGCTAAATCTAATTTGTTGTTAATTTAGTATAATACTTTAACAATTTTATAACATATGTATGCAATAGTTTATTTAAATTTATAGTTATACCTTTGATTTGTATATTAAAAAAAAAAAAGAATAGTAAATCAGAATACTGTTAAAGAAAAATTCACGCATTTATAATGTCTTATGTTATTATTAAATATGAAGTTGACTTTTAAGTAAAAAAAAGAAAAACTCTTTGAAATTTAAAACCCTATTCTCCAAAACTTTTAATGGAAGTTTTTTATAGCAAATTTCCACAGGGCATTTTAAAAATTCATTATTAGGGGGTATTCATTGAAAAACAGAACAGATGTCCCACATGTGACATTTATAAATTTTCCCATCTGTTAACTCATAAGCTGTTAAAATATAAACTATATATTAAAAATAAGGGAAATTTCTATAGTTTCTTCTTAGTATAGTTGCTTTAGTTTGATGGAACAATGGAATTGATAAAACAGTAGTAATCTAAAAAGTTTAAATTTCTGTTTCACATGTGACATGGAATGCTACATTAAGAGTTTTACTTTAGATCTTGCTTAAATTAATGCTAAAACTAATAAGTGTAATTAAAAAACACTTTTTAACTGTATTATTTGTTTCTAAAGATTCATATATTTCTAGTCAAAAGCAGCTTGTAGCCGATTTTCTTTTTGCAAGTATGATTTTTGGAATTAAGGCTGTTCTCAAATCCAAACTTTTTTACTTTTTGCATAATCACAAAATCATTTAAATCCACACAAGTATGTCATATAAGTAATTTTTATTAAAAAAGTAAATAAAACCTACTTTAAGGGATTGTTTCTTACCTTATTACACTGATATTTATTTATTGCATGCCAGTTGGTTGTATTTTAGTGAAATAACAAAGTGTTTATTTATTATTATTTTTTTTTCCATGGCAATTATTGATATCCACATTCACTTTAAATCCCTTTGTTTCCAATATCATTCATTTTGATGTACAATATATCACATATTAAAGTTTTGATATGTCTCCCTAAAAAAACTATGTATGATACCGAGACTATTTCTAATAAAAAATGTACCTTAAAAAGCAGTATTCACGTAAAGTGAAGAAGAAAAAAATATCCAAGAAAATTCTTTTTCCTTCTTATTTATTTGTTTATTTTGGCAGAACTTTTTATTCTTTAAAACTGGACATTTGAGTTGTTTGCTACATTTTCTATGTCTTCTCTTGATGAACGTGCAACTGCTAAGGGTTAAAAGCAGTGGTGCATAAGAACCAGTGGAATTTAGTTTTGAACTAGAAACCAATTATTGCTAAACGTATGTCTCGTTTATAGTAATATACATTTAAAAGCTTTTTTTTTTCCATTTGGAATCTGATTAAGAATGCCTAAAAAAATTTTGTGTATGTACAAATGAAAACAATTTTATATTTTTGTTAAAAGATATATACAAACGTATACTTTTATGTGAATACAAATAAGTTGAGAACAGCCTTTAGACATATAGTTATGTAATTCAGATGCATATCAGAAACTTTTTTTTTCCCTTTAAAGGAGATGCGGGAGGGGGTTGTCTCATACATTTCATGTATTATCATTAAACTGCCAGTAAGTGGCTATTTCATATGCAAAATACATTTTTTTCCTTGTATACATATCATTGACATTTTTCCACATATTGACAAATATAACTCTCATACCTTCTTCAAGTTTGCCATACATCAACATTCCTCTGTATTTCCCTGTAGCCATATTTTCATTTTCTGTTTTGTGGTTCAGTTGAGATTCTTTGTTTTTATATTTAGTCACAAATTTGTTTTTGTTTATTTTTATTGATTTGTTTAAAGTATATGGATATATATTTGTGTTGTATGCTTTTTATTTTATCTATTTCATCTAATGATGTGCCATTTTATTTTGCTTAGCTGACTGAGTATATTTTGTTATTTTTTTGTCAAACGTATTCTTTGAATTTCAGTAATTAAAAAAAAAAAAAAAACTACTAATGGGATCTGTTACCCATTGTAACTTGTAACATAATTCTGTCTGTTTATTCTTGTGATTGTATCAAATACAACACAGTCGAATTCTTTCAGAATGTTTTTGTTTTCGGGTTTTTACTTATTTTTATTTAATATTTTTTAATATTAATATTTGATAACACTGGTCAAATAGAGGTTTGGTAACATGGATAATTAAAAGTATATATGTATGGTTCTAAAAAATTTAATTTCTGAATTTATTTTGAAATTATTCCTTATTAGAATATTGCTTATTGCAAAAATCATTTTGGGTCAAATCAAATTGATTAATAAAATTGTTTCCGAAAAATATTGCTTTGGCAATAACTGATGTATTACTCATATAAAAGGAAGGCATTGCACTATCATATGAAAACTAAAATAGTAAAAGTAATATTTTTTTAACCAGACATGTATAAAATTTTGTCAAAATTCTGTCTTGATATTATTTATTAAAAATATATAAATGAAACTGGTTCATGATTAAATGCGAAAATTGGAAATATATATATAATATATATATTAATTTATAAAAAGCAACAAATTAATGGAAAATTATGTTAGATTTAGAACAAATTCTGGTTTTAAAATATTTTCTACTCTACCTAATGTTGCAATGATTATAATTCAGCAGTAATTGTATCATTTAATTCAGAAATTCTCTAAGTGTAGAATTTCAAATTTTGAGATATTTAAGAAAAACTGTCTAACCAAGCTAAAAGTAGATATTTTTTGCTGAAAAAATTCTAGAGTGTAAAGCTAGCTCTCCACATCAGAAAGTAAAGTTTATTCATTAAGCGTCAGCAGTGGAAACCAAAAATAAAATTAATTCCCCTTGGCAGTTGTGGTGTTTCTGGGACGAAAAAAATACATATTACCTCTGTATTTTGATCTGTTTTGCTGTTTTTATTATATTACCAATTTGGGTGAAAGTTGAAAAAAAACAACAAATCTAAGCTTTTTAATAAACTGGAATTGTACTTTGGTGAGTTACAAAAATTAAAAACAAATTCAGATGTTTAAAAAAAAAAAATCCAGGTATTTCTGAACTTTGAACATGCCAGGTAAACTGAAGAACAGTGAATGAAGTCCTTTTTACTATATAGAAAATTAGCTCATTGAAAATGTTATGAACATGCTCTAAAATATAAATTTAAGTGTCTTAATCGTTTGTGGGATTTCTGCAATAGATGAATATATAAAGGATGCAAAACAAGGGTATACAGAACATTATTTTAGTGGAGTTTAGTACCAATCAAAGCATATATCAATAAACATAAGGAAATCACTGTTACATATTTTGAATAGTCAGTCAGTTATGGGATTTTCGAAATAAACAGTTCAACTAAAAACAATGACGTGTGATTAAAGATGTGGGTACAGGTCCTGTAAGTAAATGATAAAAATATATAGATCAAATTTAAAAAATAATAATAACCTTTGAGATAGTTTTAATTGTTCTGTGGAGTTATCTTTGTGCCAAATTTTGTAGCTATAGGTCCTCTTATCAGGGCATTACATTGTTTACAGTCATACCAAATATTCTAATTTGTTATAAATAATTGATAAAAATAAAAACATTTCATCAAACTGCAACCATTGTTTTTGGTAAGCATGTTGTAAAATCACTTCAAAATTGTTTGCAGTAGACAAAATTTTATAAATAATTTATGGATAAGAAGTTAGATACTTTTTTCAAATTATATAAAATTTATTGAAGAGTTAGTAAAAAACAATGATTGTTATTCATGTTACCAAAGAATGGCCAGTGTGAATAAAAACTTCATTAACTTTCTCTAGTTTACCATTTGTCTTGGAATTGACAGCAAAATTAAAACTACTTAAAATCAAAAAGAAATTTTAATAAATTAGAAATTTCTAACTATTACTTAGTCATTTTTTAATATCAACTTTTGGTTGTGGCTTAGGTGTGTGATATTTAATTTTTTGTTGCTTCGATGTATCAAATTGTTCTGAAATTTTATTTATATTTATTTGGGAATTTATATATATATATATATATGTAATTGATAACACCAGTGCTACTTTCTTTTTTAATTATATTGTTGATTTTTTTTTTCATTCCATTTATATTGTTTATTATATTATTATGAGTGGCGTAGTAATTATAAAAAATTATGGGAGGAGTTCAAATAGTCAGTTTCAAATAAATCGAACAGTTAAGATTATCAATAATTAATAAAATATTTATGAGAATAATTAATTGTTCAAATTAATTATTGTCATTATCAAAAAATCAATATTTTTCATAGACAATTTAAGATACTAAATTCTAATGAATTAGAGGTCATCAAATTAATGAGACAACAGATAATTGAGGGGGCAAGCTCCCCACTACCTCTTATATAATAAAAAGTTTTCACACACACCAAAAAAAAAAAAAAAAAAAAACAGTCTTGGCTTATTGGTGCATGTAATCATGTTACGTTAGAATTCATTAGAGTTAAATCTCCTGAAACTACTTAAAGTCTTTCTTGTACTAATATGAAACAAAAAGAACTGAAGATTGAAAGTTTCAAAATGTTAAAGTAAAAGAATTCAGAAAATAATTTAACTTATAGAAATGCTGTTAAGTCCTCTAATTCTGCAGATTTATTATTTAGAAACATAATAAATATTTACAGTTCTTCTTTATGTATAGAATAATTGTTTCTTAGAGCTGAATTATCAAACATTGAAAACAGACAATAACAGCTCATGTTACTTACAAAAAAAAAAAAAATCTATTTGAATAGTGTTGAGCATTTGAGCCTCCGCCTTTTCCTGCGCCACTGTTGTGTTATTATTACAGACACTTACCTATTGTGATTTTCAGTATTACTTAATTTGTACATAGTGTTGTCAATGTACATCTTATAGCAGTATAAAATGCATAACACTGCCATTAACTGTATTTTTTAAAAAGCATTGATTTCTATCATGTATATTATATCCTACATGATATTCTATATGTAGACCTTTGATTTTTCATTCTACATAACTTTTAGTATTGTATTATATTTTAAGAAACTTAGGGAGATTGTATATTATATATATATATGAAAACATTTAAGTGTGAATGTATACACCATTGTAAATTTTTCATCTTAACTATTTCAGGCAGAAATACTTTATTATGGGTGTATATTAAATTTGTTACTGCGAAGTATTTTATTTGTGTTGTCTTTAGTATGGTTTATGCTTTGAATGTCTCCTTATGTTCATATTATGTTGTATAAATAAATATATATATATCTGTTGATATCAAACAAACAAATAAATCAATCAAAATAACAATGAACACTAAAGTTGTAAACTTGTTAAGTTTTTCAATTCAGGATGTTGCAGCTGCTGAATTTTTAAAGTTTTATTTGTTTTTATAATGCTGTTTACACTATTCATAAAATTGACAGTTTCTTTAACCATGAACATTTTCAAAAACATAAAAACTTATATTTCAGATTTTTTTTAAGAAGCCAAGTTATTCAAATTAACTAAATTTATTAACGAAACTCAACTAACCTATTCATTTTTTATAAAAGTTAGTTTAGTATATGAGTATATCAGTTAATTTTATCAGCTTCGTTTAATATATTTATATAATGGGTTATTTTTAAACATTTTGTGAGATAATCATGACAATTTTCATCCACATATTTATATTTCAAACTGTTTAACACTTTGGTTGCTGCATGACCTGCTGGCAGTCACATTTTTTCCCTCATAACATAGTTAAACTGACTGTCATTTCAAATCTTTTCTTCATGGTTAACTGACGACTCTCTGTCCTTTACATTGTTCAGTTTATAAGGCATATGATGATTATTCGACATGTAAGCTAATACTTTGTGATAAGTGTTGGCCTGTCATTGAAAAGTACATTTGAGTGGCAGCGGTCATTTGGCAGCTAATGTGTCAAAAAATACTGAGCTGTCTTTTTATAATATGATCTTATTGCTATGTAAATTATTTGGTTGTTAGAATGAGCTTCAGGCTTTTTTATCATTGCTCCAAATTTTTGTGTCTTTTCTGTTTTTTGATGACATGAGATTAAAGGCAGGAGAGAAAGAAAAAAAATCTGCCTATGTACGTACCAGAGTGGTTAAGATAAATAAATACTTTTTCATTTTTTTGTCATTTTCAGTTGTATTATTCTTCTATGACTTGCATCGCAATATTGTCATAACTCAATGAACAAGCACCCTGTGAAACATTTCTACATATATTAAAACCTTTTTTACAAAACTACCTGTTTAATGATGCTGAGTACCTTTTGAAATCTGTTCATTCGAAGTTATAAGTTATATCCTCTTTTGGTGATCAGGTTTCAGTACATACTATAGATATAACAATGATTTTTCTATAAATAGAAAATATTTAGTTTTCAAATTACTAGACTTAGAATGAAATTATATCATAATTGAAATATACATATAACAGCTTTACAATTAATTAGCGATTATTTTATTTCATGTTGAAAAAATTTGATGTTTATGAAAAATAATTTATAGGATTTAAAACACACAATTTTAGGGTTTTTTTTTTTTTTTTTTTTTTTTTTTTGTTTCATCAGGTTGTAAAATTCAAATTTTCAAGTGGAGGGGTGACTCCCCATAAATAAGTTGGTTGATGAGAGAAAGAAGCAATTTGGTTACTTTTGGTTTTTCTCTTTTCCTATCAGATTATTTAGATTCTGATTACTTAATGAATTCCAGATTTTTTTTTAATTCAATTTTGGGTGTTAAATCCATACTCACAGATTAAAAAACATTTAATATTTCGACCTTTATTATCCCAAAATTCTTATTCCCGACACTTTTAATGCTGTTATGCAGCATATATGAAAAAATATGCTATTTAATGAACAAACATGATTTTCTTCAGTGATACAGCAGGGGGTAAAAGAGCAGCACATAGATTCAGTGAATTCAGTGGTGAATTCAACCTCTTATTTATCATGACAAAAAAGACATTTGTGGGAAAAAGTAAATTAAACAGATGTAAAAAAGAACTACTTTATTTTCTCTTAGTTTTTAAAATAAGATAAGTCTAACATAAATGTTGAGATTCATGTTGTGGACAAAGAAATTGAATAGCCTTGTTGCAATGTTTGAGTTGCCAAAGTTCTTAACTTTTTTGTACCTGTTAATAAAATTTGTGACCTGTGAGACAAAATAACTTCATTACCGACTTTCTTATGACCAGTAGATACATTGCCTTCAACAGGCAGGAGTGTTTTGCCTGACACTTTTTACAGAGAGGTAACCACAATTTTCGGCAGGAATCTTGCCTTGATTTTTATCCTTTATTCATCTCAGTGGAGTTTGTGTATGTTTTTAGGAAAATATCATTATTTACATTCTATGTGTCAATGATTTTTAAAATGATGTAATAGTCTTTTTTTTTTTTTTTTTTAATCAACATTTCTTTATTTGTGGTGCCATACTTAACAACTCATTGAATGTAAGTGGTTTTTATGCAGTTAACTGCAAACTTTTTATGTACTTACTAAGTTTATAAAATTACTAAGTTTATAAAATACTAAGTTTATGATTATTTCCACAAAAGTAAGCTTATTCAAATACAGTCAATATAATGTGATTATTATAATTTGTAAAAAATTATTAGAAAAATAATATAAAAATATTAATAAAAACATGTCAAATACAGTTTTTAAATGTTAAAGACAAAAACTTTGTATTAATTTGCTTGGTTTTTGTGTTTTTAGAGATTTGCAAGGATTACAAAATATGTATTTAATTCCATACACAATTGAATATTTTCTTCACTGTTATTTTTATAACAGTGAACAGAAAGACAAAACAATACTTATAAGCATTAAGACACTTCCTGTCTCTCATATGCATTATCAATCATTTCATAATTCAGGGTTCAATCAATGAAACTGTAACAATTAAATCATATGAATGACAGAAGGAAATCATGATAAATTTGTATGTATGACCAGTAAATCTTCACTAGTTAAAATGTTATTTCATAAAAGACAAATAAAAATGGTTTTGCATATTTTACTTAAAAATGGAAAAAACTTAACTAATTTTACTTATAAAAAAATCCTGCATTGAGTTGGTGGTTAACTAAATTTTACCTAAACCTGATCTGACTCAACCTGTGGGTTGGGCTGGATCCGTTTTCCTTACAAGCTGAATTCAGGTCAATTTGACTGTCAATTTCCCCCCTTCAAGTTGGAATAATTTTATCTTTTTGTTGCAAGTAGGTTTCAGTTTTTGTGGGTATAGTTTGGGTATGATATAGCAAATTATTTACAAAAAAAGTCCAGATTATTGTTTCAGATGGAAATAATTACATATTTGAATAGGAAGGAATATATTATGAAAAAATATATACAGTGGAACTTCCATTTAACGAAGTCTCATCGTTACACTTAAAAACTTCGTTATGAAGAATATTCGTTAAATAGAAATAAACTTAAATTCATGAAATTTTTCCTTCAGATATGACCAACGGGTATTGGATTCAGAAACATTTGATTCAGTTTTAATTATGAAACTGTCTTTTACAAAACAGTTAGTGTACGGTCGATGAAATCACGTCACATACCCAAGCTTTGGCTCAAGCTTTCATCAGCTCTGATACATAGGTTCTGAAACTAACGTTTTCACTACATCGTCTTTTTTCTGTCTTTTTCGATAATGTACTTCAAGATTTTTTATTATTCCTTAGACTAATGACTGAAGTTTTGAAGTTGTATTGGCAAGAACATAATAACTTTGGTGTTCTTCGATTTGTATATTGAAGCACATTCTTGTGGATGTACAAAGCAATTGTCTATCAGCAATGGTAACTGTCTGACTCTAATTGATTATATTGATATGTTTTGTTTCAATGCATCAGACGTCATTGTGTCACTGCATCTTTATATCATTGAATGTAAAAAAGGGATTTTGACTTCCCCCAACTGTCAGCGCTGAAATCTCGGTGTGGGAGAGTAATGATAACAAGTGTTTTTCTTAGTGTGAAAAAAATTTGTTTTATTTAGCACCAAGCAGAATGGAAATTATTTAAATGTGTTTCATACAATCCGCTGAAATAAATTCACATAGCCATCGCAAAAGAAACCTATAATTTAAAATTCTGTACACGTACAAAGGGGAATAAATTCCGTTATATAGAATATATTTTTCGTAATATGGAGATTAATTTACATGCTATTGGTGTTTAAAGTCAAAGTTCTGCAGAAAATTTCGTTAAGTAGAAAACTTCGTTAAATAGAGACTTCGTTAAAGGGAAGTTCCACTGTACATTATATAAATGTTCTAAACCATGTAGATTTCATATATGAAATAGTTATTTAGTTTATATATTGGCAAATGCCATTGCCAAAAAACAAATGGTTTTGGGAATAATTTTCAGTTACCTATGCTTTCATCACCAAGAAAATGTGGCTGGAGACAGCTTACAGTTAAAATTATTGGTGTTAAAATTTCATATCAGCTGAATAAATCATTTGAAATAAATCTGTTATCTTATAAACTTTCATATATGAATTTACATATCTACCAACATTACTTTTATATATATATATATATATATATATATAATTTTACTAAAGTTAGTTCAGTGCCAAATAATTTTTTGTAAGTTTTTTTCCTATCCTATGTTTATTTATATGTTTTTAATATTTATTTTCAAAAATGTGACTTTTGATTCTTTATTAGTCATCAATAGTGACATTTTATATTTCATGTCTAAACTTTACAGGGAAACATATCAGAATGCTGAATAATTGTGGTACAATAAATGTTATAATTTGATAGTTTTAAACTTTTTTTTTTTTAATTTTATGGCTATATCATTAAAATAACATAATCATTTTCAAGGTATTCCTTTAAATATTTAGATTTTACATTTTGTGACATATCTACGAGGGTCGATCCAGAAATAAGATTCTCAAAGAGCTCCAGCCGCACGGGAATGTGTGAGGCGAAATATGGCAACAGTGCTGTGTGCGGCTGTTCCTGCACTCGCAATTTCCCTGGCTGCGCTGCGCTGCTCATTCTTGGCTCAACAGCCGTCCGCGATGGAGGTCGCCATTGTTGATCCCGCCAAGTGCAAGATTTGTTCTGTAATTTGCTTTTCGCACGTGAAAGGGACTCCACCCGTCCAGAACCGCCGACGAGGACGACTGACAGTTGGTGTAACGCTGCTTAACGACAACCCCCGACCTCACGTCTCCCGTCGAACCCAGGAACGTTTTTGACATAATTTGGGTGGACTGTCATTCCCCTTTCACCTTACAGTCCTGACCTCACACGTTTAGTGATTATCACTTGTTCCCCAAGTTAAAGGAACACTTGGGTAGCCAACGCTTTCGGAGCGACGATGACGTCAAAGAAAAGGTGAAACGCTTCCTCAACGGGTTGGCGCCGGAGTTGCAGACATTGGAATACAGAAATTGGAGCACCGTCTACAAAAATGCGTAGAAAAAGATGGGGATTATGTTGAGAAATAGAGCAAACTTTCTTCTTTCCAATGATGTAAATTTGATGGGAACCTTATTTCTGGATCAACCCTCGTATTAGATCAGGATTCTCATTTCTTTTCTGAATGTCCATCAAGATGGAGATTTTTATAACAAACGTTTTCAACTGTTTTTTTGCAGGTATTTATTTATTTATTTTACAGTGTTACGGAAACCATCAGCACAATTCACTTGAGGTATAAACTATTTAAAACCTGAAACTGTAAATTGTCATAATTTTCAATGTCTTTTATAAGTATTACATTTAAATTTTTTAAAAATATATGAATAGCTTTTTCAAAATTTTTTATGTGTTATTTTGACATTTAAGATTCATTAAAGCAAGAAATAAAATATAAACATTGATTATGGTGTACTTTTTAACATGCTATATGCAAGTGATTGTGGTTTATTTGAAAAACGGTAAACCATATTTCAGAATGGAGAACTATTATTTGGTCTATTAAACTTGTAATGTTGGAAGATATGATTTTTTTAAAATTCACTGCCTTAAATTAACCAACTAATGAAAAATGACAACATAAATCTATCTATTAAAGCTCTTTCTTTTTTTTTCTTTTTTTTTTTTAACAGTATGAAAATTTACTTTTTGACATCAACTTGTTAAAGATTATTTTTTACATTATTTTCAACAAAATTATTTGCTAGCATACCATTTATTTAAATTTCTTTTCATGTTTTTTATTATAACTTTTGGTACACTTAATTTTATCTTTCTTACATGCAAAAATTATGCTTCTATATAAAGTTTTAAAAAAATAATTATACTGTGGGACCTCTATTTTGAGAATTTCTCTGTTTTGTGATAATTTTTTCTTGGAACCAAGAACATTTTACAAATTTCTTTGTAAAATAAGCTTTAAATAGTGAAGTACATTCTCTAATTTAATAAACCTTTTCTTGTGATGTAAATTTTTTTATCATTATCGCTCAAAATATTACTGGACCTTTCTAATTTATTCTTTTTTACACATTTTAGAGATTTTCAAAATATTAAAGGTGCGAAGACGTATTATGCAAGAAAAAAAACTTCTATAATCAAAAGACTTAGACAAAGTAAAGACACTTTCAGCAATTAAATTAAAGGAAGCATATGGCAATGTACATCATATGTTTAAAACTACTCTGTTATAATCAATGCGACAATATTTTAAAAAAAAAAATAATAAAATGGGTCATTAGTTGTAAATGTAAATTATTTTTTTTTAACTAAAAATACAAAGTATTCCTGGATAGCAATGCTTTTGTATATTGTTTTTTCTGAAATTTTATTATGAATACAATAATCAAAATAAATAGATATAATTTATAAATGTGTAATTGATTATTTTTTTACAAGATAGTTAGTTAGTGTTTATGACTAATTAATTTGTCTTATTTAGAATACTTTAAAAGATGAATCTCTATTTAGTGAATTTTCCACATAACAACTCTTTTGCTGGATTTAGAGACTCCATTAAATAGAGGTTCCTGTATATAGGAAATCATGAGAATACTCATATATTAACATTAAGCAATGTGTTACCCATAAACAAACACATTCTCTAAAACAAGTTGTTTAATGAGTTTTTTGTCATTTTCATTTTAAGGAAGGAATAGCTGAAGGCATTCAAATTTCAAGTAAGCAGATTTTACAAAAAAACGAAAATGGCTTATATATCAGCAAATTCAATAATTTTTCAAGCTAAATCTCTCTTATGAAAACACCCTTCAATAAATATGGAAAACTACAGTATACTGATTAAAAATAAATGTCCTTATTTTTAATCTGATAATTGAATTTTTTTTATAAGCGTTTTGTATTTTTAGGAAAAAGAAAAAAGTTACACTTAAGACTTTTTTTTTTTTATATATTCTAAAGATTTAGCAGCCAAAATAATAGAAATATCAGTCCTTAAAGATATCTTATTTATTCTTAAATGATCATTTTTACTTAAATTTTATTTATTTATTTTTTTTCATTTACATTTTTAATTCAATATTAAACATTTGGTCACAACAGGACTAAGAGTAAATTAACTAAAAATATAATAAAACATGTTATACATGTATCATAGTGTATTATCTATTGCATGTATTGTATTTATCATACATATATATAATGAGTTATGACTATTGCTTGCTCATATATATAAAAGTGGTAATTTTTATTATTAAATACAGGCTGTATTCTGCACATTCATAATAAGAATATATTTGACCTTTGAAAATTATTTTTAAAAATATGTAACTGCTGTAAACTCAGACTTTTATTAAGTGCATTGGTCAGTCAGGTCTCCAAATCTCCTCTTCAATGTTAAACGTATCAGCATGGAATGCATTTGTATTTTTTAAATATCTCTTCAAAAAATTAATATTTTTTACATCTTTTTTCTGTATACCTTTCTTGATGTGTAATGTGAGTCTGAGTTATTGGATAAACAATTTAAATGTTACATTTTGTAGCGTTTCTTAAAAGACGTCTCTTTCTTTTTTTTTAATTGACAAAATATTTCTAAAATAGATGCTTCATTTAATATTTTGTGTGATAACCCATGAAGCTGAACGGTTGTAAGATTTTAATACTTCAAATAAAACTAAGCATATATGTTAGGAATATTTCGTCAACTAAAAAAGAAATAGACATCCTTTAAGAAGAGTACACACACACACACACAAAAAAAAAAAAAAAAAAAATTGATGAGAGATTTAAAAAATATAAATGCATCCCACTCTCATTGGTTTAATATTAGTGAGGTGGATTTGAGATCTGACTGACAGCACCCTTAACAAGTAAATTTGACATTTCATGACTTAATGTCACTGTGAAATTTTATTCACAGAGACTAATCCCACTGGCTTTATTTGATAAATTAATAATTTCCTTAAGATGTTCTCCGATTTTCTAAATTCTCTTTATTTTTTTATTTTTTGTAAAAATCTCTTTAAATTAGCTTGTGGATTTTTTTTTTTTTTTTTTTTTTTTTTTTTTTTTGTAATATTTAAAAAGTTCTTAAAATCTTTATTTGATTTTGCAATGATCTTTATTTGATTTTGCAATGCAAAATGATCTATTTTAGTAGGTTGCGGTTTTATGTATAAATGTTTTGAATACTACGGAGGAAACTTGAAAACTGTCTAAATAGTTTGCAGTATCAACATGCAACAATTCTGAAAGATTTATGTTATCTATGCAATTTTGATAGATAAATGTTTTGAATACTACGGAGGAAACTTGAAAACTGTCTAAATAGTTTGCAATATCATCATGCAACAATTCTGAAAGATTTATGTTACCTATGCAATTTTGATAGATATTATATCAGGCATTATATATATTTTTTTTCTACTTTCAAACAATGCTTTTCATCACATTTTTCTTTCTTAATGTGAATGTAAACAATTACAAATAAATTATGCAATCAAAACACCACATCAGAATGTTGGCAGCAAATATTGATTTAAAAGTTGAAAACTTTGACTTCACAAAATATCTAGAGCAGTCATTTGTCAGGGTTTTTTTTTTTCTTTCTTTCTTTTTTGAAATATATGAATAACAATTAAGGATTTTTATATTTCTTTGGATTAGTTGTTTGTTTAAAATAATTTGAACATCCAGTATAACTTTAAAATTTGTTGATATTGGTAGTTAAACTTCAGCATTTTTGCATGGCATTTAAAAGAAAATATCCGATTACTACTTCTGTTATGGTTTAATATCTATTAAATGTTAAGTTTCATGTGCTTTGTTAAAAAAAAAAATTTGGCTTATCATAAGCCATGTTGCTCTAATTGTTATTCAGGCAGCAGCTAGCTTATTAACTGAAAAAAAAAAAAAAAAAAATGTACTGTACATAAGCACTTATTACATAATCTGCATTTTAAAAACTAAAGTATATTAAAACTGTTCTAATGTGTTTGTATTTAAAAATCATTCCATAATCTTCTCTTTACAAAATTATTATATGACATTTATTTAAATATATCTATTTAAATATTTTGCTCAATATTGTTATATTTACTTGTGTATAGCTTGCTTTTTTTTGCTACCCAGACAAGTTTCACTTTATAAATTTCGGAAGCTATTGTAATTAGCTATTTTATAAGATTTCATTAATATTTTAATGCTGAAATTACTGTGCATGTTAATCCTTTTTCTTTTTTTTACTTTAAAAAATCATATCACATAATATATCATATGAGGTCACATTTTATATCATATATAAATGACAGCATGCTATACACATGTAAATAAAAATATATATATAATTTCCAAGCCTTCTTTTTTAACACTTTCCAACCTAGTTGAAAAGTGTTTATGACTTCGGTTTGTCTGGCCGTCTGCCGTCTGGCCGTCTGGCCGTCTGCCGTCTGGCCGTCTGCCGTCTGCCGTCTGTCCGTGCTCTAACTCCCGTAAATATGCTCGGATTGCCCTGCAAATTTTATATGTTATAATCGTTATCTATAGCATGTTCCCTATTTCAACGGAAGTGTGTAGCACTTATAGTTTTTTTACAGGGACACTCAAAAGAATTCCGTTACATTGCGGTCTATGGGGAAAAATCATTTGCGGTTTATTTAAATAATGTTTCAATACTTTAAACGCATTGAAATTTATATATATCACTAAGGTGCATTAGAAGAAGCTTAATATGGAATAGGGTGTGCATAGCACTTATACTTACTTTACAGGGACAGTCAAAAGAATTCCGTTACATTACGTCTATGGAGAAAAATCGTCTGCGGTTTATATAAATAATGTTTCACTATTTTAAACGCATTGAAATTTATATAAGGTTCATTACAAGAGACTTACTACAGAATATTGTGTGTATAGCAGTCATCGTTCATTTACAGGGACACACAAAAGAATTCTCTACTGTATGTTGACAATAATTCCTGGAAGTGCGTTTTAAGTTACTGAATGCGATTTTAATTTTAAATCGCTTTTTGTATATTACGTGGTGTGTATAAATTCTGTAGATCCTATACAGGGAAGTACAAAAGTTCGGGAACACATTTCCGTATTATTTAACTCCAGACGGAGAATTTTAAACTGTGCTACGTGTTTCCTAACTGAACTAAAATTTAGCATCCTATGTAGTATATATACAAATCTATAGATCCTATACAGGGCTGAATAAAGTATTCGGATTACTTAGATGTTATCTTTTAGCTTATAAAAGAGTATGATTCGTAAAATTATTTTGGAAGCGTTGGAAAGTGTTACATAATCTATGCTTGACGCATGATTTTTCGTTCTTGTTTAATGTATGGTTGGGTATGGACATTAAAATTTTCTCAAAGTGAAATAATATGCTGTCTGCAGTGATTTCTAGATTGTTAGTATTTCCTAATACAAAGTCTTTCAAATTTTAAATTAAATTCAATCTTTACATTGTACTTCTTTCATGATAATTGTAAATACTGCTGTACAAACTGTTTTTGATACATGTTATTCTATATTAGGTGAAGGTATGCTTTGGACTTTGCCTTTTCATACAAGTATTCCAAAAAAGAAAATTTTTATATATTTAATACACTTAGTTGCTGTTCAGCCTTCGATTTTGATATTTTAGTTTAAGAATGCTTATTATACTTCTTATATATTACGTACTATTATTTAATGATTGTGATACATGTTAAAAGGATGCACAAGTTTGGGTGTTGTGTTGAAAATATTTCATCATTTCTTTTGTATGGAAAAAAAATGAGAAATATTTTGTGCAATAAAAACAATGTATTTATTTCATTGTTGTTAATAAAGTTTGTGTTTGAGGTAATTTTTACATAGTGTTGCATTTTATCTTATTTAAACTCGTCACTTACATGATATTTATGAAACATATTCTCACAGTTGCCAAATTTCTCAATACCACTATTTCCAAATAGAAATATTAATCTTATTTGCAGAATTCTGGGATTGCATAAAATCGTCAGGTTGATTTTATTTTTTTAATTTAATTGCAAAACTATGGATTAATACATTGTGAATACTGTACAATTTTAGGACTAACTGTTATATTTTAATAAAAGAAAATCTGTTTGAATTGTTTTTATACTATTTTTTCTGCATTTTTTTCTCATATGAAATATTAGAAATTAAGGTGCACATGTTACACAAGGGTATGGCATGCACTAAAAAATATTAACATTTAATTTAATAATACTATTCTAAATAGTTATTAAAAACCTTAACTGATCCATACTAAAATGCTATGCATTTCAGACTGCAATTGCATCAATATACTTTGTGTACTTATTCATAATTGTACTGATGCAATAATTACTCTTTTCTTTCAACTTATAACATAGATTAAAAAAATCAGAGATTCATCAACATGTGAATTTTCACCTGTAAGACTCTGATATTCATTTTTACCCATTGAAGAAGGGGGAGGGAAGAGGATCATATTAAAAATATCTGTTCCATGCAAAGATTTTAAGCAAAAGATATCACCCTCACAGTAGTGTTTTTGAGTCTTATTAAAATCCCTCAGAGAATTTTGAGATCCATCTGTGAAAATAAATGAAAGTGACAATTTATTAAAATAATCCAAGATAAGAACTTTCTTTATAAAATAATAAATAGCACAATCTGTTATGAGAAAAAAAAAAATCTATGTATCATAATTTGTATAAAAATGTATCAATAATTTTAAAAAAATCTAAAGGAAAAAAAAATTAATATGGTTAGTTGCAAATTTTAAGGATATCCCAGACTACAAACATTCCTGCTATCAAAAAAAAAAAAAAAAAAAGTATTTTACAGATTATCCTTTCATACATTAATTATTTTTAAATGGATAAAAAACATATTTTGCACTTGAAATAAATTTTAAATGGATTATTAAGAACAAATAATGTTGAATCTCTCTATATTAAAAAAAAGTAACCACCGCCGCGGCCACCGCTGTCAATTAAGATTTTGTGCCTTGAAGTCTTTCTGGACTAATATCCAGAGGAACTATTACAGATAAAAATTTTAAAATTAGTAGTTTTATAAAGAAATGTTCGATAAACACGCTGAAGCAAACAGTTTTTAAATCGAAGAATTATTTTAAGAGATATTTAAAATCAAAGTCGGTTTAATCAGTTTTCTGAAAAAAGTTTTATAGAAACGAAAACTATGCGCAGGAATTTAACAATAATTTGTAAGGATATAGTTGACAAGTTTGCGGTGTGCAGACTGCAATTATTTTTTTAATTTGAGCAATTTTTTGAGGTTATATTTCAATTTTTATTCAAAATTTTCATTATTTTTCTGAAGATTTATTTCATATTTCATAAAATCCATTATTTGAATTGTTGCCAATTTGTAATATAGTACATATAATAATATTCCTTTTGAATTAAGAAACCTATTTACACGTGACTATTAAAAACAGAAATAAAACTTTAAAATAATAATTAAATGATCACGTGATAAAAGCTGTAAATGTAGAAAATTACGAAATAAAAATATACTTGCGCGTGAATATTAAAACGAGAAATAATTAAATTATTAGCAGTTTTCAAAGCATTAAGTAGGGAAAAATACATCATATTTAAAATGCTCAAATAGCAATATTTCCAAACAATTTCAATTAAAAATTATATTTACACGAGAGATTAATTTGTTTCAACAAATCTTTTACCTGTTATTGCAAATTTTAAAACAGCGTAAATAATGATATTTCCTCTCAATTGAAAACTATATTTTGACGTTTAATAATTAGCTTTAATAATTATAGTTAGTAATAGTTTAATAATTAGCGATTTTTTTTAAATGAAAATTAATCGATGGGATAGTGGAGAAGTATCAAAAAGACAAATAAACCTTGAATTAAAAATCCCTCGATGAAATAACTAATAAGTGTAACGCATCTGATGCCAACTGAATGCAACGGCGACGCCACGATCATGCACGTTTGGAGTTAAATGATATATTCTGACGACAGTTCTTTTCTTTTTATAGAAAGTAGTCGGCGGAATGATGGAGAAGTAACCAATTTTCTATAGCATCGTTATAAAATTCTCCGATGCAGCGACATTGTTTACTTAGCCATTTCACATATGTTGATTTTTAAATCATTTTATTTAATCAATCAGGAATACAGTTATTAGCTGTTTCGAAAGCAGTTGATTCGACCTTAAAATCCCTCAGTCAAAGGAAAATGAATGCAAACTCTGTTACAGCAGATCGCCACTGGTCATTTAATTAAAATACAATCTTCTGTAATCGTTTTAGAGTTGATCAAATCAGAGTGTTTTTAAATCATGCGGTGTCAGAACGAGGGTTGGCGAGCGTAGCTCGTAGGGGGCAGAGTAGTTAAAATATATATATATATATATATATATTACAAAGCAAACCTCATATATAGTTTACAAGAAGTAAAAAATGACTATTAAGTTATTAAAGAGTTTTGGGTGATATTTAAACTTCCCATGTATCAAAACAAAATAGAAAACATTTTTAACCCTATCACTATGTCCTGGGGTCCACGCGGACTCCAAGTACTTTCAACAAGTTGTCAAAAAAATCTATCACTCACTGAGTAGTTTCAGCCAGTGACATCTCATATCATAATGTTTGTAACACACAGTAAAAATTAAACCGTACAAATATAAGTGGTACTTGTTTTTTTTTTTTTTTTTTTTTTTTGAAAAATAGATAGCATATTTGTCCTGGTCAACAACAGGGCATGTTTCGATGGGACATAATGATAGGGTTAATCATGGTTTTGTTTAGATTGAAGAGCAGAAATAAATTTGCAAAGGTGACTTTTCTAACTGAATATTTAGCAACAAAATGGTTTCACAAGCATTGTATGAAGTTGAAATCTGAAAAAGGCAAAAAGAAGTACAAATAAAATTTGCATAGTTTTCTGAGAGATTATTTTTCAATGCAAGATTGCATGAGTTTACCATGCATGAGAGAGTTAAGTATTGTTTTGCCCCCTTTTCAGGAATACAATTTTCACAAAAAATTCATGCCTACATCCCAAAACCCTTAAACATGCTTTATTTTTTTATTTTTTTTTAACTCAAGAGATTCCAATGTTTGGAGAAAATAAATATTAAAACTCTAATTAAAAATAATTAATTTTTCTTCACGGTTGTTTAAATAGGTGTTTCGTGGTATTTTCGTACCTACTCTAGCTTGGTATAATCACCTTAACCCTTTGTGACTCAACAACTCAGGTTTGAAAAATAGTTAATCAGATGTTAGAATACACCATTTTAAGCATGTAATATAAAAAAAAAACAAAAATAAAAAAATGACTAAAAGGTACTTTTTTCACAGCTGCAATAAACAGAAAATTATATACTTCTCATAAATATTATCAATTTTCTAATACAAAATTGAAAAGTATAAAAACTTGGAAAAAAAAAATCTATTTTTGGATGTCTCCAGCCTTTTTAATTTTACAAAATTTACGAAGCTCATTTTAGCAATAACTATGTGAAACTGCTCAAATGATAAATAACACTTTGGCATGAAACATTAACTCAGAATTGTTGTCTGCTAAGAATTCTATGAACAATTTATATTAACTGATGTGTTGGAAGATAGTAACAATCAATAAAATCATCTTTTTAAGCCCACTGTGTAAGTAACATTGACTTTTGTGCATGTTTCAGACAGTGTTCGGCACGCTCACAAAAAAAAACCGAACTAATTCGAACTCACGTTCAATGTCTCAAAAAGGAGTCAAGTTCACGTTCAAGTTCAAAAATTTTCAAACGAACTCGTTCAACTCAAACTCATCTATAAAAGTGAACGAAGTTCATTAAGAACTCTCTCTCTTTTTTTTTTTTTTTTTTAATATATTAGAATTTTATCGTTCAAATTTACAAAATTTTGTGTCCCAATCTTCCCAATTTTCCTTCCCGACACTCGGTCCGAGCTGGTTTTGGGGATTACTTTCTTCTAGAGGTTCGGACCCAGGGCCGGGACTAGATTTATTTTCCGGTCCACATCGGGGCTGGACTACATTCTTCTTGAGATCTAAACAAGAAGAAAATTTCAGTCCCAGCTCATATGAAAATCATTGCACGGCTATGGCCTGTCCATTAAAAATATCGGTAAAATTTGGCCCGGCCCAATTTTTTTTTTTTCAAAAAATGCACGTATTTTAAATCGCTATTATTCTACAATTAAAATTGATATATTTATTTATTTTTAAAATGCGTAGATGCATTCCTAGGCAATAAAATTAAAATAGGGTAAAACCTGATAAAAAGAACCTGTCTATGACGGAATCCCGTGTTTAACAAAACAAAACAAAACAGAATGTTGATCTATGTAAAATTAGGATAACAGTAATTAAACATTTGTTTAAGGCTGTCCAAGCGAATTACTTTAACACACATTTCTGAATTCCGTTCTGTTCGGAAACGCATGAAATGGGCAGGTGTTCTTATTAAGAAATTATAATAGGATGACAGCGCAGGAAAGGAGAAAAACTTATCGTCCCGTGACAACAATCGCTTATAACTCAATAGGTAATTTATTTATTAAAGAATGGAAGACAGGAATCAATTCCAAATCGCTTCAGTGGTCTGGACTGTCATCTTTATTCCTTCACGTTTAAACATGAGTCAGAAAGTTTTGTGTTGCTGAGCAGGAATTTTGATAACCACCATAACTAAATCTTTAATAAATTACAGAGAAATATTTTTCAAAATATACCTTTTTCTCCTTTATAGAGTCTTAAAATTAAGATTTTCTTTAACCATCTTTTTTTTTTCTAAATTACACAGATATTTCACTGAGTGTTCGTTTAATTGTCTCTAAGTGATTGTACAACAGTATTATTATTCCGAATTCCATAAATTGTGGTCATATAATCTGATGTACCTTAAAAATTTTACATAAAACTGTATGCAATATTCTTTTAAAAGAACTATAATGTTGGTTAAGAACTATTGGCATGCTTTTCGGAAATTGGGTGTGACTGGAATCATAAGCTACGCAAAAAATAAACGGCTCGTATCGGCCCCGGGTCAATATTTTAGCATTTTTAACAGGCCGAGCACGGCCAATACCGAAAGCGTTCAGCTTGAAGGTTTTCAGCTTGAATTTTTTGCTTTTATTACGGGCTGGACCAGGTCGGACCCGAGCATAGAAATTTCTGGCTGTACGACCGAGAACCTCTTCTCCTGCCAACCAGAAAAATTTAGTGTTTTGGGAAGAAAAATAAAAACAACTACATGGCGTAATAGAAAAATTAGAAGTACCACACAAAAATAGTATTGTACAGTCATAAAATGGCACAATGTGGTGTGTCATTAAATGTGCAGTCAGAAATATTGTATTGGAATTATCATTTTCCTTTAGAAAAAATGAAGTAAAATATTTGTTTCAAAAAATACGAAACAAACTGTAAGATATGGCAGAGCACACTTACGACTGACAATTTTTCCAGGGTCACAGTCCATTTATTCAAACAAAAAATCAAATTTATCTACTTCAAGCAAAATTCTAATATTTATGCAAACATTTAACAATAATGGTGATAGTTTAACGAAATATACAACAGTCTTACCTTTCTTTTTCGAAATACGAAATCATGAAAAATGCTGGAAATGCATAGTAATTCGGTCAGTGACATCATATAGAAATTCAACTACATTCATTTCAAAATATGGACTGCCTCGTTCAACGCTGTTTGGAGTACTCGGATGATAATAACTTCCATCAATTCTTGAGATATTGCTACATTTGACATAAAGCAAGATAAGTCTATTGAAAATTTTGTTAAAACAGCTTCATTATTGTTAAAATCTTGATCAAGAATTCGTGTGTTGGCTTGGAGTGAGACAATTCCTGTTTTTGATAGAACAAATGGATTGCCACCCTGGTTTGCTACACTTTTTTTTTAATGCATGTGTATTCTTCCACCTTTTAAAGCTTGTCTCATCTTTTTTGAAACAATTTAATTAAATGTGACTAAATTAAGTGTAACTTAATTAAATAGTTTTATGTTATTTTCTTGATGCATTTTACGTAATGTAACTTAAAGGTAGTAAACGTTATGATTAAATGAATCATGTCTAACATAGTTGCTGATTGTTATATACGGAAAAAGTAGTATTATGATCTAATTTATGAAACAAATGATTCGATTAACCAGTGATTCTAATAAACTTTGACTACTGGACTAGTTAACAACCCCCCCCCCCCCCAACCCCTAGAGCCGAATTCTGGCTGCGCCACTATGTTTCTAGGCAAAAAAAAAAAAAAAAAAAAAAATTAAATTAAATACGGTAAAATCTGTTAAAATAACATGTCTATGACGAAATCCTGTCTTAAACGGAAAAGTCTTGATACGAGTTCAGTGAATATAATTATCTGTGCAAAAAGAATATAATACATTTACTGCAGACGATGTACCTGCTAAGAAGGGAACCTGTATGTAAGGGATTTTTCGGTGTTCAGGACACAAAATTTACTTTTTCTTTCAAATCGTCAGAAGTAAAAGATATTTAATTAAATTTCTAAATCTAAGGAGGGGCAATTGCCCTATCCTGCCTCCCATGCCGACGCATATGGTAGTTTAAAAAAAATGATTTCCAAAATATTATAATCTTAAAATTCTGAAAAGATAAAGTAAATAAAAAATGTCCCTGTAATATCTGTTAAACCAAATTAAATTTACATCAGAGTACTGTTAATATAGAATATCACAAATATTTAGCTTCTATTTTTACGATATAGCCTGTAAGTAATATCTTACACAGCTCTGGAATAATGAAGTTTAGGGCTGACTCGGCCCGAGTCCTTTGAAATAAATCTGACTCGGGCCGGGAGCGGGTTTCAGGTACGGCCGGTCCCATGCAGAACTCTAAATACTCCCCCCCCCCTCCCCTTTCCGAGCCCATATTGAACATGGCATTTTATTTATATGAAAATTATAGTGATGTTGTACATTTGTTTAGCGAAATCTTTAGACATTTTATTTGGTTTAATAAATTAGAGATTTTTTTTTTTTTAATCTACTTTTTTTTTCTTTGTACAGTTTTAAAATTACGATTTCAAAAATATTATTTCTTTAAAAAATATTTTGCCGTGAAAGGTTTTAGAACTAATTAGATTATTTCGCTCTAATACAAAGACAAAAACTAAGCTGCATTGAAAATACAGATTTGATTTATCACATTATTTCTCTTCATGGGAAAAATTTTAACACTTTAATAACAGCTACTTCCATGGGAAAACTATTACTATTATCTGAATGTTATAAAACTGTCTCTTTACTATGAACAGAATTCTTGGAAGTGCTGGGATTTGTCGGAAATGATATGTGACCAGTCGAACGACTGCGAAAAAGGGCTTGAGGGAAGACGGACCCCACAACGTGATTGTACAGACAAACAAAGAGCAGTCCTTTCGATAGACCAGTGGACGAAACATCAAAGTAGTTTGTTTTGTAGCGAAGCAATTTATTTTGATAAGGACCCCAAACATTTTCAACGAAAAAAGAAAAAAAGTCCACAGCTGCCTTGGAGGTGGTGTGGAATAAAAAGACAATCAATAATAAATAAATATATATCACATTTAAAATGAAAATCTAAAGATCTGTACTATTTTCAACTGCATAGATTTCATATAGTAATGTCGGAAAGTTTCATGCAATTAGTTGAATCTGTCAGAAAGTTTCGTATTGTTGAGCATGGAAAAAAGACGGAAAGCAGAGGAAGAACGAAAAAAGGAAAAATAGAGTAGAAAAATAAACAAATTTTAAACATTGCTACCTGCGACGATCTTTATAAAAAATAATAAATTATTGATTTATTCTGTTTGTCTGTAGTTGCTGTCCTTATCACTTTAAACTAATGTTTTTAATTTTTTAACAATAATATCTATGGCATTAATAGAAAATTTTTTACATTGTATTTTTTTTCCTTTCTTTTTTTATTTACCATGCATGCATTTGGATTTCTTTCCTGTACTCCTGGAATTTTTTCTTTCAAATAAAAAGAAATATTTCAGTCTAAAATATAAAAATTCATTAGAAATTAGTTTAAGAAAACACTTTACTTGAGTAAGAAATCAAACTATTTAAACAAAAGTATTCAATAAATAAATACTTTTTTTATATAAAAATTGAACATTCAAAATAAATTTAAGAGAAGCGCTTAAACAGAGTACGTTATAAAATTCTTTAATTGCCTTGTTACCCCCCCCACCCCCCCCCTATTTTTGAACTATATTTATGGCATTTGAATTTTTCAATTTAATAATGTTTTAAGTGTCCGTACGTAATAAAAATAAAATTTTGTGCTAATTTTGATCAGAATTTGAAAAAAGAAAAGGAAAAAAAAATATGATGAATCTATTTAAACGGAACCTGGCTATAACGAAACCTGACTTAAACGAAAAATTGTCTAGTTCCTGCGCGGAGAAATGAATGTCATATAATTACAATAGACGATGAACCAGTTAAAACTTAATAAAAACGAAATTTCTCTCCTATTCCTTGTTCCGTTTTAACAGGTTTACTATATAGGATACTGGTTGTACCCAACATATTCAGGTTAAAAATTTCTAGGTCTTTTTTTTTTTTTTTTTTTTTTTTTTTTTTACAGATTGATTCTTTTTCTTACTTACGGATAACAATTTATTTCTTTTTCTCCAAAGTAAAATCTCGTTGAATTCAATATAAATGTTTATTGGGACATTTCTACTGAATTCCACCAAAATTTATTTGAATTATAGTCTCTCTCTCTTTTTAAATATTGCATATTGTAATAGAAGCAATCAATAATAAATAAATATACACTGCTCAAAACAATTAAAGGATATTGCAGTTTTAGGTGGATTTTGTATCTGGGAAACTTTTTAGCTGATTGATACATGGTCGACAGACATAGTAGGTTATATGAGAATAAATTACACATGTTTGGCAGAAAAAAATGCATTTTATTGCGCATTTGTGTACAAAAGGAAAAAAACACAATTTGTGCATATGAGAAAAAAAGAATAAGAAAAGGTGTTTTCTTCAAAGAAAATCATTTTCAGTAGGGGGTATGGTTTCCACGGGCGGCCAGCAACGTTGAACACCTTTGAGGCATGGACTCAATGAGGCTATTAATGACGAGTTGGGGGGTATTCTGCCCCACTCTTCCAGAAGAGCTCTTTCCAGTTCTTGGAGAGTTTGTGGGGGTTGTTGGCGGCCAGAAACTCGTCTTCCTAGAGCGTCCCAAACGTGCTCGATTGGATTCATGTCTGGAGAACACGCTGGCCATTCCATTCGAACGATTCCTTCCTCGAAAAGGAAATCCTCCACCAGGTTTGCACGATGTGGCCTGCAGTTATCGTCCATTAAAATGAAGTTATCTCCGATTGCTGCAGCGTAAGGGACTACAATAGGTCTGAGGATCTCATCCCTATATCGGCGACCAGTCAGAGCTCCATCTCGAATGATGTAGAGGTCAGTGCGCCCGTCAATGGAGATGCCACCATACACCAACACTCCTCCACCGCCAAATCTGACACTTTCGTGCACGAACGCAGGATTATTCCTACTGCCACGGTCCCTCCAGATGAAAATACGCCTATTATCCGGATGCACAGAAAAACGGGACTCGTCAGAAAACAGAATATTGCTCCATTCATTTCTCCTCCAGTTGACATGCTCGGTTGCCCACTCCCTGCGGTCGCGACGATGCCTTGATGTTAATCTAACACATACCATCGGTCGGCGAGTATACAGACCTACAGCATGGAGCCGGTTTCGGACAGTCTGAGTTGAAATCGTGGTGCCTGTAGCCGAGCGAAGGTGTTGTTGGAGAAGAGTAGCGTTCATGTTTCGGTGTCTCCGAGCTGTTAACGCTAAATACCGATCTTCATTGGGCGTTGTTGCCCGTCTACGACCTTGCCCTGGTCTTCGGCCTGCACATCCACTCTCCAAAAAACGGTTCCAGATCCTGGAAATGACACTTTGTGACACTCCAATGGCTTGCGCTACTTCGGCTTGAGTTTGGCCCTCTTCTAACCTATCAACAATTCTCCAAGCTTCTGAATCTGTCAAATGACTTCGCTGAGACATCGTACTCATCGAAACAAAGCAATCACTGAATGCCGATCATCCTTGTCTTCATTCTCTTTTATCCAGTTGAAAGTCAAATTTCATTCGCTGCCGCTGAAGCGACGTTTTTGACGTCGAACTCAAAATTTGCATACTCCACAGTTTGAAAACCAGAAAAATTTGCATTTGTGATTCTCTTCTTCTATTTTCGGCAAAAAAAATTTCGTTTATATCTTTATTTTATATAAAACTTCAAATATCCTTTAATTGTTTTGAACAGTATATATCACATTTAAAATGAAAATCTAAAGTACTATTTTCAATTGCATAGATTTCATATAGTAATGTCGGAAAGTTTCATGCAATTAGTTGAATGTGTCAGAAAGTTTCGTATTGTTGAGCATGGAAAAAAGAAGAACAGATCTAAGCAGGGACGAATTAAAACATGGGCCTACTGTTCCGTGGATCTGGGACGCTTGATTTCGGGGATCCCCAATTTTCATAATCAATGATCGTAAAGGTGATATTTTAAATCTCTTGTAAAATCTTCTACTGATAATAATATTGTGTACTTTTAGAGTAGAATAGGATTGAAACAAAAACTATATTAATCTAAATATGTATTATAGTATGTATTCATATCTGTATTTTAAGGCAAATAATATTTTCTAACTTTTTGGATTGTAAAGGAAAGAACCTGGGTTTAAGAATATCTGAATTATTATTAATACCATTTATCCATTTAAAAGTCTTGAAGACTTAAAAATCTAAAAAATTCTACATCGAAAAAACTTCTAAGACGGAATCCCATAGGAGAGAAAAAAAATCGTTATGGTTTAGTTCTTTTTTTACCATGTCTGTCGTCTCTTGCAAAGTATTCTTTATTTTCAAACGGATTATTATATCCATTTTGCACCGATCAAGACATTTTTCCGTTTAAAACAGGATTTCGTCATACACAGATTCTTATAATTTGTTTTATTGTTTTACAGTACTGTATATCCTCCTTTCCCCCGTTAGAAATGTATACGTATTATTCTTGAAAGTAAATTTTAATTGTAGAATAATGGTAATTTAAAATTTATGTATTTTCGGCAAAAATTGTTGACCCAAGGAGTTTGTTCCTTAAACAGATTTTTGCATGAAATCAGACAGGGCGGATCAATGATTTTCATACAAGCAATGTTGTTGTGACCATGCCAGAAAATTTCGGTCGGTGCAAACTTCTAGGAAAAATAAAGTACAGGACCAGAAATAAGCCTGGTATGGCCCGGCCTGAGCCTTCAGAGAAAGCAAGACCCGGGCACGACCCAGAAAAACTGAAGACCCGGGCACGACCCAGAAAAACTGATGATCAGACTCGACCCGTCTCGAGTCCGTGTAGGCATCTAAATGGCATTTGACTGGGAAAAATGTGTTCTAAATGGCTGGAAAATTTTTAAATAAATTATGAAAAAAATTGAGTTTGAGTTGTAAATTTCGTTCAAACTCACAGATTTTTTGAGCTTTCGTTCAGTTCAAGCTCGTTTATCAAAGAGTGAGTCAAGTTCAACTCACGTTCACAGAAAGTGAACTAAGTTCGCGAGTTTTCGTTCATTGAACGCGCTCATGCCCAACACTGGTTTCAGATACACAATTCAGTGATACAAAGGGTTAAATACACCTAAAATCAATGTTAAATTCGGGCATTTTTCTCATAGATTTAGTGTTGGAGGGCCCTACTGCCTTCAGCAATGTATACCCTCAACATTTTTAAATGAAAATCTATCCAAAAGAATCTAGAGTTTGGAGCCACACTCACTGTCTTTGGCAATGTACACCCAAGCGGGCTATGCACGCTCTGGTCTTTTCAGTGAAATAATCTGAAAAAGTGATTGCGAACAGGGACGTAGCTTTAGGGGGGGGAGGGGGGGGAGCCTCCCCTCCCAATAAGTTCAAGTAGTAGGGCGCCACAGAAGGTTTAAGGGCGCCGTTAGGCGCCCATAAAGAAAGGGTATATTAGTAGTAATAAGTGATTATACAAACACTTTATTTTAAATCTTCAATTAGAAAGTAAGTTACTTTTAACATACAAAATTTGCATAAGGGGTTCAATTTTAGATGTGTAACTACTTCTATCCTTCCCCCCCCCCCCCACCCTCCACGCCCCGCCAAAAAAACAAAAATTATACATGCAAAAAGTAAAATTCTGAAAATAGGAATTGTAATCAATTGCGGCACGGTAAGTGTAATTTGATTCATAGCATAGAAGTACAACTATCCCCTTCTTATCTTAGTAGTTGTTGACCACCCGTTGTAGTA
Organism: Maratus michaelseni; assembly: GCA_963931845.1. Taxonomy (NCBI): domain Eukaryota; kingdom Metazoa; phylum Arthropoda; class Arachnida; order Araneae; family Salticidae; genus Maratus; species Maratus michaelseni. Next base: position 275,621,299 of record OZ007597.1, read on the forward strand.
GAAAGAAAGTGTGAAGATGTGGAACTGACTTGTGGGTGTTAGAACGGTTCTCCAATACGTTCGTGTAAGGGGTCAAAGAAAGTTTAAGGGCACCGTCAGGCACTCATAAAGTAAGGTTTTAATAGTAGTTGCAAGTAATTATACAAGAACATTATTTTAAATGTTAAATTACAATGTAAGTTACTTTTAACATACAACATATGTATAAGACATTTAATTTTAGAACTATTACTACCTCTATTCCCTAAAAAAAACAATTTATACCTGCAGAAGAGAAAATTCTGAAAACAGGAACTGCAATCAATTGCAGGGCAGTAATGTAATTCAATCCTTAAAAGTACAATTATTTCCTTATCTCAGTAGTTTTTAGTCAATTTTGCTAATCGAAAGAAAGTGCAAAGAAATGGAAGTGACTGAAGAGAGGTTTACAGAACGACTTAGAGAGGGTGGGGGTGGTCTAGAGGTCTCCATGGGCTGAAATTTCTAGGATCGGACCCATCCGGGTACAAACAAAAGCTATCTTGGTCCTGCCCACTCCGTTTTAAAAACCAAAAGTTCGGCCCGGCCCGGAACGGTTCAATTTCTACAAAAGAAAATCCGATTTTTCATAACATATTATTAAGGTTCTTTTAAAAAATACTACATACTTTTTTTTTTTTTGCGAAATTTTTAAAGTATAATTCAGACTATATGTGGGCACTCCATAGAATACAGAATATCAACATTAATGAATACTTAGACTTCTATACTTTTACATTCAAGTAAAGACTCATTAAAAAATAATGTACTTTAGGATAAAGATTAAAAAAAGTTTTAAAAACATCATAAATTTTGAAGCTTTATAATTAAAAAATTAGATTAAAAAATATACTTCTTCGGAATTCATTAAAGTTTATTTCAAAAAATTTTGTTACCAAAAATCCATTAACAATTTTAGTTTAAAAAAAAAATTGTCTGCCCGACATGTCTTGGGAATAATTAAATTCAGGTGCAGCCCGGCCCGCGTAAGTAGAAAAAATGTACGCCTGAACACGGCCGGAGTCGACAGGAAAAATTAGGCACAGGCTCAGACACAATGTAACTGTCCGATGAAAATCTACATTAGGCATATTAAATTTCTGTATTGATGTTGTCAAACTAGTATCGGATTGTGCAACACATTTATAACGTATTCTGGTATAGCCAGGTCCATTGAAAATTGTCCATATTTCATTGGCTTAGTCCGATCCTTTTAAATTTGATATATTGGTGCCGATAGTCCCTCTTAATTTTTTTAACCAGCCGGATAGCCCGTTTATTTTTTTTTTATCAGCCCAGCCCGTTTGAACGTTTGACATCATTTGTCCAGGTGCGGGAATCGGGCTGTGCAGATTGTTATCTCTAGAGTATAGGTTTGCACGGGCCAGAATTTACAGGCCCGGCCTGAACGAAAGCTCGAAAGCTATCTTGGGCAAGCCCAGTCCGGTCTAAAAGCTAAAAGTTTGGCACGGGCTCGGATCGGCCCGTTGAAAAGTCAGTGAAAACAGGCCCAACCCAGTGAAAAATCAATGAAAATCAGGCCCGGCCCGACCAACTCGATTTCTACCAAAAATTCCAATTTTATTAACATACGATTAAGATTTTTTTTTTTTTAATGAATACTGCATGCATATTTATGGGACAATTTTACAGTATATTTTAGAATACTTTATACATGCCATAGAATACAGAATAGTATTATTAATGATCACTCAGACTCTTAGAGTATTACATTCAAATAAAGACATTAAAAAAATTAACGTAGTTTAAAATAAAAGAAAAAAATAGTTAAAATCATCCTAACTTTTGTTGCTGTATATTAATAAAAAAAATTCTCTGCAATTTATTAAAGTATACTTCCAAAGATTCTGTTAACAGAAGTTCATTATTGCTATTACTATTGCAGAGTTGCCAAGTCTCCGGCTTTTTGGACACCAGTATTTAAGTACAGAAAATGTCGTTTTATGTAATCGGTACATTTCGCGATTTAAAAGGACAACATTGTCTCTAAAAAAATACTGGTGTGCAAAAAGCCGGAGACTTGGCAAGTCTGCTATTGTTACAAAACAACTCGACACGTCCTGAGAACAACTATGCCCAGTTTCCAGCCGGCCTAAGTACATAGAAAATAATGTAAGCCTGATCCAAGCCTGCCCGAGTATGCTGAAAAAATTAAGCCCAGCTTCAGGTATGATACAACAGTCCAATGCCGATTTCTACTCTTGACATATTTCTGTATTGATGTTGTGAAGCTAGCATCAGCTCATGCAGTACATTTACTTATTCTCGTCCCAGACAAATCCATTAAAAGTTGTTCATATTTTATCAGCTTAGTTTGATCCTTTTAAATTTCTTATATCAGGCCGGTCGGCTCACTTAATATTTTTATCGGTCCGCCCTGACCCATTTATTATTCGTCATAGGCCCGACCAGGCTCGTTAAAAAACTGTTTTCATTCTGCCAGACCGGTCTGTTTGAAAATTGATCTTCATTTTGCTGGGCTGGTTACAATCCCGTGCAGACCTCTACTCTAAGGTGATCATATGGCAATTTTTCTGAAAGAATCTTCTGAACAAAAAATTTCCCTCACCCTGACATATGAACTATTTGAAATCCCCTCTTGTGCAAAACGAGACAACAGACATTGGTATTTCGTTCATTTGGAGTATTAGAGGCATGTGCTTCTTGAAATGAGTGTACTGTATATTGTTTTGAAAACTTATATCCCAGGCACGAATTCTTCTAGAGTAAATAAATAAAAGTAATAAACTAGGTATCTTTTACAATAATAAAAACAATAAATGAATTTAAGAAGAAAGCAGAATATGTAACTTCATTTATGAACGAGTGGTTTCAAATTGTTGATGATGGAGCAGAATGTAAGAGCATGTACAAATGTTTGCTTTCGTTAAGGTTCAAATCCATTTCAAAATAGTACGTTTGACACATTCATAAAATCATTATCACCTGTTTGGATATAAAATTTCATATATTTTTAATCGGGTCTCTAAGAATAAAATAGTATTGTAATTTTTCTGTAAAAATTAAAACTGATATTTTAAACAGTCTTTAGAGTTAGAGATCTGCATTTAACTTTTTTTTGCAGACCTGGGCCGGGACGGGCCAAACTTCTTTTTTTCTGGGCCAAGCTGTACTTGCTGGACGTCATTCTTCCTAGAGATCTGCATGGACCAAAATTTAAAGGCCAGTGTAAAAATCAGAAAATTAGGCCTGGCACAACAATTTTTGCGAAAAATGAATATATTTTTAAATGGCCACTATTCTACAATTAAAATTCATTTTAAATTCCTTATATATTACACATACTATTCTAAGCAAAAGAAAATTGAAATACAGTAAAACCTGTGAAATAGAAACAATCTATGACAAAAACCTTTCTTACACGGTAAAATGTCTTGATCCGTGCAAAAAGAATATAATACATACAACAGACGATGTACCTGCTAAGAATGGAACCTGCTTATAACGGATTTTTCTTCTCTTACTGAATCTTTATTTGGATGTAATAGTCTAAGTCGTTTTTTAATCAGTGTTTATGTACTTAATTGTCTAAGTGATCATAAATATTGTTGATATTTTGCATTAAATGCATTTTGAGCATAATCTGAAAATAAAATCTATGAGTGAGTGTGCTTTTTGAATAAGTAAGTGTAATTTTAATTTTAGGTTAATGTTGCTTCAGAAATATCGGCATGCTTTGTAGATATTCAGGCCGGTCTGTGCTCGGGCCGAACATTTTGCTTTTATACTAGGCCGGGCCAAAAAAAATTTGAATGGATCGGACCAAACTGTTTGCTTTTATGACGGGCCGTGCCTGGGCCTGGAAATTTCGTCACCTGCAGACCTCTAGCGCGGTTGATGACAATGTGGCGCGAGAGGAGGTGGGATGGGAGGGGTGTGGAAAATGAAAATTATAAAAAGGGCACCAAAGTCAGGTCCTCCCCCCCCCAATAAAAATTTCAAGCTACGCCCCTGATTGCGAACTCCACATTTCAAATTCAGCTTCACAAGTATAGTACTTTAATACGCCTGGTGAGCAAAAGTTTAACTCTCTAGTGCCTGAATATAACTTGTTCATAATGATCATTTTTTGTACAGTTTGATCTTTCATGCGTCATTCACGAGTTACACGTTAGATAACAAGGTAAAGTTTGCCCAAATTTGAATTTATAGAACTTCTAAGTGAATTTATAATTAATAATAATTTTAATAACAATATTCCATATATCACGTTCTTCCAAATTAGATTCTATTTTTATCTACCATGTTCAAAATAAGTCTGTATGTTATAAAAAACATCATGTGTAAGTGTATTTTGAACAATAAGAGACACACGGTAAATAAGATTTGATTGGTTGAGAACGTTTTGGTCATAAACTTGGATAAGCTGCAATTATCGCCAAGTTTATGTTTCTCTATTTCTCTCACTCTTTTAATGGTGCCTCGATATGAGCGCGACCAGTGAAATGGCCAGTGTATATACGGCCAGTGTATGACTTTTAAAACGTCACACGGCGGGATCATCTTTACACGGCGATTGGCACAGAACGATGGGCCAAAACAATGTACCAATCACTGTGTAAAGATGACCCACTCCGTCCTGAATCTCTCGTCACTTGATCAAGGCTCTAAATTACGAGACCAATTCCCTTCTCTTCTTTAATTTTTGCTTTTTTAAAAATTTTCCAATTCAATAAAGTTAAATAGAAACCTTGAACCAGCAAACAAAGAAAACTGTAGCAAACCACTAGAGAGCAGTGCAGCGATGCGAACAAGGGAATATCGCCCAGCGCAAGTACTAACTCGTCATGCTAGGCACTCATGCCCGGCAGATTATGCCTGATTAGTAGTATAAAAAGAAAAATAAATAAAAGTCATGAATCGCCCGTGTATTTCGTTGGTCGCGATATGAGAATGAGAGTGGCGACACACGGGTATGAAATTTGATTGGTTTAATGTTCGTTATTTTGTCTCACTTGTTTAGGAGAGTATCGCCAATTTCTGGAATGTGGGCTTGCTATAGTTAGATAAACGCGTCTGACTAAGCACAATATGAGTATCGTTTCGTATGTCGCCACTCTCATGCACAGGAACCAGTGTTGAATTCAGACACTTTTCTCCGAGAGGGATTTCTGTGACTCCGGGGGGGGGGGATAGGGGGGGGCATTGCACTTTATAACCATTAAAAGCATAAAATGTCAAATCTTCCGGAGGATGTCACCCCCCTCCCCCTGAATTCAACACTGACAGAAACCGAAGTCTTTTAAGAAAAGCAAATGTTTACAAACAAATAGTTTCATCAACCAATCTACCACTTCATTTGGGGACTCCGTGGCCGAGTGGTTAAGACAAAGAATATTTACTCCGTAAAGAAGATTCACTCCCATAGGCGTAATGTAAAACGCATCGAGTCAAGTCGGCAGAATGAACAGTAATGCGCGATAGACAACTTTACAGGGGAGTAAGCGCAAACCAACCGGTGGTTTTAACCTTTTTTTTTTCGGTCATTTTGCTTTTCGTCATTTTTTATTCTGTTATTCTAAATTACGGAGATAATTACTTCATTTAAGTAGAAACTCCTTTCAAAACATCAGATAATATTTACAATTTAAATTTGAATACTTAAATAGCTAAAATATTTCTAAAAACACAGGTTTTTTTTTTTTTTAAATCAGCCAATAATATATATCACAAAACAATAATGTGTGAAAGCTTATTGTTTCTTCGAAATGAGGGAAATGATATATATATTTTTAAAACAAGGCTTTTGTAAATCTATATTTGATTATTAGGGGACAGGGTTGATAAAAATCATGATTTTTTAAAAAAAATAAAAAAAATCTGATTTATTTGATTTAAATCGGATTTTTTTTTATTTAAATCAGATTTTTTTTATTAAAATTATTTGTGTACTGTGGATGTATTTAATTTATTTTCTCTGCATAGATATACACATTTCTATTAATTTTATTACAGTTCCTAGATAAATTTCAAAATAATTTAAATAAAAATAAATTGTTGCAAACAAATTCAGATTTACTTAAAACTTAAAATATTATTCTACTATTAAATTGTTATAGATAAGATTATACCTATGTGTGTTGTGTCTATAAATTTGCAGTTAATTTAAGTTATTAAATTTTTCATTAAGGTATTACTCCAATAATACACTAGACTGCATTAAATCTGCATAGCTTAAAACCGGAGGTTATGCAGATTTTAGAATTTTGCGGATTTCTGGTCACTGTTTACATTTTTTAAACAATAATTTGAATTTAACAATGTACTCAAAATTATAATGAATGCTTACAATAAAGTAAAATAGTTAAATAAAATAAAAAAATTAAAAATAAAGGTCAAGTAAATAATTAAAATAATTAATAATGCATAACTAAATACAAATATGCATAATGATGAGATAATTTTTTCTTGAATTATTCAGTGAAAACTCGGCTTATAAATGTACACTAATAATTCACATCAAAATCTTAAAATAACAAAGTTTTCTTTCATGTTTAGCCATACTTAATAACCATGAATTGAATTCTAACATTATTAAAACCTTTCTCAGAATTTTTAAAAAGATATATTTGTAAAATTCCACTATTGTTAAAATTTTAGTCTTTTGTGTCAATTGGAATAATATTTTGCATCCCCCCCCCCCCATTCTTAAGTTGTATTAAAGTAAATGATTATTTACAACTTAATTGAAAAAATAATTACACCACAGCGATTTTTTTCTTTCTTTTTTATTGCAAGTGGAATTATAATCGTTAACAAAGTTTGTATTTTTAGAAGATCCATTTCATATATTTTAACAATATTTTTTCCTGTATGTATAAGAATGATTTATGAAAAGTAAAGCATATTTCACTTTTGTATTTCTGAAACGAATAACTTCGCCTTTGTTATTAACCCCATCATTCCATTTTTGCACCATATCCTTTAAATTTGTTTTTCTAATTTTAATTAAATAACAAAGACAGGTATTTTTTTTTTTTTTTTTTTTTTTTTTTTTTTTAATCAGCCAATTATTAAAATTTTAGTCTTTTGTGTCAATTGGAATAATATTTTACATTTTTTCCCCCCATTAATAAATAGCCAAATAAATAGCTATGAAGCGATGGAAATTCTGCAAAATATACGATCTCTTTAAAAAAAAAAAGAGCGGGAACAGTGGAATGTTGTTTGGTTGGAACCATAGAAGATATTCTATGGGTTGGAACGAAGGGTGAGAAGTATGTGACAGATTGGCGCATGCGCGTTATTGGCGGCGCACCCTGTAAAGTTTGTTTTTTTCCTGAAAATGTTCTACCGACTTTACCCAAAGGTCGAAGTAAGACTTCTTATCTATTCTATATTCTTTGGTTAAGACACCATTCCGCTAATCGCTTGTGAGCGTAGGAGTCAGGTCGGCGGGTTCGACTCCCGCCAGCTCCATTGCACACACTTTGTGGAGCTCCCGGATGTAACTCTCTGGTGTTGTAAATTTCCTTGTGGCTATCTCGTCCCTGTATATTGACGATGACTTATAAGCGGGCACTTGATGTCAAGCACACAAGTCAGATGTATGTTCTCAATAAACAAACAAACCACTTCATTTTTGTCGTAGCTATCATCGCAGGAACCGTCATGGCGACGTAGTCCAATCATATTATAGACCAGTTTAACATACACCAATCGAAATTCCCCATTTCATGTGTATAGTAGGAGTCATAAAGAACAAACATGTTTTTCTTGCTAACCAACCGTAAAGAGCATTACGTCACTCTAGCGGTCTGTAAAAAAAGATAAGTGGAATGCACCGCGGTAACCTGTCTTTTCGTTATACTACGTTCAGATCGGATAGTTAAGATATCTTAGACCGCTGAACTCACTGAGTGAGTTCCAGAAACTCACTTAGTGAGTTCCAACTTTCCATTGCTAGATACAGTCAGTACCGCTCACTCTGATTGGCTCTGGTGGCCGATTGGCTGTTGAGTTTGCTTTTAACATATGCGCATGCGCACTGGACACGGTGATGTTGAGTGAGTTATCTTAAATGCGTCTGGCGGTGTGGACAGGTATTCAATTCCGGGGAGGTACCACCTCAAAAATGGCGGTCTAAGTTATCTTAAATGTCCGATGTGAACAGGGTATTAGCCTCGTTGAACCAACAGTGACGTCAACTGCCCTTTCCACGAGGCTAACGAAAAAGAAAGGCTACCGCGGTTCTTTACGCGTATCTTTTTTTACAGACCGCGGGAGTCACGTGATGCTCAAATCCACCAATGCAAGTGTACGAAAATAGCAACACGTCACTCTAGCAGTCTGTAAAAAAAGATAAGTGGAATGCACCGCGGTAGCCTGTCTTTTCCGTTAGCCTCGCCCTTTCTATTGCAGAAACATCCAATCTGGCCATGTATCTTGTTTTATTATGTACTAGCTGACCCACCCGGGTCCGTGATAATAAATTAAAACAGAACTCAAATTTGTATGATTTTATATCTTTAACACGATTTTGTATGATAATAAGGTTTTAAAAGTGCTGCGCACGCGCCGGAAAGTCCTTTATTTCCACCTTCCGCTGCCAGGGTGCATACTCTGTTCCAGTGGCGCAGCCAGAATTCGGTTCTAGGGGGGGGGGGGGGGGGTTGAGTTTCTGATAAAAGTGGTCGCCGGTTATATGAATCACCGGTTAATGGAATCATTCTTTTAAATGAATGAAATCATAATGCTTATCTGTGCTATTACGTTGGTTACGGTTCATTTAAACAGCGTTTACAATATTAGAGTAACAAACTATAAAATGCACCAATGAAATAACACAAAAATTGATTAGATTTATAAAGTGTTTAAAAATGATGAGGAGCAAACTTGATGGAAGAGCACAGTACAGCAAATAATTTTTACATAGAAAATAACAGATTTGCAATCCATTTGTTCAATCAAAAATCCACAAGGTTTCATGAGAATCACGAATTCTTATTCCTAAATTTAATAATAAATAAGCAATTTTGAGAATTTTCAATAGACTTACTTACCTTGCTTTTTGCCAAATGTGACAATTCAAATAAGGTAATCGATGTTTTGGAATGTAGTTGATATTAAACACGGTATTGTAGACTAAATTACTGTGACCTTACAGTACTTTACATGACATCGAATTTCACATTATCTAATGTAAATCTGATGAAAATTTTGTTAAAATATATTTATTATTGTTAAAGTTCTCTAAAAATATCCGAGTTTGAATTGAAGTCGTATCTATACTAATATTATAAAACAGCAACATTTGTTCTTTTTGCAGGGGTTAATTCTGGAACTACAAAACAGATTTAAAAAGAAATTGGTCATATGCGAGTTTTATTCACGTACAAAGGGTTCAACACAAAATATCAGAACTGTTCAAAGACAATATTCTCACATGACATAGTCACATACCTAAAACAATATTACATGCCAGAATTTAATTTTATTGGTATTGGAATGAAAAACAATGAATATATCTCCCTCTAAAACAAATACCTTGTACAAAGTTTAAATTTGGCAGAGAACGAATCACGCTTCGGAAGAAGTCGCTGAGTTTCACACGAAAAGTTACTTGTCAAGCATATTTGTCGTAATAGTAGACAATTTTAAAGCATTTAAAAAAGTATGCTGAACAACGCGAAACTTTCCGATTCATTTTCAAAAATGAAAACCTATCGAGGTATGATAATTCAAGTGATTTGTTAACGAAAAGATTTTTCATTATAAATGAATTATATATTGAATTATAAGCGATTGTTGTCTCAAAATTACTTACTCTTAATGTCTTAGAATTATTCTATGAATTATTTTTCAATATTTTCCCTCAATAATTGAATTCAGTTGGTATGAAAACTGTTGACTATCATGATTCGTCTTACCTAAAGCAAAGATCTTGTTACAAAGTTTAATCTTAGCATTGTGTCAAGTGCGCTTCAAAAGTAGGTCGCAAAGTAGCAACACAGTTTTGATCCGTGCCGTTGTTATCTAGATGGGTTTTAATTAATATCTCAGCTATTTACAGACATATTTTTTCGAAAATCATTACCAACAATCCTTAGATGATTCTGCGTCGATAACCCTTAACTCCACGCTGAGCGCCAGAAGAATAAGACACATGAGTGATCTTTTAATAGTTCCGTTTTTACTTTTTAAGTATGGAACTTTAATAATGGTGTCAAAATTCTGTTTACCATCTCCTCTCTAACATAGGCTATATTTTATACAACAATTTCCAAACAGTTTTTTTCGGTACATCACGTTCCAAATGGGTGCAAGAACAAAAAAAAAATTCTAAAATTGCACTTTCTATGATATTGTTGATTCTAGAAATTTGAAATTTGGACTAGCGGTTACTTTAAAAAGATGTAAATGCTCACTAAAAATGGTTTCTATAAAGTTCGAAATTTAAAAAGGGAAAAGGAGCAGGAAACGTTCTAAATTACAATTTATTTGTACAATTAGGACTAGAAACATGAAATTTGGCATGGTTGTTACTTTAGAGACTTATATGCTAGCCAAGAACAGTTTGCAGTAGCAGAAGCAGAGCCATCCTTATGGGTGTGCGACAGGTGCGGTCGCACAGGGCCTCGCGCCTAAAGAGGCCTCGCACCCGGACGCAAAATATTTTTTCTTTAATTTTTTCTTTCCAGAAATTATCCCTACAAACACACAAACAAATGCTACTTCTTTATAGTAGTTAAGGGATCGAACCCGGGCTCCCCGGATTACAGTATAGGTGAAAACCATTCTTTTTTATTGACTGTATAGATAAGATTATGTTAAGAATCTGGAAGGAAAGGGCCTCGCAAAGTCCCTGCACCGGGCCTTGCTTTAAGTTGTCCTCGTTAAGGACGGCTCTGAGCAGAAGAAGGAAAAAAAAAGTTCTAAAATTGCGATTTATGTGATACAGTTGGTACAGAAGCTTGGTATTTGGCATGGTGGTATAACTTTTGGGATGTAAAATGCTCTCTAAGAACGATTTCTAAAGAAATTCTAAATTTAAAAGGATGAAATGACCGAAAAACGGTCTGAAAATGATCTAAAAACATTTAATTAGGAATTGTTTGTGCTAGATATGTGAAATTTGGCACGGCTGTTACTCTAGAAATGAAAATGATCATCCAGAACAGTTTTCTAAAAATTCGAAATGTAAAAGGATAAAAAAAAAAAGTTCTAAAATTGCGATTTGTGTGATACAGTTCGTATAAATGCTTGTTTTTTGACATAGTGGTTACTTTTCAGATATACATACTCGTTCAAAACGGTTTTTAAAAAATTCGAAATTTAAAAATGTGAAATGAGCAAAAAACGTTCTAAAAATGTTCTAAATCATAATATAATTAGAACTTTTAGGGCTAGAGTCTTGAAATTTTATATGGATGTAACTTAAGAGACGTAAATGCTCGCCCATAATTTATTTTTTTAATTCGAAATTTGAAAGATTGCAAGAGTAAGAAGCATTCTAAAATTGCGATTTATGTGATACAATTGGTATGGAAACTTGGAATTTTGCATGATGATTACTTTTACGTAGTAAATGCTTCCTTAGAACATTTTTTTAAGGGTCAAAGCCTGCACTGAATATTTGGCCACTACAGGACTGAAACTTCTTGAACACCCTCCTTACAGTCCAGATCTTTATCCTGTGACTTCGTACTGTTCCCGTATGTGAAAATGAAGCTGAAAGAGATATGGTTTTTTAGTGATGAGGCACTTTTGAGGGCGTGGGACAACGAGTGTGCCTTACTTCCTAATGAAACTTGACAGAGCTGGTTTAAGGACTGGTTTCGGAGGATGGAGAACTGTATTGCTTGTATCGGAAATTACTTTGAAAAAGTTTGATAAATAAATCCATATTGCAAAACTTTCCTAGTACCCTTTGTATATGACCCCTCTTTTACTATAAAACGTCTTGAGGTGGGCAAAATGCATCGAAAAACCATTTTCGATACAAAATACAAAATACATTGGTTTTAGGGTCTAAAATACAAAATACAAAATACTTTTCAAAATTTCAAGTGTCAAAATGCAAAATCCATGTATTTTTTAAATACATTCAAAATACAAAATACATTAATTATAATTTTAATTATCTTGCACTACGCAAAAATGTTTTAATGCAATGCCATGTTATACATTTTTACCTACTGTATATGGACATGTCCGTAACCAAAAAAAGAGGTCTGCACGGTCCGAAATTTCCAGATCCGAACCCGTAGAAAAAAATTTGGGACCCGACCCGGTATAAAAATTAAAAGTTCGGCCCGAGGCCCGGCCGTGTCCGTACAAAAAATTCACCCGGTATAAAAGCTAAAAGTTCGGTCCGAGTCTGGACCAGCTCATACAAAAAATTTATTGGCCCGGTTTAAATGCTAAAATTTCGGTTCGAGCCTAGCCCTTCAAAAACTTAATTGGCCCGAGTGAATTTCTACAAAAGATAAATTTTTAAGCCGATGTGGTTAAAAATTCTCTTGTACGAGGTATTGTGACATTTTTTTTTTATTTTAGCTATTTTTCATGTTTATATTCTTCATCTTTTAAAAAGCGCCCAGATCTGCGAAGTAGAGGCACACCCGTTCCAAAATACTGCCCTCCCTAGATTTATTTCTGCCTGTGCCCATGTAAACTATGTTTATTTTTTTTATGATTCTCTATTTGTACGCAAATGTCTGAGTTATTATTAATGTCATTAAACCATATTCCATGGCTTAGAGACTTATAAATCTGAAAAATTCGATACAGAAAAATCTTCTAAGACGAAATCACGAAGGAGCTAAAAAAATCAATTATAGACAAGTTCCCATCTTAGCTGGTACATCACCTGTTCTAAATGCATTATATTCTTTTCACACGTATTATTATATTCATTTTGTATGAATTAACACACTTTTCCGTTTAAGACAGGATTCCATCATAGACAGGTTTCTTTTCACATGCTTTCGTGCACTTTAATTTTATTGCCCAGAAATATACGAGTATGTGCTATTCTTCAAAAAGTATAAATTTAAATTTTTAATTGTAGAATAATAACGATTTAAAAATATATGCATTTTTTGCAAAGAATGTTAAACCAGATCAAATTTGACTGATATCTGCACGGGCCAGGCCAGGTCAGGCCAATGACTTTTTACGATCTAGATCGAGACCGGGCCTGAAAATTTCTTCCCGTCTAGACCTCTAGGAAGAATCTCCAGGTCCGGCTGGGTCCGGAAAAAAATTAATCTGCCCCTGCCCGGCCTGAGTCTGCAGGAAAAAATAAAGCCCACGCCCTGTCCGGTCATAAAAGAGTGATGACCAGACTCAGTTGATTTCGACCTGAAAATAGTGTCTTGCACTAACTGTCATCAAAAAAATATTTTGAAATATTTCGAGTATACTTATGTCCATCGCGTAGCATGATGTATCACAAATAATTAATTTCCGTTCATTCGGAGTTCTTGAGTATGTATTATCAATCTTTTCACGCATCTATGCAACAACTAACTGCATTACACTGCTAACATAGTTTAAAAATGCAATACTCAGGAAAAGTCTGAACGATCCTACTTGTTTATAACACGACAGTTTTTTTTTCGCATAGCAACATTAAGAATTAAAAAGCATTAGCAAAACCATTCAGCAAAAATGTTTCAGCCAAAGATAAAAATCCTTATTATGCCAAATTAAAAAAAAAAAATGTTCATATTAACTTCTAGAAAGGAATTCAAAGACTATACAAAACAGACAAGCATGTATTTCCTGTTGTGTTTTAACCTCAAATTACTGATTCACAAGTTGTGGTTTAAACTTTATACCAGCTTCAAATCTGGTACGAAGTTTGAATAATCGAGAAATGTATTTTGAGTATTTTCAAAATACATTCATTTCAAATCATTTCAAATCATTTCAAAATACATTACCAAAATACTTTAGTTTTATTTGTTTAAAATACAAATGTATTTTGAAAATGTATTTCAAATACATGTATTTTCGATACTGCCCAGCTCTGGAATGACAAAGTGACGCAGTCCAAATAACCAGTTTTGACTTTGACTTAACCGATGCTTGTAATATGCTCTTTCACAGTTTTAAGTAGAATTTTCGCCGTTTAATTGAATCACATTGTTGAATAGAATTTGATTTAACAAAGCGGCGGATTCCGCCAAGGCAAAAAGGCCAAAAAATTTAATTTTAACTTTAGTTTTGATTCATATAAACGGCAATTATAGTAATGTTTTTTAGCTCTGGGGGGGGGGGGGGTGTTTAACCCCCCCCCCCCGCCTTGGCTGCGCCACTGCTCTGTTCTAAACAAACCACCTTGCAAACGAAACTCCCGGGGCCTCCGTGTCCATCCTACGATCGAGCGTAATAAGATCTAGTCTAGATCTAAACAAAAGGTTGCTACGTTTATTTTCTTATTTAATATAAATCGTAGAAAATTTTTCCTCTACATATAAAGTATTAAAACATTCAGAAAATACAACAAAGCGAACGTTTGTTTTGAGTCAGTTTGACGTCAGATTGAAAGCGTCTTTAACCAGTCGCCACTCTCTCCTTTAGAAAAGTACTCTAAAGCTCAGAAGTAAATTGATAACTTTTGAAAAATCTGGCAACGCTACTCGAAACGTTATGCATGTTTGTTTGTAAACAAAATGCTTCCTTTGTCGCATTGATTATGGATTGTGCATTGACAATGGACAGCAAATATTCCACGAGCTCTAATAAAGAAAACGGGAAAAAACCGACTGAAAAACGAAAAGGAATCGGAAGAATGAGGGACACAATGAAGTGTTTGCGTGCTTCAACACACGAGATAGGCAAAGACTGTAAGTGTAAGCGTTATCAATGTTTTGATATTATTCCTGAAAGTGAACGATTTAGAATTATACGCGAATTTAATAAAATAGGAAATTACAATGAGCAAAATATCTACTTAAGTAGTCTTATCACTGTTTGTCCAGTGAAGCGCAGACGGCCTCGAAATGACGAGGATCATGCAAGGGCTAATTCAGCATCTTATGCTTATCGAGTACGTGTGCTAAACAGTGAAGTTGCCCAGGATGTTACAGTGTGTTTCAAAGCATTTATCTCATTACATGGTATTACGCCACGACGCATCCAGTTTATCCCGAATGCTTTAGTTTCAACTGATCAGCCACCGGTTGATATGCGTGGAAAACATGCAAATAGGCCCCACACACTTGCTGATGATATAGTGGATTCAGTTAAAGATTTCATCAATTCACTAATATATTGCAATTCCGATTACTTAATCGAGGATTCAGAACAAATTTACTTGCCTGAAGAGTTGAATATTGCAAAGTTGCATCGCATGTATACAGCTCAAAACCCTGAATATAAAGTGTCTTAGGAGTCATTTCGTGGAGTTATTCAAAGAGACTTTAATATTTCATTTGGATATCCTAAGCCAGTTACTGAAAACACTTGTAAAACTGAAAACACTTGCAAAACTGAAAACACTGCCTTAAGATAAGTGAATAATTTTTGATGAATGAAACAGCATTAAAAAAAGTTATAGTGATGTGAATGAACACTCTAGAAAGGGTACATATGTCAGGAATAATTCATCGAAACAAGAAAACTGTGCATCACAATGCAGTGGCCCAATGTGAAATGTATAATAAAGAAAAGTAGTGTATAATTTGTGTACAGCCTCATGTTGCAATCTGAAGGCCTATCATTACAAACATACTCTGAAGAAGAACTGAGAATACTTCAAAGAGATTTTTTTTTTTAAAGCCAACTCTAAAAGATTTTTTTGTTGAATTTTTGTAATTTTTTCTTTTATCATGTGACTATAATAGGAATCTGTATGTTACTAATGATGAAGCTATATGGAGATGCAACATAAAAAGTAAAGAAAAAAAGCCTCCGTGTTGGAAATTGATTTAATGGTTCAACGATACCGTTTGAAACTACTCTAAGGTTTATGTATGGTTGGATAGATGAATTAACATCCATAAAATGGTGTAAAAAACAACTATATATGGGTTTACATGAGAATGAGAGAAGTGTGTTTGTTCCCTACACCGAAAACAAGGATTTAATAGGCAAATTGGTGGTGCCAATAAAATTGTTGAGACCAATGAAAGCTTGTAATGTCGAAAAAAAAAACAGAAGCATGATACTTCCAAAACAGTCGATTTTTGGAGGCATATGCCAGGAAAATGATGAATGCTTCCTCCTTCAAATCTCAAATAGTACATTCATGCAAAATATTAGTGAACATGTAAAAGATGGATCAACATTCTACACTGACTGCTCGAAAGTGTACAATTCAGAGGAGCTTCAAAAGGCTGGTTATATAAGCACTTTAGGGGCCGTCCATAAATGATGTCACGCTTGGAGGGGAGGGAGGGGGTTCATGAAATTGTGACAAGGGGGTGGGAGGGGTAAGAAGAAGTGTGACATCACACATTTTGATTTTAAATAAAATCATTTAAAATCAGCAGATTAAATTTTGAAGTTAATTTGAAATTACCAGAATTTGAGGGTATTTTTTAATCGGGGCTAAAACAACTTTCATGTGATTTGTTTTTACTTATATTCCTTTCTTAAAAAAAAAAAAAAAAAAAAAAAAAATGCTCCTTCATATTAATATTTTATTACTATTGTATATTAATTATATTTTTTGTTGTAAATCTTAATCTTATTTCATACAAAATAAGTGCACGAATCATTTTTACTGTTATGCTCACAAATATCATTAAAACACATAGTTAAAGTTTAAAAATAAAATTTGAAATATGATCTATAAGGTAGTGCTTTGTTTGTGAACTGCAAGTATATGTTTATGTAATATAGTGTGACATGTGACAAGAGGGTGGGAAGGGGTATGGTGAAGTGTGACAAAGGGGGAGAGGGGGGTCAAAAATATTGAAAAAATGTGTGACATCATTTATGGACAGCCCCTTACTGTGAATCATGTACAATTTTGTTGATCTAATAAAGGGTGTTCAAGCTCATTCATACATAACATGTTGAAAGAATGTGGTGTTCTGCTGATTGGTGCAATAAAAAACAATGAGGCACAGCTCGCCATCACCTTGAATCCTACCTTACAGAATTTAATGTGGAGAGAAATATCTAGAGAAAATTATGTTCCTGATAATTTATTCGAAGAAATTGCAGAAATATGGCCTATAATATAAGGCGTAACATTAAAAAGTTGTTATTCTTGTGAAACATTATAAAAAATTGTTATGAAAAATTAGTTTATGAATTTGTTATGAAACATTGTAATATATTATTATTAACATAAAATATTTTATTATTGAATGCAATTATATTTATGGTACTTTTCCAGTATATGAGCCATGGCAAGATAAAGAAAATGACCTTGGTGAGAGAATTTACGGATGTTTTCTGGCAACCTATTCATTGTTTCATCTACACAAGCAATTTTTTTCCATATTTGTCTGAGCTAAGTGAGGACTCATACATAATGCAATATTACTTTGGGGGCAGATATAGCTATGGGATATATTAAAACCTTTCATCAAGTAGTATTGTGCTATCCTCTAAAAAAAAACCCACAGTGAAATGTTTCCTAAAAAAAAACCACCCTAATACTACACCAAATATTTTACTAAAGTCATTTTTTTTTTGTTTTTATGCACCATTTAGAATAATAAAAATTAGTTTTAAAATAATTTAAATTAACAATTGCAGAACTCTGGCCAAACATGAGCTTCATTTTTACAGATTTTCTTTTTATAATAGAATTTTAGAATGATCTACATAATTTTTTATATGTTAAACCATTAATATGTAATAAAATGTTTCATTTTCAGCTGATTATGTCAGGTGTGGGTTGTTTTCAGGTAACATGGGTCATTTTTTAGAAAAGTGAGGGTTTTTTTTAAAGTCTTGTATAATTGGTTGTCATTTTGTAATAAAGTGATAAAATGGAAAATGCTCAACTTTAAAATCTTAGTCAAAACAAGCTGTAAAAATTTAGCCCTGTTCAATTTTTATAAATTCTTTTTTAGACTTTATATAGAGAAAATTTCAAAAAATGTTTTTTTTTTTCAGAGGACAGCACAATATAAACTAAATTAAATCTGCGGCGCAACAATCTGTTAAGGATTCTGGCCTACAGTCCCCAGCCCTGATTTCTTGACCATGGATCTTGAGGTGCTATGCAGCATATATCCCGGTCAGGCTAATGCGGAGCCCTCAGTGTTTAGTTCCCAAGTTAGCTTGGTACTCATTTTATTGACCCCAAATAGATAAAAGGTTGAATAAACCTTGCCCAGAAGCCAGAATCGAACTGGTCACCAGTAGTGTGATAGACAGGTGCACTACCTCTATGCTATTGGTTTTCTTCGTCAAGTATGACTAAAAAAATATTTGACGTATTTCATTCTAATTTTCACAGAAGGTACCTTATGAGGGTGACATGGATTGTGACATATTACCAAGAATAAATTTCAAACCGTTTCTAAATTATATTAAAAAAATAGATAAAAATCCTCATAGACCTCTGCTGGATTAGAACACATGGAGCAAAAAAATTACGCACACACTAATATTAGAGTACAATAAAGCATATTTCAATTTAATCAAACTGGAAAAAAAATCTGGATTTTTTTCTATTTGAAAGAAAAAAATTTGTAATAACTTATTAGTACTAGATATTTGGTGCAAATATCGCCACATTTTTAAAAATCATAAATAGCAATTTTTATATTTCGCATGTATAAATCAGAAACAATTCTTTAATGTTTAAATAAAATATGTTGACTTATGGTATTATTTCTTCTTATTTATTTTTCTTTTTAGTATTTTAAATGAAATTAGTGAAAGGCAGGTATTTTAAACAGGGGCGCCATTTGGATCCCCCCCAAAGAATTTGACATTTCTGAGTGTAGCCTCCATTACAAGTAAAAGAAAAAAAATGTGAAAGGAAACGTGCAAGATCAGTTGTGATATTAAAGGCATGATGACAAAAGGCACGTAATCGCATAATTCAGAGTAAAATAGCCTCAAAATATGCCAAATAACGTAAAAGATTACTGCTCTTAACTTTCTAATATATTCACAAAGCCAATGTTAATCTTAGGTGCATGAAATTGGTTAGCGATCTTATTTTATAAAATATAATAGCATTTCCCATTTTTCGATAAAGGTGAAAGACCTTTCAGAAAATGCTGTCAAAGTTTGTGCGAATTTCCAGACACTACAGTTCGAGGTAGGCTGTTATGAGACAGCAATCGCATATAACTCAAGCTGCGATACATTTATTGAAAATTTAAAACGCTATTCAATTCCAAATCCCTTCAATAATCATGCCTGTCAATTTCATGCTTTTGTGTTTAAAGATAAGTCCATTCATTTGTCAAAAAAATTCGCGTTGTTGAGAAAAAAAAATATTTTTGAGAGCCCATCTTAAATAATACAAAGTACTCATTAATATGTAAATTTTTCAGTAGTTATACAAAAGCTTAAATAACTTGCCAAATTTAATTAAAATAGAAACATTAGCATTAATTTGACACTTTAAGCACTATCCAATTCACCACCATAACTGAATTTCATCAATCACATAAAAAGTGAGTAATTTTTAAGGGAAAATTTAAAAAAAAAACAAAACTTCAAGGGATTGTTTCTCCCCTTTGTAGTTTTTTTTAATTAAAATAACACTTTATTAAAATCCTGCACAACTTGAAAATTCTATTTGAATTTAATCCGCAACTGATTAAAATCCGAAAATATGAATGAAAAGTTAAGAAATATTTTTTTCAGCATATTAGAATATAATATCTATACTAATAAAAGAAAATTTTGCTCTGTGTGTGTGTTTGTCTGTCTGCAATGGCTAGCAAAATCTAGCTCACCTAGAAGTCCGAAAATTTAGGTGTGGATAGTCCAAAGTCTGGCCTGGTGCACTCAGAATTTTATTTCTTTGAAAATTAACAAAAATATTAGTTAAAAACTGATCAATAACTCATCTATTTTTTGCGAGTCGGCTTTCAGAACGTGCGCATGCCCAGAACCCGATTTATCACAGAGAACGAAGATATACGAGAATGAAGAACCATTTACATGAAGAATGTGTTTATTTTGCAATTCTGTTTTAAATTCTTTCGACTAAACCATTTGGTTTATGTAAAAACGAAAAATATATTCTGAAAGATCTCACTCTTATGTCTCCAATGCAGTAATCAATTTAAAAAAAATAATTATGTTAACCCTTTGAAAAACATTTTTGAAAAAGGGTCGTTTTCCCGGGCTTGTTTTCTCCCTTATGCCAACGCCCCTCGATAGTACATTTTTAGAGATACAAACAAATCAAACACATGCTTTTAGAGCTGAAACCTTCTTCTGATAGACGGTATAATTATTTTTTTTTTAAATACGGATTTTAACCCTTTCAAAAACACCGGCGAACGCAGGTCATTTTGCACCTCACGAGAAAAAAATAATTCTTACGCTAAAAGTTACTAAATGTTTTGTATTCAACGAATACTATTTTTTTTTTTTTCTATGTTAACGGACCTGACGCGAAAATAAAACATTTATTTTACAACCAGGTAACAATATTTCTGACGTAATTTTTACACAAGCTGTAAAACCGTTATATTTATGACCATTGAAAATTTCAAAGGGTTTGGACCACAAAAGCTATTTTTTTTTAACTGTATAACGATCCTACTTGAAAAAAGAAGTAAATGTTTTTTTTTTTTACGATTTTGTCATTAAAGATATAAATTCATTCAAAATCGGGTAAAATACATAAAATAATACAAATTTGGGATTTATTTACGGTTTTATCACTGGCTCGGGCAACGCTGGGCAGTTCAGCTAGTTAGAATATAAAATGAAATGCTCGAAAGATACAAATTCATTATTGATTTCAGAGGATAAAAGCAGTTTGCAAGCTTTATTATTCAAAATTTTTTCCTGAAAAACAAAAGCGTTTTACATCACACAGTTATCTCCAAAGCCACCAGACTGTCTGTCTGCATCATGCTTACTCAATGAAAAAGTAATTATCTTTTACTTTAATGTTATATTTATATATTATGACATTTTTGTAATTGCAATTTATACTTATTTTAAGAAAAAATATTTAATATTAGGCGTTAGGGAAAATCTGGACCTGCATATATCTATATATTACCTTTATTATACCTTTAAAAATAAACCATAGTTTAAATATTTATATAAATTCATTTTAACTGGCAGATAAATCCGCAGCGATAAATTCTGCTAGCACTGAAAATTTCATGCATAGCCAATCAGGATAATAGGGTTACAATTTAGGGTAGTATGAGGGGGATAAAAATTACCAAAGCATTTATTATTCACAGCAATATTTTTCTGTGATGATGAAGTTGAAACTCTGAATAGATCTTTATTCCAAGGGTACTTAGAACTTAGTGTTTTGCTGTCCTCAAAAGTTTAAAGATAATACAACAAAAAAAATCAAAAACTGTTAGATTTTTTTTTTCTTTTGAGAAATCCAAATATAAAGAAATTGATTTAAATGTCAGAGAAATTGAAGTGTACGAAAACGAAACTTTTGGTCAAAGTTCAGCCACCAATTCCAGGTTATTGGAAAATCAAGAAGGTTCACAAAATATAGAACCGGTGCTAAATAAACCTCATTTAAGAAAAATAAAAACTGATTCACCTTTAGAACCAGTACTTGAAATCATCCATCAACTATCCTTTAACAAATGGGTGCAGATTTTCTCTGAATTGGTATAAGCAACATGAATGGATTGAATATTCAGAAAGGGAAGATAGTTTGTTTCACTTGCCGAAATTCTTCAGAAAACATTTTGCTGAAAGGTGAGAAAATGGGATGTCGAACATTTATTGACAAATGATTTTAAAAATGGAGCCTTGATCTTCCAACAATATCAAAGTGAGAGACATTTATCATCGATGAGTGCCTGGGGTAATTTTAAAAGGATATCTGATAATAAAACTTTATCTATTGCTTCTGAGCTGTGCACCACAAGATTGAAAGAAATTACAGAAAACCGCAAGCACATCAAAACATTATTCAGAGTAGCTAGTTTCTTAGGACGACTGGGATTGTCACTTAGGACGTAGTGAGTCGTCGGAAAGCAACAACAAAGATAATTTCATTGAACTTCTTGAAACAATGTCTGAAGAAAATGACAATTTGAAAGCCAAAATGTCACGGCTCTAAGGTCATTATACATCCCATGAATATCAAAATGATATAAAAACAGTTTTTGGATAAAAAAATTAAGGATACAATAATATCTGAAGTAAAGTAAACAGGGAATTTTTCACTATTAGTGGACGAAATGAAAGATTGCTCTAAAAAGAAGCAAATGTAGTTAATTCTTAGATATGTTCATAACGGTTGCATTAGAGAATGTGCTGTGGGTGCATATCATATGTGATATTTAAGTGCTGAATCATTGAGAAAATTTATAATTGAATTATTGACAAGCTATAGCCTTGATTTTAATTTTTGTGTGGGACAGTGCTATGATGAAGCAAGCATTATGAATGGATAGGCTAATGGGGCTAAAATAAAAGAAGTGGCACTAAATTCATGCTTTATTCATTGTTATGCTCATAGACTTTGTTCTTATTGACACAGTAAGCAACATACTGGATTTAAAATAATTCTTTTATATTATACAGAACTTGTATAATTTTATATGCAATAGCAATCCTATATCTGTTGTTCATTGAATGTCAAAAAGAACTTTGATTCCAGACTATTTTACTCTAAAAAGAAACACAGTGACTTGTTGGTTTTATTGGCACTGTTCTCTCATGAAGATTACAAATACATATGAAGCTATTGTTATGGTTTTGGATTTAATTTCCGATTATCATATTAAAGCATCTGCTGAAGCTATTGGCTTAAAGACAAAATTGGAAGCATGTATATATATTGTGTATCTGTACATACTCGAAAATATTTTAGGTTTAGCATGTAATCTTTCAGAACAACTACAATCAGAAAGCCTAAATTTATCAAAAGCAGCAAGTCATATCTATTGTGAGAGATGAGTTAAATAATGCTTGTTCTGAAGAAGAATGGAGCAAACTTTTCAAAAAATCCCAGGATTTTGTTCACTGACATAATGTTAGTTTCCAGGATTCAGCATATGTTGAAAGAAAGAAAAAAATCCTGTCAAAACTACAGGCTTTTTTTCTTTTTATGTCAAGTATACCTCAACAAGACAGAATTTTTCTTTTGAAACCAAAATGAAAAGAAGATATTTTATTCTTGCTGACAGAATTCTAGCTGAATAAATTCGACAAAAGGTTTACTAGCCAATCAAAAACTTTTGTAAGCGTTGGATAATGAAAATTAATTTTTCTTAGAACCTGAAAAAAAATCACATTTTTAGAGCTTTATCATAATTACTTTGACAAGATTTACCTTTTATCCCAATTAAGAACTGCCAAAAAATACGTGATGGATGCACTTTCCAAAGGAGAAAATGATTTACTACCTGCACTCAATATCTTTGAGAAACTTCCAACAGCCTTTTCTGAAGTAATAAAAGTCTCTTTAACTCTCCCAATTAGTACAGCATCAAATGAATGATTTTTTTCAGTTTTAAAACATGTGAAAATATACATCAGATTGACAATCAGCAATGAAAGATTAAATAGTAATTACTGTTAATGTCTGTGGAAAAGAAATGAGTAAAATCTTTTAGTCTTGATGAACTTGCAGATAATTTTGCAAAAATGTGTCCTCGTCATTTTTCTTTATTGGATTAATTGCTACAGGTTTCTTTTATTTTTTTTTATTTATGAATTACTTACCAAAGTGCAAATGTTTTATTAACAACAGATTTCTTATCATAATGGCATTCTATTCATCTGAAACTATATTAAACATTGTATTTGACATATAATTGTTATAATTATACTGTACATATTTATATTGCTCACTTGGAAGAAGACTGTCACAACACGAAAAACTAAAATTTTACAAAAGAAGAGTTTAAAATTTGATTATAACATTATGTTGGCTGCACTGTAAGACTGTCACGGCTGCTCTCCAACTTTAAATATTAATACTGAAATTGTGGTATTATTTCTCGAAAAAATAAACATTTAATTTAAAGTCTTAAGAAAAGAAACAAAAATGGAAAATCTCGTATTATGGTACTTTTCTTTCAAGTAAACATAGTTAAATTGCTTCCATTAAATCTGTAATGTTATCTGATTATTTTCATAAATGTATAAAACATGCCTTGATATGTTTTTTTTTTTTTTTTGTAGATATTTTAACTATACTTGAATAAGTTTTTAAAAAAATCTTTGCAACCACCTTTCTCAAGAAAGTTTTAAAATGGCATCCCTGGTCTTTTTCAGTACGTGTTGGCAACATCAAAGTCAGTGTTGAAGAAGTTTTATGCTTTATCTAGTTACAGTAAAATCTATGAAATAGAATTGTTGAAAATCGGAAGCAAATTCCGTCTTAGCTGCTATACTTGTATAATCCTTTCATCATCGGGATTCTATTTAATAGTGAATTCTGTTTTCAAAGGTTTTACTGTCAAACAGTAAAACCTCTCAAAGAAGGAGTCGAAAGGGATTGGAAAAATGGTTCCATTTTAGCAAGTATAATCGTATGGTATTTTTTAGTTCAAAGTTGATTTTTTTTTTCCGTTTGAAAAGACATTCTGTTATAGACAGGTTACGTATTCACAAGTTTTACTGTAATGCTCTCCAAAGGTGTATTAAAGAGTGGATGTTTTAACAAAGGATATCTATGAAAACGAAACCTGTCTATGAGTATAACTGAATCCTGTCTTAAACAGAAAACTTCCATGTTTCAGGCGAAAGGAATAGCTTATATCTGCTAATATAGAAAATTGTCTAAAACTGAATTTTTTTCGCTCCTTTGCAATTCCATATTCAAAGCTTTTACTGTTTTTGCATGATTCAGTAGAAGTTTCTTATTCAGGGTGTGGGGACTTCACGACCCCATCCTTGGCTATGCAACTGTCATAAAAGAAAATCTTGCACCTACAGTAGTGACCCACTAATCGAATTTTCTCGGACATGAAACCTAGCCCAGTAAAGGACCTGTAAGTGCTATGCCCACCATATTCCATAGTAAGCCTCTTGTAGTGCACTTCAGTGATACATATCAATTTCAATATGTTTGAAATTGTGCAATATCATTAAAATAAACCGTAAATGTTTTTTCCCCTATAGACCGTAATGTAACGTAATTTTTGACAGTTTTGAAGGAAAAAGTGGTATTCATAAATGATTTGGCAAGGAATGACAATTTTTATTGATTTGGCAATTTATTACTCTCTTTCTAAGCACTTTATTGATGCAAAAGTCACTAAAGCAAATATGTAATAAAATATTTGATTTCACGTTCTTATCGTATAAACATCTGAATATAAGTACCTGTGATGGATTTTGCATATTTAATAATAATAAGAAAGAAAAATTGCTTTATAAAGGTTTCCACTTCTAGCCAAATACTACTTATGGCTATAGGTCAGCAAGATCTCAAATTCCTTATGCTAATGTTAGGCATGTGATGCATTTGTATTTTTAAAATATCTTCACAGGAAATTAATATGTTTAACTTCTTTCTTCTGTATACTCTTCTTAAAAGATGTCTTTTAGGTAGCTTTCAATACAAAAAAGTATAAAGCTACCTATTGCAGCCGTTCGGAGGAAAGCAATTCCAGAAAATTTCGGTATATTTTCACTGATCATGACCCCCAGACCCCAAAACCACCCTCCGTTGAAATGTTGATTTATATATATATATATATATATGATCTATGTCATATGATAACACTCGTATTTATAAAGCAATTTAGATTAAACTAACTGTGTGTATTAAGCTCACCGAGTTCGTTGGCCAGCTTGGTCCACCATTTTGTTTCAAAATGACAGCCACTTAAAGATTTAAAACTAAAATAAATATACAAAAAAATTTAATTTATTTTTTGTTTAAGTATTAGGCCTTGATACAAGGATTCCAGAGCATTTTTTGTTTTACCTCTTTGAAATTCTAGGGTGGCAGACATTTTGAAACAAGACAGCGCATTACAAAAATTCAACGATTAATTTATGAGTTTTAGTGAACACATTTTCTCACAAATTATTATCTTTCATTGTTATAATCATCTTCCAATCATACGCATAAAACTATTCATATCCATTAGCACCAAATTCTCGCCAAACTTGGTGACACTTAGCGAAATATCACCAAATTTGGCGATCAAAAATAAGTCTTCATAAATGGTGCTAACTTGGCTATAGTTGACTAATTTGGTAAATTTCTTATTCAAATTCAGTATTAACGAATCTTCTGTAATCGGGTTCTTTGCATTTTAGCTTGCTGTTTCGAGTAACATTAGCTAAAGTTTTAAAACGAAGATACAGGAAAGCTGCCGGAAGGACTTTTTTTTTGTCTTAGTTGTCAAAATATATACTTAATTTAAAATTTTGTGTGTTATAGCGAAACTATGTAAAGAGTCTAACACTTCAAATAAATTTAAGTATATATTTTAGAAATATTTTGACAACTAAGAAAAAAAAATGGACATCCTTTAAGAATAGTGCACAGATAAAAGAAGTTAAAACTATTAATTTCTTTAGGAGATATTTTAAAAATAGAATGCAACCTTGCCCATGAGTTTAACATTAGTGAGGGGAATTTGAGATCACACTGACTAACAGCCTAAAGTACATTTCTTCAGCAGCTCTCATCTATGAGCAACTGTACTTGTTGTAGCAGAAGATCATCTGCATAAGGGTTTTCAATGACAGCAATGCAAGTCATCTTGCTGTCGAATCGAACTTTACTATTGTGATTCCAATTTAATCCTAAATATACAGTTCAACCTAGAAGTAGGTTCAGTATTGTGCTACACTTGCAGAAGCCGGTGGGAAAATATGAAATTTCGCTACTGTGTTTTGATAGACTTCTGCAATGTAATATACACAGTTCACTCCATTTTGTGCTATAAAAAAGGGAAAATGGATTCTTCTGCTGACCACACTTCATTGTGCTGACATTAAGTTTTTAGAAAAGTGAGACTACTCTCTCAAAACTTTTTATTTCAGATAACTCAGGAACCTATTTTTCCCCTTGTTGTATTCACTCAACATGTTTCAATTTCATTTGCAAACTAAATGTTAAAAATTAGCCATGAATTTTCTTAAAGATTTCTAATAATTTTCAAATCAGCTTATAAAAAATATATTCTAAATTACAAGATGAAAAGGTAATCCATTTACCATTGAAACAAATTTAATTTTAATGCTTTATATAAAATCATAAACATCAATAAATAACATGAATAAAAAATGTATATTATTTTTCAAAACTTTGGTTTACATTTGATAATTATTTTTAACTTTTCGTTACCTCATTTTAAAGATGCGTCTTGACAGTTTAATAACCTGCTTTTAAGGTGTCCAATGGTTTTAATTGGTGTCTTACTCACATTGTATATTAATAACCTGTTTATAATATCCCTGGATTAACGAAATCATCAAGGACGACCACACTGGTAGTGGGATCTACATTGAAGAAACCAGGGCAACATTTGTCCATCAGTCTCCGTAACCCTGATTTCTCTTCCGTCTTTAAAAGTGAGATTATTGCAATTGAACAAGGTCTCGAGGCTATTCTCAGCGAGCGGAACTTCGGAGACCTCTGGATTCTTTCACACAGTCGCAGTTCCCTTCAACACCTTCACAATTGAATTACAGTTGGAGATAAAACTAGTATTTCCATCCTTCTTAAACTTAAAATTATTTCAAAGCTCCATGATGTTCATTTTCAGTAGATTCCATCCCACGTAGACATTTATGGCAATAAGCAATCTAATCGCTTGGCCAAGGAGGGTTTTTGTCAATCTATGTCTTCCTCTTCAGCCCTTACCTATTCAGAGCATCAATCTAGAGAAGGGAGTGGAAGGTCCCTCCCAGCCACCACTGATACGCTGTCTAAGAGCCGGGCTCTTTGTTCGCTATCAACTGTGACAGAGCCTCTCGAACAGCAATTTCAAAATTGGCAAGCGGACACACGAAAAGTCTCTCGTTCTTTGAGGACAGAAATATCTTTGAAGTCTGCTCTAAATGTCAGGCTCAACAGGCCTCTGCAGAACACATCCTGGACTGCTTAGATGTTTCCAGGGAGGACTTTTGTGCTTCCCCCCCTTCTGGTTCTTGATTTTCTGAAGATTAGCGGTCTATTAGATCTTGTCTGACTTCGTCAGACAGTTGGAGGATAAGCCACAACAACATAATATCCCTTTTTTAAACAGCTAAAGCATCTTACATAAGCAAAAGTGTGTGTTCGAAGAGATTCACTATACTTATTAAAAAGGACATTTTTAATAATATCATTTGGATGAAACAATTTCAATCAAAATCTTGAAAATCCTATTTATGCATCTTTGCTGTAAAATATGTTTCAACAATGCCTAAGTCATGTCATGATTCTGTGAAGGTTGTTTTTCTAATTTTTTTTTTAGTAAACTGCTTTGTCAAAACAGCCAAAAGTCCTTGTTTTATTTTCGAATAGATATGATTGAAAACTGTACATTAAATGTTCTTTTTATTATCATTTGGATGCAAACATTTCAAGTAATTCTTAGAAAATCATTTTTATGCATCTTTGCTTAAAATATGTTAAACAATGCCAAGTCCTATTGTGATTCTGTAAAGTTTGCTTTTAGAATTATTTTTTATTTTACTAAAGTGCTTCATTAGAGCAGCAAGAAGCTCTTGTTTTATTTTCACATTTTTTCCTAAATGCAATTAATTGTAGCTGAAAAACGGTTAGGTATGCTTCTGTTTTATTCAATTTCGAGGCCTTGGTAAAATTTCAAAGGGGGAAACACACACTTCTCATATCTTTTCGGTAATCAGGGGATTGTAAGCAGCATTTGTATTTCAAGATGGAATAATTACTGTAAGGACTATGAATAAAATTTATGCAGTGTATAATTATGAATAAATGCGTATTATTTATTTGCGTAATTTTGAGAGTTATAATAATAACAATCTCTGAAAAAAAATTGGTCTTCTAAAAGTAGTGAACTAAAGATTATTTAAAAAGTTGTGTGTAATCACTACTTTTCCCAACAAGTATTTGTAATTGTAGTTACAGTTTAAAAAAAAATAGATGCAGTATGCCAAAAAAAAAAAAAAAAAATAATAATAATAGTTTTCTAACTACTGGCTGGAGTAATAAGAGCATTTGTATTGAATTTTCTTCTAGGGAGATATGGTTTGAACACATTAACTTCAAAACAATTAGTTTAATGAATCAAGCTAATAAATATAAATGTTTTAGCGAGTCGAAGTTGAAAAAAGTTAGTCTTCTTAAAAGTACACAAGTAGTGACTACTTTTGAAAAATTAAATTTGTATTTGCTACTGTTCAAAACAAGTATTGATATTTGTAGTTAACTACATTTAACCTTTTTTTCTGCTTGAACGTGTTTTTATCATTGCTTTGATAATTACTCTCTTGCTACAATCACCTGAAGATGAGAGTTGATTATTAATTGCTCTTGAAACTATAGTTCTGTTCTTTAATCATTATATGAAAAAAAAAAAAAATCTGTATATATCGAATCTATTTTCACAAACTAAGTAGCAGTCAATTTACCTAAACAACAAAAATGACGTACAGAATCTAAAACTTTAATCTGCTTTTAGCTTATTTAACCACAGCTCTTAAACAATAACACAGACAGTAGTTAAAATATAATTTACAAGCAGAATATCCTTTAATTTCTTTCGACAAGATGATTAACATAAGCTGAAAAAAAAAAAAATTGAAGCATTAATACGACTTCGGATTTATTCCACAGTAAATTTTGAACTATCAAAAATATTTTTTTTCTCTTATCGTTTTTCTTTTTTTTTTAAGGAACTTTTTAAAACTGGGAACTTTCTGACACATTCCTGAATTCATTTTTATTCGCAAACGTATAAAACTGACAGGTGTACTATTTCAGAATCTATGAGAAATAATAGTTTCCATTTTTAGATAAAATCACAGTATCTTAAAAAAAAAAATACAGTCAAATGTGGTGGTTTCAAAAAAGATCGTCATGCGACAGCAGTTGCTTATAATTAGAAATGTAATGAATTTATCGAAAAATTAAAAACGTTATTCGATTTCAAATCACCTTAGTAGTCATACCTGCCAATTACATACCTACACGATTAAAAACGAGTTCGAGAATATGTCAGAAATTTTAGCGTTGTTGAGTGGGGGGAAATAGTTTTTTTAGAACCACATTAATAAAAGGATTATACCTAAACTAACTCCCAAATTTAATTTTTTCTGCAATATATGAGTATATTTTCAGATGTTTAACTTATTTTCACTGGCGATATTTTTCATAACAGTAACAACAGATGTTGCTGTTAACACCCACAATTTCATTACATTATGTCCGTATAATAGACCATTAAACTATCTGAAAATCTCGAGTGAATGTTTTGGGGGACTCAAATTCAATTTGTACCCTCCAAAAAAAAGCTATCAAACTAATTGACCAAAGAAATATTTGACATTTCCTAACAGTGATAGATGCCATTTAACGTTAACATATGTAATTGGATGATGTTATTTTAATCCTTAACTGCTGTTAGCAGACCGCTGCTTTTTACTTTTTAAAAAAGACAAGTCTGCTATCTTTACAAGAATAAAGTATTGGACTCATGAAAATTTTCGACTTCCAGTTTTCGACGGATTTATACGTTTTAGAAGGTCCTGAACGCTATTTGACTGTTTTTAGAAAATGTCTGTATGTGACAAAAATATTGTAGGCGCTCTATCTCAAGAACTAATGCACGAAATTTAATGAAACTTTAGATTCAGTTAGTCCCTAATATAAATTGGTGCTGATTAGTTTTTGGTAAAAATCGCCCAACAGGTGGCGCTATTATGATGCATTTTTCACGATTTCCGCAATAGCTCTATCTCAAGAACGAATGCATGGAATTTCATCAAACTTCAGATTTTGTTAGAACTTGACATAAATAAATGCTGATTACGTTTTGGTGTAAATAGCCCAACAGGTGGCGCTGCTATGCTACTTTTTTCATTATTATCACGATAACTATATCTCATGAACTAATGCACGGATTTTAATCAAACTTCAGATTCTGTTAGACCTTGACATAATTTGTTGTTGATTAGGTTTTGGTCTAAACCTCCCAACAGGTGACGCTGCTATGCTGCATTTTGCAAGATTTACACGATTTTAGCAATACTCATATCTCAAGAACTAATGCACGAAATGTAATAAAACTTTAGATTCAGTTAGACCTTGATATAAATTGGTGTTGATTCTCTTTAGTGTATGCAAAACCTGTGTGAGATAGAAGAAAGTTTTCGGATTGACACATCCGACTAGTTTCATTTTTCATAGTTAAAATAGTAAATTTCAGTTTAATTATAGCTACTACGAAATTTTGTTTCGTTTAGAGCACTAGTACTATTACTGGAAACATTTAAATAGGTGAATTTTTGTTATAATAGTCCTGTACTGAAAATTCAGTACAGAAACAGTATCCTATGAGTTAATCGAGCCTTTTATTTATCTTTCGATCAAGCGACTCACAGTATAGGTATGCTACAATTTTTGCCATAGTAGTTAAAAGGGTTAATACAATCGTGCATTTCTACAAAAACTCGTAAAACGCCAGATCGGTAATCGTCAAATTGAATTTATTTCACACTGCTAGTTTTTGAAATATAACATATTTTCGGAAATGAGATAGAGTTTGATTTATCTAAACAACATGAATAATGTGGTTTATACTTTTTCGTTTTTTACCAAACGTTTGACTTTTCTTAAAAACCTAACTTATATCCAAACCAACTCCCAAACTGAATATTTTCCATTATGAACTACAAAAAGGAAACAGATATTTTCACAGCAATAATAATTTAATGCATCGACAGTTGTAATCTCTTGTAATATACCCAATTTGCTGATGCTATGTCACTATAACATTAACGAAAAAATTTTAAGAAAATTCAAAAATTAAAGGTTTTGAACATCTATATTCAATTTGTTCATGGAATTTATTTTCACGACAGAAATTTTTAAGTTATCCTATCAATAAAAGAAGATTTCAACACCGTTAACATTTTTAATTTGATGATATAACGTTAATGCAACCATAAGCCTTACGTAAAATATTTGAAAACATCAAATGGCCGGGGAATGTTCAAAATTGAATTTTTTACACTTTAGGATTTCTGATCTAACTAGCAAGTTTTCACCAATGAAGTAATCCCTGGATTTTTTTCTAACATTGATTTAATTTACCGTTAAAATCTGTTAATTTCATGATGTTATGCTAATGTAGCACAGGCTATACAAAATTTCGGAAAATGCCAAATGGTGCCAAGAGATGATGCTCAAATTAAATTTTCTTGCTAGTTTAGGATCTAGCAAACATATTTCTACTATTGAGATATGACTAGATTTGTATATACAATTTCGTATAACATAGGCTGCAATAAATTTCAGATAATTCAAGATGGCGGCCGCAAAAATTTAAATTTCATATGCTTTTGAAATAGACATTAATGTCTTATGGGATAAAGTCAGTGTAATAAAATGGTTAAGGTTTCGCTTTTTAGGTTACTCCACCATTTTTCCAGTTATTGAAACTTCATTTTATTGTAATTTTGAATAGAAATATTAGTTTGAAATTCAATCAATAAGCAAATATAGCAGAGATAACTTCAAATACATACCGAAATTTATCCCAAAAGCTATGATAAATGTCTTATTTACTTTTTATGCGTTTTTTAATGCCATAATCTTTCTTATACAATTATTTAAATCTATTAAAACACGTCACGTGATAAAAATTATTACATTTTAATTTCACGTTTTAACGGAAATCCAAGATGGCGTCCTTATAAAGCTCGAGAGATATAAAAATGTTTTTTTTAAATCTGGACGTGTTTCAATGTTTATTTGTTCGTTCTGTGCAAAAGATTTCATAAAAACAAATGCACATTATAAATTTTTACATTTCAAGTAGTAATTTATCGAAATTTTGTAAATTTTAAAGCTTTTTACATTTGAATTTTGTCCGTATGCTTTATAACGGTAAGTAATTAGTAACGAAGACTATTAAGCAATTATTTCAACTACTTTAAGTTATAATGGTAATTTAAAAGTGAAAATTGCAGAATTTAACCCTTTACAGGGCGATCAATTTTGAAATCGCTCAACATTTAAAAGGGAAACATTCAGAAAATCCATACATTCGTGTTCACAATAGGGGGCAAAATGTCTGTTATGTAATCAACTGAAAACGATTCATTTTCAATAAAGTACTAGTCTAATTATAGTGAAATGATGATTTATCATAAAAAACTGGGTTATTTTGAACGTAGATGCTTCGATTCGATGTTAAAATACACAATTTATTTGTATATAGCCATAATTTCAACGGCGAAACGTATATGTTACAACTTGTAATATAAAACAAAATTGTGTAACAAATAACAATAACAGAGTATTATTTAATTAAATTTTGTCTTATAAATATGTATAAATCTCAATTGTGCAGAAAAATTACTTTTTAAGATGCATTTTTTATCTTAATTTAATTTGGCGCATTTATAATTTGAATTTGGTCGCCATTCTATCCGATTGGCGACCTTTTTCATGCTGATTTTCACGGCAAACATAAGTGTGACGTAATCATGAGATAGCGCGTGAGATGTCATGGGATAGCGCGTGAGAAGTTTTATTACGTTGAATCCATTGCAACCAATCAGAACATAATGACTGATGACGTAACGCAGTTATAACCAATCAACGAGCTTCTGATCCGCAGCCGTCTATAAATAGCGAGACATGTTCCCTCAAACGTCACTTCAAGCTAAAAACTCGTGACTGTCGTGTGGACTTATAGAGCTCTTTTTACTGATAAATTATAAATTTTTATCGCCAACAAACTTCACCCGTCTTTCGCCAAATCCTAATAGTAAGATATTTTTTATTTCGTTTAGGTGTTTATTAATTTATGTATTTATTTCTTTTTCTTTTTTGCATTATCTTCGAGTATGATTGTTTAGAATTTTATTTGTATAGAATAATTTAAAAATAATAAGAATAAATTGTAATTTTTTTTTTTTTTCAGCGAACGAAATTTTAAGATACTGTATGAATGACTTTAAAAAAATTTATACTCGTTTACATTGAATGTAATTATTACTGTTATTTTGTTGCGTTATATATAATGCACAAGCATGCATTATTAATTTAAATTTGATAACTTTAACAAATATTTCCCTGTCTTCATTAATATTATAATTTTATTTGAATTTAGTGTTATGAAATGAGTACATAATATTCTATTAAATGATTCCACTAAATTCAAATATGAAATAAATATAAACTAAAATTCTAGAATTTTAATTCAGGGTATTGGATGGCTGTTAGACAAATATTGAAAGCTAATCGATTGCAATTCGTTTCTATTCAATTGGCATTCGTTCGCTATTCATTTAAAAGTCGAACTTTACCATTAAAGAAGAGTAATTAGTCGTTATTTGTGCATCTTTCTGAACTTTGTTTTAAACAAGCGCATAAAATACTGGAGACACTAAACGCAGGAACTGAATTTGGTACTTTTCGGTTAGCCGGGCGTCAGTGATATATACACATGTATACATACACACATATGTGTATATATATATATATATATATATATATATGTATGTATGTATGTATATGCATATATATTTATATATGTAGTTGTACATATATCACTGGCGCCCGGTTAACCGAAAAGTACCGTGAGTTTTTACTATATGCATAGCATTTGTAAGATATAAGCTTCTAATACGAATTAGTGGCAATTGTTTTAAAAAACTTAAATAGTTAATGAGTGCTAATTAGTTAATAGTTAAATTTTGCGTTAATATGATTATTTTCAAGATATGTGTAAATAATGTAAAAAAAAGTCTTTAATTCGATATTTTAAAATGTCTTAAATTTGTATTCTATGTATTAAATATGTGTCCTTTTTTATCAATAATGTATTTTGAATAAAATGTTTATTTTGTCAAACTGGAGTGTGTTTTTTGTAACTTAAATTTCGTTTAACTAGGGGGGGGGGGGCAGACTGGCACGGTATTAAACGCTTAATTGTTTTTTACTACATGGTAATTTTTCATGGTCGGTGTCCAGTCGAAATTGGTCTGCTTTTTTTTTTTTTTTTTTTTTTTTTTTCCCCAGTAGTTTGCTTTTTAGAGCATGGTTGTGAAAATGCACATATAAAAGTATAAATGTTTGTATTTGAAACAAGTTTTACTGTTTCATTGTGCATTTTAGAGGTTTAAATATATTTCGTATCAGTTTTATTTGCCTGTAATTTACTAAAACTGCCACCATGACCATTTTCATGGTATGTCTATATTCCTGAAGATATTTGTTGATGTTCTGGTTAATCTTCCGTAATCAGGTCGAACGCCAGCTGGCGTATTTCAGCTTGTGTAGTTTTGCGCAACAGAGTGCGTTTTTTGTGGTAAACTATCCAGTTCCATAAATTTTAAACCAAGTTGTTACCGGTAATACTCATGTTTGATTCTTACTTTTCCCATGTCGCTCTATTATGGAAGATTAACCTTATTTGCCGCCAACCATTGACGTAGACACCGATAATGGAAGATAAAAAAAAAAATAATAACATATTACAACTTTTTTTAAATATATATTTGAGGGGGTTAGAATAACAGTGGAGTAAGTCAATATATAGTAATTTGAGAAATGAAGGATTTTGTGAAACTTGTCGTAATGCCGTTGCATTGGGTGGTCCAACTTGTTTTGCCCTGTAGCGACTCCCTCAGTGAACTATGACATATTTGACTGTCGCACTGAACAGAAATTAATATACGTTCAGTGAAAATATGGTTATCTCGATTTTACAAATTTTTTGACTTACTCCACTGTTATTCTAACCCCATCATTTATCCTTTGAATAGCAATATAGTAATCAGTACCAGGAAATACAATCAAGGGGCAGGGGAATAAAGGAAATATCTCTTGGCGCAATTGCTTTGTGGAGATACTTGCATACGGACTCCAGTAATTTTTTATCGCCAAATTTAAATTGTAAAATCGTAATACATTTAATTTTACCATTACTTAGATATAATGTTCTTATTATTGCCTCTCAAAAAACATATCTATACTATTATATAAAGAGGAAACGGTGACTGGGTGACTGACTCATCAACGGCCAGCCGAAACTACTAAAGTCAGGGTCACGAAATTTGAACTGTAGATTGCTACTATGGCGTAGGCAAGCAATAAGAAGGGATTTTTGAAAATTCCCCTCCGAAGGGGGTTAAAGGGGGGGTTCGAATGTTTTAGGTCATTTTGCCATATCTCAGCAGCAGTTATAGGTAGGAGCTTGAAATTCCAGAAAACAAATCTACTAAAAAAAATGATTGATCGAATGTTTTAGGTCATTTCGCCATATCTCAGCTGCAGTTATAGGTAGGAGCGCGTAAATCAGGAAAATAAATCTACTAAAAAAACTGATTAAACATATATTTCAACGATTTTAGAAATTCCCCACCCGAGGGGTTAAAGGGGGGGTGGTCGAATTTTTTAGCTCATTTCGCCATATCTCAGCAGCAGTTACAGGTAGGAGCTCGAAAATCAGGAAAAAAAAATGATTAAACATGTATTTCAGCAATTTTAGAAAGTCCCCTCCCGGAAGGGGTTAAAGGGGGGGGGTCGAATGTTTTAGGTCATTTGCTATATCTCAGCAGCAGTTATAGGTAAGAGCGCGAAAATCAGGAAACCAAATCTACTAAAAAAATGATTAAACATGTATTTCAACGATTTTAGAAATTCCCCCCCTGAAGGTGGTTAAGGGCGGTGGTCGAATGTTTTAGGTCATTCCGCCATATCCCAGCAGCAGTTTTATGTAGGAGCGCGAAATTAAGGAAAACAGATCTACTAAAAAATTGGTTAAACATGTATTTCAGCGATTTTAGAAATTTCCCCTCAAAGGGGGTCGGATGTTTTAGATCATTTCGTCATATCCCAGCAGCAGTTTAAGTTAGGAGCACGAAAATCAGAAAAACAAATCTACTAAAAAATGAATAAAACACGTATTTCAGCAATTTTGGAAATTCTCCCCAGAAGGTGGTTAAATGGGGGAGGGGGCGAATTTTTTAGGTCATTTCGCCATATTTCAGCTTTTAGGTAGGAGGGCGAAATTAATTAAAACAAATCTACTAAAAAATTGGTTAAACATGTATTTCGGCGATTTTGGAAATTCCCCCAGAAGGTGGTTAAAGGGGTATTCAAAAGTTTTGGGTCATTTCGCCATATGTCAGCAGCAATTTTAGGTAGGAGCGTGAAATTCTGGAAAACACATATACTAAAAAGTGGATAAACACTCATTTCAGTGATTTTAGAAATTCCACCCGAAGGGTTTTAAAGGGGATGGTTTCGAAAATTTTAGGACATTTCGCCATACCTCAGCAGCTGTTTTATGTTGGTGCGCGAAATTCAGGAAAACAAATCTACTAAACAAATGATTAAACACGTATTTCAGTGAATTTAGAAATCCTCCCCCCCGCGAAGGTGGTTAAAGGGGGATTCGAAAGCTTTAGGTCATTTCGCCATATCTCAGCAGCTGTTTTATGTAGGTGCACGAAATTCAGGAAAACAAATCTGCTAAACAAATTACATTGTCTACCCGTGCAAAGCCGGGACGGGCCGCTAGTACTGTAATAAAATTGAGGGGATCGGGGAAGAAAGTGCCAAGACACATTTTTGGTGAAATAAATCTAACACTGATATTAGCTGTTGCTTAATATTGTATATTATAATATCCAACATATAATTTGTTTCTAATGTCACTTGGTGGCAGCCTATGTGACAGGTTTCGTTTTTGCCACAGATCCTTACAGCCCCCAATGAAGATAGCTAATTTACAAAAAACGTAATAGTAATATCATTAAAGTAATGTCCTATTGTTACTCAGAATATCTCAAATGTTACTAAGACATTGGCGAAAAAACTTTGTTATATATCTTGATTTGAATATTGGATCTAATTTTCAAATTGAAATATCTCAGAAGTTCAAAAATGTTGCTTGGCACTCTCTTGCCCCGACCCCTTCAATTGGTTAGCGTTGTTATAATGTCTTGGTGAATCTATTTGGTTAGGAAAATTAGCTGAACTCATGTAGTGTACATATGTGCAATCTTCGTTGTTTGGGAGGCAACATCCCATCTTTGAAACCCATTTTAGTGCCGACGATTTTGGTATATAAGGATAGATTAGGTATGACACCAGATAACCAGTCAGATGCCACACCAATGGGGGGGAGGGGGATTCAATAGAAACATGACACATTCCGACGCAATGTGAAATGAATGGCAACCCAATTACTGATGTTACTCCCACTCGAAAGCATCATCAGTAATCGAGATGGCATTCATTTCATTATACTGCAGCGAGACGCGGGATGTTGCTATGACAACACTTTCCGCCGGTGTATGCCAGCTCACTGGTGGTTTCTTTATCTGTATCATCTAATCTATCATATATATAACAAAATCGTCGACACTAAAATTGATTGCAAAAAGTTGACGCTGCTTTCCGGACTACACCACGCGATAACTTGCCACATTAACCTGAAAGAGTTCTCGATGTGGTGCGGGGAAAGAAAGTTGTTAACATACACAAATGATGTAGACAATGCATTATTTAATTAATAACTAGATATTTCTATTTGGTAGCAGGTTTGTTTGTCTCATTAATTAAATAATACATTCATCTAAATTTGCTTTACGACTCATCGGCTAATGTATCGCGGAAGGATCGTACCAAGTATTTTGAGAATGGTTTTATAGAATTATATAAGAAATCATTGATTATCATTAAAATAAAAATATGTAGGCGAAAAGTGATGACAGTAAACATAAAGGGTTATAAAAAAAAAAAAATATTTTAAATAAACAGACGTACTAAGTTTCGTACACGCAATCGGTGACCTTCTCAAGATCAGTAATGATAAAGAAAAACACTTTACGTATTTTTATTTTTATGACTTACTGATCTTGAGATGGTCACCCTTTCGCCGCAATTAATTTTTCTTCAGAGACTACAGTATAACGAATACTTTTGAGTTATTACCCTGCACACTTAGGCAAAAAGTAAACGCTACATATGACATATTCTATAGTAAACATCTTCTAGCGCCGCTGAATAATGTATATAAATTTAATTATGTTTCAAATAGTGTAACACCATTAAAATACCACCACAAGTGATTTCCCCCAATAGACCACAATGTTACGGAATACTTTTAAGTACCCCTGTAAATGAAATATAAATGCTACACACTTCATTTTCAATAATGAACATCCTAATGGTAAGCCTTAATAATGTATATCAACTAACGTGGCAATCCCAGTATATTTACGCGAGTTAGAGCACGGACGAACAAACCCAATTCATAATAAACACTTTTCAACTATGTTGGAAAGTGCTAAAAATCCCACTTGCGTTAAATCAGAATTGCACAAATAAACTATTTGGCTGCTACGGATCTGATTACGAAAGATTAACTTTAAGATGCCATATACTTTGGCGGTAAACTGAAATGGCGATTTTTTTTGCCTGGTTTGGTAACTCAGCAATTTTTGCTTCGTGTGGCAACCTAGGGTTTTATAATAAATAATGTGTGTTTTATAATAAAATTAAATGTGCGTATAACTAAATATAATGTGGGGAAAAAATGTGTAGCGCCAAAATAAAATGTTGCCAACTCCGGTCCGTCTGCGACACCTGTTCCGCTCGGAATTGTCATTGTTACTTTCTTCTATCTTTAAAAGAAGAAAGTATTGGATTCATGAAAATTTTCGACGGATTTATACGTTTTAGAAGGTCCTGAACACGATTTGACTATTTTTAGAAAATGTCTGTCTCTGTGACTATGTCTGTACGTGACAAAAATTTTGTGGGCGCTCTATCTCAAGAACTAATGCTCGGAATTTAATAAAACTTTATATTCAGTTAGTCCCTGATATAAATGGGTGCTGGTTAGTTTTTGGTAAAAATCGCCCAGCAGGTGGCGCTGCTATGCAGCCTTTTTCGCGATTTCCGCAATTGCTCTATCTCAAGAACTAATGCTCGAAATTGAATAAAACTTTATATTCAGTTAGTCCCTGATATAAATGGGTGCTGATTAGTTTTTGGTAAAAATCGCCCAGCAGGTGGCGCAGCTATGCAACATTTACACGATTTTAGCGATCGTCATATCTCAAGAAATAATGCACGGAATTTAATTAAACTTTAGATTTAGTTAGACCTTGATATAAATTGGTGCTGATTCTTTTTAGTGTGTGCGAAATCTGTGTGAGATAGAACAAAGTTTTGGGATTGACACATCCGACTAGTTATTTACTTGTTTACTAGCTAACCGGCCCGGCGTTGCCCGGCCCGTGATAAAACCTCAAATAAACCCCAATTTGTTATTTTATATCTTTAATTTGATTTTGTATGAATTCATATTTCTAATGACAAAATTGCGAAAAAATACTGATAATTAGTGATGAAAGTGCCCGTAAAGAAAACATTTTCTTCTTTTTAGGTGCGTTCGTAATTATATAAATATGTATCACCTATAGTCATCGTCTGGTCCGTCCATCTGTCCGCATATAACAGCGCAAAAACTACCCAACCGAATGGTTTGAAATTTAATATATAGAACCGTTGCAGAATTTTGTCGAGTCATTTTAAATTTTATGAAAATCGAATCGAAACTTAAAAAGATGTTAATAAAAGTTTTCTTCCTTCTATTAACTCCTTTCATACATAATCTATATAATAAAAGCGCAAGCATATGTGTCTGAGGAAAACAAATACGGGCTGACCATTTTTTTTTTCATATGCCAAGCGGCCATTTTAATTCAAAATTATTTTTTCGAATAAAATTGCATAAAAGTTACATTTTTAGAAAGATCGTTCAAAAAAATTGTTTGTTTGAGGTTTGAGAGACGAGTTACATTAAAAAATGTATAGATTCTGAGATAACTTCAGTTAAAATTAGGTTAACAGCCAATTTATTCCAATATCCATTAAAGTAAATAAACACAAGAGATTCGTCCATCGTGAATCATAGAAATGTTAAACCATGGAAGTAATCATTCGCAAAACAAGAATCTCCATGGGGAATTTTGCAGCGCTATCTGGTGTCGGAAATTATTCGCATCTGTAAACGTGGCATGCGTGATAAGAGAAAAGAAAGGCATGCTCATTTCGTTCCTAACAGACGATATAATTCATTTCACTGAAATAATTACGAAGGTTTTTGTTTTACATTGTAAAACTAGTTGTAGTAAGAACGCACTTCATTTGTTACGTTTAACGTACAATTTCCAACTTGTTTCACATGGGTCGTTTCACAGTTTTAAAAAAAAATAGCTTTTGTTGTCCAAACCCTTTGAAATTTTTAATGGTTATAAATATAACGGTTTTATAACCCGTGTAAAAATTACGTCAGAAATATTGTTACTGTTTGTAAAATAAATATGTTTTCTTCTCCTTTTTTTTTGGTTTTCGCGTCGGATCCGTTAACATAAAAGAAAAATTGTTTTTGTCGTCTGAACTCTCTGAAATTTTAGTCGTTTATAAATAACTGTTTCCAAGTCCTCTATAAAATTATGTGAAAACATATGCATATTAAATAGTGAAAACATTACCCGAAGCCGAGCGTGACCGCGTTGAAACACCCCGTTATTATCAGTTTTCGTCGAAATTTTCTCAGATTTTTTTTTCTTTTTTTTTTAAAATATTTCTTCTCGTCCGAACGTTTCGAAATTGTTGTAGGTGATGTAAATCTGGTCTACTGAGATGCTCTAAAAAGTTTGTGTCGAAATACGAACGTTTAGTAACTTTTAGCCTAAGAAAAAAAATCGTCTCGTGAGGCGCGAAATGACCTGCGTTCGCCGGTATTTTTGAAAGGATTAAAATTCGTATTTTTTAAAACTAATTATACCGTCGATTAGACGAAGGCTTCGGCTTTCAGAACATATGTTTGGTTTGTCTGTATCTCTGCAATTGCGCTCTTGAGGAGCGTTGTCGTAAGAGGGAAAACGACCCTTTTTCAAAAGGTTAACATAATTTTTTTTTTCGAATTGACTGTAGCATTTGAGACGTAAGAGTGCGATCTTTCAGAATATGTTTTTCGTTTTTAAATAAACGAAATGGTTTAGTCGATAGAACTTAAAACAGAATTGTGAAATAAACGCATTCTTCATTCAAATGATTTTTCATTCTCGTTCGCTGCCGTAAATCGGGTTGCAAGCATGCGCGAGTGCTGAAATCCGGCTCGCAAAGAAATAAATAGATGAGTTATTGATCAGTTTTTAATTAATATCTTGGTTAATTATTAAAATTCTGAGACTCAGATGCATCAGGAGAGGTTTTTCATTATCCTCATCTAAATTTTCAGACTTCTAAGTGCGCTAGCTTTCGCTAGCCATCGCAGGCAGACACACACGCACATACATACAGAAAAACTTTCTTTTATTAGCATAGATAGTCTGGGAGGCAGAGTGCTTTTTTTGCAGCAAATTTTCGCGTAAATGATTTGTATATTTGATTGATATAGATGTTACAGATAATGAATCTGCCAGCCTGTTGACAAACCAACGAAGGATGTTGCACAATCCACTGCTGAGCGAAATGGATGGTATCTCGATTATGGATGATTGCCACTCTAGACGGGTAACATCCGTAATCGGTATACCATTAATGTCGCTCCACAGCGGTCTTGTGCTATTTTGCTGTGGTATTGCTAGCGCGCTATAGCTGAATAGCAGTTCTGTTATATCTACACAACCTAATCTATCTTATAAACTAAAATCATCGATACTGAAATGGATTGCAAAAAATTGGACGCTGTGCTTTCCCGACTATAAGTT
Source organism: Maratus michaelseni (assembly GCA_963931845.1). Classification (NCBI taxonomy): domain Eukaryota; kingdom Metazoa; phylum Arthropoda; class Arachnida; order Araneae; family Salticidae; genus Maratus; species Maratus michaelseni. The sequence goes on from OZ007597.1 coordinate 275,664,307, forward strand.
GAATTGTTTAAAAGGTATGTCGCATCAGAATAGACTCGAAGTTGTCTTTTTTAGGTAGATTTCGTAAGAAATACTACCTATTACATTCCCCCCTAAGTTGGAATTTTTGAAAAAATTTTGCATATCTACACCGATCATGACTCCCAGAACCCAAAACCACCCTCAGTTCAAAACTCTATATCTATCTATCTATGTCATTTTTTTATGGACACGATAACTCTAATAATTCTTCACAAATCTCTTCCAAACTGATACATAAAATAAAGGGGCATAAAATCTCGGTCAAGTTCGTTAATGGGCAAAATCGAACCAGGGGGGGGGGGGGGGGCTTTTTGTGAAAACAGAAAAAAACCCATAACGTCTTATAATTATTATGATACGTATCGATTCCGTTTAAAATTATTATTACTTTTAGGAAAAGGGCCGAAAATTTATGTATAACAGATTTTTGATATCATTAAAAATGGCTCCAAAGGGGGGGGGGGGGGAGGAGGGTTTCAGAAGAAAAAAAATCATAACTTCGTAAATGTATAAGATATCAAATCCGCTTAAATTTATTATAAATCCTCTTACTATTTATTATCTAAAACTTTTATATTGACAAGTTTTTTATAAAACCAACCCCTATAGGGGAAAAAAAATCCCTGCCGGTTCCGCCTGCAAACAAGTTAGGTTTCGAAGTGGGCGGTTCAAACTGCTGCATATGGCAAAAAGGTCATTTCTTCCGCAATTCCCAACAAACAGGCGCCCCACGGTCTGCGTCTTCGAAATCTACCTGTGCCTGTAGGCCGAGCCGTCAGGGATTTTTTTTTTTTTATAATTTATTTATACTTGTTTATTTATATATTAGTATATGCGTTTTGTGACATGAGTCGTGATCACTGTTGAATATTCGACGAATGGAGCATATACCAAAAGGAACAAAACTTGTTTTTTACAGTGTCTTTTCTCATCGTTGACCAAATGCTAATTCCTAAACTGGTTTAGATTTAGAATTTAGAGATATACACTGTAAAAAAAAAAGACAAATGTTTCTTAATCTATGAAAATAAAATATAACCACGAGCGATAATATACAATAATCCTCTTCCGAGTTACCCACGATATCGAAAAGCGCTTTTTTTCTTTAGAAACCACGGAAACTAATATATTTTCGAGATTTAAAGAAACATTTATTTTTATAAATGAAACCAAGTATATTTTACAGCCACTGATTTTCCGAGTAGTTTTTATAGTTTATTTATTAATCAGTTTTCTCAAACCGGAATATAGGTTTTTAGGATGTTATTCATTTCATGTTCAACAAACGCGTGCTTTGAAGACAAACGCATGATAAATTAACACCATTAATAATTATTAGATTTTATCTATATACAGGGTGTACATAATTAAACGACCCTACTTTAAAGTTGTCTACAGGCGAAACTATTAGTCAGAAAGTTGTGAAATTTTGTGAAGGACATAATAAAGGAATGGGAATTTGTTTAAGCGGGAAAAAAAAGTTCAAAATTTCGCTACCAGATGGCGTTTTTAATTAATTACACATTTAGCATACATTTCCGATAGTTTACATATTTTATTGCAACAACACATGTTCCACATGACGACCATCATTTTCAGCTACCATCTGGAATCGTAAGATGGCATGTTCCACAGTTGACCACAGTGTGTTCTGGGAAATGCTAAAAACATGTAGCGAAAAAAAAGTATTGTTCAACATGTTTTGTTGTAATAAAATTTGTTACCCATCGTAAATGTATAATTCATTAAAAAACGGCCAATGGCGGCGAAATTTTGAACTATTTTTTTTTTCTCTTAAACAAATTCCCATTCCTTCATTATGTCCTTTACAAAATTTCACAACTTTCTGACCAATAGTTTCGTTTGTAGACAACTTTAAAGTAGGATCGTTTAATTATGGACACCCTGTATTTAAAACGAGAAGCACATTCTGTCAAATTTCCAGCGTCAACCTTTTTTTTTTAAGGCTTCTCCCCTCAGAAACGGGAAACCTGACTGATTAGCCTGTGTAGCCTAGGGGGATTGAAAAGGGTTGATTGAAAACGGATGGAGGTGTACCATTGCATTGAAAATATAACCTTCTAATATATTTTTGCTCTGAGGTTGAAAGCCTTTTTTTAAAGAACTCATGTTTTCCCTACTAAATATGCATATTTTTTCGCAAAATTTTTAAAGAGAGCTTGCAGTTATATTTATAACTGATTGAAATGTCAGAGAGTTCGGAAGATGAGAACTATTTTTTTATTGCTATGTTAAAGGAGCCGACGCGAAAACAAACAAAAAAGCGAGAAGAAAACATTTCGTTTTCAACTAGATAACAATATTTTTTCACGAAATTTTTACACGGGCTGTAAAATCATTTTATTTATCACCAATAAAGATTTTAAAGAGTTCGGAGTGAAAGAACTTTTTATTTTAAAACTATGAAACGACCCGACACCCTACAGAGAAAAAAAAAAAACAACAAGAAAATGAGTGCTTTTAAGTCTTGCAACTAAGTATCAATATTTTTTTCGCGAATTTTCCATCTTAAGATATAATTTCGAACAAAATTGGTTTAAAAATATAAAATAATAAAAACATGATTTTTTTTTTTTTTTCCACGGGCCCGGGCAACGCCGGGCGGGGGTCAGCTAGTAATGTATTAAATCAGTTTTCTCAAGCCGGAATATAGGTTTTTAGGAGGCTATTCATTCTCAATCAACCATTTTCAGCTGCGTTGCGTAACTAAATACATGCAAGATCAAAACGATAATATTAATTTTAATGTTAATGTTAATGTAAATGCTGTTTATCTATACCATGCTTCTCTGTGAAATATATTTGCGGAACATGAAAATGTTTACTTGAATTGACAACATCAAAAAACTATATTCCGGGTTAAGGAAACCGATTAATACACAATAATTAATACACTGAGAAACACTTCCGAAAGTCTGACAAATACAAGAACTAATGCACGGAATTTAATAAAACTTTAGACTCAGTTAGACCTTGATATAAATGAGTGCTAATTAGTTTCGGGTCTAAATCGCGCAACAGATGGCGCTGTTATGCTGCAATTTTCACGATAGCTGTATCTCAATGAACCAATACACAGAATTTCATCAAACTTTAGATTCTGTTAGACCTTGACATAAATAAACGTTTGTTATGTTCAGGTGTAAATAGCTCAACAGGTGGCGCTGCTATGCCACTTTTTCCAGGATTTTCACGATAGTTATATCTCAAGAACTATTCCCACAGAATTTCATCAAACTTCAAATTCCATTAGACGTTGACATAAATTGTTATTCATTGGGTTTTGGTGTAAATCTCCCACCAGATGGCACTTCCTCAGGATTTACACGATTTTAGCGATAGTTATATCTCAAGAACTAATGCACGGAATTTAATAAAACTTTATATTGAGTTAGAAATTGTTATAAATTTTGGTTAATTCGTTTTTAATGTATGTGAAACTTGTATGAGATACAAGAAAGTTTTGAAATAGGCACATTTTTTTTCCCGTCAATACACTCTTTTATAAGAATTCCATGTTTATCTTGAAACTCACGCCTCATTTCCTGGCTTACAATTCTTGATTTTTACCAAAAAAAAAAAAAAAAAATCCCTTACAATACATTAATTTTGCGTGAGCATCGAACCTGATTATAGAAAATTCACCGCTTTTTTTACGTTTGGACGAAAACGCGGACTAGTGAATCTATTAAAAAAATTACAATTTTTGCTCTGTTTCTTTTTTAAGATATGGTAACGGGAAATAAATAAAAAAAAAATCTGAACTATCTTTTTTGGATTTCTACATTGCTTTCTCAACGTATAATCATAATTTATTTAACATGACACTATTAATTGATCAAAACGTATTTTCTAAAAAAATATATTACTCTCTTTATTTTTATTATCTCTAACTTTAGAAGAAAGTACAGGATTCATGAAAAATTTCGAAAGGTTTTCGACAGGAAGGCTCCGAACACAACTGTTTTTAGAAAATATCTATTTATCTGTGCCTATATGTGACACAATTTTTAGGGGCGTTCTATCTCAAAAACTAATGCACCGAATTTAATGAAATGTCAGATTCAGTTAGACTTTGACATAAATTGGTGCTGATTAGGTTTTGGTGTAAATCGCCCAACAGGTGGCTCGGCTATGCTGCACTTTTCACGATTTCATGTCTCAGGAATTACACAGAATTTCACCAAACTTGAATGCTTTTCTGTTAGACCTTGATATAAATCGATTCTTATTACATTTGAGTATATACCGCCCAACAGGTTTCGCTTTTATGCTATCTTTTACCTGATAGCTATATCTCAAAAACGAATAGATTGTCACTTGATTTTTGTTGCAGACGATTTGATTTATATAGAAGAAAGTTTTGTGATAGCCACAACATACTGTGCTGTCCTCTAAAAAAAGCCTATTTTTTGAAATTTTCTCTATATAAAGTCTAATAAAGAATTCAAAAAAAGTAAACATGGCTAAATTTTTACTTCATTTTATCACTTTATTACAAAGTGGCAACCAGTTAAGCAAGAATTTGAAAAAACTTTCCAAAACATAACCCATGTTAACTGAAAAAAACCCACACCTGACATAATTAGCTGAAAATGAAGCTTTTTATTTACATATTAAGGGTTTAACATAAAAACAATTAAAAATTTGTGTAGATCATTCTAAAATTCGATTATAACAAGAAAATCTGTAAAAATGAAGTTCATGTTTTTCCAGAATTCTGCAATTGTTAGTTTAAACTATTTTAAAACTAAATAAGCACTTGGGTATTTTTTAACTATTTTAATTATTCTAAATGGTGCATAAAAACAGAACAAAACAAAGAAATTTACTTTAGTGAAATATTTGATGAAGTATTAGGGTGTTTTTTTTTTAGGAAACATTTCACTCTGTTTTTTTTTTTTTTTTTTTAGCACAATACTAGTTTATACATATTTTCTCTTTGATGCTGTTTCAAATACTTCGTTGTTGCAGCTTCACGGCCAGTTAGTCTTTTTTTGGCGAGCGTGGTTTTGGCGCATCATTAAATCCACTGTTGTTGTAACTCCATATACAATTGAACCCTAAAGAGTATTTGGCGATTGATCATCTGTGGCGGGCTGATGGAAAAATGCCTCAAAAATAAATTAATAATTTATAATTAAGTTCTAAGGAGAAAAAAAAATAAAAATGTTGTATTGTCATCGGAAATACATCTTTGCACATAATTTTTATGGTTAACCATAATAACCAGCCATACGCAGCCCGCGGGCCGCATGTGGCCCGGTGACCTTTTATATGCGGCCCGAGACACATAATCATTAATATCTATATATAAAATTGAGATGTGCATGAAACGTTAAGACTTTCACTTTTCTTTCATATATTTTCACGATAAGACAAAATCTGTCCCGTTATTTATAATTATGTTAAAACATCGTAAATGCCATTCCCTTAGTTAAAAGTTCTTTACAGTGGTGCACACATTTTCTTATCTTTCACCGATCAAACATTATTCCAAATTAATTAAATTTGCGCTATATTAAACAACATTATAAAAAAAAAACAGTAAAAACATTTTGTATTGAGCAAAAGACTGATTTATTAAAGAAAACCTTCTAATTTTTTTAAACGTAGAACTTGGAAATACTGCAATGTTATTATATTACGTTTTATATTTACCATATAGCTAATAATGCTTATCAGGATCAAACGTTTATTACGCGAAAAAATTGGCAGTAAAAAGTTTTACACCACTATTTACAAACAATAATATTTGAGGCATATTTCTATACACTATTTTCAAAACAAATCAGGAACAAACTATATGTAAATAGTGGTGTTAATTTTTTTATAACATATCTTCGCTGACAAACGTCGAATCCTACTGATTACACTAACATCATTACATTGATTTTTTATACTACTTTTGTTATTGCACTTATTTTAATAACCTATTTTTTACATTGTTATATAAGTGTGTTGCGGCCCGCCTAGCGTCTCAAACATATGTTTGCGGCCCGCGAGAAAAAAAGGTTGAGTAGGGCTGTTCTAGACTATCAGAAAGGGAGTGAAAAATCGATTACAAAATTCCATGCTTACATACAAAAACTAAGTAAAAAAAAAAGAAGTTGGAAATTGTACGTTAACGTAACAAATGAGGTGCGTTGGCAGTTTTATATAGGATCATGAAATTCAGGAAAACAAAGCTACTAAAAAGATAGTTAAACACGTATTTGAGCGATTTTAGAAATTCACCCACTAAGGGCGTTAAACATCGGATATGAACCCGATTATGGAAGATTAGACGAATAAGACAACTATTGCTGATTTTTGATTAGATATTTTGCATAAGACATTTTTGAAAGGGAATTTAAAAAAAAAAGTTATTTATAAAGATGAGGGATTTAGTATGATTGCGTCAAAATAACATAAGATTTTTTTCTGATTGTCATTTTGACGGTTCATGGACGCGATTGCATTATTGTGATCGGCGTATTTTTAGGATGTTACATTTTTGCTTAGGTTACCCGGAAGGCCAAGGTTAACTCGGCGAAGCCAAGTGGTTCTGCTATATTAAAATTAATTTATCAGTTTCATTATGTACATAAATAGAAAACAAAATCACATTTTTACAAACTTTTATTTAAAGTTTAAAATTTGTAATTAGTGCAATTTTGTCTCACTCCCGCTTTTATTAGATTTAGAATTTTTTTTTTTAAATTATCTACTCATCTGTACCCTACATTGTAGTCGACACATTGTCCACCCGTGCGAAGCCGGGACGAAGCTGGTATTCAATAAAACAATCAATTATTTGTATGATCATTATTAGAGAAAACAAATACACAAGCATCAAATTTGAATATCATTTCTAATCAATTTCTCTCCTTGCTCCACAGTTGTTTGCTGAAATTGATCTTGCCATGGCTGTGTCAACCGCTGTTTCGTTCCAGTCGTTCTTCGCTCCTCGCCAGTATGATCAGGTATGTATGCAGGTTAGCATTGATGAATGGTGCCCTAATCCGTATTTCTATTTAGGTCGAGCGGCATCGTGGAGCGCCTACGACGGCATCGACCTGGAGTACCATCAAGAAGAAGTAGCTGCGGAGGAGGAAGAAGCTGAGGAGGAAGCAGCTGAGGATGAACCAGCTCAAGAAGGAGCTGAAGTAAGTACGGCTTCTCCCCAACCATCCCAGAGTTGGTGGAAGAAGTCGAAGGTAAGTTGGTGGCGAAAGGCCCTGGCCTTTTGCTGTTGTTGCTACGAGGCCGAGTTTTAATACAGTAAAATTTAAAGATTGCAATCATTAATCCCTATATAATCTCATGTCAAAGGTTGCAATTTTTTTATCAACTGTATTTAAAAATCGGTTTTAATGCATTTTTAAATTTTCGGTCTATTTTTGAAATATTTGAAATCATTTTAATTTCTAAAAATATATACATGTAAGTCCATTAGTCGCTTGAAAGACACTGTGTTTTTTAGGAATGACTTTACAACTTTTTTCTCTCTATTAACAGAACAGCTTGCATAAAGATTGTTTGATGATAGTAATATATTTAATTAAAAAAAAACCTTAGCTACAGAGCAGTGAGTTATTAGGAAGTCAAGTTGGTATTTTTCCGCTATAAGGATGCCAGAATTATTAAGTTGAAAATTTTCTATAGCCAAATGCGATGATCTTTTTTTTTTTCTCTCTCTTTGTGATACTTTGACATCTTTTGTACACCATTTTTTCTTTTAAAAATAAGAGTTATTTTTAGGATGAAAAGAAAACTTTATTTTACAGGATAAAGTTAAAATATAAAGACAGTATAGCATAATCAACTGTTAAAGTAAATAAAAAAAATATGATTTAGCATAAGTTAGATATTTTTAAAATAAGTAACACATATTGTCTCATATGAATGCTGGTTAGTGGGCTTGCATGTATCTTTCTAAATTTGCTTTTCGAGTGGTTAATAGTTTTTGTCGGCCTCATAGCATCTTTTTCCTTATTTGATATTTATATTATTATATTATGATTTAGTTTATATATATGATTCATTACTTAAGCGGCCCTTTCTGTATATACTAAATTTTTTTAAAGAGTTTTGAAGTATCCATTTTTAAATTAATTCATTTGGCCATTTTCATATATATAAATTACTTTTTCTAAGTATGCATGTAGTCTTTTTAAGTATATATAAATACATGATAAAACTAACTATTTGGCACCTTAATATTTAAATTAATCCCAGTTACAATAGTACAAAAGTGACAATAAAACAGATAACAGAAATTAAAAACAAACAAATAAAATCAAAAACAAACAGAAACAACAACAAAAAAAACCCAATAAAAATAAAATAAAAACAAATAAAATAAAAACAAAACAAAACAAATAAAATAAAAACAAACACAAACAAAATAAAAACAAATAAAAAACAAAACAAAAACGATAAAAAATAAAACAAAAACACACAAAAGACAACTAAAAAGCAAAACAAAAAATAAATAGTGTTAGCAATTTAAAACTTCGCAAATAAATCTTCGGTTTTGAAATCTGGCTTCTCTCTCTAACATCGTACAGCCCACCACCATCGGGTTGTAATGTGGCTCCTCTTCCCTAACCTCATATAACCCACTGTCATCGGGTTATTATGTGGTTGCTCTTTCCCTTAAACATCTCTACAGCCCACCGTCATCGGGTAATAATCTGGCAGTTCCATCCGTACAGCCCACCACCATCGGGTTTCACCCATCTGTTCAATAGTGTTGAAGTATTGACATCCTTTTTTTTTGGGGGGGGGGGGGGGAGAGGGAGAAATCAATTTCTCATAGTTCACTTGTTTTTATGAGAAATTGATACTCATAATTATTTACAAATTATTGTAATTGGGAAAGTTTTTTTTTTTTTTTTTTTTTTTTTTTTAAATGGGAAGTTATAATGTTATATTTAGCTTCGCGCGCGTGAAAAAGAAGCACAGCTGGCCAATTCATCAAGTTTCTTCATTACATTTTTAAGTTTCTCAAAAAAATAGAAATCAGCTCTAACTAGCAGCTACTTTAAAAAATAGATTGACAGAGTATAGTTTATGTATTGCCAAAAAAGTTAGTGTTACAAATACATTTTAATTGGGAAAATATCACTAGTCACATTCTCTAGCATCGAACTTCGCTCATAAGCACAGCATAAAAGATGATGTTAATAAGAACTAATGTGACAGTCTTATTCAGGTGATTAAGTCTCAAGTATTTATTTTGAGTTTAAGACAAAAATCTCGCATTTTTGAGATGGAAAAACTTGGAAATTTAATGAAAAATGTAACGAAATCTACGTTTTATGATATTGAGTTATAATATTTTGTAAAACATCGTTTCATGTGCAGATGATTTTAAAAGAAAGTTTTAGTATGAACGTGCATAGTCATCTGATGATAAATTGAACTTCTAATCTGTAAAAGTTCTATAAAACATTTTTTTTTTTAATTTAAACAACTTTTATAAGCAGTCATGAACAATATAGCAAAAATGTTTCATTTTTATTACGGAAACAGTGCAAAAGGGAATATAAATAACCCAAAACCAGGCAGAATTAGTAAAATTTTTTGTACGTTTTATATTAATTGCACATTAAATCGTGGTATTGAATTTAAGGATCTTCCAAAATATTGATTTATTTTCAGGAATTTTAAATATTTTTGTCACACCACCATTAGATAAATATCAAAGCTTGAGACAGTCAATTGGTCAGTTCTGCTGTAGGGGGGTGGGGGACCTCTCTGACCGAGACTCCACTTTGACGAAGTAGAGAGGCTTAAGGGTGCCACTTCAAATCATGGTGTATCTATTGTAAAATCTGAAATTTTTTTTTATTACATTTTGATATTTCACATACGGACAAGTCTTATGCCTCAATAAATGATAATAAAAAAAATCATTATTCAATACATTTTAAAGCTAATTTTCTTCTTCTTAACACGTAGTCCAATAGGCAGCATCATAATTCTTTTTACCACTTTTAGCGTAGCTGATTTTTGTGTATACGATAGATTAAATACAGATAATGAAACTGTCTGTCAGCTGGCACTCCAGCGGGGATGTTGTCGTACCAAAATCACATAACACGCTGCAAAATGGAATGAATGGTATCCTGATTAAGAAAGATTGCCATCAAGTTGGAGAGACATCAATAATTGGGATGCCATTCATTTCTTTTTGCATTGGGACTGTGTGATGTGTTGACATGCCAGCAGTTCCTGCTGTTGTGCCAGCTGACTGGCAATTTCTTTACATATACTATCTAATCAATAATATACACCAAGATCAGCAACGCTAAAATGTGTTGCAAAAATTATGATACTGCCTCCTGGAATACTGCGTTAGGGAAAAATCCTTAAAAATGTATTGAATAATGAAGGTATTTTGTCATTTATTGATCATTTGACAAAAAAATTGAAAAGCACCAGTATAATGGTAAACAATCGGTCATGAGAATTAACTTTCATATCAGTAAATACCTTCCAAGTATTTCCGAGACTGCTAAGTTATGCAATTAAGACGATTTGATCAAACAATCATATGAATACAAATGAAGTGGCACCTGAAACCAAGAGAGTCTCAGAATTTAAAACTTTGCTGGGAATAATAGGGATAAATTTTTTTGTGATTTTTTTTGCTCGTTAATTATTATTATTATTGACAATTTGTACCTCCCTAGAATTTTTAGGACAACTTTCACCAGTGGAATTTGAACTAATTTAAGTTGTGAACTAAATGATTATGCAAATGTAGCAAAAATGGCCAGTGAATATTAAATCAGCTTAGCTAACAACTTTCCGGTATTTTTCTAAGTAAAAAAACATATCTGAAACCAGAAAATGTACTTAATAAAATATAATAATAATTTGCCTTGTTTCTATGTGCTACCCACTTGATTCCATTTAATAATTAAAATTTCTGGTTCAAAGTACGAAATCGGTATCAACTTCCGTTTACTCAACATATTTTGAACAACAATATTAATATGCAAAAGTCCCTTTGGTTCAGTTGGAAATGTAATATTTTTTTTCCAGTTTAAGGTACGTACATCAGGATTTAAAAAAACAAAACAACGTACAACTATGATTAGAAAATCAAAGGGAGTCACTCCAGTTTTTCATTTATTTTTTCAATTGTTTTTCCACATTTAGCTTCTAAATAAGACAAATACAGTAGATTTCAGTTATCTGGGGAAAAATGTAAAGAACATAATGGAAACGTATCATTAAATTTACTTCTGATATTTGGGACAGCCACTTTATTAACAGGAATCTACTGTATAATGCAATTTTAATGTACCACACACTCCTTACAAGTTATGTTAAATACAAAACTGAGGCAACAATGAAGTGTCACGATTAAGTTTGGAAAGTCACAAAATGCATCTGGTTATAGCAGCAAGTGTTAATGAAATAGCAACACATTCATTAGTTCACCAAGAAGCCAACGGATCAAGCTAAACTTGCATGCAGTGATTTTTTAAAAGAATTATGGAACAAAAATAATGTGGACTTTGAAGGTGCATTGGGATTAATGCAGATTTTCTGAGTTTGAATAAATTGTATATACAGGGGATCCACTCTCAATGGTGCCCAATGGCTAATTCCTAAACCGTAAGTCTCAGACATATAGTTCCAATTACAAAAACAATTTAAATGAGGTAAAGAAGTATTTTAAAAGCGATTTGGGTCAATGAAAACCTTTTTTAAAAACTTACGAAATTTAAATTTTTATACACTCCCCAGGTCTTATAAGTTATATTTAGTAAAAATATCTCATTACATTAAGAAGTAAGACAAAAAAGTCCCATTATTCTATGATTAAACCTGACCGAGTAATAGCTGTTTAAAGTCGAAGTATATTTTTTGCCGCGAAATAGGGGTCATTCACAAATTTACTAGAAATATAAATAATCTTCAGATAACAAAATAATAATAATAATAGTTGAGTGTAAAATTAACATTACAATATAAATTTCAAATCTATTTTCATTTTGGTATATTAAAGAAAAATGTATAACTTGTACTAAAAATACTAAAAACATAAGAGAAAAAAAAACTGATTTTTTTAAAAATTGAAATGATGCAAAGCAACAGTCTCAAAATAAAAATGTTTAGAAAATGATGCCTATTTTAAAATGCTATTAGATAATCTAATCTAAAACTTAATTAATAAAAATTAAAGTTATCTTAAAACTTTCTCGAAATGACTTCCAATGGCTGCAATGCAGAAATGTACCCGCGAAATAACTCCTTCTAATACTTTAAGCACTTTGTGCACGATCCCTCGAAGCTTGGCCCAACTCATCTGTGTTTAGTTAGATGTAGAAACTGGTATAAGTCATGGAATTCAAAGTTTCATAACTCAGTCAATTTTAGTATTAGACAAATGGGACTTTTTTTTGTCTGACTTGTTAGTGTAATAGAATTTTTTTAATAAAATATCACTTGTAGAACCCAAGGGACTGTATAAAAAATTTAATTTCGTAACTTTTTAAGAAATGTTTTTAATGATCCAAAAAACTTTTAAAATAATTGTTTACCTCATTTAAAATATTTTTGTAATTGGAACTAAATGACTATGACTAATGGTTTAGGAAATAGCCATTGAACACCGTTGAGACTAAACACCCTGTATATGAATCATTTGAGAGAATATGCACATTATACTTAATAAATAATTTAATCTGAATTTATTTATTCTTTTATTTTATGATTTAAAAATTTAGTTTAATAATTAAAAAAAAAACACGATTTCAAAAAATCAATTTCAGACAGTCAAAATTATTGGCAAATGATACATAAATTCAGTCAAATGAGTGACTTTACATAAATGTGAAACAATAATGATACTCCCCTGTTTATAAAAGGGCCTTGGCTATATAGACAAAATAGTCTTGGCAAGAGAAGGACATGTTTTTTTTACTCATACTTTCTGGCAACCTATTTATCGTTTCATACACAGAAGCAATTTCTTTCAATATTTATACAATTTATTTAACTATATTTTGCAATTTATTTATACAATTTATCCGACATTATACATAATTTATCTAACGCATGTAATCCGAAGCAATTTTCTTGAGCAAGTGTAATAGCTGTTTATCTCCTTTGGCAATAAAGGGCACTTTTTAAAGTCTGGATTGTGCCATGGCCCCTATAACAGGTAAATACCACAATAAGAAATGACTACTTTAGATTGTGAAATTTTAGTAAGTGAAAGCAGTAGAACAATACAAATTAAAAATGTCCTTGTAACATGTACTGTTAGGAAAAGCTAGTTACTCTATTCCTTGTTTAAGAATTCAGCTAATTTTGCTCAAACATACGAAGGTAAAATGCATATAGAACTTGATTATAGAAGATTCCCAGTTAGTTTTCATCAATACTAAATTTGAATGGGAATTTCAAAAAATTAGTCAGCTATTGCCAAATTGACAATTTTTGTAGCCAAACTTGGTGATATTTTGCCAAGTATTGCTAAGCTTGGCAAGAATTTGACACTGTTTATAATATGTCAACAATTAATACTGTTGATAGTTATTCATCAACCATCAACTATCAATAACTGATATCACTATGCAGTTTTAAGTGTATGAGGGTAGCGACAATAGTTACAATGATGAAAGTAAATTTGTGAGAAACCACATTTTCTAAAATTCGTAAATGAAACTGATTATGGAAAAATCAGTCATTCTAGAATTTCAAACTACTATGCCTCAGCCATTTTTTTAAGATAGAGGCAAAGCAAAAAATGTTTGTATAAAATGTTAGTATAGTTTTTTAATTGATAGGCAATTAGAAAAAAAATATAACTATACAGGAGGTGATCTCTAGAAATAAGGTACACAGTTCACACTCACTCAAAAAAATATGTAGCATTTTTCGTAGCAGCAAAAAAAAAACTAATTTTGTAGTTGCCAAATTCATTTTTATAGCAGCGAAAAATCAGTTTTTGTAACAAAAAACAAATGTTGTAGTAAGATAAAATAATACAGAATTCACATGAACAGGAAAGTATATTATTTAAATGTAGTATAGTAAAAAAGAATTATTGAAGTTGTAAGAAATTTTATTTTCATTTCAATTTTCCGAAAAATTAATTTTTTGAAAAAAATCTTTAATACGGAATAATTTAATTCATGCAAAACACTTCATGGGTCATAGAAATAGGCATTGCAGGACTCATGCCGCTGACTGAAAACTCCTGGTATACATAATAATAAAGATAGAAGTTCCTGTGCGTGTGTATGCTGAAGAGCCCGCATCAATATTAAACACTGCTTCCTCGTCTTCGAGTGTTCATGATTACTAACAATGTGAATTCTCCCAGTCTAAACCGCGATATTAAACAGCAGTTCCTTGGGTGCAGTATTCATGAATACTAACTGTTTGAATTCTCGCAGCAGAAAAGGTTTTTGAAAAGAGGAAAGGGTGATATTTTCGGTATTTATGCGACGGGCAATAAATATCGTAGATGCTTATTTATGGTTTTTGCCAGCAACCAACAATAGTGAATGATATATTGTTTTTATGGTATTAACGGTGCAAACTTAAAACTTCTAGCGCATGCGTTGAATTCCGCATCGTTCGGTGGTAATTTTGCATTTAAATTTTCAAAACCATTACGCATTATTATATATTTTATTTGCAACAGTGGAAATGAATATTATGCAATTTTAACACAGTGTTCAATCTTAATAGAATAAAGTGAGTTGAAATGTTTTTTCCCTATTTTTAAACCGATTCCCCCTACAAATGAGATATTAAAAAACAGTTTACGCGAGGGTGCAGCAAACAAGAAAAGATATATTTCTTCATGATTATAAGTTGTAATCATGAAGGGGGGGGGGGGGGAGGTGCATTATCATGGGATTGGACAATTGCCCCTTCCTGAGTTTTGAAATTTAATTCTGTGAATTTTGATGTGGAAAAAAAAATACTTATCTCCAAGTGGCATGATTAATTATGCACAAACAGAAGAAAATACTAAGAAATTTGCATCAGGGGGATATGCCTTGCTGAAACTTTCATACAACACAAGTTTTTAATTATTTTATTTTGTGTTTATGTGTTGAAAAATTATCTTCCCTGACGAAAAAGAGATAAAAAAAAAAAAAAAAGAGAGAGATTGATATTTTTATTTGTTAAATTTCTGTATTGCATGATGCGGACTAGTAGCACACCTGTTTCAATATCTTGCACCTCCCGGTGTTTCGTTGGCATTCATGGTATTATGGTATTCAGAGGGGGAGGGGGTTGCACTTTCAGGATATTAATTTATGGAAAATGTGGAAACTCTAGGGGGTGGGGCTCAGTGTCACCTCTGAATTCATCACTGACTGTAATGCTAATTTAAATTAAATTCTGTTTAGATATCTTACATGATAGATAATGTTTCTCTGAAGTGTTTATTTCGGTTATTTGGGATCTTGAATATATCAGTACAAGAAATTGCTGATTGTTTTAATGTAATACGAGCACAGAAGACAGAGCTATGTTCGGTCAAAATTAGCTTTGAGTTCAGATATCATGACCCATGACCAAAATGACCCATTAATCAAATTTTCTGGAACATGTGACCTAGCCCAACAGTCTTCTCGTGCCCAAAAACAATAGGAGGCAAAATTTAGTGTAAATAGACTGAGGCATTTTTTAGATAAAATTAGCTTGACCCATAATGACCCACTAATTGGATTTTCTCAAACGACCTAGCCCAACAGTCTTCTTGTGCCCGAAAACCATAGGATGCAAAATTTAGTGTAAATAGTCTGAGCCGCTTTTTAGATAAAATTAGCTTGATCCACAGTGACTCAAAAATGACCCACTAATCGAATTTCTCGGACATGTGACCTGGCGCAATGATTTTGTCATGCCCAAAACTCGTAGGATACAAAATTTAATCAAAATCGTTAGAGCCGTTTTTTAGATAAAATTAACGTGACCCGGGTTGACCCAAAAATGACCCATTAATCGAAAGTTCTTGAACATGTGACGCAGCCCAATAGTCTTCTCGTGCCCGAAAATGGCAAGATACAAAATTTAGTAAAAATTGTTTGAACCGTTTTTTAGATAGAATTAGCTTGACCCTGACCCAAAATGACCCACTAATCGAATTTTCTCGAACACGTGACCTAGCTCAATGATTTTCTGGTGCCCCAAAACGGTAGAATACAAAATTTCGTCAAAATCTTTAGAGCCCGTTTTTAAGATAAAATTTGCATATATATATAACCACACACACACACACACACAAGATTTGCTCATATTAGAATATATGATATGCTGTTAAGTTTATTATATTATAAATTTAGTGAAGGAAGGGGTGTAGCTAACCAATAATTACAACTAGCAAACCGAAAATATTTGTTTGAATTTTTGCAATAACCAGTCTCATTCCTTTGTTCCATTTCACAAGAAGCTAAGAATGCATAAAGTGCAAATTGGCGAGTAATAAACTTATTTTATGCTATTCATAGATATTTCTTTTTTATGCCAGTAATGGTTTCTAAAAGACATTTATAGTAATCACTCTAATAATGGAATATGGTGATATTTAAAAATTCTATTTTTGGTGCCAGATGAGGTTTTAGTAGCTACGGTCCCTAAAAGGCGAAATTTTAATTCATCGCTAAGAACAATATTTTTTAAATATATCTAAATTTTAACCAAATATTTTGCCTATTTCCCATCAGTTTGATTTTAGCGATTTCAGCGCTCACCCTGCTTCACTTTTGTATAAAGCCGAACAGAACTGAACCCCCCCTCGATATCACAATATATCTCAATATTGAAATTGAGATATCGCCCAGGTCTAGCGGGGAGGTACGGACCAGTTTTATGGGGAGGAGGAGACTGGCAATTAAAAATATATTATATTCATAATCTCATTCTCTAGCGTCGAACTTTGCAAAATTTAGTACTAGTAGTCTAATTTTTCGGATAAAGATTGTGAAAAAAAGTTTTGCTGTCAATGGCTACCTTAGATATCCAAATTTTGTTGGCTCAGGAACCTTAGATACCCAAATTTGAAAGCTCTGTAATCTGTTAGTAATCCAATTTTGAAGGCCTGGGAATCTATTAGAAACCAAGAGTTAGTGGAGAGGTACCGGCCAGTTTTATGGGGAGGAGGAGACTGGCAATTAAACAAATATTATATTCAAAATATCATTATCTAGCATCAAACTTTGCAAAATTTAGTACTAGTATTGCAAATGTTCAGATAAAGATTGGGAAAAAAAAAAGTTTTGCAGCTAATGTTAAATATGTGTTTTGAGTTTAGAATGAAAATTTTGTTTAAATAATAATGAAAACCTTAATGTTAGAAATCGAAATTCTGCGATATTATATTACATATTACACTTTTTCCCATCTTTCCGGTAAAAGACTGATTCCTCGGTGGAAGAATGGCTTGTCTTTTGAGACTATCCATGAATTGAGCCATTTTTGGACATCTTCAAAGGAACTAAAGCATTATTAAGAAAGGTGATTTTGCATGGATCAAAACAAGTGGTAATCCAAAGGAGCAAGGCCTGGGAATAAGGCGGGTGAGGGTAGCACATCCCATCCAAGCATCTCTAGGGTTTCCTTTACTGTACTTGAGGTATTGGGCTGATTGTTGTTGTGCTGGAAAAATCACCTTGTGTCTTCTGGCGTATTCCGGTCGTTTTGATTTCAATTCATGGTTCTGCTTTACAAGTTGTTTTTGGTAATGATCCCCAGTAATGGTTTGACTAGTTTTAAATAGCTCTGAATAGATGACCTCCTTCTGATCCCACCAAATACAGAGTGTTACCTTCAAATGATGGATATTTGGCTTTGTTATTGATGTGAATGGTTGGGCAGGATGGCATTATGATTTTTTTGTGCTTGGCATTATGTATCCATTTTTCATCCCCAGTAAGAATACGATGCCAAAAATCCATCCTTCTTTGCCTTTGAAGCAGCAGCTCACATGTACAAAAACGTCTTTCGATGTCCCTAGGCCTCAATTCGTATGACACCCAATTTCCTTTCATTTGAACCACTTTCATTAACTTAAAACATTTCGAGACGGCCGTAAAGTGTTTAATATTGATCTGCATCCAGCGATACCTCCAATTCTAAGTCTGCAAACTTTTTCGGATGGCTAGGGTGCTTCTTGTTATCCAATTCCAAATCGATGGAGCACAATCCCCATAAGCTTCAGTCAGCAAATGGAAACTTGTAGCTGCAGATTTTTTTAAATGGAAATATAAATGTAATGCTTCCCGCACATTGCATTTTCAATGTACAAAGCACATCTGTTGTTTACACTTCAAATAAATCAAATATACTGATTCTTAAAGCCTAATGACAGCGTTTTCATATGTCATTGACTGTCATAACATCAGACATTTACCGTTGCTATTTACAGTTTACGCCATCCGTTGTCAATCCTTTAAAATTAAGCAAGTTTAGTACCCAATATTTTGCAAGAGTTTTAATGCAACTGATATGGTTGATAATTCCTCCCCATTCCTAAAATAAAAATCAATGAGATAGAACAAGTATTTTGAGTGAAAATATGTTTATATATGAAAATGATGGATGGTATACAAATAAAATGTTTTTTTCTTTTTCAGTCCACAAATTATGCTTTTAAATCACAAAATTGCTGAAATACAGATAAAATATGATGATCAATATCACTTGTGAACAGCAGAGATTCTAATGTATCCACATACTTGAATACTTGTTCATGATGCTAAAAGAGATAAAAACAAATAAATGAATAAAGCAAAATATATTTTCATGAAATATATTTTATTTTTACAATATATGCAGAAATCACATGGTATACATAAGATGACTATACAGTAAATAATTATAAAATCTATTATAATTATTTACTGTTAAATTAAAATAAATTTAAATCCGTACTTGCCAACCTTGCATAAAACTGTTCAATTTGATTAAAGTCAAATAATTTTACCTAAGAAATAAAACAAAATATGTGCTATGTAGATACATTTAATTAAATAAATTTGTTAATTAAAAATGTGATTATTCGACTTGGGTGAAATTAAGCAGTTTTATGTGAGGTTGGCAAGCATGCAGCTGTTTAACATTATGAGAATAACTGAACATGAACAGTGTTTATATTTACTCGCATTTTACAGGTACATCCTAGAAAACTATCAAAATATGACTGACAAATTTTAGGTTAACAATTGACTTGGTTAACTTAAGGCTAACAAACTGACCTGGCGATGCCCGTTCCTGCCTCAAAAATAGTAAAAATGCTCTTTCAGAAAACACAGTAAAACTTCTATTATCGATCACTCATGTAATTGCCACTTACTATTTATTCCTCAGTCACTAGAAATAAAACATGACAGACAGATTATAAAACATTTTGTCATTATATGTTGATTTTTACTGATGAATATCAACTGGAAAATGATTCTATAAGCATATTGGAGAAAGCTTCTGAATGCTTTCTAACTGCACTGAATGGTTCCTTTATATAATGTACTAATATGAGAGCTAAGGAGCTATATAAGTATAATCAATTTACAATTCTAATCTTGATTAGTATGTATAAAATATAAAAAAATCCTGCATTAAAATTTAATTTTTGTGTTTCATCATCCCAATTGTGGATATGTATGTGTGTGTGAGAGAGAGAGGGAGGGAGGGAGGCAGACACATTTCCATTATCTGTACAATTCTCTTATCTGTCACAGCGATGGTTCTATATGACCGACAAGTAATCAAAGTTTTACTGTATTTAAAAGGTTAATGTTAACTTTTCCAAATCCCATTTTCTTTACCACCAATAATAAAACCAATTGAAAAATGCTGAATTGCTTTAGTTGGAAAAGGAAAAGTCTTTTAAAAATCTCAGCTGTACCCTTTATATAAAAAGAATTGACTAGTTTCAATTTAAAAATTTTCTTTGATATTCTGTATATTACGCTTGTTGACATCAAAATACTCCCCTTAAAAATAATGACTTTTTTCCAACAGGTTTAACAATACAATATTCAAACATGGCAATCAAATTGCTCCATCACATACTAATTTTTCTTTGTTAGTGTCACTGTTGAGGTGGATATGTAGAGTATATTGTTTAATATAAAAAATATATTTACCTCCTCTTTAAATAAAATGTTCATCATAAAACATCATTAAGAAATTTGTTAAAGCAATGAATAAAGACAGTGAAGGAATATTCGATACACAAATTTTCAGGCATGAAAAGCAAGGCCAAAATAAAAAAAATCCCTAAAGGCTCAGCCTACAGGCACAGGTAGATTTCAAAGACGCAGACCGTGGGGCACCTGTTTATTGGGAATTGCAGAAGAAAGACCTATTTGCCATGATGTGGCAGTTGGGATCACCCACTTTGAAATATACCTCTGCCTGTAGGTGGAGCCAGCAGGGATTTTTTTGTTTTTATTTTTTTTTACCGTAAAAGTTGGTCCTATAAAAAAGTTGTCAATATAAAAGTTGTATATAATATTAAGAAGATTTATAATAAATTTAAGCGGATTTGATATCTTTAGAATTGACGAAGTTATGAATTTTTTTCATCTGAAACTCCTATTTCAACCCCCATTTTTAATATCAAAAATCTGTCATACATAAATTTTTGGCCCTTTTTCCTAGAAGTAATAATAACTTTAAACGGATTTGATATGTATAAAAATTAAGAAGTTATGGGTTTTTTCTGTTTTCACGTCTGCTTGTAGGCCGAGCCAGCAGGGATTTTTTTTGTTTTTAATTTTTTTTTGTCATAAGAGTTGGTCCTATAAAAACCTTGTCAATATAAAAGTTGTAGATAATTTTAAAGAGATTTACAATAAATTTAATCGGATTTAATATCTTGGGAATGGGCGAAGTTATGAATATTTTTCTTCTAACCCCCACCCCCCTCCCTCCACCTGGAGCCATTTTTAATATCAAAAATCTGTCATACATAAATTTTCGGCCTTTTTCCTAGAAGTAGTAATAACATTAAACGGATTTGATACGTATCATAATTAAGAAATTATGGGTTTTTTCTGTTTTCACAAAAAGCCCCCTCCCCCATTTCACCCCCCCCCCCTTGGTTTGGTTTTGTCCATTAACGAACTTGATCGAGATTTTATGCCCCTTGATTTTATGTATTAGTTTGGAAGAGATTTGTGAAGAATTATTCGAGTTATCGTGTCCATTAAAAAATGACATAGATAGATAGATATAAAGTTTTGAACTGTGAGGGTGGTTTTGGGTTCTGGGAGTCATGATCGGCATAGATCTGCAAAAATTTTCAAAAATTCAAACTTAGGGGAGAATGTAATAAGTAGTATTTCTTACGAAATCTACCTAAAAAATTGTTGTACCTCAAATGGAACAACTATTTCAAGATCCTGCTTCAAAAATAAACTGAATGCTGTCGAGAAAGTAGCATGGGATGCTTTTGAAAAAATATGTAAAAATTGTTTGGGAAACAGTCTCAAAATTATACATATATTAAAAAAAAAAAAAAAAAAAAAAAAAAATAGAGAGTTGTTTGGAGAATCTACTCTCCTCATTTAACCCCTTCGCAACGAGCGTCATTTACAGAATTTTTAATCTTTTACCACCGGCTTTTCAAAACAGAAATTTTCACCTAATTGAATCGCAGAAATGCTATGATTTAATGAGGCAAAGCTTACAGTAAAAAAATAACTGGTGGGAATAATTGCGGATTCTGAGCATCTTATTGCGGCATGTATACATGTCACTCGTCCCCAACGGGTTAAGGCATCGGGATGCAATATGTCTCTAAATTTGTACTTCCCGCATTCTCAGTTGGGCTTTTTTTTCTGGATAATTGGGAGCTTTTTCTGATGAACACAGTGAAAGATACAGCAGCAAATAGAATGGAAATATGCAGATTACTGCTTATATGGGAAACATACAAAATGTAAGAGAAAAATGTCAACAAAATAACTTTTTCATGATAGACTTCATTTATTTTTTAACTGATGTAATGAAAATAACTCATTTTTCACATTTTTATTGTTTTGTAGCATAGTCTATGAATGTATTAATTTCATAGCATAATTATTATCATAATTATTATTTTTTAACCCTTGAAAGTGTTATTTCAAAGCGATGTTAGTGGTTTTATTAGTGTTTCAACTGATTGTTCATACAACAAGAGATAGCATTGATATTCTATACCAATTAAGTGAGCCTCTTAAAGAAATAAAACTTCTATGGAGAAGTTTATAAACAAAACATTACTTAGAGGAAAAGTTAACTAAAATAATACTTCAGATTTCATTAGAACTTGGTCCTTTCACCTGGTCGATCGAGCTTCACTCCAGACAAATGGGGAAAACTCTAACTGCAGTTATTATTATTATTATTTTTTTTTTTTTTGTGGGCAATCAGAAGAATCACATGGGCATTCAGAATCACGTTCAGAGCCAATTGGCATACTTAATATCATTATCTAAGTCTCACACAGTTAAAACAATATTATTGCTAACAACATTTTTGTTTGATGCCCACCTTGCCTCTGGAACTATATTTTCTCTGAATGTGTATAAGATAATAAATTGTTACACTTCACATACCAATTATTTGGAATATTTTAATATTTCATTTCAATTTTTGGCAGTTCTTGCACACTTTTTATGCTTTCTATAATGATTTATACCTGTGCAAAAAGCAGGTATAGTATGAAAGCGATTTTTCCTGGATATGACATCCTGACAGATTAATTTCTAGACCCCAAAAACAACCAATCCATTATTTTGAGAACCCAATCTATAAATAAATGTACAAGAATTGCTCATTTAATAATATAAGATCATTTGTGGTAGTTGCTAGTGCAAATCTAATATTAGAACAGCCACTAAAACGTTAATATTCTAATAAATATAATTCTTTAAATAACTTGTGACTATTCATAACTGACTCACATTTTCTAATTTATTGAGTCTCAAATTTTATGATTAGCGAGTCAGGCTGACTCATAAAATTTTAAGTGAAACACAACTATGCAGGAACTTTATATAAGAGAAGAAGTGCAAGACGAAAACCAAATTATCTGAATTTTAGAGACTATAAATACCAGTATGTTAGGAGTTCCCAACCTTTTTACTATTATGCATGCATTTTAATTCACCTCATGGGTGCATCTTGCCACTCACCCCCTCTCCTATCTCTGACACCCACACTTTCCCAACATCTTTTAAAAATTCTTGTGCAAAGAGTAACAAAGCTTCTTCACAATCACTGAGGAACCCAGTAATGAAAGTGTGGCTTTCAATATTTTGTTTATAGCAGATTTTATTTTAAGAATAATTGTACAGTGTAGATTGAGAAGCTTTTTTTCCCCATCAAAACTAGTATGCACTATCCACAGATATGACAATAGCAAGCAGTTAAAAAGAGGAGAGAGAGAGAGAGAGAGGAGAAAAACATTGAATGCTTCAAAACAAAATTTCTCAAATCCATATATATATATATATATATATATTTTCCCTGCAGATTTTATCACAGTTTAACAAACTTTTAAAGGAAAATATAATCCTCATTCAGCTTATTTTATTCCCTGAGACACTCATAGTAAATTTCACTGCGTAGTTTGTTTTAAAAAAATGCATAGTTATTCAAAAAGAGTGCATTCAGAATGCAAGAATAAACCAAATTATTGTTAGAAGCAAGAATACTGACCTTAAAGCTGAGAAAAGTAGAGTAGAACTGTTAAATAAATAAAAAAAAAAACAGTTGGAAGCGAATATGGTAGGATCTTTGTAAGTTACAGGATTTTTCAAGCTCTCAAAGCCCTTATTTATTAACATTGTTAATTTTTTTTTTTTACCAAACCTTGTACAAAAGACAATGTTGAATGAAAAAGCTGCAAGAAGTTACACTGCCAAAGACAGAATCTGACAAAAATATAGAGGACTGACAAATTAATGAGTTACTTTAATTTCATGTATAAATCTCTTCAAATCAATGAATCAACCAATGTAGTTGGGATTAGCAATAATAATGGTATTTGTGCACTATTCATACATAGACTCTTTTCAAGGGAACCGGCTTCTCGGCAAACCCTTAAAGATTATAGCAAAAGGCTCTGGAATTTTTACATTATTATGCAAATTTTTCACACACAGTAACATCCTATGGGATAACTGTGTCAATGTGCATACAGATAAAGCAAATGTAATGGGTTGTAAGATGCCTGGTGCTACTGCAAAAACAAAAGAAAAAACCTAGTCGGATGTGCCAATACCAAAACTTTCTTCTATCTATCTCACACAGGTTTCACATACACTAAAAAGAATCAGCACCAATTTATATCAAGGTCTAACTAAATCTAAAGTTTAATTAAATTCCGTGCATTAATTCTTGAGATATGACTATTGCTAAAATCGTGTAAATCCTTCAAAGCGTGGCATAGCAGTACCACCTGTTGGGAGATTTAGACCAAAACCTAAACAACACCTTATGTCAATGTCTAACTGAATCTGAAGTTTGATGAGAATCCGTACATTAGTTCTTGAGATATAGTTTTCGTGATAATAATGAAAAAAGTAGCATAGCAGCGCCACCTGTTGGGTTATTTACACTAAAACGTACGCAGCATCTATTTATGTCAAGGTCTAACAGAATCTGAAGTTTGATGAAATTCCGTGCATGAGTTCTTGAGGTATAGCTATCGTAAAAATCCTGAAAAAAGTGGTATAGAAGCACCACCTTTCGGGATATCTACACCAAAACATAATCAGCATCTATTTATGTTAAGGTCTAACTGAATCTGAAGTTTGATGAAAATAAGTTCATTAGTTCTTGAGATAGAGCTAGTGAAGAAATCGCGAAAAGTGCAGCATAGCAGCACCACCTATTGGCCGATTTTCACAAAAAACTAATCAGCACCAATTTATTTGAACTAACTGAACATACAGTTTTATTAAATTTCGTGCATTAGTTCTTGAGATAGGGCGCCCTCAAAATTTTTGTCACATTCAGACAGACAGACAGAGTCAGAGATTCACACTTAGACATTTTCTAAAAACAGTCAAATCGTGTTAAGGACCTTCTAAAATGTATAAATCCGTCGGAAACCAGAAGACGAAAATTTTCATGAATCCAACACTTTCTTCTTGTAAAGATAGAAGAAAGTATAGCAAGGGGTGCAATAGAAGCCATTGCATATTTCACTGCCAAGCTCTTGCAGTGCAATAAAAAGGCCACATGATATAACAGAAGTTTTGAACAGTTAAATTATATGAAATTACATGACAATAATAAATTTTATAAAATCACTACTCAAAAATTATAGCCTGTTTCAAACTTTGTATGATGGCATAGGGAGTCTGTATCAGTTTTTACTTCTTCACACATAGGTAAAGGCGATATTCTGCAGTAAAAGTTTAATGCGCCTCTTTGAATTGAGGAAAGTAGTAGAATGAAAATGACTTCACTTTGGCAGAGAAGTCGAATGACGATCACTAACTAATGAAATTGACAAAGTTTTGCTGATATTTAAGAGGGGGGAAAAAATGAAGGTCAAGTACAAGTATAACTTGCACTGAAAGTGTTCCTTCCGTACATTAAATTTATTAATTAACGAACTTCTACTACCCCTAATTTTTTCATAATTTTATTTTCAATAGATTCGGAAAAAGGAAAGGGGGGAAGGGGGAGGAGGGGGGGGGAATATTTTTCCAGTATACTTTCGATGATATCTCTGAAAATATAATACCTAAAATTAAAATATATATATATATATATATATTTTTTTTTTAGTTCAATATTACGAGATCTTTTGAACAATACCCTACATGATGTATAAAAAAGTTATTTTTCTTCAAGTAACTTAATATCCTGGCTAATTACTGACAATTTTTTTGAAAATCGTTATCAAATAGCCTTGGATGATTCTGTGTTGATAGATACCTCGTGTGGCTGTCAACTCCCCCGCAGACCGCCTGAAAAGTAAAGTTTGTGTGTAACAGAAAAATGCACGTTTCTAAAAACTATGTTACCTATGTTACTTACCTATGTTACTTATGTTACCTAGGAAAATCGCTATAGTTTTCCTGCAAGGTTTAAATAAACTCCTACAACCCCTAATTTTTTGATAGTTTTAGTTTCAGTAGATTCAGAAATAAAGGAGAGGGGGGGGGGGGTTGAGGGACCTACTTTTGCAGTACATTTTTCACGATATCTCTGAAAATATACTAACTAAAATTAAAACAAATATATTTTTGAGTTCGATATTACGAGATCTTTCACATGATACCCAACACGATATACAAAAATAAAACTTTTTTTTTTAAGTAACTAAATTAGCCCCCCTAAATTTTTCTTAAACATATTTGTGAATGGCTAATAATCAGAAAATATGTGGGTAAAAAGACTTTATAACTTTCCACATCTCATAGTTTATGAGAAAAGGGCTCTGACAGACAGACACAGGAATGATCTTATTTTTTAATTCATTATTATAACGGTTACGATTTTACTTTTTAAGTACGGAACCCTAAAAATGATTTATATGTCTGTCATTTCAAGATTTTTTAAAAATGTTAATGATAAAATGCAAGGATTTAACAAAAATGGAGTAAAGTCATTTAAATATAAAAGACTGGATAGTCTGTATTCATTATATAACCCATTATAGTCTTTCAATGCCAAATAAAATGTAAGACAAAAGAATTAACAGAACTGTAAGACATTCCTACAGAGCAGATATCCTAAATGAGTTTGAAGACCACCTGCTATGTTGTCTTGATATTTAGAATCCCTTATTTTCCAAAGGGATTCTAAAACATTAAAGAAGAGTTTGGATTGTAAATGGACGTTCTGCCTCTGTGATACCACAGCAACCTGAAAAAGCCTGCTTGATTTGACATCAAGTTCCGATATAAAAACAAAGTTTGAAGCTAATCACAAATAGAGTCCCAGATTTTTGGTGTATGCTAACAGACGAGTTTCAAATCTTATCAGCTAAAGCTGAATTTATTCTTCTGCATTTCACAATCATTTTATTTATGCAAAACAATGTTCTCTGCATAAGTTTCTATTAAAGGAAAATACATACCACCTCTCAATGCAGAACAAAAAAATTGGTTACAACATTCTAAAATTCAATAAAATCATAGCCAGAATTTCTCATTGAGGCAGGAAGCAATCTTATAAATTTTAAGTTACAATGCCTTTTTCTTTATTAAATAAAATAAAATAAAATAAAATAAAGTGTAGGAATGATTTCTTTTCAACCTTTCAACCCTGTAGTAGAGGGGCTTGCTTTTATACCCCCCCCCACCACCCCCAAATCTAGCTACGGAGATGAAATTCAACCATATATAGTCACATTATGAAAATTAAAACAATATCTTCCTTCTTATTTGTCGTATATTAAAATGAACAATTG
The DNA here is from genome assembly GCA_963931845.1 of Maratus michaelseni. Taxonomy (NCBI): domain Eukaryota; kingdom Metazoa; phylum Arthropoda; class Arachnida; order Araneae; family Salticidae; genus Maratus; species Maratus michaelseni. The sequence continues at coordinate 275,691,740 of OZ007597.1, forward strand.
TACTTAAATGGCACCGTGCGAATAGCCAACTTTTATCTGCTATGTTTTGGCAAAGTAATTGCCGAGTTTCAGACTGACGACGAGGATAACTTTGATTCATCTAGTTTAGTAATATTGCTACTTTGGAATACTACTTCTATTTTGGAAGATTAGAGTAAGGTAAGAATAGCTTATTATTCTATTAAAACGGAACAATTAATTCAAGAATTAATTAAACAAAATAAAGCACTAATGGATGCGTTAAAGGGGGATAGCACCCTAAGGAATAATAAGGTTTCTGGAGTACAATCCGAGAAATATGATGAATCATTAGAAAGTTTTGATACTTTCATGGATAGGTTTGAAGCTTTTTTAGATATACAAAATGTACCTAAGGAAAAACATGCGAAAACACTAATATCAATTTTTTTCAGCAAAGCTATATGTGTTAAAAAATCGTCTTGCTCCACAAAATCCCAGTGATCAGGAATATGAAGCGCTTAGACAAATTTTGCAAGAACATTTGAATCCAAAACCATTAATAATACATAGAAGACACATGTTTTTAAACCGGAAACAACATGAAGGGGAAAGCGTTAGTTCTTATCTTTCTGAACTTAGCTCTTTAGAAATTCCTTGCAAATACACTCAACTTATGTTGAATACTATGTTGACAGTGGCGCAGCCAGAATTCGGTTCTAGGGGGGGTTTTGAGTATCTAATAATGGTGGTCGCCGGTTATCTGAATCACCGGTTAATGGAATCAGTCTTTTAAATGAATCAAATCATAATACTTTTATCTGCAATTACGTTGCATACGTTGCAATTACGTTATTTAAACAGCGTTTACAATATTAGAGTTACAAACTATAAAATGCACCAATGAAATAACACAAAACTAGGTTACAAGGTTTTAGAAGGATATATATTCATTGTTTTTCAGTCCAATACCAATAAAATTAAATTATGGCATGTGGTATTGTTTTAGGTATGTGAGTATATTGTCTTTGAACAGTTCTGATATTTTGTGTGGGACCCTTTGTACGCGAATAAAACTCGCATATGACTAATTACTTTTTTAATCCGTTCTATAGTTCCAGAATTAACCCCTGCAAAAAGAACAAACGTTGCTGTTTTATAATATTAGTATAGATACGACTTTAATTCAAACTCGGATATTTTTAGAGAACTTTAACAATAATAAATATATTTTAACGAAATTTTCATCTGATTTACATTACTTAATGCGAAATTCGATGTCATATAAAGTACTGGAAGGGAACAGTAATTTAGTCTACAATACCGTGTTTAACCCCTTAATCATCGCTACCGATAAGCGTAGACTACTTTTAAAATTCAGATTGCTTGATTGTCACCAATTTTTTTAAGTAGAAATATTCGGATTACTTAATGGCAGATAAAATTATGCGAGCATAAAGCCAATTACATTATTTTAAAAAAAAACTCGTGGGAATCAAAAAATCTGAATTTTAAAAAAGTAGCCTAAACTGCCCGTGAATGTATCGGGCGAGAGGATTAAGGGCTTAATATCAACTGCATTCCAAAACATCGATTACCTAATTGAGTTGTTACATTTGGCAAAAAGCAAGGTAAGTAAGTCTATTGAAAATTTTGTTAAAATTGCTTCATTATTATTAAAGATAGGAAAAAGAATTCGTTATTCTCTAGTAATGAAACCTTGAGCATTTTTGACTGAACAAATGGATTGGAACTCTGTTATTTTCTATGTAAAAATTATTTGCTGTACTGTGCTTTTCCATCTTAAAGTTTTTCCCTCATCATTTTTAAACACTTTATAAATCACATATTCCGTAACATTTTCCGTTAAATGTTAAGTCAATGGGAGATTGATGACGACTAAATATGAATTTTTAGATGCCAAAAGAGAGGAATGAATATAGTAGCCTCGCAAACCACAAGAAGCCTGGTTCATATAGGGTTGTATTAAGGAGTGTTACTAAAAATTAAAAATAGACATGTACGTTACAATGATAATACAATTTCATAAGATAGAGGAACTGAAATGTAAAAAGAGAAAGGGTAGCAGAGGGCATCTGGTAAATTTGACTGGCCGTGGGATAGAGATAAATCCACAGTTGCTAGGCGAACTAAATAATTTATTTTCTTATTTTTTTTTCAGAGAACGCAGAGCGAAAGAATTACAGATGAATTGAAAAGGAGTTATAATCAAAGGAAATAGGCTGGGAATAAATACATTTACAGTGTAGAGAATAAAATACATTTAGGATGGTAAATTTAAAAAAAAAAAAGGTTATTTTAGGGGGGGGGGGGCTAAGGTGTAAATTAATTAGAAGTGGAATATGTGAAGATAATTCATCTTCACATATTTCTAAAATATAGTCTATGTTAGAGAGGTTACCAGAATTTTGACACCATTATGAAGATTCGATACTCAAAAAGTAAAAACGGAACTATTACAAGAGCACTCATATGTCTTATTTTTCTGGCGCTCAGCGGGGGAGTTGGCGATAATCAACGCAGAATCATCTAAGGATTGTTAGTAATGATTTAAAAAAAAATTATTGGTAATTAGCCGAGATACTAATTAAAAACCTATCTAGAAAACAATGGCATGGATCAAAACAGTGTTACTACTTTGCGATCTCTTTTTAAAGCGCGCTTGGCACAATGTTAATATTAAACTTTGTATAAGATCTTTGCTTTAGCTAAGACGAATCATAGTGATATAGTCAGCATTTTTCATTCCAACTGAATACAATTATTGAAGGCAAATATTGAAACATAATTCATAGAATAATTCCAAGACATTAAAAGTCAGTAATTTTGAGACAACAATCGCTTATAATTGAATATATAATTCATTTATGATGAAAAAACTTTTCGATAACAAATCACTTGAATTATCCTGCCTGCATATGCTTTCATTTTTGAAAATGAATCGGAAAGTTTTGCATTGTTCAGCATACTTTTTTAAAATGCTTTAAAATTGTCTACTATTACGTCAAATATGATTGACAAGTAACTTTTCGTGGGAAACTCAGCGACTTCTTCCGAAGCGTGATTGGTTCTCTGGCAAGTTTATAAAGTGCTTAAAATTTAAAAAACCCACAATTTAAAATTATAAATGTGATGCGTTTCTATCACATTCCTCTTGCCCCCAAAAGTACTTTAATCTGGCTACTTGGCTTTCTGTAACTCTGTCATTACTGCTCGGTATCCACCGAAGAAATTGTTCTAATTAATCATCACTCTCTCAAACCTTGTGACTGATCATAACATGTAAAAAAGTACGTACAAGTGTACGTTTGGAGTCCCGGGTACCATTGCCCTCGGCAGCTGTACCTATTCGATGATGTACCTGTGCTTTATCTGAACCTGGATTAAAGATCCCTTGCATATATTTAATTTTCGACTCTTTCTTCAAGATGTTTCTCCTGTGTCTTCTTTTAATTTTTAATAGCTTACGATCACGACTCACGAAACTCCTGTACACCTCTCTAACATAGACTATATTTTGAACAACAATTTCCAAACAATTATTTCGGTACAACAATTTCCAAAGGGGTGCAACATTCTAAAATTGCGATTTCTACGATACTGGTGGTTCTAGAAATTAGAAATTTGGTCTAGTGGTTACTTTAAAAAAAATGTAAATGCTCACTAAAAATGGTTTCTAAAAAGTTCGAAATTTAAAAAGAGGGAAAGGAGCAAGTAACGTTCTAAATTACAATTTATTTGTACAGTTAGGGCTAGAAACATGAAATTTGGCATAGTTGTTACTTTAGACAAATGCTAGCATATAACAGTTTGCAAGAGCAAAAAAAAGTTCTAAAATTGCGATTTGTGTGATACAGTTGGTATAGAAGCTTGGAATTTGGCATGGTGGTAACTTTTGAGATGTAAATGCTCTCTAAGACCGATTTCTAAAGAAATTCTAAATTTAAAAGGATGAAATGAGCGGAAAACGGTCTGAAAATAATCTAAAAACAAATAATTAGAAATTGTTTGTGCTAGAAATGTGAAATTTGGCACGGCTGTTACTCTAGAAATGTAAATGATCATCCAGAACAGTTTTCTAAAAATTCTAACTGTCAAAGGATGCAAGAAGAAAAAAGTTCTAAAATTGCGATTTGTGTGATACAGCTGGTATAACTGCTTGGTTTTTAACATACTGGTTACTTTTAAAATATAAATACTCGTTCAAAACGGTTTTTAAAAAAAAATCGAAATTTAAAAAAGTGAAATGAGCAAAAAATGTTCTAAATCATAATATATTTAGAACATTTAGAGCTAGAGTCTTGAAAATTTCATTTAAAAATATAAAATTGATATAAGATATATAATCATACAAATTTGAGGTAATTATCATGGGCCCGGGAAGCGCCGGACGGGTCAGCCAGTATAATTTTAATGACAGGCGTTAAAATGTAGTAAGTGTAAATCAATGCATAACTAATTTATTGCTGATAAATTTAAATTAATGCATGATTAGCGTAAAATTGTGCGTAATTATAGATAGTATTTTTCTAAGAAAATGCCTCACATTTAAAGCCTCTTTTTTCAAAATCCATACTCACAGGCAGGACTTAAATTCTAGAAAAAAGAGTACCGGAGCTCTAATTTTCAGCAGTAATAACAACCATCGACCAAAACTCCCTTTCATTAGAAGGAGGGATGCATTATGGTTGTAATTCCACCTACATATTTATATTTCATACATTAGTTGTAAAATTTAAAGCAATTTCGTCTTTTGTAAAAAAAAATAATAATAATAATACATTTTGACTGTATCTATATCCAATTACACATAATAAAATTTAATAAATGAATAGAACAGAAAATAAGCAAACAAAAATGCAAAACATAGAGGCAAAAAAAAAAATAATAATACAGCAAAAAACATTGAAATCGGAAATGAGGAATTTTCAGAAAATCCTACTCGCCAAGGATGTTTTTATATGCAGTGTTGAATTCATGGGTGTCCCGGGAAAGGGGGGGATGAGGGAGCATTCCCCGCTGGTACCGGAGCGCAATGTTTATGAACTCCGGTGAAGTCTGACCAATATTTAAACATTGACTAAAAACAAAGAAGTATCGGAGTCGAGCTCCGGTAAGCTCCGTCGTAAATTAAGCACTGCTCACAGGCATGTGTCTATAAGTCTATAAAATTACAATCAGTGCTTCTTTCCTCCGAGGGACAGGATGCAGGGCCTCTCCGAGAGCAAGACGTCATTGCTACATTACCAACAAATGAAATATAGTTTTTAAATTTGTGTACAGACCCCCTACGAAACAAATGTTTCGAAAAAAACAGATTGCGAAAATCTGTCGAATCACAATCAAAAAATAGCTTTTTATAACTTTAAAGTACTTTTTTTAAAATTCTTACTTTTGAAAAGATTTTTTCCTGGGTATGCACGTAGCTTGGTCTTAGATATAACTGAGAGAGAAAAAAAAAAAAGCCGTTTCAAACTGAGAGAAACTTACAAAGTTATGTTTTATTTTTCCCTGGAATTCGATGGTCTGTTATTGTTTCGAACATGGAACAAAGACAGAAATGCAATTAAAAAACAGCCCACTGTATACTATGTAATAACTCAAAGCGTCTGTGTGGCAGTATATGACCCTTCTTTTACTATAAGATGTCTCAACAAAGTGGCGCAGCCCAAATAACCAGTTTTGACTTAATCGATGCATGTAATATGCGCTTTCACAGTTTTATGTAGAATTTTCGCCGTTTAATTGAATCACATTGTTGAATACAATTTGATTTAACAAAGCGGCGGATTCAGCGAAGGCGGAAAGGCCAAAAAAATTAATTTTAACTTTAGTTTTGATTCATATAAGCGGCAATTATAGTAATTTTTTTTAGCTCTGAGGGGTGTTTTAACCCCTAAACCCCCCCCTTGGCTGCGCCACTGTATGTTGAGAGATGTTTTCGTTAGTGGTTTACGAGATAGAGCAATCCTAGATCGGCTATTTGAAGAAGACAATATTGATCTCGATAAAAATGTTAAGATCGCTTTAGCAATGGAACGAGCAACTAAAGGAGTTAATGATATGAGTAAGCCACAAGGAATTAAAGCCGTTGGTGTATTTGGTGGAAAAAATAAAACCACAACCTAAGAGCACACAAAAGAAAAATAACATGGTATACTGTTCTAGATTTAATAGATCAAATCATAAAGTTTAAAGCAAGTAAATGTAGAGTTTGTCAGTGTATTGGCCATATTGAACGAGCTTGTTATTATTCTAAGGAGGCTAAACCAAACAAAATGGTGAAGCAAAAACAGTTTTATGTAAATGATTCAGAAGTTCTTTCGAAGTTGAGAACATTTGCATGAAAGGAAAATTTCCGAAAAGACCACCCATAATAGTAACTATTAAAATTGAAGGTAAATCTTTTGAAATGGAAGTCGATACAGGCGGTACAGTATCAGTAATGAGTTTAAAGAAATTTAAAGAGATTTCGAGGGGAAAAAAATCTGTCCTACAGACTTGACATTTAAGACCTATAATGGTGAAACCCTTAAACTGCTGGGTTACTCAACAGTTAATGTAAAATATAAGAATCAAACAGAGTACTTAAATTTATATATTGTTAAAGAAGACTGGGTCGAGAATGGCTGTATAAAACCAATTTAGATTGGGTAAGGATTAAAGCTCTGACAGTTGTAAAACAGGGAAATCTTACAAAACTGTTAGAAGAATACGCAGACATATTTGATGAAAAATTGGGCGAAATAAAAAATTATGAATGTAGTCTTGAGTTAAAACCGGATGCCGTTTCAGTTTTTTGCAGACCGAGACCGTTTGCAATGAAAAAGCGTATTGAAGAGGAATTAGAACGACTTGAAAAAGAAGGAGTTATAAAAAAATCTAATATTTCAGATTGGGCGACTCCAATAGTACCAGTAGTTAAAGCAAATGGGAAAATTTGATTATGTGCTGATTATTCTGTCACTCTTAACAAAAATTTAAAAATTCAAAGACATCCTTCTTCCGAAAACAGAAGAAATTTTCGATTCACTGAATGCTGGTAAGATATTTTCAAAGATTGACTTTACTCAAGCTTATTTACAAATGAAGATTCACCCTGACAGTCAAAAACTATTAACGATTAATACACATAAGAGCCTTTATGAATGCACAAGACTAATGTTTGGGATTAACTCAGCACCTGCTATCTGGCAGAAATATATAGAAAGTGTATTGCATGATTTAGAAGGTGTAGAAGTATTTTATGATGATGCACGGATCGCAGCAAGAGATTTCCAGACACATTTGTCAAGATTACGGAAATCTTTCGATAGATGTCGTCAACATGGATTGAGAATAAATAAAGATAAATGCAAATTTTTCCAGAATGAAATTGAATTTTTGGGATATAAGATAAATGCACAAGGATTATCTAAACAGATGAAAAGATTGCTGCAATTAAGAATGCTAAAATTCCTAAGAATGTTCAAGAAATTCAGTCTTTTATGGGATTAGTTAACTTTTATTCTAGATTCTCAAACAAACTTGCTACTTTAGCACATCTATTACACAACTTGAATAAAAAAGGTGTTCCATGGATTTGGGATAAAAAGTGTCAAGAAGTTCTTTTTTTCCAAATGGACCTCGAATTTGTATGATTTTATATTTTCAAACAAATGTTTTTCTAGATCCTTCGCCACCCTTTAAAATTCACAATGATACATATATCTGAGTACCCTAGAAATAATTCTTGAGAAATATTTTAATATATCAATTCTCACCATGCAAAAATGAAGGGGAAACCCTGGTGTGAAGCAATATCTCCAAAGGCACTGAAAAAAAAAAAAAAAAAAAAATTAAGTGCCCAGCAATTGTGATAGACAACTTCCAGATTTTTTTTTTTTTTTTTTTTAATATTCATATTTTGTTTAATGAAAAGTACCATTGAAAGCTAAAAAATTTTGCAATAAGCGGATATTTTTTGTATTTTCATCCGGGACATGATTACAGAAGTTTAAAAAATGCAGAAATATTAAAGTAAATATGAAATTGAACTTCAGAAAAAAAAAATATTTTTCTAAGTAGCAAATATTAATATTGTTTTAAGTAAAAGATACTGTACAATTGGGAAGGTACTGGGAATACGTGTGTATTTATTATATTTCAATCCAAAACACAGGAGTGGCAGTTTAAAAGTGCAGAAACATGAAAACGAATATAAAATCAATCTTCAGAAAAAGTATTGTTTGAAGGTAAATATTAATATTTTTTTGACAAAAGGTCAAAAGTTCTTTTGCATCGAAAATAAATAGGGAACTGGTACCAGCAGTGAACAGTGTACCAGTAATGGACATATTTTAATTTGAGCTTAAATTATAGACATAAGTTGCACAGAGATTAGCATTCCTTGTGGAGTTCTACATAAAACCCTCTGCTGTCAATGCCTCTAACTACAAAGATTTTAAGCTATCAGTTTCGGAGGAAGGGGATTTCAAATCAAATAATGCAACCAGTCAGACATCTTATGATTTTTTGTAGTTTGGAATAAGGTAAGCCAGTTTTTGGTTGTGCCTATGTTTAAGCAATTTTTATTTTACTTGGTTTTAATGACTAAAATGGGTCTGCAGAATTCCTTTAAAAGCCTATTCTATGGGAAGGTTGAATAAGTTCTCGCTGTTTCTTTGTGAAAATTAATGCTTTAAAATCATTAGTAAAAAATATGTCACTGAAAGTATTGTCCAACGCTAGCCACTACTTTTTCCCATCTTTCTGGTAGCATTTGAATTCCATGTTGGGAAAACGACATGTCTTTTGAAGCTATCCAAGAGTCAACCCATTTTTTAGTATCTTCATAAAAATGGAAATGCTGCTCAGCCAGGACATGTGCCATCGACCAGAACAAGTTACAATCGGAAGAGGGAATTTCAAGTAGGTTTTCACCATCTTTGCAACATGTGACCAAGTTTTGTCATGTTGCAAAATCATTTTGTATTGTCTCTGCTCATATAGCGGCTGTTTTTCTTTCAATACTCTGCTCAAACTCATCAATTGCAGTCGATAGTTATCTTCCATGATGGTTTCATTCAGTTTGAGCAGCTAATAATAAACTACACCCATCTGATCTAAGCTTGGAGCTATGGATATTCAAGGAAAACCAAGTAGGTTTTCACCAGCTTTGCAACTTGAGACCGAGCTTTGTCATGTTGCAAAATCATTTTGTATTGTCTCTGTTCGTATAGCGGCTGTTTTTCCTTCAATATTCTGCTCAAACTCATCAATTGCAGTCGACAGTTATCTTCCATGATGGTTTCATTCAATTTCAGCAGCAGCTCATAATAAACTACACCCAGCTGATCCAAGCTTGGAACCATGGATATTCATTCGGCTTTGCTGACAATGTTGATGCATGGCCGTGCTTACCCCATGATTTTCTATGCTTAGGGCTATCATAGTATATGCATTTTGCATCGCCAATCACGATACGATGCAAAAAACCTTTCATTTTCTAACATTGAAACAGCTGTTCACATGTGAAAAGACGCTGTTCAATGTCTCTCAGCTTCAACTCGTACGGCACCCAATACCCTTGTTTTAGAATCATTCCTAATGCTTTCAAACATTCAGCTAGTTGACATGAGTCTTCATGAAGCAATGCTTCCAATTCTTAATCTTCAAACTTTTTCAATGTGGCAGTGCATTCTTTATCTTCAACATCAAAATCATTAATTTTGAACCGTGTAAATCAATCTATGCATGTTTTTTCCAACAGACCATGGTCGCCGTAAGTCTCATAAGGAATTCTGTGTGCTTCAGCTGCAGATTTTTTTTTTTTTTAATAAGGTAGTGCAGTAAAATTCTCTGCAAATACTCTTTTTTTGACATGAAATTTCACATGTATAACATTATGAAAAAGAATCGACAAAATAACATATGCTGAATTTCAAGTTTGCTTATAGTACTTCTTCATAGATGTGTCACCATCGTAAACTACATGCACACAGTTGTGGTAACGCCATCAGTTGTAAAACAGCGAGAACTTATTCAACCTCCCAATAGTAACACAATTACACTCATGAGCTAATGTTAAAAGCAATGCCAGTTTTCTTTTCAAATTTCTTTCTTCCATTTTAATATTTTTAAATAATGTTTTTTGCATAGGATGTCCGACAAGATACTTTTGGATTTCGGTTGCAGTTTTTTTTTTTTTTTTTTTTTTCTAAGGACACTTTTATTTTTGTAACTGAAAGTGTTCTTAAAAAAAAGAAAGTTACTTTTCGGTTAGCCGGGTGCCAGTGAAATATATATATATACATGTATATTATATACATATTTTTTTTTCCGCTGGCACCCGGCTAACCGAAAAGTACCAAAAAAAAAACTGCAACCAAAATAAAAAAAGTACGCGGTTACACATTGACCTTGGATATTCCCTATGGAAAAACAAATTATTTAAAAATATTAAAATGCAAAAGAGAAGTTCAAAAGAATACTACCATTCGTTAAGATTAGTTTGTGAGTGTTTTCACGTTACTATCGTAGGCTCTTAAGGATGTCCATTACTGATACTGCAATGAACTATCATAACCAGTTCCAGTTGTGGACAGCCCTATGTCCAGGGGTCGCAGCATTTTATATTTTTTATACACATGACATTACTATTTCCAAAAAAATAAGAATGCTATCACAATGTTTGAAAATAGTGGTAGAAAGTACAAACAAGAACGAAAAATCATGCGTCAAGCATAGAATATGAAACACTTTCCAACACATCCAGAAAACTGTATCGAAACTTCAAAGATATGTAAGTAAACATTTTAGAAAACATATAACACATTGAAAAATACAGTTTTTCAAATGACCTTCCATTGTCAAAAAAGTAGTCAAATTATTTTGTGCAGTCCTGTATATGATCTCTAGATTTGAATATATACTACATAGCATGATAAAATTTAGTTCAGTTAGAAAATTCACATTTAGAAATTTTTGTCAATCAATGGAAATGTATTCTAAATCTTTTGTGCAGCCCTGTATATTATCAGAAGACTTTTGTATACACCACTTATTAAGCTAAAAGGCAAACGCATTCAGGTAAAAAAGTCCTTCCGGCCTGTACCGGGAGGAAAAGGTAGCTTTCCTGTTTGTCAGTTTTAAAATTTTAGCTAATATTACTCGAAACAGCAAGCTAAAATTCAAAGAACTCAATTACAAAAGATTCATTAATACTGAATTTGAATAAGAAATTCGCCATATTAGTCAACTATAGCCAAATTGGCTTCATTTTTGAAAACTTATTTTGGTCACCAAATTTGGCAATATTTTGCCAAGTATCACCAAGTTTGGCGAGATGTGGCACTAACGGATATGAATATATAGTTTTATGCGTATGATTGGGAAAATGATTACAACAATGACAGATAATAAGTTGCGAGAAATCACGTTCACTAAAACTCATAAATTAATCGTTGGTTTCTTGTAATGTGCTATAATGTTTCAAAATGTCAGCCATCCTAGAATTTCAAACTGCTCGATCTCAGCCATTTTTTAAGATAGAGGTAAAACAAAAAATGCTCCGGAATCCTTGCATAACATTTAGGCAAAAAATAAATTTGAATTTTTTACTTTTTTGTATATTTATTTTAGTTTTAAATCTTTTATTGGCTGCCATTTTGAAATAAGATGGCGGACCAAGCTGGCCAACAAACTCGGTCGAGACATTGGTGAGCTTAATACACACAATTAGTTTCATAAAAATTGATTTATAAATACAAGTGTTAGCGTATGACATAGGTCAGATATATATATATATATATAAATCAACATTTGAACGGAGGGTGGTTTAAGGGTCTGGGGGTCATGATCGGTGAAAATATACTAAAATTTTCTGAAATTGCTTTCCTCTGAATGGCTGCAATAGGCAGCTTTATACTTTTTTGTATTGAAAGCTACCTAAAATGCATAAGGCAACTTAAAATAGACTTCCAGCAATTACCAACTGCAAACGACAATGTATCTTGCTCTGTGCATATCCCTGTATATGAATTTATTTATGTTCCACAAACTCTTCTATTAGTTTACTAAATACAGTTCAGCAGGAAAATGCATAACATAATTAAAAACTATCCTTAAGCAGTTCATTCTCATAGTCTGTAATGCTTACAAATTCCTTTATGATTACACACCATGTACTATGAAAAAAAACTTAAAAAAAACTTAGTTAAACTTAAAAACCCAAACCAAAGTTGAAAACACACTTATCACAGACTGTAATTATCACAACTATACTGTAACCGATATCTTTTGTGTGTCCCTGTAAATGAATGATAAATGCAATGTACACCATACTTTTAAAAGAGCAATTTATAGTGCATATAATTTCCATTAAGTTTGAAATATTGAAACATCATTAAATTACACTGTAAATGATTTTTCCCCCGTACAACAATGTGTAACAGAATTCTTTTGTTTGACCCTATAAATGAATAAAGATGCTTTGCACCCCTTATTATACAAAAAAGCTGTTTCAATGCAGTTCAAATAATTATATGTTAATTTCATCATGTTTCAAATGGTGTAGCATCATCAAAATGCACCTGAAACAATTACTTCCCCATTGACTGTAATGTAACAGAATTCTTTTAAGTTACCCTGTAAAAAAACTAAATGCTACACACTTCATTTTGAATAAGGATCATGTTATAGTAAACGACAATAACATACAAAAATTTCAGGGTAATCCGAGCATATTTATGCGAGTTTGAGCACGGAGAGATGGCAGACAAACCAGTCAAATAAACAGACAGATAAACATCTTTCAACTAGGTTTGAAAATGTTAAAAAGATATAGGATGCTGCGACCCTTAGCAGGTAAAAGCTGGAATCTTGATGGCATTACGAACAGTGTGCGACATTTGAGAGAGGAACTGCGTTGGAAGAGTATATTATGTGGATAATCAACCAGGGTGTAAATGGTTTAATGCATTTTTGCGAAGGAATTTGAGAATTTAATTTTATATACCTCAGAATATAACAGCAACAAGAGCTGTATCAGTGAAGAAAAGCTGTTGAAATGGTTTGAAGTCCACAACTGATAAAAGGACCTTTACTTGATACTCGAAGATTCAAGCAGAGTGTTTTCTACTGACGAAAGAACACTTTTTTCTAAATCCTTAAGTTCTCATTTTAACCCCTTGGGGACGAGCGACACATATACGTGCCGCATAAGATGCTCAGAATCCTCAATTATTCCCACCAGTTATTTTTTACCGTAAGCTTTGCCTTATTTAATCATAGCATTTCTGTGATTCAATTAGGCGAAAATTACTGTTTTGAAAAACTGGTGATAAAAGATTAAAAATTCTGTAAAGGACGCTCGTCACGAAGGGGTTAAAGAGGAACAAAACTGCTTATTTACATTTCTATTTCTGAACTATGACATCCGCCTTATTTTATTGCAGAAAAATAAGGCAAAGATTACTATTCCAAAATAGTATTAGCCAAATTGAAAGAACCATTCAAATGCTGAGAAAAATTCACCTACAACAGCTGCCATTTTTTGAGTCTATTCAGAGAGGGTAACTAGGCTAAGCCTTTTAAGGTTACTGTACAAACGCAGTGATTTCATTTAAGCATTAAGATATAATTGCAATAAAATGCTGTTATTGAAATGTGCCATCGTTCAAAGCTGTTCAACTTTCAAAAAATTCAAATGGTAAATAATCTAAAATAATCATTTGATAATTTATCACGCTTAGCTTTGGAGATGACAAGGGGGACACACAATGTGAGACCCGATACATATTCATACACATACTTTATACAAAATCAAGGTCTGACAGGGCCCTCTACAACTTAAGGTCCGATACAACTGTCGTTCCATGTGCATGCTCTTGATAACAAGCATGAAAGTATTATCCTGCAATTCTTTACTCAGACATTTTCCAAAACTAGTCTATTAATTAAAAAACTATTTCTATGTTATTCTAGATAGCAACTATTATACACTGATAAGGAAGGTCTCTTTAAAGCGCATACTCAGAATATTTTGAAAAAAATGCTAATGAAGCTACTCATGTACGTAATAAGAGATCAGTCAAATTTAGCTGCGGAATCTCAGCAGAAAATCTGTAAAAAAATGAAATACTTTCGAGTATTTGACGCAAAAAGATGCGATTTGGCGAGAAAAACTTTTTCCTCGCCAAATGGAAGCAATTTTAATGTATTTGAAATTTTCTGGTTAAATGAGTGTTTAAATGCATAGCACTTTATGAATTTAAACTTCAACGATTAAATAGTTTATTATGTTTTCTATAAAGTTATGTAATGCATATACAAATTAACTATTGCTTGCAAGTTATTTAATGTTATACAGTTTTGAAGGCTGGTAAAGTTTTAAGTGTATTTTAGCAGTAAATGTCCAATTAAACACTCTTTCATTATACATTTTGACTTTGAATAAGTCATTGTTTCCACGGCAACAAGACTTTTCTCTAGTTGTCTCCGGCACTAACAATATCGATGACAAATTAACTGTGCTCAGAATCACACAATTAATTTTTAGTTTAAAGCAATTTTAATCAACTCAAATTTTGTTCTAAACCGTAGAATGCGATCGTTAATTTTCTTTTAGATGTACATATAAATATATATGGCAAAACCGTAGTTATAAAAGTGAAATTATTTAAGTTAAACTTACTTTAACTAGTTCAGTATAAAGAGTAGAAAACATTTTAAAGAGAGTTAAAGAGCCTAAAAGAGAATTTATTGTAAATGCATGTTTTTTAAAAAATTCATTGTGTCGCCAACCCAGCGATAAATCGCCAAAACACGAAATTTTCATATTTTTTTTTACGGACGTTATATCAAGGTTCCGCAGCCAATTTTTTTTTTATAAACGTATATATCCTCATGAGAAGAATATTCTGTAATTTTTTTTTTAATTTTCTGAGTATGCGCTTATGGAGACCGTCCTTGTGAGCAGCCAAAAAATTAGAGACACCCTCTAATAACTAGTTGGTCCACCTTTAGCTCTGATCACAGCCAATATTCTTTGAATGGACTCAACAAGTTGATGAGGAATGTTGGCTCATGCTGACATAATGGCAGCTGTAAGTTGGGTCAGATTGGATGGTGGCATTTTCAAGCTTTGAAATGCTCTTTCAACTTCATCCCACAAATGCTCAATAGAATTGAGGTCAGGGGACTGAGCCGACCATGGAGGCAGGTTAAACTCCGATGTTCCTCAAACCAATTTAAGACCGATCGAGCATGTTGGCAAGGTGAATCGTCCTGCTGAAAGTGACAATCTCCATAAGGGAACATTATAGTCATGAACGAGTGTACATGATCGGCTACGATGTTGGGGTAAACTGTGCTGTTCAGAGTTGTGTCCACAGATATCAAGGGACCCAGTGCACTCCAGGAAAACATTTGCCACACCATAATTCCACCGCTACCAGCCTGAAGAGTTGTCATTTGGCAGGAGGGGTACATGAATTTGTGCTGTTTGCACCATATTCTGATTTTATCATCTACATGATGGAACAGGAAACTAGATTCATCGGACCAGGCTACTATTTTCCAGTCTTCAAATGACCAATTTCATTGTTCTTTCACCCACAATAGGTGCCTCTTCCTATTTTTCTATGATACCAAAGGCACTCTTTGATGGTCTCCTGCTTCTAAAGCCCATCCTTTGCAAAGTCCGTCTTGTTGTGCGTTGGTATTTGCTTTGTGATGCACCTGCAATATTTGTTGTGTTGTTTCCCTTCTGTTGCTGCAGACTATGCGTGCTATTCATCTTTCACCTCACTCGTTCACCAGCCTTTTTTGACCAGAATGGTCCTTATCGCTTGAACCAGCACCGATGATCATCACTCATTCAAAGTCACTGAAATCTTTTGTCTTACCCATTTTTACAGTAACTTTCCTGCTAACTACATTGTACGAAGCTGAAAGTTTCTTATACAGGGTGATTTTTTTTAAAGTTGTGAAAGTAAAACACTATAACAAAAGAACCACTGATCCAAATGACCTAAAATTTCACCAGTATGCTCCCAAAGCAGTGGGAATTTTTTTAGCATGGTTAAAAAAAAAACTTAAAAATCGCACCGACAGATGGCGCTGTAAGGTAGCAGAAACAAAGAATATCGTCTGTGGGAGGAAAACAATGGACGGTACTTTGAGAAACCTCTTTTCTAGACCCTCTGTCGTCATTGGACCTTTTCTTAAATTCTTAAGTGTCCTAAATCTCCTAAGAGCAGTTGCTGCGCTGTCATTATTCTGATAATACAGTTTCACTAACAACGCAAAAAAGGGTGATTTTTTTTAAAAGTTGTGAAAGTAAAACCCTATAACAAAAGAATCACTGATCCAAATGACCTAAAATTTCACCAGTATGGTCCTAAAGCAATGGAAATTTTTTTCGCGTTGTTAAAAAAAACTTAAAATCGCACCGACAGATGGCACTGTACATGCAGTAAAGTCGGGTTCATTGGCGTAAAAACATGAAATAGGCGCATCTCGTGTTCATTATTCTACGGAAATCCTCACAATGACTGCTGCATTGACAGACCGTGTGTTGTTAGTGAAACTGTATTATCAGAATAATGACAGCGCAGCAACTGCTCTTAGGAGATTTATAACACTTAAGAATTTAAGAAAAGGTCCAATGACGACAGAGGGTCTAGAAAAGAGGTTTCTCAAAGTACCGTCCATTGTTTTCCTCCCACAGACGATATTCTTTGTTTCTGCTACCTTACAGCGCCATCTGTCGGTGCAATTTTAAGTTTTTTTTTAACCATGCTAAAAAAATTCCCATTGCTTTGGGAGCATACTGGTGAAATTTTAGGTAATTTGGATCAGTGGTTCTTTTGTTATAGTGTTTTACTTTCACAACTTTAAAAAAAATCACCCTGTATATGCAACTGTGCATTGTTATATCATTCTGCGTCAATGTCAGACTGGTTTACTTTCAAATAAGAGATGTCTCTAATTTTTTGGCAACTCAGTGTATTTATATAATGATATTCTATACTGAATTAAAATTACTGTAAGCTAAATCAATAACTATTTTCTAAGAAAAGTGAAAATTTCATGCAAAAATCATAGAAGCTTTAAGTACGACAAATACATGAATATAAATATATGCACACATTGTAAAATTGTATTAAAATAAAATAATATTGTTTATTTAAATTGTTTTAAATTTCATTTAAACATGATATTCATATTATAAATTAAAGAACACGTAACATCACTAAAATATAGTATTGAAATTCTATTATATAAAAGTTGCAATGGTGAATCAATATGGTGAAGTTTGGTTTCAGTTTTACATTGTTTAGAGGTTGTCCTGTGCATTTCCTATTCAGATCCTCCCTGAAATTATTTTAGAATACAGCAGCCTTGTTATCCTGTACAATTATTTCAAAATTAATCATTCACAGAGAAAGAACCTTTACCCATTTTTTTTTTTTTTTTCACATGTAGTATCCGTATTTTCCTTAGTATTGATGCTTCCTTTCATGTAATCTCTGTTTTTTTTTTTTTTTTGATAAAATAACATCTGGAATGTGCAGCTCAATGTGACTTAAGAAGAAGTATAATAATTAAAATTTTATGTGCAATACAAATTCAAGCCTTTTTTTCCCGCCTTCTGCAAATGTGTGTGAAAGCAAAAAGGACAAAAAATTCATACTGACACATTTATTTCAAATTATGTAAATACATTTGAACTTTTAAGTGTGCAGGTTTACCATTACTGGCCTTTAATGTAACAGAATATTTCTTTTTAGAGATTACAAAATATAACAAAAAAATTAACATTTAAAATTATTTAAACTTTACAACCAGATGGATATTGAGGGTGCCACCAGTTTAAAATGGATATATTTTCAACTGGGTCAAATTCAACAATATCCCCATATACACCACTTTGTTTCGAACAACTAGAACCACTCTTAATTGTCTGTCGATAGTTAGAATAACAGAACGTCAGCTGAAGTTTCTGACGTCTCATATCATGCGCCAAATTAATGCGGACATCCGATAGTCTACTGCCCGTGATAATAGGTGGAACTACCACAAAATTTAAACATGATATTCTAAGGACCTTGCATCCTTCGTCAGGATTATGGTTGACATAGAGTTCGCTTGTTTTTTCATCTTCTTCCGATTTGGTCCACATGTTCCTGATCGCCAGTCTGTAGTTCACCGGTGTGGAAGCAGACTCTGTGGGTGTTTGGAATTTAAAATGGAAGAGCCATTTTCCATTTTGTTGCACACGCCACATAGATGTGCAGCAGAGATTTGACAGGGAATAAACATCGTCGGGTGCCATGCGAGAGAGTTGAGTGGTAAAATGGGGATACATGTAGTACAAAGCTCGGATGACGTAGGATTTTAAACACAAGGATCCTTCAATACATTCTGGTTGTAATCGCTGGGGAAGATTAGCATCTGTCTTGTAATGCCTGCAAAGAAAATATTATTAAAATAGCAGCAAGGTAAAGGGAAGAAAACAATGATAAAAAACTTCACATTTGGAAAATGTTACATTTATATTCACTTTGCATTTAAAAATAGAACAGGTATTTTCTCTAAGCTACTTCCCCTCCTCCTCCACCTACCAGAAAGCAATGTACACCTTCTGTTTGTAGCACATAAAAATGTTTCACAACTTTTCGTACAAACCATTACCTAAAATTAAAAAAGTCCTTCCAGCCTGTACTGGGAGGAAAAAATAGCTTTCCTATTGTTTTAAAATTATCTAATGTTATTCAAAAACAGCAAGGCTAAAATGCAAAGAACCCAATTACAGAAGATTCGTTAACACTGAATTTGAATAAGAAATTTGCCAAATTAGTAAGCTATGGCCAAGTTAGCTTCATTTATGGAGGCTTGTTTTTAGTTGCCAAATTTGCAATTTCAATTTATCAATTACTAGGTTTCAGCCTCTTCCTTCATTTTACGAATAGCCCATGTCTCTCTTTGTAAATGAAAATTCTACAAATGCTTTTCTTTTCATTTTCTTTAATTTTTTGCATTTTCCGTCATTACTGATGTAATTTGCACGTACCATACCCCTAATTGGCCAACCAAGTACGCCCAGAGGTACGCATACCCTAGGTTGGAAACGCTGGCTGTAGAATATTACCACTAAAAGGAAAATTATGTTTTAGTGAGCTCATTGCACTTACAGAGTCGTAAAATTCGATGTACTAAACATATTAACAAAGGTCTACAAAAAGTCAATTTTAGTGTTGACTGATACTTGATTTCTAAAAAATAAAAAATAATTCTCTCACCTTTTATACATTTTCAGCCAGAAGGAGTAAGATCTGCTAACAGAGTAAGATCCTTTGCAGATAGCGGCAAATATTTTCACATCTTCTGGTTTGATATATCTTCCAATGTGAAACCAAATGTCAACAGGATATTGAATGCCCGGCCTCTCTTTCAAATCTTCAGAAGTTGCTTTAGGTTTGATCTGTTTCTCTATTAAAGGTGAAAAAAAAAAACATTTTTCAATATTTAAAATTTAAATTAGCAATTGTTATTAAAAATAACAGGTAACTGTATCTATCTGCCTTATTTATTATATTAAATCAATATTTAAAATAAGTGTCAAAATTTGCACATGCAACATGTTACTTAAGGCTGTTCTCAAATCCAAAGAAGCTACTTTCTGAATTCCTTTTTGTTTGGAAACTCATAAAACTGGCAGGTTTTCGTATTCAGAAACTATGTAATTGAATGACAGTTTTTCCAATTTTTGGTAAAGGCTGATGATCTTTCAGAAAATACTATCAAAGTGGATGTTTTGAACCGAATTCACGATGCAGCTATACGAGAAAGGGAAAACACTTGTCACGTGACAAGAAGACACTTATAACTCAATCAACTTTTATCAAAGAATGGAAAACTCTATTTGATTCTAAATCATTTCAATAGTCAGAGCTGCCAATTTTATACCTTTATGTTTAAAAATGAGTCAGAAAATGTGTCAAAGTTTTGCATTGTTGAGCATGGAATTTGAGAATCACCTTAAGGGCCCTCTTCACGCACTTGAAAACACCCGCTCGCTAATGTTAATCCTATGGAGAATTATTTTTCTAATATCTCGTTTGCATTTCAATATTTTTAAATGATTTTTTTTTGCATTGGATAACAGATCAATCTCTATTTCCGCCGTTGATTACTTTTTCGGTTTTCTTTCCAGATTTTTTTTAACGAAGATACTTTCACTTTCGGAACCGGTTTCAAAAGTGAAAGTATCTTAGTAAAAAAAATCCGCAACTAAAATCGAAAAAGTAATCAACTGCGGAAAAAGTAATCAACGGCGGAAATAGAGATTGATCTCTGCTATCCAATGCAAAAAAATAGTTTAAAAATATTGAAATGCAAACGAGATATTAGAAAAATAATGCTCCATAGGATTAACATTAGCGAGCGGGTGTTTTCAAGTGCGTGAAGAGGACCCTTAAGTATTTATTTTAGCATAATTCGTAAAATAAGTAAATCATGCATATATTTATACATGCAAGACTATGGTATATTTATTTTGAATGTCTTATTATGTTTTATTTAGATTTAGCTTGTCGCACAAAAATTGAGTCCATCCTGAAAAAATAAGACAGTTTGGCAATTCACATTTTCTGAAGAGGATGGTATATTATTACCATGATTATTTCTGTTTAAATGAGTATCTATTAAATGTTTAATATTTTCATTAAATTCTCTACTTTTAACACTTTATAAAGTGTTCATGACTTTGATTTGTCTGTCTGCACTCTAACTCTCTTAAATATACCTTGATTGTCATGAGTCAAATACAGTTTTTTTTTTTTTTTTTTGCATTCTAAAAGTTCGGCAGCTTTTTCGCCAAAACCGGACTTTTGGATAGAAACTTACTGAAAATGAACCTTCAGTTGGACACTAATTAAAAGTTGGACCCGAAACACAGTCACCCCTCTGACCAGCTTGAAGAGAGTGCTCACACAAAAACAAAACCATCCTTATTAGTGAAAAATGGTTATTTTTTCACTATAAGGGCCTTGATGTTTTTTAAAAAGCTTGGAACATTTGAGCTTTAGAAATTGAGATTTACTGCCAAATGATGTAAACAGTTGTGAAAACGAACCTAATGAACTTTTATGCTTGTTTTTATCTATGAATTTATATGTATACAAACATTCTATTTATACTATGCTGTTGTTTTTAGGTGCGTTCGTAATTATATAAATACATAGCACCTATTGTCGTCGTCTGGTCCGTCCGCATATAACAACGCAAAAACTATCCAACCGAATGGTTTGAAATTTAAGATATATTATCTTTGCAGAATTTTGTCGAGACATTTCAAATTTTTTAAAAATCGAATCAAAACTTTAGAAAATATTAATAAAAACATTTATTAAGAAATTTGATTTTTTCTTTTTAAATCGATGCTTTCTTTTTATAGGAGCTTTAGAAGTTTAATCATCAAGCGACCGAGATGCTTATTTTATGACAGAAATGAATCTGCAGACGATATAATTCATTTCACAGAATTAGAAAGCATCAAGATCTGAATATTTATATAACTAGCTATAGTACGAACGCACCTCGTTTGTAACATTTGACGTACAATTTCCAACTTATTTTATTTCTGTTTGTATATGAAAAGGTCCTATACCGGAAAGGTACTGAAAACACTTGTAATAATTTCCTGTTCTTTTGAAAAAGAAAAAAAAAAATCATGCAAGGTACAAAAAAGCTTTCTTGATATGCAAAAGTTCCTTTTATGCCATTTTAAACTTAAGAAATACAAAATAGACTGAAAATGGTTGCATATATGATTTCCTTTTAATTGATAGAGGCAATCCTACATTTTCTTTAAGGCTGTTCTAAAAAAATATAACGTACCTTTACCTGCCCAACAACGCAAAACTTGACATATTCACACTCATTTTAACATGTAACAAGTAGTATAAAAACTTTTTTTAAAGTCAATTCCTACTTTTTAATCATAAATATATAAAATAAACCCATGCAGCATTAATGTCCCACGTTATCTTTGTTGAACATTTTTTTATAATCATCGTTGCGTTATTTTATTTTTGTTGCCATCACTCATTTGAGGAAAATCTTTCATTTCATTTATGAAAACAATGGGAGAAATTTTTTTCTCCCATATAAAACTAAAATTAATTAAATTTAATGAATGAATTAATATTTGATAAAACTGTATTAACATGGAGTGTCATCCACTACAAGTTTAAAAAAATGTATTTGAACTTGAGTGGATTAATAGAAAATATTTTATTAACGATTGAAAATTTGAACAAGATATACAAATATATAGAGAGTGTGAGCTAATAGTAGGAATTGAAAAAGCATGATATTAGCAAGAATAACTAATGAACCGATTTGGAATCAAATAATATTATTATATATATATATATATATATTTTCCAATTGTTGTCTGGTAATAATTCAGTATACTTGGTTGATTCTACTGTACTTAGCATCATGCCTATAGAATTATGAAATACTGAATTATTTTTAAAACACATGTGGGTGCAGCCAAGCTGAAGAGTACATCCACATATGTTTTTTCATATCCAATTCTTGATTGGTTCTCTTGTGGTCCAGTTTTTCCACTGAATAATGTTCATAATTAATTTATTAATCCATTTGTGTTTACATAATAGCAACTCCAATTTATAATTTTTTTTCCCCTTTCTCTCTCTTTCTTTTTAAATGTTCTTCAGGTATGAATAAATTTGGCTAATTACCATTGAAGCACATGCTATGGTAATTTTATGATTGCACAAGTTAATTATTAGCTATGTGGTATTCTGATTACACAATATCATTAATTATCTCTTAGTAGATTTTAGTAGAAGGATATTAGAACTTGATATGTTTTTGAAATTCATAGATATTATAATTATAATTATATATATATATATATATATATATATATATATATATATATATATATATATATATATATATATATATATATATATATTGGTTTGAATGCCTCTCATTGTTCTAATTGAATGTTTTCTTATGATGACATACTAATTCTTAGAATACCGCATCGCTTTAAACACAAACTTGGAAAGCATCTTTTAAAAGATCCTTTACTTTTATCTAAATAAGAATACCTGCCTTTAGTTTTTGAATAAGAACACCTGCAAATATCATGTATTTAAGAATACAAAAAATGAGTTTAGGAATGTGCCAGCAGCAAATTTGTATTTGAGGACAGCCTTAAAGGATTTCAAATTTTATATTCATGCAAAATGCATTTTTCATTTAAGGTTGAAAAGGAAAGAAAAAAGTGAAATAATACACGAGTAGAGGTAACATTAGATTAATATTTTTTTCACAATTCTCATTAACATCAAGATGCCGACACACATTATTTTGATAATACATGAGCATATACATCTATATTCTTTCTGCTTTTTTTAAACTACAAATTCATACATTAATAAATTTATGTAACTTCATTTTAGTTTTCTAATTAAAAACATTGGTTAAAAAAAATAGAAAAACACATAAATCAATTATATATTTTCAATAGATAAAAAACAGAAAATCACGTGGCCAAGAAAAAAGAGATTTAGTCTATGTACACACATAAAATGTTAATAAGCAAAAGTATTTCTATAAAAGAAATTATACATACTACGATTTTCACTGGAAGAGGAAATTTCAAAATCATCAATGTCTCTGTCGAACCAATCTACATCCAAATTGCGTACTCCTTCAACTGCAAAAGAAAACAAATTAAAAACAAAAATAAAAATAAATTCAAAAATACAAGTGATTTTGAAGTTATCTACAGCAAATTATTAAATAAATAACTTAAGCCACTTATTCAGTAATGCAGGGAAAGTCAAATTAAAGTTTTTACTTACCCATCATACGTAGTATAGGGTAAGTCTTGTAATTGTTTTGAAAATCGAAAAAATTTTTTGACGGATTTACACGTTTCAGACACTGAAGATTCCGAAAAACATATTTTTAGAAAAAAAAAATTTGCCGTCCGTCTGTGTGTCTGTAAATGCTCTATCTCCCGAAAAAATTGAGATAGAGACTTGCAATTTGGTATGTACTTAGTATGTAATAATGGGAAGAAGCCTATTTATATTTCAATAACCTCGATTAACCGGAACTATTTTTTTCGGACTCTCGAAATAGTCGTTCTTATAATAGGTATATATAAAAGTTTTCGAAATTGTTTATTTTAAGGAGTGACTATAAAAGACAATAAAAAAACATAAATTTTGCATAAAGCATGAAGTTGATCGGATAATGAGTTGCCGAGATATTTGGAATCCTATTTTCCACACTCTTCGATTTTTCATGACCCTGTATTTCATCCAAATTTCACTTTAAAGATATATTTTAATTGGAAATTTGACGCTTCATCAGATGCAATAAACCGCTAGTTAATAGGATTATTATTTTTGGAGTTATAAGGAAAAACCTCTTTCAAGCAATTCAGTAATCAAGCCTTTGAAGTTTAGGACGTCATCAAGCCACGATTTTATTTGAATTGCAATGCATTTTATAAGTAGTTTACACATTTTTATTTTAATATTTTACATTATGCATATCCATGATGGGTAAGTATTACGGTGGCCCCCAACGACTAGCTTTAAATGGAGTAATTTCTGTCACAAAATTCAAAGTGAAACATAAGAAGCACTTTATAAGAGTAAGAGAAAAGTAATGCATACAAAATCGGTATTAATACATTAATGAAGCATTTACAAAGTCAGTTCTATACATAAATGCACGAAAATTGCAGACATTAATACCACGTGCTACAGAATCAAAGACTTTTTTATTTTTCTATAAAAGAAGAACATCTCAAATTACAAATCAATTAACCCCTCATTACGAGAACTATAGTGGAGGTTATATGGTGGTATATGCCATATGGATTGCTGATTTAAGGAAGTCTACTGTACCTTAATTTCAGATCAAATAAATAACTAGCAATTTTATTTAATAAAATGTAACTTATTCCTATGTGGTACACTATTTAAATTCATTTATTAAATAAAATTATGGTATATAAGCATGTTATGAACATTTCCTTATAACTTATCAAAATTTGTTTTTATCAAATATAAATTTTTTTTATTAATTTATAGTAATCAGAATGTTTCTTTTACAATATAAGATAAATACACAAAAGTTTCATACAAACCTTCTTCACTTAAACTACTTCCAGCCGATTTCCGTAGTCGACCAGTACGAGCAGAACAATCAGCAAAATCAGAGAGCTTCACATCTGAAAATAATACATCAAAAGATTAACTAAAGGCATGATCAATTACTAAATGTCTCTTGTTAAAAATAAGAGCATGTGAAATTATCAAATAACACTTACTTATAGCAAGACAATTTTAATTTATAAAGTCATAATTTGGAAATTAACCATTCTTAATGTTTAGTTTGATCAAGGCCATAGCAAATGGGAGGACCACCAAGGTTTTATCCCCCTCCAAAATTTTTATCAGGATAACTATATAAATACGCCATTAAGTATCAATAAAGACAATCAAC
The DNA here is from genome assembly GCA_963931845.1 of Maratus michaelseni. Taxonomy (NCBI): domain Eukaryota; kingdom Metazoa; phylum Arthropoda; class Arachnida; order Araneae; family Salticidae; genus Maratus; species Maratus michaelseni. Next base: position 275,717,273 of record OZ007597.1, read on the forward strand.
ATTCTTAAATCAAAATTCTATATGCTAGCATGTTGAAAAAATTAATGCAATTTCTAGAAAGTCTTTAAAATTCACACAACTTTTAAGAATGACACTTTGTAAAAGCGGGATATCCATGCTATCAAACAAAATGGCTAGAATATTCTAATATAGGGTAGACGTGCCAGTAATGGACACCCTTAAAGAATTTCTTTAAAAATTATTTTTTAATTAATAGTTATAATTGTTATATTCCACATTTCTTAATATTATATTAATCTACCAACAATATTTAACCATTCTCATAGTCACATTTACCAATGTGAATCGAAATTTAATTGTAAATAGCAGAAATAAATCAAAACACCCTAAATTCCAGCAATGGACACCTCACAAAAAGTAATAGATAATTGATATTATGATTGTATTTAAAACTAGAATTTAAAGAGAGCATATTAATGAAATAAAAAAAGCTGAATTTTTATTGGTTATTTTTTTATAAACCAAAAACACTGAAGGTGGCCCATTACTGGAAGGCGGTCCATTACTGGCACATCTACCCTAGATTCTCAAACTTGTTTAACAGAAACTCTTCAAGAATTCGCCGAGGGTCTAATTCCAAATATCCACAAATTGTGACACATGCTCCAGGGAAGAGAATTTCGACAAAAAACATTTGAAAATATAGGAGGATGCAAGTTTCAAAACTAGCCTTTTCCAAAATTTAAAAAATTGTATTTTCTGTATTAATCTCTATTATATATGCACTAAAAAAACACTTCAATCTGCCAAAAAAATAGTTTCAGTATGTATTTCTGGCATAGTAAAATCTTGATTTATAATGAAAACCAAGCAGATAAGAGGTTTTTAGCAATTTATACAAATTTGAGTGTCTGGATAAGACGAGTTTTGAAACTCACATCCTCATATGTAAAAAGTTTCAAGAAATCTTTAATTTGGATGACACTAATGTTGATACATCAGCAGGTTTCTCGCTGACTTTTGACAAAACTCAGCAATTTGGCTAATATGAAAAAAAGCTGTAGCCAAATGAAAAAAAATGTTAGCAAAATCGATTCATCGTGAAACATTGAAAAATCGATCTTTAACACCTTAATGTACTCTTTTGTTTATCAAAATGTCTTAAAATAACCTAATTTTTTGTAACTATTTCTTATAAATAAGTTATTCATCTCAATTGAACTATCTGTTACAGAAGCTATTAAAAATAAGTATTTCTAAATGTCTTGCACAATCAACAAAAAAATTTCAATCTTTATTTAACTCATTGAAATGTTATGAAATAAAACTTTTTAACCCAATTTAACTCGGCATTTTAAGATATTACGAAACAGCGATCTTTGATTTAATGCTGTGAAAATATATACTAAAAATTGCTATGAGATTTCAACAGGCTGATAGAAAAAAAAAAATTGATCGGACAATGACATTTTGCATACAACTAGTAAATAGGGATGAGCGGTAAATGGCTAATACCAGCACCACATCCCAGCAAACATTTCTCTATTTGGAGCCTGATGCAAATAACTATCTTTTATCATCCAACTGGATTTTCCCTGGATCTTTTAACTGCAGTATACTGTTTCTATTGCTCTTGAAGTTAAATGTGCTTTACATCCCAGAAGTTCAAGGCAAATTTGTCAAGAATTTTAGTAGATATTCGACAAACCGTGTAAAAAGCAAAAGCGTCCACTTAATTTTTGGACAGCAGTGTATATAGTACCATACTTTTTAAAAATAAAGAATAGCTTCTGTTTCAGTTTTTTGTAAATCCTTTGAAAATACAAAATTTAAAAAAGTGTAGAAAAAAAATTTATAACACAGTCACAAATACACAATATAAAATGCAACCACAATGTAGAAATAAATAAAAAAGGTGTCTCACTTGTCCTAGGATTTAACCAAATCGAAATATCCGGAGGAAATATTGCTAAAAGTTCGTAAAAATAGAAAAATAAAGAGGAAAATATTGCTAAAAGTTTGTAAAAATCAAAAAATGGTGAAGAAAAACTCGCTAAAACTTTGTAAATAGTCGCAAAACGGAATAAAATCGTTGTTTACTTTGTGGAAAAGCTTGTCGGAAGAAGCACGAGTTCTGATTGGCTAGACTTTGGAGGCTGCCAATTTTTCGGTTGGTGTGCGTCAAGAAAATCGCCGAATCTGGTGTCTCGCTTGTTCTAGGATTTTGCCCTCGATTTTTACAAACATTTAGCAATTGTTTTCCTCTGGATTTTTCTATTTTTACAATTTTGCTATTTTTTCCCCCTTTGCTTAACCTTTGGGAACAGATGTGTTACACTCACGCTAAAAGGTAAACAAAAGATTGGCGACTGTTTGGTTGGCGCAATTTCCAAGACTGCGCCAAACGAATAACTTAATACAATGGCTAGGTTGCCATTAAAGGAAAAAATCCCCTAAATTTGGCGACTTTTTTCTTTTTTTTAACCGATTAATTTTTTTTTTTTTTTTAGCGTGAGTGTAAAGCATCTAAGCCAACCTTTGTAAATTGTCACAAAACTGAATAAAATCAATGTTTACTTCGTGAAAGAAATTCTCATAGGAACTGTGTAAGTATTGCATTCTCTGTCACAAAATAGACAGTTTATGATTGGGGAGCATCTCAAGATTCCTGATTTTTCGAATGCATGGAACTCATACAAGCAGCAGTTAGTAACTGATATGTATGTAATGTACGCTTCAAGTACATTAATCAAAAAAAAAAAAAAACCCTGGATGCATGAAACTCATGGTGCAGCAATCTCTAGAATGCATGAAACTCAAACAAGCAGCAGTTAGTAACTTATATACATCTACGCTTCACGTACATTAACCCCCCCCCCCCAAAAAAAAACAAAAAAAACTTGGATGCATGAAACTCACAGTGCAGCAATCTCTAGAATGCATGAAACTCAAACAAGCAGCAGTTAGTAACTTATATACATCTATGCTTCACGTACATTAACCCCCCCCCCCCCCCAAAAAAAAAAACAAAAAAAACAAACTTGGATGCATGAAACTCACAGTGCAGCAATCTCTAGAATGCATAAAATACATCTTATCAAATAAAATCTATAAAAATTCACTTACCTTTTGTTATTATTGTTTGTATTCATCTTTTAATAACATTACAATTTAATCAGCATTAACAAACGTATACAATCAAACAGAGCGGCATCTATCGAATATTGAAATAAAAGGTGTTGCCAAAATGTCTATAGAAAAATAGTGTTGCCACTGTAATAATATATATAACACCTTTATTTCTCATCTTTTGTTGTTTTTTAATATATCACAGGAATTATCCTTCTATGACATACCACAAAACTTTAAACCATTAAACCACAAAATACATTTCACAAATGTAATTCAACAAATCCGACACACAATAAACCAATCAAGACTTTCTTCTATCTTTGTTCTGAGCTCAAAACCCAATCCAATTTCCAGAACAAACAACAATAAACCAACCAATCAACCACAGTAGGCGTGGAAGAAACATAAGAAACAAACCGGTAGCAAGTAAAACTAATTTATCGCTTCGCCAAATTTGCCGCCGCCAACTGTCTCACTTGTTCTAGGATTCAACCAACCTTTCCCTTATTTAGAGCCTGATTCAAATAACTTTATCCCTTATCATCCAATTGGATTTTCCATGGATCCTTTTAATTGCAATTGCAGTATATACTGTTTCTACTGTTCTTGAAGTCAAATGTGCTTTACATCCTTCAAGTTCAAGGCCAATTTGTCAAGAATTTTAGTGTAGATTAGGGGTGCACAACCTGTGGCTTGCGATCGGATTACTGGTGGCCCGCGTATCAATTTCGCTGATCGGATGCAAAAAATCGCGAATTTCGCCGATCGGGTGCATAGAAATCACGAAATTTTCGTATAAATTGTAAATTTCGCCGATCGCTTGTGTAAAAATCATGAATTTTGCCGATCGGGCCCGTAAAAATCGCGAATTTTGCCGATAGGGTGCGTATAAATCGCGAATTTTGCCGATCAGGTGCGTATAAATCGTAAATTTCGCCGATCGTATGCGTAAAAATTGCGAATTTTGCCGATCAGGTGCGTAAAAATCGCACATTTTGCCGATTAAGTGATTAAAAATTACGAATTTCGCCAATAGGACACGTAAAAATTATGAATTTTGCCGATCGGGCTTGTAAAAATCGCGAATTTTGCCGATCAGGCCCGTAAAAATCACGAATTTTGCCGATCGGGTGCGTATAAATCGTAAATTTCGCCGATCACCTGCATAAAAATCGTGAATTTTGCCGATCGGGCCCGTAAAAATCGCAAATTTTGTTGATCGGATGCGTATAAATCGTTACTTAGAATTTTTTTCCGGCACTGGCAATCTTTAAAGCTAAATTTACTCCCTCAAATAAAGTCAAGGAGTATTTTCACTCTTGAAAATAATCTTAGCTTAGCTATAACTCTTGTATAAATACAAACGTAAACTGTTGATATATCCTTGCCAACAGAACTGAATACGTTGACTGGGAAGGAAGGAACATAGGAACCTTACCCCCCCCCCCCCGTCACACCTCCTGTAAACAAAATTCTACTGATGGTGGCCCTCGACAACCCAGTCATTTTTGTAAGTGGCCCTTCGCTTAAAAAGGTTGTGCACCCCTAGTGTAGATATTCGACAAACCGTGTAAAAAGCAAAAGCATCCACTTAATTTTTGGACAGCAGTGTGTAATAGTACCATACTTTTGGAAATAAAGAATAGCTTCTGTTTCAGTTTTTTGTAAATCCTTTGAAAATGCAGAATATAAAAAAAATGTAGGGGAAAAAAGTTAAAACACAGTCACAAATACAAAATATAAAATGCAACCACAATGCAGAAAGAAATAAAAAAAGGTTTACTGTAATTAGTATAATTGGTGCAATTGTTGCTGTAGCATATCTGACATGGTACAGATAATACTTAAGTACCAAATCTGTATATATATATATATATATATTATATATATATATATATATGCATTGCTATCATCATATATATTATTTCTGTTATCAACATCCCTTTTTCTAAACAAATATAAAACACAGAACGATAAATGAGACACCATAGGAAAGGATTTTGAACAGACTTCTGACATAGTACACCCACATTTCATTACATGTTTTTTGATTAAAAATTGCTGTTAATTAAAAATTAAAATCGGCATTGTTTTCCTAAATGAAATGAAAGATTTTTCTCAAATCAGTGTTGCCACAAAAATAAAATACCACATTATATCATGTTCAGCAATGATTTTTTTTTAAAAGTAAATAGTACATTAAAGATAAAGTGAGACATTGTTGCTGCACGGGTTTATTTTATATTTATGATTAAAAAGCAAAATTCAAATTCAAAATGCTCGATTTATTTTTCTTTATATCATGTTTTTTTTTTCCAAAACAGATGATGTCACCCTCTTATGCAGTTAAAATACGATTGATATACATTGCCTTTGCTATCATATATCAGTTTTTAGCGTAACTTTGATGGAATAAATGAGATGATATTCTGGCTTGACGAATGTTGTTTGCAGATATTTTTAGTCCTTGATTTTTCTTTTGAAGTTTAAACCTGCAGCTAAAAAATATTAGATATTGGTAAAAAATATTAGACTGCAGTGCGAAACCTTCACACAGGTCCACTAGAGTACGGTTTATTTGTGTAGATAAATGTTATATATATTTCATATTACATTATTATGTCTTATTTATGCAAGATTAAATAAATTGCTTCCTGATGTACATAAAATAAGTGATGTAAATAGTGAACAAATTGCTTGTGTGTTTTATACATGGATAGGTACTATTTCATACAGATATAACAATGTCATGAAATTTTAAAATATAAATAAGAGTTGCTAGAAAGTGTTTTAGAAAATTTTGCTTTTCTCGCCAAATTTGAACTTCTCTTTTTCTTTATTGCACCAAGACCCCTGTAACAAAAAAGGGCTATGATGTCATACACTCACGCAGTTTTTTTTTTTTTTTAAATCTGTTATAAAAAGGATAAAAGTCGCCAAATTTAGGGGATTTTTTCCTTTAATGGCAACCTAGCCATTGTATTAAGTTATTCGTTTGGCGCAGTCTTGAAAATTGCGCCAACAAAGAAGTCGCCAAACTTATGTTTATATATGTTTGTGTGAGTGTAAAACATCTGTTCCCAAAAAAGGATACTTTTCCGTTATACGGACACCATGCCAAAATATATGCTAATGCATAATGTATGTAAAAGTATGTATGTATGTAAATGTATGCTTGGTGACAATGGTGTCCGTATAACGGAAAAGTACCCAATAAAGCTTTAAAGAAATTTAAAGAGCCATCTATTAGTTTATTTCATGTGTTAGGTAGTCAGAATATAACAACACAAATTGGTATTATTCATACTTCAAAAATTTTGCCCTTGGTGGGATGACATACAACATGGAGGCACTTTATACCATTTTTCTTCAGTTAAAAACCCTGCTTTTTCTCCCAAATACAGAAGAATATTTTTATTAAAATATTTATTTCCAATGAAAATATTTTTAACATATTCAAGTGATCTGATTAAACTCTGACTGGATTTTGTTTACTAGGTTGATTAATTTGGCATCTTTTACTCATCATGTGAAGGAAAAGATCTATTTCTATATAATATTACAATGGATTTGGTCAAGATTGATTATATAATATTGTTGATAGCTGACAATAAATGACAAAACTACTTTAGAAATATTTTTTGTTGATAAGAGCATTAGTTTGAAGGATTAAATAATCATTTTTATGGCAATTTCACTATTATGCAAAGAAAGTTCATCAATCTATAAAAATATGAAGTTAGAATAATTACTTTTAAGAATAACTTGAATGTTTTATGAATATTTTGCATATTTTACTTTAATCGCATAAAGCAATTTAAGTAAAATATGCAAAATATTAAAAAAAACATTCAAGTTATATTATTAGGAATTATTCTAAATTCATATGTTTTTAAGATGCCTTTATATTGCACAATAGTGAAATGATACACACATCAGGACAGAATGGTTATTTAATTCTTAGAACGTAATATGGAAACAAATGTAATTCAAATGTTCTGCAATTCAAAATGATCCGAATCGAATATACATTTCATAATTTTATTAATTTCTTCTTTACATTTTTTTTTTCCTAACACAGGTTCAGTGGTGAAATGTAAGGGATAAAACATTTTTATTTTGTAAGTTCATAAACGTAAACCGTCATTTTCAAAGGTTGTTTAGAATTTATTTTTAATACAACCAAAGAGCAAAAAATGGCACAAAAACATGAAATAGGTAAAACAAATATCAAGAAATGTTAAGTAATTTTATGATATTCTTTTAGCCGTAAAATTTGAACGAACCAAAACATCATACGAGGAAGTACAAGCTTTAAAAGAAAATACTGCAAAATCAAATAAATTAAAGTAATTGACACTACATCTGTAGCAAATTAAACAATATTATAATTCAATTTTAACAATGAAACAATAAAAATACTAATGCAAACCTGATGCAATATCACGATTCCTTTTCTTTTCACCCTTTTTACCCCCTTTCGGCATGTTTCATAAACTTGAATGAATGTGTACAGTTAAATGGTCAGTTGATATTTTAACGTATGGAAAAACTTCATAATAAAAAAGTTATGAAAAATAAATAAAAATAATATTTTTGTAAAATAAGATAGAATATCCATTTTTCCACCACCTGCGCTGGCCGCCATGGCCACAGGAGCCCGACGCTCAGAGGCTCAGGGCGCAAGCGCAAAATATATTCTCCTCCCCAAAGCATTTTATAATATTTATGGAAGAAAATATTTATGATTAGCTAAAAAAAAAAAAATTAGTTGTTGTTTAATTAAATTCCAATGTAGTAATTAAGTTATTAGTAGCTTTTAAATACGCCCCAAAATCCAAAAATATTTCTGAAAATCCGGAAGTTCATCTTCAAAATTGTATATTTAGCGAGAGTAAAACTTGGGATTGTGGGATAATTTAACAGTGCAGGCTTAGAGAGAAATTTATCTCGACTGTAGCATCAGTTGAATTATTTAAAAAAAAATTGGTGAAATAATTGGCTAAGCGGGATCAAAATTAAAACTTGTGTTGCATTATTTGCACTTTGGAGATAATCCGCATTCTCCCGGCAGCCAGAAAGACTATTTCACTATGGAAACTACAAGTCGCTTTAGAAAAATCAAAATGCATGGTTTGTGTTGTTATGATGATTTAATCTTTTCAATTTCCCGGAAATGTATAAAGTACAGTTCTTCGATTATTATGTGTATGAACAAATGTTTGTGATTGAATGCGAGGTAGAAAATCCGGCTTTCCCCACCTCAGAGCGATGTGTTGTTGTAGTAGATTGTTATTATCATGGGAGTTTAATTGAATTCTGAAGTTTCTCATACACCAGTGTATTTAATTGCTGCAACAATGTGGAACATGATGTGTGATGTGATGCCCACCATCGCTGAAGACAGCCTTGGTCAACGGGGCCAGTTTTCAGCTGATGAGGCTAATTTCGAACAGCTCATGGTGAATATTTTGGATGAGCGCGATAAGCTCCTAGAGACTTTGAGAGATACTCAAGAAAACCTTGCAAACTCTCATATAAAACTGAATGATCTAACTAAAGAGAAAGAAGCTTTACAGAGACAACTGCAGGCAAATTTACCTCAGGTAATCTTTTATTTTTCTTTGCTATCGAAAACATGCTGCATCGGAATGTGGTTTCAGTTTCGGTATTCAAAGCTATGAAAATTGTCAAACTTGGCCAAAAGTTCATTACACTTTTGGCGTGCAACTAAAAAAAAGTGCATTATTTTATATTTTTTATGTAATTAATATAGCTGAAAACTTTTCTTTTAATCTGTTAAAATATTTAATATATTTTCCAAATATAAGAGTAATTTTATAGCTTTTATAAAAAAAAAATCATTGCAAAATTGATAATTTGGGGATTGATTACATTTTTTTAATAATTTTTTAATGATTGAAAAAATATTTAAAGTTATTTTAAAGTCCGTTTTTGATTGTGTAATATTGTAAATATGTACCTATATATAATAAATTAAGTACAATATTTGTAAAAATATTGCATTAAAATTTTCTAATATTATATTAAAAGTTTGGACAAGCCCTTTCATCTTTACTCTTTATACATATTTTATGTGGCAGATCTGAAAAGTATATCTAAAATAATGATCTTTTAGAAAAGTAATGTTGAAATAATTACAGAAAATCTTTTTTAAAGTTTTGTTTTACTTATAAAACATAATTTAATTGAAAAAGATATCCTCATTGACCCTTGAAAAGTTCATTATATTGCAATTTTTATGTTATATTAACTTATAACTGAAATTTTTTCTTTAATCTGTTATAATATTTAATATATTTACTTAAAGGAGAGTAACTTTGTAGCTGTTATGAAATCTCCATAACAAGGTAATTTGATTATTGATATAGTAGCACTAATAATTTTAAATTTAAAGTAATGATTGAAAAAGATTGTTATTTTGATTACCATGTTCGTTTGTAAAATAAATTTTGCACAAATATAATAAATTTTATTCAATATTTGTTAAATTATTGCATTAAATTTTTTTAACATATTAAGAAAGTGGATAAATCACATTCCATGCATTATATTAACAATAAGAGATTAATATTTTGTGCAGTTAATATAAATGAAAACTTTTCTTTTAATCTATTAAACTATTTAAAATATTTGTTTAATTTGAGAGTCATTTTATAGATAAAATCCTCCATGGTATGATAATAATTCGATGATTGTAATCTCTGAATTGTAAACACCTCAAGAGTGTGCAATTTGTTCATTATGCAGAGGTGTAATACTATTCAGAGGTAAAAATATACAGATATATAAATATTGGTGATTGAAAAAGAATACTCGCTAAATAGAGGTGTCCATTATGGAGGTTTTACTGTATATATATTGAAAAATAATGGACTTATTTTAGAGACCATTTTAGCTTGTAAAATAAATTTTAATTAAGGATGCATTCATAAAATCGAAATTCATTGAACTCATGCAAATAGTTTTTGCACTACCTGTTCGCAAAATCTCTCTGTGTACTGAGTACATTTCGAAATTGTGTTCGTAATCAAAAACCAGTGTGTTTAGTTGTGTAACTAAATGCACTGAAGAAAAAGTCTGTTTAGTTCATATTGTAGTGGTGGCATGCAAAGTGAATACTTTATACAATTTAAATTTCTGCAATTATTATTTCTGTGTTGTTTTAAAGCAGCTTTAAATTAAAAAGAAGCATTTAGAATTGGGATAATTTGTTGTTTGTATTTTTTTAATCATATTTCTTCAATGTACAGTGTGTAATACTAAATAATAGCAATTCTGAAATTAAATTAATATAATATAATATTATATTTCTTTTTATATATGAAACAAATATTTTTTTATTTTTAAAATAAGTTAGAAAAGTATTCTTTTTCTTTATTATTTTTTTTAATTTTGAAATAAATTATACTGAATGTATTTTGTAATTTTGAAATGAATTATAAAGGATTTTTTTTTTTTTTTAATTTTAACTTAATAATAGCAATTTAAAAATCATTATAATTATATATTTTTTTCTTTTTATATATGAAAATGTATTTTTTCTTTTTAAATAAATTAGAACTGTATTTTTTAATTTTAAAGTAAAATAGAATTTTTTTTTTCTAAATAAATTGAAAAGGTATTTAAAAAAAATCAATTCAAAAGAAATATATATATGCTTTATTTTTAACCAAATAATAGCATTTCATATGAATTAAATAATCATATATATTTATATACAATCGAACCTCATTAACGCGAACAATCACAGGGAAATTTTTTTTTCTTTGTGTTGCCTATACTTTTAAAATATTATATACAACTGGAAACAGTTTGTGGTAAAAGTAATTCACATTAAGTGTGTTCATGTTAATGAGGTTCAACTGTATATTATATATGAAAAAAAAATATATTTTTGAATAAATTAAAAATGTAGTTTTTAATTTAAAAAAAATATTTTAAAAATAAATTAGAAATGTACTTTTTAATTTAAAAATAAATTATAAAAGATTTTGAAAAATAAATTATTATTATTTTTAATACATAAATTGGAAAAAAATATTTTCTATAACCTAAATAATAGCAATTCAGAAATTATTCCGTATCCTATATTTTTCTTTTATGTTTTTCTTCTCAAATAAATTTGAAAAGTAATTTTTTTTCTTTTTTTATAAAATAAATTAGAAGTTATTTTAAAAAATAAATTAGAAGTATTTTTAAAAATAAATTATAAAGTATTTTTTAAATTTTAAATAAATTTGAAAAGCTTTTTTTGTAAACTAAAAAACTAAATAATAGCAATTCGAAAATTAAATGTTTATGCATATATTTTTCTTATTTTATATGAAAAATAATTTTTTTGTTTAATATATTTTTTTTCTTTTTAAATGTATTTAAAAAGTTTACTTTTTAAATAAATTAGAAATGTATTTTATTTTTTCAAATAAATTAGAATTAAAATATAAATTTAAATATTAAAATATAAATTCGTATATTATTTATTTATTTATGTATTTGTGAAGTTTAAATTTCGTTATGAAATATTACAAAAAAGAAAAAAAAATGCTGAATTAATTACATTCTTTTAAGTGCAAACCAGGTTAATGTTCCGTAATTGGATTGCACATTTTTTAAAACAAAATCATGCTTAAAAACTGTAAAAAATCAGCACATAGTGATACAGTTTCCAAACAAATTGCATTTGAAAATACCTTTTTTGTTTTTCTATATGATGGTGCAAAAATTGAAATTTCGCTATGTTTAGGTTTTTAAAAAATTACAGTAAAAGCAAAATTTATTACCCAGATTGTTCCCACCATCAAAATGATGTAGCATTATACTCATGGCTGTGTTTTATAATATAGATGCATACTAATAATAACTATGTGTAATGATAGTGATATGAAATAATTTGGAAATCATAGCTTTTTTTTTTCTGTGATGCTTTTTGTGACATCATTATATCTATACTAATAAAAGAAAAATGTTTGTGTGTGTGTGTGTGTAAAATATAAAGATTAACCCCTTAAAAGATTCTTTTCAAAATGTCATTTTTCATGTTTTTTGTTCCATATATATGCAAGCTCCACTGTTCAAAATACGAAAAATTAAAAAATACTCACTTAATCTGGGTATCTTCTTTTCTATGACTGTGTAATCTGTTGTTATAAAAAATATGAATATTAACCCTTTCAGAAAAAAAAATTCCAAAAGACATTTTTGGTGGTTTTACTATTTTCTGCAATGTTTTTAAAATTTTGCATCCACTCCAGAAATAGAAATACGAAAAATGTCAGACCCTATCTACATTTATTTTTTTCAAACAGTGGTATCCCTTTAAAAAATATGCCCTTTCGAAAACGTAATTTCCTCAAAGTCACTTTGAGCGATTTTTGCATTTTTCTGCAATGTTTACATTTCTGCATCTGTTCTTTTGGTCCAAAATACAAAAAAGCAAGACATACCCTCTTAATTAGCATTCATTTTCGGTACTTACGTATTATCCGTGCCAGTTTTAAGCCAACTGCGCCAGGCATGGAGCCAATATTACTAATTATAGTAACCCTTATATTTTTTTTCTTGCTACATGGTACATGCCTGGGAATAATCTATAATATTATTCTTTCTTATTTACTATGCTATTTACCATTTATTAATTTTATTAAAATAATGTTATTTACTATTTTATAAATTTAATAAACATATATTACATTTTATTTATTTTATATTAATTACCATTTTTAACAATGTTATTTGATAATGTTAAATTACTGCTTTTGAAAACATGATTGGCAACGATAAACAAGATTGGTACTTGGCAACCATTTTTAGCGATCAATCTCCTGGCACGGATAATACGTAACTACCTCATTTTCCTTTCAAAAGACGCAATCTGTTAAAAAATATTAATATTAACCCTTTCAAAAAAGTTTCTTTCTCAAAGCCGCTTCATACTTACCTTAACGGCTTTATTTCTATTGCCCTTACGGTTAGCATTAGGCACATTTTGATTTAAAAAATAAACTTAATTTTATACAATCGCTCCGAAATTTTAATACAATATACCAACCTTTTAGCTAATGATCGAGTATGAAGATTGTTTCGTTCAGCAATTGCTAAATATTAAGCTGAGGAATAAACAGTTTGAGAATGGAATTTTTTCTCATTGTATTAACGATAACCTATTAACATTGTACACTCTTTGATTGAATATGTAAACTTATTTTTGCACTAATGCTATCAAATTTTTATACAATACACTAACTTTTAACTGTTTGTTATTCAAGTAAAATTTTGGTTAGGAAATAAGGAGAATTAGTGGTAAAATAATCTGAAGGGAAAAAAAAAATCCCATTAATATTAAAACAGTTGCATGTTCTGAGGTTTGGATTTTTCGGTAATGGGCTATGTTCTACTAATATTTCTACCAGATATTTTATTATTTAACCCCTTTTGTGCCTTCTTTGCAATGAATCCCCCCCCCCCCCCCACACACACACGCACACACACCCTGTCCATGTGATTAACAAGGAAAGGACTGAGCTTGGTAATCATAGATTTTTATTATTTTTATATATGTTGTAGGGTAGAAGCCTCTTAGTATCAGGTTCAACAGATTTTATGCAACGCTCCTTAGTTCTCGAGAAATGGGGGGTATAATATTTTAACACAACTTAAATACTTACTATGTAACGAAATTACTGTGTTGGTTGTAGCTCAGTTGTTATGACATCAGCTCGTTGTTCCAAGGGCCCGGGTTCGAAACCGGGATGAGCTACGTTTGTTTTTCTCATTTTTTGTTTTATAAATATACTTGTAATTATTATTTAATAATCCTAATTAAAAATTATAATATTGTGCATTAATTACAATGTTAACCTATTTATTTTTTATTTGTAACTAAATCGTTGTATAAAACATCATTAAACAGTTCATTTCTTTTTTTATCACTTTTAAAATACATTTCATATTGATTTATTGATGCAATGATATTGAGCAATTGTGCCAATTCGTAATTTTAAAGAAAAATCATTTATGTATTGCCTTAACAAGGGAAGTCAATGCGATGATAATACTACTCTATTTTTATAGTAGAAGCATACTTATATTAAAATTTAGCATAAGAATTAAACTACAACATACTTTTTTGCATATTAAAGATTTTTAAATTTGTAGTATGATTGCGCATTGAATTAATTTTAAATTAATAAAATAAGGTATGATTTTGTCACAATTTTGTAATTTTTACTTGTCAATAATGGATTCATTTAAAAAAACTCTTTAAATGATGAGAAATATTTAATATCTCAAAATCAGGCTTAAAAATCAAATAAATTAAATAAAAATTTAAATATGTTAACATTATATTAATGTACGATATTTAAAATTTTTAATTGAGATTATTAAATTATAATTACAAGTATATTTATAAAACAAGAAATGAGAAAAACAAACGTAGCTCGTCCCGGTTTTGAACCTGGGCCCTCGGATCAACGAGCAGACGCCATAACAACTGAGCTATGACCAACGTAGCAATTGCGTTAGAAAGTAAGTATTTAAGTTGTGTTAAAATATTAGACCCCCTTATTTCTTGAGAATGAAGGAGCGTTGTATAAAATCCATTGAACCTGAGACTAAAGGACTTCTACCCTACAACATATATAAAAATAATCAAAATCTGTGATTACCAAGTTTGGTCCTCTCCTTGTAAGAAGAAGTGCATGTTTGTGTGGTTATTTTAGCTTTTTTGTGTTGGTTTGTGAGTGAAGTAGGAGTATATGTAGTTATGACAAAAAATCAATGTTTCCAGATAGTCGAAAGTCAATTTTCCCCAAATCAATGTTTTTTTTGTTTGTTTGTTTTTTTCCCCGAAAAAGTCCTTAACTTAAATTCTACTCAAAAAAGTTAATTTTAAATTTACCACGATAAAAAAATATTTAACTAATTTAAGCTCAAAATTTTTCCCCAAATCAAGTTATTTATTTATTTTTATTATTTTTTAAAAATACCCCATTTACAATAATAATAATAACGAACTTGCGAACTGACATTTTTATTGTGATTGATTACTTTCTTGGAGAAAATAACACGAAGTACGAAAAGATAAATAATAAATTAGAACTTAAAACACGTGTAAACTGTAATAGTAATTATTAAACTAAAGATGCAATATATTTAAAGTGATAAAACAGAACATATAAAGGTTTATAAATACCTTTTTAATATAAAGATCGGCGTGTTTCGAACGCACAAACGGCGACATTTTCAAGTTTATTTTCAAAAATGTTTGCAAGAATAGTTTATTTATCATTTTTATCTTGAAATTTTAAGATTAGTAAAATAATTTATCCATCAAGACTTTGTTTCCCATCCATTATTCATGAATCAATAGAAATCTATATGCACAGCGAGAACATATGCAATGAATCAGCCTCTTTTGAATTACCTAAAATTTGGCACGAGATGCTTTACAAATTAAACAAGCAATAAGAAAATATTAATTTTGGCATTTACAGCTGACCATTTTTAAGCACCTGCTTTTATATTACATATGTTCTTGTGGTTTGTGTTTATAAAGTTTTTTTTTTTTTTTTTTTTTTTTTTTTTTTTTTTTTTTTAAATGCGAGAATAGTTTATTTATCATTTTCATCTTGAAAATTTAATTCGAAACATGTTGATCTTTATATTAAAAGGTTTTTATAAGCCCTTATTTGTTCTGTTTAATCACTTTAAGCATACATACATCTTTAGTTTAATGATAAGTGAATTTCTTATATTAATTATGTAATATTATGTCCACATTATGATAGTTAAGTCAGTTAGCTTAAAAGCAAAGATACAGACAGATATGTGGTTTTATGTAATGATCTTGTTTCAGCATAAGAAAAAAAGAATCTGATACACCCATTTTGTCTAGAGGTGTCGTACAACAATTTAAAAAGTGTAACTCTGAAAATTAAAGACAGGACTATTTAATTAACATAATCTTATTCCTTACTTTTCTTTGAACATTTTTACAATTTGGCAATATCTACTAATCTTCGACAAGTAAAATATTATGTTGTGTCTTACAACTATTAATTTGTTATCAATTTTAAAATTCCAAATTTTAATCCATTTTAACCATCCATACCCTTTTAAACACAGCTAAAATATACTTATCTCACAAATTAATTAATTACTGAATTATTTATCTTTAAATTACTAACAATTCTAAGAGAATTGTCATCTCGTAAATGAAATATTTAATGAATTTAATTCTCAACAACAAAAATAATTCACCTTTACAATTATCTCTCACACAGTGGTTACTGAAATCTTATCACTAGGATTTTCTCATTTGACAATTAAAAACTTAATGTTACCGAAAATAAGATTATTGGTTAATTAAAAACATGTGATTATGATTAATTCAATGAAATTAAAATGAATAATCTACGTACTCAATTATAAAAATTAAGATTTATTAATATAAATTTATTTATCTCTGGAATTTATTTAACAATAACATCACTCTGATCATCGTATTACTCTAAAAAATTAACAGTTGATAAAGAGAAGCGCACTAATTCAGACCAATTCAATAAATATCATGCTGATAAAACAATAATTATTTTACACGAACATTACAACCATCAAAATAACCCATTATTTGCCTTATTAATATTGATTATGGTGGACAGTGTGAATCGTTTTATTTAATTAAAATTCTGTGCCAACTGAATTAATAAAAGCAAATCCCAAATTAATAATTTATCAATATACTAAATTGAAAACATGATTACTTGCTAAATTAATTTTGCATCTAAAATATAGACATCTTAGCAACATAACAATTAAAGTATGAAAAATATGTGTGTAATTGCACACATCTTTTAATACTTTATAACCACTTAATACATTATAATGTATCAAGTATCGAGTATAGAACATATTACATTTTAATTTTAATATTATGAATTGTATTCAATTTCTTTTGATAAATCAAGAGTCCATTACATTTTAATTTTAATATTATGGATTGTATTCAATTTCTTTTGATAAATCAAGAGTCCATTGCATTTTAATTTTAATATTATGAATTGTATTCAATTTCTTTTGATAAATAAAGAGTTCAACTTTTATTTGTGTTCTAAATGCTATTCAATTTTCTGGGTCAAACATCATCCCGAAACTTACTTTTTCATTTGTCCCTGTACTTAAATTTTATGGATTATGCAGTTTCCATGTTCTCTAAACTGGTGCCATCTTCTGGACAAAAATATTAATATTAAATACGTGCTTAAGAGCAGGTGAAAACCAATGTTTCAAGCTAGAAAAAAAAAAAAAAAAACGCGTTTCTTTAATTTATACTAATCTAGAATCAATATTTAATATTATATATTTATCTTTCGACCTTTGGGGGAAATTATAAAGGAATTGTACAAAAGTATTGTTTCTTTTAAATTATAATTCTTTATGAAGAATTCAGTGTGAGAGAACGGAGAAATAAAATGTTCTTTGAAATAACTATTTAAATTATTTAGTTAACCCTTTATGCACCGACGGTATTAAAAAGTATCATTAAAATAAACGTGTTATAAAATCCATTTAATACATTTATTGTCAGTAATGCGAGTTAGCATGAGTTATAGACACTTTTCTTTATCATGTTCCAAAAGCAATATTCGCTGTACAAAGCAAAAATATTTTTTAATTGATATTTTCTTTTTCGAAATTTAATTGCTCAGTTTTTAGGTGCGTTCGTAATTGTATAAATACATAGCACCTAAAGTCGTTGTCTGGTCCGTCCGTCTGTCCGCATACAACAGCGCAAAAACTATCCAACCGAATGATTTGAAAGTCAATATATAGAATCGTTGCAGAATTTTGCCATAGTCATTTAAATTTTTATGAAAATTGAGTCAAAACTTAAAAAGATATTAATAACAGTTTTCTTCATTCTATTAAATCTTATCATACATAATTAATTTAGTTATATCCCATGATAGGTAATGATTCTAGGTTGCCATGGTGATGACATCCTATTTAAGATGGAGTCCTATTATTTCCATATTACTGAATTTAAAAACTAATTTGTATACTAAAATTGTTTAATTATAGCAATCCAATAATCTACCGACAGTTTTTTGGATAGATATGTCCGGAGAAATAGAAATTACATGGAAAAAGGAGTCTAAATAGGGATTTCAAGCTCCGAAATTTTCAAAGCTAGTTTAAGTTTCCCATTAGAATTTTAAGCCAATGTCCACAAAAATAAAATGTTGCCAACTTGAAATGTACTTATTTTATTACGGAAATGAATCATATCGTAATAATAGACGATATAATTCATTTTTTCAGTGAAATAATAACAATGATTTTTTTTTTTTTTTTTTTTTTTTACATTGTTTTGTATTGGATATTTGCGCATAGTATAATTTTAATGTAATAGAATTGTAATTAATTGTTTGTAAAAGTGTATTGAAACTTAATTTCATAAAATAAAATGAATATCTATATGAAATTCTGCATATAAAATAAATTTTGTATTCAGGCATTTTTGCATAAAAGTGCAACAGCTATTGCACCAAGATCTGACTATTTATAAAACTAGTTATAGTACGAACGCACCTCATTTGTCATGTTTGACGTACAATTTCCAACTCGTTTTGATGTTAAAAGACATTCAGTAGAAAGGTTCAGTTCTGAAAAATTTCCATGTTTATATGTAAGGCCACTTTTGTACATTTCGTAATTCTATAAAATTCTATCTCTGTAAATACTGATTTAGTTTTAATCGCATTTTAATAAATGAAAAATTTCTATAAAATATTTAATGATTGCAGAAATCTACTAACATATTTTCAAAAAAAAAAAAAAAAAAAAAAAAAAAATGCTTTGGAAGGCGAAATTTTTATTAATTCATAATTTAGTACATAAAGGGTTAATGGTTTTGTTAAACGCTTTCTACGTATAACTAAAAAAAGCTAGCCTTTCTTCAGTCTAAATTTTGATCTGTTTTGAAATTCTTTGATTATGAATCTGTCTAATAATTTGATGTATATTGCATTGATGGAATAAAGGTGATATAAATGCTTATAATGATGAACATATTTCCAATTTCCCATGTTTTAGTATTTTTCAAAATTTACTTTCTGTTAAAACAAGCTTATGGCTAATCTTTTTATTTACTGTGACTGTAAAACTGGTTTTTCCTTCAAAAGACTTCATGTAAGGGAAAGCTGTCGAATTTAAATCGGCCCTTTTTCTTTCTTTTCAAAACTTTCATGGTCGAAAAATATTGATAATTTTCAATGGTCCATTCATCCACCTTCTGAATTTCCTAAAAAATACGTTTTTTTCTAAAATCATTAATTGCTAGGACTGTAAAACTTCAGAAGTCTTCATCTGATGGAAAACTCGAATGTAAATCAGGTCATTTCTTACTTCTTTTTTTTTTCTTAAAAAAAAAAAAAAAAAAAAAAAATCTTTTCAAAACTTTCGTATTAAAAATATTGATTTTTATCGTTCCGTCTATCCACAATCTGAATTTCCTAAAAAAATACTTTTTTTTTTTTTTTTTTAAATAATTCATTGCTAGGGCTCTAAAACTTCAGAAGTCTTTATTTGACGGAAAACTGTCGAATGTAAATCGGGCCATTTCTTTCTTTCTTTTCTCTCTTTCTTTTATTTTTATTTCTTTTAAAAACTTTGGTATTAAAAAATATTGATGATTTTTATCGATCTTTTCATCTACCTTCTGAATTTCCTAAAAAATACGTTAAAAAAAAAAAAAAAATAATTAATTGCTAGGGCTCTAAAACTTCAGTAAGTCTTTATTTGACGGAAAACTGTCGAATGTAAATCGGGCCTATTCTCTTTCTTTCCTTTTCTTTTTATTTCTTTTCAAAACTTTCGTATTATAAATATTGATGATTTTTATCGTTCTGTCTATCCACCTTTTGAATTTCCTAAAAAATACGTTTATTTATTTATTTATTTTTTAAATAATTAATTACTAGGACTCTAAAACTTCAGAAGTCTTTATCTGACGGAAAACTGTCGAATGTAAATCGGGCCATTTCTTTCTTTCTTTTCAAAACTTTCGTATTAAAAAATATTGATGATTTTTATCGATCTTTTCATCTACCTTCTGAATTTCCTAAAAAATACGTTTCTTTTTTAAAAAAATAATTAATTGCTAGGGCTCTAAAACTTCAGTAAGTCTTTATTTGACGGAAAACTGTCGAATGTAAATCGGGCCTATTCTCTTTCTTTCTTTTTCTTTTAATTTCTTTTCAAAACTTTCGTATTATAAATATTGATGATTTTTATCGTTCTGTCTATCCACCTTTTGAATTTCCTAAAAAATACGTTTATTTATTTATTTATTTTTTAAATAATTAATTGCTAGGACTCTAAAACTTCAGTAAGTCTTTATTTGACGGAAAACTGTCGAATGTAAATCGGGCCTATTCTCTTTCTTTCCTTTTCTTTTTATTTCTTTTCAAAACTTTCGTATTATAAATATTGATGATTTTTATCGTTCTGTCTATCCACCTTTTTGAATTTCCTAAAAAATACGTTTATTTATTTATTTATTTATTTATTTATTTTTTAAATAATTAATTGCTAGGGCTCTAAAACTTCAGTAAGTCTTTATTTGACGGAAAACTGTCGAATGTAAATCGGGCCATTTCTTTCTTTCTTTTCAAAACTTTCGTATTAAAAAATATTGATGATTTTTATCGGTCTTTTCATCTACCTTCTGAATTTCCTAAAAAATACGTTTTTTAAAAAAAAAAAAATAATTAATTGCTAGGGCTCTAAAACTTCAGTAAGTCTTTATTTGACGGAAAACTGTCGAATGTAAATCGGGCCTATTCTCTTTCTTTCTTTTTCTTTTTATTTCTTTTCAAAACTTTCGTATTATAAATATTGATGATTTTTATCGTTCTGTCTATCCACCTTTTGAATTTCCTAAAAAATACGTTTATTTATTTATTTATTTATTTATTTATTTTAAATAATTAATTGCTAGGACTCTAAAACTTCAGAAGTCTTTATCTGACGGAAAACTGTCGAATGTAAATCGGGCCTTTTCTTTCTTTCTTTTCTCTCTTTCATCTATTTCTATTTCTTTTCAAAACTGTCGTATTAAAAAATATTGATTATTTTTATCGATCTGTTCATCCACCTTCTGAATTTCTTAAAAGAAAATCTGTCATCTTACAATAAGTATTTGTAATTATACTATGGCTGCAACAAGATTTTTGTTTGCAGAAGATTTCTTGTAAAGGAAAACTATTGAAGATAAATTAAAGTAAGATCTTTTTTTTTTTTTCCAAAACTTTTATATTGGAAAATATTAGTAATTTTCGTTAGTGTGTTCATCTACCTTCTGAATTTCCTAAAAAAAAATTGCTCATCCTTAAATAAGCCTTTGTAATTGCTGTGATTGTAAAACTGGATTTTCGTTTAGAAGACTTCTTGTGTGAAGGAAAACTATCGAAAATAAATTTTCGTAAATCTTTTCTTTTTTTAATTCGAATGGTGATTGATGGTGATCATTGATGATTTTTATCGATCTATTCATGCACATTCCGAATTTCCTGCGAATTTTGCTCAACTAAGATAAGTATCTGAAACAGGCGCTATTAAAAATAAACGCTATAACAGGGATCTGTCCAAACATTTCGCACAGGATCATGTTTTTTTGTGAAAATTGTGAATGGTGTTTTTTACTGAAAAATCTAATCCTAATTTTGTGAACTTCATATTAACATTCTATTCAGGATTCAGGTTCCTGTTTAGACAACCGATTTCTAACAAGGTCCTTCTTTAACAAGCAAATGTACATAGAATGCATTAAAATTAGATTATTATATGTACATATATACTTTATAAATATAACTACATAATGGGTTCTTTAGTGATTCCAGATGTTTTGTGACAGGTTTGCTTTTATTTTAAGATTATTAAGTTTGTAAAGAGTTCATTTTTTATATGAAAATGTTTTGTGAAAGGGTTCCCCCCCCCCACTTTTTTTTTCTTTTTTTTTTTTTTAAAGAGTAATAATTTTATGAAGGGTTCTGCTTCAAGACGGGGAAAAATTGAAGGGTTCTGTTTTAAGACAAAAACGTTTGTGAAGGGTCCTTTGAAGCCTAATTTTTCCTAAACAAAACCCTGTATAATCTGAATTATTTTTAACCAATTAAAAAAAAAATTGCGTAGTTTAATTGATAAATGTGAATCTGTTTTATTAAAATCTGACTGTCAGTTTGTATATCACAATTAGTTCTCCTAGAATATGGAACGCAGTGCGATGAAATTAACACCAGCTATCCACATGGATCCGAGAATGTTATATATACTCCCAGAATTTTAAAATGTGAATTATTTCCGAAATATTATTCTTATTTTTTTTGTAACTTTTAACTAACTTTCTCTAAAGATGACAATTAAAATACTGCATTTTTGTGAAAAAAAAGAAAGAAAAAGTTAAATAATGGGATGTCACCCCTGTTATCCGAAATTTTGAATAAACATCTATATTTTTTATTTGCTTGAATAAATCGATTTAACGGTTTTTAATTTACATTCTGACCTATTTTTATTTATTTATTTATTTTTTACTGAGTGTTTTGGTGCTTTTACTAGCATATTTGTGAAATAAAATCATAATAATAAAAACAAAGCATAAACGAATTACAACAAAAGCTTGATATTAGTGCAAGTGAATGCGACAAAGAATCTTAGTATTACAAACCATACAAGCTATCAAAAGTATTAATTATATTAATGAATACTGAGACAGATTAATTAATTTATCTGACATGACAAACAATCCCATACCAAACTATTTAATGGATTTATATTGCAGTAGAAACACGATATTGTGAAATGTTGATTTGAATTGCTCACAGAAATGCATAAAACAAATCAAAAGTGTTTTATTTTACTTTAATACCATACTATGAGTCTTATAATAATAATAATAATAATAATAATAATAAAATGCTTACACATTTCAAAGTATTGACAAACCAATTTTATGATTCTTGAAAACGGAAACCTTAATAAAAGCATAAAAGAATAGATTAAAATCTTTATTAAAAATGTCTATTGTTGTGGAATGTTGATTTGAATTGCTCACAGAAATGCATAAAAGAATCAAAAGTGTTTTATTTTACCTTAATACTAATGTATGGGTCTTTGTAATTTAAAAAAAATTAAAAAATTAAAAATAATGAAAAATAATAAAAAATGCTTGCACATTTTAAAGTATTGTGAAAAACTAAGTGTTCAATATTTTCTTTTCAACGTTTAGCCAATTTTATGATTTTTAAACATGGAGATCTTAATAAATAAAAGTATAAAATAAAATATTAAAATGTTTAGTAAAAATACACACATTTTAAAATAATAAAATCTATATCGAATTTCAGCAAGAGCTATTTAATTTCTGTCCAATTGTGAAATCATTTTCTTTTATTTCCTTTTTCATGAACCCTTATTCATTAAAAGGATCTAATAATGACTTGTGTATTCATTTCTGTTTCATAATAACACTCCAATTGCCTCGAAAAATTTGAAAATGCTGGTTTCTTGGTTGATTTACTAGTCTTACACCCAAAAAAAGGGCGGCTTTTGAACGGATTATTGAAGTAGAATCGGGTGTCGATGCAGAGTTTTTTTTTTCTTGGGGACTATTTTGTGAAAAGCAAGTTATTCTTGTAAAATTTATCATATATTTGTGAAAAATAACATTTTGTACGGGAAGATGAAATCCAGTTACTCAAATTTGAATCAAGCATTTACTAATAATGACTTTGTTAAGTCCTTCTGCTAAAGTTTTCTTTTCTGGTGAATTTGTTTTGCTTGCAAATTACACGATTTAAAACCTGGCAAAATAAAAATAATTAATAAAGAGTATGTTTTTATAGAATGGAATTTTATCTATTTTATTGAGGGGAATTTTGTTGAAGGAACCTGTTTTATTAAAAGGGATTTTGTGAAAGGGCCTGTTTTATTAAATGGATTTTTGTGGGGCCCTAAATAGGCTCCAAATTTTGCCTGAATCGACCCTTGAAAATTCAAAGCACTCCATTTTTAGTGTTCGCTTAAATTAATGAAATATGCCTGCATTTGAATTTTCATGCATATTTTGAGATTCACTGACAGTTGGGTTAGCCAAACTCATCACTCACTATTTTTTCTCTCTCTCTTTTCGTGTGCAGAAAGCGTAGCAGAGTCTCGATTATAATTATCGCTAAATTAATTACTTTCGCATTTGAATTCGTTTTTTGAGATTCATATACAGCGAGTCAGCCGGACCGGACCCACTAATGCATTTTTGTTTTTCTTGAACGCTTTATAATAACTAAATTTACGAACTATACTCGATTTTTTTTCAATGTGCAATAAGCGTGGTAGAGTCCTAATTATGTAACGATTGATAAAAACATTATTATTATTATCATTTCTTATGAATTGGATTTAACGAATTAGTTAAACACATTGATGGTTTTCCTTTACGCGCAAAGCGCATCAGAAACCCATTATAGTTGTCACTAAAAATATATATTCACTCGTAATTCGACTTATTTTTAAACTAAGGCGTATACAAATTACAAGCATGAACGTGTAAGGTCACCATAAAAAATATTCAAATATATACGAAATTTTTATGTTATTATGTTATTCGGGTAAAACCAAGCTATTCCGCCGCATTTAGGTTCACAGAACCCTTGCGAGGGCGCCAGGTGGACCCGGATCAGCCGGCACTACTTTGAGGGTACACCACACAGGCACACTCTATGGCCAGGGGAAGCACAGTCATTGTACTAAAAATATAATATTTCACTTGAATCTGGCAATTATGTGTTATGTTAATTTACAAAGGAAAAATTCGAATATATTATCTAGATTCGATTATTGTTTTAATAAAGAACATAAAATGCAATCCCTTATACGTATTAATTTAGAAAATCCTTATGCTATATTGGCGCCAGTGACCAATGATGCTACGGATTCCTGTTTTTAATCTGGGATAAGCTGTAATTTAAGAAACTGACATTTGAAATTGTTTGTAGTTTAATTACTTGTCGTTTTATGCAAATGCCAAACGTTATAAATATTCCTACTTCGTTTAATGCAGATTAAAAAAACAATTAAGAATAAATTATTCAATCCTGATCTAATTAAATGTTAGTGGGTATAAAGACGATTCGTATGCAATGCTATCTTTTTTGTTTTATGTCTAAGTTTCTATGGTTACCGAACCGGAAAATATTTGAATCGAATCAATCGCTTGCCCTTTCCTGGAACTATGCAAATACCTTCCCAATTTCCTAAGTGCTATCAATCAGACGTGCTTTGAAATTTTACCTAATAATTAAGTTTTTGTGTTTTCAGGTAAGGTTTTAAATAGAATCTAAATATCAAAGTAATTTTTTCAAAAGGGGCGTGGGGGTAAACATTGCCCTAATAGCATATAATATCGGGCCAATATATGTTTGCAATGGATTATATATCGGCCAATATATGTTTGAATTGGATTATATCTTGGCCAATTTTAGCATGAAATAGTTTCAGTTATTTACGTGTTTATATTTTGCCAATATTCGAAGAAAAATATTGCGCTCTTTCATTGCCAATATTTTCGTTAAAGCCAATACAGTCTGCAGTATTTGAATTTTATTTAAGCATAATAGAATGACCTTTTAAATATACTTCATAAAGTACGTAGAATTTCCTGAACTGAATTACATATAACTTTTTATCTGTTCATACGTTACCAAGGTAAATTTTATGTTTAATTTATACTAAAAAAAAAAAAAAAAAAATGTTATATAACTGATTAGAATGTCTATCTAAGTATTTAAAAACTATGCTTAAGCATGATTGAAATACTTAGCTTGACGCTCTGGCATGAAGCTTTGGCATGAATAAACTATCTGAATTATTCAAGGGTGTCCACAAAGTCTGGTTACAATTTCTATTTTATTACAACTTATTATTATTAATGCTTTTATTGCAAACGCAAATGGGCAGACACGTGTATGTAAAGTTGTACAATACTAAGAATAATTATTAATTCTTTTTATTATTTTTATTTTTATTTATTTATTTATTTGCATCAATAATTAAACTTCTACATGTTCACCTTTTGTTGCACGAAGCACGTCTTGGCGATCACTGTACAGCATGAAAAATGTCCTTTAGATGAAAATATTTTACCCTAGATCAGCTTTTTGCGCTGATTCCGAATATACTTTCCGTTTTTCTCTAGGTCGTCCAGTTTTTGAGAAATTTGCATATTTATGTGTATGCAAATTTGAGGGTTTTTTTTGTGCCATTTTATGCAAATTTTAGGTACAATTAATTTCAGATTGAATTACGTTTTCTAGAATATGACAACTGGACCATTTTTGCTTCAGATAAATATCGCAGTCTGTATATTCTTAACGTTTACCTGTCAGTTATTAAGCCTAATTTGCATATTTTTAAATGATATAATGTTTGCATTACTATCAACTTTAAAATAGTTGCCACAGAATTGACGTAATTTTTTCCTAGACTAGGTTTTTATGTTGATTTCGAATCTGTAATCCGTTTCCTTCTATCATGTCTAGTTTTTGAGTGAAATAAATATCTACGTTTGTATGGTATTGACACACGTTTGATATAAAATGCTTTTTAGGGGAGTGTTTGACGGATTCCTTGTCAAAAGGGTTAACAGTGTGAGATTCCTATCAGGGACATAATCACCAATGGGTATAATCTAAAAACAGTTGGGAAAAAAAAGTAATAGAATCTATCCTGAATATCTGAAATAGATCACAAAATAGCATAAAAAGCGTTTTCTTGGCATTTTTGACCAAAAAATAAAATTTTCGTTTTTTTTTTTTTTTTTTAAACCTAGACATGATAGAAAAAAACGAGCACTAGATTTGAAATTAGCGTAAAAAACTAATTTAGAAATATGTTATAGCGTACTCATATGGCAGAAATATTTGGACGTCAAGAAACGTTATTAGAAAAAATATGCAAATTAGGCGCAATATTTCATAGCCACATGTCAGTAATCTCGGACACAACATTTTTGTAAGAAAACTGGCCAGTAATCATAATATAAAACAAAAAAAGCCAGTCTGATAAGTCTTTATGCCTTAAATTTCCATGTACTTGTGCACAAATTCCAAAATTTGCATAAATCGAAATATGTAAATACCTGAAAATCTGGACGTGTTGGTGAATATCCAAAACTGGATTCCGAATCAGCGCAAAAAACTGAATAAGAAACAACTGATTTCGATTTTGGGGCATAGCAAAAGTTCAAGTTTGTTGTCCAAGTGCAGTGAATCTGCGACGTTTCCTTCTGCTACTCTTTTTCGTCCACCCCTTGCTTTATCCAATACTGAGCTGGTCTCCATCATATTCTTATGCCCACATCCAACAATTCGCGAATGGCACAAGAAATTCGTGGAGACCGGCTTAGTCTTCGATAAAGCAAGGGGTGTGTACGAAAAAGAGCATCGGATTAAAACACCTACGATTATTGCCTTGACTTGACGTGCTTCATGCAACCAATGGTGCACATTAACCCCTTCGGCCCTGATTTTTTTTTTTTTTTTTTTTTGGGAAAAAATTACTGTTATGCTAACAAAATTTAAAATAGCTATCGGAATCACAGAAGTTAAGGTTTAATGAAAGTTAACGAATGTGTTCTTTACCAAAACCTCACAAATGTAGTTATTTTGCGTGTTTTTCATATAACAATTGTCTAAGGAAGAATTTTTGAAGACGTTTGGAAAATCTCGTATTACAACTAAATTAAACAAGCATAAAAATTTAGTAATATTTTTTTTATCTTTTATCACAAATTACCAATTCGGAAAAGGATTCCCAAATTTTAATTTAAAGAGTGAAACGCATGTTTCAATTAAAAGAAATGCCAACGGCTTGCTAATAATTATGAAAATTATTATTATTATTATTATTACTAAATGCTAAACATAAATGAAGTCATAACAGGAAATGTAGAGATTCATACTATCACAATTAGGTGCTGTAATTAATAAAAATAATGTTTAAGACAAAATAATACTCAATAAAAGATATATCCTATTAGTAGGACGTCAGGGCCGAAGGGGTTAAGAAGGTTTATTAATTGATGGGGAAAAAACAACAACAATATATTACTTCTAATATTGTACTACTTTCCTACTTGTATCTGTTCACTTGTGTTTGCTATGAAAGCTTAAGAAACTTTGTGTTGTGGTCACAAATAATCGCAAATGACATTTACGACGTTCTGTGGTTTACAATAAACATCTTAACTGTTCGCACATTCTTGACTTGCAGCGAAGACGCAGCAAGTCCGTAACACCATCCTTGCTGTATGATTATGAATTCCAAATAAATGATACGGTGTATTAAGCAAAAGTTGAGTTTTACAAAATATTTTCTTTATTTACTTGGAAATATACTTTTTAGGTGCGTTCGTATTTATATAAATACGTAGCACCTATAGTCGTCGTCTGGTCTGTCCGTCCGTCCGCATATAACAGCGCACAAAAACTACCCAACCAATTGGTTTGAAATTTAATATACACAATCGTTGCAGAATTTTGTCGAGTTATTTCACATCTTATGAAAATCTAATTCCAAAACTTAAAAATATATTAATAAAAGTTTTCTTCATTCTATTAAATCCTATCATACGTAATCTGTATAGTAAAAGTGCAAGTCATGTGACTGGGGAAAACAAATGCGAGCTAACCACTTCTTTTAGGTAGATTTCGTAAGAAATACTACCTATTACATTCTCACCTAAGTTGGAAATTTTGAAAAAATTTTTGCAGATCTACGCCGATCATGACTCCCAGAACCCAAAAACACCCCCAGTTCAAAACTTTATCTATCTATCTATCTATCTATGTCACTTTTTTATGGACACGATGACGTCAATAATTCTGCACAAATCTCTTCCAAACTGATACATAAAATCAAGTGGCATAAAATCTCGGTCGGTTCGTTAATGGGCAAAATCAAACCAGGGAGGGGATGGGGTTTTTTTTTTTTTGTGAAAACAGAAAACCCCCCATAGTTTCTTAATATTATGATTCGTATCGAATCCGTTTAAAGTTATTATTACTTCTAGGAGAAGGGCCGAAAATGTATGTATGACAGATTTTTCATATAATTAAAAATGGCCCCAAAGGGGGGGGGGGGGAAGGGGGTGTTTTAGAAGAAAAAAAAATCAGAACTTCGTCAATTCACAAGATATCAAATCCGCTAAGACCAAAACTTACAGCAAAAAAAAAAAAAAAAAAAAAAAAAAAAATCCCTGCCGGCTCCGCCTGCAAACAAGTTATTTTTCGAAGTAGGCGGTTCCAACTCCCGCATCTCTTCGAAACTAATACATAAAATCAAGGGGCATAAAATCTCGGTCAAGTTCGTTAATGGGCAAAATCGAACCAAGGGGGGGGGGGGGGTGGCTTTTTGTGAAAACAGAAAAAACCCCATAATTTCTTAATTATGATACGTATAGAATCCGTTTGAAGTTATTATTACTTCTAGGAGAAGGGTCGAAAATTTATGTGTGACAGATTTTTGATATCATTAAAAATGGCCCCAAGGGGGGAAAGGGGGGGGGGGTTAGAAGAAAAAAATTCATAACTTCGTCCATTCACAAGATTTCAAATCCGCTTAAATTTATTATAAATCCTCTTAATATTATCTAAAACTTTTATATTGAAGAGTTTTTTATAGGACCAACTCTTATAGCAAAAAAAAAAAAAAAAAAAAAAAAAATCCCTGCTGGCTCCGCCTGCAAACAAGGTAGGTTTCGAAGTAGGCAGTTCCAACTGCCGCAATGGCAAAAAGGTCATTTCTTCCACAATTCCCAACAAACAGGAGCCCCAAGGTCTGCGTCTTCGAAATCTACCTGTGTCTGTAGGCCGAGCCTTCAGGGATTTTTTTTTCATATACCAAGCTGCCATTTTTACTCAAAATTAATTTTTCGAATAAAATTTCATAAAAGTTACATTTTTAGAAAGATCGTTAAAAAAATTGTTTACTTGAGAGGTGAGTTAAATTTAAAAATGTATATAGATTCCAGGGTACACTCCTCAACCCTCAGGGTTGTAAAAAACCCGTTTTTTATTTATTTATTTATTTATTTATTTATTTTTAACTCAGCTCGGGCGGCCCTGATAGATTCTGAGATAACTTAAATGGAAATTAGGTTAACAGCCGAATATCTCAATCCATTAAAGTAAATAAACACAAGAGATTCGTTCATCGTGAATTATAGAAATATTAAACCATGGAGGTAATCATTCGCAAAGCAAAATCTTGATGGTGAATTTTTCAGCGCTGTCTGGTATCGAAAAAAAAATATTCGCATCTGTAAACGTGGCGTACGCAATAAGGAAAAAACAAGAACGAAAAATCATGCGTCAAGCATAGATTATGTAACACTTTCCAACGCTTCCAAAATAATTTTACGAATCATACTGTTTAATAAGCTAAAAGATAACATCTAAGTAATCCGAATACTTTTATTCAGCCCTGTATAGGATCTATAGATTTGTATATATACTACATAGGATGCTAAATTTTAGTTCAGTTAGGAAACACGTAGCACAGTTTAAAATTCTCCGTCTGGAGTTAAATAATACGGAAATGTGTTCCCGAACTTTTGTGCTTCCCTGTATAGGATCTACAGAATTTATACACACCACGTAATAGACAAAAAGCGATTTAAAATTAAAATCGCATTCAGTAACTTAAAACGCACTTCCAGGAATTATTGTTAACATACAGTAGAGAATTCTTTTGTGTGTCCCTGTAAATGAACGATGACTGCTATACACACAATATTCTGTAGTAAGTCTCTTGTAATGAACCTTATATGAATTTCAATGCGTTTAAAATAGTGAAACATTATTTAAATAAACCGCAGACGATTTTTCTCCATAGACGTAATGTAACGGAATTCTTTTGACTGTCCCTGTAAAGTAAGTATAAGTGCTATGCACACCCTATTCCATATTAAGCTTCTTCTAATGCACCTTAGTGATATATATAAATTTCAATGCGTTTAAAATAGTGAAACATTATTTAAATAAACCGCAAATGATTTTTCCCCATAGACCGCAATGTAACGGAATTCTTTTGAGTGTCCCTGTAAAAAAACTATAAGTGCTACACACTTCCGTTGAAATAGGGAACATGCTATAGATAACGATTATAACATATAAAAATTGCAGGGCAATCCGAGCATATTTACGGGAGTTAGAGCACGGACAGACGGCAGACGGCCAGACGGCAGACGGCCAGACAAACCGAAGTCATAAACACTTTTCAACTAGGTTGGAAAGTGTTAAAAAAGGCATGCTCATTTCGCTCATAACAGACAATGCAATTCATTTCACTAAAATAATAACGAGGATTTTTTGTACATTGTAAAACTAGTTATAGTACGAACGCACCTCATTTGTCACGTTTAACGTACAATTTCAACTTTTTATAACTTATAATTTATTAAGGTATTGTTTTTTATTATTTAAATATCACATTAATTAATGTTTTTCTTTTCTTTTTTTTTCAGGTAGGTGCAATTCTCTCGAAATTCTTACATAAATTTATAGGTAGGAATGATTTATTTTAGTGTAAGCATATTATTTTGTATAGATATATTTTACATAAATTATTAAATGTTTATAAATTTCTTCATTTAACATTGTCACTTTAACAAATTTAACAAATTTATAAAACATTTAAAAATTGTTTATAAATTTTAATAAAAAAAAAAAACTAATTTTTTTAATTTTAAAAGAGAAAATACTTTATAAATTGCAGTTATAAACGTTGATATTAATATAGAATTTTTATCAAATTGAGTACATAAAATCATAAAAGGATTTAACTTTCAGAAATGTCAATTTTCATTTTTTTTAATTGAACTTTTTTCTTTTAATTTGTAATGAAAACATATCGGATTCAGTTGTATGCGGTCTCACGTGAAAAGTCATGTTTTTTATAAAGTAAAAATTTACCGGTCTATTTTTTCGTTTTTTCGAATATCTAAACCAGCCGGATAGCGGGCGAAACCCGCTATTATATTCTGTCATAATAATATCCGTCATACGGACTAAATGCAATATTTAAAAAAATAATTTCAAAATTAAACAAATTGTACACTTTCAAAATGTTAAAATATGCGAATATTTCCATAATTTCGGATTTTTATCACGATTCAATATGTTTTTCAAACTCATATACAGTCGAGTCTCTATATAACGAAATCCATTGTTCCAGTGAAAAATTCGTTATATAGAGAAATTCGTTATATAGAGAATGAGTAAAAATTCCTATTTAATGTGTACATTTTGAACAAAAATTATTTTTGAAGTGTTAAATTAACAATTTGAAATGTTTAACTATAAATATTAACCTAATATTGTATTTCTTAATTACGTATTTAAATTGTTTAAAAAAAGAGAACAGACATTTATTTGAAAGCATAGTAAAAATCACATAAGGAAAACTTACAGTAATTTTAGACTAAGAAATCTAATTTTTCGCTGTTTTGATTTCAAAATTGTTAAACTCTCGAAAAAATGTTCACACTTTAGCAAGGAATGAAAAATTGTATCGGGAACATAATTGTATCGCATCAAGTCATGTGTCATGCCAGTGGATCTCGGGAGCTTAAGGATGTTGGAAGGTATGGGAGAGGGGGGGGGGGAGATTATAGAACAAGGAGATTGAAGTTAGAAAAGTAAGATTAAAAAAAAAACTTAGCACTGAACGATAAATCAGGAATCAGTGATGGAAAATTAATTCTAAGTGATTTGGAAGCTTTTATAAAACTAAATAAATAAAGAACATTTTATGAAAAAAATTCGTTATATGGAGATAAATAATTTTCTATATGGAGACTGTTTTTAATGAGATCATGGGAAAAGGGGACCGTTCCTACTAAACATTCGTTGTATAGAGAAATTCGATGTATGGAGTTTCGTTATAGAGAGACTCGACTGTATTTACTATTCTCTATTACTCATATTGATACTCGCTTTGTATTATTCTCAAACATTTGAAAAATTCGTTAAACTTCCCGAGGCTAACGAAAAAGAAAGGCTACCGCGGTGCTTTACGCATATCTTTTTTTACAGACCACCGGAGTCACGTGATGCTCGAATGCACCAATGCAGGTGTACGAAAAGAGCATCACGTCACTCTAGCGGTCTGTAAAAAAAGGTAAGTGGAATGCACCGTGGTAGCCTGTCTTTTTCGTTAGCCTCGTAAACTTCCAATATGACGTCAGATTTTCTTTTTATTTCTCTAATGACGTGATATTAATCTGCTTTGTGTACATACACATACTCATACTCCTTGTATTATTGAGAAATCTTAGACATTTTCCGTTTTATTATCACTATGACGTCAATCAATTTTATTTCATATTTATCTTTTTTTCAATTGGTGAAACATTTTATTTCATTTTCATTTTTCACGTGGAAATCGTCTGATAGAAAATTAATTATTGTAGAAAGAATTTCATGGTGGATTTTAAATTTTTGGCATCTGCTATATCGAAAAGTGTTTAAATGTAATAGGAAAAGGCTGTTAGAATTTTGTTTTTTTATCTCTATTTATTAAAATAATACGAATTTTTCAAATTTTAATATTTTGAGCTCTTTACAGCTAGTATTCATCTATATACACAAAGTTTCAACTCTGTAAGTTATATGGTTTTTGAGAATGGTTCTGTGACAGACAGACAACGGAGCGGGAGTAATAGGGTTTCGTGAGATGAACGAAGCCCTAAAAAGGCTTTTAATGGAAAATGTTAAAATCTGTAAATCATTAGTTGTTAAATGTTTAAAGCATTTTTTTATTTTGATACATTTTTGTGTTATTTAAATGACAATGTTAAATAAAGCACTTATTAATTTATAAATTGTTCATTACTTTATAAATTAAGGTCTTAAAAGATTTGTCAATTTCACATTGATAAACTGTTTTAAAGCGCAGAAATAATATATAATTTTTGTGAAATGTTCTTCCATTACTGCATGGAATTGCCCTTTATGGTCTGTCAAGTGTAAGCATCTGAAATGCCTGAAATGTTTACATACGTTTTCGGCGGCGAAAAATTGACACAGTTTGGAATTTCTTTTAGGAAGGAAGTACAATTAATTGTATAATTAATAGTTCCACGTTGTCTTTTATTGCTTTAATATTTAAAAAATATATTTTTGTTGTTAAATTTGGTCCCATATTACGTCGGCAACCTGCAGCCGCGTTGATCTGCACCGAAATATTCGGGATCGATAAGCAGCATCCTAACTTCCTGTAGAAACCAAAATTTATTAAAATCTCAGTTTTTTATTGTAAAATAAGGTTGTAGCTAAGGGTCATCGGCTCAAATTTTTAATTTTTTGAAAAATTGCGCTGTTTTTAAAGGAAAGGTGAAAAAAAAATCGTCTAAAATTTTAACTTTTCAACTTATTGAAAAAATATTAAAAAATAAAATTTTCAAAAAATGACTCAATATCCGTTAGACCAGGGGTTCTCAAACTTTTAGATCGACGTACCACTAAATCGAAGTTCATAATTCCGCGTATCACCAGGTAACAAACGTAAAGCTAATATAGAATAACCTGTCTAAAACGAAATATCTCTCCGGTTTTTGTATTTCCTTCATAGCAGATTTTATTCATTTAAAAATGAATGATTATATTACTAAATTGACTGCTTTATAATAACATTCAAGTAAAAAGTACTATCATCATTAAATTTTAATAATGCATACAATATCAAAATACAGTATTTTGGTATAGTAAAAAAGCCACAATACTTAATGACATATTGGCGCACACTGATTCATATACTGTTGTAGTAGGCTAATGAAAAGGGTGGGCTTGTTTCATCAAGCACAACTTCCTCATGTCTGGCTCAATATTAAGAAGCTTTAGTTATAAGTCAGATTCGATGTTTAGTTTATTCCTGTATTTGTTTTTCATATAACAAAGGGCGGAAAAGAACATTCACAGAGATCTGTTGTGCTAAACCCAAACAGACTTTGACGATATTAGACGGTACTCTGATATTCTCGTCAGCGAAAATTCTGTTACATTCATCCTTTTGAATGCGGACTCCAGTAATCCATCGCAGGAGATGAGAGCTAAATAAGTTTACTTCTTTCCTTTCTCGTGAGATAATACAGTGGCACGGTGTCTCAAATGAGAAACGAATTTCCAGAGCTCGATTAAGGTCATGTAGAGCCCAAGGCTCAGTACCTTT
The DNA here is from genome assembly GCA_963931845.1 of Maratus michaelseni. NCBI lineage: Eukaryota > Metazoa > Arthropoda > Arachnida > Araneae > Salticidae > Maratus > Maratus michaelseni. Next base: position 275,752,676 of record OZ007597.1, read on the forward strand.
TCGGAGCCAGTCTCAAACCAAGATAATAGATATAAATATTTTGGGAGAGTATTCGGTGGTTAGCCTTAGATATTGTGATATGGTTACCAAGTTAAACAAAATCTTTTTTTGGTTTTGGGAGAAATAATTGCAAAAAACTGCATTTTCAATAAACTTTTTGCAAACAATTTTATTTATTTTGGGGGCTCCATCAGTGGTGGGCCCTAGACCACGGCCTAGTCGGCATCTACATTAATCCGGCACTGCGAATTTCTTATCCAAAGCTTAGTTAGCACATTCAACATAGACTCAATACAACCGTATTAATAATCTGCATACCTTTAAATGAGACAATAATGTCGCTCAGTAGGCAAATAACACTTGCAAGTTTCTTCATACATTTATGTATATACCATCTAAATACATATGTACAATGCTTTACCTGAAATCCGCACTGCATATGACCACAGTTTTAGTGTGATTTAAATAATCTTACTCTCTTGACCATTTTAAATAATTTTACTCTCTTAAAAACGGATTTTCATGAAATAGGAGGAAACTATAACACTTTTTGTACAAGAGAAGAAAAATATTTCAATCAACACAATGAATCAATTTATGAATTATGTTTGAAATAAGACTTTTATTTCAACACCTCCTAGAAGCTCTTCTAGTGCAAAGAGAATAATGAGTTATAAATTACACTTGGAATGTTATTTTATTTTAATTCCTCCTACTCACACAAGCTCCTCCTACTTGCAAGCATTCAGACAATTCAATTTATAAAGCATGTTTAAAAACAGTCCTTCCGCTAATTAAAAATACTTCATTCATTCATTAATTTAAAAATTAGGTCTTTATTACAAAATTCAACTTTGATCTATATAAATCTAATAATTGTGTGTTCAATTTGGTGTAGTTGTGATTCTATCATAAGCGTTGTGTGCAAATTTCAGCAAAACTACTAAAACAAACATTTCTGGTAACAAAAAAAATAGAAAAAGCGTTTACAGATCCTAAATCGCGTTCGAAATTTTTTTGAAAATTTACAAGTTAATAAAGACGATTCCATAATAATATGCTGCATTATGTATTTTATTTCACGTACCAGTAACGGACTTCTGCGTACCAGTAGCCAGATCTTCACGTACCAGTACTGGTACGCGTACCATAGTTTGAGAACCCCTGCGTTAGACAATTTAATTATGCGTAGATAAGCACAAATTTTATCCAAAAATGTTAAAAATTGTTCAAGTTATCATGCTGCCCTTGTTGAACAATGTAGCTTCCAGAAAATCGCATTTAAATTTTTATAAGAAATAATATATACTGATTTTTTTTTTTTAAACTTGCACTTAATTTGCTATTCCTGTGCCATCTGCAGTTTCAATGAGGGAGTAGAATCTTTAGTAGAAACTTTTCGGCGAGATCGGTTTTAACGATCATGCGCGCGCTCACATTTTTGCTGACATCTTTCTTAATAATTGAGAAATTACTTTAAATCTTTTTGCCCATAATTCTACATACCAAAAAAGTTTAATAGAACGTATGTAACACCTTATTCCAAGCAAGGACATCACGTGACATGTAGCTTGAATAAGTTGAGTTGAATGATTAAACCAAGAAGCCTGTAAAGCAATGTTAAATTTTAAAAATCAATGTTGATCGCCATACTTGTCTAAGATGAATCATCCAACCATTGAAAACACTGATAAATTATAACATCTAAAAAGCATGATTTGTACTTAACTTCTGTAAATATTTCAGCAAAATAATAAATAAAGTTTAAGAAAGAAAGAAATGAAATGAAATAATTCTGTAAAATGTCAGTAGTATGAATATTTTATCAATTGATTAATTATTATTATTATTATTTTAATAGTTTAGCAAAGAATGAAAACTGTGAAAAAGAAAGCACCGCATTATAGAATGCGACGTCAATTTTCAATAGATTAAATTAAATAATAAAAAAGTTTATCAAAGTAACTTAAACAAAGCTACTACTTTTATTTTATAAACCTAAAGTAGAATTTAATAGGAAACGCATTTAACTAGCACATTAAGGTAAATATTTAAAAGAGGGAAAAGAATTCTGCAAAATTTGAAAATGTTTTTAAGAAACGCGAAAAAATAAAACAAAATAATCGTTCATTATTCTAAGATAAACTTTGTGTTTGTCGAAACAGAATGAAAACTATGAAAACGAAAGCACTGCATTATAAAATGCGGCGTCAAATTTCAATAGATTAAACAAAACATTAAAAAAGTTTGTCAAAGTAACTTAAACAAAGCTACTACTTTTATTTTATAAACCTAAACTAGAATTTAATAGGAAACGCATTTAACTAGCACATTAAGGTAAATATTTAAAAGAGGGAAAAGAATTCTGCAAAATTTGAAAATGTTTTTAAGAAACGCGAAAAAATAAAACAAAATAATCGTTCATTATTCTAAGATAAACTTTGTGTTTGTCGAAACAAAATGAAAACTACGAAAAAGAAAGCACTGCATTATAAAATGCGGCGTCAAATTTCAATAGATTAAACAAAACATTAAAAAAGTTTGTCAAAGTAACTTAAACAAAGCTACTACTTTTATTTTATAAACCTAAACTAGAATTTAATAGGAAACGCATTTAACTAGCACATTAAGGTAAATATTTAAAAGAGGGAAAAGAATTCTGCAAAATTTGAAAATGTTTTTAAGAAACGCGAAAAAATAAAACAAAATAATCGTTCATTATTCTAAGATAAACTTTGTGTTTGTCGAAACAGAATGAAAACTATGAAAAAGAAAGCACTGCATTATAAAATGCGGCGTCAAATTTCAATAGATTAAACAAAACATTAAAAAAGTTTGTCAAAGTAACTTAAACAAAACTACTATTTTTATTTTATAAAGCTAACTAGAATTTAATAGGAAAAGCATTTAACTAGCACATTAAGGTAAATATTTAAAAAGGGGGAAAATCTGCAAAATTTGAAAATCTTTTTAAAAAACACGAAAAAATAAAACAAAAGAAATTGCTCATTATAATAAGATAATGTTTGTTTGTTGAAACAGATATTAGATAGGGGGACACGCCAATAAAAAAACAAACAGAAATCTAAGTTTTCTGTCTAAGATACGTTATCCGAAAAAGAGAAGTGCAACAAAGAGGAAGAACGCCAAACAATATGCTAATAAAGGACTGGCAGTAAAAAGAAAAAAAAAATCACTGAAGGAAGAACGTAAAACTTTTTTTTTCTTTCTGTTAATTACATTTAAGCATAATAAAGAAGATTTTATGTTATTGGATCATTATAAAGGTATGGTTTTGCATTTAAAGAGTAAATGTACATGCAGATTTGATTTCTTTAGAAGAATAAAACATGTTTTAATTCAATGAAACTCCTAACATTTTCTGTAATTAAATTTTTACGTTCTTTGAGCGGACATTTGCTTTATGAAATATATTATGAATTAATTCTCAAAACTACCATATTTTTCTAAGAGTATTAGAAATTAAAACCCCCGTTTAATGGAAATTAGAGTAGGCCTACTAAAATAAATAATGCAAACTTTTTTTTGCTATTTTAGCTGTGTAATATTTTTCGATATGATGAGATAAAAAAATACCGAGAAAATGCATGAAAAAAGCATTACAAAATACTTTTGTTTTGTCGATTTAAAATACAAAATACAAATGCATTTTGAAAATGCATTTCGAGTACATATATTTTGGATACTGGTGATTCTAGTGTTTATAAAGGGTAGGCAGCAAAAAAAAAAAAAAAAAAAAGGAAAAAAGAAAAACAATCACGAAAAGAACTTAAAACTTTTTTTCTTATTTTTTATTACCTTTAAGGACATTGCATAATAAAGAATACTTACTTTATGTTATAGGATCTTATAAAGGTTGGTACATTTAAAGTATATTTAAAAAAAATTTAAAGTACATTTAAAAAATAACGTTGAGGAATATTTGATTTCTTGAAAGGTGGGAATAAATGTTTCAATTTAGGGAAGCTCCTAATATTTTATATAATTAGATTTTAACGTTCTTCCAAACGACATTCGCTTTGTAAAATACATCCTGAATTAATTCTGAAAACAACTGTGTTTTTCAAAGACGATGCATTAGAAATTAAACCCTGTACAAAAAAAAATTAGAGTAAATCTAAGGAAGCAGTTATTTTAAGAAAATGATAAACGTCTTTAAATAGCGTTCTTTCTTTTTCTTCCTAATAGCTCTTTAACAAAAAATACTTTTTGATAAAGAAAAAGAAAAATGCTGCGTAACATAATGTGACGATCGACAAACAAACAAAATAAAAATAAACTGTTTATCTAAACAATTTTAATAAAACCAGTAATGTTAGTTTGCGATACTAATTAGAAATTACCAGTGGACCCGTGCCAAGATTTTGCACTGCAGTCTAATATTTTTTAGCAATATCTAATATTTTTTTAGATGCAGGTTTAAACTTCTGATAAAAATTACGGACAAAAAAACAAAAAAAACAACAACCTGCAAACAACATTAGTCAAACCAGAATATCATCTTATTTATTCCATCAAAGTGCTATTATTAAATGGCAGATATCAAATATGACAGAAGAACTACTGCTTTAGCCAGACAATATAGAAAGGAGCAGTTGCAGATTGATTTCAAGAATAGTAAAATAATTTTTCAATCGATCTTATTTCCCATCCATTATCCGTGAATCTATAGAAATATATTTGCGAAAAGATGCATTTGCAACGAAGCCGCTTCCTTTGAATCAGCTAAAATTTGGCACGCGATGATCGATAGATTGAAAAAGCAATAAAAATAAAAACAAATAATTTTCACGTTTCCCATAGTTTGGCCAATTTAAGCACCTGGTAGCCTTGGACATGCGATCTCGTGGTTTATGTTTACCATTTTCAAAAAAATGCGAGAATATTGTATGTACCATTTAGATCTGAAGATGTCACCGATAGAGTGAACGAAACATAATGTAATCTATATTAAAAAGGTATTTTTAAATATTCCGTGTTATGTTTTTTATCACTTTAAGCATTATTAGACTTTAATTTAAAGTTAACAGGTGATTGTATTATATTATTTGTAAAACATTTTATTTCAGCATCCAAGCATTGTTTATAATTTATATACGCGGAAAATAAATGTTGCTATGAACAAGGGAAGAAAAAAAAAAAAAAAGAATGCGATTGGCGAAATTTGCGCACGGCTAACATAAAAGTACCAAAAAATATTTGATATTTTCGAAAATATCATGATATTTACGAACACCGATTATTGTAAGATGCGTTTGTCGAAACCGATATTAGATAGGGGTAGACGCTGATTAAAAAAAAAAAAAAAGCAAACATAAATTTTAGTTTTCTAAGGAGGTACATTATCCACAAAAGAGAAGTTTAACAAAGAGGAAGAACGTCAAACAGTATGCTAATAAAGGAAGGGGGCAGTAAGAAGAAGGAGGAGAAAAAAAAAAAATCACGGAAGGAAGAACGTAAAACATTTTTTTTTCTTTTTCGTTAATTACATTTAACGATAGTGCATAGTAAAGAATACTTGTACTTCATTTGTTGGATCATTATAAATGTTGGTTTTTCATTTAAAGAGTAAATGCGGTAAGGTTGAGGGATATATCTGGTTTCATGAGATGAGGGGGGAAGGAGATGTTTTAATTGACGGAAGCTCTTAAGATTTCATGTAATTAGATTTTTACATTTAGATTTTGAAAGGAGATCTGATTTGTAGAATATGTTCTGAATTAATTCTCAAAGTTACCTCATTTTCTTACGAGTATGGGGGTTCGTTGATATATATATCCGAAATTTTATTTTTTAAATATCAAGATATACAGGATGTCCCAAAAGGCATTGGCACATTTTAAAAATCAATGAAAGTTCAAGCAATTATGATTGAATGTATAATGTAAGTAACTAACCAGAATTGTACTTGATAGATTCTTTTGAGAGTTTCTCCTCCTCCGAAATCAGTATTAAAAATATATTAAAAACATCCTGTTTTTAAGTAATAAGTTACTAACTAAGAATTGTACGTGATAGACTTTTTTAAGATTTTCTTCTTTGAAATCAGTATTAAAAATATATTAAAAACATCCTGTAGTAAATTACTAACCAGAACCGTACGCGATAGACTCTTTTGAGATTTTCTCCTCCTCCGAAATCAATATCAAAAATATATTTAAAACAACCTGTAATAAGTTACTAAATCAGAATCGTACGCGATAGACTCTTTTGAGATTTTCTCCTCCTCCGAAATCAGTATCAAAAATATATTTAAAACATCCTGTAATAAGTTACTAAATCAGAATCGTACGCGATAGACTCTTTTGAGATTTTCTCATCCTCCGAAATCAGTATTAAAAATATATTAAAAACATCCTGTAATAAGTTACTAACTAAGAATTGTACGTGATAGACTTTTTTGAGATTTTCTCCTCCTCGAAATCAGTATCAAAAATATATTAAAAACATCCTGTAATAAGTTACTAAACCAGAACCGTACGCGATAGACTCTTTTGAGATTTTCTCCTTCTTCGAAATCCGTATTAAAAATACATTAAAAACATCCTGTATAATTTACGAACTAGAACTATACGTGATAGACTCTTTTGAGATTTCTTTTTTCTCAAAATAGGTATAAAAAATATATTAAAACATTCTTTATTTTAAAGGGGAAAAAAACATCGCAGGCTTGTGTAATTACTTGATTACACAGGCAAAACATTGATAAAACATGGTATCACTTCTCGCATAGCTTGACAATAGACAGACAAAAAAATTAAAAACGTTCTCGCAGTAATTTTAACGAAACCTAGATTTTAAGTTATAAAGCTAACTAGAAATGAATAAACTTATTGTTATGAATACGTTAATGCAAAACTCATAAAATTCTATAAAAAAAAAGAAAGAAAGAAAAAAAAAAAAAAAAAAAAAAAAAAGAGGCGCACATTATTGTAAGGTGTTTTTGTGGAATCCGATATTAGATAGGGAGAAACACAGATTGAATAATAATAACAATAATATTTTTAAAAAGCAAACAGAAATCTAAATTTGTATGCTATTTTATTTGTAAAAAAAGAAAAAGAGAGAGAGAGAGAAATTTAATATGAGGAAGGATTAAATAACTATACTAGAAAAAAAAAAAAAAAGTTGAAGGAAGAATGTAAAACGTTTTTTTCGTTTTGTTATTGCATTTATTGGCTGCAAAAGAGATTCTTCCAATGTTTGTGTTGTTAGATCATTAAAATATGGGATTTTGCATATAAAAAGTAAACGCGCGCTAGTGAGGTAAAGTCTGTGAAGTAGAAAAATTAATTGAAGGAAGCTCCAAATATTTTAAGTCATTAGATATTTTTACTTTCTTATGTCTTTACAATAAGAAAGTATTGGATTCATAAAAATTTTCGACGGATTTATACGTTTTAGAAGGTCCTGAACACGATTTGACTGTTTTTAGAAAATGTCTGTCTATATATGTGACGGAAATGTTGTGTCTCTCTATCTCAAGAACTAATGCACGGAATTTAGTAAAACTTTAATCTCAGTTAGACCTTGATATACATTAGTGTTGATTAGTTTTTGGTGTAAATCTCCCAACAGGTGGCGCTGCTATGCTGCATTATTCACGATTTTCAAGATAGCTCTATCTCAAGAACTAATTTACGGATTTTGATCAAATTTCAGAGTCAGTTAGACGTTGACATAAGTTGTTGCTTATTAGGTTTTGGTGTAAATCTCTCAACAGGTGGCGCTGCTATGCTGCATTTTTCAGGATTTACACGATTTTAGCGATAGTCATGTCTCAAGAATTAATGCACGGAATTTAATCAAACTTCATATTCTGTTATTTTTTGAAATATTAACACGTATGAGATGAAAGAAAGTTTTAGGATTGGCACATCCGACTCGTTTTTAATTCTTTTCCCAGGAAATTTGCTTTATCAAATTGCTTTAGCAAATTTATTCTGAATTAATTTACCTCTTTTACTATACATGCATCAGGTAACCCAGTTTTTCAAATCAAAAATTCAGAAAATGAAAAATACAGTAAACCTAAGGATACAAATTATTTTTTATCTAATCGTATTCAAATACAGTAAAAACTGTAAAACCGAATTTTTTTTTAAAAACGGGAAAATTTCCGTTTTAGGCTGGTTTTTTTCTTAACAGTTAAAATGTATTATTTTTTTTTAACTTTTTTTTTTTTTTTTTTTTTTTTTTTCGCGTTAGGATTAGATAATCCAATCCCGAGCCTCATTTCCCATCCCGGAATTGCATCATAAATGAAATTTCCCAGATCCCGGGACTCTTTGCGAATAAGAATTTTTTCAATACCACTACTTTTTTCTTCAATAACTAAATGAAGTAATCTTTCAGAAATGGTAATGTATGTAGAAATTTAATTTATGCTTCCGAATAAATATGTCATCCTCTTTTAATAATATTGCATAAAAGAAAAGCGATAAATTAGTTTTATTTAAGGAGTTTATTTAAACTGTAGTAAATCAACTATTCTATTGAATTTTTAAAATGTGACGATATAAAAAAAATCCATTGTTTATTTCATTGTTAAGTAAAAAACCGTACTTTTTTGCTATTGTATTAAAATTTTTGCTAGACTGAATTTTTATTCGTGGTAACATTTGCTTTTAAAGTATTGTAAAAGGAAAAATAAAATTTTAATAGAAAATACTATAATTTTAAAAATTAAAACATCAAAACAAAGTTAATTTTAAATTATTAAGATATATATAATATAAATACTGTATTATTACTCACTATAAAATCAAGAGTAAAACATACACAACACAGCTGTTTTACAACTAATCCAGCGGAATATAAAAGGTGATAAATTTATGAAGTGAGAACACAATTTATGGAAACTTAAATCTTTCATTTGTAAGGAATAATGCATAAAATAAAGAAAAATAACTGGTAGTAAAGCATGATTTAGTACACATAAAGATTAATATACTTACCCTCCCCCCTTCAAATAAAAAAACGCACATATTATTTAAACTGTTTTTGAGAATTATCAATTTTAAATTAACCAGAAGAAAGCTCTTTATGCTTGATGTTTAGCGAAATAAGTTTTAAAAAATCTTAAATTTTATAATTAAAATTTTATCTATTGAAGCTCATTTTTAAATTACAAAATCAATTTTACTTTTATATTTCCCATTTAAAAATTAATAATTATATTTTCAGATAAAATTATCAGCTTTAACAGCTTAATTTGTTAAAAAATATTAATTGATTTAAAAATAAATATATATTTTTAATTAAAGATGATTAATTTCAAAGTAAATTAATTTTGTGAATAGAACAATTTAATAATACAATTTTACCATGTTATAATAGCCTTTCTATAGAATAAAAGTGAAATTTAATTTATTACATTTCGTTCAATAACTTTCAGCGTCTAAGATTCTCAGGAAGAAATAATGAACGAAATAACAATCCTGAAAATCGCCCTAAACATCTACAGTTGAACCTCTATTTAATGAACTTCTATTTAGCGAATTTATTTCGCGATTATATATACAGGGTACGTCAGACAAATGTTTACATACACTGATTAACGGGTCATAATTTTCTAATTTTTTTTTATTTTCGAAGTGTAATTAATTGTAAATGATGAGTGGACCAAGATTAATTTTTGAAAAAAGAAAATTTATCTTAAAATACTATTGTAGGTATGAAAATGTAGCAGAAGTACAAAAACAATATCGCAGGGAGTTTCAGGCAGATACACCTATGCGACTTGCAATTCATCGGATAAAAGATAAGGTTGAAACGAACGATATTCATAGACAACGTTCTGGAACCGCAATTGAGCACGAATGCGTCACAACACCCAATGAAATATTTGTTGAAGTTTAGGAATCAATAGCCCTGACCAGGACGGTAATAATTTTGAACATCTGCAGTAGGAGGAAAAGTTAGACATTTTATGTAGACTAGCTGACTCGCCCGGCGTTGCCCGGGTAGACTGTCATTGAAAAATATAACAGTGGAGTGGACTTCATAATATATATATATATATTATTATTTATTTATACTAAAAACTTATAAAAAAATTAAATAAGAGCTAAAATTCCAAAAGTATAACAGTTACGTTTGAAAAATGAAGCGGTCAGGGAAAATTATTACACTTACTTTTCCTTTTTTACTAAAAATCCCTTTTTAAAAATCATTGCTTTGTTTATATTTTAAATTTTATATTGCTAATTGTTTTTTTTTAATTTATAAATATGATATACTTACAAAACTCAATATTTCAAATGAAAATGCATAAAAATATATCTATTTAATTGTTAATGTTGACAAATTATAATTACAATTTGAAATCATTGTTTCGCTTTTATTCCTGTAGATGGCAGCACCTAACCAATGCGATGCGTTTTATTCGGGTGTTGCCATCAAACATTTAACAAATAATCGCGATTTCTGTGCCACGTACAATAGCGTAATATATATACAGAGATTCTTTTTGGAATTTTAAATATTAATTGCATGTGATTAAAAACTGGAGTTATGATCACTCAAAGGGTGTATACATTTTTCTGACGAACCCTGTATATAAATGATTATCGTATTAACCCCCAATTTAATTTTCGTTTGTGTGTATTTTTTGCATCGAAGTAAAAGATAATTTTCATTGGTGAAATAGAATTTGATGTAAATCTGCATACGGCTTTTATATTAATTCAAGAAAGTGTGTGTTCTAAAAAAGAGAGAGGGGGAGAAAGGAAACCCTAGTTTTCGCACCACAAGAGAAAAAAAATATGCAAGTAAATACGGTTAATTTATACACTTTCTGTTGCATTATCCCCCCCCCCCCTCTCCCGGAAATTAAAAAATTCAAGAGAAGAAAAATCGGCCCGAAATCCATTGCTAACAAACAGAGTCAATGAACAAAGAATTTTGTATTTTGCAAACCTGAACTTACAACTACAATCAATTGTACATTTTTATTTACAAGGTAAATCTTTAAAATATAAAGATTAAATTTCTTTATATTTTGGCCGATGGTCTTGATCTGAATTTTTGCTTAAAAAAAAAAAAAAAAAAGACCTGAATTGTATTTTTTTTTCCTTCTAAATTTTTAGAAAAGAGCATAACGAAACAAAATTGTCAGTGTTCCGTTTACTGTCTTCTTTTTTTCTTCTCCTAAAAAAGCAAGGAGACACGTTCTTTTAACTCTAAAACGTGTTTGAGTGCTGAGACCTTTCTCCATCAATTATTCTCCGCACCACGATCTGAAAATTTTTCTCTTAGCACAATTTTGATTTATTTTTATTTATTCGAGTTGTTGTGTATGCAAGTTTTTATCGCCCTCTTATTTTTCTCGGGACATTATTCTTTAGGGAGATTCCGAAAATAAAAATGTTGAAACGGATTTCTTCATTAACTTTTCTTTCTTCTTTTTCATCTTCCAATGTTACGCACAATCAGTCTGTCATGGTTTTTACTGACAGGGGATTTCTCCCGTTAGGTTAAAATATTTTAACATTTAAAAATTCATTTTTTACTGCTATCACTCGACATATCGATTTCGCATTTTGAAAAACATTACAATACATTTTAAAAATAAGTGAGATTAAATTCTATTTCCTGTTTATCTTTTTTAACCCATGGTACTGTTTTAATATCTTACCTTTTTAAAAAGTCGTGAATTGTATTCTTTTTTTCTAAATTTCCCAAAAAGAGCCTAACGAAACAAAATTGTCAGTGTTTCGTTTACTGTCTTCTTTTTTTCTTCTCTAACAAAGCAAGGAGACACGTTCTTTTAACTCCAAAACGTGTTCGAGTGCCCAGAGCTTTTCTCCATCAAAAATTCTCGGCGCACGATCCGAGAAATTTTCCCTTAGCCCCATTTTAATTTTTTTTTATTTATTCAAATCGTTGTGTAGCCGAATTTTTATTACCTCCTGGTGTTTCTTGGGACTTTGTTCTATAAGGAGATTCCGAAATTAAAATGTTGAATCGGATTTCTTATTAACTTTCTTTCTTCTTTTTCAACTTCCGATGTTACGCACAGTCAGTCTGTCGCGGCCTTTTCTCCCGTTTCTTTTCTTTTCTTTTTTTGTTAGGTTAAAACATTTTATCATTTATAAACTCTACAAAATACATCGCTCACTCTCTTCGCTCGACATATATTTGCTATTATTTCCTTCATATGTTTTCTTCTTTTTTCTGTTATACGTCTTTCTCTATCGCTTCGCCAGCGACGTATAAAAAATACTTTACTGTATAACTCTCATTTCCTCTCACATTATACAATTTTTCTGAACTTTAAAAACATCAAATGAAGTAAATTCGTTTCGGAATCCATTGCTAGGAAACACTAGCTCCGCTCATGTATCGAGAATTTCGCATTTTGAAAAACATTACATTGCAATATATTTTAAAAATAAGTGATATTAAATTCTGTTTCTTGTTTATCTTTTTTAACCCACGGTCTTGTTTTAATATCTTATCAAAAGTCGTGAATTGTATTCTTTTTTTCGAAATTTTCCAAAAAGAGCCTAACGAAACAAAATTGCCACTGTCTTCTTTTCTCCCCGAAGAAAGCCAGGGGACACGCTCTTTCAACTCCAATACGTGTTCGAATGCCCAAGACCTTTCTCCATCAATAATTCTCCGCACACGATCTGAAAATTTTTCTTTTAGTCTTATTTTGATTTGTTTTTATTTATTCAAGTCATTGTGTAGCCCAATTTTTATCGCCCTCTTATTTTTCTCGGCACATTATTCTATAGGGAGATTCCGAAAATAAAAATGTTGAAACGAATTTCTTTATTAGTCTTTCTTTCTTCTTTTTGAACTTCTGTTGTTACGCACAGTCAGTCTCTCATCGCTTTATCTACCGTTGTTCTTTTTCTCCCGAAAAAATTTATAAATTGTACAAAATGCATTGTCCAATGCCTTCGCTCGACATATTTGCTATTATTTCTTTAGTATGTTTCTTCTGCTATACGTCTTTTTCCATCGTTCCCGTCAGAGACGCATAAAATATGCTTTACTGTATAATTCACATTTTTTTCTCATCGCATACAACTTTTCTGAATTTTAAACGCATCAAAAGAAGTAAAATCATTCCGAAATACTTTGCTAGCAAACAGTAGTTCCACTCGTGTATCGAGAATTTCGCAGTTTGAAAAACTTTACATTACAATATATTTTAAAAATAAGTGAGATTAAACTCTATTTCTTATTTATCTTTTTTAACTGGTGGTCTTGCTTTGATATCTTACTTTTATAAAAAGTCGTGAATTGTATTCTTTTTTTCGAAATTTTCCAAAAAGAGCCTAACGAAACAAAATTTTCACTGTCTTCTTCTTTTCTCCTCCAAGAAAGCGAGGGGACACGCTCTTTTGACTCCAATACGTGTTCGAATGCCCAAGACCTTTCTCCATCAATAATTCTCCGCACACGATCTGGAAATTTTTCTCTTAGCTCCATTTCTAGTTGTTTTTATTTATTCAAGTCGTTGTGTAGCCGAAATTTTATCGCCTACTTATTTTTTCTCGTGACATTATTCTTTAAGGAGATTCCGAAAATAAAAATGTTGAAACTGATTTCTTTATTAGTTTTTCTTCCTTCTTTTTCAACTTCTGTTGTTACGCACAGTCAGTCTCTCATGGCTTTTCTGGTGGGTAGATTTTTTCCCCGTTAGGTTAAAACTTTTTAACATTTAAAACATTTAAAAAGTAATTTCCCTCGACATATCTGCGATTATTTCGTTGGTATGTTTTTTTCTGTTATGTGTGTTTTTCCGCATTTCCCGTCAGCGACATAGTAATAACTCACATTTTCTCTCATCGTATGCAATTTTTTAAATTCCTACTATTAGCTCACACTCTCTCTATATATATCTTGTTGGAATTTTCAATCGTTAATAAAATATTTTCTATTCATCCATTCAAGTTCAAATAAATTTTTTTAAACTTGTACTGGATGACACTTGATGTTAATACAGTTTTTTCAAATATTAATTCATTCATTTAATTTAATTAATTAATTTTAATTTTTATATGGGAGAAAAACATTTCTCCCATTGTTTTCATAAACGAAATGAAAGATTTATCTCAAATGAGTGATGCCAACAAAAAATAAAGTACCGCAACGATGATTATAAAATAATGTTCAATAAAGATAACGTGGGACATGAATGCTGCACGAGTTTATTTTATGTATTTATGATTAAAAAGTAGGAATTGACTTAATTTTTTTTATATATTATTTGTTTGAAAATTAAAAGCGTCAAAAGAAGTGCATTCATTTCGAAACATATTGCTAGCAAATAGTCTATCCGCTCACATGCAGAGGATTTCACATATACTTATTTTAATTGCTAAAAGGCGTAAAATAAAAACTTTATAATATTTTAGATACTCTAAAAACAGAATATTCTGTCTGTATAATGCCCGTATTACATTTAAACACATTGCTAGCAAACAGTTTATCCGCTCACATACAGAGGATTTAATTATACTTATTTTAATTGCTAAAAGGCGTAAAATAAAAACTTTATAATTTTGTAGATAGTCTACAAACAGAACATTCTGTCTGTATAATGCAAGTATTACACTTAAATCTTACTAGCTGACTCGCCCGGCGTTGCCCAGGCCCCGTGATAATAAATAAATAAATAAATAAATAGAATCAAGTTTTTATTATTTTATATCTTTAACCCGATTTTCTATGAAATTATATTTTAAAATGAAAACTTCAGAACGTTTAAATCTGTAATTTGGATTTCAGAAGCAACGCGTTCGTGCATGTGGCGGTTATTAAGCCTATTTTGGCGATTGCGTATGCTCTGTGTTCTCAATCCAATCTATTTCGATTTTCTCTTTTTAATTCGGCTTCTTCTTCACTTTCAAGCATTCGCCGAGATCTTTTACGGGCATTTCTAATGATATTTTGAAGCTCCACAATTGCAGTGTAAGTGCGAAACGTAAATGAACCCAATGGAGTCACTCGAACCACAATTTTGGTAAATTAAAAAGATGCTTCATTGTTACATATTGTATTTTTAGGTGTTACAATCGCTATGGTTTCTCTTATAATGGATGGATGGTATATATAGATTGGCGAAAAAATTATTCTACTTTTATTGAAATTTATCTGGATGATTTCTTCTTTATATAATCTTGCCAAGACTGTGGTTTTTCTATTATACTTAATGATTTCGCATTTTGCGAAATATTCTTACTTTACAGTATATTTTGAAAATAAGTAATATTAAATTTCATTTCCTATTTATCTTCTCAACCGAGGGTGTTGTTTTGATATCTTACTTAAAAAATAAAAGAAAAGCCGTGAATTGAAGTTTTCTAAATTTTCGTAACAGAGCCTAACGAAACAAAATTGTCACTGCTCTGTTTACTGTCTCCTTTCCTGCTCCAAGAAAGCGAGGTGACACGTACGTTCTTTTAACTCCAATACGTGTTCGAGTGTGCCCAGAGCTTTCCCCCCATCAATAATTTTCCTCACACGATCTGGGAATTATTCTCTTAGCTCTCCATTTTGATTTGTTTTTATTTATTCAAGTCGTTGTGTAGCCGAATTTTTATCGCCCTCTTATTTTTCTCGGGACCTTGTTCTGTAAGGGATATTGCGAAAATAAAGATGTTGAAACGGATTTCTTTACCGGATTAACTTTTTTTTTCTTCTTTTTCAACTTCTGTTGTTACGCACAGTCAGTCTCTCATGGCTTTTTCTGCGTTTATTTTTATTTTTATTACTTGGTATGACTACATTGTATAGATTATATACAGGGCAGCACAAAATTTCTGGAGTACATTTCCGTTTATTGGCGGAAATTCCAGAAAGGGAATTTAAAACTGCCACGCGTTTCCCAACTGAACTAAAAATTAGCATTCTCTGTACTATACATACAAATCTATAGATCGTGCACAGGGCTGCACAAAATAGTTCGGATATTTTTCCAAATAGTGTTGGTAATTTCTGTGGATTATTAAATATGCTATGCGTTTTCCAAATTGTCTACTTAGATATTATCTTTCACCTTATTAACCCTTTATCTACTGACGGTACTTATAAGTACCAGTAAAATAACTTGTTATAAAATTCATTTAATACATTGATAAGTAGTAATACAGTTTAGAATGACTTATAGATGTATTAATTTATCTTGTTCCTAAAGCGTTATTGGTTACACAAAACAAAAAATTTTTTAAAAGGATGATTTCTTTTGCCTTTGCATCTTTTCAGCTTTCTTGCCGTTGGGAAGGGGGGGAGGGGATTTTCAATTCGGAAATATTTCTATATTTTTATTGTAAGAACATTATATTTGTATATTTCCTAATTCTACAAAATACTAAAAATAATATTTAAAATAAAATATTTCGGTGGGGTTATAAATATTGCAAAAATCCCTATAAATTCAAATTTAATTAATCCTTCTAAAATCAATCTAAAATTTATTAAATGATTATGGAAATCTTCTAATATAGTTTCAAAAATTCACGAAAAAGGCTTTAGAAGATAAAATTTTCATGAATTCATAATTCAGTACATGAAGGGTTAAACGGTAAAGATTTGTAAAAATATTTTGTAAATGTTGGAAAGTGTTACACAATCTATGCTTGACGCATGAATTTTCGTTCTTGTTTTTAATAAAACCCGGCATTTTTTTTCAAATAAAGTCGCCTTTTTTTAAGTGTTTAAAACCTCTGGCTAAAATCTGGCAACCTTGCCATACACAGCGCACTTCTCTCGAGCAGTTTCTGCGAGTTTAACACCTCGATTAAATGCAAAAGGCAAATGGTGTGCACTTGACATTCCATTTTAAGGATCTGAAAATACACAAGAATCAATCAAATTGAAAAATCAAAATACACTATCTTGAAGAGCGAATAATTTAAATGACATAAAACATTTTGCCAATGCGTTTTTGGGTGCGTTCGTAATTATATAAATACATAGCACCTATAGTCGTCGTCTGGTCCGTCCGTCCGTCCCCATATAACAGCGCAAACACTACCCAACCGAATGGTTTGAAATTTAATATGTATAACCGTTGCAGGATTTTGTCGAGTCATTTCAAATTTTATGAAAATCGAATCAAAACATAAAAAAATATTTATAAAAGTTTTCTTTCTTCTATTAAATCCGTTCGTACGTAATCTATATAATAGAAGTGCAAGTCATGTGACTGAGGAAAACAAATACGGGCAAACCACTTCTTCTAGGCCAGGTGGCCATTTTTATTCAAGAATATTTTTTCGAATAAAATGGCATAAAAGTTACATTTTTAGAAAGCTCGTTCAAAAAAAATTGTTCGCTTGAGTTACATTTAAAAATGTATAGATTATGAGATAACTTCAGTGGAAATTAGGTTAACAGCCGAATATCTCAATCCATTAGAGTCAATAAACACAGGAGATTCGTTCATTATGAGTCATAAAATTATTAAACCATGGAGGTAATCATTCGCAAAGGAAGATCTCTATGGTGAATTCTGAAGCGCTGTTTGGTGTAGAAAAAAAAATCGCATTTGTGAACGTGGCATACGTAATAAGAAAAAAAAAGACATGCTCATTTTGCTCATAGCAGACGATATAATTCATTTCACTGAAATAATAAGGATGATTTTTTTTACATTGTGAAACTAGTTATAAAACGAACGCACCTCATATGTCACGTTTAACACACAATTTTCAAGGTTTTATTTATTTATTTATTTATTTGTGTGTGTGTGTGTGTTTTTTTTTTTGAAAGAAGAAGAAGAAAAAAGCTCATGAATTATTCCTCAACTCAATATTTTAAAAATAAGTGAGATTAAAAAAGATGAACAAGGAATGAAATTTAATTTTTTTAACTTCTAACTAGTCTTGTTTTAATCTCTTTCTTTTAAAAAAAAAAAAAAAAAAAAAACATGAATTGAGTTTTTTTTTTCTAAATTATCTTAAGAGGTACAATTTTATTTCGAAAATCCACTGTCGCTCCTGTCATATACCGAGGATTTCCTATTTTGCTAAACATTCTTACTTTACATTATATTTTAAAAATAAGTTAGTTTAAATTTTATTTCTTGTATACTATCTTCTTTAACTGATGGTCTTGTTTTGATCCCTTACTTAAAAAAAAAAGCCGTGAATTCTACTTTTTTTTTCTAAATTTTCGTAACAAAGCTTAATGAAACAAAATTGTCAATGCTCTGTTTACTGTTTTTTTTTTTCTCCTCCAAGAACGCAAGGAGATACGTTCTTTTAACTCCAAAACGTGTTCGGGTGCTCAGACCTTTCTCCATCAATAATTTTCCGCACACGGTCTGAGAATTTCTCTCTTAGCCAATTCTGATTTTTTTTTTTTTTTTTTGAGTCGTTGTGCAGCCGATTTTTTATCGCCCTTTTATTTTTCTCGGGACCTTATTCTTTAGGGAGATTCCGAAAATAAAAATGTTGAAACGGATTTCTTTATTAACTTTTCTTTTTCGACTTTTGTTGTTACGCTCAGTCAGTTTCTCATCGCTTTTTCTGCCGATGTTTTATGTTAAAGTTGTCAACCGTTTCGCATTCCCATTATAAATATAAAATGAAAAAGTCCTTCCGGCCTGTACCGGGAGGAAAAGGTAGCTTTCATAGTCCATGTTTTTAAAAATGCAACTTATTTTACTCAAACAGCCGAAACTAAAATGTAGGGATGCACCGAATATTCGGTATCTATTCGGTATTCGGCCTGTTCGGCCATATTACCGCATATTCGGTTGGGCCGAATATCAAACTATTCGGTCTGCCGAATATTCGGCTTGGCCGAATATCAAACTATTCGGCCTGCCGAATATTCGGTTTGGCCGAATATTTAAAAAAACTTTTAAAAAAATATTTTTTAAAACTCACAATTTCGACTTTTAACTGTCAATTAATAACGATATTAAAAGAAAATTAGAAATAAAATCATATTTCAATGAAAGAGAATGCTTTAACATTACTTATTCGCTGTTTGAAAAGTGTCACCTAAGAAAATTAACTATTAATGATGACCTTCGTAGGAATTAATGATGTACAAATAAATGCAAGTTCCTGATTATTGTATAGTAAATACTCTGTTTCTTGCTTTTTTACAAACATCATGTTTCTAAACAAAGTGGAAAAAAAACTTTCTCAGGTGATAATAGACATCAAGACAGATAATTTTTGTCCAGGAAACCAGAATCGGAACACTCCAGGTTAAATTTGAATGTACGTTTGTTACTTTAATAATATTGAAGATATTGTAGCTATATTTTCAAGATAGTTACTTTGATTTCTGTGAATCACGATAAGTGCTGGAAATTTCCACCATTCATATCTAAACAACACTGAGCTAGACATTCCTTTATTCAGAGTGCAGCTGACAGTACTACTTATACTCTGTCACTGGCCAAAATTCAGCCACTTATCATCACATTTTCTACAATCAAAATTAATACGATATGCAAATATCGCTAAAATATCTTCATTGTTACTAAAGTTTTAAACAAAAATTCAGTTTCAGCTTGCTGTGACACACTCTGTGTTTTTGATTGAATGTATTGTATTTTTGATGAAATAAGTGGATTGAGATAATGTTTCTTGCTCAAAAAATGTTTGCCTTGACCACATTTTCTACACAGAAAGTTTATTCCAAGATGTATGAACACCCTGTATGTTTACAACCTCGGAATATGATTTCCCATTCCAGACACCTACTCTCTGGTTCATTTAAAAGCTTCCTTGCCAAATCAAAAGGAGCAGGAAAGTTATTCTTCCTGATTTGCCAGCATTTTAATACATTGTATTGTTTTACTTTAGTCCCTTCCTGACAAATACACACTGCAAAATGTTTCTAATTCATTCAAAAAATGTCTTTGATTTTAAAATATTTGTTATAGAATGTAAGAACATTTTATAAATTTATTTGAATTCACAGAAGAAGCTACGAAGCTTATAAACCACGATATTTTTTTTATGTAAAGAATTCTTGTAAAAAGGTCTAGTTCATAAAATGGTAGTATCTGTGTTAAATATTATGTAAAATTCTTTTATAATTTAACATTTAATATTTTTAAACTCTGAAATAAATAAATATTCGGCCAGCCGAATATTCGGTATTCGGCCGAATAGTTACTATTCGGTTGGCCGAATATTCGGTATTCGGCCTCACTGTTACTATTCGGCTAGCCGAATATTCGGTATTCGGTTTACTTGTGGGCCGAATATTCGGTATTCGGTATTCGGCCAAAATCACTATTCGGTGCATCCCTACTAAAATGTTTGGAAACCGATTTGATTGATTGAATCCCGATTTTCGTTAATTCTGAATTTCAATGCGAATTTCAGCATGAGAGTTACAGCACAACAAAAATCAGATTGTTTCAAAATATCAGCCCACCTAAAATTTCATACAGCTATATCTCAGCCGTTTTATCAATTAGCAGCAAAACAAAATGGAAACAAAACTAAGTCCTCCACATAGCCGTCCTGTCAGTAACGGCCAGCCGCTACGCGGCATCTCTTCAGTGGCGCTATACGCGCCCCGGTACCAGGTACTAAACCCGTTTAAGCTAGGGAAACCTGGCAGGTAGGGGCCTGGTCGCCGGTCTCAAAAAAAAAAAAAGATAAAGCCAAAACAAAAAATGCTCCGGAATCCTTATAGCACGATCGAACACTTAACGGAAACAACTTTTTCAATTTATAACTACATCTTTTTGAATTAAAAAAAAATTAACTGGCCGCCATTTTGAAACAAGATGTAGGATGAAGCTGGCCAACGAACTCTGTCGACACTTTGGTATGTCCTATACATATACTCAGTCACATCCAAATCGATTCATAAATAAGAGAGTTACAGTGTAACAAATGTTAGATTGTTTCAAAATGTCAGCCAACCTAGAATTTCAAACTGCCATATCTCAGCCATTTTATAAGATAAAGACAAAACAAAAAATGTTCCAGAATCCTTCTTTCCCGATGTAACACTTCACGGAAACAATTTTTTTCAATTTATATTTTTTTTCGTACTTTTTTTTTTAATAAAAAAAAATTAAATTTTTAACAGGCCGCCATTTTGAAATAAGATGGCGGATGAAGCTGTCCAACGAACTCTGTCAAGACCTTGGTATGTCCTAAACACATACGCAGTTACATCCAAATTGGTTCATAAATAAGAGAGTGACAGGATGACAAATGTTATACATATATATACCAACATTTAAACGGAAGGTGGTTTTGTGGTCTGGAAGGGTCATGATCAGTGAAAATATTCTAAATTTTCGGGAATTGCTTTCCTCCGAACGGCTACAATAGGTAGCTTTTTGTAATAAAAGTTACCTAACAGTAGCAAGTAAATATGATCCCAATTAATAGGAAAGTAGGGTATTTTTCTGTTTAGTGTTTGAAAGTTCATATTTGTTGTCATTACGTGATATTTGGTAATATGTCCAATACTTCGAAGTTTCTTCTATCACCAAAATATTCGACATTTTGAATTATTCCTCTGTTATTCCTAAAATGGACATGATATATTGCACAGTAATTTGTGTTTTCTGCACATTCATAAATCACTTAAAGTGAATGTATTGTTAATTTATCTTCATTTTCCCAAGTTTGCCGGAAATGTTTTATTTAGAGTGCAAATTTTTAAATCATAGAAAACGTTTTCAATTATGTTATAATAACGTCTTATACGTACAGTACGGCTGCATTTGTGACGGATGATGCATTAATACATTATCAAATATACTAACTCTTACATATTTTAAATAATCGTTACGGTATTTATATAAAAATATAATAAATTATAACACCTTGTAGTAATATATTTCTTTTAAATACTAAAAGGTGTAATTATAAAACATAAATTTATATGTACAGAAAAAAGAGCCTATAGCTGATACTAAGTATAATAGAAAAACTACAGCCCTGGCAAGATAATATCAAGAAGAAACGATCCAAATAAATTCCAATGAAAATAAAATAATTTTTCCCTCCAGTCTATACTATCCATCCATAATAAGAGAAACCACAGAGATGCTAACACGCAAAAATACAATATGTAACGATGCAGCATCTTTTAATTTACCGAAATTGTGACTCCATGGTTACAAATATGAAAATAAACAACCAACTAAAAATAAAAGATAACGTGCATAATTTTTAATAAGTACATGAAAATTAAATGATAGCATTTCAAATAATAACTTCAAAGACCGTGCAATGATAGAATATTCTCATTTGTTTTTGAAAATGGCTCGGAGTGAGCCGAAACATGTCAAGAATCTAATAAAAGTTATTTTACTGTATATTATGTGGTTAATTTACCTTTTAGCATTTAAAAGAAATAAATCGTTACGATTTTTAACTTAACGATTATTGTATTACGGTGAGAGATAGCTGAAAGTTGCTTAAAATTACAGAGCACATTATTGAAAAGAAAATATTTCAGAGGTTGATATTTCTAGTTAAAAAGCTTAATGATTACTGAAAATCCGCAACTGCTGCCGTATTTGCATTAATGTCTAATACCAAAGCAGGGTTCGGAGATATATATCAGTGGATATCATGATGTATATCATGATATATATCCGACATTTATTTTCGAAATATTGTGTGTGATATTTTTTTATGCTTCTTAACCCGATTCTTGAAAAGTGGGTTAAACCTGACCGAAGGCAAAATTTCAATCTTCCGACTTTTCAGAGCGTTTGTTTATTTACTCTTAAAATGCTTGTATAAAAAAAAAAAAAAAATGAATGGATAATATTGTGTACAATTTTATTATAAAGTACAAGGACTAAACTTGAAGTATGACTGTTTCTGATTTTTGGAATGACTTTTACTAGATTTTAAAGCGCAGGGTCAATTATCCACCTCTTTTTTCGTTTAAAGGTGTAAAAAAACAAGAACGAAAAATCATGCGTCAAGCATAGATTATGTAACACTTTCCAACACAGTTCTGAAATAATTTTACAAATCTTTACCGTCTAATAAGGTGAAAGATGATATCTAAGTAAGTAATTTGGAAATGTGCGTAACATATTTAATAACCCAATTTCAGGAATTACCAACAATATTCGGTAAAATATCCGAACTCTTTTGTACAGCCCTGTATAGGATCTATAGATTAGTATATATACTACATAGAAGGCTAAATTTTAGTTCAGTTAGGAAACGCGTAGCACAGTTTAAAATTCCCTTTCTGGAATATCCGTCAATAAACGGAAATGTACTCGAACTTTTGTGCTGCTTTGTATATGAACTATAGAATTTATACACACCATGTAATAGGCAAAATATTAGTTTAATTCAAAAACTCCTACCACAACTTAAAATGCACTGCCAGCAACTATTGTTCTCAGTCAGTACTATAACCGAATTATTTTGTGTGTCCCTGTAAATGAACGTTGACTTCTATACACACCCTATTCTATAGTAACCCTCTTGTAGTGCAGATCAGTGATATAATATCAATTGCAATACGTTTGAAATTGTGTAACATTATTTAAAAAAAAAAAAAAAACGCAAGCGAATTTTCTCCGTGTACAGTAAGGTAAAGTACCCAGTAGTTGACACTGGACCAATACTTGACACTTTTTTAGAAACAGTAGTGTAACAAAAAAACGTCACAGGTAGGAACATGAGAGACACAGAATTTTTAAAATCTATCACCTTGCGGCAAAACTGAGAACTAAAACTATAAACAGTCGAGCCCAATTGCAATATGGCGGAAGACAACAAAGAAGCATGTGTGCAAAGTTGAATTTTTCGAATTTATCTTAAGAAAAGTGATAAGGATCGTACGTTACAGTAAGTATTAAAACCCGTAATTTATCTTAATTTCTGGTTATGTTTTGATTGATATTGATTGTTTCGATGTCCAAGAATTGTATTGAAATAAAATTGATGCATTTTGTGCAAAATAACGGGAGTGAGTGTGAATGTCAACTACTGAATATGAAAAGAAACAGATTTTCAAAAGTTGACACCCAGTGTCAACTACTCGCTCATGTTGGGGTTTTGTTAATCTAATTCAGTGCAATGAAAATAAGCTGGAATCTACCAGATAAATTCATGACTGACCTTTGAAAAACTAAAAATGCCTTTAAACCAATAAATGACACAGGGTGTCAATTATTGAAATTAGGGAGTGTCAGCTACTAAAATTAATTAAAAATTAATTAATTTAAAAAAGTTTGCTAATTAACGGTTCTTATCATTATGTCTTCATATGGGGCAATTAATATAGTAATATAATAATAAAGAGTATTTATTATTATTAATTTAGGCCCCGCCGCAGTCAGTGTCAATTACTAGTTCACGAAGGTGTCAACTACTAAACTCTCACGTTCACGATGGTGTCAACTTCTGGACAAAAATCATGTTTTCATATTCCCTAGTAATTTTTACAAAATGTATTCATTTCGGGACATTAAACGTTATGATTTTGTAGAAAAATGTTCAAACCCTCTAGTAATGATCAAACTGTTTCCCTTAATTGAAAACTGCACGAACCAAAGGCGACAAACGCCGAAAAATTCCTTAAGGTGTCAACTACTGGGTACTTTACCTTAATGTAACCGGAATTATTTTGAGTGCCCCTGTAAAGGAACTATAAGAGTGCTATACACATCCTATTCTATAGTAACCCTCTTGTAGCGCACCTCAGTGATATATATCAATTTCAATTAAGTTTGAAATTGTGTAATATTATTAAAATAAACCGCTAATAATTTTCCCTATAGGCCGTAACGGAATTCTTTGGAGTGTCCCTGTTAAAAAAAAAAAAAAAAAAAAAAAAAAAAAAAAAAAAACTACAAGTGTTACGCACTTCATTTTCAATACCGAACATGCCATATAGTAAAGCTCAATAACATATATCAATTGCATGACAAACAGAATAATATTTACGCGAGTTAGAACACGGAGTGACAGACAGCAGCAGACGGATAGACAAACCGAATTCATAAACCTTTTCAGCTACGTTGGACAGTGTTAAAATATTTAGCTATTGAGGTATTGTACCGTGCTCTAAAAAAAAACACATTTTTTGAAATTTTCTCTGCATAAAGTCTAATAACGAATGCATAAAAATAGACAATGGCTAAATTTTTACAGCTGGTTCTGTCTAAGATTTTAATGTTGAGTATTTTTCATTTTACCACTTCATTACAAAATAGCAGCCAATCGGAAAAAAACAAAACAAGTGACATTATCAGCTGAAAATGAAGCATTTTCTTACCTATTAATGGTTTGAAATAAAAAAGGTAAAAAAACTTATGTACATCAGTCTTAAAATTGTATTATAGCAAGAAAATATATAAAAATTAAGGTCGTGTTTTGCCAGAATTCTGCAATTGTTAGTTTTAATTTTTTTTTTTAAACTAAATAAGCACGCCTTACGTATTTTTAATATTTTTATTATTCTAATTGACGCATAAAAAAAGGACAAAACAAAAAAAAAATGACTTCAGTGAAATATTTGAAATACTAGGTTTTTTTTTTTTTTTTTTTTTTTTTAGGAAACCTTTTCACTTTTTTTTTTTTTTTTTTTTTTTTTTTTTTTTTAGAGGACAGCACAGTATAGTATTAATTCTGTTTGGGTACTCCTATTTCAATCAAATTTCTTAAACATATTCATTGGTGCTGCTTTACCTTAAATTACTGTGTTAGTGATATATTCCCCCTCCCCCCCCCTCCCCCCCTTTACTTGAAAGGGTTCGCGTAACAGATTTCAAATTTTATTTCTGCATCAAATAAAACTTTTGAGTTTAAAAAAAATTAACAAAATAAAATTCTTTACACTCATTTTGCGCCTTATTTCACGTTTAACAGAACGCAATTCATTTTATATGCTTTAAGTTATTAAAAAAAAATTTGACATAATGAAAAAGTGTAATTAATTAAAATTTTCTCAGATTGCTTGAGAAGAAATTCTTCATGGTTTATTTCTTTACAAAAATGCTATTATTTTTTTTCGATGAAGCTGTGTAGTGGTTAAATTGCGTGTCATATATTTCACGTTTTTTATGTGAGGTGATGATTGTTAAAAACATATGCTACAGTAGTTCAGAAAAGAGAGTGGGTACTTAGAAAATTCAGAATAATCGTTGAATTAAAATGCACTAAAAGAATTTATAATGATGTCTGCTGTTATAATAAATTGCTTACATCTTCGTCTTTATATGTTAGGCATTTTTTTTTCTCGGGTAAATGAATATTTGATTCTTAAAATTACTAAGCTGCTTGAATTGCTAGAAAATTATGTTACATAATAAACTTTTTAACCGAAAACTAACTAACTAAATAAATAAAAACTTCAAAAACTACTACAAAGTAAAACTAGTCATTGGGGTCCACCGTAATACTTACCCATCATAGATATGCATAATATAAAATATGAAAATAAAACGTGTGTAAACTAAAATATAGATAAAATGTTTTAGTGATACAAATAGAAATAACAAAAGGCTTATAAAAACTTTTTAATGATCGACATACGTTTCATACGTTTTCAAGATATATAATGATAAACAAAAATTTTCTCGCAAAATTTTGAAAATAAACTTGAAAACGTGAATCACGAGAATCCCGTAAAAAAAGCAGGTGCTTTGAAGTAGCCAACTGTAAACGTGAAAATTAATACACTGACGGGAAAAAAAATCCCAACACCAAGGTAAAATTATTGTAGAGTAATTAAATTTGAACAATGCATTTGTCTAGTTAACATGTTTAATTGATTAGATTTTCAAGATCACATGTTAATTTAAGCTCAAGAAAATGCAATTCAAATGTGAAATGCTGTTACATTAATAGGCGCTATAACGTCCAGAATTTTGAATGCAAGCGTGCAAACGTACATGCATTGTGTCATACAGGTGCTGAATGTCACTTTGTGGTATGGAGTTCCATGCTTGTTGTACTTGTGTCAATACTGGGATGGTCAGTGCTGGCTGTGGATGATGCTGGAGTTGTCGTCCAATGATATCCCAAACGTGCTCAATTGGAGATAGATCTGGTGATCTCGCAGGCCAAGGTAACATGTCGACACCCTGTAGAGCGCGTTGCGTTACAACAGCGGTATGAAGGCGAGCGTTATCCTAACTCCCCCTAGAATGCTGTTCAGGAATGATAGCACTACAGGTTGAATTATCAGACTGACGTACAAATTTGCAGTCAGTGTGTTTGGGATAACCACAAGAGTGCTCCTGCTGTCATAGGAAATTGCTCCCTAGACCATGACTCCAGGTGTAGGTCCAGTGTGTCTAAGCCGCAGACAGTTTGGTTGCAGGCGTTCCCCTGGCCTCCTTCTGACCAACACACGACCATCACTGGCACCAAGGCAGAACCTGCTTTAATCAGAAAACACAACAGATCTCCACTCCGTCCTCCAATGAGCTCTGGCTTGACACCACTGGCGTCGCAAACGGCAATGGCTTGGAGTCAGTAAAATGCACGCTACAGGGCGCCTGGTTCGGAGCTGTTCTTGAAGTAATCGATTTCTAACAGTTCGTTGTGTCACTGTGGTACCAACTGCAGCTCGAATTTCTGCCGCAGACGCAGTACGAAGCGCCACAGCCATACGCCGAATACGGCGGTCTTCCCTCGCAGTAGTGCCACGCCACATGGCCGCCCGGAACTCGGTCTTCTTGAGGCAGTACCATCCCTTGACCACTGCTCCCAACAATCATGCACAGTGGATACATTCCGGCCAAGTCTTTCTGCAGTATCGCGGAAAGAAAATCCAGCTTCTCGCAGCCCTATTATACGACCTCGTTCAACCTCGGTGAGCTGTTGATAATGGCTTCTTCGTCTTCTTAAAGGCATTCTTGGCTAACAACAACTCAATACGTCAAATTTCGAAGATAAATAACGCTCACGAACTTTAAAGCACGCATTTAAAGCAAGCCTGATATGCAAATTGTGAGTGGCGCTACTAGCGCCACACTCATGCGCGAAATTTGAATCGATGTCATCTTTCAGATGTATTACCACGCCTACCAAATTTCGTTTATCTAACACAAGTCTTTCTTGCTGTTGGGATTTTTTTTCCGTCAGTGTGTTTCGTTATTACTCTTTTTTAAAACTGTAAAGTACTTCGTGCCAAATTTTAGGTAATTCAAATGAGGCGGATTCACTGCAAATGTTTACGTTACGCATGTAGATTTCTATTGATTCACGGATAATAGATGGGAAATAGAGTCTTGATGGATAAATTATTTTACAATTTTTAAAATCAATTTTTAATGACTCGGTTCTATGTAGTCTTGCCAGTGCTGTAGTACTTCTGTCATATTTAATACCTGCCATATGCTCTTTTCATCTTGTTTTAAACTTTCTAGTGGTCATTCCTATATAATGTTGTAATGTTCCATCTGGTTTGGTGAACGGGATTTCATAAACACCTGATAGTTGATATGGCTCTATTGGGTCTATTTTCTTGCAAACTACGCTTTTTAGTTTTATGGATGGTTTTGCGTTAAGACATATATTGAATTTGCTAAGTTTATACATCAATCTTTCAAAGAACCCAGGAAATATTGTAAAGTAGATAACTTTGAATTTGTTTATTGAAGTTTTTCTTTTCCTTCTTCTCCATGCTCGTAATTACTTTATTAATAATGCTTTCTTTATATCCGTTGTATCTTGCTATTTCATGTATTTTATTTATTTCACTTGTTAACTGATCTGGAGTACAAACTGTAAATGCTCTCTTAATAAAATGC
Source organism: Maratus michaelseni (assembly GCA_963931845.1). NCBI lineage: Eukaryota > Metazoa > Arthropoda > Arachnida > Araneae > Salticidae > Maratus > Maratus michaelseni. The sequence goes on from OZ007597.1 coordinate 275,781,393, forward strand.
CTAAAAGTTTCGGCATTTAGGCATTTTATTCCTATATTATTATTATAAAGATTTCCAATATTCAACATATCGCTATATGAAATAATAAAAAATTAATAAACAAAATCAAAACAGAATAAATACCGAATCAATGCACAACAACAAAAAATAAAATAATAATAAATAAATAAATAAATAAATAAATATCAGACTAGAGACAACCGTCAGCTCCATTTCAACAGCCTTTACACAAAAGGACCACAGCCTGTAAGGGAAATAGAAAATAAAAAATTCTGTTCCATCGCCTGAATAAAAAAAAAAGTGCCCCCCCCCCCCCCAAAAAAAAAAAAAAATAAATAAATAAAAAAAATAAATAAATATATATATATATATATATATATATATATATATATATATATATATATATATATATATATATATATAGTTATATAGATATATATATATATATATATAACTGAAAGATTTCCGGTTACTTGAACACGTAATGCCTGTCTCGTGAGCACGGCTCTTTTCTGTATGAAAGAAAAACAGACAGCGTTGCGTTGGCGCTCTAAATCAAAACACTGGAAATTTAGTTTTTCTTGGTGCTGAAATGCTAGAACAAAGGAGACAATAGAAACAAATACTATGAACATTTAATCAATCATAATTTAATAATTATGAACACATTAACAAGTCAATTTTTACAAAATAATAATAATAATAATAATATTTTTACTTCTAAAATAATGCTTCAAATAATTATATCTTATATTTAATCACAACAAAAAATATAGGTTATTTTTCATTAAGGGACAACATTTAACGCAAAAGTAAATGTCGCCGCGAAATTTCAGTAACAGTATCGAAATGATGAAACATAACAATAATAATTAGGAAAAATCTAATTGGTATCAAATTTGAATAAACATTTTTGCAGAATAAGTATTAAAAGTATTTTTTTTTTAAATAATAAGCATGCAAAACTGTAGAAGTCTTTTTGTTTTACAACAAATGTAATTCAGTAGAATTTTTTATTTGGCATTTTAACCACCTTCTTGGCATGTTCTACTTCACGTGCTTTCACTGAATAATAATAATAATAAAACTGCAAAACCAAAACTACAAAATCACAAAATAGCAGTACAATTTGCAGCATGCAATTAGTTTCCTCAGCGAAATTAGATTTTTTAATAAATCTCAGTTGTTTAATTAATTTTAAATATCAAGTTGGCCAGAAAAAATATACCAAAATAACTCAATCATATAACCGATATATAAATATTTGGAACCTGACAAAATGCAACAGATTGCTATATGAAATAATCAAAAATGAAACTAAGTCGCAACAAAAATAAATATTAGGTGAGAGGGCGTCAGCTCTATTTCTAAGGCGTCTGTCGACACAAAAGAACCATAAGTGAAATTGAGAGTTAAAAATTCGACTGCATTGAATGAATGAAAAAAAAAAGAACTATTTATTAAAGATCGCCTTTACTTGAAACACATAATGACGCTTCGGAAGTGTGTCTCTATAGGAGAAAAAAGAACGAAAAATCATGCGTCAAGCATAGATTATGTAACACTTTCCAACTCTTCAAAAATAATTTTACAAATCATACCGTTTAATAAGCTGAAAGATAACATCTAAGTAAACAATTTGGAAAACGCATAACATATTTAAAAACATAATTTCAAGAATTTCCAACGTATACAATATTCGGAAAAATATCCGAATACTTTTATTCAACCCTATGATCTATAGATTTGTATATATACTACATAGGATGCTAAATTTTAGTTCAGTTAAGAAACGCGTAGCACAGTTTAAAATTCTCTTTCTGAAGTTTCTGTCAATAAACGGAAATGTATTCGCGAACTTTTCTGCTTCCCTGTATATGATCTACAGAATTTATACACACCACTCTTTATAGACAAAAAGTGAGTTAAATTTAAAATCGCGTTCAGTAACTTAAAACGTACTTCCAGGAATTATTGTTAACAGACAGTAGAGAATTCTTTTGTGTGTCCCTGTAAATGAACGATGACTGCTATACACACACTATTCTGTAGTAAGCCTCTTGTAATGCACCGTAGTGATATATATAAATTTCAACGCGTTTAAAATAGTGAAACATTATTTAAATAAACCGCAGACGATTTTTCTCCATGGACGTAATGTAATGGAATTCTTTTGTGTGTCCCTGTAAATGAACGATGACTGCTATAAACACACTATTCTGTAGTAAACCTCTTGTAATGCACCTTAGTGATATATATAAATTTCAATGCGTTTAAAATAGTGAAACATTATTTAAATAAACCGCAGACGATTTTTCTACATAGACGTAATGTAACGGAATTCTTTTGAGTGTCCCTGTAAAAAAACTATAAGTGCTACACACTTCAGTTGAAATAAGGAACGTGCTATAGATAACGACAATAACATATAAAAATTGCAAGGCAATCCGAGCATATTTGCGGCAGTTAGAGCACGGACAGACGGCAGACGGCCAGACGGCAGACGGCCAGACAAACCGAAGTCATAAACACTTTTCAACTAGGTTGGAAAGTGTTAAAAAGAATCGAAGAACTGGAAAATAGGTTTTTCTTACTTGTTGCTGAAATGTTACAAAAGAAATATATATAAATAGAAAATAATAAAACAATAAAAAGAACGAGAAAAAAAGAAGAAGAAAGAGCGTGGGCGGGAAAAAACTTAAAATAAGGTGTAAAAATCCATCTTTGATCCAAAATGTCGTTCTTTTGATCCACAATCGCGAATTAATTTTCATTCACACGTTACAGTTATAACCAGGGCTTTACAAATTTGAAAAAATCTGGTAGCCAGGTATAAATTCTAGTCGCCAGTAAATACCCCCCCCCCCCCCCCGTGACATACTAAGCCGACTAGAACGGAAAAGAATGGCGTTTTATGTGCATGAAATGGAAAATGCCTTTTAATCTTGTCTTTTCCATTAAAAGTACAAGAGAAGATTAAGTTTACTGCGCTTGCTGCCCACACGAGTAGGGGTGTTGGAGAGACAAAATGTCGTTTGTGCTCATTTTTTAGTTCAATTTTTGTAAAAAAAGTAAATAAGAAAAAGTCAGATAAAAAACTTAGTGGCCAGATAAAAAAAAGTTAGTCGCCAGAGGCGACCTGGCGACCGCATTTGTTAAGCCCTGGTTATAACCCAATCTGGTAAGATTGCATTAGAGCAAAACCTACTAATACGCGAATCGCGCACAAAGTATAGGAAAATTCCGCATAATGAAAAAAGCTGTGCTGGATGTCCTTCTTAAATTCATTTCCAGGCATGTGATTCTTCCATGAATACTTTTTTAATTTTCGTGGAATTCCGCGAAATATTTATTTTTAGCGGAATTCCGAAAAATCCATTCGTCAAATGGTCACGAAAAAAAAAACAAAAAAAAAAAAACAATGATAATAATAAAATAAAATAAAAACACTAATTTCGACAATTGATCGTAAAAAAAAAAAAAAAAAAAAAAAACAAGAGGGGAAAATTCTGCTATAAGGCCGAATATAGATTGCCACACACGGCTTTTATTTAAAAAATAAATAAACTAGCTGTAACTCAGAATAAAAACGCAATGACAACAAACAATTTTAAAATATCTAAATAACAAATAAAAATTCCCCTGTTAAAGTGTTGAGTTGTTCAATAACCATTCGATTTAGAAAATATTTTTCTACCACTGAGCAATTTTTTTAATGAAATTTAATTCATGTTGCTATGGCAGCAGACGATAAAACGATATCTTTGGAATAAGGGAATAAATAGAAGAAAAAAATTTGTTGATATTTGTGATAAAATGTTTTTCTTTATTTTTTAAAAATGTATATACATAATTCACTTTTATATTTTAACAGAATAATAAGTTTACTATAATTCGTTACTCATGCTATGGCCAGTATACACGATACACGTCGAGCCACAATGCCTTTATCATTATCTTTTTACGCGTAAAAGTTTCGCTACGGTACTCCATTGTGAAGTTTTGTAATTTTTGAAATCTAATATTTGAAAAACGACATAATCATTAGATTTGAAATTTATATCAAGAAAAATACAATTTTTTACCATTCTACCGCAGTTTGTAAAACAATTTTGTGACAAATATTTTTCGAGTTATTAATTTTTTAAGTAACTTCAAATGTTTCATTTTCCGAGATTAATCTGTGGCAACGATGGATTGCTGTGACTTTTCATAAACATGAAAAATGATAGAGATTGAAAGAATAAGCCACCCTGTGTGTGGCTAAAAAATCGCGAGCTTTGTCAATCGGTCGCGGGGAAAAAACCGCGAATTTCATCAAACGATCGAAGAAAAAAAATCGAGAATTTCGTCACAAGATCTCGGAAACAGAGTTTCGTCAATCGGTCGCAGAAACATATCGCAAATTTCGAAAATCGGTCGCGGAAAATATTTCAAAATATAATCGGTCACGAGGCAATCGACTACGAATCTCTTCAATCGGTCATGGAAGTAGCGGACACTTTTGGCCTTTTCTAGAAAAATCGTCTACTAATATAGCGACAAAAATGAAATGCATTATATTAATAAGTGTCAAAAGTAAAAGTCAACGCCTTTGACAACCAAGTCATTGAAATAATTCCAAAGTTCAAGTCATTGGAATAATTTTTGTCGTAATATAGGATATTTTATTTTATTTTTCTTATCAACGTTGCTTCCAGAAATGTCTTTCCTTAAGATTTTTCGAAAAATAATATACTTAATTTACTTCTAACAATAATTAAAGTAAATTTATCAGAAAAATTGCTTAAATGTTGAATTTATAGGATCTGTCAATCTTATAGTTCAATCTTATAGTCAATCCTCGAATGGGGGGGGGGGGGGGCGCTGCCCTGTATTAGTCAGGACATCGTTGAATGTGATCCAGTAGATCACAGAGTTTAAATACCAGGGGTCGATGCAGGTTTTTTTTCTTGGGGCCCATTTTGTGAAAATTAAAGGTTATTTTTGTGAAATTTATTATATTTTTGTGAACATTTTAAAATCTTTTTGCTGAAGTTTTCTTCTCTGGTGAACTTGTTTGTTTACAAATTACACATTTTAAAACATCATAAAATAATAAATAGATAATAAATAGTAATTTTTTATGGAATAGAATTTTGTGAAGGGGAACCATTTTATTAAATAGATTTTTGTGAAGGGACCCTAAATAGGCCCCAAACTTTTTCCTGGATCGACCCCTGAATACAGGGCCCGACTTAGCCTATCTAGACCCTGGGGTTAGCATCATTCTGGGGGGGGGGGGGGTCACCCTTTTTATTTATCTATAGAAATTGCTCGTGAATTATGCTAAAGTGACTAGTACTAAGCTTAATGCATATTGTATGTATACATAAATTTTATACCAGGTACTATTCACATCTGTATACAGGGTATCACAAGAAAGATGGTCACAAATTAAAAAATATATATATACTAGTAGAGAAACTAGTCTGAAAATAGTAGAAAAAATGACGGGAGTTTGCAAGCTTCTCCTTTCTTATGTACGTATGCCATAAGATGTCTAAAAGAAAAGTGTCCCCAATTGGTCATCATTTAATTGTTTTAACTTTCCTTACTATGCGGAAAACTTCAATAATGAATTTATCTTGAAAACAATGGAATATTAAGTTGTCCTAATAAAATTTTAATGATTAGTTTTCTAATGATATAATTCGTTCTTCATTTGCAGAGTTGGAAAGGGGGGGGGGATGGGGGTACTGACGCTATTAAGATATTAAGACTATATAATCGCTATTAAGGCAACGCTATAATAGCGTCGGTGTTGGTACAGGAAACAGAAAGGGAAAGGGGAGTATTGCACCCCATTCATAAGTCATTGAAAATGTGAGAATTTTGGTCACTTTTGGCCAATTTTAACCATTTGGCACACGCTTCAAAAATCCTGATTACCACCACGGGGGCCCCTCGAATGGGGGGGGGGGGGGCGCTGCCCTGTATTAGTCAGGTCCTGGTTTCAAAATCAAGGAATATCAGGCAGTTCATTATAAGTGATTTCTAGATTAAAATGCATTTTTATTAGAAATACCTTTTCAGATCCAAATTTAACCTTATAACATATTTTAGCCACTGCATTGGGTAAATAATCATCCAGAAAAAATCGAAAAACGACGCAATCTGCAGAATTATATGATGACATAATATAACGTCGGCACGCAAATGCTCCACTATTGAAAATAAATTGCTTTCGGAATTCTTATTTTGGCATTCTCTGCAGTTTTATCTTCTATGTAAAAGTTAAACATGATAAATTTGATTTTAAGAAAAGTTTATTTGCGATGAAACTTTCAAAAGTTGTCTACAGTGGAACTCGTTTTAATACGAGCACGGTTAAAACGAAGACATGGTTAAAACGAATAATTTTCACGTTAAGAATGATTCATCATTTAAACTGCAGGTAGTCATAAAGTCTTTCCCGTATTACAATAATTTATTGCAGAAAAACTAATATAATTAGGCATATGCTTGTTTCAATAGATTGTAAAGACATTTATGAAGTTTTTAATACAAGTATACTTACGTCAGTCAATTTCAATGTGAGCATCCTTGGAAGCTCGAAGAATGTCAAGGCGGTGTTCTAATTCCTCCATGTGTTGCCTAACATTTGGACTGTCACACTAGACACAGCATCTGTGGTCCTGATCTTGTTTCAATATATTTTACTGGTGTTACAAACACTCTGTGCTTTATGGACCCCCAAAAGAAAAAATCTAGAAAAATGGTCCATCCCGTCCGATCCATCTTCCAGGAAATTTGTCATCAAGGAACTCACAAACGGCGGCAGAGATTGGATTAAAAAAACTTAAGAACATGACTTTTCCATAATAAAAATTTTACAGTATTACATTCAGTGGTTATTTCGTAACAGTTTTTCGTAATCAAGGAAAGACTTTATGACCATCCTGTATATTAGGATTTTCACGCTATTGACGAGCTTCAAAGGCAGGATCAAGGTTAATACGAGCAAAACACCTGTTCATTTCAATGTGATTTTCGACAAAAATTAGGGTAGAAATCCCTTTCTTTATCAAAACCTGCTCTTTCTCATCAATAATGTTTCTACTTTCTACATTACAACTGTCTCTCAAAATGTAGTAATTCCTCAGTTTTGCAAGTCAGAATTTCAACCTTTTTAAAAAGACTCCTAACCCAAGAAAACAAAAATAAATGTTCCGAGGTCTTGAAAGAATAAAAGAAGGGAGGGATAAAGACGTTTCAAATACTGCTCCTCCTGTAAGATTTTAATGGAGCCATGGAAAAGTAACATCATTGGAGAAAATATTTATTTGTTTATATCTTTAAATTCGGACTCAGGGTTAAATTCAGGGCCATATTAAACTATCCGTTTTCATGTCTCTTATTGCACTGTTAAAATGAAAAACATGTGTGAAAATAAATGTGTTTAGTATCAGGCTAAAAGCCTAATTTCACAGAGAAATTACATGCCACAAATTGTACTGCCATTTTGAGGTAGTGTTTTACTTTACTTTTTATTAATATTAATTGAAAGCACATTCGAGTATAATAGGTGAAAAAATAGTTAAATTGCTGAATAAAAAATTCGGTCTCCTTTTATATATTGGAAAAAAGACTCCAAAAAAGTGTCATATGCATATTATTAAAAAAACGTCTGTCTGTCTATATTTTTTCTGAAAAAATTTCTTTCATTAAAATTTGGTGTATTATTAATATGTTTTTAATAAAATTTATACCATTCCTATCCCGTTACTTAAAAACATTACGGACTCTGAGATATAATCGCGTGATGCATTATTTCGTAATTAAAAATTTTAATTATGTAGTTTCGTAAAAATTGAAAAAGAAAAAATACAAAAATTGTTCATTTTATTTTTTACCATTTCAGCAACAAGTACGAAAAGCTTATTCTCCAATGTTTTGATTTAGAGCGCTGTCTGATTTTCGGCCATAGAAAGGAAAGGCACGCTCTCGAAACGGCATTACGTGTTCATGTACCGGAGATATTTCATAAATAATAATTCTTTTTGGATTCTTCTTGTTTTATTCATGCGATGCAGCCGAATTTTTAACTCTCGATTTCTCTTACGGGCCGGGCCGTGTGTTCTTTTGTGTAAAGGCCTTTGAAATGGAGCTAATGGCCGTCACTCGTCTGATATTTATTTATTATTATTTTATTTTATTTTTTGTTGTTGTTGTTCACTGATTTTGGTTGATATCATAACACATTTCATATATTTGGTTGATTTGCGAAATAGTACATTTTAAGAATTATTATTAGTAGTTATTGTGTTGAGAGATTGTGTTTGTTATTTCAATTGTGTGACTTGGGTTAATTTTGCCAGTTTTGTTTCCTGGCGAACTTTATATTCAGGTTTAATTAAAATCAAAAACCTACTTTCATAGAAATATATCTATCTATATATATTACCTTTCAGGTAGTTGTTGATAATATTGTTAATATTATATTTAATTTAACTATAGAGGGAGCTATTGATTGTAAATTAATTTTACTTTCAGGAATTAAAATTGGATGGAGTAATATATATTCACGGATATAATTTTGTTATAAGTGTATTAAAACCAGAATTATTTTGTGTGTTTTTGAATCATTTTGTGTTTGGGTGTCATCGATGGGGTTGTGTTTAAAAAAAAAAAAGTGTGCTCTCAACTTGTCTTTCAAATCATTTCTCTCAACTCGACTTAGTCAACATGTATGATGCATTGCCATGTGGATGTGAATATTATGCAGAAGTTGTGACATTTTAAGGATTCTGTATAATTATTGTGAGTAAAATATTTTATCTACACTTTACGCGTTCATATTTCCAATTTTATTATTTCAAAACTGTTATCTCGTGGTAATTTCGTGAGGTGTTAAATACAGTTTTTGGGATAATCGATGTGAGTGAAATATATTGTATATTCTTAATGGTTTTTTATTTCCTATTTAAATATTTCCAAATTTTAATATTTCCAATTGTTGTCTGGTAATAATTCAGTGTACCTGGATGATTCAACTGATCTTAGCATTATGCCAGTAGAATTATGAAACACTGAATTATTATTTAAAACACATGTGGGTGCATCCAGGCTGATGAGTACATGTGCATGTGTTTTTTCATATCCAATTCATATTTAATTCTCATGTGGTCCAATTTTCCATTGTATATGGTTCATATTTAATTTATTAATCCATTTGTATTTACTTAATTGCAACTCCAATTTATATATATATATATATATATATATATATATATATATATATATATATATATATATATATATATATATATATATTCCTTTCTCTCTATTTCTTTTTTTTTTTTTCAATATTCTTTAGGTATGAGTAAAATTTGGCCAATTACCATTGAAGCACAAGCTATGGTAATATTATGTTTGCACATGTTTATTATTAGCTATGTGGTATTCTGTATACACAATATCATTAATTATCTCTTTGGAGATTTAAGTAGAATGATAATAGAATTTGATATGTTTTTTGAAATTCATAGATATTATAATTATTTAACATTCTATAAAATTATGCTGCATTGCGCAAATTGGTATGGAATGGTTTTTACATATTCTTTTCAACAATTAGCTAGTTAAAATATTGATTTTTATATGATACCATAATTTAGCCTAATTGGCTCATAAATCACTTTGATTAACTTCTATATATATATAACAAATCGTACTGTGGTTTCGAGACTTTGATATTACAGTTTTATTATTATTACTAGATGAACGTTTCTCAAGTTTGATGGATGGGGGGAAAAAAAAAAAACTCCGAAAATACTATAATTATGTTATTTTAAAAAAAGTCTTTTTAGAATTTATATATTTGTTTCGAAAAAAAAATCATTCATTAAAATTAGGCGTGTCAAAAAGTTTTTTCTACTTTATCATTATTTTATCATTCCATACATAATTTTTTCATGATATTTACGTTTGCTTCCAAATTTTTTCGTTATAATAATAATAATAATAACATTTTACGTTGTTATTTAAGTTTGAGATATAATCGCAAAATATTTTAGTTTGTCCTTTGTTTGTTTATTTGTTTGTTTGTTTGTTTAATTTTAACCCATACAAATTGACACAGATAATACAATTAAAAAGAAATTTGGTAGATTTATTTTTAATTATTTTTTCTCATATTTTTAGGGTTTCGTTCATGTCACGAAACCCTATTACTTCCGCTACGTTGTCTGTCCGTCACAGAGCCATTCACAGAAACTATGTAACTTGCAGAGTTGAAACTTTGTGTATATATAGATGAATACCAACTATGAAGCTCAAGATATTAAAATTTGAAAAAATCGTATTATTTTAATAAATAGAGATAAAAAAACTAAAAAATAACAGCCTTTTCCTATTAAATTTAAACATTTTTCGTTATAGCAGTTGTCAAAAATTAAAAATCCACGATGAAATTCTTTCTACAATAATTAATTTTCTATTTAACGATTTCCACGTGAAAAATGAAAATGAAATTAAAAGTTTTACCAATTGAAAAAAATATTAATATGAAATAAAAATGATTGACATCATACTGGTAATAAAACGGAAATTTTCAAAGATTTGTCAATATTACAAGGAGTGTGTATGTACCTGTGAGTATGTGCATGTACACAAAGCAGATTAATATCACGTTATTGGAGAATTAAAAAGAAAATCTGACGTCCTATTGGAAGTTTAACGAATTTTTCAAATGTTTGAGAATAATACAAAGCGAGTACCAATATGGGTAATAGAGAACAGTAAATATATGAGTTTGAGGAACGTATTGAATCGTGATAAAAATCCGATTATGGAAATATTCGCATATTTTAACATTTTGAAGGTGTACAACATGTTTAATTTTGAAAATTTTTTTTTTTTTAATATCGCATTTAGTCCGCATGACAGATATTATTAGGACAGAATATAATAGCGGGCTTCGCCCGCTATCCAGCTGGTTTAGATATTCGAAAAAACGAAAAAATAGACCGGTAAATTTTTACTTTATAAAAAACATGACTTTTTTTTTTTGCTAAATGAAATTTAATTGGATTTATTAAAGAAAGGATAAAGTGTTTTGAAAGGAATATTAAACGAAACCCTTTGAGCGATCTTCGATCACACTTACCCACTTGTTTCTATCTTCTTTACTAACATTTCAGCAACAAGTAAGAAAAACTTATTCTCCAGTGTTTTGATTTAGAGCGCTGTCTGTTTTTTCTCCCATAGAGAAGAGAGACACGCTCTCGAAACGCCATTACGTGTTCAAGCACCGGAGATATTTCATAAATAATTCTTTTTTGGATTCTTATTTTATTCATGCGATGCAGCCGAATTTTTAACTTTCGATTTCTTTTACCGGCCGTGGGTTCTTTTGTGTAAAGGCCTTTGAAATGGAGCTGACGGCTGTCTCTCGCTTAATATTTATTTATTTTTGCTTTGATTTAGTTCATTGATTTTTCGGTGATTTCACATAGCGATCTGTTTGTTATTCATTTACGCAGCGTTGCATTGTGAAAATTTTATTATTTTCTGTGTGATTCAGATTGATATATCGATTATTTGACAGTTTTTTTTTTCCTTATACCAAACTTAATCCTTTGGGACTCAACAACTCTGATTTGAAAAATATTTACTCATATGTTAAAATACATCATTTTAAGCATTTAAAAAATGATAATAAATAAACATAAAAATAAATTATTGATTAAAATGTACTTTTTTTCATATTTGCAATAAATAGAAAATTACATATTTCTCATAAGTATTGTCAATTTTCTAATACAAAAATGTAAAATACACGAGCTTACTTTTGTAAAAAATCTATTTTTGGACGTCTCTCGCCTTTGTAATTGTGTAAAATTTACGAAGTTCATTTTAGTAATAACGATGCGAAACTGCTCAAATGACAACTAAAACTTTGGCATGAAAAATTAACTCAGTATCGCTGTCTGTTGAGAACTGTATGAACAATCTATCCTATTAAAATCCGTGCGCGTATTATGTAACCTCAAAAACTCTGAGCTTCCGCGTCCGGAATTCGGTTCAAAACGCCGACTTTGACAGTCTTTTCTGAAAGATCTTCTGCATTTACCAAAAAAATGGAAAACGTGTTTCGATTACAAAGTTTCTGAATAAGAGCATCTGCCAATTTTATGTACATTTGCAAACAACAATGAATTAAAATTGCGTCATAAAGTAGCCAGTTTGTATTTGAGAAACAGCCTTACAGAAAACTTATTTCATTTTTGTAATTGTATAAATACAGCAGATTGCTCTGTAGTTTGATAGATATGGATACATCATATAACATTATTAGATAAATTATTTTAATAAATTAATTATAGCTAGACAAACCTAATTGATGGAATGTCATAAATATTTAATAGCATGTATACTTTTTAATTTATCTGATTTGAGACTTAAACTTTTATCGTTTTATTATTATTTACTTTGTATACATAAGAATCAGTATACCTCATCCTCATAATTGCAATATTGAAATTAAAATTTGCGTGTCTTAATATATGGTTTAGCAACAATTGATATGTCATTCTTTACTTTACTTTACTGCCCGAGCAAGACTGCTCAGGGTATGAACCAAGTCTGTAGAGCATAGAAGTTCCCCTCCTCCCCCGGTCCTCTTTATTGAGGTTTTAAAAAAATACAAAATCCCGCTGGTAAGCGCAACAGAGGGCTTGGTGGGGAACAATACATAAATGAATATATGAATACAACGTAAAAAATATTTGTAAAAAAGACAATAGTACAAAATAGTATTGCTGGAGAATACAAAGCTCCGACCCGATAACGGGCAGTGAAAAAAGGCACAAAAGGCAGTGAAAAAGGGCACAAAAAACGTTATAGCAATAGTTTCTTTGTATAATTTGGGGGGAGGTTTTTATCATAAATTTCTGACCGTTTTCCTTCAATTGAAAGCAGTAAGGAACTTTGCCGCTTAATGTTGTTCTCAAATGATCTGCTCAACAATGCGAAACTTTCTGACGCAATTGCAGACTCATCTATTAATGTTTCACTCATTTTCCCGTTTAGGTACGTTTAACGTAGTTTCATGTAGGTACGTTAAACTTTTATTCATGCGCCTACCTATTCTTTTGCTAGGGCTAGCTATTTTACGTATGTTACATTCTTGACAAATGAAACGTTGCAACACTCCTTGTCCAAAGTGACACAATGAAAATCCTTAGTAAAAATTATTTTATTGGATGCAGTTTACATTTATTTTTAACTTTGGTCACTTCCAAATTAGTTTTACTTACGGAAACATTCTCTTTTCACTTGCTCCTTCTATTAATGTTTCACTCATTTTCATTGCATTTTCCCTTGATTTCTGTGACGAACATTTATGATGATTACGCATTATATTATTTTTTTAAATCCATTTTTTATTCGTATAAAAAAAATTCTAAAATTTCATCAATATTTTGGCTCTGATATGCAACCTCCGCCTAAAAATATCATAATGAGACGCTGATATTGATGATTTTTGTTTTTTTTCTCCTTTTCCCGCTTTATTTATTGTTATTTGGAGGCACTTTTTAATGTTGTTTGACGCTTTTATGTTTTTAGAGCAATTTTTAGAACTTTTATTTTATTTTTTCGTTTTCAGTCTTTTAAATAAAATTTGAACATTTCACAAGAATTATAAAATGATATTTGAAAAACTCCGATTTCCTTTTTTTCAGAAAATTAAATAAATTTAATGATAATTAGAATTTTTGTCCAATTTAGACATTTACGCATTATATTATAAAATATCGTTTTCGGACATCTAATTTTTAAATCTATTTTTTAAAAAAGAATTCTAGGGGCAATGTTTTTTAAAGTGATTTTCTACATTATTCTTTGGATAATTTTTTAAAGAATTTCTAAGTCAAGAACTTTTAGGTCCTGACCATGGCTGTGAGAATAATAATAAAAATAAATATGTATATTAAAAAAAAAATAGTTCCTGGAAATTTACATCAAGGTTTTGATTTGAATTGAAAAGTATGCAGATTTTATTTTTTTAAGAAAATTAAACAGATTTTTAATAATTATTTTTTGAATTTTTGTCCAATTTAAACATTTACGCATTATATTATAAAATATCGTTTTCAGACATCTAATTTTTAAAGCCATTTTTAAAAAAAATTCTAGGGGCAGTGTTTTTAAGTGATTTTCTACATTATTCTTTGGATAATTTTTTAAAGAATTTCTAAGTCTAGAACTTTCAGGTCCTGATCATGGCTGTGAGAATAATAATAAAAATAAATAAGTAAATTAAAACAAAAAATAGTTCCTGGAAATTTACATCAAGGTTTTGATTTGAATTGAAAAGTATGCAGATTTTTTTTTTTTTTTTTTTTTTTTTTTTAAGAAAATTAAACAGATTTTTAATAATAATTTTTTGATTTTTTGTCCAATTTAAACATTTACGCATTATATTATAAAATATCATTTTCAGACATCTAATTTTTAAAGCCATTTTTTTTTAAAGAATTCTAGGGGCAGTGTGTTTTTAGTGATTTTCTACATTATTCTTTGGGGTCCTGATCATGGCTGTGAGAATAATAATAAAAATAAATAAGTAAATTAAAACAAAAAATAGTTCCTGGAAATTTACATCAAGGTTTTGATTTGAAATGAAAAGTATACAGATTTTAATTTTTTAAGAAAATTAAACACATTTCTAATAATTATTTTTTTAATTTTTGTCCAATTTAAACATTTACGCATTGTATTATAAAATATCGTTTTCAGACATCTAATTTTTAAAGCCATTTTTTAAAAAAATTCTAGGGGCAGTGTTTTTAAGTGATTTTCTACATTATTCTTTGGATAATTTTTTAAAGAATTTCTAAGTCTAGAACTTTCAGGTCCTGATCATGGCTGTGAGAATAATAATAAAAATAAATAAGTAAATTAAAACAAAAAATAGTTCCTGGAAATTTACATCAAGGTTTTGATTTGAATTGAAAAGTATGCAGATAATATTATTTTAGGAAAATTAAACAGATTTTTAATAATTATTTTTTTAATTTTTGTCCAATTTATACAATTACACATTATATTATAAATATAGTTTTCAGATATCTAATTTTTAATACCATTTTTTAATAAAAGAATTCTAAGGCCAGTGTTCTTCTATATTTTAAGTGATTGTCTACATTATTCTTTAAATAATTTTTTAAAGAAATTTCTAAGTCAAGAACTTTCAGGATAATGGCTGTAGAATAATAATAAAAATAGATAAGTAAATTAAAACAAAAAATAGTTCCTGGAAATTTACATCAAGCTTTTGGTTTGAATTGAAAAGTATGCAAATTTTACCCGATTATGTATGCTTAATGATGTTGAATTTCAGAAAATGAATCTATATCTATGTCGTTTAATTTAAATAATGTTTTTTCAATAATCTCTAGTTGTTTAATGTAAATCAAATGTTATGGAAAGATTTTTTACACGTTAACAGATTTTTTTTATTTATTTTTTTTTATTTTTTTTTTTTAAGGAAAAAAATTAGTCAATTTTTTTACACTAATCTTAATATGTGAAGCATCTGCTTTCCTCTGCTATTTTTTTTTTCTCATCTCTCCTAATGAACCTTTTTTGGCAACCTTCTCTTTTGGTCAAAAATGTTATGTTATAATTACTGTGTATTAAAAAAACATCTTGTAGTGTTTTTTAAAACAAACTCCAACCTTCCAAAAAAGACTCTTGAAAACTCCTTATTCCGCGCACTTGCTCGATTTCTGTCTTACCTGTCGCTTGGCGGCGCTGCCTCTCCCCAGGATTTCCTGCATTCCGGCGCCTCCGGCCTGCGATTGATTGAGCAGAGTGATCCGTATGCCGGACTATGGCCGGATAATGTTTCCCGAGCACGACGTCCGGCCGAACGGAGTGCGGAACTTTCACGACCTGTTGAAGTCGCACGGCCCCCATTGCCTCAGCCACTTTCTCCAGGTGCGTGAAAACACCCCCCTCATCCCGATGTGAATGTAATTTTTGTATGTGTGATGTTTACCCCCAACGGATTACAAATCTTATAGTGTATTGTTTTTGTTCGGGATATGTTTTCTTGCATTGTGACAGAAGATTTGATGCATGATTCCGTAATATATGCTGCTTGCAATACAACCTGTTTATTACGAAATTTTGTCTGAACGGAAAAATTTCGTGGTCACAATCGAAGGAATAACGTATAATTATACCTGCTAAAATACAAACCTGTGTAAAACGGAATATTTTCTTATATCGAGATATTCCGCTTTTACAGGTTTTACGGTATTTTTTTTTCGCCCAAGAATTAAAAAAATGGATGAAGAGAATTGATGAATTAGGATTAAGTGAATGAATTAGGATATGCTTTCTCGCGTCGTGGTACAAGCCAGAGGTATGGTTTCCGTAATTACCTTTTCGAAAATTTGTACTTAACATTTTTTTTTTTGTTCGTTTCAAAGAAAATATGGATGTACTTTTTTTTTCTTTTAATTTTGTCCAGTTTCAGCCACTTTCTCCAGGTGTATGACCCCCCCCCCCCATCCCCTTTCTTCAAGACACCACCTTTATGGGAACGTCTGTGTGTAATTTGTGTATGTATGATGATTACCCCAAAAGGATTACAAATCTTCTCATATAGTGTATTGTTTTGTTCAGGATATGTTTTCTTGCATTGTGACAGAAGATTTGATGTATGATTCCGGAATATATGCTGCTTGCAATACAACCTGTTTATTACGGAATTTTGTCTGAAGGAAAATTTTCGTGGTCCCAGTCGAAGGAATAACGTATAATTGTACCTGCTAAGATCAAAACCTGTGTAAAACGGATTTTTTTTCTTATACCGAGATATTCCGTTTTTACAGGTTTTACGGTATTTTTGTTTTTTCGCCAAGGAATTAAAAAAAAAAAAAAAAAAAAAAAAAAAAAAAAGATGAAGTGGATAATTAGGACATGCTTTCTTGCGTCGTTGTAGAAGCCAGAGGTATGGTTCGTAATTACCTTTTAGATAATCTGTACTTACATTTTTTTTTTTTTTTTTTTTTTAAAGAAAATATGGATGTATTTTTTCTTTTAATTTTGTCCAGTTTCAGTCACTTTCTCCAGGTGCGTGCCCCCTCCCCCCTCCCCTTTCTCCAAGACACCACCTTTATGTGAACGTTTGCGTGTAATTTGTGTATGTATGATGTTTACCCCACACGGATTACAAATCTTCTCTTATAGTGTATTGCTTTGTTCAGGATATGTTTTCTTGCGTTGTGACAGAAGATTTCATATGATTCCGTAATATGTGATGCTTTTAGTACAGTTCATCTTATGAAAACGAAACTTGTTTGCTATGGAATCTTGTCTGAACGAAAAAATTTAGTGGTACCAACTGAAGGAATATCATACAATTATACCTACTAAGACGAAAACCTGTGTAAACCGAAATTTTTCCCCGATGCCAAGAAATTTTGTTTTTACAGGTTTTACGTTTTTTTTTTTTTTTGCTCTGGTAAGAAATGGATAAAGCGGATAATTAGGATATGTTTCCATTCACCATTGTACAAGCCTGAGGTAGGGTTCCATAATTAAAATCTTGAAAATTTGTACTGAACATGTTTTTTTTTTCGTTTAAAAGAAAATATGCGTGATTTTCTTTTCTTTTTTCGTCCAGTTTCAAGCAATATCTCCAGGTGTGCGTAAATCATTCCCACCCCACCCGGACACAACCTTTGTGTCAGTATCTGTGAGCAGATATTGACAAATATGGTCCCCACTGGCTACTAAGTTGTTTTATCTGAAGACCAATTTATTTAATCAGACATTTTGTTTTCTCCTGTTACTTTTTTTTTTGTACAAAAATTGACCAAAGACATGAGCACAAACAGCATTTTTCTCTACACCACCCCTTCTCGCCCTTGGCTTCGTCTCTCCTACTTTTAATGGAAGAATTTTATTATTCAAGCCGGCTTATGTATACAAATAAGTTTTTTACAATCAATATGTTTACGGCAATTACTTCCCTACAATTTCTATCAAGAATAGCGTCTGTTACTCATCTTAGTCACAATGTTAAATTAAAATTCTCATACGATGTTTCATTATAGATCTTGCAAAGTTACAAAATATTAAGAAATAAATTTAAAAATTATATTAGAATAAAACGTATTTTAAACTTTTATTTTCAATATCGTAAAAGTATGTTCATCACATGCTAATTTTAAACTAATAAAATAATAATTATTTGACTGACTTCGATAGGAAAAAAGGCAAAAAAATTGTTTTCCTGCTTCACTGTAATAGTAATGCCCCCTCATCAGATATAGATTTTGTAGCACTCAACTATCCGGATATTTGAAGCATTCCGAACATGTCGGTTAATTTAACCCTTACAGTATTTCTTTATTTTTTCAGAGATATATCGTTTTGATAAGCTTCATTGGAAACCTTAGTTTATATTATCTTTCTAAATTATGTACAATTCTAATCTACGTAACTAATAATTCTAAACTATGCTTATTATTATTATTACTTACCCTTTATACGTAATATAGGTTAAATCTTGTGATCTTTTAAAAATCGAAAAAAAAAATTTTTTTTTGACGGATTTACACGTTTCAGACATTGGAAATTCCGAAAAACATATTTTTAGGGGGAAAAAAATTGCCGTCCGTCTGTATGTGTGTCTGTTAACGCTCTATCTCCCGAACAAATTGAGATAGAGACTTGAAATATTCGGTATGTACTTAGTATGTAATAACCGGAAGAAGCCTATTGAATTTCAGTAACCTCGATGATCCGGAACTACTTTTTTCGGACTCTCGAAACATTCGTTCGGATAAAAGGTATATACACATTTTCGAAATTGCTTATTTTAAGGAGTGACTATAAAATACAATAAAAAAAAAACATAAATTTTGCATAAAGAATGAAGTTGATAGGATAATGAGTTGCCGAGATATTTATAATCCTATTTTCCACACTCTTGGAATTTTCATGATCCTGTATTTCATTCAAATTTCAATTCAAAGCTATATTTCAATTGGAAATGAGACGCTTAATCCGACGCAGTAAACTGTTAGGATTATCATTTTTGGAGTTGTAAGGATGTTTCTTTGACGCAATTCAGTAATAGAACATTTAAAGTTATGACGTCATCAAGCCACGATTTTACTCGAATTGCGATGCATTTTATAAATAGTTTACACATGTTTATTTTCATATTTTATATTATGCATATCCAGGATGGGTAAGCATTACGGTGGCCCCCAACGACTAGTTTTTACAATTAATTCATAAAAAAAAAACTTTTGCGCTTCTTGAAAATGAATGAGGGAAGGAGGGGTAAATATTTATTACTGGCGACTACAATTTTTTACTTGATACCATATTTTATCAAATTTGTAAAGCCCTGTCTGTGAGTAATTTGAGTGTGTGATATTTACCGCCAATGAATTCCGAATCTTCTGTTATAGTGTATTGTTTTTGTTCAGGACTTTTTTTTAACTATGAAATGATTTTACGTGAAAAAAAAAAACAAGAAAATGTCTTTCTTACTTTTACCACTAAATAAATATCAATATTTTCCCGTGAATTTTTCATTTAAAAATATAAATTCATACAAAATCGGGTTAAAGATATAAAAACACACAAATTTTAGGTTTATTTAAAGTTATTATTACGGGCCCGGTTAACGCCGGGCGGGTCAGCTAGTTATTATTATAATTCATTTTCATTTTTTTATAAAATGGTGGTTTTCTTAGCTTGTGGTTTGGCGTATTTTCCACATATATATACAAAAATCTTTAAACTGATTTTTTAGGTGCGTTCGGAATTATATAAATACGTAGCACCTATAGTCGTCGTCTGGTCTGTCCGTCCGTCCGCATATAACAGCGCAAAAAATTCCCAACCGAATGGTTTGAAATTTAATAGTATATACAATCGTAGCAGAATTTTATCGAGTCATTTCAAATTTTATGAAAATCGAATCAAAACTTAAAAAGATATTCATGAAAGTTTTCTTCATTCTATTAAATCCTATCCTATGTAATCTTTATAATAAAAGCGCAAGTCATGTGACTGAGGAAAACCAATACGGGCTAACCGCATCTTTTTCCATAGGCCAGGTGGCCATTTTTATTGAAAATTATTTTTTTTAAAATAAAATTACATAAAAGTTACATTTTTAGAAAGATCGTCGAAAAAAACTGTTTGCTTAAGAGATGAGTTTCATTAAAAAATGTATAGATTCCGAGATAACTTCAGTGAAAATTAGGTTAACAGCCAAATATCTCAATTCATTAAAGTAAATAAACAAAAGATTCATTCATCGCGAGTCATAGAAATATTAACCATGAAGGAAATCATTCGCAAAGCAAAGATCTCCAGGGTAAATTTTACAGCACTGTCTGATGTCGAAAAAAAAAATTGCCATCTGTAAACATGGCATACGTAATAAGGAAAAAACAAGAACGAAAAATCATGCGTCAAGCATAGGTTATGTAGCACTTTCCAACGCTTCCAAAATAATTTTACAAATCATACCGTTTAATAAGCTAAAAGATAACTTCTAAGTAAACAATTTGGAAAACGCATAACATATTTAAAAACATAATTTCAGGAATTTCCAACATATACAATATTCGGAAAAATATCCGAATACTTTTATTCAGCCCTGTATAGGATATATAGAATTGTATATATACTACATAGGATGCTAAATTTTAGTTCAGTTAGGAAACGTGTAGCACATTTTAAAATTCTCCGTCTGGAGTTTGTCAATAAACAGAAATGTGTTCGCGAACTTTTGTGCTGCCCTGTATAGGATCTACAGAATTTATACACACCACGTAATAGACAAAAAGCAAGTTAACATTAAAATCGCGTTCAGTAACTTAAAACGCACTTCCAGGAATTATTGTTAACAGACAGTAGATAATTCTTTTGCGTGTCCCTGTAAAAGAACGATGGCTGCTATACACACAATATTCCGTAGTAAGTCTCTTGTAATGCACCTTAGTGATCTATATAAATTTCAATGCGTTTAAAATAGTGAAACATTATTTAAATAAACCGCAGACGATTTTTCTCCATAGACGTAATGTAACGGAATTATTTTTACTGTCCCTGTAAAGTAACTATAAGTGCTATGCACACCCTGTTCCATATTAAGCTTCTTCTAATGCACCTTAGTGATATATATAAATTTCAATGCGTTTAAAATAGTGAAACATTATTTAAATAAACAGCAAATGATTTTTCCCCATAGACCGCAATGTAACGGAATTCTTTTGAGTGTCCCTGTAAAAAAACTATAAGTGCTACACACTTCCGTTGAAATAGGGAACATGCTATAGATAACGATAATAACATATAAAAATTGCAGAGCAATCCGAGCATATTTACGGGAGTTAGAGCACGGACAGACGGCAGACGGCAGACGGCAGACGGCCAGACGGCCAGACGGCAGACGGCCAGACGGCCAGACGGCAGACGGCCAGACGGCCAGACAAACCGAAGTCATAAGCACTTTTCAACTAGGTTGGAAAGTGCTAAAAAAAGGCATCCTTCTTATTTCGTTCATAGCAGACGATATAATTTATTTCACTGAATTAATAACGATGATTTTATACATTGTAAAACTTGTTATATAGCACGAAACGAACGCACCCCATTTGTCACGTTTAACGTACACTTTCCAACTTCTCTTATTATGCTTTTCAAGAACGAACACTTGACTTGTGCTTTCCTTGTATAAAAATATATTAGGACCATATATTCCTAGACTTATACTGGGAAAAATATATTAGGAGGAATTAACCAGAGGTTAATTTCTAACCGAAAAAAGTACCGGAGCTCTAATATTCTGCAGTAATAACAACCGTAGTGTATCTCCCCCCCCTCCGCTCCCTCTACCCGCATATTTATATATCGTATATCCAGCATATCGTATATTATTTGCAAAATGTAAAGCAATTTCGTCTTCAACAAGATAATTTTTTTAATATATTTTTCCTATACCTATATACATTTATGTATAATAAAATCTAATAAACGAACAGAGCAAAATAAGTAAAATTAATAAATATTGCGGCGATGTAATAAAATTTTATTTAACGAAATCTTCCAAAATGTTTCATGTTGGGTTTCAGATTGCTATTAGTCACTTGTCTGTTACCGTACCAGAATATTATTCGTTGAAATTACTCGATTAAATGTGCTATAATTGAAGGTAGTTCAATTTGAGTAGTGGCGTATTTTATGGATATTTTGATTGGCTTTGATGAGTTAAGGGACGGGAAAGACTGCTGCATCTGCATATTTCAAAGTTAAACAGGAAATAAAAATTGCGCATGAATTACGAAGCGTTTCAATCAACATGTTACTCTTACATTATGATTATCTAATTTAAGTTTGATAACTTACGTTGCGTACTCGAATATATTCAAATTATTTTGTTCTATCCTATAGAAGAACTGGTCGTTGGGGGCCTCCGTAATATACTTACCCATCCTGGATATGCATAATATAAAATATGAAAATAAAACATGTGTAAACTATTTATAAAATGCATCGCAATTCGAGTAAAATCGTGGCTTGATGACGTCATAACTTTAAATGTTCTATTACTGAATTGCGTCAAAGAAACATCCTTACAACTCCATAAATGATAATCCTAACAGTTTACTGCGTCGGATTAAGCGTCTCATTTCCAATTGAAATATAGCTTTGAATTGAAATTTGAATGAAATACAGGATCATGAAAATTCCAAGAGTGTGGAAAATAGGATTATAAATATCTCGGCAACTCATTATCCTATCAACTTCATTTTTTATGCAAAATTTATGTTTTTTTTTTTTTTTTATTGTATTTTATAGTCACTCCTTAAAATAAGCAATTTCGAAAATGTGTATATACCTTTTATCCGAACGAATGTTTCGAGAGTTCGAAAAAAGTAGTTCCGGATCATCGAGGTTACTGAAATTCAATAGGCTTCTTCCGGTTATTACATACTATAAGTACATACCGAATATTTCAAGTCTATCTCAATTTGTTCGGGAGATAGAGCGTTAACAGACACACGGCAATTTTTTCCCCCCTAAAAATATGTTTTTCGGAATTTCCAATGTCTGAAACCTGTAAATCCGTTAAAAAAAAATTATTATCCTATACTACGTATGATGGGTAAGTAATAGGTTTTAAGCACACCGCCCATCATATTGAAGGTTTGCTTTGCTGGAAAACGTATGCTATCATTGAAATACACTTTCATCAATAATTTTCCGTAGGCGCTAATTTGTTTGAATCATAGGCGTACGTACAGTTTTGAAAATTATTGGTGGGGCTCAGCTCTTTTTTACACAAATATGTGACTGTAAAAAAGATCGATTAAATGTTGCTTTTTTAACTCTCTTTCAAAGACATTAAACAGAGTCGTATAATGATAAATAATAACAAATTGAATAAAACATTAAGCCAATATAAAAATTCGAATATACAGACCCGTTTATAAAATGATACTCGCTGATATTCGCGAATCGTTTATAATAAAATCACAAGAAAAGTTGAATTTAAATAACTTTTTTTTTTCGGAGTATGAAATTTTTTTTCAATTTTAGTTTTTAATATAAAAAGTTCAAACGTTGAGCATTTTATTGTATTAAAAAAAGTAAGATAGCGTATAAAGTGAAAAAGTTTCTTTATAATCATTTATCCCTATAACCAGTGGCGACTCGTGACTTTCTTTATTTGGGGCACTAAATGCATTGTTGCAAAATTTATTAATTTATGACCACTATTTTGTAAAAGAAATATTTGCCTTATTTGTAGGTAGAAAAATTTTCCATTAAAACAAAGGACAGTTTTCTTTAAAAAAAAATAATGGTAAGAAAATAATAGAATTTTCAGCCATAAAATTTTTGCCCTAAAAAGAGCGAGTCAAGAGCCGCCACTGCTTATAACAAAAGAAAAATAGAGAAAATGGAGCATTTAAAAATTCTATAAAATGCTAGGAAGTATTAAAAAACTAAATAAATAAACTTTTCTTTTTACATTAAAAAGAAAAAAAAATCCATTTTAGAAATTATTGGTGGAGTTCGAACCCTACGAGTCGATACAACTCTACGCCTATGGTTTGAATTTTGATGCGATCGTCTCTAATATCCTTAGATGCTAACGCATTGAAATTTCGTTCTGTATAACGTCAATAAAACTCATTTCAAGCAGTAAACATCGTCCATACCCGGCAATTCATCCAAATTAACAGATTGAAACACTCTTGAAATGTTAGAAGCCAGAAAGATGTGCAATATAATTTATAAAAGATAAAATTTACGTATGTGCATTTACAAATTACATGTATGGCCATGAGTACGTCCGATACTTTTAGTTTTAAAATGTCATTTTCTAACAGCTCTGTCAGTGTTAAATTTTTAATATCTGTGAAATTTCGTTCTGTATAACGTCAATAAAACTCATTTCAAGCAGTAAACATCGTCCATACCCGGCAATTCATCCAAATTAACAGATTGAAACACGCTTGAAATGTTAGAAGCCAGAAAAATCTGTAATATAATTTATAAAAAGTAAAATTTACGTATGTACATCTACAAATTACATGTATGGCCATGAGTACGTCCGATACTTTTAGTTTTAAAATGCCATTTTCTAACAGCTCTGTCAGTGTTAAATTTTTAAAATCGGTGAAATTTCGTTCTGTATAACGTCAATAAAACTCATTTCAAGCAGCAAACATCGTCCATACCCGGCAATTCATCCAAATTAACAGATTGAAACACGCTTGAAATGTTAGAAGCCAGAAAAATCTGTAATATAATTTATAAAAAGTAAAATTTACGTATGTACATCTACAAATTACATGTATGGCCATGAGTACGTCCGATACTTTTAGTTTTAAAATGCCATTTTGTAACAGTTCTGTTAGTGTCAAATTTTTAAAATCAGTTTTATTCAATTAATCATCAATGAACTTTGTAAGTTGTTGACTTCTCTTCACAGCTTCTTCAGTTATTTCTTAACAAATTCATGTGAGAAAACCCTCTTTCACACGAAGCTGCAGAAACTGAACTGCAGAATAAAGAATAATTTTTGAGTCAAGAAATTTATAATGCTTAGGGGAAATATTTAATCTTGTTAAAATATCATCAATCACATTTTAGCCAATTTTTTTTTTTTTTTTTTTTTTTTATATTCCCGTGTTTTAACTTAGTTATCAGTAAGGGAAGTTAAATTTGGAAATCAATCTTTTTCTTGTCTTTAGTTTTTCTCGATTTTTATAACTATATTAATTTGGTGTGATATTTTTTTAGTCGCCATGGCGACCTGGCAGATGGGATTTTTCAAACCCTGCCCAAATACTAATTATTTTGTAATTCTTCTTTTTTATTTATTTATTTTTGTATTTCTTTATAACGGTACAAAATATAAATGTTTCATTTCATTTTCAGTAGGCACAATGCTTTAGTGCACCACACATAACAAATGTAAATTTCATGATTATGTAAGCATATTTACGAAAATTAGGGCGAAAACTAAATGGACAGACAGACAAATCGAAATCATAAGCACTTTTAAACTTCGATAAAAGAGCTTGTTTAATTTCATTGAAAAGGTCTGCGTAAGTTTTATTTAGTATTAGCAGACCCATCCGGCGTTGCCTGGAATCCAGATAATAACCTTAAATATACCTAAAATTACCATAAATATAATAAACGAACAAAGCGATCCTAACCATAAAAATAACCAAAATTTTCTTAAATATTATATACAAATGAACCTAGGGTGAGGGCCCCACTGCCTTCGGAAAAATTCCAGGCCCGGTCCGATAAGAATCTGCAGAAAAAAAAAGAAGCCTGTGCTCAGCCCCAATATAATGAAAGTAAATCGGACCGAAACAGGCCGGCGGCGTGCCAATCCAGCTTAAACCTTCGGGCTAGGCCCGGTACTGTGCAGACACTTTACCAAACGCAATAACAAAAATCTTGCATTTTCATGATTACATACCCTGCTCTTCATCACTAATAATAAACGAAACATAGCGCTCTTACTACGGAACGGATGATGTCATAAATCATTGGTGATAAAAGGTTGACACAGTAACAAATTCATTCTCTCCTTTTCTCGATGGAACTTCGCTCCGTTTCAAAGAAAAAATTCGATCGCATTACTTTCTTTAAACATTAATTTAAAAAAAAACTGTTTCATATATATTTTCTAAAAGATATTACCGGAATGTTTCTTCCATATGGGGATATAAAATCAATAGATATCAGATTTTAAAAAACAAATTTATCATTTTCAGCGTACTAATGAGGACTCTTTTAAGAAAACTCGGTGTACGAATTCCGAATAAACTTTATTGAAAAGAGGACAAAATTTACTGTATTGCGCTAAAAGATTGAAACCGGTTTGCTTTGATCAGTAGTTCAGAATCGCGACGAACTTTCAAAGTCTGTGAAATACCGAATTTTTTTCGTTCAGTAAAAAATAACAAATATCTTATAAAAAAAAAAAAAAAAAAAAAAATCTAAAATCTGAGGTTCAGGTGCACTTAGATCTGTCTTCGTCTACCCGGAACCAAATTCCCAGACCTCCACGTGCGATAGATTGCCATAGCAATCGCGCATACGCAGACACACAATCATCTTTCTTCTATTAGTATAAAAAAGTAATATTTTTTTTTCTAATGAAAATTTTATTTTTAATATTTTAGTATCCCATAGTTAATTTTCTTTTCTTTTTATAGTAAACGTCAAAATGTTGCCAAGTTTAAACTGCTAATTAATTTATGAAATGTCTCTAAGGCTCTGAAGTTCAATTTAGATTCATTTTAATTAAATGAAAATTGTTAATAAGTTACGAAATGTCTGTTGGGTTTTGAAACACAATTCAAATTCAATTTAATTAATAGAGTTTAACTTACTTAAAAAAATCATCTTAAATAATTAATTAGGTTTAATTGAAATTCAACATTACATGCTCCATTTCTCATTCATTCAGCCAATTAAAATAACGTAGTCGGAGAATTTTTTGGTATCTTTTTTTTTTTTCAATTTTTGTTTCCTTCTTATACATGTAAGAAGAAAGTAGGGGAAGTGGGGGCACATTGGGACACTTTTTATAAAATCATATTTTTTTCAAATTTAAAAATGATTTAGTACTTTGATGTTATTTTATCTTATTCCTTATATTATTGGTCATCTTTTAAATACTAAATGAACAGTGTACCATTAATATTAAAGTAGAAATAATTAAAACAAAAATTATGAAAACTTGTCCCAATGTGCCCCGTGCATGGGGCACATTGGGACAGCACTGATTTTAAGATGGGGCACATTGGGACAACCATCTTATTTTTTTTATCTAATGACAATATTACAAAATAATTTCTTAAACTAAATGAAATGCTTATTAAACAGTAAATTAATACAAAGAAATGATAATGAATAATTGATTTAATGGAGAAATGAAGTTGTTACAAAATAATCAATGAATAACACCCATATTTTAACGCACATCATAATCTTGTAAATCTGTGCAAAATTTTAAAGTTGTATAGGATCGTGTTGATGTTCCAGGCAATGATATTGGGGATGGCAGTTTTATAACTATGTCATTTAAATTAATTGCACTTGCATCTGCAGATTCTGGGAAAATGAAGTTCCATAATTTACCCTTTCTTCTTAGAAAAGACACATTAATTTCTTTCTTTCCTATCCTATCAATTTGACCAATATAATGAATTGGCTTGGATCCTACAAAATTTTTTGCAAGGAATTTCACCAGTACAAAATCATTAACCTGCAATGCATCTGTTGATGGATCAAATATCTTTAGCTTTTGATACAAGTCAATATCATCGTATGATTCACATTCTGAATTGCTGTCCACATTAAAATCTAAACTTCTTTCAGAGTCACTATCTGAATCAATTTTTATATTATATTTAGCCTTTTTAGCTGCTAAGGCTTCTTTCTTTGGAACTGAATGCTTCTTTTTTGCTTTCTGTTGATTCGCTTTGTCTTGAATGAGATTTTTTTCAGGGGTAGAAGTTAAAATGCGTGTTTTACCACATTTCCTACCTCTTCGTTTTATAGCATATTTTCTATTGTATTTAGGCAATGGTCTGAGAGATTCTGGTGTCGTTAATGAACTTCCATTTGGTAACAAAGTTGTCTGTAGATCACATATCAAAGATTGTTGTTGATTCATACATAATGTACCAGACAGATCTGCTTCATCAGATACCGTAACAGATTCTTGACTATCCAAATCTTTTCTTGCAAGTTCAGCAGAAGGACTTGAATTCACTACATTTGATTCCGTCTTATGTTCCTGAGTCACTTGTGATGGCAAAAAATCATTTTCATCGAAAATGTTGTGATTGATAGGCCATGCCTGCAGATTTAAATCCACTTAAAATGTTCTTAATTGTAAATGAAGCTTTGTAAGCAAAATTTGATATTTCTGGAATATCATATATTGTGAGTCTCTTTCCGGGGTTATTCATCATCCAATCATTCATTGCAGATTTTACATTGGCTTTGAAAGCACCAAATACTGCGACATCAAGTGGCTGTAGTCGATGTGATGTGTGAGGTGGAAAAGTCAACAATTCAATTTCATTTTCTCTACAATATAAAATAGCTTCTAGTGCTGTATGGCTTTCATGATTATCCAGGATAATTAAAACTGGATGCTCTTTTGAACTTCTGGAGTGCTTCTGAAAGTGTTTTAAAATTTCAAGAAAAATGTCTCCATTCATCCATCCACTAGGAGTAGCACAACCTTTACTACCGGGAGGAGCACCTTTCAAAAAATAGTCCTTGTACTTATGTCTGGGAAATATAAAAACTGGTGGAAGAGAATTTCCAATGGCATTGACAATTGAACACATTGTAACTAATTGCCCTCTTTCAGATGATGCTGCTTGTGCAACTTGCTTTTGTCCACGTTGCGAAATCACTTTAGGAGGATCCAATACAGTAGTAATTCCAGTTTCATCTAAGTTGTATATATTTTCAGGAGTAAAATGGTATTTTGACATGACTGTGTCATAATTATCCATAAAAGCTTTAACTGCAGCAGCAGTAAAAGCTGAAGCTCGCCCTACACTTGTTTTCTCTGGTTTTCGTAGTGAAAGTTCAGTATGACGATGCATAAAGTGGTGTAACCAATCAATACCTGCCATTTTATTTTCTTCCCAACTTTCAGGAATAAAAATTTTCAAATGATTTGCATATTGGTATGCAAAATTTCTGGTATTTGCACAGGTTAAACCATAATTCAATTGAGAACATGAAATCAAATAATTTCGCAACAAGAGTTCTTGTTCAGCTCTGAAGATCTGTTGAGATGTATATTTGGACTGGAACTTATAATTTATATTTGTTACACAATCAGTCTTGTTTTTTCTCACCTTTTTCAATCTATTAAATAATGTTGATTTTGATAGATCATATTTTATAGCAGCATCTCTCACAGAAACTTTATTTTTCACAATATCATCTATTGCTTTTTCCATATTTTCTTCTGAAATTTTAGTCCTTTCAGTTTTTGGTTTATAATTTCTCACCATTTTCCTGTATTACAAGAATATCTGAAAAAGAAATTGATAAATAATTAACATAACTATAAAAATAAATAACAAATAGAAAAAACATATAAGAAAGCTATTAAAATATGTTACATTGGTATTAGAAAATGAAATTTATAGGCTAGAATATCTATTCAATAATTATTAATAAAATAAATTTATGAACTAGAATATTTGTATTAAATAAACAAGAATAAAAATAAATTTAGAATATCAACTAGCATACAACTATGAAAAAAAAATAACAAATAGTAAAAATGTATAAAAGAACACTATTAAAATTTATGTTATATTGGTATTAGAAAATGAAATTGATAAACCAGAATATATGTTCAATTTATATTAGTAATAAATAAATTCATGAACTAGAGCATTTGTATTAAATAAACAAGAATAAAAATAAATTTAGAATATCAGTTAGCCTAACTATAAAAATATATATGTATATATATGACAAAGCTATTAAAATATATGTTATATTGGTATTAGAAAATGAAATTAATAAATTAGAATTTATATTAGAAAAATAAATTCATGAACTAGAATATTTGTATCAAATAAGAATGAAATTAAATTTGGAGTATCAGTTAACATAACTAAATAAATAGTGTAAACTAGCAAACAAACAAAGAAAAAAAGAAAATCATTAAAATATCTATTAATTTCATAAAAAAAAAAAAATGATAAACTAGAATATCAATTAGTAGAACTAAAAAAGAAATAGATAAATAATTAGCAAATTAGAAATCTTAAAAGAAAAGCTATTAATATATCTATGAGATTCATATTAAAACTGGATGGAGGCAGATTGAGACTGTCCCAATGTACCCCATGCATTACTGTCCCAATGTGCCCCAATAGGTCATTATTAAAACAAATGGTTAGGCCTAATTTTCTAGAGCACATGGAATAATGATTTATGGTGGAAATGAAAGCTAAATGTTTATAAAAGCATAATATATATCTAGAATTTTAAATAATTTTTTCCATAAAATTTAATACCAACATTTAATGAGTTTTAAAAATTTACTTTTGATGTGATAAAATAGACTTACCTTACTCACAGACAGCAGACTTGAATGAATGAGCTGGAAACACAGGTGCAAGCATATATCAGTAGCGCCATCTAGTGTGAATATTTACAAAATTTATTTTGCAATAATAAAGGAATTAGAGCCTTTGTCCCAAGAGGACAAAATTTACTGTATTGCGCTAAAAGATTGAAACCGGTTTGCTTTGATCAGTAGTTCAGAATCGCGACGAACTTTCAAAGTCTGTGAAATACCGAATTTTTTTCGTTCAGTAAAAAATAACAAATATCTTATTAAAAAAAAAAAAAAAAAAAAAAAAAAAAAAAAAAAAAAAAAAATCTAAAATCTGAGGTTCAGGTGCACTTAGATCTGTCTTCGTCTACCCGGAACCAAATTCCCAGACCTCCACGTGCGATAGATTGCCATAGCAATCGCGCATACGCAGACACACAATCATCTTTCTTCTATTAGTATAAAAAAGTAATATTTTTTTTTCTAATGAAAATTTTATTTTTAATATTTTAGTATCCCATAGTTAATTTTCTTTTCTTTTTATAGTAAACGTCAAAATGTTGCCAAGTTTAAACTGCTAATTAATTTATGAAATGTCTCTAAGGCTCTGAAGTTCAATTTAGATTCATTTTAATTAAATGAAAATTGTTAATAAGTTACGAAATGTCTGTTGGGTTTTGAAACACAATTCAAATTCAATTTAATTAATAGAGTTTAACTTACTTAAAAAAATCATCTTAAATAATTAATTAGGTTTAATTGAAATTCAACATTACATGCTCCATTTCTCATTCATTCAGCCAATTAAAATAACGTAGTCGGAGAATTTTTTGGTATCTTTTTTTTTTTTTTCAATTTTTGTTTCCTTCTTATACATGTAAGAAGAAAGTACTTGATTTGTAAAAATTTCATATTTCTGTTTCTTGATGAATTTACACGTTTTTGAATGGCCTGAATACGATTTTAATATTTTGGTAAATGTATGTCTGTTACACGGAGCCTACTCAGCCCAGTGGTTACCGAGCTAGTATCAAAATGAGGAGCTTGTGCCGACGTTTGCGGGTTCGAAACCCCCGCGGTCTAGTTGAGGTGACTGGTTTGTAAGGTTTTCCCTGTACGAGACTTATAATTTGGATGACTTTCCCTTCAAAAGTCTACCTTGAAAGCGTCCTCCCTATAGAGTAATATATTGTTTAATTAAAAAAAAAAAAAAAAAAAAACGTAAATATACTGGTAATTTTATGTGAAATTTCAGTCTTTTAACGGAAACTTTCTATTTTGAGTGGAAATCGTAACTTTTCCCTAAATAAACAAAACCAAAAAAAAAAAAATCCTTTTATCCTTACTCGTTGAATATTAAAAACGGAAATGTTCCGTTTCAATTGAGAGAAAACGGAAAAAATTCAGTTAATTTTCGTAATTGGTGTTTTGGCCTATAACGAAATCATTGGATGTGGCCAGATGGTGTAGGCAGGGCCTGATAATCCAAAAGGCACGTGAAGCACATGCTTCCCGCCCCCACCCCTAAATTTAAAAGGGGCCCTAAAATGACTGTCAAAAGGGTCCTCTAATGCCCACTTTCATTGTTTGTTTTTTTTTGGAAAAGAAAGTTTGCTTAATCCAAGAGGAAATCCACTCACTACTTTACAAAACTTATTTAACAGGGAAATATGAATGTCATCAATAGGATGTTAGTTAATCATATAGCATCTTCATGTGCCTGTTAGAAACCACCCGGGAAATTGAACATACAGCTATATGAGGGGGTTAGAATGACAGTGGAGTAAGTCAAAAGTTTGAAAAATCTAGAAAACCATATTTTCACTGAACATATATTAATTTCTGTTCAGTGTGACAGTTAAATTAATATGTGATTAGTTCACTTAGGGAGTCGCTTAGAGGACGAAACAAGTTGGACCACTTAATGCAACGGCAATGCGACAAGTTTCACAAAACCTTTCATTTCCCAAATTACTAAATATTGACTTACTCCACTGTCATTCTAATCTCCTCATATGTGCTGAATATATCTGAACTATATACAGGGAACATAAAAAAGCTGCCTAGTGAAATATATGTGACCTCGGCTGAGCTACTCTCGGGAATTATGTATGTATGTATCATTGGTGAGTTTTCAAGAATTAAGAAAACTTTTGCCGAATAAAAGGGGGCCCCCAAAATAATATCGTTCTTCCCCTAGATTCAGAGGGAGGGTACTCGAGCCCTGGTGTAGGGGACAGAGCACTCATCCTCTATGGGCGAGTACCTATAAGGTTCGAATCTGGAGGAAGACAAGCCGATAAAAATCGGGTTAATAATATTCAATATAAATACCTGTTCCGTGTAAATATCCATCAATATATATTTTTATTATTTAGATTTTTTATTTTTTTTTAATATTGCGCTATTGCTCACATTTAATTCTAAAAACGAAAAATTTCAAAACGGAAATTTCGTGGAAGAAAAAAAAAGAAAAAGAAATTTTTACTATCGGTACATTTTTCCTTTTTTCACGAATTTTCTTTCTCTGGCCGGTGCTGAAGGAAAATCGTGACACAATTTTTTTGCGAGCTGTCACTCAAGAATTAATGTTCAGAATTTTCGGAATTTTCATATGCTTAGTTAGACCTTGACATAAATTAGTGCTCATTAGATTTTGTTCTATATCGCAAACCACTGACGCTATGCTATGTTTTTCATACCATGATAGCTAGGTTTCGGCATCTGTGAGACTGAATTTCACCAAATTTAATATGTAAGATGTTTATTCTGAAAAATATGCAGATTCAATTATGCTGGGTTTTCGCAATGCACATTATAGCTGTATTTGAGTATTCATTGGGTAGAAATGCTCCAAATTTTTAATTTAAGGTTAGCTATCATAAGTTTGTGTCGCACAGTTTGTGTTAAATAAAAATAAAAAAATCACTATGCTTTCTATTCATAATAGTTAGTGTGTAAATGCGCTATTTAAATTAATACGAGCAGGGAAAACCGAGCTGATCGCGGTCAAAATTAGCTTTGAGTTCAAATATCATGACCCATGACCAAAATGACGCACTAATGAAATTTTTTCGAATATGTAAGCAAGCCCAATTGTCTTATCGTGCCCGAAACACGTAGGATATAAAATTTTGTCAAAATAGTCTGAGCCGTTTTTTAGATAAAATTAGCTCGACCCACAATGACCCAAAAATGACCCACTAATCGGATTTTCTCGGACATCTGACCTAACCCAATGATTTTCTCGTGCCCGAAACCCGTAGGATACAAAATTTAATCAAAATCGTTAGTTGTTTTTTTTTTTTTTAGATAAAATTAACTTAACCCGCGTTGACCCAAAAATGGCCCACTAATCGAAAGTTCTCGAACATGTCACCTAGCCCAATGGTTTTCTGGTGCCCGAAAACGGTAAGATACAAAATTTCGTCAAAATCGTTAGAAGCTATTTTAAGATAAAATTTGCATATATAGTTATATATATAACCACACACACACACACAAGATTTGCTCGTATTGGAATATATGATATCAGACTCATATAAGAAAAAATTTCTGATATGGCTGAAACGATGACGTAAAAATGGGATTTTCTCAAAAACTATAGCGTTTATCCTAAATCACATATATGTGATTTAGGATAATTGCTATAGTTTTCCTGCAAGATTTAAATAAACTACTACTGTTTTGTCGTGTTTGCGTGGGTATAAATACATTTAATAATGGAAACTGAAATCGGGCACGATGCACATACTTTACTATAACAACACAAACATTTATATACACAAAAAGTATAACATTTTCAATCTATGCTCAATCGGCATACAACTACTCATAGCCATCTTATTAAACACAACCCCTATATTCCATACTCTCGTTCACAGTATCTTATAATATAGTTTATTCAGTCCATCGATATAAACCATAGAGTCAATGTCACTATTCAGACACCACAACTACTACCCCTAATTTTTTTCATAATTTTATTTTCAGTAGATTCGGAAATAGGAGGGGGGGGGGGACATATTTCTACGGTACATTTTCGACGATATCTCTCAAAATATAATATAACTAAAATTAAAACAAATATATTTTTGAGTTCTTAGTACGAGATCTTTCTGAATTGTGTTCGAGGAAACGGCTGTGACGGACAGAGTCAGTCACATGAGTGATGTTGTAAATGGTTCCGTTTTTAGGTGCGGTCGTAATTATATAAATACGTAGCACCTATAGTCGTCGTCTGGTTCGTCCGTCTGTCCGTATATAACAGCGCAAAAACTTACCCATTTGAAATTTAATTATTGAAATTTAATATAATAAAAGCGCAAGTCATGTGACTGAGGAAAACTAATACGGGCTAACCACTTCTTTTTTCATATGCTGAGCGGTCATTTTTATTCAAAATTAATTTTTCGAATAAAATTGCATACAAGTTACATTTTTAGAAAGATCGTTCAAAAAAATGGTTTGCTTGAGAGAGGAGTTACATTCAAATATGTATAGATTCTGAGATATCTTCAGTTGAAATTAGGTTAACAGCCGAATATCTCATTCCATTAGAGTCAATAAACACAGGAGATTCGTTCATTATAAGTCATAAAAATATTAAACCATGTAGGTAATCATTCGCAAAGCAAGATCTCCATGGTAAATTTTGCAGCGCTGTCTGGTGTAAAAAAAAATCGCATTTGTAAACGTGGCATACGTAATAAGAAAAAAAAAAAAAAAACATGCTCTTAGCAGACGATATAATTCATTTCACTGAAATAATAAGGATGCTTTTTTTTTTTTACATTGGGAAACTAATTATAATATGAACGCACCTCATTTGTCACGTTTAACGTACATTTTCCGACTTGTTACTT
Source organism: Maratus michaelseni (assembly GCA_963931845.1). Lineage (NCBI taxonomy): Eukaryota > Metazoa > Arthropoda > Arachnida > Araneae > Salticidae > Maratus > Maratus michaelseni. The sequence goes on from OZ007597.1 coordinate 275,816,928, forward strand.
TCTAAGTACGGGGCCCTAGAAACCGATATTCAAAAGTATAGATCAAGAATTCATTTTGTGTTAGGACATCTCTCGAAATCAATAGGATGTATTATGTTCTTTTTTTTTTCTTCTTTTTAGGAAAATATGCTTGGAGCTAGCTGTGTTTGGGATACGTTAATTGAAAACTTATCCGCATTTTTTCGTTCGCCCGGAAATGGCATCCGAAATAATCTCGATGCAATAATTTGGATTTCGATCTAAATTAGTTTTGTTGTTTTTATCATTGAAGCTAAGGTTCTCTTTTGCAAAGGTAAAAAAAGCTATTTAACCCCCCACCCCTTCTTCTCATAAAAGTAAAAGGGAAAAAAAATTGTGTGAAATAACTTAGAAAAAATAAGTTAATTGGAAGATGATGAAATTATTGAAATATTTCTTTTTACTTACCCATCATACGTAGTATAGGGTAAATCTTGTAATCATTCTAAAAATCAAAAAAAAAAAAAAAAAAAAAACTAAATTGCCGTCCGTCTGTCTGTGTGTGTATACCTGTAAACGCTGTATCTCCCGAACAGATTGAGATAAAGACTTGAAATTGGGTATGTATTTAGTATGCAATAATGAGATGAATGATGCCTATTGAATTTCAGTAACCTCGATGATCCGGAACTTTTTATTTTCGGACTATCGAAATATTCGTTTTGATAAAAGGTGGATAAAATTTTTCGAAATTGTTTATTTTAAGGAGTGAATATAAAATACAATAAAAAAACAAATTTTGCATAAAGAATGAAGTTGACCGGATAATGAGTTGCCGCGATATTTGGAATTCTGTTTGCCACACGCTTCGATTTTTCATGACACTGTATTTCATTCCAATTTCAATTCAAAGATATATTTTAATTGGAAATGAGACTCTTAATCCGACGCAGTAAACTGTTAGTTAATATGATTATCATTTTTCATATTTTATATTATGCATATCCATGATAGGTAAGTATTACGATGGCCCCCATAACGATTAACACATCGGCTGATAAGTTTCCGGTCTGGCACACAGATGGCGTTGCAATCACATAACCGATGCGTTTTTTAGTAAATACTAACCTTTAAAAGGTAGTAGAAAAAATGCCATGACGATTCGCCATGTGGATAAAACGTTAGAGTGGTTTTAGTTGAACGACTTTGTTGATAAACAAAAAAAATGGATAAACAAGAATTTCAAGAATTGTTATTTGGTGGGAAAAGCACCGTTCAAACAAAAGGTTGGCTTGATAAGCGTTATCCAGACACTGCACCAGGTAAATCAACCATTATTGACTGGTTTGCTGAATTTAAACGGGGTCGTACGGACACCAGTGATGCATACGCAAAAGAGGTGGTTACTCCGGAAAACATAAAAAAAGTCCACAAAATTGTTTTGGGGAACCGTAAAGTGAAGTTGCAGGAGATAGCTCTTGACTCTGAAGATATCCAAGGAACGTGTAGGTTTTATTTTGAATGAACATTTGTCTATGAAAAAGCTGTTGTCAAAGTGCGTGCCGCGCGTGTTGACTTTTGACTAAAAACAACAACGAGTCGATGATTCTGAGCACTGTTTGGAGCTTTTTCGTTATCAAATTATTTATTATAAAATTATTATTATTTATTTATTAAATTATTATTATTAAATTATTATTATTATTATTATTATTATTATTATTAAATTATTATTTATTATTAAAGTTATGTTATTTATTAAAGTTATAAAGTTATAAAATTATGTTAAAAAGTTGTGTTTTCTTTATTAGACCGGGAACTTATCAGCCCATTTGTTAGTTTATTTTTAAATTAATTATTTGAATTAAATTATTAATTGACTGTGGTCGGTTAGAGTCTTCTTTATGGTGCCACGGTACTTGACTATTGGAGTTAAATTGCACACTTCTTCTAATTGCTAAAAGGCGTAAAATACAAACATTACAAACAGAAGTTTTATTAGACTGTTTACATGTTTCAGCTCCATCTGAGTCATTATCAAAACAAATAAGAACATTCTGTTATTGCACGGTCTGTGAAGTTATTTGAAACGCTATCATTTAATTTTTCACGTATATTTTTTAAATTACGCACGTTATTTTTCATTTTTTACTTGGATGTTTATTTCCATATTTGTAACCATGGAGTAACTAGAGCCACAATTTTGGGAAGTTAAATGCAGTATCTTGGCTCAATTCGGCAATCAGTATGTTGGTCTTATAATTCGTTTAACTTTAATAGTTCGTTTACAGACACGCACAGAAGCAAAACATGGTAAATTTCTCATCTCGTTAACGTCCGAAATACTGAACCAATCCGAACCTAAATGGGACAGTGTATTGATCTTTGCAGTATCTTCTCTCTTAAGGGGCTACTTCACTGACTCTCCGAGATAGAGCAGCTAATGTTATTTCAATGGGAGAAATTTAGAAGTGTCATCTTTTCGCATTTTGCTCGAATTTAGTAATTTTTGTAACTTTCAAAACCTGTACATTTAAATTATGCACGCTCCTTTCAAATTTTATTTTATTTTTTTAATTTTAATGTGATATAAGTGCGTTACTTTAGGATTATTAAAGATTCATGTTTAGTGTCTTATCGCGAAAAATCTGTTTGACATTTTAAAATTTGGTAATGACACAATCGTAGCCTGATTATTTAGCTTTCCAAAAATGCTTTTTATTTTGCTTTAAAAAATTTTTAAATCGATGCTACAATTCTAAAAAAATGATACTGTCTTTTTTAAAACAGTCGAAACTAGTAAAACGTCCGCCCCATATAAGGTGCCTCCTTAGCTTTCGGGGAACTCAGCGGGGGTTTGAACGGAGAAAATCTTCATGGAGCGATAAGAAAGACCACCTAATGTGTGAAATTTTGCCTTTGGCTATCTTTATGGAACTTGTAGGAAGCTGCAAATTTCATTTTGAGAACAGAGAAGAAAGCTTCAAAAATAGTCTTTTGAATGATGTAAATAGATGCTGATTATTTATTTTACTTGGCATCATAAAGATTTTTTAAAAACATTATTGATTTGGGATTGATAAAGATTTTTTCACCTCTCACCTCTGAAGTTTAATACCCGATAATTTTTTTAATTACCTACAATAGCAAAATGAAAAAGCGCTTATTTGCTAAAGAAAAATACTAGAACTATCATTTATTCACCCTTTCTCGGGAAAAAACAAATATACAGTGGCAAGTGTCATTAAACATGAATAGATAGATATATCCAGCGAATAAATACATTCGTATTTAAATTTTCTATAGTACCTTTTTTCTGTTATTTCACATAATTAGTTTTAACGTTTCTTTCGAAAATATTAAATATTTATGCTGTAAACTAAAAGACAACTATTGTATATCTTCATATAGCTTCATAAATGAGTGTGTCAGTACACAATTTTTTGTCAGACGTATATTTTGTTTAAAGCTATTTTCAAATCCAGAGGACTTACTTTCTGACACATTTCAGAATTCATTTTTCTTCGGAAACACATGAAATTGGCAGGTGTTCTTATTCAGAAACTATGCAATCGAATAGCGTTTTCCATTTTTTTGGTAAAGGCAAAAGATCTTTCAGAAAATACTATCGAATTCGGCGTTTTGAACCGATTTCCGCACGCGACAGGCCGGGAAAGAAGAAAAACCTGTCTTTAGATGACAAAAATCGCTTATAAATCAATAAGTAACTTATTTATTAAAACATGGAAAGCGTATTCGATTTCAAATCGCTTTAATAGTCAGGCCTGCCAATTTACGTTTAAAAGAAAGTTTCGCGTTTGTAAAAGTTATATTTCAAAGAATATCAACAAAGGAAAATTCAAGTGAATCGCAGGATTTTTACGCGAAATTTTATTAACAAAATAGCTAATTTTCAGGTGATTTTATTTTTTTAAATGTTTTTTTTAATGAAATAGATGAGAATTTATTTTAACTACTAAAGAAACATTACCAAATCGGTTTCCAAATGAAAATAATAAAAACGTTGAATGTGTGGAATATAGGTCACATAAGAGGAATTTACATTTGTATAAGCATATTTTATACATGAAATTTTATTCAATTTCAGCAACATATGATAGTTAGCGGTTGAGATATAAGTTATTTTTTTAAGGATAGGATAAAATCTCTTGTACAAAGTTATAGTTATTCTAATGAAATTAAAATAGTAAATACATTCAGACATTATACTCAAGAAATAAAATAGCACAATTACTGGAAATTGAGGATATATAATTAAAGCGACAACGGAGGGTTCAGGGGGGTTCCGCCCCCCTGAAGTAATGTATTGTTATTCTGAAAAAATACAGTAATAAATAGTTTATCCTATCATTGCATAACATTGTGTTTAATGCGATACTTTTAAAATTTCCGGAACTTTCGATAAATTTTACATTCTTATAAATGTATAAATAACTTTAAAAAATTGAATTTTAGGATATCAAATATCATGCAGATAATGTTAAAAATTAGTGAGATCAATGAACAATGATTTGTGGAGCTGACGTTGAGGCCTCTGATCTGTAGATTTACTAGTTATTATTATTATTATTATTATTATTATTTTGTTGTTTTTTTTTTCTTTTTGGAAATAAATGATGAGGGAGGTTTGGGAAGGGGGGGGGGATATATATATATATATATATATATTTTTTTTCTGGCGACTAGATTTTGTTGCTGGGTACCAAATTTGATCAAATTTGTAAAACCCTGATGTGTGTATATATATATGTGTGTGTGTGTGTGTGTGTGTGTGTGTGTGTCTGTGTGTGTGTCTGTGTGTGTGATTAAAATGAAATCACATTACGTGAAAATCAAAGGAAAATATATTGTAAAAATTAAAAACAATAAAATGAAAGTGTAAAATGAAAAACTATGAATATCTTAAAATTCATCAGAGGAGTTTCATAAGAATAATTTATTGTAAACATATGTTAATTCGTCGAATATTGTCAAGCATAAAAATGACAATATTAAGCTCCTTATAACATATCGGAAAAACCCTGAGATGTGAAAAGAATAAGACATCCACTATATATATATATATATATATATATATATATATATTATATTGTAATTATCGATTTATCTACTATCGATTATTTAAGTGGTTTAATGGTTATTATTTACAAAAGTTTTATTATATATATATATATATATCATTTGATTTTGTAATCTAAGTAATGCATTTGAATGTAAACAGAGTTACTGAATAATTCTTTTTATTTATTGTTTTGGTTTTGAAAATCTCAGAATTGTAAAGGAAATTAATTTTTAATATAAAAATATTTGCATTTTGATAATCTTTTAAATTACAAAAATTCTTTCAGTGTATAATATTTTAAGTACTGTTTGCAAGTCTAAAGATGTTTTATTTCTTTTATATGAAGAAAGTGTCAATTCTTAGAATTTACTAATAATATTTTAAATAGTCTAATTTGGTTTTGAAAAGAGTGTAAGTATGCTTTTGTGCGCGCAAATTGTGCAAATAAAATTTTTAGTATCTTTATATCACTCGTATATGTTTTATATTACGTATATATCATTGAAATCATTAATAAACAGGGTATTTATTCTATTTTGTGTCGTGTAATCGTTAGTGTAGTATATGAACAATCAATAAAATAGTTTTGATAATCACAATTTGCGAATTTTGTTTATGTATATATGATTATTTACATTTTTTTGATGAGCTTGAAATTTCATACTTTTTCAATAAAATTCAGTGTTGAACAAATTTTTTTCTTTGTTATTCTATATTAGTATTTCTATTTATTCTATTTTACATTTATTCTGTTCACGGAAATTTATTTAAGTTTTCGTGTCGAAGAAAAGTTTTTAAAAAGATTATATTAGTGAATATTTTTGAGGAAATTTATTAATTAACATATCACTTTTGATATGATTTTTATTTGATTGAAATAATCTAAACATCAACATAAATCATGTTTCTATTCCAAAACCCTTCACATCTTTGAAAACAAATTGAAGTTATATGATATTTAAAATAGAAATTAAAACGTGGTGGAGAATAAAGGTTCAAAAATGAAGAAAATAAGTAGAAAAAAAAAAAAACTTTAACCATCATATATGTATTGTATTTTTATTTTGCAGTGCTACACTTTTAGTAGCTGTAGATCTATCAACAATATCAAAATGTTTATCATGCTTCAAAGACTATAAATAAAGGGACTATAAACAAAGACTATAAAAATAATTATACTATTCTTTAACACTTTATGCCCCAACAGTACTTTAAAGTATCATTGAAAAAAACTTGTTATAAAATTCATTTAATACATCGACTAGTAGTAATACAGTATAAAATGAGTTAAAGATACTTTCCTTTATCTTGTTCCAAAAGCATTGTTGATTGCACAAAACAAAAATATATTTAAAAGGATGATTTCTCTTTCATTTGCATCTTTTCAGCTTTCTTGATGCTGGAAGATGGTGAGTTAAAAGTTTCAGTTCTGAAAATTTTTTGTATTTCTATTCTAATATTTGTACATTTCCTAGTTCTATAAATTAAAAAAAATATTTTTTTATAAAAAAATTTGAATGGAGATATAAATATTGCACGCAATTCCTACACATTCAGCTTTGGTTTATTAATTTTAATTGGCAAAATCCTTCTAAAATTGATAAAATGATTTTGTAAATCCTCTAACGTGGCTTCAAAAATTCACGAAAAATACTTTAGAAGATGAAATTTTCATGAATTCATATTTTGGGACATAAAGTATTAAAAATAGTTTCAAATCATCATTATTCTACGAATATCTGTACTTTTTACAAAGATTGTTGCCAACGGCTGATCCAAGGAAGTGGTCATGGGTTCATGACCGCCCCCCTGAACAAAGAAAACTTCTAAAGAATATTTTAAAAATATATATTAAAATCTTTTAAATTTTCCCCTTGCTCAACTAAGAGAATCTTTCCGACTGTCTGAAGCTCTACTCAAATCCAAATTAGGAATTTTCTGAAAGATCCATGAAATCATTTTTAATACCAGATGCAAGACAATTGCAAGTGCACGTATTCAGAACAAATATAATTGAATAGCGTTTTCCATTTTTCGATAAAGTCAAAGAAACTTTCGGAGAAATATCTGTAAAATAGGTGTTTTAATCTGAATTTCAGGCCACATCAGCCAATTGCTTCCTCATGACGGCATTTCTGTAACTGCCAAGTCTTAAAAAAAAAAATTGTCTTAAATTGCTCATTTTAGGGATGATTCTGTGCCTTTATAAAAAAATGGGAAATTCTTCAAATTCTTGGTATCTCAATAAAATGTGTAAATTTTATATTTTTACTAAGGAAAGTGACTTTCTAAAAGTTTCAGAAAAGTAGCCATTTTGGATATGGCAACTGCCAGCCTTTAATATAAAAGTTGCTTATTAAAAGATTTGATCCCCCCCCCCCCCCTCCCCTCAAAAAAAAAAAAAAAAAGGAGCTATGTCTTCCCGTCTAATTGCAGGGCTGGATCCACCTTTGGTTGTTGCGTCGGGACACATTTTACTGATTTTTGCATGGATCGAGCCTTAAAGTTAGTGAAAATTTAAGCATTTCAAACAAACATCACAAATGCTCGCTCACACATCCACATACATAATAAATGTTCTTAAAAATGTGGCAAACACATCAGCACTAAAAACTTAGTAATTTCTGTACAGTGAATGAAACAATACGAAAAGAATACATGAAAAATATATTATTATTAATATCTGAAAAAGAATGTTTGAACTATTACTTTTTCATATGGAGTGAATGCTTAAAAGAGGAAATAAAATTTCTAATTTTATTGTTTTATTACATTATTTAAAGCTGTTTAAAAAAAAAAGAAATACGAAAACTCATGCATCAAGGCATCAAGATAGGTTATATAAAACTTTCCAACACTTCCAATATACTTTAACAAATCTTTACCGTTTAATAAGATGAAAGATGATGTCTACGTAAATAAATTGGAATAAGCATAACATATTTAAAAACCCAATTTCAGGAATTACCAACAACATTAAAAAAATATTCGAATTCTTTCGTGCATTCCTGTATATGATAAATAGATTTGTATATGTAATGCACGAGCGGGGAAGACCGAGCTATGCTCGGTAAAAATTAGCTTTGAGTTTAAATATCATGAACCATGACCAAAATGATCCACTAATCAAATTTTCCCGAACATGTGACCAAGCCAATTGTCTTCTCGTGCGCGAAACTCTCAGGATATAAAAAATTCAGTCAAAATGTTCTGAGCCGTTATTTAGATACAATTAGCTTGACCCTGACCCATGGTGACCTACTAATCTAAAATTCTCGAACATGTGACCTAGCCCAATGGTTTTCTGGTGCCCCAAAACGGTAAAATACAAAATTTCGTCAAAATCGGTAGAGCCATTTTTAAAATAAAGTTTGCATATATATATATATATATCTAGACACACGGCAGTGTGTCAGCCAAAGTTCACGAAGCAAAAAACTCGACACACCGGCCGTAGGTATATTTACATGAACCATTTCGAGCCGTTTTCGCCAAATTTCGACGCTCTATTACTGAAATTCTATTTGACCTACGTACTTGTAATTTTAGATGTGTAGTAAGGCCCCCTTATTTATCCAGAATCCAAAATTTTATAAATAACGCATAATTATTTTACGAGATAATGATATTTGAAAATGTCTGATAATTGATAATTTTACCAGTGACTCACTCACTCATCAAAAAGATTTCATATATCTACTGCACTTACAGACTTAAAATTTGGTAAGAAGCTCGTTTACACTATAAGAAATCGAAAAAAAATCAAAAAATTCTGAAAATCGGTTAATTACCCACTTGGGGGTGTCCATTTTTACTTTAACGTTACGTCTATTAGGCGAGATTTTAATTTGCCTAAAAAAGTGCCAAATGTTGAATCCGGGCGGACCTTGCAGCAAAATATTTGATTATCAGCCATTTTGAGTTAATTTCAGAGAATTAATTTTTTGAGTAATGGTGCATAAAATTTACCTTTTTAGACACATTGGGAAAAAACAAAAACATCTTGAGAGAATACATATATCGAAATACGCATATATTTCGAGACATCCGCAGTTGAAATTCGTCTAATTCCAGAATTAAAAATGTAAACAAAAGAGAGTCATTCAAATGACTCAAATAAATATTGATGAAAAATGATTCAAATAAATATTGATCATGGATGATCTACCATGGGTCTAGGCAGTGTAGCTGTGGCAAAATATTAGCTCATTTATTACATCAAACTTACAAAAAGGCACGCGCGAGAAAAAAAATAACAACCGTATTTTAATTGCATCGAAAAAAACATGAGACAATCCATGGAGTCTTTCTCTCCTAAACAATGCAATTTCAAATTTGCTTTTTAATCGTAAAATATAAAATAAACACGTGCGGAGATGTCACACTTTATCTCTTTTGTGCTAGTTATGTTAATATTTACGATTTATTGTGATATCTATATATTTAAAACGCTAAGCGTTTTCTTTCGACAATCCGTGAGAACAGACTACTGCATCAAATTATATCATTCTTTTTTTAAATGAAATATATTTAGACATAGGTTTGTTATCGTATATTCGTTTGTTCAAAATTTTTATTAATTAGCCGTAATTTTAAATTAAACTTTCACTTCTGCGTATGACGTCATAAAGTCGCCAATTGGATATGCGAGGCACAGAGTAACGTAAAACTCCGTGGTTGCGAGGATAAAAGAGAAATAATAAATATTAAAGGCACGTGGCTTTTAGGCCGATTTTTTTTTTAATTTGCAAGTATAATTTGGGTAAAAATATTTATCGCGTGCACTTTTATTTATTTACGTTATTTTTTATAAGCGAATAAAAATTTATTTTTATTGTGACGTCATGGGAATATTGTCCTTTGAGTTTATTTTATCATTATGCATTATAACTTTGTTGATGCCATTTTTTCATTACAATTAAATGCAAAACATATTTTTATTTGTATACATGGCGTTTAAGCATAAAAGTAACGTATATAAAGTATGTGTGAAAATGACGTTAGGCTTAGCTTGAAATGCGTTTTAACATTGATAAAACTAAAGAGAAAAATTTATATGATTGTGTCAACATGACGTAATTTTTACTAATTTTTCCATTCTTAATTATAAAGATTAGAATTGGAGCCTTTATTGATTGCTTCATCTTGATAGCATACCTTGATTACATGTTACCAATTACTTTTTATTTTTTAATTATAGGTTAGACGATTTCATTTTTGAATAAAAAAATTCACAAAAGTAAAGGATTTCAGGAAAATTAAAATTATTATTAAAAATAGTGTTGTAGATGTGTTCTTTATTTACTATGTTCTTTTATTTACTGAATATGAGATGAACGTAGGAATATACTATTTGTGTGATACATCATAGGGCATGAAATTTTCTTTTTTGCCATGGGGAATATGGCGGTAATATTGAACTGATTTGCATTACACAGTTGTTTACGGATTGTTTGTTTGAAGTTTGCATCGGAAATAGTATTGTATTTCATTGGGGAAAGAAACATTAAAAATAAAATATTTGAAAGAATGCTTCATACGCACCTTCTTAAATAATAAAGAAGCTTATTTTACTGATATTGTTACAGTATTTTTTTTCGTCAAGTTTTGACGGGTTACATCTAGTTTATATTTATTATTATATTTATTATTATTTTTATTATTTATAACTGTTTATTTATTATTGCATGCTATTTGTAACTAATATTCAAAAACAAAGTTTTCGCCAAATTGGCGGGGTAAAAAAATCGCGCCAATGTGGTGTGTATATGACATCTGTGCCTATTAAAATACCAATTTCTGTTGCAAATTGACAACCAAATATTTTGTTGTAGGAAAATTGAATGCTGCCTGGTAAATAAAATAGTCACTTGTAAACACATTAAAAACCATTAAGTATGGTGTTTAAGTATATTGTAACTGTACAAAAAGTAATGAAATCCCATCAAAAACATACATGTGAAAGAAGGCCAAGTTCGTTAACGGTTTCGCTAATAAAAGAAGTGAGATCTAACTGGAAACCAAGTTCTTTCGAAGCTCCTTAAATCATAGCTCCTGTCATACATAACGTTCTTCAATTGCTTAAAATGATTTATTATGTTATTTGCTACTCAATAGAGCGACTTGGCAAGTTTTTCTCTTATTAGAATTTCTCTACTTGATTGATCTGAACTTAAAGTTAATCACTTCCTTAACTTATCAATACCTTAACTTCGACATACTTATTCGAATACTTGATTGACTACATCTTTGCCAATGACATACTAGACTAAATTGTACTCAAACTCAAAGATTAAAGTTGGTGGATGAAAACTTGCCAAGTCGCTCTATTGAGTAGCAAATAACATAACAAATCATTTTAAGCAATTGAAGAACGTTATGTATGACAGGAGCTATGATTTAAGGAGCTTCGAAAGAACTTGGTTTCCAGTTAGATCTCACTTCTTTTATTAGCGAAACCGTTAACGAACTTGGCCTTCTTTCACATGTATGTTTTTGATGGGATATATATAACCACACACAAGATTTCCTCGTATTAGAATATATATGATAGAATGATAAAATTTTGTTTAGTTTGTAAACACATAGCGCAATTTAAAATCCCCCTTCTGAAATTTCCGTCAATAAACGAAAATGTGATCGAGATATTTTGTGCTGTCTTGTGTATGATCTGTAGAATTTATACACACCAAGTAATAGACAAAAAATTAGTTAAATTTAAAATAGCGCACCGCAACTGAAAACGCACTTCCAGCAATTATTGTTAACAGACAGAACTTTAATAGAATTCTTTTGTGTGTCCCTGTAAATGAACAATGAATGATATGCACACAGCAATCTATAGTAAGAAAGTCCCATGTAATACAACTCTCAGTGATATACATCAATTTCAGTATATTTGAAATAGTATAACATCATTTAAATAATACGCAAAGAATTTTCCTCTATAGACCGTAATATAACAGAACTCTTTTGAGTGTCCCTTTAAAGTAACTATAAGCGAAACACACTTCATTTTCAATGCCGAACATGCCATAGTGAACATCAATAACATATATCAATTGCGGGACAATCTGAGTATATTTACGTGAGTTAGAGCACGGACAGACAGATGGACAAACCGAATTCATAAACACTTTTCAACTATTAGGAAAGTGTTAAAAATAAAGAACAGAGACTCGCTCAACAGCGTGAATCTTTGCTGACATTATTACTCAATCACTTTGGAATCGAATATCGTTTTTTTTTTTTTACATTTTTATTTTAATATAATTTGAATTATAAAAGAATGACTACTCGAATACAACTTTTTCCTGTTGTGTATAAAATCAATACAAAACGCCATCTTTGCCATCGTTTTCCAAATAATGTTTTGCCTTCATAGGGAAAAAAAAAATAGCATCTGAATATCTGTAAATAATTTCGTGCATTTAAAAATATATATAATTGATTTTAAGAATGTGTTAGAAAATAAAGTTTAGACTTGAGCCCAGCGGAACTATCTGAGAGAGTGTGATTGGAAACCTATCTCCTGTTTGCTAATCACTTTTCTCGCTGTGGGATATCACTCTCCCTTACTATCCGCCTGAGGCAAAGAGGGTCTTGTTTTAGGTTGTGGGATGACCTTTCTGTTTGTCAATCGCAAGCTTAGTAAATATCATTGGACTTTAAAAGTGTCAATCTTAGTCACAGGATACGCCTTACAGATGGCAACGGTTTTTCTTTTTTAGGCTATTTCGATCTTTCAACTGAGTGAAGTAGCCTCTTAAAACGAAAGAGTGGATTTGGCTTCTCAGAAAAGAGCTGCAATTTATTGGATCGTAAATGAGTTGATTTTTAAACGCTTCACTCATCTTGATCTGAATTTTTATTTTTCTAATGCACTCCAGAAGAACGAATACTAAGCAACTCAAGTCGATAAAAAAAGCACTCTTTTGCGAGCGGACATGTCAATGCGGCTGACCTGACCATTCGCTGAGCAGACGACAGGCATGCGTCATCGAGGCAAGCATTTCGCCTTCCGGACAACTGGCAGCACATTTTTGACTGTTGAAATATTATTCGCGCTGTTCAAACGGGCAATTTTAAAGAAAGAATACTTGTAAAAGGTAAGAATTTCTGCTATTTTAAATACTATAATCATGTTTTTTATAATGATTCTGTTTTATATTTATTGTTATTTTATATATGGCGTGATATTTTTCAGTTTATATCAATATTTTTAACAAATATGTCTTAACCCTAACATTTAGGACTATTTACACCCGAACGAACATTTAGAGATCTTTTGAGTTGGAAGGATAAATATTAAAAAATGCTCTAATATATAATTATACAAATCCTTTGCCTCTCATTTTAAGTTTTTTTTAATGTTGTTTCAATAAATATGATTTATAAATAGCACTTAGTAGCAATTTAATCTTTTAAAGAAAATGTCTCGGCGGTACTGTGCGTTTGTTTATATATATTTTTTTTAATGATGTTTCAGAACTCTAACTTTCATAATACTATAAATTGAAAATTGACTTGTCTGACTTTAAAAATATTGTTTTAAAGTAAACAAATTATATTTCTTATTTTTTTCTCTGTCTGAAGAATTTTTTTCCTGGATATTTTTATTGACCTGCCTTGTTTTTCGAATGCGCATACATAAGTTTTAGTCATTTCATGCTGCTGAGAGTTAGATTATTTGAAATGTATCTCAAATATATAAGAAAAGCTTTAGAATATCTATTTCATGTTGACAAAAACTTTTGAAAAGTAGCTTTATTAGTATATATACTGTTTTTCTAATATTTTAAAATAAATATACTTGATTTGTGAAGCTGTATAAATCCCATATTTTTTGTATCATATGTTGTTAAAAATAAGGTAAATATCTCCATTCCCGTATATTCACTGTGTGAATATTCCTAAATAGTATTAGGATTAAAAAATGTAATGATAATATTGATATAAACTGAAAAATATCATGCAATGTATAGAATAATATTGCATAGAAAACGTAATCATTATAACAAAATAAAAAAAAAAGATTAAAATATTTAAATCAGCAGAAATTCTTATGTTTTCAAATATTCCCTTTAAAATTCTCTTTTTGGGTCGGGAGGGGGGGGGGGGGTATTTATTTCAAGCAGCTCAGAAACAAAAAAAAAAAAAAAAAAAAATACTTTTCACTTAATTGTTGAATATATACATATATGTAAACATAGATATGCATACATTCAATATGCAAATTACTTTTTGTTTTCTAAAATAATAATCTACCTGTTCATGAAATTTATTATTTTACACTGAAATATTACATTTTACCATGAATTTTAATTCCCCTTCCCCTCCTCAAGTATGAGTTAGTTATAAATCACTCAAGTGTGCTACTGGATTTAACCTTCATTGATTTGATTTAACTCAAGTATGAGTAAAATAGAGATAACTCAATCATGAGTTGCTTAAAAACAACTCATGAGTTGCTTAAAAACAACTCGTTCACTCGAGTTGTTTCAACTCTTCATGAGAAGCTGACTTTCAAGTCGTGAGATGAGTGGATTTCGGCTCAACTTGAGTTATTTTGGCTCTTTCGTTTTAAGAGAGTTGGCTCAATTCGGCAATCAGTATGTTGGTCTTATAATTCGTTTAGCTTTAATAGTTCGTTTACAGACACACACAGAAGCAAAACATGGAAAATTTGTCATCTCGTTAACGTCCGAAATACTGAACCAATCCGAACCTAATTGGGACAGTGTATTGATCTTTGCAGTATCTTGGTTGAATTCGATAATCAGTATGCTGGTCTTACAATAATTCGTTTACAGGTAAACGTAAAAGTTGTCAGTGGCATTTATTGAATTATATTACAACCTATGGTTAATTTTTAAACTATGATTTAAGCAAATTTTTAACTTTTAACATAAGTGCCTCATATCCATACAAGTACATTTGGTAAGCTTAAATTAAAATTTCCCTGCAAACTACCTTTCTCGCCAAAATACCGAACTTAGAAGGAATGCGATCAATTTCTTTAATTTGTATTAAATCTGATGTATGTAACTAAAAAAATAAAGCAATCAACCAACTCTTCCGACTAAGCTCAAAGAACTTGTTGTAAATAAAAATGAACTGTGTAGTTTTTTCTTTTTAGATCTACACAGAGTTGTTTTGATTTTTCTAATTCCATATCGTATACGAAACACATCTTTCAATAATGATTTGGTATGATTTGTGCAACCTCCTTTTATCTTTATTAGTTTTTCTTGTTTATAAGCTGATCCTCGTAACCCGTATATCAATTTGCTACAACACTTTTCCTGTTATTTATAGAAAGAAGTACGGGAATTCCTTCTCCTTACGTGTTCCTGCAGCTTTCTTTTCTGCTGACCAATAAATTTATCTGAATTTTCTGTCTCACGTAAATCGATTCATCACCCTGTTCATTAGTGTAATCGTTCATAGACTCCACTAATGACTTTTCTGTTGTACCTTCTATCCCTTTCTTCATTTGGAAGGATGGTTATTGCTTCTTGCGCCATGGTGCTTTAGGCGCGGCGCAAAAACTCGGTACTTTCGTCGTAGGAGAAAATATTTGGATTGACCTAAACTTTGGGAACTTCTTCAAATTTGTTAGCATTTGTTATTATAAATGCTGCTCACTCCTTTCTGGAATACTGATTGCATTCGTCCTTTACAGCTGATTGCAGTTGTTGCGTATTACTGAGTACATTTGTGACTAATCTGCACTATTAAAATACGACATTCTGTATGGGTGTATGTATTTCACATATTCCACTGGGAATAGGACGATTTCCAGGCAGAAATGAACATAAATTTATTTTCAAGACGCTGAAAATTTTATTAATAACTCTCGAAATTTCTCGAAAAATTAAATTGATTTCCGATATATATTTATTTATCATTTTAAAATGAAATTTTAGGAAAAAAAATGTATAGACTGGTGATTGGATTATTCTATTATTGCGCAAAAGGGACAATAATGGGTGTGTTTTTGTTATACCATTTTCTATTTAAAATTTTACAGAAAGAAAAAAAAATATTTGAATCAGTTAAAAAAATGACTCGTATATATATTTTTTTCTTTTCAGATTTATACAAAGTTGTTTTCTTTTTCCTAACATCATATCGCATACAAAACTCATCTTCCAATTATAATTTTGTATGATTTGTGCCATCTACTTATCTTTATTAGTTTTTATGATTATAGGCTGATCCTCGTAACCCGTATATAAATTTTCTACGACACTTTTCCTATTAATTTATTATAGAAAGAAGTACGAGAATTCCTTCTCCTGGCCTGTTTTTGCAGTTTTCTTTTCTGCTGACCAATAAATTTATCCGAATTTTCTGTCTCGCGTAAATCGATTCATCACCCTGTTCATTAGTGTAATCGTTCATCGACTCCACTAATGACTTCTGTTGTACCTTCTATCCTTTTCTTTATTTGGAAGGATGGTTATTGTTTCTTGCGTTGGAGCATGATGCTTTAGGCGCGGCGCAAAAACTCGACAATCTCATCGTAAGAGAAAATATTGCAAGTGGCCTGACTTTGGGAACTTCTTCAAATTTGTTAGCATTTGCTGCTTATTATAAATGCTGCTCACTGCCTTTTGGAATACAGATTGCATTCATCCTTTACAGCTGATTGCAGTTGTTGCGTATTTCTGAGTATAGCCGTGATTAATCTACTCTATTAATATTCTAACATATTCTACTGGGAATATGAGGATTTCCAGGCTGAAGTGAACATCAGTTTATTTGCAAGGAGCCGAAAATCATATAGTAGATCTCTAAATTTCTTGAAAAATTAAATTGATTTCCGATATACAGGGTGATTTTTTTTTTTAAGTTGTGAAAGTAAAACCCTATAACGAAAGAACCACTGATCCAAATGACCGGAAATTTCACCAGTATGCTCCCAAAGCAATGGGAATTTTTTAGGCATGTTTAAAAAAAACTTAAAATTTCACCGACAGATGGCGCTGTATATGCAGTAAAGTCGGGAGAGGAGCTTGCAAAGCCCATACACGTAAAAGCCAAGACAGTTGTACGGGAGAACTATCGTAAACTTACTTCACATTGAAAGTTCGGGATTTGTAGTTCTAAACGCTATAGCTACGAGCGCTGCGATCGCCCCGACCAGCGAAAACTGCGCGCGCATCCCCCCTTTTTCACAACACAACACTTTTCAAAAGAGTTCGTGCTTCACTTCTTACGTGTTCACACGAGTTTTTTTTTTATATATAGGTCCTGTATTTTAAGAATAGTTTTTAATCTATTGAGTATTAATAACGGCACTTTTCAGAGCCAAATTTTTTTTTTTTTTTGTGTATAATTTATTAATTAAATGATATGAATATCGAACAAAGTTGGCCATCGCGATATTGCCGTTTTAATGGCTGCAAGAATTCGAACAAGAATGCAAGAGGAATTCATTTCTACAGATTCCCGAAAGAAGAAAAAAGGTTAGTAATAAACTGTTTTACAATTCTGTTTCTCTTTTGTAATGTATGAGTTCTGTATATAAGTCATGTATTAGTTGCTGGCACACACATTGTGATTCTCAGATTTTTCACTAAAATCAGTTTTTTAAGACCTTTTGATGTGTAATAGTCTTATTTTTCTCATACATATTTAAAATCATATATGCAGTCATATTTAATAAAAAGCACTTTCTCACCATTGAAATCTGTTATTAGGAATAAGATATGCATGAATTACTCTTCTGGATTACAACAAGTATTTTCATAATTTATTTTAAGATTTATTCTGAAAACGTTTTATTATTATTGTTCTCTTTTTTTTCTATGCTTCATGTACTAAAATATCCTTAAACAAGACTTTAAAAATGTGTAGTATAATATGTAGAGTCAGTGCTTTACAAATTTGATAAACATCTGATAGCCAGCCAAAAATTCTAGTCGCCAGAAAAAAAAAAAAAAAAAAAAAAATGCCGCCCCCCCCCCTTTTCCGCTCCGTCATTGATTTTCAAGCAGCACGAACATTTTTTTTTTTTTTTTTAAGACTTAGTAATGGAGAAAAAAAAAAGCATAGTTTAGGTACTCAAACTTTATATAAACAAAGTTTCGTACTTAAAATTATCACAGTTATATAGGATAGGTGTGCCAGTAGTGGACACCCTCAAAGTTTTTGGTTTATAAAACATATAATCAATTCAGGGGTCGATCCAGGAAAAATTTGGGGCCTATTTAGGGACCATGAAAAATTATTCATGAAAAATTATTTAATAAAATGGGCCCCTTCACAAAAGTCAAATTGATAAAATGGGCCCTTTCACAAAAATCAATTTGATAAAATGGGCCCCTTCACAAAATTCTATTCCATAAAAACTTACTATTTATTATTTATTTATTATTTTGTGATGTTTTAAAATGTGTAATTTGTAAACAAACAAGTTCACCAGAGAAGAAAATTTCAGCAAAAAGGATTAAAAAAAGTTTTTGTTTATAAATGCTTGGTTCGAATTTGATTAACTGAATTTCAACTTTTGTTGCAAAATGTTATTTTTCACAAAAATATAATAAATTTCACAAAAATAACCTTTACTTTTCACAAAATGGGCCCCAAGAGTAAAAACCTGCATTGACCCCTGCAATTAAAAATTTATCTTTAATTTTTTTTTTTTCATAATTTCCCCTTGTATGTTTTATAATCTGGGTTATTGTTTAAACTCTTAATCTAACCAATCAGGAGGCAGAAAATAATGCTTCACAATTCCCTTATTTTTCTGTGAAAATCTTAATAAACATGTTACAGTTCAGAGATGAGCAAAATACATCAAAAACCATTTTCGATACAAAATACATTGGTTTTAGAACCTAGAATGCAAAATATAAAATAGTTTTCAAATTTAAAAATATATAATTACTAGAAAATTCTAAACTTATTTCTACAAAAGATAGTTTTTTACACAAATGTGGCTACAAATTCTCTTCTATGAGGCATTCTGACATAAAATATTTATTTTTCATGTTTATAGTCTTCATTTTTTAAAATTCATTAAGAGCTGCAAAGTACAGACACATCCATTCCAAAATATTATCCTCCCTATTTATTTCTGCCTATGCCCATGTAAAATATATTTTTTTATGAATCTCTATTTGTGCACAGATGTTTGAATTATCATTAATCCATATTCCATGGCTTGGAGAGTTACAAATCTGTATATTGTTTCTTAAGCATGTTCTAGCTTGGAGGAGGTTAATTTTTAAATGAAGTAAAATAAAAATCTTATATTTACAACAGTAAAGTTCAAGTGATGATTTACTGCCATTCTAAACAAAATAAATAAAGCTAAGTTACTGTATTTTTTGTGCATGCCACATGGTTTTTCCCTTCAAAATTTACTTTTAAAATCCAAGTGCATGTGATACAAGATCAGTATTTGGGATTTGACTGGTCTCTCTATATATATAACCATTGATCACTGCATAAAATAGTTTGCTAGCAATTTTGCATTCAAATTTATGAAACTAGTTAGCCAGTGCATTGTGAATATTTTGTAATTTTGGCACTAGGTATTAGATTTTAATAGAAAAAAATCTGTTTTTCTCTCTAAATGAGGTATTAAAAATTAGGGTGGGTTTGCGACTGTGCGTGTCACACTAGGGCACAGCATACATAAAAAAGTATGGTAAGTCGATTAAAAACCATATCTGCATGTCCGGTCAATTCCACAGAAAAGTCTCATTTTGAGGGGAAAATAAAATTTATAATATGTTTAATTTAAGGGTATAATTGGAAAGCTTGGTATTTTTATGTTGTATAATAAAATCTTAATAAAATGCCATTCTAAATTACTGTTTACAAACTAAGCTAAGAATCATTATTGTCTTTGTAAAGTCATAATGTTACGTCAGTTACACAATAAAAGTTACATCAGTTACATGTGTAAATGCCATTTTTTCTTTTTTATTCTTCAGAAATTAATTAAACAAGTTACTGTTATAATTTGTCATTACTTAGTGTTGTTGAGAACATTAAATCACTTTTTTTAACTGGATAGTTTTGATAATTTTTACACTTCAATGAAGGCAGAAAAAATGTTTGTCTGTTTTACGTTACATCAGTTACAGCATTTTGAAATGCAATTTTTGGGACTAAAAGGGAGATTGAAATAATCTGCAGGTATTTGGGTATTAAGTCCTTAGTAAGAAATATTTTAAATTGTAAAAATTTGTTCTAGTTTTATTAGTAAATTTTCTGCACAGTTTTGAAAACAAAATTTGATGATCAAGTTTTACGTCAGTTACGATGGATTTGACCGTCCATGAAATAAGCCAACTTGTAGGAACTACAATCGAAATATAGGTTTGCCATCCCTGTTCCAGCTCAATAAAATGTCTTTACTGGATTTGCTTCAGAAAAATTTGGGGTCTTAAAAAGGACCCTTTACATTTTTTAAAAAAAATCTTAAAACAGATCCTTCAAAAAGATTTTGTCTTAAAAAACTGCCTTTCACAAAAAAAAAAATTCATATCAAAAATGGATTCTTCACAAATTTAATCATCTTAAAGGGCCGATCTGTCTCAAAACAGGTAGAATCACAAAATAACCTATTATCTAGCTATAAAGTAAATTTATATATCTAAATTTAGTACATTCGTATATAATAATTGCTCATTACGATCAGGTGGGGTAAAATGGGTATGAAAATCGCTATTTTTTCATTCAGGGTTTGTTTTCATTGAAACAAAAATATTTAATATGATTTTTTTTTTTTTTTTTTTGTTTATTTATGCAACTGATGTCTTGGCATAACATTTAAGTCGTTATACTAGAATTAATTTTGACACAATTATTCAAATTGGTAAAGAAATCATATGAGTTGTAATTTTCCAACTGGACGAAAACCCCTGGCCCAGACAATTTTCGTCCAGCTGGAAAATTACAACTCATATTTAAGTAGTTGTTAATTTATTTTTTAAATTTTAAATAGTAGAAAAATTCTTTTTGTTTTATATACACGTTTTTATCTCTGAAGTGGGGTAAAAATAGGTACCATATGGGGTAAAATAGGTATTCATTGAATAAGTAATAAATAATTATCTAAATTTACTGGAAACTTTATTTTAATTATGTAAAGAAAATTATACAATATTAATTAATGTTACTGTGCGGATGACACTTGAGCGATACTGTTAAAATGTAAGCATAAAAAGTATTCCAGTAGCAATTAAAAATATATTTCGTATAAAATAAGCTTAAGATTAAGAAGAAAGCAAAAAAAAAAAAAAAAAAAAAAACAGTTTTTAGGAACAGCTGGAGTATTAGCCCGCAGTCCACCATCTTTAAGTCAAAACACATTTGTTTTGTTTCTCATTACCAAAATAATGTTCATCCATATTTACTTATTATAAACATGTTATTTTATTTAATTTATTTTTAATTAATTAATTTATTTATAATTAATAATAAAAAGAAAAAAAAAGATTGTAGACTGCGAGCTACTATGCAAGTATAACCAAATTAAAAAAATAATAATTATTATTATTTCAAATTTACTTTAAACAATATCACCCTATAGACAGTATTATATCTGAATTTTTTTGCTGCCCTGTATAAGAACTATAAATGCTATGTCCACTGTTTTCAGTCAGAAGCAAATTGTAATGTACCTCTGTTGAGTTTGGAATCATTAAAGTGTACTTAAAAATACTTGCTGTTCATAGAGTTTCACATTTTTTTAAATGTATTTTAATATTTTTTCACCATTCTATTGTTATTTTTCTTTCAGCTAAGAAATAGAGATATAATTTTCTTAAAATTCAATAATTTACATAAATACAAGGTTCGTGATTTTTTTTATTTAAAAAAAAATTCAAAATATAATTTTAAAACTACACATTTTAAAGTAAAATAATCTTTATTAAATCATTAAAATTAACAATTAGAAAAGCTCATTTAAATTTACTTGAAAAATAAAAAAATCCCTGACGGCTCAGCCTACAGGCACAGGTAGATTTGGAAGACGCAGACCGTGGGGCGCCTGTTTGTCGGGAATTGCGGAAGAAATGACCTTTTTTACGATGATGCGGCAGTTGGAACCGCCTACTTCGAAACCTAACTTGTTTGCAGGCGTAGCCGGCAGGGATTTTTTTGTTTTTAATTTTTTTTGGTATAACGGTTGGTCCTATAAAAAACTTGTCAATATAAAAGTTTTAGATAATATTAAGAGGATTTATAATAAATTTAAGCGGATTTGAAATCTTGGGAATTCACGAAGTTATGCATTTTTTTTCTTCTAAAATCCCCCCTTCCCCCCTCCCTCTTGGGGCCATTTTTAATTATATCAAAAATCTGTCATACATAAATTACAGAAAAAAATTATCTATCTATCTATGTCACTTTTTTATGTACACGATAACTGCAATAATTCTGCACAGATCTCTTCGAAACTGATACATAAAATCAAGAGGCATAAAATCTCGGTCAAGTTCGTTAATGGGCAAAATCGAACCAAGGGGGGGGAGGGTGGGGGGGAGGCTTTTTGTGAAAACAGAAAAAAAAAACCATAATTTCTTAATTATGATACGTATCGAATCCGTTTGATGTTATTATTACTTCTAGGAGAAGAGCCGAAAATTTATGCATGACAGATTTTTGATATAATTAAAAATGGCCCCAAGGGGGGGAGGGGTGTTTTAGAAGAAAAAAATTCATAACATCGTCAATTTCCAAGGTTTTAAATCCGCTTAAATTTATAATATTATCTAAAACTTTTAGATTGACAAATTTTTATAAGACCAACTCTTATAGCAAAAAAAAAAAAAAAAAAAAAAAAAAAATCCCACAAGTTAGGTTTCGAAGTAGGCGGTTCCAACTGCCGCATCATGGCAAAAAGGTAATTTCTTCCGCAATTTCCAACAAACAGGCGCCCCACAGTCTGCGTCTTCGAAATCTACCTGTGCCTGTAGGCTGAGCCGTCAGGGTTTTTTTTTACTTATTATAAGAGACCTGAGAGAATGCAGTTACTTAATTCTCTATTTTTAACACTTTACTATGAGCGCAACTTTGCAACACTTTTATTTTCACATATATTGTACATTTTGATGTATTTTTACACGCTCGGCCGATAAAACTCATTATTTTTACGCACTCGATGGATAAAATTCATGATTTTTACGTGCCCGATCGACAAAGTTCAGGATTTTTACACTCCCGAATAACAAAATTTGAATTTTACATAGCCGATTGACAAAATTCATTAGTTTTCTGCGGCCGATCGATAAAATTCATTATTTTTACGTGCCTGATCGACGAAATTCATGATTTTTTAGCGTTCGATCTACGAAATTCATGATTTTTACTCATTCGATCGACTAAATTCAGGATTTTTACAATCCATAATGACGAATTTTAATTTTTACATAGCCAATCGACAATATTCAATTTTTTTTTCTGCACACAATCGACGAAATTCATTATTTTTACGCGCACAATTGGCAAAATTTATGATTTTTACACGCCGATCAATAAAATTCATGATTTTTACGCATTCGATCGTAGGTTGATCTGAACCTGTTTATGATATCCTAATTATCATGTATGGCTTAACAAACATAGAATGTAAGTTTATATATATATATATATATATATATATATATATTTTTTTTTTTTTTTTGTTTTTTTTTTTTTTTCAGATGCAGGATGACGACCGACCTCTTACTTTTTCGAGTATGGAGGATATTTTACAGAACTGAAATAGTCTCTTGGGAAAAGGACCATTGCCACTTGCTCCACGATTGCCCCTGGTCTAACAGATCATGCACATGCAGATGGCGAAATGTACCCATTGTTCAAAGAACAATCAGAAAGGGTCAACTAGTAAAAGCTGACAAATATCACATTCATGAAGTTTGAGTTCGTTTACTACTCTTCTGGATATGTAGCCACTCAAATAAGTAATTACATTTTGTGATAAAAAATCGGCTGCTTCGAAACCTGTTTCTTGGAGAGTATCCTCATCTTCATCACAACCAGATACGTCAGTGATAAGACGATTATCAGAAATATCATTTTCATTTTGGGTTTATTCCTCCTCTGTTTCATCTTCTGCAATTTGTGGTGCAGAAGACAAAAGAAAAAACATAAACTTATCTTTGTCTGGTTCCCAGTTTTAAAATTTGTTTATAGATGTAAAAGAATTAATTGATGCCAGCTTGTAAGCTGTGGCGAATTCGTATGCTGATGGATTTGTTCGGTTTCCTCCACACCCTCTAATACGGCTAAAAAAAAATTCCAGGCAATCTTGGTTACATCACTTAGTCATAAAGTATTCTCTGTCTTGGAGCATTTCTTGAGAGAGTTTCATCATTGCTGTCAGTGTCTACAGCCAAACTTTTCTATTCAGAGGACCAGGATTTTGCTTCCGTTTATCAACATTTTTACGAGTATGCACAAAAACACAGGAATCAATAAATTGGAGCATCTCATTCTAAAAATATTGATGAATTGAACCTTCTTTTATAGCACAGTGATATTCATTTCCTTTTTGAGGATTTTTATTTGTACTATTCAAGGAATCAAAAAGATGGTTAATATGCATAATAAACTCTACGGTTGGAGCAGAACTTGCCTGTATAACATTCACTAATATACACACATTCATGCCTGCAGCAACACTGTGACTAAAGACTTAAGCAGAGAGACTTAGCTTCATGGAATTGAATCCAGTCGAAGAAATGTATGCATCAGTTAACCTGGGTGCACATCTAACAAGTAATTTCTTATCTTCATAAAAATCTTTGATATGCTGGAAAGAAACAAGCCCTCTATTAGTCTGCAAATCATACTTCATTAAATTCCTCCTTAAATTTTTGATAAGATGAGGTGGATCAAAGATGCAGTATACTTTTTGACCATTAAATTCAAAATATGGCTTTGATATATCTGCTCCAAGTATGCTGAACAATCTTGTGTTGTTTCCTCCTTGATCACATATAAGAACTTTTACAGTAGCACCTGCATGATGCAACTCTGTAAGAGCTTTCATGACAATATTTTTTAGCTTGTCAGAATGAATGGCATAGCAAGAAAAGTAGAAACTAATGGGGAGTTTTCTTCTGCCTGTCAGAGTTCTTAACAGGAGCACTAGGGCATGATTTGCAACATTGTCAGTCCGAAAACCTCCTGAGAAATCCTCGAAACCGACCACATGATCTTTCTGTTTGTCATACACCAGACAGGGTTTTATAGACATCTCGTCAAATATTAAGGCAAACATCCTTTCCTTGTTTGGCTTGTCTGACAAAACCTTTTTCAGTGCATTCATTAAATCGGAACTTATGCCTGTTACTGATAACTTTGAAAAAACAAAACGCTGAAGAGTTTTCTCTGCAGGAAGTTCTCATATGGGTTGTAAAATTTGTTACTGGAATCTGATGACAATGTTTTGTAGATTGTTTTTATTATATGCTAATTAATAAAAAGAAATCTAATGTTTTTCTTGTGGTTATTAATTATGACATTTAAAGAAATGGGAGTGTTTTAACTTAGAATTATTTTGACCACAGTGCTCATTTTTTGGCACTGGTATTTAAACTTTATTTCCAATAATTTTTGTTGACCATGTTTTTTTCTGTTATTAAAGTGGGTGGTAAATCTATTTTGAGATACCAGGTGATTTTCCATTCATGCAAAACCCTATTTTAAAAATAAATTCTAAAAATCCTGAATCATATGGGAGCTTAAACGCATGGAACAAAATGTGAGTAAAAAATTACATCATCAGGATCCTATTACTTGAAGTATTTTTAGTTTTGTCAATAAAAAGGTACTTATGACATCATTTTGCAACAGTGAAGACATTTCATCGTTCTGTGTTTTGAGATACTGGTGGTAATCATGTGTATTTTTAACTTTTAAGCATGATGTCACTTTAATTGACAAAGGCATTTTTCTTCTTTTGAGATTAAATCCTTATCTCGATACCAACATAATTTTAAAAATATATATTTGAAATCATTTTGGCATAACTGTATAGAATTGTAACATTTGATGAAAATATTTAAATATTATATAATCTTTACTAACAGAAACATTCTGCCTTTCTGGGAATGGGGTTCTTTGCAAGTATAGGAGAAAAGAGGATTTAGGCATTAAGGGGACTCCTCACTCGCAAACTAATGTTAAACCTATAGGAGAGTTCTTTTCAAATTTCTCGTTTGAATTTGAATATTTTTAAATGATACATTTATGTATTTATTTTAACAGGATAGCTGATGTTGATGTTTAATAGGGCCATCTTTTACTTTTTTCATTTTGGTTAGATTTCTTTTTAATACAGCTGCTTTCACTTTTCGAACTGGTTTGGAAGTGAAACTACGTTTATTAAAATAATCTGGAACCAAAATCTAAAAAGTAAAAAATGGCCCTATTAGAGTTTAACATCGGCTATCCTGTGCAAATATATATATATATATATATATATATATATATATAAATTCAAACGAGAAATTTGAAAATAACTTTCCCATAGGTTTAACATTAGCTTGCGAGAGTTTTTACTTGAGTGAAGAATAATCCTGGTACTGCAGGAAGGTAAAGCCAGTGTAAATTACACAATTTAAGCACAATCGTAGTAGGCAGCAGTTTTCTAGATGAAAATGAACATTATCAGTTAGATACTTTTTAAAAATTACATCATTTTCATGTGTAAAGGCATTTTTCTCTTTCAAGATTTAACCGATAATTTTAGAACTGGTAAATGAAATATTTCCATTTGAAAATGATGTCTGTATAAAACTGTTAAAAAATTCTGCACTTTATCAATCCAAATAAATGTTTTCCTAAAAAATAATTTTAGAAATCAAATTTTACAGCAAGAGAAAAAAATAAAAAAAAGTCTTTCAGAAAAAAAAAAAAAAAAAATGTCTAAATGTTATTTAATATATAATAAAATATGTTTTATATAGCTTAAAATTCAGAATATTTACAGTACTTATCAGATTTTATAAAAATATAATTTAGAAAGAAACATCTTTTTTTTTTTTTTTTTTTTTTTAATGAAGTTTTTAATTTTCAAATTAAAAAAAAGTGGAAATTTTATTTATCCAAATAATTATGAATAATCTAATATTTTATGTAGTTTCATAAAACAAAAATTGGATATGCTTACAGATTATCAGATTTTTTAGGTACAAGTTTTAAAGAAACAAAATTCACTAAATATTTGCTTATAAAAAAAAAATCCTGAATTCTAAATTTTCTAAATATTTCTTGTTTTTAATAAAATGTGTTTTATGTACTTCTATGGAACAAAACCACATACTTGCAGTATTTAATAAAAATTAAACAGTTGGGCATGTTTATAATAGACTACTCAACATTATAAAAGGCATAAAAAAAAAAAAAAAAAAAAAAAAAGCTATTTTATGGTTCCAGAAACAGACTGCACGATACAATTTTTTTCTAAGTGATTTATGGAATTTGCGTTTATTTTGCGGCTGTATGGCAGTAACGGCAATCACGAATTTTCAATCATGTCATTAAACAAACTCTTGGAGTGATGAAATATTTTAATTTTGCATGAAAACTAATCAAATTATGTATTTCTTTTGATGTTTAATTTTATTTTCTGTTCACTTCTTATAATCGAAAAATACGAATGTTTTTGTTAAAAAGTATTTGTTGTAAATATTAACCTCCTATAATAAATATTCAATTAAATTATTATACACTTAAAAATATATATACACTGTTTCAGACATTAATCTCTTTTAAAATATTCGTATTCTTCGCGCCATTATAAATTATAAGAAGTAAACAGAAAATAACTAAGATTTAAAATTAAATGACTGATTAGTTTTCATTACAAATTAAAATATTTCATCCCTCTATGAGTTTGTGTAATGACAGGATTGAAAATTTCTGAAAGTTGCCGTTGCTGTAATACTGCCGCGATCGCCATAAAAGCAAAACCAATACCTGAGCGCGGAAGCACCCCGCCCACTATCGAACATTATAGTTCTAATCGCTACCACTGCAACTTCGGTGGCGCTACTTTGCGCCCTCTTCTAACACGCGAGTGTCTTCTCTTTCTTGTGTATCCATCTTTGGGAGCTTGTACAAGACACACGCACAGTGGATACTCTTCACTCTGTTGTGGAACATGCGGTTTCACGTTTCCAACTCGTAGCTGAAAACATTGGACAGCACACTGAAAATCGTATGCGTTAGTTGCGCAGTTCTATACGAATGTTTTACTCCATATTTTTATTTCGTTCTGTTTCTGCATGTGTTTGCAGTTCCTTTTCCCAATTAATATACAGAATGCAGTAATTGGGAAAAGGAACTGCAAACAACTGCAGAAACAGAACGAAATAAAAATATGGAGTAAAACATTCGTACAGAACTGCGCAACTAACGCATACGATTTTCAGTGTGCTGTCCAATGTTTTCAGCTACGAGTTGGAAACGTGAAACCGCATGTTCCACAACAGAGTGAAGAGTATCCACTGTGCGCGTGTCTTCCACAAGCTCCTCTCCCGACTTTACTGCATATACAGCGCCATCTGTCGGTGAGATTTTAAGTTTTTTTAACCATGCCTAAAAAATTCCCATTGCTTTGGGAGCATACTGGTGAAATTTCCGGTCATTTGGATCAGTGGTTCTTTCGTTATAGGTTTTTACTTTCACAACTTTAAAAAAAATCACCCTGTATATTATTTATCATTTTTAAATGAAATTTTAGTAATAAATTCGTATAGTGACGATTAAGTTATTTATTCTATTGTTGTGAAAAAGGACAATAATGGGTATGTTTTTGTTATACCATTTTATATTTAAAATTTTACAGAAAAGAATATTTTTTGTTTGAATAAATTTTAAAAATAAAAATGACCCGTATATACTCGTATATATATATTTTTTCTTTTTAGATTCATACAAAGTTGTTTTGATTTTTCTAATCCTACATCGTATACGAAACGCGTCTTTCAAGAATAATTTGGTATGATTTGTGTAATCTACTTATCTTTATTAGTTTTTCTTGTTTATAGGCTGATCTTCGTAACCTATATATAAATTTCCAACAACACTTTTCCTATTATTTATAGAAAGAAGTACGGGAATTCCTTCTCCTGGCGTGTTCTTGCCGTTTTTCTTTTCTGCTGACCAATAAATTTATCCGAATTTTCTGTCTCGCGTAAATCGATTCATCACCCTGTTCATTAGTGTAATCGTTCATCGACTCCACTAATGACTTTTCTGTTGTACCTTCTATCCCTTTCTTCATTTAGAAGGATGGTTATTGTTTCTGAGGTTACGCCATGATGCTTCAGGCGCAGCGCAAAGGAGAAAATATTTGGGGTGGTCCAACTTTGTTAGCTTCTTCAAATTTCGCGTTTTCTGTTATACATTCTGCTCACTTCTATTTGATCATTGAATGTTGATTATATCCATCTTTTACGGCTGATTGCCGTTGTTACGTAATTCTCATTATTACAGTCGTGCCTGTTCTATAAAAACCTTCTTCCTCACGTATTTTGTAAACAATCAAAGAAAAAAATCGTTATTTGAATTGGTATAGATAAATATCCTAGATTATGTAAACAAAACAGCTTTATGTCATATATATGGCCTGGATATTTAACATAATGTAGCTTAGAATACATTTTAAACGAAAACTGGATTTTAAAACCATGTTTTAACTCTTTGTAATATATAGTTGAAAAGTGTTTATGAATTCGGTTGGTCTGTCTGTCTGCCCATGCTCTCGTAAATGTACTCGAATTGCCATGTAATATTTATATTTATTTGACGCTTACTATCGTATGTTGGGTATTAAAAATTAAATGTGTAACATTTATAGTTCGTTTACAGGAAGACACAAAATTATTTCGTTACATTATGGTTTATGGGGGAAGATTGTTTCCTATCAATTTTAATAATGTTATGATGCTTCAAACATAATTAAATTAAAATGGATCAATGAGGTGCACAACAACATGTTTTCTATATATTATATGGAGTGCGTAGCATTAATAATTCATTTACAGAGCCGCACAAAAGAGTTCGGTTACGAGGCGGACTATGGTCGATTTCATTGTATAAAAAAATTAACTTTCTTAATAATATTCTGTTAGTGTTGGAAAGTGTTTCCTGATGCATGATTTTTCGTTCTTATCATTTACTTTAGGAGTCTTATATGAATTTCAAGTTCTGTGTAAGGGTGCATGTATTTCACATCTGCTTCGCTTAAAAAAAATCTCAAATTTCGTCAATCGCACGAAGAAAAAATCCCGTCTTTAGCCAAATGGTCGGGGAAAAAAATCGCGAATTTCGTTAATCGGTCGTGAAGAAAAAAAAATCGAGAATTTCCTCAAACAATTGCAGAAAAAATAATCCCGAATATCGTCAAACTATCGCTTAATAAATTGCGAGTATCGTCAAACGATCGTTTAATAAAATCGCGAATATCGTCAAACGACCGCTTAATAAAATCGCGAATATCGTCAAACGATCACTTAATAAAATCGAGATGTTTGTCAAACAATCTCTGAAAAAATCGAGAATTTCCTAAACAATTGCAGAAAAAAAAATCTCATTTTTCGTTAAATGATCGTGAAATAAAATTGCGAAATTCGTCAAGAGATCGCGTAAAAAAAATCGTAACATTCGGCAATTAGTCGTAAATCTCAATCGTTTACGAAATGTACACTTTTACCCCCCTCCGGAATTTAAAAAAAAAAAAAAAAAAAAAAAAAAAAAAATCATTTTTTGCCAATAAAAATTGCAACGCGGCTTACGATGTTCGACTTTTCGCTATCCTAATATAAATTGCAGAATTTATTTTACTAAAATCTAAAACCTAAAAGTAAATAAAATCTGTCTATATTCCCCGCATATATATTTTTTATTTTATTTTTTTTTTTTTTTAATTTTTTGTACATATAAAAATGATAGTTAACTATTTAATATTCTTACATCATTTGCTTCTCATTAGATTACATGGAAACCAAACTCTACACTTGGGTGAAAAAATGTTAATGTAATATAAAAACTGTACGAGTTGACATGTAGTCCTTTCATTCAATTCGACTATAAAATAGCAATATTACAGAAAATGCTATAAAACATTTTAACATAAGAAATGTGTCAGTGTATTTATTTTATGTTCAATACGATATAGTTTACAAAATTCACGCGCAAATGTTGTGAAAAATGTCGTAAATTTTACTTTCACGCGTGATTTCCTCTTTTTTGTTATTTTCTGAGAGGCATCTACGAAGAATGCGGTGGTACAAAGAATCGTTTCGGATTTAGTTTATTTTCAGTGACACCATAAGTAATTTAAGATTTTTTCTTTATTATTTCTCGGGACAATTATATTATATCTGAATTTTGCACCTTTAGTTTGTTTTTGTGAAAATGCTGAATAAAAATCGACATTTTAGTTTATTTTTATTCATGTAAATAAAGTTTTTTCTTTTTTTTAACCCATTCTACTTATTTTATTTAAGATTGAAGGTACGACCCTTTTGTTTGAAAAATGTAATAGTAAGTCGCGTCAAAACTAGTCGATGGGGGCGCCACCGTAATACTTAACCATCATGGATATGCATAATATAAAATAGGAAAATGAAACATGTGTAAACTATTTATAAAATGTGCATTGCAATTCGAATGAAATCCTGGCTTGATAACGTCCTGAACTTTAAATGCTCTGTTACTGAATTGCGTAAAAGAAACATCCTTATAACTCCAAAAATGATAACCCTAATAACTAAGAGTTTACTGCGTCGGATGAAGTGTCTCATTTCCAATTAAAATGTATCTTTGAATTGAGATTTGAATGAAATACAGGGTCACGAAAAATCCAAGAGTGTGGACAGATAGGATTCCAAATATCTCGGCAACTCATTATCCGATCGACTTCATTCTATATGCAAAATTTATGTTTTTTTATTGTCTTTTATATTGACTCTTTAAAATAAACAATTTCGAACATTTTTATATACCTTTTATTAGAACGAGTATTTCGAGAGTCCGAAAAAAGTAGTTCCGGATACTCGAGGTTACTGAAATTCATTAAGCTTCTTCCCATTATTACATATTAAGTACATACCAAATTTCAAGTCTCTATCTCAATTTGTTCGAGAGATAGAGCGTTTACAGACACACACACAGACAGATGGACGGCAATTTTTTTTTTCTTTTTTTTTTTTTTTTTTTTCTAAAAATATGTTTTTCGAAATCGCCAGTGTCTGAAACGTGTAAATCCGTCAATTTTTTTTTTTCCATTTTTAAACGATTGCAAGACTTACCCTACACTACGTATGATGGGTAAGTAAAACTGTAACTTTAAAGACAGCATAATATAGAAGTTGCTATTTAAATAATATGTGGTTAAATAACAGTTAGCTGCTAAATATTATATTTATCAGATTTTTTTTTATTAAGTTATAGCTTGATTTATTAACTATAGATAAAAAGTAAAATTAATATTACTAAAATGATCATATTTTATCATTTAATTAGTTTATGTTATTAGTTAATTATTAGTTTTAATCATATTCGATGTTGGTAAGACTATAAAATGGGTTGTGAAAATCTGTCTCAATTTATATATATGTTACGGTCAATATGATTAATCCGGTCATTATTAATAATAACCTGTTATTATTAATAATGACCGAATTAATCATATTGACCGTAACATATATATTTTTTCTACATTAAATCTATCAGTAGGCACGGTTGAAATATCTACACCAGCCATACTGAACCTGCGGGCCGCATGTGGCCGGGCGTCCTTTTATGTGCGGCCCGAGACACATAATCATTAATTCATGGTATAAAAATAATTGAGATGTGCATAAAAGGTATTTAAGATTTGTTTTATATATTTTCATGGGAAAACAAAATCTGTCCTGTTCTGAAATCTGTTATTTCTGCAATTAAAAGGAAAAAAGTGTTTGAACTGAGCAAACGATTGGTTTATTAGAGAAAATCTAATTCTTTTCTTGTTTAGAACGATTTTGCATTGTTATATTACAACGTTTTATACTTATTGCTGCTTTTTAGTGTTGGATGATTTTCTCATAAAAAGTTGGCATCAAATATTTTGTACACTACTATTTCCAAACAACGAATTTTTCGGCCTATTTCTTTAACATATATAACAGAAATCTACCACGAAGTTTATTTTTAGGAAAAGGTGGTGTTAAAAATTTTTGGTAACACTTCTTCTGCGACAAACTTTTAGTCTTACTGATGTTATATTTAGGGATGCACCGAATATTCGGTATTCGGCCTATTCGGCCATATTACCGAATATTTGGTTGGGCCGAATATCAAACTATTCGGTCAGCCAAATATTCGGCTTGGCCAAATATCAAACTATTCGGCCTGCCGAATATTCGGTATTCGGTTTACTTGTAGGCCGAATATTCGGTATTCGGCCAAAATCAGTATTCGGTGCATTCCTAGTTATATTGCTTTGTTATGCTACTTTTGTTAGCTGTTATTTTAATTACCCGTTTTTTACTTTCTGTTAGTAGTGTTGCGGCCCGCCTAACGTTGCAAACACGTGTTTGCGGCCCGCGAGAAAAAAAGGTTGAGTACGGCTGATCTACACCATTCCTATAGTTTCGCCTCCTTCAATGATGATCTTAAGAGACAAATACGCCTTTAGATATTATCTTGTGTTATTCTTCCCTTAAAAATTTAACTTTCAAAATACTCTTTCAGAACTTTTCGGTCATAAGTTGAAGTATTATTTTCTTTTCTTTCTTTCTTTTTTTTTTCTTTTAATCGTCCTCAAGAGGTGACGACGTTTTTATCGGCATCTTTCTGCTCCCACTGCACTCATTTTTCGAATTCGACCAAAATTGGATAGTTCGTTATTGATGAATGGAGCAAAAGTGCGTTTTGGTTTTATTTTATTTTCGGTGCCTCCAAAATTATTTAAGATTGTATTTCTTTATTATTTTCGAAACAGTGATGTGTTAAAAATATACGGTATAGCTTATTTTTGTTCCTTTTGTTAGTCTTTGTGAACACAATGAATAAAATACTTTTATTTATTTTCTTTCTTTCTTTCTTTTTTTTTTTAATAATGTAAATAATTTTTTTTCTATAGGTCATTTTACTTACTTCATTAAAGGTTGAAGTTATGTCCTTTTTAGGTGCGTTCGTAATTATGTAAACACGTAGCACCTATTGTCGTCGTTTCGTCCGTCCGTCTGTCCGCATATGACAGCGCAAAAAGTACCGGACCGAATGATTTGAAATGCAATATATATAAGTGTTGCAGAATTTTCTCGAGTCATTTCACATTTTATGAAAATCGAATCCAGACTTAAAAAGATATTAATAAAAGTTGTCTTCATTCTATTAAATCCTATCATGCGTAATCTTATTTAATAATAAAAACTCAAATCACGTGACAGGGGTAAGCAAATACGGGCTGACCATTTCTTTTTTCATATGCCAGGAGGCCATTTTATCCAAAATTATTTTTTCGGATAAAATTGCATAAAAGTTAAATTTTTAGAACGATCATTCAAAAAAATTGTTTGTTTGAAAAATGGGTTACAATTAAATATGTATAGACTCTGAGATAACTTCAGTTGAAATTAGGTTAAAAGCCGAATATCTCATCAATCCATTAAGGAAAATTAACACAGGAGATTTGTTCATTATGAGTCATAAAAATATTAAAGCATGGAGGTAATCTTTCTCAAAGAAAAAAAATCCACGGTAAATTTTGCAGCGGCGTCTGGCGTAGAAAAAAAAAATCGCATCTGTAAACGTGGCATACGTAATAAGAAAAAAAAAAAAAAGAGGCATTCTCATTTCGCTCCTAGCAGATGATATAATTCATTTCACTGAAATAATAAGGATGATTTTTTTACATTGTAAAACTAGTTATAACACGAACGCACCTCATTCGTCACGTTTAACGTACGATTTCCAACTTGTTTGTTTTAAAAATACAATAGTAAGTCGCAAAGGCTTTAGAGAATCACATAGAATATTTCTTTTAATATCAATCAATGACATTTCAATTCTTTTACAAACAGATTTTTAAAGGAAAACATATTAAGGAACTTAGACTAGACTACATTCTTGTTTCTCAAATAGTAATCTTTTATATATTTTTTTTCAATTTTTGAATTAATAAAATTTTTACTTTTAACCCGAGCCCCGAGCTCTGTTCGGGCTTTTTCAAGATCATCGGTCAACTAACTTACCATGACCGTAGTACAGACATCTTGAAGTATTTAATTATAACATTTATGCGCTTTTAAAAAGTATTCAAAGTATAGACATATAATTACATATCACCTTTAAAAAGAAAATGTTTTAAAATTGACGCTTCAATAATTTCCATTCTCCACCACCCCCAATCCTCCTCCACCATCGATGATGATCTTTAGATACCATCTTGTAATATTCTTCACTTTAAAAAAAAAATTAACTTTCGAAATATCCGTTCGGAAGTTTTCAGCCATAAGTTGAAGTAGTTATCATCTTCTCTTACTACTCTTCATTTTTTAATCGTCCTCAAGAGGTGACGACGTTTATCGGCCTCTTTTCGCTTCCCACTGCACTGGTTTTCCAAACTCGGCCGAAACTGGATAGTTTGTTATTAATGAAGTGTGCTAAAGTTCGTTTCGTTTTTAGTTTCGATTCCGTGGCATCGTAAGTAATCTTTTATCAGTAATATGTTCGTTTAAGGTTTTCTGGATTTTTTGTTTTGAGTGAGAATTTTGAAAATATAATTCTCGTAGTAAAAAGTACTGTTTTAAAAAAGTATTTATTTATTTTATTTTATGTATATATATATATTTATTGTAATAAATATTTTTGCTAATCCTGATAACAAATGACTATTTATTCCTTTTTGTATTCACGAAAGAAAATAAAAAAAAGGTTTTAAAAACAGTTTGTTTTTGATTATATACTATGTCAAATTTTAGGCATGCTAAAATTTAAAATTTTTATTTATTTATTTTTAATTAAAAGGTTTTACATATGAAAAAGAATGTATATATAAACAATTGGAAAAAAGTGGGATAAGAAATATTTTTTAATTAAAAAAAAAAACAAAAACAACAACAACAAAAAAAAGAGGACATGGGAATTTTGTCCAGGAAGTATTTAGCTATAATTTTTTTTTTACGAGTTTTTAAAGTATAGACTAGCTACATATTCTCACGCAATAATTTGTATCCTCCACCACCTTCAATAATCCTCTTTAGAAGTCATCGTCAAAATGTTCAATATCTTTTATTTATTTATATTTATTTTAGTTTTTCAACTCTCACATTACATTCACTCTGTCGATAAACCTTGGTCGCTTGGCGATTCATCCTTGAGGGCCGCTATAACACGAAAGTACCCAATTTTCTTTTAAATATGACGACATTTTCGCTGTGGAATCCATGCTTCTGATTGGTGGATTATGATCAGGAAATTTGAATTTTATAGCATAGAGTGAATTTTATAGCATAGAGAGAAATTATACAAAAAGGCAGCGTAGGGTTAAAATCTTTATCAAGTCGATATATATTTTAAAGAAATATGACACGGAGAAGTCTTTCTTGTCTTGGGAAAGTGCAGAATTTATTAATGAATTTTCGTTACTTATTTGTTATAGCAGCCCCCGAGAATGAATCGACAAGTGACCAATATGTATCGCCAAATTATAAGACATATTTGGCATTATAATTATACATAATGTGTATGACACTCCATGGTGCATGTGACCAAATTATAGTCGTGTATAAGACATATATAACATATAAGACGCTAATATTACGTATATATTGACATATATAAGCACATATATGAGCGTTTGGAGTATATATGATGCATGTATATAAGCTTGGTGATGATCTTGGCGAAATTGTAACTGCAACTTTGGCATAATCGTAATTGTGGGTGCAGCTATAACAAAGAAGTACCGAATTTTCATTGTACTGAAAAAAATATTTAATTATAATTTTTATGTGCTTTTAACTTATAAAAAATGGACTAGTTAAATACAGTTTATTTTTTATTTTTATTTTTATTATATATAAATGCTTAAAACTTGCGCTTGAATAATTTGTATTCTTCACTAACTATCTCGAATCCTCATTTACTTTCGATAATCTTCTTTAGATAACCATCACGTGTTATTTTTCATTTAAAAATTTTTAACTTTCAAAATTTTCTCAGAAGTTTTCGGCCATAAGTTGAAGTATCATTTTCTCTTTCTGCTCTTCTTTTTTTTTAATCGTCCTCAAGAGGTGACGACGTTTATCGGCCTCTTTCTGCTCCCACTGCACTCATTTTCAGAATTCGGTGGAAACTGGATAATTCTTTATTAATCAATGGCGCATAGGTGCATTTCGATTTTAGTTTCTTTTCGGTGGCATCATAAGTAATTTGAAATTGCATTTCCTGATCATTTTCCCGTATATGTGGAAAGATATGTGGTGTAGAGTTTTAAAAAAATAGTTTTCTTTTTCTTTTTTACAATTAAAATATGATTTAAAAAAAATTAAATTGGGATTCTTTTTTCTTGCATTAATATATTGAATGGCTATCATAAGAACTGTTGGTTTCCAAAACAATTGCGCCTCTAATTATTAGGTTAAATTAAGGCGTATGTATAGATTTTGAGACAACTTCGGTGGAAATGATATTAACAGCCGAAGATCTCAATCCATTAAAGTAAATAAATACAACAGATTCGTTCATCGTGAGTCATAGAAATATTAAACTTTGGAGGTAATCATTCGCAAAGCAAGATCTCCATGGTGAATTTTGCAGCGCTGTTTAGTGTCGGGAAAATAATTCGCATCTGCAAACGTGGCATGCTCATTTCGCCCATAACAGACGATATAATACATGTCACTGAAATAACAACGAGGATTTTTTTACATTATAAAACTAGTTATAGTACGAACGCACCTCATTTGTCACGTTTAACGTACAATTTCCAGCTTTTTTTTCTATTCTACTTTCTTTCACAATAACTAAGCAGATGTTATCATATTTTATTCTCCTTTAATCTCAATTTGTTGTTATGGTATATTTGTAAAAGTTGAATGAGAAAATGTGAAAATCGGTATACTAATTGTTTCATCTAAAACATTTAGTGTGCTTTTTATGCTTATTTCATATAAAACAGTGAATAAGTTGATTACTTAAAGGAAGTTACTATGACAAAGTAAATTTTCCAAACTTATTGTACTTTATTGTTTACAAGCTTAAATGATTTAAATTTGTAAACAATAATTTTAACGCTTCTTTTATTTATTCAACTAGCTAACCCGCCCGGCGTTGCACGAGCCAAAAATATTAATCTGTTCTATACGAAAATTAAACCAAACCCCGTCGTAATCGGGTCCATAGTTCCACCTTCCACCGCCAGGCGGCGCAGTCTGTTCTGGAAGAGGCCTTTTCAGAACACTCGACCCAACCAAATTTCCTAGTAGAATTGAAATTTAACCACGGGTAAACATTGCCAAAATAGCGGAAATCGCGAAAGTTGGTTACGTAATCGATCGGTTTCTAAAGGGTTAATGTAGATATTTTTTAAAACCCAATCATGCGTTTTGAAGAAAATGAACGCGTCTATTATCTGGAGTCTACTGTTTGTCCGTATTCACATTTCCTGAGTCGATGCTGATTTTTAAACCTGGACCGAAAAACGAAAATCGCGTGAGTGAGTTTTGGAAAGGGTTTTTTTTTTTTTTGGAGAGTTAAAATTAAAAATTTTCAAAACTGATACCAGATTTTAAAAAACAAAGGGATGTAGATTAGTTGAGGTATTTTTAGTTTTTCGTATCTTCTTTATAAACGCCAATTCGGATTTTTAAAGATAGGAGAAATAGTTAAAAAAGCGAAATTGACTTACGGTAAAAAACGTTTTCGAAAGGGTTAACGTGATTTTATTTTTAAACTAAAGGTTTCTGCCTAAATCCGACAGAACGTAGATGTCTTTAGGTGTGTTTGATTTTTGTTTGGTTATTTTAGAAAGCCGATGCCAAATTTTATATATCGTAGAAAATCGGAATTCGCAAAAGAGAGTCCTACGCACGAATTGTTTTTGAAGGGTTAATATTTGTATTTTTCAAAAACAAATACAGATGTCGAAAAAGGAATAAATGTAGATATTGTATGGTATTTTTAGTTTTTCGTACCTTTCTCTGAATCGCCGATGCGAATTTTTAAATATTGCCAAAATCGCAAAAATCACAAAACGGCATATAGAAAATATACTTTTTAGAAGGGTAAATTTTTGTATTTTTTAAAACCAAAGGGGGCTTTGGAAAGGGCAAAGTCAGTTCTTTAATTTGGTGACCTTCGTTTTTCCGTATTTTTTGTATTTCGGTGGATGCAAGGCTCGGAAAACGGGAGAAAATAAACATGAATTCGATCCTTTTTGATTATTTTTTTTGAAAGGGTTAAATGTAAATTTTTTTCAAACCAACCAGATCGTTTGAGACGTAAAAGTATTTTCTTTCAGAATATGTAGACTGTTTTTCCGTATTTCTAACCGTTTGCTCATGCGAATTTAGAAAAACTTAAAACAAAAACGGGATGTAATGTGCTTTCTTTCTTCTATTCCGAAAGATACGGATATTGGTTTCTACACATGCGCCAGCTAGCTTTTGAATAATGACGTTTTTATTTGTGATCTTTGATCAGTTTTTAATTAATAACTACTTTAATTTTCAAAATATTAAAATTCTGACGTAATGGTGCACCAGGAGAGGGTTTGGACTACCTATATCTAAATTTGCAGCCTTCTAGGTGGGCTGGATTTTCCTAGCCATCGCCAACAGACACACAGACACACACACAGAGCGAAACTTTCTTTTATTAGTATAGATAGGTAACATTTATTTTAGAAACATTGCAAAATATGCCCCTCTTTGATTTTGTTGCTTTTTCACATTTTAAAAATTAAGAAATTTTTTTATTTTAATCAACGATTTAAAAAAAATCGTCTGATTGAAATCACGATTTAAATCGCTAATTTTAATCGTCTGATTAAAATCGTTGGCACCCTAATATGGTGTAGCTTATTTTTGCATCTTTTTGTTTGTTGGTCTTTGCGAAAACGATGGGTAAAGGTAGGTTCCCTTCTTGTTATGAAATGAAAAAGTTTTTGTTGTTGTTGTTGTTTCTTTAAAGTCATTCTGTGTTTTTTATTTAGTAATTACGATATGACTCTTATGTTTATATAAAATATGACTGAAAAATACAATAGAATGTCCGCAGTGGTTTTTAATGCACAATTTCGTGTTTTGTTTATTGACATTTTTAATTTTTTTATTATTATTATTATTTTTAATACGTTATATTTTTTTACGCACGGAAAAATTTCATTGCAATAGTTCCAGTTATTTTGCCTTTCCCCTTTATTGTCGTAATATAACTAGGTTACTGTAGATCTCCTATAATGTATAGGAGCCCTTAGGTTACTCCTTAGGCCACCACTCTAAGATGTTATTTTGAGGTAGCAGTCTTCGTCTTTACATCTCATAGCTACTCCTGTTTGTTTGTTCTTCTGTTTGCTGTTTGTTTTTATGTAAGACACATTCCTCTTTACTTGATATCGTTGACAGATTTAATTTTATTAATCAAAAGTAGAAACATCAACTTAAAGAATAGAAAGTAAGTATTGTAAGTCTTTCAATATGTTGATCTATTTTTTTTCTGACTTTCATTTTTTTTCTTTTAAATACCTTGAACATTTTTTAAAGTATTTTTTTTTTCCTCATCTTCTTTCTAGTGATGTGTGTATCTAGTGTGTATTCGTGGGGTTTTTAAAGCCGAATTTCGTGTTTTGTTTATATATATATATATATATATATATATATATATATATATATATATATATATATATATATATTTTAATTTAAAAGTACATTATATATATATATATATATATTTTTTTTTTACGAACTGAAAATTTTCATTGCAGTAATTTTAGATATCCTCCCTCTTCTTTTATTGTCGTTGTATACTTTCTTACTCTGTAAGGCTTCAGTTGTCACCGCTCTAACACTCTAAGACGTTACTTTGAAATAGTTGCCACTACATCGCATAACTACTGCTGTTTAGTTATTTATTTTATTTAACTTTCTTTTAAATGTAAACACATATATTCCAAACTGATACTGTGTACAGATTTAATCAAAACTACTTAAACAAAAAAAAGTATGTAAGTAAAAGTATGCAACTCTTAAACTTTGTTGATCTATTTTTGTTTTGTTTTGGCTTTTAAATACCTTGAGCATTTTTTAAAGTCTTTATTTTTTCCCTCCCAGCTACCTTCCAGTGATGTATAGCTGCTTTTTCTTTATACAGAAATCTCCTCCCTCGCTTTAAATGAAACAAACGACCCGGAGCTCTTCATTCTTATTCATCCCGCAGAAAAAAAAAATCCTGTAAAAGAGAAAACCCCTTATCTGCTCTTTAAAATACTCCCGCCCCATCCATCTGGGATAATGCGATAGATCTGTCGCTTCTTTTAAAGGCTTTACTTCTCTTCCCGTCATCTTGAGCGTTCACGATCTTCCATCATCTCCTGCACTACCTGGTTAGAGGGAAAAAAACGAAAGAAAAAAAAAAAGGTCTGCAGGTGGAGGTAAAAATAAAAGTGGTTGGAAAAGTCGATTGTCAGATCTACTATCGAATAGAATCGATTAAAAAAGAAAGCATATGATTTCATTTGATGGGGAACAGCAGTTCCGGTGTTGCCAGTTCTTTTTTCAGAAATTTCAAATTCATACCGGGAATTCCGAAAGGAAATCTTTTATTTTATGTTTTCACGACATGTCTG
Organism: Maratus michaelseni; assembly: GCA_963931845.1. Classification (NCBI taxonomy): domain Eukaryota; kingdom Metazoa; phylum Arthropoda; class Arachnida; order Araneae; family Salticidae; genus Maratus; species Maratus michaelseni. Next base: position 275,858,792 of record OZ007597.1, read on the forward strand.
ACATTAAATAAAGCAAACATTCCTTTCTGATACGAATTCGGAATTTCTGAATTTAAAAAAGGTCAAACTAGCAACCCTGCAACAGTTGCGAAATCACACGGAAGAGATTGTTGTGTATTTTCGTTCGTTATTATATTGTGTTTTCCCAGATTAGTTTGATTAAAAAAGGAAGCATGTGATTCCCTCATGATTTCTTTTAATGGGGAACAACAGCTCGGGATTGCCAGTTCTTTTTTCCGAAATTCCGAATTCATACCGGGAATTCCGAAAGGAAAACTTTTATTTTATCTTATGTTTTCATGACATGTCTGACATTAAATAAAGCAACATTCCTTTTTGGAATTTTTGGTATGAATTCGGAATTTCTGAATTTAAAAAAAAAAAAAAAAAGGCCAAACTGGCAATCCTGCAACAGTTGCGAAATCGCACGGAAGAGATTGTTGTATATTTTCGTTCGTGGTTATATTATATTGTTCTAGATTAAAAAAAACACTTGTTTTTTTTAGGTGCGTTCGTAATTGTAGAAATAAGTAGCACCTATATAGTCGTCTGGTCCGTCCGTCCGTCTGTCTGTCTGTCCGTCTGTTCGCATAGAACACCGCAAAAACTACCCAACCGAATGGTTTGAAATTTAATATATATTACCGTTGTGGAATTTTGTCGAGTCATTTCAATTTTTATGAAAATCGAATCAAAACTTAAAAAGATATTAATAAAAGTTTTTTTTATTCTATTAAATCCCATCGTACATAATCTATATAATATAAAAGAGCAAGTCATGTGACTAAGGAAAACAAATACGGGCAAACCACTTCTTTTTTCATAGGCCAGGCGGCCATTTTTATTCAAAATTATTTTTTCGAATAAAATTGCTTAAAAGTTACATTTTTAGAAAGATCATTCAAAAAAATGGTTTGTTTGAGAGATGAGTTACATTCAAAAATGTATAGATTCTGAGATAACTTCAGTGGAAATTACGTTGACAGCCGAATATCCCAATCCATTAGAGTCAATAAACACAGGAGATTCTTTCATTATGAGTCATAAAAATATTAAACCATGGAGGTAATCATTCGCAAAGTAAGATCTCCATGGTCAATTTTACAATGCTGTCTGGTGTAGAAAAAAAAAAATTCGCATTTGTAAACGTGGCATGCGTAATTAGAAAAAGAAAAGGCATATTCATTTCTCTCATAGCAGACGATATAATTAATTTCACTGAAATAATAAGGATGATTTTTTTTTACATTGTGAAATTAGTTATAAAACGAACGCACCTCCTATGTTGCGTTTAACGTACAATTTCCAACTTGTTTACAATGTATAGAGTCTGTTGTATGTTTTCATTATTTACATTTTTTTAAACAAAATTTTATTGCTGCATTACTTTTTTAATCAGTCGATCCCGCTAATGTTTTTAAAGGTAATGTACGTATTAGTATTAAGAATTTGCAAACATTTTAAATAAACATTTTAATTTGTAGCTGTAAAAGTTTGCACAAACTATTAATAATCACGAGGTAAACTGCCTTATAATTTTTAGAAATCACCGTTAAGTTACATTACAAATGATTGCTTTGCGCCATTTTCAAGTTAGTTATCATTACTTTTTTAGTGGCCGATTAAAAACATTTGGATGTTTTAAAAGTTATGCAAAAAATATGAAATTTTATTTTTTAAAAGCTTGAAGGTGATTAAGTTCCTTTTAAATTAGGGAATGTGCTTTTTTCATAATTGCCTCGTAATATGTTTAAGATATAATGTATGTTTTACACATATTAAAATATTTTCATAAAGAATTGTGATAAAAAAAGATGGTTTCAAAGTTTTCTATTTTGAGGAAAACGGGCATTTTTTTTCCCCGTGAAGTTTAGTTTACAGGGCATAAAACACTTTATTAAGGCAAAATATCTTAAACTTTTCTACAGCGTGCTCTGTTTAAAAAGTATTTTAAAGTGGTTAAATAAAAGTTCATGGTTTAAAAAGACTATACAGGTATGCATTTAAATTTTTTTAAAGTTTAATTTAAAAATAAAACTAATTCTGAAAGTTTTAACTATGTATGGTTATACATACTGATGTATGATAAAGTAAAGTATGTATAATATATATTAATATTATTACTAAAATTTTAATATATTATTCATATATTATAGTCATATTATTTCCGTATTACTGAATTTAAAAACTGAATTTTTATACTAAAATTGTTTAATTATAGCAATCCTTTAATTTACCGTTTTTTGTGTAGGGTGTTTCCGGAGAAATAGATATTGAATGGAAAAAAAGTCTAAGTAGGGATTTCAAGTACGGAAATTTTCAAAGCCAGGCTTAAGTTTCCCATTGGAATTTTCTGTTAATGTCAACAAAATATAAAATGTTGCCAACTTAAAATGTACTTATTTTATTACGGAAACGAATCCTATCATATTAACAGACGATATAATTCATTTCAGTGAAATAATAACGATGATTTTTTTTTTTTTACATTGTCTTGTATTGGATATTTGCGCCTAGTAACATTTTAATGTAACAGAAATTAATTGTTTGTAAAAGTGTATTGAAACTTAATTTCATCAAATAAAATTTTTATCCATAATATGAAAATCTGCACCTAAAATAAATTTTGTATTCATGCATTTTTGTATAAGAGTGCAACAGCTATTGCCCCAAGATCTGAATATTTATAAAACTAGTTATAGTACGAACGCACCTCATTTGTCACGTTTGACGTACAATATTCAAAATGTGTTTTCTTAATTCAGGGCGGGATGGCAGGATTCATGTCCAAAATTTCAAGATTTCGCCCCAAGACAATTTTGCCGGCGAAAGTCTCCCTCTCGTAAAAATTTTTCCCCTATTTTTTGGAAAATTTGCTTTTTATGTAATATGTGGAAAAAGCATTGATTGCATTATTAACTACTATAAAACTTAAAATACAAAAACCGGATGAAACCAATTTATTAAAAGCACATACCATTTAGTTAATTTTTTCCGAATTATTAATGTAATTTTTTTCAATGGTACTTTGCCATCATTTAATTCATTTTGCTATGATTTTAGGTAGATTTCGTAAGAAATACTACCTATTACATGCTCCCCTAAGTTGGAATTTCTGAAAAGTTTTTGCAGATCTACACCGATCATGAGTCCTAGAACTCAAAACCCACCCCCAGTTCAAAACTTTATCTATCTATCTATCTATCTATATCACTTTTTTATGGACGCGATAACTTGAAAAATTCTGCACAAATCTCTTCCAAACTGATACATAGAATCAAGGGGCATAAAATCTCGATCAAGTTCGTTAATGGACAAAATCAAACCAAGAGGAGGGAAATGGAGGGGGGAGGGTTTTTTTTGTGAAAACAGAAAAAAACCCAAACTTTTTTTGTAATTAGTCCATAATTACTGTTTAATTTAAAAAGCATGTTAACATTGATAATTATTTAAAATATGTCGGAGCGGAAAAAAAAATAATGCAAATGAATGAGAATCATCTTATACATCCAGACTAATATATTTAATTTACAGAAAGATCAAAACATCGCAATGAAAAATACAGTTTGCGCTGCTTAAAAAGGCATAAAGAGTAAACAGGGGGGGGGGGGGGAAGTCAGTACTGATGCCGTCAGATGATGATGAGTTAAAATATTTACAGTATAAATAAATGCAGGGTTAAAAATAACTTTTTCTTCCACTTAAATAGTTCTACTCCCCCATTAGTTTCAAATAACCTCCCCCCCCCTCTCTCCCCTTCCTCTCCTTGATGAATTCCAAACTCTGTAATTGCCAAGACACAACTAAATATATAACTAAAGACTGATTTACAACTAAATAATAATAAATAATAATTTCTAAGATAATAAATAATAATAAATAAATAAATAAATAAATAATAATTTCAAAGATAATAAATAATAATAAATAATAATTTCAAAGTTAATAAATAATAATTAATAATAAATAAATAAATCATAATTTCTAAGATAATAAATAATAATAATAAATAAATAAATAATAATTTCTAAGATAATAAATAATAATAAATAAATAATTTCTAAGATGATAAATAATAATTAATAAATAAATAATAAAAACTAAAATACAACTAAATAATAATAAATACTAATTTGCTAAGATTAAAAAAAATAATAATAATAAATAATAATATAAAAATTAAGACTAAGATACAACTAAATAATAATGATAATTTCTAAGATAATAATAAATAATAGTGTCTAAGATACATCTAAATAATAATAATAATAATAATAACAATAAATAAATAAACTTTCTAGTTTGTATAGTATATTTGAAATTGTACTGGGATATCTGAAAACGCGGAATTGAAGCATATTCGAAATTTTAGTACAATGGAGTACGTTTTATTTGTTTATTCATTATTTACTGCAACTGAAACTGCTTCCGAGTATTGCTGCACTTATTGTGGTAAAACTTGTTTTACAGGCATAGTTCCACAACATGCCGCGGTATGGAGGATCAGGTCGGGTTGGCTTGCTCTTATACTTATCATGGAAATATAAATTTTTCTTAGTTCCATGATATTTATGCTATCTTTTTTAAAATTTGTTTTGCATAAAAAGTGTGTTTTATACATATTAAAATTTGTACATAGAAAGTTTGTATAAGCAAGACTAATAGTATATTTATTTATTTATTTTCACGCGGAAAAAAACATAGTGCTGAATTTAAAGTTTAGTTTACAGTGCATAAAACACCTCATTAAGCTAAAACATTTTTTTTTTTTTTTTTTTTTTTTTTTTTTTTTTTTTTTTTTTTACAACGTGCCCGGTTTTAAACATATTTTAAACAATTTTACAGTTGTTAAATAAAAAAGTTCGCGGTTAAAAAAAAAAAAAAACTATAATAATTATTTTAAAAAAATATTAAAGTTTTGTTTAATTTAAAAAATAAAACTATTTCTAAAACTTTAAGCGCGTGTGATATACATATTGAAGTATAGGTAGGTATGATATACAATATACATACTGATGTATGTGTATATAGAATTTGCATGTACAGTATATTTCATTTTAATTATATGTAACTCTCCAGGATTGTTTAAGTAATTCTACTAATTTGCTGCTCAAGAGAAAAATCATTTTACCACCAAATCAATAAAGAAATAATTTTATATTCAAACGATGTATTCACAAAGAGTTTCATTAACACTATTCCATACCTTTGGTAAGAAAGGCAGGAAATATTGTCTTGCATATTTTTAATTTTTAACCTAAAACAACGAAAGGTTGAGTTCCTGTAATTTTTCCTTTCACAATAGCTTAAAACTGACCGCAGCACAGAGGAGTATTTGAGGCAAAAACCTGGCCAAAAATGCAAAAATTAAAATTTGCTCAACAATAGGGAAAAAGCATATTTATATTTTATAATAATTTAACTGGTGCGTTGATCTATGTCTATTTCAGGAGCATGAGCGGTGGTTATATAGTATATCCGGCGGCTCTTAGTCTCAGTTGAAGAGAGGGTTTCTTTGTGAACAGACGTGCTTTTTTGTTACGTTTCAGCTTTGTTATTATGTTTAAAATTATTCTTTAATCTTTCTGGATAGTTCAAATTTAGTTAAAGTGACTGTTAAAACTTACAGCTGAAATATAAATACTGGATTTGTTAATTTTGATGAACATTGCTATAATGTTTGATGTAGTACAAGTGTAGTTGCTTGTGAATATCACTATAATTAATTTCATTTGTCTTTAAAATCTCTTGCTGTTCGATGTACAAATGAATTGTTATTGATATAAACTCATACACATCTTAGCAATTTTGTAAATAAACATTTGTCTTACAACAAATATGTTATACTTTGCAACCATTGATAGAAACTTTAATATAAAATTGTAATTAAAAATTGGTAAATACTGTGTAAATGCTTATTAACTACTGATTTTCTGTGTGTGTTTCTTACATCAAGATCTATGTGCAACTTACAAATTCGCTCGCCCAGCCATAGGCGAAATTGGGCAACGCATGTGATTAACATTATATGTATCTTAATCTATATATATATATATATTACGGTATTGTACGCGGCACAGAAATCGCTATTATTTATCATTTGCCGATGGCAACGAGAGGTTTGTTTTCACTAATTTGTGAATATTAAGAAAAGTATTTGAGGTATCGTTTTAAAAGTCACCACACATATATAGAAAAATTTTTTGCATCCGAAAATACAATTTTTATGGTGTAGATATTTTCAATATAATATGTATACACTTTTTTAATTTTAAAGAGTACCCAGCAACTATTGTGTGCATGCAAAGATTTTTTATATGCACGATGCTGGAAAAATACCTCTGTTTTCATATTTCTAAATGGTGTCCATATCTTATGCTGTGTATATATTTTTTATTTCAAAGTTCTCAGTCCTAAGTGGAGAAGTTTTTATGGATGATATTTATACATATAATGCTGAAATTAGTGTATTCATTCTAATATGCATATAGTATTTAAAAGAGTAGGCACTAGAGTGGAGATACTCTGCACAGGGTCGGCTAGTATTATATAATATTGTATATATCTTTGCATTCATGTATATATCTTTACACCATTTGAAGGTGAATTCAAGTGTCTTCCTTTTTATTAGGGTTTCGTTCATCTCACGAAATCCTATTACCCCCGCTCCGTTGTCTGTCCGTCACAGAGCCATTCTCAAAAAGTATGTAACATACAGAGTTGAAACTTAGTGTATAAATCTGAATAGCAGCTGTGAAAAGCTCAAAATATTAAAATTTGAAAAGTTCGTATTATTTTAATAAATAGAGATAAAAAACCAAAATTCTAACAGCCTTTTCCTTTTAAATTGAAACATTTTTCATCAGAGCAGATGCCAAAGATTTAAAATCCACAATAAAATTCTTTCTAAAATAATTAATTTTCTATCAGACGATTTTCACGTGAAAAATGAAAATGAAATAAAAAGCTTCACCCATTGAAAAAAAGATAAATATGAAATAAAATTGATTGACGTCATAGTCGTAATAAAATGGAAAATGTCTAAGATTTCTCGATAATACAAGGAGTATGAGTATGTGTAAGTGGACAAAGCAGATGAATTTCACGTCATTAGAGAATTAAAAAGAAAATCTGACATCATATAGGAAGTTTAACTAATTTTTCAAATGTTTGAGAATAATACAAAGCGAGTATCAATATAGAGAATAGTAAATATATGAGTTTGAAAAACATACTGAATCGTGATAAAAATCCGATTATGGAAATATTCGCATATTTTAACATTTTGAAAGTGTACAATTTGTTTAATTTTGAAATTATTTTTTTAAATATTGCATTTAGTCCGTATGACTGATATTATTATGACAGAATATAATAGCGGGCATGGACCGCTATCCGGCATGTTTAGATATTCGAAAAAAGGAAAAAATAGACCGGTAAATTTTTACTTTATAAAAAACATGACTTTTTTTTGTTGTTGTTGCTAAATGAAATTTGTTTGAATTTATTAAAGAAAGGATAAAGTGTTTTGAAAGGAAAATATTAAACGAAACCCTTTGAGCGATCTTCGATCACACTTACCCACTTTTTATTATTATTATTATTATATATCCATTTAATAATAGTTTCGATTCAATATTTTTTTCGTCCACAAAGTCGAAATCATTTTTATTTCTTGATCTATAGCAATTTTAAGAGGGATTTTTGTCTCCTTTTGCTTTTTACTTCTAAATGATAAATTTCTGGTTAGCGCTGATTACTAGTTAATGACCTTCACGCCATGTTTTTTATGACCCGAAAATAGTTTTCACAATGAGTTTGAAAGTGTTATCTAATACACATTTTTATCAAGAGAGGAAAAAACGCTTAGTTATTTGAAATCAAACTTTTATGCAAGCGTAGATCAAAGGGATTTCGTGCGATAACGACACAATGTAGTAGGTTTTGGATCTGGTAATAACGTTAATTTCAGTTATTATTTCTATTCAAATTAATTCAGTTCAGTTTCATTTTTATTTAAAATTTAAGTTGAATGAGCTTTCTTCTTCTTCTTTTCTATTAAATTAGTATGTTAAGGGATCATGCGACTGTTAAAAGTTGAAAAAAAAATCATAATTTTCACTCTTTATGTTTTAGAAAACATGTAGGGGAGACCGGGGTAAGATGAAGAGTGGGGCAAGATGACGAATGTCTTAATTTTTCGGTTTTCCGCATCAACCGGACACTACTGGCTCTCCTACCGGCCGTTCGTTAAACAATACTATAGAGAAGCTGAAATAGCCATTTTTGTGTCAGTTGTGAAGCTTTGATTGTTTTCCGCTGCCACGTTATAACTTTTATGCATGTGTAAATAAGCTCTGCTACAGATACAATGCAGATACAATACAGATCGCATGACGTTTCTCTTTAATATTTATGAGTAACTTAGTTTAAATACTACCTATTACCATGAATAAATGTCAATTAATCGCCTTCCTTCATGGCAATGAAAACGAATATTTTTAAACAGGCAGTCCGGGGCAAGATGACGAGCTCGTCATCTGGCACTGTGTTTCGGAATTTATTAAATTAACTATGTTGTCCATTCTATTTAAATCCTGTAAACGCTTGTTTGTCTGTGTGTTTGTTCGCACGACCTTGCGCTTCTATCTCCTCTGGGGCTAAGGGGCGCATGGGATCGGGGGAGGTGTCGTTCGAAAGGGGACGACCAGAGGAAGACATTTTTGCCCCCAGCCTCCCGAAAGAAAAACCCTATCGGGGTCCGTATCTCCATTTCCAAGCGTTCGATCGGTACGAGGAGAGTACCGTTCGACGCGGTCAAGACCTCCCCCCTCCCCCGCTGGTCCCCCTCCTCCCCAAAAATTCAAAAAGCATTTAAGGCCAACTTCCGGCATTGTGACCCACCAACAGAAGAATGGATCCAGTGCTGTAAATGCCAAGAGTGGTGGCATGAGGAATGTTCCAATTATGAAAATGGCATTTTTATTTGTGACTATTGTTAGCTGCACAACTAAACACTTCAAAATTACGTTACAATGAATGCATTATGCTTAGTTTGATACTTTGTAAGATGTAAAAACACAGTTATCATTTGTTAAACCATGTAACATATTCAAAAGATAAAATATGTTCAATCTTTTTCAGTATTGTCATCTTGCCCCAAGGCCAAAGTCATCTTGCCCCAAGGTCAAAGTCATCTTGCCCCAGTACTGGGGCAAGATGACGATTTGTTAATGTTATGAAAAAATTAAATTATCCTTTATTTTTTTATTTGAAAAATTAAATGGTAATGTATTTAATACTACAAAGGTATACTCTATCAGTTCATGTAAAATTAATTTTACTATTACTTCAAAATAAATTAATAAACAACAAAAATTGTTAACATAGTTATCTTGCCCCGGTCTCCCCTACTTCAAAAAACCCTTTTTTTTTTTTTTAGGTAGATTTCGTAAGAAATACTACCTATTACATTCTCACCTAAGTTGGAAATTTTGAAAAATTTTTGCAGATCTACGCCGATCATGACTCCCAGAACCCAAAACCACCCCCAGTTCAAAAGTTTATATATCTATCTATCTATCTATCTATCTATCTATCTATCTATGTCACTTTTTTCTGACCACGATAACTGGAAAAATTCTGCATAAATCTCTTCCAAACTGATACATAAAATCAAGGGTAATAAAATCTCGGTCAAGTTCGTTAATGGGCAAAATCGAACCAAGGGGGGGGGGAAATGGGGGGGCTTTTTGTGAAAACAGAAAAATCCTCATAATTTCTTTATTATTATACGTATTGAATCCGTTTAAAGTTATTATTACTTCTAGGAAAAGGGCCGAAAATGTATGTATGACAGATTTTTGATATAATTAAAAATGGCCCCAAGGGGGGGAAAAAAAGGGGGGTTTTAGAAGAAAAAAAATCATAGCTTCGTCAATTCAGAAGATATCAAATCCGCGTAAATTTATTATTAATCCTCTTAGTATTATCTAAAACTTTTATATTGACAAGTTTTTTATAGGACCAACCGTTATAGCAAAAAAAAATTAAAAACAAAACAAATCCCTGCCGGCTCCGCCTGCAAACAAGTTATTTTTCGAAGTAGGCGGTTCCAACTCCCGCATCTTTTCGAAACTGATACATAAAATCAAGGGTCATAAAATCTCGGTCAAGTTCGTTAATGGGCAAAATCGAACCAAGGGGGGGGGGGAAATGGGGGTGCTTTTTGTGAAAACAGAAAAATCCTCATAATTTCTTTATTATTATACGTATCGAATCCGTTTAAAGTTATTATTACTTCTAGGAAAAGGGCCGAAAATGTATGTATGACAGATTTTTGATATAATTAAAAATGGCCCCAAGGGGGGGGGAAAAGGGGGGGTTTTAGAAGAAAAAAAATCATAGCTTCGTCAATTCAGAAGATATCAAATCCGCGTAAATTTATTATTAATCCTCTTAGTATTATCTAAAACTTTTATATTGACAAGTTTTTTATAGGACCAACCGTTATAGCAACAAAAAAATTAAAAACAAAACAAATCCCTGCCGGCTCCGCCTGCAAACAAGTTATTTTTCGAAGTAGGCAGTTCCAACTACCGCATCTTTTCGAAACTGATACATAAAATCAAGGGTCATAAAATCTCGGTCAAGTTCGTTAATGGGCAAAATCGAACCAAGGGGGGGAAATGGGGGGGTCTTTTTGTGAAAACAGAAAAGTCCTCATAATTTCTTTATTATTATACGTATCGAATCCGTTTAAAGTTATTATTACTTCTAGCAACAGGGCCAAAAACTTATGTATGACAAATTTTTGATATAATTAAAAATTGCCTTAAGGGGGGAGGGAAGGGGGGTTTTAGAAGAAAAAAATTCATAACTTCGTCAATTCCCAATATTTCAAATCCGCTTAAATATATTATAAATCCTCTTAATATTATCTAAAACTTTTATATTGACATGTTTTTTATAGGACCAACTCTTATAGCAAAAAAAAAAAAAAAATCCTTGCTGGCTCCGCCTGCAAACAAGTTTCGTTTCGAAGTAGGCGGTTCCAACTGCAGCATCATCGCAAAAAGGTCATTTCTTCCGCACTTCCCGACAAACAGGCACCCCACGTTCTGCGTCTTCGAAATCTACCTGTGCCTGTAGGCCGAGCCGTCAGGGATTTTTTTTTTTTCTTTCTTGTATCTTTACGAGAAGAAAGTATTGGATTCATGAAAATTTTCGACTTCCGGTTTTTGACGGATTTATACGTTTTAGAAGGTACTGAACACGATTACACTGTTTTTAGAAAATGTCTGTGTGTGTTTGTGACTCTGTCAGCATGTGACAAAAATTTTGTGGGCGCTCTATCGCAAAAACTAATGCACGAAATTTAATAAAACTTTATATTCAGTCAGTCCCTGATATAAATTGGTGTATAACGGCCAGCAGGTAGCGCTGCTATTTTTCGAGATTTCCGCAATAGCTCTATCTGAAGAACTAATGCACTGATTTTCACCAAACTTCAGATTAAGTTAGATCTTGACATAAATAAGATGCTGATCACGTTTCGGTGTATATATTGCAACAGGTGGCGCTGCTATGCTACTTTTTTCATGATTTTTACGATAGCTATATCTCGAGAACTAATGTACAGAATTTCATAAAACTTCAGATTCTATTAGACCTTGACATAAATAGATGCTGCTTACGTTTTGGTGTAAATAGCCCAACAGCTGGCGCTGCTTTGCTATTTTTTAATTATTATCACGATAACTATATCTCAAGAACTAATGCACGGATTTTCATCAAACTTCAGATTCAGTTAGACGTTGTCATAAGTTGTTGTTGTTTAGGTTTTAGTCTAAATCTCCCAACAGGTGGCGCTGCTATGCTGCATTTTGCATGATCTACACGATTTTAGCAGTAGTCATGTCTCAAGAACCAATGCACGGAATTTAATAAAACTTTAGATTCAGTTAGAGCTTGATATAAATTGGTTGCTGATTCTTTTTAGGGTATGCGAAATCTGTGTGAGATAGAAGAAAGTTTTGGGATTAGCACATCCGACTAGTTTTTCTTTTCTACTGGTAATGAAATAAAATGTGCTTCATAAATAACTTTATTGAGTATTGATTATTAAAAAAGATCTGTGTTCGAGAGTTAAACACTAGGAATGCACCGAATAGTGATTTTGGCCGAATACCGAATATTCGGCACACAGGTAAAACTAATATAATATTCGGTCAGTCGAATAGTAACTATTGTTTAAAAAATATTTTTAGCACTTTCCAACCTAGTTGAAAAGTGCTTATGACTTCGGTTTGTCTGGCCGGATGGCCGTCTGGCCCTGCTCTAACTCCCGTAAATAGGCTCGGATTGCTCTGCAATTTTTATATGTTATTGTCGTTATCTATGGCACGTTCCCTATTTCAACTGAAGTGTGTAGCACTTATAGTTTTCTTACAGGGACACTCAAAAGAATTCCGTTACATTGCGGTCTATGGGGAAAAATCATTTGCGGTTTATTTTTAAAATGTTTCACTATTGTAAACGCATTGAAATTTATATAGATCACTAAGATGCATTAGAAGAAGCTTACTGCAGAATAGTGTGTGTATAGCAGTCATCGTTCATTTACAGGGACACACAAAAGAATTCTCTACTGTCTGTTAACAATAATTCCTAGAAGTGCGTTTTAAGTTACTGAACGCGATTTTAATCTTAACTAGCTTTTTGTCTATTACGTGGTGTGTATAAATTCTGTAGATCCTATACAGGGCAGCACAAAAGTTCGCGAACACATTTCCGTTTATTGACAGAAACTCCAGAAGGAGAATTTAAACTGTGCTACGCGTTTCCTAACTAAACTAAAATTTAGCATCCTATGTATATATACAAATCTATAGATCCTATACAGGGCTACATAAAAGTATTCGAATGAATATTTTTCCGAATATTGTATATATTGAAAATTCCTGAAATTACGTTTTTAAATATGTTATGCGTTTTCCAAATTGTTTACTTAGATGTCATCTTTCAGCTTATTAAACGGTAATGATTTGTAAAATTATTTTAGAAGCGTTGGAAAGTGCTACATAATCTATGCTTGACGCATGATTTTTCGTTCTTGTTTGAAGTTGATGTAGAACAAGCAAATGATATACCTGTATTTTAAATTAAATAAGGTAATAGCGATCCCATGTATCTTTGTGATTAGGTGCTTTCGTATAATTATATAAATAATTAGCACCTATTGTCGTCGTCTGGTCCGTCTGTCCGTCTGTCCGCATATAACAACGCAAAAACTACCCAACCGAATGGTTTGAAATTTAAGCTATATTATCTATCTTTGCAGAATTTTGTCGAGACATTTCAAATTTTATGAAAATCAAATCAAAACTTTAGTAAACTTAATAAAAATATTTATTAAGAAATTTGAATTTTTAAAAAATATCCGTGCTTTCTTGTTATAGGAGCTTCCGAGGATCAATCGTCAAGCGACCGAGATACTTATTTTATGACAGAAATGAATCTGTAGACGATATAATTCATTTCACAGAATTAAAAATCATAGAGATATGAATATTTATATAACTAGCTATACTGCGAACGCACCTCGTTTGTCGCGTTTGACGTACAATATCCAACTTGTTTTTGTTTGTTTCTGTACACCTGATTTGCTCTTTAATTTTTGTTTACCTATCTTATAATCCTCCTGTATATCTAAAAAGTCAATTAACCTCAAATCGGTAAAATACGCAATTACTTAGTATTTTTAGGAGATTACGGCAATCGAAAACTAATTCTGTAACTATGAAATTTTACAAGTAATATAATAAAATCGATTGTTAACTTTAAATTAGAGTGTAATTATTGCTTAAAGTAATAAAAAACGAAACACAAAAGTTTTAAAAATACCTTTTAATATACAGGGTGTCCCAAAAGTCTTCGTACAACTTCAAAAATTTATTACAAAAAAAAGTAACAGGCCTACAGCAAAAATAATTACAACAGTGCATAGAGTAACTTTAAAAAAAAAATTCTACTGCCTTAGTAAACTTCAACATGAGATCCTTTCGTAGCACGAAGAATATGAAGATGATATTCCAATTCAATCCACGAACGTTTTTCATGCTAACATCAACAGTTGCTCTGCTGTTTGGATCTTTTGTTTCAATTCCATGAGACTATTAACTTTTGTTCAGATTTTATCAAACAGTTGTAACTACTGTTGATGTTAGCATGCTGAAACGCACGTGGATGGAATTGGAATATCGACTTGATATTCTTCGTCCAACGAAAGGATCTCATGTACAAGTATACTATGGTAGTAGAAAAAACTTTTTAAGTTACTCTATGTACTGTTGTAATTATTTTTGCTGTAGGCCTATTATTATTATTATTATTATTATTATTATTATTATTATTTTGTAATAAATGTTTGAAGTTGTACGGAGACTTTTGGGACACCCTGTAGATGACATATGTTTTCTTCGCTCAAACGGCAACAACGTAATGTCACCGTCTGAGACTTTACCCATGTAATACCAACAGTCGAATCGTGTTCAGCACCTTTTAAACCGTATAAATCTATCGGAAGTCGAAATTTTCACGTATCCGATACTTTCTTAATAAATGCAAAAAGAAGTAATAGTACAAACTAATTACAGGCTTAATCCACGGTCAAACTTCAGTTCATTTTTGTCATTTCAAATTTTTCTGGTCCCCCTACGATTGAAAAATAAAAATAAAGAGTTTTTAAGGGGATTCTTAAAATCTATTAAAATCTTTCGTTAATGTTTTTTAAGTGAACGTATAATTTTATAGATTATTTCGACGTGTTTATGTGAGATTTGTTTTAACTTACTCTTTTAACGTATAAGCCAAAGCTTATCGATTGGCGATTTAAAAAAAAAAAAAAAAAAAAAAAAAAAAAAAAAAAAAAACTGCAATTTTTTTTTCTTATTAGTTTGAGCAGTAGTAAAAGAGAAATGTACCGTTTGAAGTATTTCCGATATTTAAAGGT
This sequence comes from Maratus michaelseni, assembly GCA_963931845.1. Lineage (NCBI taxonomy): Eukaryota > Metazoa > Arthropoda > Arachnida > Araneae > Salticidae > Maratus > Maratus michaelseni. The sequence continues at coordinate 275,873,805 of OZ007597.1, forward strand.
TTGAATTTCTTCCGATATTTAAAAATCTTAACTTTCACACAAAAGGAAACGCAGAAAGAAAGAAAATAAAGATTATTTTTTTAATTACCTTAATGGTTCCCCTTTTGAGGGAATCTCTTAGACATTTAATAACATCATCATCTCGTATGATTTTTCGCTGGCTAATAAAATAATACTATAGTCCTAATAACTAAGTACATAAAAACAAATTACGATTAAACAAAATCCCTGACGGCTCGGCCTACAGGCACAGGTAGATTTCGAAGACGCAGACCGTGGGACGCCTGTTTGTTGGGAATTGCGGAACAAATGACCTTTTTGCCATGATACGGCAGTTAGAACCGCTTACTTCAAAACCTAACTTGTTTGCAGGCGGAGCCGGCAGGGATTTTTTATGTTTTTATTTTATTTAATTTTATTTTATGTTTTTTGCTATAAGGGTTGGTCTTATAAAAAAGTTGTCGATATAAAAGTTGTAGATAATATTAAGAGGGTTTACAATGAATTTAAGCAGATTTGATATCTTGTGAATGGACGAAGTTAAGAATTTTTTTTCTTCTAAAACCCCACTTTTTCCCCCCTTTGGGGCCATTTTTAATGATATCAAAAATATGTCATACATAAATTTTCGGCCCTTTTCCTAGAAGTAATAATAACTTTAAACGGATTCGATATGTATAATAATTAAGAAATTAAGGGTGTTATTTCTGTTTTCACAAAAAGCCCCCCATTTTCCCCCCCCTTGGTTCGATTTTGCCCATTCACGAACTTGACCGAGATTTTATGCCCCTTGATTTTATGTATCAGTTTGGAAGAGATTTGTGAAGAATTATTTGAGTTATCGTGTCCATAAAAAAGTGACATAGATAGATAGAAAAAATTTTGAACTGCCCACTTCGAAATCTAACTTGTTTGCAGGCGGAGCCGGCAGGGATTTTTTTGTTTTTAATTTTTGTTTGCTATAAGGGTAGGTCCTATAAAAAAAACTTGTCAATACCCCTTGTCAATGCCCCTTGATACTTGTCAATGCCCCTTGATACTTGTCAATGCCCCTTGATTTTATGTATGAGTTTGGAAGAGATTTGTGAAGAATTATTGCAGTTATCGTGTCCATAAAAAAAAGTGATGTAGATAGATAAACTTTTGAACTGGGGGTGGTTTTGGGGTCTGGGAGTCATGATCGGCGTAGATCTTCAAAACTTTTTCAAAAATTCCAACTTAGGGGAGAATGTAATAGGTAGTATTTCTTACGAAAGCTACCTAAAATATAAATATCGAAGACACTCTATATTCGAAGGAGTATTTAAAAGCCACTTTAAACTCGGTTATCTCGAAACGGTGTTTTTCAGCGGTTATGCCACGATAACTTTTGAAAAAATTATGATGTCAAAAATATAATCAATTCTTATAGATTTTTGATATTTTTATTACGTATATTTTTTTATTGTTTTAAATTTTTTTTGTTTGTTTCTTACAAGAAAAATCTCCATAAGCGCATACTCAGAACATTTTGAAAAAAGTACAGAATACTCTTCCTATGAGGCTATATATGTCTATAAAAAAAAATTCCTGCGGAACCTCGCAATAAAGGTCCGTAAAAAAATAATGAAAATTTCACTTTTTTGGCGCATTATTGTCGGTTGGCGACACAATAAAGTTTCCAAAAATACTCTTTTATAAATAATATAATAGAATCACTTGTTACGTTTAAATTAAAGTCTATAATAATGCTTAAAGTGATAAAAACATAACACGAAATGCTTAAAAATAACTTTTTAATGTAGATTACATATGTTTCGTTCGCTCTATCAGCAACATCTTCAAATCTAAAAAGATAAATACAATATTCTCGCATGGTTTTTTGAAAATGGTAAACATAAACCACGAGATCGCATGTCCAAGGCAAGCAGGTGCTTAAATTGGTCAAACTGGGAAACGTGAAAATTATTATTTGTATTTATCATTTAGATCTGAAGATGTCGCCGACAGAGCGAACGAAACATATGTAATCTACATTAAAAAGGTATTTTTAAGCATTTCGTGTTATGTTTTTATCTCTGTAAGCATTATTAGATTTTAATTTACTCTTTTATGATAAATACTCTTTAAGGAAAAACTTTTTCCGCTCTTCATATTGAACTACACTGTAAAAAATGACCAATGTTTCTTATTTTATGAAAATATGCTATAACCACGAACGAAAACATAATATAATTTTCTGAGTTATCCGAAATTTCAAATAGCATGTTACATTGTCTTTTGAATCCCCAGAAACGAATACATTTTCAAAATTTAAAGAATAATTTATAAAAACAAATTATTTTTAGTTGCCCGAATTTTCCAGAAACGTTTCCGAAGGGTTTTTATAGTGTATTAATTAGTGTCCTCAGCCTGGAATACCTGTTTTTAGAATGCTATCAATTCTGAAGTAAACATTTTCATGCTAAAAAAAATGTTTAACAGACAAACATGCAAAATTAACAGCGTTAACAATAACATTAAAATTAAGATTATTTCTTTACTCTTTCATGTATAAATTAACTTATGCGGCTGAAAACGTGTACTTGAGAATGGATAACATTCGAAAAACAGGTATTGCAGCCTGAGGACACTAATTAGTACACTATAAAAACCCTTCGGAAACGTTTCTGAAAAATTCGGGCAGCTAAAAATATTTTGTTTTTATAAATTATTCTTTAAATTTTGAAAATGTATTCGTTTCTGGGGATGCGAAAGACAATGTAACATGGTATTTGAAATTTCGGATAACTCAGAAGATTATAATATATTTTCGTTCGTGGTTATAACATATTTTCATAAAATAAGAAACATTGGTCATTTTTTACAGTGTAGATACATTCATTTATTATTCATTATATTATTATATTACTTCATTAGTACACATAAAATGAAGGAATACGACTGTCTTGATACGAAAATCTCTTTCAAATGATTCGTTTTGGGATCAGCCTTTTGTTCTTCTTTTCTTCTCGCGTGACTTCGCTGAAATTGGAAAGTTCATTCATTACCGCAACAGATGTGGAAAAGGAAACAGAAATAAGATGGCAATTTACACGCAAAGTAGGAGAGAAATTCAAAGTGGTCCGCAAGGAAATAAGCGACAAGTTATTTTAAAAGAAGAGACATGAGTAACAAGAGGAGATTTAGAGGAATGTAATCAACATATAACCACTTACTCAACTAGTCGTTGGGGGCCGCCGTAATATTTACCCATCATGGATATGCATAATGTAAAATATTAAAATAAAAAATGTGTAAACTATTTATAAGATGCATTGCAATTCGAATAAAATCGTGGCTTGATGACGTCATAAACTTTGAAGGCTCGATTAGTGAATTGCTTGAAAGAAACATCCTTATAACTCCAAAAACAATAATCCTATTAACTAGCGGTTTATTGCATCTGATGAAGCGTCTCATTTCCAATTAAAATATAGCTGTGAATTGAAATTTGAATAAAATACAGGGTCATGAAAAATCGAAGCGTGTGAAAAATAGGATTACAAATATCTCGGCAACTCATGATCCGATCGACTTCATGCTTTATGAAAAATTTATGTTTTTATATTGTCTTTTATATTCATTCCTTAAAATAAACAATTGCGAAAATTTTTATATACCTTTTATCAGAACGAATATTTCGAGATTCCGAAAAAAATAGTTCCGGTTAATCGAGGTGACTGAAATTCAATAAGCTTCTTCCCATTGTTACATACTAAGTACATACCAAATTTCAAGTCTCTATCTCAAACTTTTCAGGAGATAGAGCGTTTACAGACATCAGACACACAGACGCACGGCAAAAATTTTCGGATATCTCCAATGTCTGAAACGTGTAAATCCGTCAAAAAAAAAATCGATTTTCAAAACGATTACAAGATTTTACCCTACACTACGTATGATGGGTAAGTAAAAAGGAAAGATCTATCTCTGACATCTTATTTATTTATTGACAATCTTATCTTAAAGATGTAAAATTATTTATTTTACATTTCAAAAAGGTCCTTAAGAAATAACATTCTTTAAAAATCCCTTATTTTTTGCTGTGGAAAAAAGGTGGAAACCCATAAGGCATGGCATAATTCTAGTGCATTCAGCGTGTTCAATAAAATATTTTCCTGTCTGATTCTCTATATAAAATTAAAAAAAAAAAAAAAATACTGGACCTTTTTCTAATTTTTTGGCTCAGCAGGTAATCTTAAATTATTGAAAAATTCTGCATAACAATGTAGATTTTTTTTAATAATTGTGGCGACCTGCTGTTGAATTCATACGGTTTTTGCGCTCATAGTTTTTGTTAAATTTCATACTGCTGTAGGAAAACTATTTTCGTAAATATAGTAGATTTATTGCACGGGTGGAGTAATAGTCTTTTTTTCTTTTATCAAATTTCGAAAGAAAAGGTTATTCAACTCTTGTCATGGAGTAGGGGAGATTGGTACACAGTGGAACCACTTTTTCAGTTAATTTTTTTTTCTCTTTAACAGACAAACCAATCTGCATGAAAATATTTTTGAATATTCCTTAAACCTTTATACATTCATCATAATTTTCTCATAACATAGTTTTCGATACATTTTTCACTTTTTTTTTTTATATGCACCCTTAAAGTGGACCAGTGTGCCCAGAAATGGCGCACAGTGGACCGCTATTAGGTATTATCTGAAATACAATGTAAATCTATTTTTCATTAATTTAATTCTTTTTTATTTCCCTTTTACCCAGAAAATAACATAGTAATATAAATTTACAAGTAGCATTTTGAAACAAAAACAAAAACATACTTATAATTTGAAAACAATAAGATTAATACAGGAACAATTGCAATTTAGTTGAAGTTATTACTTAAGTACAAAAAAATCAGCGCACATTAAAATTTGCAAATGAAATTCCAAAATACTTATGAGTAAGATTGAGCCTGGAATTTTCCTGAAATACTTTTGGGTCTGGGAGCAACATTATGAAATCATTGACATCAACAACAGATTCATCTACAGTTTCAGGAAATATAAACTGATTTCCATTCAATTTGCATCTCATGAATCTTACTTGAATAGAATCATCACCCATTAGACTACAATTATATTTATCAAAGGCAGTAAATACAAAACAAAATATTTCTTACTATGTTAAATAAATTGTTATTTTTATTTGTTTACTTTATTTTACAGTTAAATAACTACTTTAAAACAATATTTCTTGATAGAAAATAAGCAATTATTAAATATTTTGAACATTCTGCATTACAGGAGCAGAGTGGATTGTGGACCACTGTGCCCCAGGAGTGGGTGGTCCACTGTACCCCATGTTGAAGTTCAATAAATAATCATATTAATATTGTTTATAGCTTTCTTTTAAACATGTTAACTTTAAAGTTAAATAAAAACAAGTATCTTAGCTTTACAAAACAGCTGTTTTATCTTATTTATCTACAACCTTTAATTACTAAAAAAATAAAAAGATGATGATGAAAAATTTTACTTTCAGAAGCTCAAAACAACCAGTCTGGATAAAATAGTTCAATCTGAGCTAAACATATTTTCTGAAGGCTATAAATAACCAGTGCAGTGCTGTTGTCTATTAGGATAGAAGAGAAACTTTAAAAAACTTTAAATAAATAAAATATTAGGGGGTGGTCCACTTGTGCCCATAGGTCCAGTGTATACCAGTCTCCCCTACACTGTAGTATACTGTCCCTATACTTTAATATATGTTCACGCATTACTTTCAAATAAATGATTTCAGTTTATATTTTTGTTTATTAAGGGTTGTTTTCCCCGAATCACCGAGATTTCATCTGAGATTCGTGCATCGCGTTAAATACTTGACACTTAGGTAGACACTACTGCAATTTGTCAGGCGCTGTGGCGAATGGAAAAGCCAAATGAGTAACTATTTTGCGTAATGAAAATAGTCGTGATACGGCTCTTCTGATAAAGAGCGGAAAGTCCTTAAAAAAGATAAAATAAAATGAAATCCGCATAATAGATTAATTTAGTAGGGAATTGAAAATCATATCGGCATTTAAGATTGGAATAAAAAAAAAAAACCTTGAAGGTGACATATGGGCTCCGAAAGAAAAACATATAATAATAAAATTACGTGAATTGTTTAAAAAAAATAAGTTTTAAAAAAAAGAAAAATAATGATATTGTACGCATTTAGATGAACTGGAATTAGGATAAAGTGAATTATTGGAAAAATTTAAAGAAAGGTGAGAATTAAATAAACTAAGATATTAGAAAATATATTAGACGGGAAAGATTTATAGAATACTTTTAAAATAGGGCGGAATTTTAAATTTCGTATACCAGGCCAATATTTGAACCACAGATCTTTGGCTTACTTGCCAACGCTCTCCCGACTGAGCTATCCTGGATAAATTTGGCGTACACAATTCACCCAGACAACCTCACTTGGTTGGGGTTGCGTTTTTTCACTCAGTTGAAAAATTAAAACTCGTAATATATGCCACGGTAAATGTGATTAATACGGTGATTATATATAATTACCTGTGAGTGAGTATTCATAATCACCACTAAAATTGGTAAATGTGATAAATTATTGAATATTTATAAAATTTACCGGTTAGTTTATAAAATCCCCAACTCATAATGGGGAATGTAATAAAAGTCCATAACTTTACCAAAATGCATTCTAGAGATTGCTGTACAGCGAGTTTCATGCGTCCAGTGATGTTTTTTTCGGTTAATGTACGCGAAGCGTACATAATGTTTTAAAATACTCATTTTTTGGAATTAAGACCTCGTTACTCCACAAAATATCCGAATTTATTACATTCCCTATTACAAGTTGGGGATTTTATAAACTAACCAGTAAATTTTATAAATATTCAATAATTTATCACATTTACCAAGTTTAGTGGTAATTATGTATAATCACCGGTTTATTACATTTACCGTAACATATATACCAAAATATCGGATATTTTGATATTTTCAAAAATATTATGATATTTACGAACTCTGATGTTTTATAATCTATCCACACGATGTATGATTGTTCTTCCTTGTTTTATTCTAGAAACGTGAAATACCATTATGCTAAGGTTGCCTCTGTGGGACTTTAATGTGTCTACATAAATGCATCTCATTTATGTTTAAATATGTGTTAAGCATAAAGGCACTTTTTATTTAATTTATAAAATGTTGGACATGCATTTTTAATCTCGAGCTATTTTTCCGTTTTGTAGTTATATCTCGTCTTCAAATGTCCTAATGCCTTTACGCGTTCTACTCCTTTCCTTGTGTTTACAGCTGAACTGTTTTTGTTTTCTTGCATCTGAAGATCGTAAATGCAGTCTGTATTTGGGGAAATGTTCTACTAAAATTCACGAATTTTTCTTTATTTTGTGCGTGAGGGGATTAGGAACGGCGCTTGTGAATCTATTCCTGTGTGCTCTTTTCTTTTGAACCTGGAGAACTTTCCTTTTCTTGGAATTTATTCATGAAAAAGATTCATTTTGTAGAAATCCATTTTGGGAAAAAGAACGAAGTTCTCTTCGCAGACGATTTACGATGTTTATTTCGGTGCTTTTGGCCTCTTTGTTCTACTTCCTATATTGCTGTCTTTTCCCTCCCTTTTCCAAGCTTTCATTTCGTCCAAATCTAATGTGATTTGTGGTTATGATTTGAAGATAAAATGAGGGAGATTATCGTTGTTTATTTTTGAAGTACCAGAGGAATAATCATTTGAAAGTAGCTCAAACTTTAGAAAAGATACTTACGTTTCATTTTATTTTATTTTTATGTATTTTAATCATTATTTTGGACACTGTCCAATATGTGTCATTGTACATCGTTTGAAATTTTTAACTGTTTTCTTGGGCCAATCTCTGCCCTCCATACATATTTATGTTCTTATGTTGATGACATTTGTAATTAACTTGGCGCATCCTAACATATGTGTGTGGCTTTGTAGGACTCATTAACCCATTTTAGGCCAAGCAAAGAAATTTTATAAAATGTGGTATTATTTGCATTGAAATTTGCTTAAATTACATTCATTAAGACACCAAAAAAGTTTCGTGCATGAAAAATAATATTTTATTTAATTTGGCGTTACCATTATTAGTTTACCATTAATAAGTTACCATTAAATTTAAATAAAAAAAATAAGTTTTCTTATGGCATTTGTTTTATTTTATTTTATTTACAGAACTTGCAACTTTACTCCATTATAAAAACATATGATTAATCTCAAGTGGAATAATAATACATTTTCGAAAAGTCGAATTTGTCAATAGCCGTTTCATGTAAAAAACGAGCGTATTTTGAAAATTTCTCAACAGAAAGTGACTACTTCAATTGAATTACTAATATTTTATAGATGTCTCCAGAACCCTTAAAAATAGCAGAAAAATAAAAATAGCGAAAAATATACTTCACAGTGTTAATAAAAATATATTTATTGAAATGGTGCGTTTACGCACCTTTGGCCGAAAATGGGTTAAGTAAAGTGCTTCGTAAAGAACTAGTTAACTTTAAAATTTAATAATTATGTAGTAAGAATAATTACAATAACGTCCTTAGATCAAATTTATTCACTACATTCATTAATACCCCCCACCCTTCGCCACTAAAGATAATATGAAAATATCCAACTTGTGGGGATTGCGTAATTTTCTATTTTTTCTGGCTAAAATCTTGTGATTATCTAAAAATTCTATTAAAATATAAACGAAGAGATACCTCTGAATTAATTCGGGCTTGAAAATAGAAGTGTGTGTGTGTGTGGGGGGGGGGGGGGGGGGGTCAGTTAATTTGCAAATGACCCAATAGTGGAACACACAAAATTATTCCAGTACATACACTGTAAAAATTTCAGAAACGTTAATAAGTTCTGTATGAAACTCGTAATTACCCGCACGATGCTGGAAGTCTTTATTTTATATTCTGAAGCAATTAGGGAAAAAGCATCAATAAGTTTCCGAAATTAACAAGAAACGTGTTTTCCGAAGTTGATAGTAGAGACAAATAGTAGCAAATGGGCCTTTTTACCGCATTTAACGTTTTCGCGAATCTCGGAAACCCGTTGTTTTCTGACGTTTCTGGTAGTCCTCTTCTAAATGGTTTCTGGAGATAACAGAGAGCTTTCTAGAATTAGAAGTAATGAGCAGATCACATTGAATTTTCTTTCTGCTTTACCGTGACTTTCAAATTTTACGTCGTAAACAGAAACAGAAACTTAAATTATATTCTTGTAAATTGCTATCCACCACGATGTGCGATTGTTGTTTCTGGAAACGTGAAATACCATTATACTAAGAACTAAGGTTGTCTCCGTGGAAATGTAATGTTAATACATAAATACATCTCATTTATATTTAAATATGTGTTAATCATAAAGGCGCTTTTTATTTCATTTATAAATGTTGGACATTCATTTTTAATCTCGAGTTCTTTTTCCGTTTTGTAGTCGTATCTCGTTCTAAAATGTCCTAATGCCTTTACACGTTCCACTCCTTTCCTTGTGTTTACAGCTGAACTCTTTCGTTTTCTTGCGTCTGAAGATCGTAAATGCAGTCTATATTTGGGAAATGTTCTTCTAAAATTCGCGAATTTTTCTTTATTTTGTGCGTGAGGGGATTAGGAACGGCGCTTGTGAATCTATTCCTGTGTGCGCTTTCTTTTCAACCTAGAGAACTTTCCTTTTCTTGGAATTTATTCATGAAAAAGATTCATTTTGTAGAAATCCATTTTGGGAAAAAGAACAAGTTCTCTTCGCAGACGATTTACGATGTTTATTTCGGTGCTTTTGGCCTCTTTGTTCTACTTCCTATATTGCAGTCTTTTCCCTCCCTTTTCCAGGCTTTCATTTCGTCCAAATCTAATGTGATTTGTCGTTATGATTTAAAGATAAAATGAGGGAGATTATCGTTGTTTATTTTTGAAGTACCAGAGGAATAATCATTTGAAAGTAGCTCAAGCTTTAGAAAAGATACTTACTACTTTTTTTTTTCTTTTTATTATGTATTTTAACAATTAATTTGTACACTGTCCAATATGTAACATTGTATATCATTTGGAATTTGTAACTGTTTTCGTGGGCCAATCTCCCCCCTCCATACATATTTATGTTCCCGTGTTGGAGGACATATTGAATTACAATTTAATTCACACACTTAGTGCACAACTTAACATATGTAGCTTCGTAAGGATTCATTAAGTAAGGTGATTCGCAAGGATTCATTAACTTTAAAATTCAATTATTCATTAACTATAATAAATATAAAAATGAAATAGGTGACATGCTTCTCAGACAGCTTAATAATTTTGCTTAGCTTAATTTAAAAAAATAGTTTACATTTTTGTTAAGAGATGACGTGTCACTGTCTGAAACTGAAAGAATGCTTAAATTGTCTTCAAATTTTCAAATACAGTTCTTTTTCTTTACGTTCCAGTAGCTAAATTAATGAAAAGTAAAAACTAAGAGACTTTTCATGCAATTTTACACATTAGTTTGAGTATTTTTGTAGTTTGAGAAAGCGCAGAGCCATCTATTGATTAAAAATTAAAATATTTTTTTAATTACTGTATACAAAATTTATGAGCTGGTTTACAACCATATCACGCATTTCCTCTAATTATATTTATTGCAGTTAATGAATTGTTGAATTTTTAAACTTAGAAAATACTTCATGAAACTTTCTTGAGTGCATGTGGATTCATTTATTTACAAAATTTTTCAAGTGCCAAGGCTTATGATGCCTCTCATTTCAACTACTATGGATGCAAAAAATGTCCGAGGGTTTTATTTTCTGTCAGGGCGTTTTGAGTCTTCCAATATTTTATTTGCAACAGATTTCACTTTAAGAAAACTTTGTACCGACTGAGAACATTTTCGGTTCTTTTCCAGTATATGGGCCTTGGCGAGATAGAGAAAATGGCCTTGACGAGAGAAGAAAATTTGGCAACCTGTTCACTGTTTCATAAACACTAGCAATTTTTTCAATATTTATATAATTTATTTATTACTATAAAGAAGCCATTTATCTATTTTTACATATAAACATAAGTAAATTGTTTATTTAAAAAGTTCACCAGGTTTGTTTTTATAGATGTTTATATCATTTGACAACAAATCTCACTTCCTGAAGTTCGAATTGCCCCAAGATTTTTTAAAATACGCAGGCATATATGACGTATATGCCCCTATAGTAGAAAAGTACCACATTTTCTTTCTTTCCATGGAAACCAATACTTACTAAACTTTTCCTGGAGTACAAAATATATATTATTTATAAATTTATAAAGGCTTCGTGAGCACAAGAAATGGGATGTATGTGTGTGTGTGTGGGGGGGGGGGGGGTAAAGGTGCCCACGAACGCTTGGTTTATGACCCCTGAAATGAAGATGAACTCTCTTCTACACTATTCGAATTCGATTTTCTCGCTCTCTTTCTCTCTCTCTCTCTCACTCACTCACATACATACATACATGTTTCCTTTTCTTCATTTCATTTCGTCCAGCTCTAATGTGATTTGTTGATATGATTTAAAGATGAAATTAGTTGTTGGTTGTTCCTCCTTTCTAACAAAGCATTTAAATCTTTAGAAAAGATACTTGCGTTTATTCTTTTCATGTATTTTAATCCTTATTTTGGTCACTATCCAATATGTACCACTGAACTCCACATTTAGTTTATTCAAGACACACAACTTTCAGGATTTTGAAATTTAAAGACTCCTATATTCAATTCCTGACTTAGCCAGAGGTTGACCACTGATGAAACGAATGGATCAAGTTTTCAATCAAGCGCCCTCTGGCACACTAACGACGCTCACCGATTCTTTTCATGCGGCCATAAAGCCTTTATAAATTTATATGTATAAATGCATATTTTTCACTCATCCATAATAAATATTGAATTTCGATGGAAAGAAATAGAAGGTTTTCAGATTCCCTAAAAATAAAATCTGCTTTAAACAAAATATTTAAAGACCAACTCACACTGAATAATCTGAAATTATTTCATTCCTTGAATCTTGTACACTTTGTTCTTACAGAGAAACTTAGTTATCCTTTTCAAACACACACATACACACACACACACACACACACACACACACACACACACACACACATATATATATATATATATATATATATATATATATATATAATATATATATGTATATATATATATATATATATATATATATACATACATATATATATATATTTACTTATGTAACAAAAGTGAAACAAAAAGTGAAACATAAGTTATGTTTCACTTTTTGAATAAATTCTTCATGTGTTAGGACTATGTTTTATAATGTGTAATTTGACATAGCTATTTGGGGGTAATAATTTCATTGCATTTGGTCAGTTACTTCTGTTTCAATGGTTAATTTTTGCAATAAGTTTATATATATATATATATATATATATATATATATATATATATATATATATATATATATATATATATATATATATACAGGGTGCCTGAAAAGTCTGGAAACGGTCGAATAACTAGAGAAATATACATCGGATTGAAAAGCGGAAAAATGCATGTTCAGTATTTTTGAAAAATCTATTTAGGGATATCAAAGTTGCCCCCCCCCCCCCCCCCCCAACTCTGCCATACATTTTTTAACTTTCCGAAGAGAATTATTCCTATTCTGTGATTCGAAAGATGTGTAAAATTTTATTTAAGCACTTTTTGAAAGCAGAAATGCAACATTACAATATTCCTTAAATACAGTTATAATATGGCAGTTAAGGTGATACTTGACGCAAGACAATTTATGCAGACAAAACAACGTTTTCAGCACCAGAACTTTTTATCTTATAATAGTAGACTAATTTCGGTAGCATGCAGCATACCTTCATCAGCGCTGATTATTTTTCAATAAAACCCGCCCGGTCTAGGAATTATATATATATAAGAAAACTAGTTGTTGGGGGCCACCGTAATACTTACCCATCATGGATATGCATAATATAAAATATGAAATTAAAACATGTGTAAACTACTTATAAAATGCATTGCAATTCAAATAAAATCATGGCTTGACGACGTCATAAACTTAAAATGCTCTATTACTGAATTGCGTAAAAGAAACATCCTTATAACTAAAAAAAAATGATAATCCTATTAACTAACAGTTTACTGCGTCGGATTAAGCGTCTCATTTCCTATTAAAATATAGCTTCGAATTGAAATTTGAATGAAATACAGTGTCATGAAAAATCGAAGAGTGTGGAAAATAGGATTACAAATATCTCGGCATCTCATCATCTGATAGACTTCATTCTTTATGAAGAATTTATGTTTTTTTTTTATCGTCTTTTGTATTCACTCCTTAAAACAAACAATTTCGAAAAATTTTGTATACCTTTCATCAGAACGACTATTTCGAGAGTCCGAAAAAAATAGTTCCGGATCATCGAGGTTACAGAAATTCAATAAGCTTCTTCTCATTATTACATACTAAGTACACACCAAATTTCAAGTCTCTATCTCAATTTGTTCGGGAGATTGAGCGTTTACAGACACACAGACAGACGGACGGCAATTTTTATTTTCTAAAAATATGTTTTTCGGAATCTCCAGTGCCTGAAACGTGTAAATCCGTCAAAAATTTATTTTTCGATTTTCAAAACGATTACAAGACTTATCCTATACTACGTATGATGGGTAAGTAATAGGATTTTTACAACCCAGATTGTGTTTGAATGCAATTATTTTGGTATTTGATGTACATTCCTCTTACTGCGGTTAGTGTAATTGTGATTGCGTCTGATTGAACATTTCAGCTGCGTCAGAAATCAAATATGGCTGTGTTTACTCAGGTGACTGACTACCTTCAAAAAGAATTTGTTCTATTCAAATCTGACTATATGTAGGTTGCAACGTACGTTGTAGTGATGAAGCAGATTTTGATATTCGAATGAATCATTCGGACATGCGCAAAAGCATAGCTGCCATTCTTCGTATTATTTGTAATCAATTACTGTCAGAAATTTCGTAAAAAAGAAAGAAAAAAAGCTTATTTTAATTAGGATTAACCAAGAGCCACATAAAAATAAGAAATTTATTTCTTTTTTACAAAATTTCTGGTGAAAATTGATTTTAAAAAATACGAAAGGCGGCAACTATGCCTTTGCTTTGACAAAATTACTGGTGTATTTTATTTTTTTAAATACGAAGGTGGGAAACTATGCTATTGCGCATACCCTAATGATCCATTCGAATGACAAAATCATTCATTTTTTTCCATCACTAGTGCGCTGTATGTGTGTATGTTCGGGAAAACTGCTTCGCTTTACAATTGCATCACATTCACTTTTTTTTTTTTTTTTTTTTTTTTTTTTGGGGGGGGGGGGGGGGGGGGGTATTTTTATTTACATTGTAATTATAATTTTCTACTTATTTTGAGAGCATGAAGAGGAATAGGATACTTTTTTCAAAAAATCATTGCTAAAAATGCATTTGCAGTACATTATGGTGTGTTATTTTCATTATTTATCTTTAAGGGGGCACAACCTGTGGCCCGCGAGCCAAAAGTGGCCCTCGATGGGTTAACTGGTGGCCCGCGGAGACCCTAAATGCTAACATCTCCAGAAATTGCAAATTTTCGCCAATTAGCCACAAAAAAATTGCAAATTTTGTCTATAGGTCACAAAAAAATCATGAATTTAGTCGATCGCGCTCGTAAAAATCGTGATTTTAGTTGATCGGGTGAGTAAAAATCGTGAATTTAGTCGATCGGGCGCAGAAAAATATCGAATTTGGCAAATCGTTCGCGTAAAAATTGTAAATTTTGCCGATCAGGCTCGTAAAAATTGTAAATTTTGCCGATCAGGCTCGTAAAAATCGTAAATTTTGCCGATCAGGCTCGTAAAAATCGTGAATTTCGCCGATCAGGCCCACAAAAATCGTGAATTTTGCCGATCGGGTGCATAAAAATCGTGAATTTAGTCGATCAAGCGCGCAAAAATCTCTAATTTCGCAAATCGTTCGCATAAAAATCGCGAATTTTGACGACCAGGCTCGCAAAAATCGTGAATTTTGCCGATCAGGCCCGCAAAAATCGGGAATTTTGCCGATCGGGCACACAAAAATCGTGAATTTATTCGATCGGGCGCATAAAAATCGTGAATTTCGTTGAATGGGTTGGATGGTGGCCCTCGACAAGCCAGTAATTTTTGTGAGTGGCCCTCCTCTTAAAAAGGATGACAATATATATATATATATATATATATATATATGTTTTTCGAATTTCATTTTATTGTCATTTGATATCTAAATTCCATTTTTTGTTCAAATATGGGATTAAATTATTATTTTATTTATCTGGCATCTTTTATCATTTTATATATTTATGTATTTTCTGCTTTTTTTCTCTATAACTATTATGTATGTATTACTACATTCCATCTCTAAATTAAAATTTCGACAATTTGTTGTTTCAATTTGATAGTTATTTATTAACTTGAAAGTATTCTATATGTACTAAATACTTACCATCTTTAAATTTGAGATTTGGTCAGATTTTGTTGATAGAACTTGTTTGATGTATATTTCTTTCAAAAGTTATTATATTTATATATTTATTTTAATTTTAACAAGTTGATTAAACAAGAATTTGTATTTTGTTACGATTTTTTGCAAAGTCCGCTGTTCCCTTAATGTTGGTTAGAATCTAAATAGTTGCACATTTTCTCATGCTTCTCAATATTTGTTGCCGATTTTAAATAGACTACATACACCTTCAAGTAACTATTAATTTAGTATGAAAAGGCTTGCGTTTTGGTATAAGAATCATTATGCCCACTTGCTTTCGGCCAGCATTTTCACATACGATCGCCGAATTTTCGCGCTGCCCTTCCTGTTAAATATGCATGTTAGAGTTTCCTCGTGTAATGCCAAAGTGCGAATGCCTTGAGCATGAACTCCGGCAATGGTGTTTCCTCGGCACACACACACCGATCCTTATCCCGAATCTCCGGGAAACACCGGAGAATCACTTTTCCCCTCTTTTCCCGTACGCATCGATTATTCGCTCCGCATCTGGGAAGGAACACTTTGGCTGTGTGCACCCCCTTCTGCCTCTCACTTGTTCTGTTTTAGTGGCAGATGAAATTTATGAACCTGCTCCGCTTTATCTTTGAACTTCATACAGAATTTAAAACGGCCTCACTTTACCCATACTGCACTATTGGTATGAATAGGATAGAAAAAAAAAAGAGGAAAAACTACCACTCTTTTATTTTCATTTTTTCGAGACTTTCTCAGAAAATCGATTCAAATCTCATCTTGTTATCGTATATGTTCTTCCCTCTCTCCCCCCCCCCCCTCTCTAGTTTTATCCTCTTCTGTTTGAGGATTGTAGTTATCATTCCCGATAAAATATTCTAGTAGTGGTTATGTGTCGTTACTTTACTAGTATGTAAATTACCAAATAGGAGAAGCAAAAGTTTTTCACGTTAAGAACATTTGTTAGAATTTAGCTTCTAAGTTAATTAAACTCTTTTGTCCCCTCATATTTTTTTTCTTTATTTTGCTTCTATTGTGTGAGGTTTGCTGCTCCAGTTTTTTCGGCCATAGGATTCGGTGGTGTATATCATGATATATATCCTATATTTATTTTCTAAATATCATTGTGCCTATTTTTGACTGTGTCGTTTCTTTAGACAAAGAACGTTTACCTCTGGCAATGACTTTTTACCCCCCCCCCCCTCCGCCAAAAAAAAAAAAGAAGAAAAGTAATGAGCTTTAAGTTTGAAGCTGATTTTTTAAATGTAGAACCAATAATTATGGGGGACAATATTAACTTGGAACATTGAAAGATAAACTGTCTAATTTAGATATGAAGCAGATGAAATTTATGTACCTGCTGTTTGTTTTTAAACTTCATACAGACTTTTAAAACGACCTCACTTCACGCATACTGCACTATTTGTATGAATAGGGGGGGGGGGGGAAGAAAGAAAAAACCACCTCTCTTTTATTTAATTTTTTAGAGACTTTCTGAGAAAATCGATTCAAATCTCATCTTGTTATCGTATATGTTCTTCCCCCTCCCCTCCACTCGTTTTACCCTTTTCTGTTTGAGGATTGTAGTTATCATTCCCGATAAAATATTCTAGTCGTGGTTATATGTGTCGTTACTTCACTATTGTGGGTTTGCTCTAAATTACTAAATAGAAGAAACAAAAGTTTTTCACGTTAAGAACATTCGATAGAATTTATTTAGCTTCTAGGTTAATTAAACTCTTTTGTCCCCTGCATGTTCTTTTGCTGCCCTTTGTTTTTATTGCGTGAGTTTTGCTGTTCCAGTTTTCTCGACTAATAGTGTTCGTTGATATGTATATATTCGATATTTATTTTCAAAATATCATGATGTTTGATATTTTCATATATTTGATATTTTTAAAATATCGTGCATATTTTTGACTGTATCATTCTGTAGACACTCTTTTATTTTAATTTTTTTTCCCGAAACTTTCTAAGAAAATCGATTGAAATCTCATCTTGTCATCGTGTATATCCTTCCCTCTCCCCCTATCCCAATCTGGTTTTACTTTTGAGAATTGTAGTTTAGTAGGTTTGTTTTAAAGTACCAAATAGGAGAATCAAAAGTTTTTCACTTTAAGAACATTTGTTAGAATTTAGCTTCTAGGTCAATTAAACTCTTTTGTCCCCTCATATTATATTTCTTTCTTTTGTTTCTATTGTGTGAGGTTTGCTGTTCCCGTTTTCTCGGCCATAGGATTCCCTGGTATATATCATGATATATATCCGATATTTATTTTCAAAATATCACAATGTATGATATTTTCAAATATCATTGTACATATTTTCGACTGTGTGACAATGACTTTTTTAACCCCCCTCTCCCCCCCCCCCCAAAAAAAAATCTTAAGCTTTATGTTTGAAGCTGGTTTTTTAAATGTAGAACCAATAATTATGTGGGACAATATTAACTTGGAACATTGAAAGATAAACTGTCTAATTTAGATATGAAGCAGATGAAATTTATGTACCTGCTCCGTTTTGTTTTTGAACTTCATACCAACTTTTAAAACGACCTCACTTCACGCATACTGCACTATTTGTATGAATAGGGGGGGGGGGGGAAGAAAGAAAAAAACACCTCTCTTTTATTTCATTTTTTCGAGACTTTCTAAGAAAATCGATTCAAATCTCATCTTGCTATCGTATATGTTCTTCCCCCTCCCGTCCACTCGTTTTACCCTTTTATGTTTGAGGATTGTAATTATCATTCCCGATAAAATATTCTAGTCGTGGTTATATGTGTCGTTACTTCACTTAGTGTGGGTTTGCTCTAAATTACTAAATAGAAGAAACAAAAGTTTTTCACGTTAAGAACATTCGATAGAATTTATTTAGCTTCTAGGTTAATTAAACTCTTTTGTCCCCTGCAGTTCTTTTGCTGCCCTTTGTTTTTATTGTGTGAGTTTTGCTGTTCCAGTTTTCGCGGCCATAGTGTTTGGCGATAAATATATCCTTTTTCAAAATATCATGATGTTTGATATTTTCATATATTTGATATTTTTAAAATATCGTGAATATTTTGGACTGTATCGTTCTGTAGACACTCTTTTATTTTAATTTTTTTCCGAAACTTTCTAAGAAAATCGATTGAAATCTCATCTTGTTATCGTGCATATCCTCCCTATCCCCCTACCCCAATCTGGTTTTACTTTTCTTTTTCTTTTTTTTTTTTTTTTTTTTTTTTTTTTGAGGATTGTAGTTTAGTAGGTTTGTTTTAAATTACCAAATAGGAGAAGCAAAAGTTTTTCACGTTAAGAACATTTGTTGGAATTTAGCTTCTAGGTTAATTAAACTCTTTTGTCCTCGCATATTCTTTTCCTTTCTTCTCTTTTTATTGTGTGAGGTTTACTGTTCTCGGCCATAAGATTCGGTGATATATATCATGATATTATATTCGATATTTATTTTCAAAATATAATGATGTTTGATATTTTTGAAATATCATTGTGACAATAGCCATGCCGCTATAGGTCTCAAACAGGTGTCGGAAAAAGTACTTTTTTATAGTAGCGAACTGCGACTACAACTACTTTATCGAAAATGTAGTTAACTACAACTACAGCTACTTGTTTTAAAAAGTAGCGACTACAAACTACTTTTCAAAACTAGTCACTACTTCGCTACTTTCAGATTTTGTCAAAGGGTTCCATTTACACTAAAAATTGAAGACACGAATTAAATAATAAAGCGATCCCTCGTTATATCACGTCTGCCGGGATATAATTAAATAAATGCAACATAATCGAGGGTATTAAAAAAGATAACATACTAGAAAATGTTTTGTGTTTGTCTACAAAATGTTAATTTATATACACATTACACTTCATAGCAAAATTAAGAAAGAATAAGAGATTATAATCTAGAAAATTACAGGAAAACAAAACTCTAGATGCAAATAATAAATAAATCTGTAAATCAAGAAATTCCGAATATTAAGAAACCGGCATTAAAACATGACTTAATAATGAGTAAATAGACAAGTGTTGCCAGCAAGAAAATAAATTCATTTGCTTGGTTAGAACTTGATTTTAGCAGCAAGTGTCAATGGGGAAAATCTGTCACTTCATGCAATACGTTGTTATATGCTGCAGCTGAGATTCGAAAACTGTTGAGCAGAAAAAAAATTTGCACAAAAGAAGCAAATTTCTTTAACGTGATTTGCAGAATGGTACATTTCCCACTCCTGAAGTAGCGTTAAAAGTAGCGTCGGTTCTCGCTACAAACTACGGATTTTTTGTATCGCGCTACTCGCTACACTACATTATTCTAAATGTAGCGTGCTACACTACAAACTACTATAAAAAGTAGCAACTATACAGTAGTTTCGCTACTTCCGACCCCTGGTCTCAAAGCGGACCCCCCCCCCCCCCTTTCAAAGTTATCATTGTGCATATTTTTGACTGTGTCGTTCTGTAGACAAAGAACTTTTGCCTCTGGACAGTATAAAGTAACAAGTTGAAGATAATAGAGCGAATTAGAATGTATTCAGACTGTATAGTAAGTAGAATTTAATCAGCGAATTAGAAAAATCCTTAATAATAATAATAATAAAAAAAAAAAAAAAACTTGCATTATTTTACATTACATTTTAAAGCACATTTTGAAAAATATCTTTTTAATATCTTGAATTTATTTGGCTAAGTAGTATCTATCAGTATTTGGCCCACTGTGATATTACCAAATATACTTGTGGTTTACAGTGACGTTTTAAAGTCAAAAAAGAAAAGAAAAAAATATTTGGAATGTTTTACGTTTGAAGCTGAATTTTTAATTAGAGATCCACTAATCATGTGCGAGACAATATTACCTTAGAACAGTCATAGAAAGACATAAAATGTCTAATTTAGATAATAAGTTATTTACAGCTTCATTAGAAAAGAATCTTTTCTGGTTTTGGTTTAGTTCAGTTTAAACTGCACAACAATTTATACACACCAAGTAATAGACAAAAAATGAGTTAAAATTAAAAACGCGTTCAGAAACTGAAAAAGCACTTCCAGCAATAATGTATTAACAAGCAATACTTTAACCGTATTCTTCAGTGTGTCCCTGTAAATGAACGATGAATGCTATACACACAATATTGTGCAACATCATTAAAATAAACCGCAAATGATTTTTCACCATAGACCGTAATGTAACGGAATTCTTTTCAGTGTGCCTGTAAAAAAAAAAAAAAAAAAAAAAAAAAAAAAAAAAA
The DNA here is from genome assembly GCA_963931845.1 of Maratus michaelseni. Taxonomy (NCBI): domain Eukaryota; kingdom Metazoa; phylum Arthropoda; class Arachnida; order Araneae; family Salticidae; genus Maratus; species Maratus michaelseni. The sequence goes on from OZ007597.1 coordinate 275,894,575, forward strand.
AAAAAAAACTATACGTGCTACACACTTCATTTCCAATACCGTACATGCCATAGTAAACCTCAATAACATATATATCAATTGCGTGACGATACATATATATTTACGCGAGTTAAAGCACTGAGAGACCGACGGCAGACAGACAGACAGACCGAATTCATAAACACTTTTCAACTTTGTTGGAAATTGGAAAAAGTAGATAATTAGAGAAAAGAAGTTAATAAGTTAAAGTTAATGGAGAAAATCCTAAAAAGGTTAATGCAGAAAATCCTAAAAAAAAGGTAATAAGTTAAAGTTAATGGAGAAAATCCTAAAAATAAGTTAATAAGTTAAAGTTGAAAAGTAGTTAATTAGAAAATTTTATTTATTTATTTATTTTTTGTTTGCTATTTTGGGGTTCTGATATTCCTTAAGAAAAATAAAATATCGCAAGTTATGTTTGTTTTACTTTTGCAAAATAATCTGGATGTATGTTCGTGACACAGCGCCAATTTCCTTTATTAAATTAACCACGAATTTAGACGTGATTCCCCGAATGAACATGAGATGCAGTGGCTAGGGGTAAAAAAATACTATCCCATAAAAAGTTTACTATCGAATTTAAACTTTTTTTTTTTTTAAACTATTGGAAAAGTTAATAAAAAATATCGTTGGCTTTTAAAACTATTGGCAAGAAAACAACTCACATATAATAAATATTTTCATTTTTTCTTTCGGTAAGTTCGTTGAGCTCTCGTTAAAGTATTGAATCGTAAGATTATGAGATTTATTAAATCGACGTCGGAAAAATTATAATCCATATTTTATATTATAAAGCAAAAACATGTCCTTGAGTAATGCTGACGTCATATCGACGGTGGTAACAGCCTGAGCAATAAATTTTGTTTTATTGGAAATTTATTAACTTCTAAACATTGCACAAGTTAAATTTTTATAACGTTGAATACAGAAAAAAAATTTACATTCAGATGCAATTTGTTTGAAAACTGTATCTCTATTTACTGATTTTTTAAAAAATAATAATTATATATATAAAGAAATTCTATTTTTCTCGCGTGCAGCCCGATTACGGAAGATTAACCCATTTGTACTTTAAACAGTATAAGTAGTTCAGTATTGTGTCCAGCTAATATTCCATAACGAAATTAAAACTTCATCAGTAAATAAATAATATAAACAAAACACAAATTTAACAGGTATGCAATCGAACTACACACTTTACACTGAAATAATCATAATCAAAATGTTGCTATATGGACTAATTCATCAACATAATCTTAATTACTACTGTTACAAAATAACAATTTCCCCTATATTTACATTTTTAAAATCCCAATTGATTAATTACAATTACTTAAAATTAATTATTTCCAATTTCGGAATTCCAATTAAATCTCAACTCCATTACTATTAAATCTACAAAATCAAAATTAATAATAGTATCATAATTGCCAATCTTCAAAATTTTAACAATAATAAATAATGTTCCCCTCTAAATACTTTAATTTTGTTTATTTCATTCAATTTCCCGAAATTTGAAATACTTTTTTCTATTCGATTTTTAAATCCCACTATGGCTCGGGACTATATCTGAATTTTTGGACGTATACAGACTTTTTTTAAATTCAATATTTGTTCTGCAATCGCCATATTCCTCTGTAACGGTAATTCTCAAACATATTTTTTCAAAGTTCATAATTGGTTTCCAATTATGATACTATTATTAATTTTGATTATTAAAGTATTTAGAGGGAAACATTATTTATTATTGTTAAAATTGGGAAGATTGCCAATTATGATTGTTAAAGTATTTATTATTGTTAAACTTTTCAAGATTGCCAATTATGATATTAATTTTGATTATTAAAGTATTTAGAGGGGAATATTATTTATTATTGTTAAACTTTTCAAGATTGCCAATTATGATACTATTGTCTATTTTGATTATTAAAGTATTTAGAGGGGAATATTATTTATTATTGTTAAAATTTTGAAAATTGTCAATTATGATACTATTATTAATTTTGATTATTAAAGTATTTAGAGAGGAATATTATTTATTATTGCTAAAATTTTGAAAATTGCCAATTACGATAATATTGTTAAATTTGATTTTGTAGATTTAATAAAGGAGTTGAGATTAAATATTTGGAATAATTCTGTAATTGAAAATAATTAAATTTAATACATTAAAATGAATCAGGATTTTGAAAAAGTAAATATAGGGAAAAAATGTTATTTTATAACGTCTACCTTATTCTGAGCACTTTTTCAATTTACATTGCCTACACATCTACAACAGGTTAAAAAAAAAGGTAAAATAACAATCGTGTTTCTATTTTTTTGGGACACCGTGTATAGGATTAATGTCTATTCCATACAAACCATTTCTATGATACCTCTGACTAAACATAACGCAAATTTTCTGTCGAACACAAGATGGGGATTACGAAATGCGCACTGTAAGGATTTGACATCATTAGCTTTCATTCAAGATTTAGTGAAAGCGGCATAACAGATAGAAATGTTCCGATGAACAAGAATATATTTCCTGTACGGTGAAATATCTAATCTCCGGAAATTATCATTGCGTGTAATGCATATTGAATCATTTTATTATAGTCCCAGATACATTAACTTAATTCAGATTTTTCTAAATATCAGAAATTTAGTTGGTAAAGTAGATTTACAGTCTTAGAAAGATAGTGGAAGTGGAATAATAGATAGAAATGTTCTGATGGACACAGGATTCGGTGATATTTATCAATGGATATATATCATGATATATATATATACTTTTTATTTACAAAATATCATGTTGTTTGATATTTTAGATATTTTCATATATTTGATATTATTATAGATAGATTGTAGGGCTGCTGGCTCAAAAAACTTAGGAGTAAGGTAGGAGGAATAAACCAGTCACTCAAATGACATGTTTTGAGTTGGTCACATGTTTTGTTCACATGTTTTGATTGGTTTATTCCTCCTCACTTCCTACTCAGGTTTTTGAGCCAGCAACCTTCACTATCTATTGACTGATATTTATTTTCGAAATATCATTGTGTATGATATTTTTGATATTTTCAATCAAAACTGGTGTAAATGCATTTTTCAACTTCTATTGACTAATACCTCTTCAAAATGGATTTTTTTTTTTTTTTTTTTAGCGAATAAATTTTATTTTTTTCCTGATTTCGCAGACAATTTACACAATCCTTAAACAGTTAAACGGAAAAAAACGTCAAATCTTTTTAATTTAAACATGTGTTTCAAAAACCTTTATAATATACATATACATTCGTCTTTAAAAAATGTATATGATCTAAGAATGCCAGAATTTTGTTACTTTCGGAAATTCATAGCGCTGTTAAAAAAAAAATAATAATAAATTCTGGAATTTCTGTCACTAAACGGAAACGTACTCGAGATCTTTGGTGTTGCCCTGTATATGAGCTATAGGATTTATATAGTACCTGTACACCAACTATTAGGCAAAAAATTAGTTTAATTAAAAAACGCGTTCGCAACTGAAAACGAGCTTCCAGCAATTATTGTTAAGGCTGTTCTGAAATCCAAACTGGCTACTTTATGACATATTTTTTAAATTATTTTTGTTCGGAAACTCATGAAATTGGCAGGTGTTCTTAGTCAGACACTTTGTAATCGAAAGACGTTTTCTATTTTTTGGTAAAAGCAAAAAATAGCCACAAAGATACTTTCAAAGTATATATAGTCAAAGATACTTTCAGAAAATACTGTCAAAGTCTGCGTTTTGATCCGAATTTTCGACGCCGCAGACCGAGAAAGAGGAAAAACGTGTCGTCATGTGATACGAATCGTTTATAACGGGATAAGTAATTTACTTATCAAAAAATGGAAAACTCATTTCGATTCCAAATCTCTTTCAATAGTCAGGCCTGCTGCTTTTATGCCTTTACGTTTAAAATTCAGTCAGAAAATATGTCAAAGTTTCACGTTGTTGAGCAGGTTATTTGAGAACCACCTTAACAGATAGTACTTTAAACGAATTATTTTGTGTCTCCCTGTAGATAAACGATGAATGCTATACACACACAGGAAACATGTGTAAAATGGAATTTTTCGATTTGGTCTCAGCAGGGTTTTATTGTAATCGGATAAAATTATCTTAATGCTTTAAAATGAAGGGGGAAAAATAACTTTAAATCTACCTCTTCAGATTTTTTTTTTCTTTTTCCAGCGAATAAATAGTTTTTTTTCGATTTCGCAGCCAATTTACAGAATTCTTAAACAATTAAGTGGAAAAACATCAAACTTAATTTAAACATGTACTGCAGAAATCTTTAAAATATACACACATTCGTTTTTAAAATCAATAAAGATAACGATCTACACTACAATTTAACCGCCGCTAGCAACGGTAATTGAATATTTAGATAAAAATGGACAGAGAAAAAAAAATTAATGGCAACATTAAAATTCAAAGCCACGTTATTAATAATGCGTTAAAAAAAAGAGAGAGAAAAAGATGTAAATGAATTCTTTTAAAATGCTGTACAAAATAAAATTAAAAAAAAAAGAGAAGCAATTACTTAACTAGAAATTTCATGAAAGAACGTTTAGCAAGATGACTTGAGTAATAATTATTTAACGGAAATACTTAATGCATTTTATGCATTAGCGATAAATATAAAATTATTGAAATAGAAAGAACCCATACGACATTAGACAATATAGTTTTGGTTGTATATGTTTAAAATCTATTGATGAAAGAGCCGTTTTTAAACTTATAAAATTAACCAGCAACCCCTTCCATCGCACAGGTATCGTGATCTTTTAAAGATTCCTTTAAATACATTTATCTGTAAAGTTCAAACTCAACATCATTTTTAATTTGCACATAGAAAAAGTTACAGATTTCATTTAAAATATATATTCTTTTAATTCTATAAAGTAAAAACACTGTCAACGTCATACATAACAAGTAATATAATTTTTTTAAGTCAATTCCTACTTTTTAATCATAATAAACCCGTACAGCATGAATGTCCCACGTTATCTTTATTGAACATTATTTTATAATCATCGTTGCGGTATTTTATTTTTTGTTGGCATCACTCATTTGAGATAAATCTTTCATTTCATTTACGAAAACAATGGGAGAAATTTTTTTCTACCATATAAAAATTTAAATTAATTAATTAAATTTAATGAATGAATTAATATTTGAAAAAACTGTATTAACATCAAGTGTCATCCAGTACAAGTTTACAAAAATTTATTTGAACTTGAATGGATGAATAGAAAATATTTTATTAACGATTGAAAATTCCAAAAAGATATATATAGAGAGAGTGTGAGCTAATAGTAGGAATTTAAAAAGGCAACTGGAAATCCAAAAATCGTCTGCAAATGAGAGATAAAATTTACGATGCATATAAAAAATATGTTTTAAAAAATTCGTCTGCTGCGACTACCACGACTTAGAGGTCCTAAAAGTACATTTTGTTCCTATTCAGGTGCCAAATATGGGCAACAAAAATGATAAATTGCCAAATATTGTTTCAATGGCCGCCTTTGATATTGAATACTTCTTTTAAGCCGTACAAACATTCCTTTCATATTTAAATTAAATATCTTCGTTTTGTAATATTATTTATCGTTAAAACTTTTTTTAAAAAATCTTTTAACTGATACAGCCGCGTTTCCCAAAGACCGTTAATCAAACGACAGCATAATATACCGTCGCCAAAATGAAAAAAATATACCAGTGGCAACATTTTTCGTCCAAAATAAGGATAAAATACCAAATTTTATTATCAAAAATCATGCTTATATATGTAAATTATGCATTATAATGTGCGCGGGAATTTTCTCTATCCGATAAACTACAAAAAAATCCATCGGGTTGTTTTTGAAATTATACCGGACATACATTTTTACGACTTCTTGTTTTATAATGTATGATTAAACAATATCAGAGTATAGTATATCTACATAATGTAATATCTAATTTCGACAAATGTACAATCATGACATGTGTATAAGATGTATATGGTGTATATATGGCATGTAACACGTAAATAATATGTATATAATGACGTATATGGCACATATATGAGCGTTTGGAGTATATAATGATGCATCTATAAGCTTTGCGATGATCTTCCCGAAATCATAACTGCAATCTTTGCATAATCGTAATTATAGTGGCCGCGATAACCCAAACGTACCGAAAAAAGTTTTGTGATGGCCAGAGTATACTAGTTTTAATTATTATTTACGAAACTGTATACATCTGCCAAAAGTTTGGGATGTGAAAATTAATACGGATGTTAATTTTCTTGGAAAAACTGAAGAGTAACAATACATTTTAAATAGAAAGGGACTTGGAAAAGAAAAAGTAAAAAATCTTTTATTATTGGTCATTACAAGCTGACTGAGAACTCTTCCAATCCATTCAGAGTAGACGGCCGGAACAAATGAGGAAATGTTCCGCTCTATTGTTATTCGTCGGTCATTTGCCAATCGAACACAAGTGCTACATACAAGGATCGATTTCGCAATTAGTGCTCTTATCCGATTATGGGAAATCGGAAAAATCGGATGCTTTCGAGAAACTTTTTAAAAGGGGGGCCAATTACATAAGCTAGTTTCTTACTCGAGATAACATAATTTGTAGAGGAAAACGGAAACATCTTAAACAAAATGACTGATTGCGTTAAATGCCATTTAATATAATTTCAGAATAAGTTTCAAAACTTTGAACATGAGACAAGGCAGATTGTAAAAATTGCTGTAGAAACATTTTAGGAGTAGCTATGGGTGCACGAAAAAGTATCGTTAAATCCAGGCATGCACTGAATCCATTTTCCAATTAAAAAAATTAAATTACACAAAATTAAGTGGTTAGAGGATCGGTAGTCCCGAAATTGCGAACCGGCGCACACACTTACGCCGTTTCTTTGTGACGCGATGTCCTTTTAAATTCATATGTATAATACAAGGTTGTCCCAAAAAGCTTGAAACGCATGCCTTTTTACCTGTTTGATATACGTAGACAATGTATATTGTAAAAGTGTTCATAATAAGGTAGAAATTATGATTAGGTTGATGAACAATTCCAGCGATTCATTTTCAGAAAGTTACTTTTTAAATTTGTATACGGTCCCTGGATTCCATAAGTTATATATTTACAAAAAGGAATTTTTCCATGCCCTGAGAAGTACACCAGTAAAAATTCCATTCTTTTATAACCAAAACTCACCTAGTTATAATATTTTTAATTCTATGAAAAATTGAAGCTTTCCGACGCTAAAAAATCGTTTGTCGGATTTTAGTTCCGGAAAGCTCCAAAATTCCATAAACTTTAATGCATCATAACTGGTTGACTTTTGTTCCTGTAAAAATGGAATTTTTGTTGTTGTACTTGACAGAGGATGTAGGATATTTTACTAAATATATTACTTATTTGATCGGGGACCTTATACAAATATAAAAATTGTAGCTTTTTGAAAACAGCGTTAGGACTACTTCATCAACATAATCGTAATAACTACCTTATTTTGAACACTCTGGCAATTTACATTGCCTGCGTATCCCTAAGAGGTAAAAAATTAAAACGTGTTTTAATCTTTTTGGGACACTCTGCATAGGACCATTTATAAAAATGGTCCATGATTTCATAGAATTTTTCAAATTCAGAGTCAATTTTGAGAAACGTTAATGCAACTATAAACTTCCCCAAAATTATCAAAATATTCTCCTAACATATTCAGTAGTAAAAAAGTTAAGTAACATTTATTCAAATATTCGTCACACATTGCTTTTATATCCCTTTTTTCTTTTCCTTTTTAATGATTTATTTATATCTTTATCATAGTAAAATTTAATGAATGCACAAAGCATGACTTTTCATTTTGCCTTACTTCTTAACGCTCTGGTGAAAAACAGCATGAATTACACTGGTTTACACGGTTTACATACTTTCGCCGAAATGTGTATTTTTTCATAGATTCTAGTGCACTGAGTACGGGAAAATTATTGAAAAAAATCTGTCACGTCTAGTTTAAAAAATATTTTAAAAAATATATATAACATGAAATATAAAAAGAAAAAATTAGAAATGATTGATTTTACTCTTCTTTTTATAATTTTCTTGATCTGTTTCTCTTAAAATAGACCAGCAGTAGTCCCCTAACATACTTTCGTCCCAAAAACCTTTGTATTTGTCTTCAAAAAGTTTAAGGTCTTGGTGAAAACGCTCGCCCTGCTCGTCACTCACAGAGGCCAAGTTTTCAGGGGAAAAATTCGGGTGTAAATGGAGAAAATGCACCTTCAGAGACATGTTCACACCCATCGCATGATAGTTTTTTAATAAAACAGCAATATATTTTTCATAATTTTCATCTTTATGATTTCCTAAGAATCCATGGACGACCGTCCTATTTGGTGAAAAAACTGCTGAAAATTTGACTGCGATTTCGGTAATAAGTTAATTTGAAATTTGGTGTCAATAAGTTCCACTGTTGTAGAATATCTGCCTTAGATCTAGATAGTTGCAAGTCTCGCGCAAGGTCGTACAACTCATTTTGGTTTATTAAATATGGCGTTTTATCATCTTCGATTATGAATTCGTCATCATTTTCATACTCCTTAAACAGATCGTCACTATCTTGGCAACTCGCGCTTGACATACCTGGACATACGAGGTGTGACAGAGTTCCCGAATGTGATATCGGTTTTGAGGCTGATGGAATGTCAGGATATTGAATTTTATCTTTATTTTTTGAATTAAAGCCTGCAGTTTTTGTCAAACAAAAATAACAGTCATTTTCATGATTTGAAGGTTCTCTCCACAGCATTGGTGATCCAAATTGAAGATACTTTTTTTCTCCCGAAGCCCAGCATACAAGAGTAACCCTACAGCTTTCACAAAAAACATGTGGGACCCACTTTTTATCTTGATTAATCACTGAGAATCCAAACTAATGCATATATGCTGTTTTAGAACATTCCGATCTCGGTCTTCCTTTTTTTGCGAATATAAATTGTCCACAAACGTAACAAAAATGACCAGAATTTAATTTACACACTCTATTAGACATTTTATCAAAAACAAAACCATTTTAATTCACAAAAGAACAAGAAAACAGGATATAGAATCAAAATTGACAATGCCGGTAAGTTGAATGTGACGTGATAGATATATTATAGAATTAAAAATGTGAATATTGAAAAATGTAAAAATTTTAAAAATGTGACGTGATAGATTTTTTTCAAATACTGCCTTTCATTAGTAAAAGGTAGTATAATAAAAAAATATGTGTTTCATCAAAAGTAGATAAAAAATGTTTAAATTTGTAAACCAGTGTTATTAGTGCGGGAGGAAAAAGTATTCTGGGACTACTTTATATTAATAATTGTAAAAGAATTTATACTTAAAAGATTGTATTTTAATAACACAGCAGACGATTTTATTAGAAATTATACTTAAAAGATTGTACTTTAATAACACAGCAGACGATTTCTTTAAAATTATTTTTAGTTAACTGCAACTCTCATCTGGGATCTTCAAATTATTTTCATTTTAAAATGTGGCGTAATTTAGAAGTATGACGTCAATGCTATTTTTATCATCAGAGTTTGGGGGGAAATTTTGAAAATTGTAATTTCGCATTTTTATTCTTATAAGGAAAAGAATTTCATAATGTTTAAGCTGTAAGGAATATGCATTTGATTAGCTATGCCTTTTGATGTTCATTTTAATTTAGAAAACTGTATTTTTAGCGTTTAACAGATATTGTTTTAGAAATAAATTTTATCGTTCGTAAATTATAACTTTGATTTCGATATTTTTTCCCCCGTAATTCCAAACGCTTTTTATTTGTTTTAAATATAAAAGAATATTTTGGAAATGTATTTCGGAAATTTGGTAAAAGGAAAGATCGCTTCTTTCTTCTTATTCATCCATCCGTTTTTGAATATAAGAAAATAAAAATTCTAATTCTTTCAGATTTTTAAAGTTTGATTCGTTTGCTGTGTTATTATTATTATTATTATTTTGTAATAATTTGTACATAGAAATGTGGAAAATGTTTGTAAAAAGTTTTAATGAAATTTAAAAAATAATATTAATACGCATGGAGCATTTAGCTAATAAATACAACCAGTTTTTGAGTTGTTAATAATTCTCCCAGCAATATTTGAAAGTCCATTTGTACTCCTTGAAATAATCTCAGAAATTGACACATTAGTATAAGCCCTCGAGAAATTGGATTTCTCCTACGAAATCGCGTCAAATATTACTATTCAATTCAGCTTTATGTACTGTAAAAGTCAATTTTTCTTCAATCCCCCCCCCCCTCCTGCCTCTGCTTTTTAACTTGTGTTTGTATCAAAACTATTCAGAAAGGTTTGGATTTTATCCTCCCCCCCCCCCCCCCACACACCTTTTCTTTTCCATAAACCAAATGTTATTTCATTTGTATATACATTTATTTATTCATTTCTGTAATGTATAGAAATCGTTTTCCAAATGGCTCTTCTAAATGTATTTTATTTTGTAAGGTGAAATCGCGACATCTGGATTTGGCAAGTTACATTTTTGTAGTTTTTGGTATTGTGCTAGTGTATGGTGGAGATTGATATTGATTTTATTTCAATATTTTCCTAGAAAAATGCTTATTTTGGACGCTTTGCTTATACTTATATGTACTATAATAGCTTGATTATAATGTACATTTGAACCAGAGATGTAACCAGGCAAGGGAATAGGTTTTTTTTTTTTGTGTGTGTGTGAGTGATTAATTTACGCAACATTTTTCTTCCACTTTATAAAGAATAAACTTAGGTAGATGTAGAGGGAAAGTCGAGGAATTTCATAGAAAAATTTGTAATTAAAAATAATTAAAATTCCCACAAATTAAAAAAATTACAGGAACAGTGTTATTTATATGTTAAAAAATATGACTGTATCCGTTCAAGATTCGGAGATCAAAGCAAATTAAGTAATTAAAATAATATAATTCAGAGATCTTTCATCTGTTGTTGAAAGATCTAGCTAGTTTACCTTAGAACTAAATACCTTTTGAGGGTAGAAATGTCATTAGTTCTGTCTGCTTGAAGTTTAAAATAACTTTATCATAAATAATAATAAAACACTGTTCTTAAAATGTTTCTTTATCAGTTTTCGTCTTTTTTTTTTTTTTTTTTAAGTGTGTGCAATAAAGACGTTTTTAAAATATTTAAAGTAATAAATATTCTATTGTGGCTTATACCAATATTTAGTTTCAAAAGTTGGTTTTTGGCAAAAGGGATAATTTAAACAAAAAAGATCATTTATTTCAACTTTTTTTTTTTACCTTTTGTGAGCTCAAAAAATAAATAAATAAATAAATAATCAATGAAAGTTGTACTTTCGTAGTGTAGGCTCCAGCAAAAAAAATTACCTTTCTTAGAGAAAAAAAATGAAGGAAATTGGTGGAATAGTTCATGAGAAAAATGGTCGTCCAGTTTGAAAAACATAGTTTCGAGATGGGTTTTTTTTTTTTTTCTTTCTTTTCGACATAGTTTTCGACAGAAGACGCATCGAGATGCATTTTCGACATGATTTCAAGGCGCAATACACTGGAAAAAAAAAAAAAAAATGTGTTGATCTTACAGTATAATACTGGCATCCCAGTTGCCAGTAATTATACCGTAAAATTAACAGTAATAAACAGTAAAATAAGCAGTAATACGCTGCCGCGCATGCGTGGGAAATTAAATAGAAATAAATAATAGATATTATTAAGAAATAGGGAAATAATAAATATCTCGGAATTTAGACTAATTTAAAGGAATATCTCGAAGTAAAATTTTTATATAACACACACACTCACATATACAGTATGCCCACAAAAGTCCCTTGCCACCCTCTTAACTTCGGAACGGCTGCTGCTATGTTCCTAAAAGTAGTGTCTAGGTATAGTAAACTAGCCATGCGCTACTCAATGAAACCGCCTACTGCGCCACCTGGTGGAATGTTGCGGAGTTAGCATTCCTATCTCGAAAACGGAAAGATATAGAGAAAAAAAGTGATTTACAAAGTTGTAGAGCATCATCGATTTAGTACGAAAAGACACATTGTGGACATTAATGCGAAGAATAGAACGGTTAATACACGCATTTGTCTTTTCGTGATTTTCTACACTGTGACGTGACAAAACGATCTTAGAAAGAAAAAAGCAACTAGTTATAATAATTTACCTTAATTTTAGATTTTCAAACTTCTCACCATCAGCTGCAATGCATATTTGGATGCTTGTTTGAATTTCACGTTGCACACATTGGAGCATAGATGGTGACACGTTGGCACAAGCGTCCGTAATAGCGTCGTTTAATGTCCTGCAATGTTTGTGGAGGGTGTTGAGGGGGGAGACCTGCTGTTTCATAACTGGTTGTTTCTTTCTTTCTAAGATCGTTTTGTCACGTCACAGTGTAGGAAATCACAAAAAACAAATGCGCGTTTTAACCGTTCTGTTCTTCACATTAATGTCCACATGGTGTCTTTCGCACTAAATCGATGATACTCTACAACTTTGTAAATCACTTTTTTTCTCTATCTCTTTCCGTTTTCGAGATAGGAATGCTAACTCCGCAGCATAGCGCATGGCTACTTTACTATACCTAGACACCACTTTTATGAATATAGCAGCAGCCGTTCCGAAGTTAAGAGGGTGGCAAGGGACTTTAGTGGGCATACTGTATATATATATATATATACAAAGATGAATATTTTGAAGATTTAAAAGTCTTATGACCCCTTAAACGAGCAAAAGAGGGTATAAAAAATTCGGAATATCACGAAACCGCTACAACATTCTGATTAAAAAAAAAAAAAAAAAAAATCGAAAATTTGACCCAAAGAAGTAAAACTTCTTTTTAAACCTCATCCTTCCATATTACTAAACCTGAATAATATTCTCTAATGTTACCGTGCCAGTATGATGTAAAAAATCACATTATGTTTAAAAGTTTGTTATTTTTCTCTCGAGAATATATTAATGTAAAGATTTGTATCTTATTATTTTATTTTTTTACTTTTAATATCAAAACAGGTATTTCATATTTCACTTGCAGATATTTCCCTTGCTAGTCATTTCGAATCGCAGATTAATTTTGCTGTTATCGATTACTTCAGCTTATGAAACTATGCATTTAATCAAATCTCCTTTAAGATTTACAGGCATTCTGTGAAATTACTATTTTCCTTTAACTAAACGCTGAGTAAGCTGGAAAAAAAAATTGAAACGTGATAACGCGAGGGTTAAAATATCAAATATACATAGTTAAAATAAAAATTAAGAATTTCATCTAAGCTTCGTGCTGATCCGGCGAATTTTCTTTCAACGAGTTATTTCATAATTTTCTGATAAAAGTCATAGATTAAAAGTAATATGTTGTTCTTCCATGTGTCGTTAAGGGCTATCGTATATTGTTAAAGTGCTTCTTTCCTCTTGACTTTATTTTTATCTTCTTAGTTTATCATTAGTTTAATTTTCTTTAAAAAATCTTTTTCCCTTTTTTTTTTCGTCGGATTAATTAAGTTATATAACGAGCTTTGCTTATTTATTATTTTTTAACAGTCTTGAAAAAAAATTATGAGGGTACTTAATTTTTACAAGATTCGTATATTTTGTGCATCTAACCACTTTAAAAAAATATTTAAATTTATTTAATAAATAATATAATGTGTGGGATTTAAAATAAAAATAAGATTTGAAATAACAAGTAGTTGTAAATTGTTATGCTTGAGAAAAATGGAAAGAAATTGTAAAGCTAAAGTAGATATAAATAATAATAAGTGGAGGAAGGCAAGTAATTAGGTTTATAATAAAGGATGTAAGTAGCAGAATACTTCTTTTGTAGAAATGATGGCTTAAGAGCTTCGTCATCGTGGAAAAAATTAGACGAATTTAAAATAATAATAATAATACAGTGAAATTATAGTGCATTATTAAATAACAAAATTATAGAGCATAATTCAATTATGAAATTATAGTATTAAAAAAATTATGAATTGTATATAAACATGAAAAATATAATAATATAAAATAAAAATAATTATAAAATAATATATTATCTTTTATAAGCATTATAAAATAATTTTTGTAATAATTTTTGAAAAAAAAAATAATTATATATATAAATTTGAAATTATAGTACATAATTACACAATAGTAATAATATTTGAAATTGAATGCTTGAAATAATAATAATAGTGGTAATATAGTTAAAGCAAAAATTTAAATATTAAGAAAAAATATTTCAATTTATTTAATAAATAACTTAATGTGTGATAATTCTATGGGGCATTAAAAAAAAATTAGATTTAAAATAAGTAGTCGTAAATTGTTATGCACGAGAAAAATGGAAAGACATTGTAAAGGTAACAAGATAAGTAGATCTGATACTAAGTGGAGATAGACAAGTAACTTGTTTTATAGTAAATAATGTAAGCAGTAGAATACTTCTTTAGTGGGAATGGTGGTTTAACAGCTTCGATATCGTGAAAAAAATTCGACGAACTTAAAATTATAATAATATAATTCAGTGAAATTATACTATTTAATTAAGCAGCAAAATTATAATGAATAATTAAATTATGAAATTGTAGAATTTATTAAATTTAGAATTATATATTAATATAAAAATAATATTATAATAAATTAAATAAAAATAATTATAAAATGTATGATTATTTAATAATGTTATTATAATTTTTATAATAATTATAAAAATATTTATAGTAACATTAAACAAAAATAATTATAAAAATATATAAATATTTAATATTTTTATAATTTTTATAATAGTTATAAAAATAATTATAATATTAAATAATTATATATAATATATGTAAATGTGAAATTATAGTACATAATTAAACAATAATAATACTTAAAATAGTATTCATAATACTTGAAATAATAATAATAATATATTTAAAACAATAATAATAATGTACAGTGAAATTATACTACTTAATTAAGCAACAAAATTATAGCGAATAATTAAATTATGAAATTGTAGTATTTATAAAATTAGGAATTATATATAAATATAAAAATAATATTATAATAAATTAAATAAAAATAATTATAAAATGTATGATTTTTTAATAATGTTATTATAATTTTTATAATAATTATAAAAATAATTATAACATTAAGCAAAAATAATTATAAAAATACATAATTATGTAATATATTTTTATTTTTTTATAATAAATATAAAAATAATTATAATATTAAATAATTATATATAACTGTGAACTTATAGTACATAATTAAACAATAATACTTAAAACAGTAATAATACTTAAACTAATAAAAAATATTAAAAATAATATTAATACTTGAAATAATAATATAGTTAAAGGAAGAAAAAAAAATGAAGGAACCTACAAAAATTTTCATTAACTCTTAATGAAGAAAAAAAAACTTTGAGGTCGCGTAGGTATACAAAATTGGTAAAATTATGTTATAAGTATTTATCATATCTATGCAAAAGAAAGTTTAATTTGTGAAAAACTTAGTTTCATCGCCTTACATTGATAACTTGCATAGATTTGCGAAAATTCTCGATTTATTTTCTGTAAATGTGCTTTTTTAAAAATATTACTGTGCACTTTTTTGTTTACAGAAATTATCGTCCTTGGCCGTTAGGTAAACAACATAATTTTGGATAGCGCTGTCTCTCCAAATTAACTTAATGAGATTTTGATTAACGTCTCAACTTTAATCAAAAATTAAGGTAATCAGTTATGAACCATAATTAAAATAGAAAGCTTTAGGAAATGTGGCACTTATTTTTTAGTTATTTATTTATTTTTATTACTTTATTTTATTTTTAACGGCTCTGAAAACACAAAATGTTAAGCATTTTTCTATATTTTGATGTTTTGAAAAGATTTTTTTCCCTCTAAAATATGCGCTTATACAATAAGTATCCCATTACACTCATTTTTTTCTCTTTTATTCTTTTTCTTCTCTTGAAGATTTTAAAGTTTAAAGCAAATTTTTTTCGTTATATAATTATTTAAAAGTTAATTTATCGTAAATTGGAGTTATTGGACATTGTACAGTTTTCGGCATCGGGTTGAGTTGGAGCTAATTTTTTTCGTTGTGGGTCGGTTTCGGATCGGGTTGGTTCTAATTGTTTCGGGTTTGCGTCGGTTTCGAGTTGAGTTTTGATGCTTACGCGTCGGGTTCGGGTTAACCCGATTTTTCAAAAGGAAGTCTAGAATATTGTTCCAAAGGAAAAATTATATATTTGAATGTAAATGAGTTTTTACATGTTTATTTTTCAACATAAAAGACAAAATTGATATCAGGTATATGATTGTAGACTATTATTTCGTAATTGTATTAATTTATATATCAATTTTCTTTGATTTCGGGTTTGGTTCGGGTTGAAGTATTTCGAGTTTAGTTCCGGTTTCGGGTATTTCAAATGTCAGTTTACAAATCAACATAGAAAACTACATCCAATTATACAGTAGATAATATTTAAGTTATTGCATTGTATTATTTATTTTAAAATACTCTGAAAAGTGATTTGTTAAAATATTATAGAATTTTTTGTAAATTTTTTTTTTTTTTTTTTTTTTTTTTTTTTTTTTTTTTTTTTTACTTTTAAATAGAAATTCAACTGTAAATAATAATATTAATAGTTAAACTTATACAGCATCAGATTATCATTATGAAAATTTCTGTTTTTCAAGTGAAAGAAAATTAGTATTATACACTATATTTCCAATGATGACCGGTCACTTGCGATTTTAGACGTTTTGTTAAATATCTGGAAAGATACATGAGGAATTATCCTGAAACTTCAGGGGTGTAAACAACATGATTGACGTCATATATTTCCGCGAAGATTTTTTCCCGAAACCCCATAAGGGGCCGTCAACAAATTGAAGAAATACGAATATATTTTGGATAATCCTGTAAAAACTAATATTGCAAAAGCATTCAAACTGTAGATTATGATTAAGTGGATTATTGTAATAATTTGGGTTCATTTTTATGAAGATAGCATGTATACTCGAAGAGAAATTTAGGTTTTTATAAAAACAGTCCCAAATTTTATCAAGTTTTTTGCCTATAATTTGCAGAGTTTTTAATATAAAAACAAGTTATTTTCAGAAAATATAACAAACAAATTGTACACAATACCCTGCAATCAGAATTAAAAAATAATAATAATTGTATGAAAAATGAGCAGTTTTACTAAATATTGTTTCACTGCGCTTGCGCGAATTCAATCAAAATATACTGTGCATAATATATTAGCTAAATGTATAGACAAACTTTTATGAAAGTCTCAAAAACATAGCTTGAAAATTCTGATAGTAATCGTCGATAGAATAAGCTCGAAATTCGCTGTTCCCAAAAGGAAGCAAAAAGATGAGGGGTTGTATCAAATATAGAATGAGAGACACTTCATTCTTATTATGTCAACTTTCATAAGCTAGTATATTTGGATACAGCCCCTCATCTTTTTGCTTCCTTTTGGGAACAGCTAATTTCGAGCTAATTCTATCGACGATTACTATCAGAATTTTCAAGCTATGTTTTTGAGACTTTCATAAAAGTTGGTCTCATTTACTAACATATTATACACAGTATATTTTGATTGAATTCGCGCATGCGCAGTGAAACAATATTTAGTAAACCTGCTCATTTTTCATACAATTTTTATTATTTTTTAATTCTGATTGCAGGGTATTGTGTACGATTTTATTTGTCATTTTTTCTGAAAATAACTTGTTTTTATATTAAAAACTCTGCAAATTATAAGCAAAAAACTTGGTAAAATTTGGGATTGTTTTATAAAAACCTGAATTTCTCTTCGAGTATACATGCTATCTTCATAAAAATGAACCCAAATTATTACAATAATCCACTTAATCATAATCTACAGTTTGAATGCTTTTGCAATATTAGTTTTTACAGGGTTATCCAAAAGATATTCGATTTTCTTCAATTTGATGACGGCCCCTTATGGGGTTTCGGGAAAAAATCTTCGCGGAAATACATGACGTCTATCATGCTTTTTACACTCCTGAAGTTTCAGGATAATTCCTCATGTATCTTTCCAGATATTTAACAAAACGTCTAAAATCGCAAGTGACCGATCATCATTGGAAATATAGTGTATAAACAAAGTGTATTTATATGATCATTTTGAAACTTTTTGCTATTCATTCATAATCTTTAGTTTTAATTTTTAACTTAAATGTTTACATATCAAATACATGTGTGAATTATGAATGATTCCAGATTAAAGTTCTTATTAGTATTATTTCTTAGTTTCTGCCAGTTTTAAGCGGATACAACCACTGGTTTTAACCACCCAGGCAGAAACTTGCCAACCCTGGTTTCGGGTTGGCTTTATCCAAAATTTTCGGAGTCTGGTCGGGTACAACCCGACTCTAATATCGTGCTTCTTAATTAAGCTAAGGATATGAGATTAATATCTATAACATAAAAGATCACTGGAACCTTTCGTTTAAGGCAGTTTAACGTTTAAGTGTTTGCAATAAAATTGATCTCCATATTTTATGCTAAAGTCATGTTTCCGCAGAGAGAATGTTATGAAACAATTTCTGACATTTTTTTTAAATATATATATATAAACAATGCAAAATATATAATATATATATATAAAATATCACAATCGTATTTGTTTGTTTTTTATGTTTCTGTGATCTAATATTCTATTTTTCCTGTTTTTTCAGGAGTTCGCTTCCTTAACGAAGGAATTGAACCAGTCCCGAGAGCTGCTACTAGAGAAGGAGGAGGAAATCCAGGAGCTCAAAGCTGAAAGGAACAATACCCGAGTGAGTAGTGACCTATACATTTTTTTTTTTTTTCATAACTATTACAAGTGGTTCTCAAAAATATATTTTTCCACGCTCAATAACGCAAAACTTACTCACATATTTACTTATTTAGTTAGCACTTACATCTTTAAAATAACCACCATGCCAAATTTCAAGTTTCTAGCTCCAGCAGCATCACAAAAATCGCAATTTTAGAACGTTTTTTGCTTCTGCACCCTTTTAAATTTCTAATTTTGTAAAAATTCTTCTGTGCGAGCATTTACTTCTTACAAATAACATGCATGTCAAATTTTAAGTTTCTATCCCTAACAATTCTAAATTCTTCGCCGGTGTTTTTGAAAGGATTAAAATTCGTATTTTTTTAAATTAATTATACCGTCTATTAGAAGACGGTTTCGGCTTTAAGAGCATATGTTTGGTTTGTCTGTAGCTCTAAAATTGCGTTCTTGAGGTGCGTTGCCGTCAGGGGAAAAATATTTATCCGGGAAAATGACCCTTTTCAAAAATGTTTTTCAAGGGGTTATCATTTTTTTTTAATTATTTATTGCGGTATTTGAGACGTAAGAGTGATCTTTCAGAATATGTTTTTCGTTTTTAAATAAACCGAACGGTTTAGTCGATATAAGTAAAAACAGAATTGCGAAATAAACGCATTCTTCATTTAAATGGTTTTTCATTCTCGTTCGCTGCTGTAAATTGAGTTCTGGGCATGCGCAAGTGCTGAAAGCGGGCTCGCAAAGAAATAAATTAGTTATTGATCAGTTTTAACTAATATTTTGGTTAATTATTAAAATATAAAAATACTGAGACTGAGGTGCATCAGTAGTAACCTTGGACTATCCTCACCTAAATTTTCAAACTTCTAGGTGTGCTAGATTTCGCTAGCTATCGCAGACACGCACAGACAGAGCGAAACTTTCTTTTATTATAGTAGAGATAGACAAACTCACTGCTTAAAAAAAAAGAAAAAGACTATAAACATTAGAAGTGACAGGACTGAATCCTGGATAAATATAAATACTGTAATAGTCCATATTGGGCAGAGGAGTTAACATTTTAAAAAGTTTGATTTTTTTGTAATTATCAGAAAGATTAGCTTTTAATATGATTTTTGTAAACATTAATTGTAATACACATGGGTTTAATTCGAAAGATAATCATCATTTATTAACTTTACACTATTTTTCCAATCCTATAAAAATTAGTTTTTTATGCCTCGATTTAGAAACTGTCTTTTTAGCACTTTCCAACCTAGTTGAAAAGTGCTTATGACTTCGGTTTGTCTGCCGTATGGCCGTCTGTCCGTGCTCTAACTCCCGTAAATATGCTCGGATTGCTCTGCAATTTTTATATGTTATTGTCATTATCTATGGCACGTTCCCTATTTCAACTGAAGTGTGTAGCACTTATAGTTTTCTTACAGGGACACTCAAAAGAATTCCGTTACATTGCGGTCTATGGGGAAAAATCATTTGCGGTTTATTTTTAAAATGTTTCACTATTGTAAACGCATTGAAATTTATATAGATCACTAAGATGCATTAGAAGAAGCTTAATATGGAATAGGGTGTGCATAGCACTTAGAGTTACTTTACAGGGACAGTCAAAATAATTCCGTTACATTACGTCTATGGAGAAAAATCGTCTGCGGCTTATTTAAATAATGTTCCACTATTTTAAACGCATTGAAGTTTATATATATTACTAAGGTGCATTACAAGAGGCTTACTACAGAATAGTGTGTGTATAGCAGTCATCGTTCATTTACAGGGACACACAAAAGAATTCTCTACTGTCTGTTAACAATAATTCCTGGAAGTGCGTTTTAAGTTACTGAACGCGATTTTAATCTTAACTAGCTTTTTGTCTATTACGTGGTGTGTATAAATTCTGTAGATCCTATACAGGGCAGCACAAAAGTTCGCGAACACATTTCCGTTTATTGACAGAAACTCCAGAAGGAGAATTTAAACTGTGCTTACGCATTTCCTAACTAAACTAAAATTTAGCATCCTATGTATATATACAAATCTATAGGTCATATACAGGGCTACATAAAAGTATTCGTATATTTTTCCGAATATTGTATATATTGAAAATTCCTGAAATTACGTTTTTAAATATGTTATGCGTTTTCCAAATTGTTTACTTAGATGTCATCTTTCAGCTTATTAAACGGTAATGATTTGTAAAATTATTTTAGAAGCGTTGGAAAGTGCTACATAATCTATGCTTGACGCATGATTTTTCGTTCTTTTTTTTTTTTTTTTTTTAATCTACTTTTCCTACTATTTGCAGCATTGGTCCTAGTAACACTATTTACAAGATTTTTTTCAGTACGACTTTTCGTTTATGGCATGCAATATGCATAGCTTTGACCACTGTGATCTTTGTATGACTTGTTGATTATCAAAAACGCACATTTTCATTTATTCAGTTTTTAGAATGCATTAAAGATCTATATATAAAATCTTCACGCGATTTTGAAAACAGCGGCTAGTTTCGAAAACAATAATTCTTCATCTCTCTTTATCAGGCATAGAAATATCCGAAGTTTTAATGAAATTGAAGGAAAAAAATAAAAAAATATTTCTCGTGGAACAGTTATAAAGTTATTGGAACGAAATTAAATGTTTTTATGTATGCATTAGTGGTAAGTAACAGCTGTTAGAATTGAAATAAATATAATTTGTGTAAATTTTGTCGGATTTTTTTCTTTTTCTACTTTTTTTTTTTTTTTTTGTCATTCCATAGCACTGCATATATACTGTTGTAATTTCAAACTCTGTTACAGACTCCTAAGCGCGCAGACGACAAAATGTCTGAATTGAACTGAAAAGAACTTTTGTTTTTTAACCCTTAGCTGCTGTTACAAAAATTGTCGCATACTGTGAGCGGTCTCTGAGACTGCTTGATAGAAAGCTGAACAAAAGGCTCGATTAACTTGTAGAATACTGTTTTTATATACTAAACTTTATATGCAGGACTATTATAATTAAAATTCACCTATTCAGAATTCTCTATCGAAAATACTAAGGTTCCAAACTAAACAAAATTTCACTAGTATCTATAGTTAAACTGAAAGTTACAAATTAAACTGTGAAAGTTGATAAAAGCGGCTGTCATAGAGACCTCTAACAGCAGTTAAAGATTAAGTTGTTCTATGTATTCTTTTGAGTTAGAAGTCTGATCGCTCAGCGATAATGTGCAAATATTGATTTTTCTGTAAATGCTTTATTGTTTTTTGCTAGTGTTCATCTTTATGTCAAAATGAAATGCTTTTCGTGCAATCTTCAATTAAAATAATACTTACACCACGAGATCGGCCATTATAAATGCGTTAATAAGCCACGAACGAAGTAAGAGAATTCTTATAAATTTATTATTGAGAAGAGAATTTTTGTCACCAGTTAGAGTTATTATCTTTTTTATTTCATGTACATTGCTATTATGCTGGAAAATTGAAATTTCGATGGATTTTGGTTAATTTGAAAATCAATTTATTACTAGTAGTATATTTCTATTCAACCTAATAAATTCGATTCTAAAACAAATTGAATTATAACTATGCTATCTATTTGCTGTAATTGAAAAGACCAGGAAACCGAATGTAATCGAAGAAAGTAGGTTATCGTCAGGAAATCGATTTTGGCAATAATACAAGACTTGAACAGTTAAGGAGGAGCATTGCGAAAAATGAGGATGCTTGGAGAATTTGTCAAATAGTTAAAAGAAACCACTATGGGAGATCGATTTCAATCTTTCCTTTTCTTAAAATTCTAGGTGAAAATTGGTATGGAAAGTTCAGTTTTTTTTAGATCGATGTTTTATAACAAAAATCGGTTATTTTCTGCCACCGTTAATAGAATCCGATAAAAACAATCGATTTTTCTGAAACCTTTAATTGAATCAGCTGCATTCAGACTATGATGTATAACTGTATTCGATAAAAAGATAGTCAACTGAAAAATGGTAAAATTTAGTTTTAGTCTAGTTCTCCCCCTCCACCCTCCCCCTTCCTCAATTTACCAAACTATCTCAAGAATATAATGTAGAGAATGTATACTGCAAAATTTGCTTTATAAAAAGAGTGGGAGGATAGAGAATCGTTACTGGAATAAATAAATTTAAACTTTTTTGATGGGAAAAAAGCAATCAGTTTTGTGAGTATGAATGCTATGGTTCCCTTAATCAGGTAAAGCACACATGTAATCCCGAAAGACAAACGAGAAAATTATAATTTTTTATATACGTAAAGAAATGTCTATATTCTATTTCTGTTTAGGTGTGTTCGTAATTATATAAATACGTAGCACCTATAGTCGTCGTCTGGTCCGTCTGTCTTTCCGCATTTGGTTTGAAATTTAATATATATAATTGTTGCAGAATTTTGTCGAGTCATTTCAAATTTTATGAAAATCGAATAAAGATATTAATAAAATATATCCAATGGTTGGAGTATCATAGTTGAGATTTTTTCCAACAGAGAGAAAATATGCCAGGACAAGGACTCTAACCTGGGTACTTTGGTTTGCCGTACCAACGCTCTCCCGACGATATCCTGGATGGCATATTTCACTGTTATCTGTTGAACAATGCTGCGAACTGCAGCGCTCATTTCATCCATCCGAGCTATAACTATAGCATTTTACATAATGAATCTGAAATAACACGGAAACTCCTGTATACAATGTAATTAGGTCATAATAAACAGAGGAATGTATATTCAACTAGGTAAATTATATCCAATGGTTGAAGTATCATAGTTGAGATTTTTCCAACAGAGATTGGATAGGATTTACCTAGTTGAATATACATTCCTCTGTTTATTATATTAATAAAAGTTTTCTCCATTCTGTTAAATCCTATCATACGTAATTCATCCAATGATATCTTATGATATGTTCTGATTCTAGGTTGTCATGGTGATTACGTCTCATTTAAGATGGAGTCTTATTATTTCCGTATTACTGAATTTATATACTAAAATTGTTTAATTATAGCAATCCTACAATCTACCGACAGTTTTTTGGATAGATGTTTCCGGAGAAATAGATATTAAATGGAAAAAGAGTCTCAATAGGAATTTAAAGCTCTGAAATTTTCAAAGCTAGGCTTAAGTTTCCCATTGGAATTTTCAGTAAGTGTCAACAAAAGATAAAATGTTACCAACTTAAAATGCACTTATTTTATTACAGAAATTAATCATATAATAACAGACGATATAATTCATTTTTTCATTGAAATAATAAGAGCGATTTTTTTACATTGTAAAACTAGTTATATAATACGAACACACCTCATTTGTCACGTTTGATGTACAATTTCCAACTCGTTTCCTTTTTCGGCGATTTTTCACGTGCCGCACTTTATTTTGTAAAACTTTATTGGTATAAATTCAAGAGCTGCTGTGGTGTGCCGCACAGTCTTGCACGAGTCTGACTATATCTCACTATTATTTTTTATGAAGAATAAGGGATTGTATATGTATATCCGTTCACATTCAAATGTGTAGTTTTTCATCTTAAACAACATTCTGGACTTTTTCATAATCTGGTATACCCGAACCACTAAGCACTGAACCCCAAAAACAAGACCCAAACATAAGACGGCAAAAAAGTTAAAGTCGAATTGTCCAGATGCACAACTTAGTACTATACAGGGTGTCCAAAAGTCCGTGACACATTTTAAAATTCAATAAAATATCAAGCAATTGGCGTACGAGAGTGAGGTTTGGGTAAACATCGGGACATAAACAATTATTGAAAATGATTATATCCAAATCAGGATATTAAAAAACTATCTAGCCTCCCTCCTAACTATTTATAACAATTAGACATCTTTTTCTTAACAAGACAAAAGTATTTACTTCCCGAAAAAAAAAAAAAAAAAAAAAGTCAATTTGTAAAACGATTTAAAACCCATACACTGAACACAGAGCTTGAATTTCGACTGATAAAAGTAGATCATTGCTTGTTTGTGTGAGACAAAAAAAGTATAATATGGATTAGAGTCCTTCGAAAATTATATTTAAAGTCAACCTGAATTCCCCGACACGAACCCGAAATATGTACTTAAACCCGAATCGAGTCCGAAATGGAAGAAAATCAATAATATTTTAATACAGTTATGGAAAAGTAGTCTACAATTGCATCTCTAATATCAATTTTATCATTTATGTTAAGAAATAAATCTATATATACACATTAAAGTTTATATATATATGTATTTTTTA
Source organism: Maratus michaelseni (assembly GCA_963931845.1). Lineage (NCBI taxonomy): Eukaryota > Metazoa > Arthropoda > Arachnida > Araneae > Salticidae > Maratus > Maratus michaelseni. The sequence goes on from OZ007597.1 coordinate 275,919,681, forward strand.
TTTATTTTTTTTTAATCAGAAAAAACAGTCCAGATTTTTTTTCAAAATCAAGTCAACCGATTCGCAATAGTCAAATCCGAACCCGAAACAATTAAAGTGAACTCGAACCGAACCAGACCCGCAACAAAAATAATTAGTTCCAACTTGACCCAAACTACGGGTTGAAACGGATTCTGGCAAAATCATGTTTTTCGACCCATTGGGAGACTTTGGCCTTAACTGCCGTTAGCGGTCTCATAGACTGCTACTTGTTTCTTTTTAATTTTCCCAAAGTAACTTGTGTAATTTTTTACTTAAACTATACTAGTACATATATATATATAACTATAACTACAGTAATATTTATAGATACTAGTAAAATTTCGGTTTGTTTAGAGCCCTAGTACATTCACTAAATACTTCTAATAAATGAATTTTAATTATAATACTTCTGTACATACTATAAAGTGTGGTACAAAAACAGTATCTTATGAGTTAATCGAGCTTTTTATTCATCTTTCGATCAAGCGGTCTCAAAGACCGCTCACAGTAGCTATGCGACAATTTTTGTCACAGCAGTTAAGGTTTAACATGGGTCCCCAATGATTCATCTTTATCATGTATCCATTTTTTCATTCATATGACCATATTTTGACCAAGCAGATCGAAGAAATATTTCACACTGCGCGCTTGTACTAATTTTCTCAGTGATAACATTTTACTGAAGGAAAAACTAGTTTTACAGGAATAGGAAAGAGAAATCTCGTTTTCAGTTCTAGTGAAATCGGGTTACCCGACTCGGTCGGTGTAAGATTGTTGTGGCGGCATAAATATCAAGTAAAGTATTAGAATTTTCTTCCTTTATCAGCATATTATTTCATTTGAGTAATAGTAAAAAAAATATGTTGGATGATATTCGAATAGAGAATTTTGTGTTTTGTCAAGCGTGCTGTTTATTCCAAGTTTATTCGTTTTATTTTATTGCAGTGTAATGTATCTAGTTACATTTTTATCTATGTTAAGCGTTATAAACAGCGATGGTACAGATAATTTTGCCAACTGATCGTGATCATGCAAGAAAAGGCTAAAAGTAGCTCAAAAAGAGATAAAGGCTAAATTTAGTTCCTTTTTTAGCTTTTAGTACAATTTTAAGCCCATTGTTACTCAATTTTATCCCGTTTTTAGCGTTCTTTTGGACATTTTTTTAAACGTAATATTAAAATGTACTAGATTTAGACATAGGAGCATAAACAATACTTTTTTTCATACATGATTTTTTTCACTGGACAAGAGAAAAAATAAGTTAGATTTATCCCCAAACATTGTCACTTTGCGTCCCGGTTTTTGTTCCCCGAAATCTGGTCTGTTTAATCCTGGGGTGAGGGGTGGGGATCTTTTTTTAAATTACCAAAAACAAATCCTCGGGAACGCAAGTGATCTTAGAGTTTCCTGTTGCTTCTCAAAATCGGGAGAGTCAAAAAAAGATGCAAGGTGGGGAGGGGGGTAAAAAAAGGAAGAGAAAAAATATCTTGACTGCAGTTTAGGTAGTTACCGCAATCATTAATCTAGTCCCATTCATTTACTCTCATTTTTCGTGTGTTTTTACTTTCCCCTCATTTTAAACAAAGTTATCGCTCTTAGCTCAAACGCAGAGAGGGCGGCGTATGTATTTTTCCTGGAGTGAAATATTAACATATTACGCTCTCCTCGCTTTAATTTCCGGTTTGTAAACATGTCCGGATCTATTTACATTTATGCAGGTGTCCGGATTTAATCAAAATAAATAGTCTTTTGTTGTGGGCAGAAGATTGTTTTGCTTGTAGTTTGGGGGTTAGGTTACTCCCCCCTCCTCCTTCGCTTTCTTTCGCGTGTTTGCTTATTAGAGTAATGGACAAAATATGTAAAAAAGATGCTTGAGATGAAAGTTGTAGGATCATGTTCGAGTAAATGAATCTCTGTTAACATTTGTCAGACATACCGCTTCTTCCAGCTATGCATGTTTCCTCTGGCAAGCAGTAGAATTTATCTAAGTCGTTGCATAATTTTTGTCGTTTTTCTTATTAACCCTTAAGAAGGCACAGGACCTTTTGAGTATGTCGAAATTATCGAAAACATCACCATTTTCAAATTATCAAAATTCACATAATATGCAATTGAGATTTTTATTTTATTTATTTATTTATTTATTTTTTTTTTTGTTACTTCCTGCCTAAAGTATATATTCTTAAGTACAGAAAAATAAACGTTCTATGTTAAAAAATAATATTTTAATACATAAAACTTAGTACGGAAATAGTATTATATGAATTAATATCGCCTTTTATTCATCTTTCAATCAAGCTAAGCTGCCTCAAAGACCTCTCAATGCGATAATATCTGTCGCAGCAGTTAAGGGCACCCTTAAGAGCCTATGTAATTGTTTGAATCTTCGGAATATTTAAATATATGTTTATTGGAGTAAACGACAGTGTGATTTATTTTTTCTGAATCATGCTATATAATATATGCACAGTTTTGGATATTTTCTTCTTGAGCAGTTTTAATGCTCGATTTTGTTTCTTTCTTATCAATTTTCGTTACATTCTTGCCGTATAATGTGTATTTTATGTACGATAAACTGTAATAACGGATGTTGTTCTTGTTAGCTTCTTCTGGAACATCTCGAGTGCCTGGTGTCCCGTCACGAACGGTCCCTGAGGATGACTGTGGTGAAAAGGCAAGCTCAGTCACCTGCCGGTGTCTCATCAGAAGTCGAGGTTCTCAAAGCTCTCAAGTCACTCTTCGAGCACCACAAAGCTCTAGATGAGAAGGTAAACAACACACATTTCACTCATTTGTATATCAGTGATACATTAGTCAGGGGCCTAAAGTCAGAGAGAGCTTTCTAAATTTTTGGTGGGGCTAATTCACAACTTATATTTCTCCCTCTCCCTCTACCTTAACCTGTAAATGGAAGAATGGGTGATTTTGATTCCTTGTCGGACTTAAGGTAGTTCTCGAATTCCCTGCTGAACAACGCGAAAGTTTCTGACCCTTTTTTAAACGCAAAGGCATAAAATGGATAGGCCTGACTGTTGAAGCGATTTGGAATCTAATAGCGTTTTCTATTTTCTGATAAATAAATTACTTATCGAGTTATAAGCGATTCTTGTCATGTGACGTCGTTTTCCCCTTTCTCGCCCTGTTGCGCCGGGAATTCGGTTCAAAGCGTCGACTTTGTCAGTATTTTCTGAAAGATCTTCTGATTTGCTAAAAAATGGAAAACACCGTCCGATTACATAGTTTCTGAATAAGAACACCTGTCAAATTCATGCGTTTCCGAACAAAAATGTGCCAGAAAGTAGCTGCCTAGGATTTGAGAACGGCCTTGGAACGGCAAGATGTGGGGTAACGCCTTCTTCTCCCACTTATGCTTTGCTTGGAAGGTGACCTAAGTCACAATGAAGAGTCTTAACTCATTTTTAATTAGGAGTCAAAATGATTCCTCCCATTCAAAGGTTAATGATATATAAATATAGACAGAAGTAGGGGGCAAGTCCCCCATATCATTAAACTTTTGATAACAAAGTTTTAAAAATTTTTAATGTAATATAGATGATATTAGTGTTAAAAGATTATGAAGTCTAGAAGGGGCTTAAGAAGTTGCTGAGGGATGTCAGCCCACCCTGCCCCGTCTGGTTATAGTCGTGATCTTAGCATTTGACTATGAAGTATATTGTCTATCTGGATGAATATACCAACAGATTTAAATATCTTGGAAAGCAAAGAGGATAGAATTGAAGCCGGGTTAAACGCTTGGTAATGGATTATGGTTCCTTCCAATCCTTTTTAATTTTTGTAATATAAATTAAAATGCAAGAAATAATTATTTTTAAAAATCTACAAGTTGGTGGACTATTCCTCATAAGTTATGTTCATATTTTCATAGATGCCACAGGTTACTTTAATAATACTACAATTTGTAGTTTGTGAGTGCTGAATTCGGTTTTCTCTGTTTTTACATTAAATCGGAAATGAAGTTCTTATAATTAGCTTGCTATTGTTATATAAAGAAATTAAAAAACATTACATAGAAAAATGCATCTTTGATTTCTGTTATAAATTTAACTTACTTACATAGTTATTATCCATGATTATTTTTACACAAACTGTGTCTATTACCTTGTATGCAAAATGTAATGTGAAGTTAAAAGTTGATTTATTTTTAAATTTCAGGTGCGAGAAAAACTGCGGGTGGCTGTCGAGAGGGTTGCTGCTCTAGAAGAAGTAGTTAATCAGCAAAATGAAGATGTAAGTTTATGCATAATAATTACCTTGTTTCCTAAAAATGTTTACATGAAATACCAACTTCTGGGGATGGTGTCATATATTTCCAAACCCGGATCGGGGGAGGAAGGGATCTTATCTAGTAAAACACATTTTCTGAATTTAGCATTCTACATAATTTCAGGAAGGAATTTCTAAAACATATTGGCTTTCGAAATGAAATGTACTGCTTATCCTATCAATTGCTTACAACTAGCCAAAGGCAATATTAACAGAACTCTAGGGGGGTCTTTCTTATCCTACTCTTCTACTATCCTGACCTCCGTTGAGTGTCCCCCGGGAAAAAAAGGCGGAACCTTGTAGGGGCGGATCTTTTACCATTTTCGGCTGTTTTAAAGAATACAGTACCATTTTTTTAGAATTGTAGCATAGATTTAAAATTTTTTTAAAGCAAAATAAAAAGAATTTTTGGAAAGCTATAAATAATCAGACTACGATTGTATCTTTACCAATTTTTAAAATGTCAAACAGATTTTTTGCGATAAGACACTAAACATGAATCTTCAATAATCCTAAAGTAACGCACTTATATCACATTACAATTAAAAAAAAATGAAATAAAATTAGAAAGGAACGTGCATAATTTAAATGTTACATGTTTTGAAAGCTACAAAAATTACTAAATTCGAGCAAAATGCGAAAAGATGACACTTCTATATTTCTCCCATTGAAATAACATTAGCTGTTCTGTCTGGGAGGGTCAGTGAAGTGTGAAGTAGCCTCTTAACTAAAACAGGGCAGTCCAACCTTCCTAAGGAGCACAAAAGAAACATGCGAAGTAAGCAGGGGCGCACCTCAACTGGCGACACACAGTGAGGGGCATGACTCAAAACATGGAACAATATTATCTCACTGTAAATAGTGTTAGCGATACACTCACTTATTATCAGTGTTGCCAATTTATCGCGGTTTTGTTATTGTTAAAATTATCTACCACTATTTTCAAATAGTAATATTAGCTTTAATTAATCATGTTTTGTCTGAAATTAAACGAAGCTATTTACGAACATGAGGTAACCATAGGATCTTACTATTCGAGAAATCTATATAAAAATAATTTGTAGAAAAAGAAAAAAGATAAATCCTAGTAAAATTAGGAGTACATTTTTCTGAGAAAGGGCATATCTTCAAAAATGTTTATAGGGTGAGGAGCCTTAAACGCACTTATAATAATTTAAAAGAAACATGCAAATATCATTGATTTTTAAGACAGCAACTTTTATGACTGATTTTTAATTTTAACCCTTTCAGGTCTGGTGGTATATTAATGGCACATGTCTTTTCATTCAGTATTAATTTATCTTAACAAATTTTTTTGTTATTATTTGCATATAATTATTATAGTATATGTCTATACATTTAGTACTAATATGACTTAATTTATGCTTCATCATTTAGTAATAACAAATTGAATAAAAAAATGCTTATTTCTCTTTACACTTCTGACGATTTTTTTATTTCAAACAAATGTTTCACTTTTTAAATTTAAAATATACTTTTCCAAACAAATAATTTGTGATAAAATATAAAAAGTAGTACAAAGTTGTTACGTCTGCTTAATCATGTTGTAACGCGACATTTTTCAAACGTCTTGTAGAATTCTTCCTTATCCTATTGTCATAAGAATATTAATGCAAAATAACTATTTTTCGTTAGATTTCTGTAAATGACATCTTCATTAAGTTTCAGCAAACATTAACTTTTCTGATTTGTATAGCTACTTTTAATATTGTTAACGTAAAAGAATTTTCCCCCCAAAATTTAAAAAAAAAAAAAAAAAAATCAAACCTGGATAGCCCATAACTAGAGTATGTATGCTGCAATAGCCACTCAAAAAAGAAGTTAAGTATCTAATAAAAAGTATATTTTATAGTGTGGTGTTACAGAACATGATAGACACCAGTTGGAAATGTTTCTTGCTAAAAATTATGTTTTTTCTGTCTTCGTGAAAATTATGTTTTGACTACATCATTTAAAATTTGCTTCCTAAAGTATATAAAAACTTGATATTTTTAAGTAAAAACTCTTCCAGAAAATTCATTGTTTATCCATACACATCCTTAATTTACCTATTTTAGATATTTATTTTTAGCATAAGCATTAGATAACAGTATTAAATAAAATTTTATCCAGGCTTTAAAATTCATTTTACATGATGGATAAATGATATTGTAATTTTTATTTAATATTTAGAAGATTCTAATGAACTGTTGCCACAGTCAAAATGCACTAAATAAGGGGCCGTCCACAAATGATGTCACACTTGGAGGGGAGGGGGGTCATGAAATTGTGACAGTTTGTGACAAGGGGGTGGGAGGGGGTAAGAAAAGTGTGACATCACACATTTTGGTTAAAATAAAATCATTTAAAATCAGCAGATTAAATTTTGAAGTTATTCTGAAATTACCAGAATTTAAGAGTATTTTTTATTCGGGGCTAAAACAACTTTCATAAGATTTGTTTTCACTTATATTCCTTTCTTTTCAAAAAAATATATTAATATTTTATTACTAATTGTATTACTTTATTGTATATTAATTATGTTTTCTGTTTAAACCTTAATCTTATTTCATACAAAATAAGTACACAAATCATTTTTACTGTTATGCTTATTAATGTCTGTAGTTATTGTTTAAAAATAAAATTTGAAATATGATCTATAACTTAGTGCTTTGTTTCTGAACTGCAAGTATATGTCTATGTAATATAGTGTGACATGTGACAAGAGGGGGGGGGGTATGATGAAGTGTGACACTTTGTGACTAAGGGGAGGGGAGGGAGGGGGGTAAAAAATATTGAAAAAATGTGTGACATCATTTATGGACAGCCCCTAAGTATAAACTTATGCACAAGGTTATCCAAAAAGTTTTTCTTTTATTTCTTTCTTTCTCTTAAAAAAATATATATAATAATAAAGAATAATATAGTTTAAAATATAGTTATGAAGAATAATAATGTAAAAGAATTTTGTTTTTAAAGTTTTAGAAAAGTTGTGATATTCAAAAAGATGATGATATGTTAGTTATATCTTTAGAATAAAGTCTGTTTTAAATGTTATAGAATGTCAGACATTATTATCCCCTTTTTGATGCTCTTATTGCTGAGAACAGTAGAAATAGTATAATGCAATTAAAAGATGAATACATTGAATATTTGATGACCTATGGGTATTTGTATGAAATAAATTTTAACTGTGCATGCGCGAACTACACCAAAGAATTTTTTTTTCCATGATTTGATAGTCAATTCTATAGAGAAACTTGCATAAAAAGTCATTCAAATATCGCGAAAATTCAGAAAGATACAGGCTTAAATTGGCCTATGGGATTTCCTCCCCAATTTATCAATTAGCTTACTGTACTGCCTGTATTTTTATTTTGAGTTTTCACGATATTTGACTGGTCTTTTATATGAGTTGCTCTATAGTATTGACTATCAAATCATGGAAAGACAATCTTTGCTGTAGTTCGCGCATGTGCAGTTAAAATTTATTTTATCCAAATACCCATATCTCATCAAATATTCAATATATTCATATTTTAATTGCATTATACTATTTCTACTGTTCTTTGTCAAGTTTTCGGAAAGCAGTGTTAAATTTGGTTGAAAACTCTACATGCTATAAACAAAAACCTTTTGAATTTTTCACAGAAACATTGACATCTTTATGAATATACATGCTATGCTTACACAAATGCACACAAATATTGAACAGGACCTACATAGTCATTTGCTATAGTGACAGATCACTTTGAGAATTTTCTGGTACTTAGTTGAACGCAAATATTATTTTATTATTAAAATTATTATCCCCCCCCCCCTAATTATCCTTGCGACAAAATCTTCACTGAAAATTATGAAGTCAAACATGTTCTTTACATTCTTGAAGTTCAAGGACAATTCGTAAAGAATTTCCGTTGATATTCGACAAAACATCTAAAATCGAAAAAATCTGTCACTGCCTTTAATTTTTGGACATCAGTGTATTTTAATGATGTTATGGTACTTCAAACATAATGAAATTTAAAAAAATCACTGAGGTGCACTAGAGCATATTTTCTATAAATTGAGGAGTGCGTAGCATTTATTTATAGAGATGCAGGGTACATTTAGGTTTATTATCTCAAATTATTTTATGATCTTGATGCAAAAATTATACCCAAATTTTCTTTTAAAATTATGGGTTACGTGAAATACACAGGGGCACAAATTATGTGAGTAAATATTGTATTTTTAAATTTAGGTGCATCTGTGAAACTAAAGGTATGTTGCTGAAAACTATAAAATAATATTACAAAATGTTTCTCTTAGGAATATTTTAGATCCTATTTTTCTTTCTTCAAGCATTCCTTCTACTTTTTAACCTCTGTGCTAAAAATCTAAAGTTTTCTTTTCTCAGTTTAAGAATATTGAATTTAATTAATAATGAATTTTTTATGTTGAACATTAATCAAAATTTTATCACACAGTGGAATTAAATGATTTAATTACTAATATTGCTAATAAAATAAAATTAATATTATAAGAAAAATTTCTGTTTCTTGTATATTTTGCCTTATTTTTTTAAAATCTTAAATCAAAAGAAATGGGATGCTATTTTTCTGTAGTATTTACTTTCATAGAAAAATTATAAAACTGGGTGTTTGAAAAAACTTTGTTTTAGTTTTTAATATTTGTTCATTCTCTAATAATATTGGGTCCTTTTTCATAGAAACCCTGAGATTTTTTGGGCAAAGAAGTCATCCAAGTGGTTTTTGAGGACTTCCAGGGAATTGAAGTTCTTGTTATTCAAATTGTTCTGTAGTGCACGGAACAAGTGATAATCTGAAGGTGCAAGATCCGAAGTATACAGTGGGTGCATTAAAACATCCCATCCAAGCCGCAATAATTTTTCCCAGATCATCAGAGAAGCATGCGGTGTGGCGTTGCCATGGTGGAACACAACGCCCTTTCTCTTTGCCAATTCGGGCCGCTTCTGGTTGATTGGTTGCTTTAATTTGTCCATTTGTAAGGAGTATTTGGTCAAATCAATCGTTTGGTTGTGTGGTAGCAGTTTATAATAGGCAACTGGCAGACCACGGTCCACATCTGGACCGCGGAAGGTCAAATCGTGGACTGCCAAATATTTTCAATTTGAATAAATAGTTTATTAAAATTTACGTATAATAGATACGTTTGAACGATAGTCTCATCAATGTTTCTTATATTTTACAATAAATAGCATGATTAATTTGATTTTTTTAATAATGATACATAGACACTCTTATGTGAAACGCAAAATACTGCATTGGGGCACAGGCGGCGGAGGGAGGGAGTGAATAACAGACTTCTAATAAAATTGAGTCATAAAATGAGAAATAGACTTCTTGACGCTAACATAACCCGCCACCATCACGTGATGCCCAGTACAACAGCGCCAAGCCAAACGGATTTTTCCCATCAAAATCTGCTTGCAATTTCTGAATCCCCACTAAAATGTGTATATAAAATTTTTCAGAACGTATACTTGTATATATAGTAATTTTTCATAACAAATAGCTGATTTTTCTATTCTATAGTGTATGTATGTATCTGTAAAAATAACAAATTAAAATTAATAAGTGCTAATATTATTTAAGCATTTTTTCTCTGGACCTCAATAAAAATTTTCAAAAGTATTTGTATCTTACTTAAAATTACTTGCCAACCCCTATAATAGACTATTCCTTTCCAATCCCACCAGATACAGAGAATGGTTTTCTTCGGGTGTAATCCAGCCTTTGCGACCGTCTGAGCCGTCTCTCCGTGCTTTGACTATGATCTTTCTCGACTGACATTATTGTAAAGAATCCATTTTTCATCACCAGTGATCATACGTTTCAAAAATGGTTCATTTGTAAGGCATTTGAGCAGCGAATAACAAGAACTTCAGTTCCCTAGATGTCCTCAAAAACCACTTGGATGACTTCTTTGCCCAAAAATCTCAGGATTTTTGTGAAAGAGGGATAATGAAGCTCGTGGAGAGATGGTAGAAAGTTAATTGAACAGAATGGAACATATTTGATTGATTAAAATTATTTTTTTTCACAAATATTTTGCGTTTGAAATTTACTTGATTTTCGCTACGCAGTTATGCATAGATCCAATAATATAACTGAAAATTACTTTTTTTGTATACTTTGGTAAAATTATCTGTATTACTTATAAAATAAGTTTTTAGATTATAATTACTTTTCTTTATATGCATTTAGATTAATTGTATTTGTACTGTTTTTGCAGTTAGGACATTATCGGACTCTTGGGTTTCCTCCTAGTCATGAAGAAATGAAAGGAAAAAGAGAAAACAATAGTGAGAATAAAGTAGGTGGTGGTTAATTTGCAACAATATTCTGACTCTATTATTTAATTATGTTTCTTAGGGGGTGGCAAACTGAGTGGTCACCCATATCTGATAAAAATTAGGATGGTTAACATTTTATAATGCACATAACAAAAATTGATTTATATCATCTTCTTTCCTTAAATCCCTTTACTAACAATGAACATTATAAAAATATTGTTTTTTCTGAAAGTTCACACTGTTTCTTCAATTCTTTTCCTCAACTCTTCTTTGTGCCATATTTGTGAGGATGCTTTGGAACCGCTAAAAATTTCTAGCATATTACTGCCTATTCTTAAAGAATTTTTTGTAGTTGTCTCAGGTTTCTGGAATAATCTGGTAACTGAAAACAAAAAAGAATTGGCATTTTTAATTTGAATGTTGTTGATACCAATCACAAAGTACTTTTCATGTGGTATGCATGTCAATAATTGATATATTCCATTCAGTTTTATTTTAATGTACATCAAATGTTAATTTCTTCTCAAATTTTTATCTACTTTCCATTTTTTTTTTCAATTTACTAGGGGTTTTTTTCATACAGGTTGCCGAAATGTATATGTACAAATTTACATTAATTTTACATTAAATTTAAATTACATTTACATTAACATTAAATTTAAATTACATTTACATTAAATTTAAATTACATTTACATTAACATTAAATTTAAATTACATTAACATAGAAAAGTTATTAGTGTATCAGTAAAGATATCACTCCATTGTATTTTATGTTCAGCTAAGTATTAATTGACAACTCTAATAACAATTTTGTTTTTGATTTGAAATACTCCAGGGGATCATCATTTTATGTGAGGATGCCTTAGGGCTTCTAATACTTTGTTCTATACTAAGCGACCAAATATCCTTTGCCCAGGAGTACTAGATTTTTTTCCCTAAGGAAACTAAAAGCCTAGGCATGATGCTAGTAATAATGTATAGATGAGTTATGTTGAATCTTTCTTTTTGTTGCAGATAGCAAATGGCACAATGGATGCTGGTATGGAAGCATCTAAAGTAATCGAGCTACAAGATATTGTTGAAAAACAAGCTAATGAAATCGTAATGGGACGCAACAAACTCATTGACTTCAGTGGAAAAGTGAGGGAGCTCGAAGACTCCATGTCTTCTGCACAAAAAGAAGTATCGCGCCTACAACAAGAAAACACCAGGCTGTCTAGAGATTTAAGAGAGGTAGGTACTACTTAAAAATATTAATTTTGTATTTTTTGAAAAAATACTTTTTATGTATTATAATGAACAACATCCTACATGTATGCTTGCTTAAACCACATTGTAGTGCAGGCAATTTTCTACAAATAGGAACAAAATATTACAATTTCTACTAGTAGTTTGCTGTATACCTAACATTTAGTGTAAATTTATTTTTTATTAATTTTTCTTTTCTTTCTTTTTTTTTTTTTTTTTTTTTTTGTGGTGATTGTTTGAATAAAAATCATTCTGAAAACTGGAATACAACAAACTTTGTTTACATAATATGGTAAAACCTACTAATATGAAATTGGAAAGAACCATTAAAAATTCTCTTTTAGTTTAGTTTCTGGTCTTAGAAGGTACTCTAGTTTCTTAAAATTGTACTGTCAGGGTTCATATGTCTCAGGGAATCTGGGAATCAGAGAAAAATCAGAGGACATTTTTTGGTTGTAAAATCTCCAAAATATACCCCAAAATTTGAAGAAATTATCAGCTACTCTGGGAAATACAAGCAGTCTCTGCTGTTCGTATGCTCCATAATTTTATAATGAGATCAAACTGAAACATGCCTTCTAGTGTCATGAATGTAAGGTACGCTCGGGTACCCTAAGGTAAATGGAAAATTATATATATTTCTTTATTTTTGAGATTACCTTTTTGGGGGGTGTTAAAAAGTGTTGTTAGCTGTTGATATGGAAATACTATTGATCCTGAAAAATAACTCTCTGTTTTTCTTTGCAAATGAGTGTGAACATTGACTGTATTATTTTTGTTGGGACAATAACTTTTTGCATGAGTATACAGGTTCTGTTTTCATGGGTATTATTGTAGTTTATTATTATTATTTTCTTTGTGCTTTGCTATCAACTGGATCAAAATTTTTAGAGAACATAGACACACAACTTTGGTAATTCAAAATAAAGATTTTTTTTTTCTGAAAATTTATATCTACATTTGTCAATTTGGAAAATATTAGTGATCTTTTCTGTATATAACAATTGATAAAAGTGTTATGTAAATAGAAAATGGAATATAAATTTTTCTTCTTTTTTTTCTTTTTAAGAAGAAAGGGGAGCTTTTTTTAAAGAAATTAAATATAGAATATATATATATTTGTTAAACATAGTTTCAAAATGATAATTTCAAATGTTGGGAAAGCATAGAGGTTCATAACAGAAGATAAAACTACTCTGAAAATGAGTTTTAAAATGTTACCAGTTTTATTTATTTTCTAAAACATTTTATTTTAATGCATCTTAAGTGAAGATTTCCATCAAGTATTTTCAGTTTTGTGTCACAATGTCTGCTTTTATGAGATTAAAAATGTTGACTAAGCTTTGGTAACAAAAAAATTGCTGTTTTATTGTTTTCCTCTTTGTTTCAATTTTAATAAATGAAACATTGACATGCCTTCTTTTTTGCATATTTTACAAAGCATATTATGGAATCACGTGATCCTTCTACTTTCTTTTTAAAAACATTTTCATTTATTCTTTTAACAAAATAAATTATTTTCTTCTCTTTCTTTTAGGCATTTATCGGGTAATTGTTGACTTGGAATTGTTTTCCATTCTCTAAAAAAATTATATTTTATTTCCAGAATAATGCACAAAAAGAAGATCAGGAAGAGCGGATAACAACTTTAGAAAAGAGGTATTTAAATGCACAGAGGGAATCAACATCATTACATGACCTGAATGAGAAGTTAGAGCAAGAGCTTGCAAATAAAGAAGCCCAATTAAAGCTTGTATGATTTTTTTTTTTTCAACCAAACTCTTACTTGATTATTTTCATTACTTTACTGTTTTTATCTTTCATTGATTATATTTTATTTTGTGTAACTAATATGTATTGCTAATGTATTTATTTAAAATAATGTTAGATTATATTTAGTAGCATGTTATCAGTAGGTTGTAAAATAGTTCAGCCTCTTTTATATAAAGGATAGTCAGAAAAAAATAAGAAAGAATTCATTTATGACGAAATTCTTTATAGAAAGTATTTTAATATATATATATATATATATATCTTTTTTTTCCCCCTCAAATTAGTCATCAGTAATTGCTGTACACTTAGTGCAAAGTGTGCCACTCCTAGGAAGTTTGTTTGAGCCTCTGATTTTACATCATTTTTAAAACCACTTATGCTTTTTTCAAGATAATCAAAGTGGTGGCCAGGCCGAATCACCTTTCAGTAACCAAGGGTACACCTTAGCTTATGGCACACATTGAAGGGCGTCATTATTCACATGATTCAAAAAATGCAAGAATATTATCTCCCTTTAGCAGTGATAGTGATGCTTACACATCTGCAGGATACACATATAACAGTGCAATCATTGGGCGCCCTATGATGGAGGTGACTCATTTAAAAAATTGGAACAAAAAGCATATCATAGTAAATTTAATGTTACATTTTTCTGAGGTTTGGGGAGGAAAAGAAGGGGGGGGGGTGGTTATGGGGACTTTTGCATGCAAAGGATCCAAAAACCTTAATAACATCTGTAATTAAAAAAAACATGCAAATATTAATTGTTTTAAGGCAAAGTAACTTTGAAGATGATTTTTTTTTTTAAAGAAAGCTAGAAAAATGAAATATTTGGCACCAAGAGAACCTTCAGAGGACACTGCATTGGACAGCCCTGGTGTCCATCTGTGTTTTTTTTTATGACTTAAGTACTGGTAATATCCTATAAAATAATTGGCTCAAAATAATCTGTACCTATAGCACATGACTATATGGATCTTGTGCAACATTTGTGTGAGTTTTGTTATCTTTAGGTCAAGTGCAGTTAAAATTTATTTCATACAAATGCTCATATTTCAGTAAATAATTTATATATTTATGTTCTAATTGTAGTATGTTGTTTCTACTGTACTTTGACAAGTTTTCTTAAAGTGGTGTTAAGTGTGGATTATTCCTGAGGTATTAGGTACGAGGTATTAGATATTCCTGACCCTGCATGTTATAAACAAAGAACGTGCAAGAAATTCTTGAATTTTTCAAGAAAATTTTATATTTCCATGAATATACATGCTACTTTTGCACTAATAAACCCAAATGTTGCAGAAGATCCATGTAGTCATTTGCTACAGGTGCAGATCATTTCAAACATTTTATTTTACAGTGTGATCGAAAATATTATTTTTTTATTGAATGTATTGTTAGTCCTCTAATTGCCCTATTGACCAAACATTTGCTGAAAAATATGAGGTCAAACATATTCTTTATATTCCTGAAGTTCCAGGAGAATTTATCAAGTATTTCTCTAGATATTCGACGAAACATCTAATATCAAAAGTATCCGGTGACTTTTGGTCATACAGTCTACGTCTCCAATCTGGTTGTTGATTTACTTTATAAATTAATGCATTGTTTAAATTATTTTTCCGGTTATTAAAATAATAAGATTTATTTCCTTTTCAAACTGTTGAATATTTGTGTTAGTATTGTTAAGATAAATAAAGCTCAAGTAAATATTTCATCAATATTAGTGTAATATTCAATTTAATGATGAACCATGATAATATAGATAATAACTTAAAATTAATTATTCATTTATTATAACTTGTTCATTTTCAATAATGAAATTTGAATTAAAGATTGAGCTAAACATTCATTTCAGTAAGGCTGATAATATGTTACTGAATGTTTTACTTTCTTTCGATATTTTAATCATGTGTTACTTTCTCGAAATTTAGAACACCTATGAAAACTACCTCCACATATGATATATAGCACAGGCCACCATGAATTATATTATTTTTAAATATACATGAATAATGTTTTGTTTAATGAATATTTGAAACTTGGTAAAAGTGTTAAAATATGTTTTATCTTTTGAAATTTTATTTTTTAATGAGACTTAACCCTTTCATCACATAGCTCAATTTTGATCACCCATTGCACACTGAGTCAATTTGATCCACACTAATTTTCATCAAGCCTCATCTCTGGCAATTTAAACCAAATGTTTTACAGTTTTTTTTTTATAGCTTTTGTACTGTACTTTAAGATTATTTCAATAGAGAATAATTCATTTAAACAGGACTATGTTTTTAAAAATGTCAATTTTACTTAAAAGTTACACTAAATACATTTTTTTTTAATAAATTAAAATCTCAAACAAAATTATAAAGTTCAATTGTCATGTTAAAAAAGTGCTATCTTATAATTTCAGTTAATTAATTGGAAACTCATTTTCAAAGTATGTATATTTTGATACCCGAAAGTGCAAGAAAAGAGTGTTAAATTAGTGTGTTTTCATAAAAAAAAAAAATATATATATATATATATATATATATTTATTTATTATTCAAAAATTGCACATATTTGCTCAGTTATAATATGAAAATGAAAAAATTGTGAAAATGATAATAAAAATGCCAAAACTCAATCTTTCAAAAAATCGTTTATTCCACCACTTGTTGCAATTTTAAGATCGTAGATGCCATGTTGTCAATAATTAATAAGAAACAGGTTTCGAATAATTTTTATTGTGTTTGTCATATTTAATTGTACATGAGTCAAAAAAGAACAAAAACAAAGTTATTAAATAACATTTTTTCAAGCATGGGCACGTGACACACATGGGTTAACGTGACCCGAGCTCAATTGTTACATGTACACTGAATATACTATTCACTAGTCTATTAGCCCTATTAGTGCAACGGGAATCAAACTTTTTTGTGTACATTTGCCATCTGGTCGTACAAATTGCTTTCCAATGAAAAATGAAGGTGAAAAAAAGTCTGTGGGTTAAAAATGGCTCTGTGTGCTATTGAAGGGTTAAAATTATAAAACAATTATTGGTAAAGATTGCATTATGTTTCCCAATTTATGAAAACTTAAAAATCAATGCTAACCTTCTAAATGTTTGAACTGTCTTTTTCCATCATGTAACTTCTAAATTCAGAGGCCTGAATTTTATAGTAAAATTTGAAATTTATGCTCATGTTGAAATTCATGTGCATAAGGTTTTCCAATACAAATCCTCATACTGTGTTTTTCATAGTTATTTTTTTTTATGAATCATTAAATGAATTTGTAAAAATTCTCCCACACACTTAGAGGGTTAAGTTTTAATAAAAACATTTCTGTTTTTAATAATGAGACATAGATATGTAAAGTGGATATTCATGTGTTTTTCATTTTGTTTACTTTTATTTTTGATTTTTAAAAATTATTTTTAAAAGAAAGGGGTAAATCAGTTTATGACTGCAAAAAGTGAAATTTTTAATATATCTATCTTTTTGCATTTCTTATTATTATTTTGTAACATTTATTATGAATTGTTTGTTTTCAAATTTTTATACAAAAGTCTGAGATTTACTATATGGCTGCTTTAAGTGACCATTTTCTTTCTATTCAGAGTGAAGAAAAAATTAAGGCCTTTCAAGAAAGACTAGAACTAGCTGAACAAAAGCTTAGCCAATTTTCTAATAAAGGTGAATCACCTGGTGATGGAAGTGAAGAAGCTAGAAATAAATTAGATGCTCTTACTCAAGTAAGTATTTTTCTTTTCAACTGAAACTTTATTAATGATCTTTTTTTCTCCTCTCTCTCTCTTAGCTAAATATAAATCTTTGTTTGGGCCCGAGTATATGTGTCATTTGCTTATCTTCTTGCTTCAAGTGTATACACACACTGCATGAGCCAAAATAATTATATGAGAGGGGGGGTAGGAAAGAGAGAGAGAGATGGAAAATGTTATTGGTTCATGTTTACAACTTGATGTTTATAATTGTTTATGCTCAGTCAATTGAAAAAAGTTGTTTGAGCATGGAATTAATAAAGGTTTTTGTTTCTAAATATATCCTAGAAATGTTGCAAAACATATTTCACTGTTATTGATAAAAAACAAGGGTAGATAAGCCCTGTATTTTTAGCCAGGGATTTCATAAAAATTAAATGATCTCCTTAAAGCCACTAAATGTTATTTTTTTATAGTTGGTCATATAATCACAGGCCTGTTTTAAGTGCAAAAAACAAGAGTAAATTATAAAAATAGCCTTTGAAAGTGAATGTGTTTTCCTCTTTTTTGCACATTTCGGCATTTTTGAAAACTTTTCTTTTGTATTTCAGTTAGAGGGATGCCATGAACCAAAATAACATGTACCTCATTTGATAGCAAATTGTTTAAGCTTTTGAATAATGGTAAAGTTATTTTGGTTTATCGAGTACTTCAATGGAAAATATACAATCTCTGCAAGAATCAAATTAATGTCCATGTCTGTATACCTTCTGATAGAGTATTTTTCTTTATCTACAAAAACAACTTTTCAAAAGTAAAAAAAGCCAAGCGTAAAAAAAAGAAGAAAAAAAAGTTGTGGCTAAAAAATGGTGTGATATCAAATTTCCAAGCTATTATATTACTTATTTAACTTTTTTCCATTAAATAAGTTATCATATATATAAGTCGAGTGCCTACGTATATGTTAATAGAAATCGTTTTCTCCTGTACTAAATACATCCTAACAAGTTTCTGAAAATTCAATTTTTTTCAAATTATGCATGATGGGCTTGGCGGCCATCTTTGCATATTATTCACAAAATTCTAAGCACTCAAATCCGAAGTTCAAAATTGTTATTTAAGCAAATGGTTTAAGAGTTTCATTTATAGACTTATATGCTCTGAAAATTGTGTCTTAAGATAATGATGACTTATCTTAAAGATTCATCTTATGATTTATTTTTTTAAAGTAATTAATAATTTCAAACTAGTAAAAATCAATTTATCAAAATATCAGTCTTATCTAATTTATCTGTCCGTAGTTAAAATCTGAAGTTCAAAATTGTTATGAACATATTACATTGCAAACATATTACGCTTTTACTTTAGAAATATGGAAAGATAGCCGCCAAGCCCATCATGCATAATTTGAAAAAAATTGAATTTTCAGAAACTCGTTAGGATGTATTTAGTACAGGAGAAAACGGTTTCTATTAACATATACATAGGCACTCGACTTATATATATGATAACTTATTTAATGGAAAAAAGTTAAATAAGTAATATAATAGCTTGGAAATTTGATATCACACCATTTTTTAGCCACAACTTTTTTTTTTCTTTTTTTTTACGCTTGGCATTTTTTACTTTTGAAAAGTTGTTTTTGTAGACATCATTTCTTTTTTTTTTAAATAGATTAAACATAATTTAAATAATCTAAACATGAGAAATAATTTAAAATTACATTTTACTTTCAGTCATTGTTTAAAGGGTTAACTAGAAATACCAGTAGATTTTTCAATTAAACTAATTACACTCTAAAAAACAACATACTAAATGTGGCTTGTTATAATACTTGTTATCCTCCGTTAAAAAATATCACTGACGTATCCATGAAATGAATAAAAATGGAATGCGTACATAGCGTGTCAGTGCTGCATTTGATATCAAACATGATAACACGCTTTTTTATTATTAGCACTAGCTGGCTTCGAACGCTAGCGGGCCCCTAATTTACATCGGGGCCTCGAATCTCATAAAACCTTGAATAAGATAAACCTCGAACCAAACGAACCTCCGACCTGGTTTCCTGCTGCCTTCGGCACCAGATAATTCCTTACTTTGCACATCGATTAGTATAAACCTCTAACCAAATGAACTTCCAACTTGGGTCCCCGCTGCCTTCGGCACCGTATAGCAGTCGTGCTGCACACGCTCAAGTTCCTTCTTCCACCAGCAGGTAGTGCAATCTGTTCTATATGAACCTCGGGCACTGAAATCGTTAAGGCTATAGATGTTGAGTCGAATATGCTATATCCCGTCGTGATCCAGCCCATAGAAACAGAGATAGGAAAGCGCCTCCTGGTGGTGAAAGCTAATCGCGTTTGGGGGGCAAAGGGGGGGGATGAACACCAGAGACATATTAGAATTAAGCGGTCACAGACCTTTCCAACGATGTATCACATGAGGGGTATGTGCAAAATTTAGAAAATACCCCTCCTCCCCCCCTGCGTAATATGATTAAGCGTTCACAGACCTTTCCAACGATATATCACATGAGAGGTGTCGGAAAATTTATAAAAGTGCCCCCTGGGGGGGGGGGGGTGAAAGTGGGAGGATGGTTCCGAAGATACATAATATGAATACGCGGTCCCAGGCCTTTCGAACAATATATCACATGAGTAGTGTCGGGGGGGGGGGGCGCAAAATGTGGGGGTGACACCTGTGATGCATAACATGAATAAGTGGTCACAGCCCTTTGTAACGATATGTGACATGACGGATATCGTTAAAATTTAGAAAAGTGTCCCCCCCCCCTTGTGTAGGCAAAACGCGCTCCGCCCCTCACTATAATTTTTGACGCAGCTTTATTTTTAAAATTTATGTTCTGTGTTATAAAATATCGTTAAGTTTCAAACAGATAGCCTTATTATACTTCCTAATTTTGTTCACGCCCCTCCCCATCCCCTCCCCGAAATGTGATGCGCCATTCTTTTTTATAGTGTTTTTATCATGTATTATAAACTATCTTAAAGTTTAAAACAGATCGCATTGGAATTTAATATATTTGCTGAAATTACTATTATATATAGAATAATACAGAAATAAACCCTCCTTTAGCTTGTAATTAAGATATACGAACAATTTTTAGAATTTCTGAAAGCTGATTTTTATTTATTTATTTATCTATTTATTTATTTTTTGTTTATTTATTTATTTATTGCATTGCCCTATGCATGTTTGGAATTTCTTAGCAATTTCTTAGATTTACTTTATTTTATTCAACTAAACATTGTACTGTTACAATAAATTTAAATGGAAACTTCACTTCTAAAACAAAAATAATTTAACAACTGGATTTCATTAATTTATAGGAAAATGACGTGAAAGGTTTTCCTGCAAACAAAATGCCTGTCCTTTACCGTGTTTTTTTTTTTTTTTTTTTAAATAAATTAATCACATTTAATTAATTTCAAAAATTTTGTTTACGTTTGGAAAGAAATTTTAAATGCTGATTATACATTTTAGAAGGTACATCTTCCCTCAAAAACTAATTTATTTTTAAAGATCTTTCTAAAAATGTAAATTATATATTTAAAATATTTTTAAAAGCATAAACACTATGTCTGATTACTTTATTTTACAATATTACAAGAACACGCATTTTATAAGACAATTAAGTACACTAATCAAACATGAGTGAAAAATCGACCTGGGCCAGGACTCGAACCTGGGACTTTGTGCGTGCCGTGCTGACGCGCTGCGACTGAGCCACCCAGACAGATATCCTTGCACGGCAATTTCTCATACTTATTCATGTTGGAAACAGTCATCTGCCACAGTTTGCAGTCATATTTAATTGTCTGATAAAATGTGTGTTCTTATAATTATGAAGTTTTATTTTTTTGAAAAAATCTTCAGAAGAAAATGGCTGACTTGCAGATGAAATTTGATGTGGTTATAATCTGTAACTGATTTGTGCTATTATAATACAGATGGTACATGGTCGTTGGCAGGTTTTATCTCTGTTTTGGCATAATTTTTTAATCGCCAAGATAATTAACAGTTTTTTGCTAATTAAGGATAGAAAATATTTTTTTTTACACTGGATTTTATATAAAAGCACATAGATTATGTAATTACTTGTCCAAAAAGGCAATCCTTTTTTTATTCACCCCAATATTAAGGCCTGTAGGTTGTTTGATAAAAAAAAGTTTGACGAAGAAAAAAGTGATCATTTTAAGTAACTCGACGTTTAAAAAAAAAATCTATATCTCTGTTTATAAATCACTTATGAAGATGAGTTTGGTCTTAAATTGAAGAAATTCTTCCTTAGATTCTTCTAGTTTTCGTTTTTTTTTCTGCGACGCTTGGTTTATTTGATATCTGATATTTTAATCTGCATGTTTCGTCGATTTAACATTGCGAAGTTGCTTTCTGTAAGTAAGCAGTAGCGGTTTTTAGTCCAGTTCTTGGCGTTGTTTGTGCGGCATTTTTTTTTTAAAGCTTGGCTTGGCAGAGCGACCGCCCTGCTTGACAGAGTAGTGACATGAGAACTGTAAAATTTTATTGGAAAAACACCAGACTGGGAGTACCTGCCATTATCACAAAAGTAATGTTTGTTTATAGATTTACAACTCACCCAAGCATATATCTCCAAGCTCTTTAATGTTGGTTACTATAGTTTTAGAAAGACTGCAAATATGAACCTTGAACATATGAGGCTATTCTAATAAATATACTCTAGTATTCAAGCAAAAAGGTTAGCACAAGAGTTGTAGGATGTTATGTGCATGTTGCTGATGTGTTGTGGTATCTGAGTTGGGCATTTACAACTAAAAGTAAAAAACTAAATGTGCAATATGCACAAGTATGCAGCATTATTCCTGTTACATCATTTCACAAAATGCTGCAACAAGATGGTCTAATGATGATTCATTGGAGGAAAGTAACATAAATGCTTAGTTAAAAGTTAAATTTTTATTTAATAAAAATATAATTTCAAATTATTTATTTTTCTATAATAATATTTTTACAAAAAAAACTTTGTTTTCACAGCTTGTCAATGTGCATGTTACTTAAGACATATGTCATGTGGCATGGTTGATGGGCAAAAAAGAAAAAAAGGCTGTTAAAATACATATTCAGTGAGATCTCAAATTTCCTACCAATCTTCTTTGAGTATATCTATATTATAAAGGACAAACATGTCTGTACGTAATGCTAACGTCATTTTGCGAATGACAACACTTGATGATGCAGTTGCGATTTTTACCGCTGCCATTTTTAAAATCTCTAAACATTCCATATTTTCAATTTTTACATCTTTATATACAAAAAATAATCTACTTTCAGATGCAATATGTTTGAAAACTGTATCACAATTTACTCATTTATTATAGCATTTAAATTAAACTTCAAGCTTTTTTTTTTAATTCTATCCTACTGCTTCCAGACGATTACAAAATATTAATCCGTTTGCACTTTAAACAATATAAAAAGTTCAGCATTTGTTTCTAACTAATATTCCATAACGAAAATGAAATGTCATTAAGCAATAAATAAAACACAAATTTAACAGATATGTAATAATCGAAATAAGCGCTTAAAACCATTGAAATTATCAGAATAAAAGGAAAACTGCTGCAGATAATGAAATTTTTAGCGATTTCTTCGATTATTAACTTCTGACCCAAAGCCAATGCGAAATTAACGCTTTTAATAAATAAATTTCAAAATTTTATTTGAATATATAATTGACATATCTACCCTATATATATATATAAAATCCTAATGAAACGAATTTATGAAACGATTTTATGAAACTACTGATTAAACGACTGATTATGTTTCAGGGCTATTTTTAATAAAATATTAAACGCTTGATGGTGAAATTAATACCAATTGTCCATAAAAATCCGTGGATGTCAAAACTGGTAATAGAATTTTGAAATTGGAATTAGTTTTCGAGATATTAATTTTTTTCTAATTTTAATGACATTTCTGTAATGATGGCAACTAATTACTCAGTTTTTTTGTGACAAAAAAGGGAAAAAAATAAAAAAGGATCCCGATAGCAGGCCTGCCATTTGCTACTAAAATGCTACTTTTTGCTACTATTTTCAGCTTCAGGAGACTAAGGCAACTTTTTTAAGCAAAAAAGGCTTGAAAAGCAACTATTTCTGACAAATAGGCAACTATTTTATGAAAAAGGAGACTTTTTGAAATTTTTATTCTAGCTTTTTCAAATACATGTTGCAGGAAATATCAAACAACAATAAACTTTTTATACCATTCCAGTACAATTTTTCCAGATGTTCGATACCACCATCAAACAGCACTTTTCTTGACCAAGAGTCAATTTCACTCATTTTTCTCTTAACTGTTCTAATTGCTGCTGCATAATAACAGTAAGCAATTATTATCCTTTGATCCCCCAGTATATGTAGTTTTAAATCATTTAAAATTCTATTTCTCAAACGAAAAAAAAAAAGTGCCCTATTTGTTGCTCACTAATAACAATAAATAAATAAATCATCTAAATAACCTCCTCCATTAAAAATTTTCTGCTTCCTCCTTTGCCCCTTCACCCACCCCCCAGCCCTCTCACCCTCATGCTGCATTTCAAATTGTTTTAATCTCTCTCTTTTTTAAGAAAACACATCTGCCCTACTTATTGATCACTGCTTCTAATAACAATAAATAACGATCATCTAAATTCCCCCCCCCCCCTTCATTCAAAATTTACTCTTCTCCCCCACACAGCATACAAGGAAATTTAAAATCTGTATTTTTATATTTAAAAAATTCTCCTGTCCTACTTGTTGCTCTCTAGTCCAATAAATAAATAATCAGGCTTATAAACTTACCCCTTCCTTCCCAAATTTTTGGTTCTCCCCTTTGTCCAACCCCTCCAGCGTGTGGATTTTTAAATCTTTCAAAACTTTATTTTAAGAAAAATAATTCTGCCCTATTTGTTGTTAACTAATAATACATTACATAAAAAAAAAATAATCATCCACCTCTCCCTCTCGAATTTACATTTCTCCCCCTTCCCCCCTCCAGTGTAGAAAGAGGTTTAAAATATTTATTTAGAGAAAAGTCACACCTAATTGTGTTATAATATGGGCTTAAAATATTTAAAACTATTTATTTTAAAAAAATCTGTCATATTCATTGCTTTCTAGTAACAATAAATAATTAATCAATCATCTAAAATACCTTCATGCCTAATTTCTGTTTTCTCCAATTTAAAACTTTTTAAAATTCTAATTTTATAAAAATTTTTTTTTGCTGTATTTGATACTTTGTAATAATGATAAATATCAATGACCTAGATTCCCTCCACCCTGAAAATTTTCATTTGTAAATAATTTTTCAAATGACGCCAACTATGTTGTGGTATTCTACAAAAAATGTCATTTCAAAGGAAGCAAATATACACGTAAAATAAAAACTTGTCTTATACTGTAGTTTCAAACTCTTTAAAATTCCTTAAATCTGCAGTTTAGGAAAAGTTCCAAGAAAGATTTCTTGAAGTTCATTAAGTAAAAATGAAATGCTGGAAATATCACTATTACATATCTGCAACTAACAAGAGTTGATCAAGTGTTGATCCAAAAGTTGCAGCAAACTAAACTCAAATGTCATGAAAACTAGAATGGATTT
Organism: Maratus michaelseni; assembly: GCA_963931845.1. Taxonomy (NCBI): domain Eukaryota; kingdom Metazoa; phylum Arthropoda; class Arachnida; order Araneae; family Salticidae; genus Maratus; species Maratus michaelseni. The sequence goes on from OZ007597.1 coordinate 275,944,681, forward strand.
ACTTTTAACAATTTTGCTACATACTAATTAGATGATATGTAAAAACAGTACTGAATTTGTGCAGGTTGTATATAAAATGTTGTATTGTTGTAGTCAGAAAAACTTACTCATTTTTATGGAAAGATCGAGGAATAGTCAGAAAATTTGTAAAAGAGAAATCATTAAGATTACTGTGACTATTTTGGTTAATACTTTATATGCAACTATTTTGCTACTAAATCAGCCATGATATGCGACTAATTTTGCTACTATTTTTGGCTTCAAAGGCTACTAAAGCAACTATTTTGAATAATTTTTGGAATGGCAGCCTTGCGATAGGGATTATTGATTTATTTTTATTCGTCATTTTCAAATTGAAATTGAATTTATCTTTTATTTCAATCGATAATGAAGACAAGATTGTGATTAAATTACGTTTTTCACGAAAATTTGAAAAAAAAAAAATCATATTTCTATCGTCAGGATTCAATCGTCTGTCAGCATCTATATATTTAAAACACTAAGCATTTTCTTTCGACAATTCGTGAGAGCAAACTACTGCATCAAATTACACCATTCTTTTTTTTAATGAAAGGTATTTGGACACAGATTTGTTATCGTACATTCGTTTGTTCGAAAATTTAATTAATTAGCCGTAATTTTAAATTAAACTTTTACTTCTGCGTATGACGTCATAAAGTCTGCAATCGGTTAACGCCCATTATTGCGAGTCACAGAGTAACGAGAAACTCACTGGTTGCGAGGATGAAAGAAAAATAATAAATATTAAAAGCATGTGGCTTTTAGGCCGAATTTTTTAATTTGCAAGTTAAATTTCGGTAAAAATATTTATCCGCATGTTTTATAAGCGAATAAAAATTCATTTATTCTGACGTCACAGGAATATTGTCCATTGAGTTTATTTTATCATTATGCATTATAATTTTGTTGATGCCATTTTTTCATTACAATTAAATACAAAATATATTTTTATTTGCATACATGGTGTTTAAACACAAAAGTAACGTATACAAAATACGTGTGAAAAGTTTGCGCCGGTGAAAATGACGCTCTGCTTAGCTTAAAATGCATTTTAACATTGATAAAACTAAAAAGAAAAATTTATATGATTGTGTCAACATGGCGTAATTTTAACTGATTTTTCCATTCTTAATTATTATAAAGATTAGAATTAGAGACTTTATTGATTGCTTCATCTTGATTGCATACCTTGATTACATGTTACCAATAAATTTTTTTAAATTATAGGTTAGAAGATTTCTTTTTTTAATAAAAAAATTCACAAAAGTAAAGGATTTCAGAAAAATTAAAATTATGGTAGAAAAACAACTTGAATTAATGATTGTATTTTTAGTTAGAATAAACAATGTAAAGCTAATATTTTATAGGAACTATTTTAGTAGGTTTATTATAAGTTAATTTACACTTCCTTATTAGAGGCAAAGTCCTGTTTCTTTCACTATGAATTTCTCTTTCGATATCAAAAAATCGTAGTCTACTTTTGGACGCTAGCCAAAACACAGTGGAAATTTTTAGAAATGTATAACGGTTGTGACAACAAACGGAGCTATCGCTTTAGCTTTCATCACGCTTACATCACTTCTAAATACTACAAATTTAAATTTTTTACTACGTTTTACTACATTTTACAATTTCAATTCTTACACAATCAATTAGAAAATTTAGCTTTCGATTAAAATTTATTTGAAAACTGCCAATTAATTTAACGACTTTTTAAATAATTTTCAAACATGAAATATTTTTCAATTCTATCTCAACAATGACCATTTGCTTTAATAATGTAAAATAGCCCATAGGAAAGTTGCCACAATTGAAAATAGATTTCCCTACCCAACATGAAAAGTGAAAATAATAATAATAATAATAATAAAACCTGATAAATCATAAGATCAGATTATCCATAACATAGAGCATTTTGGCGCTAAACTAAAATCTTTCAAAAAAAAAAAAAAGAAAAAAAAACTATATATCATTTTATTATGATTAACATAAAATTGATATGTTGAATTCGTTGATGTATATGTTGCATAAGAATATGCTAGGAACTGTATTTTATTATTTTTTTTAAAGATCCATTGGATATTTAACTGTATAAGAGGGAAAAGATCTCCGACTGTGATGGAAAAGGAATAATCATCCTGATTATGTAAAGGGACCGAAGATACCATACAAATAAAATACACTTGAAAACATTAAAAATCTCCCTCATCTACAGATTGAAAAAATTCTTCATCTTTAAATAAAAATTGAAAATTGAATAGCTTAAAACAATGGATGCGTTTTAGAAGATACGGATTTGAAACGAACAATGATTAAAGAGGATATTTAAAAACTTTTAATTTAAACATTTTAAAACTTTTTTTAACGTCGCCTTTGGGCAGATGCAATGCACATGCGCATAGGAGCTCATTCGGTTGCATTATCAGAGCAGGGGGGGAAGGATGTGTGCTTTATTTACTATGTTCTTTTATTTACTGAATATGAGATGAAAGTAGGGATATACTATTTTTATGATACTTCATAGGTCCATGAAATTTCTTTCTTGCCGTGGGGAATTTGGCAGCAATGTCAAACTGATTTGCATATCACAGTTGTTTACGGATTGTTTGTTTGGAGTTTGCATCGTAAATAGTACTGTATTTCACTGGGGGTAAAACTTTTAAAATAAAATATTTGAAAAACTGTTTCATACGTTCTTATGTATAAAGAAGCTTATTTTACTGATATTGTTATAGTAATTTTTTTCCGTCAAGTTTTGACGGGTTTCATCTAGTTTCATATAAAAATACTCTCTGGTGGTGTTAGGAGGCAATCTAAAAAAAAAAAAAATTACGAAATGTAAAAAATCTATTACAGTTTTCAATGAAAAAAAAAAAAAAAGGTTTTCACCTATATTATCTATTCCGGGAAGTCCAGGTTGGATGCCCTAGTTACATTAATATCAGTTTACAGAGAACATTGGGCAATGTGCTTATCAAGAAAAATTGTATGATTTTGCATTTGAAAATTCAAAATTACATTACTACTTCATGGTATATTTTATCAAGTGCTTTGTCTGCTGCTTCATTTATGGTTGTATAGTTAATGGTTGTTTTCTTGTTCTTTTATGTATCATTTATTCTACAGAGCTTTTATTTATTTTAATTAGATTCATGAAAGACAAGGCAGCGTCGAAGAAAGACTCTTAAGGTTAGAACAACAGTTAGAAGAAAAAAGCACAGAACTATCTAGGGTAAGCTAAGTATATTAAACACTTATAGTAAACTTTCACTGTTTGGCTCAGCAAAACTAAAAATACTTCTTAAAATAACTTTAAGTATTTCTCTATCTGTAATTGCTTGTTTGTTTTCAGTTCCAAAAATATAAAATCAAAAGAAAAAATAATTTTTTTCTTTTTAAAAACTTGTTAGCTTATTCATCACTTATGCTTAATTTTTTTTTTAAATAAAATTCTGAAAAAACATACATTTAATTAAAATTGTGTTAGCAGAATTAGTGAGAAAAAAAAATCTATGATTATTTACAAGAAATGCTTATCAAATTCTAGAATGCCTTAAAGTTACAATTACTTTTCTGAAAATGTAAAGAGATGTGCATAGAGATAGAGTCAAGATAATATCTTATTTATTCATTCCATTCTTAAATATGTAAACCTGTTGTAATTTTTTTGCATATCCATACTTTATTATTTAATTAAAATTTGGTTTGGCATTTTGGTGCTAAAGAACTTATTCATTTGTCTTAGATGCTTACAAAAAAAAAAAAAAAAAAAAAAAAAACTCTATTTAAAATAATAAATAAATAAATAAAAACTATCTTTGCTTATAATCAATTTAAGTTGTATTTTTTAATGGAAAAATGTGAAACACCTACTTAGAAGGTTAAGTACAGAGGAAAATATATATAGGTAAATGTTTGAGTTTTCAAATAAATAAATGCTAAAAATTCATACTTAAATTTATAAATGCCCACATACATTCAGCCTTTAATTATAAATATACCCCTTGCTATAAATGTATTGTCTCTAAAAATACTAATTACATTTGTTAAAATAAAATTATTTATGAACTTAGGATTTCATTTTTGTATATATCGATGAACTAAAATTTATATGCACAGCAATCTTTAAGATTATTTCCTGATACATTTTTACATTAATTTTTAATTAGCTGCAGTTTTTAATCAAACAATGTATTTTAACAAATGTTAGTGTATTATGTCAAAAACCTTTCATATGGTACCTCATTCATCATTGTGCATTTTGTATGAGCATAAAAAAAAAATTTTGACATCAGAAATCATATATATGATAATATAAGTTTATATTTGAAAATAGATTTGGTGTTTAAACCTTATACATTCTTAGCAACAAATAACTTATACCCACTATATTAAAGAGATCTCTTTTGTGTATACATACAGTCCCTGGCCAAATTATTAGATGCAGTTGTTTTTATTATAATTTGTTAAATATCTGGAAAGATACATGAGGAATTATCTTGAAACTTTAGGAGTGTAAACAACATGATCAACATCATATATTTCCTAGAAGATTTTTTCTTGAAACCCCATAAGGGGCCGTCAACAAATTGAAGAAAAACGAATACGTTTTTGATAACCCTGTAAAAACCAATATCACAAAAGCGTTGAAACAGTATCACACGCTTAGGAGGCTTATTGTAATAATTTGGGTTCATTTTTATGAAGATAGCATGTATACTCGAAGAGAAATTCAGGTTTTTATAAAAACAGTCCCGAATTTTACTAAGTTTTTTGCTTATAATTTGCAGAGTTTTTAATATAAAAACAAGTTATTTTCAGAAAATATGACAAACAAAATTATATACAATAACCTGCAATCAGAATTAAAAAATAATAAAAATTGCATGAAAAAAATGAGCAGGTTTACAAAATATTTTTTCACTGTGCATGCGCGAATTCAATCAAAATATACTGTGCATAATATATTAGCTAAATATATAGACCAACTTTTATGAAAGTCTCAAAAACATAGTTTGAAAATTCTGATAGTGATCATCGATAGAATAAGCTCGAAATTCGCTGTTTCCAAAAGGAAGCGAAAAGATGAGGGGTTGTATCAAATATAGAATGAGAGACGCTTCATTCTTATTATGTCAACTTTCAAAAGCTAGTATATTTGGATACAACCCCTCATCTTTTTGCTTCCTTTTGGAAACAGCGAATTTTGAGCTTATTCTATGGACGATCACTATCAGAATTTTCAAGCTATGTTTTTGAGACTTTCATAAAAGTTGGTCTATATATTTAGCTAATATATTATGCACAGTATATTTTGATTGAATTCGCGTATGCGCAGTGAAAAAATATTTAGTAAACCTGCTCATTTTTCATGCAATTATTATTATTTTTTAATTCTGATTACAGGGTATTGTGTATAATTTTGTTTGTCATATTTTCTGAAAATAACTTGTTTTTATATTAAAAACTCTGCAAATTATAAGCAAAAAACTTCGTAAAATTTGGGACCATTTTTATAAAAACCTGAATTTCTCTTCGAGTATACATGCTATCTTCATAAAAATGAACACAAATTATTACAATAAGCCTCCTAAGCGTGTGATACCGTTTCAACGCTTTTGTGATATTGGTTTTTACAGGTTTATCAAAAACGTATTCGTTTTTCTTCAATTTGTTGACGGCCCCTTATGGGGTTTCAAGAAAAAATCTTCTCGGAAATATATGACGTTGATCATGTTGTTTACACTCCTAAAGTTTCAAGATAATTCCTCATGTATCTTTCCAGATATTTAACAAATTATAATAAAAACAACTGCGTCTAATAATTTGGCCAGGGACTGTACATATTAAGCCTGGATGATAACTCAATTTTGGTAAAGTTATAAAACATTGGCTTAACATTGCAATATAATGATATGTCATAATAATGTAATTGAAGTCTATGGAGAAATCAAAGAATATTTTGGCTAATATTTCTGCATAAATACTATCTCTGAAAGGTCTATAATTTATGTAACCAAACATTATATAAACTCTAATTATAGTTATATCGTAAAGCATTCACTGTGATTTTAAGAAACACCATAAAAAGGACTCAGACTCTCAGCCAGTTATCCTCTGAAAATTTTGTAAATGTATGTGCCTAAGGGATTTCAATATCACCTTTCTTTTTATGTTTGTCTTGTTTTTAGGAAAAAATAAGCTGTCCATATTTCATGAAAAGGCTACAAAAATCATCAGTTGGTAAAAAAGAAACAACCTTTTTTTTTTATGAAAATATTGCACATTGATTGTTAAAAATTTTCCTCATACCATATCATAAATATGTAAAACTAAGAAGTAAATGTATCATAAATGCCTTAATTTAAACATATCTATTTTTATTTCATCTTTAAACTTTCCTATTGTAACCTAAATTCAAATTCTCATTTTATTATCGTTAGGTTATTTAATCCTTTAGCGGGCGGTGGTCACAAAAAAAAGGACACCTAATTTTAATTCCAAAACTGACAAACGGCACCAAGAATATTTAATTAAAATTTTCCTTTTATAAAGTATGGGAAAATCAGCAAGTTTTTCTTTTCTAAGAAAATCGTTTGTAAAATCTGGTGTCAGTCATTATTTCATTATTTTACAAACAGATTCATTCCGCGCCGGAAAGGGTTAAAAAAGCATCTGCTATTTATAACTTTTAGCAATGAAAATGAAATACTGTTACATTTGTATGATAAAGCAATATTTCATTCATCCCCACAGAGTTTAAAAGTTTTAAGATAAATTTCTCTCATTCTTTTACAGCTCATGCCTTTGTTATGTGTTACAAATCTGTTTTTAAAATACAGTTTCCAAAGTTGCAATGTCATGATATGAGTAATGGGGGATAGAAGTTGATGGCAACAGTTGAAAGAAATGGGCCTAAAATTGACCATTTACCAGACTTGCTGCGATGTCTAAAAACTGAGTTGCATTTCTTTGAACAGGACAATATTGCAATATATTATGATATTAATATTATGAGATCATGTTGTTGGTATTATAGATCTGTTTGCTATGAAATTTTATTTTTGTATAGTTAAATGGCCAAATATCATGTTGGTGATATACTGTTTTGTAGGATTTTTTTCAATTTTATTATTATTTTATCCATTATAAATACAATGGAGTTTGCTTATAACAAAGGGGAAGGAGCATGAAAATTATTCATTATATGCAAACTTCATTATAACCAGTTTCCTTACAACATGTTACAATTTGAAGGAAATTTTAAAAACTTTGATTTAACAGTGTTCATATTATCCAGGTTCTACTGTAATATAAATTATTTATAAGTTTTATATTATTTATACATACATATATATAAAAAAAATTCTTTGATAATCTAATTTCCCATATAAACACATAAAAACTTTCTTTTACTTAGTAAGTTGTCACACAAAGTATACATTTAAAACAAATAAACCACTGACATGTTTTGGTTTCATTCGAGATAAAAACCATTATCACAAGAATAAAACATCGATCATGATGAATGACACTGGGCAACGAAATATATAGAACAATTTTTAGATTTAAAAAACATTTTTGACATCTGATTTCCCTTTTTTTTTCTTACAGGCTCGGCAGAGGGAAAAAATGAACGAAGACCACAATCAAAGGCTGACTGCAACTGTTGATAAACTTCTGGCAGAGTCCAACGAGAGACTTCAGATGCATCTGAAAGAGAAGATGCACGCCTTGGAAGAAAAAAATACCCTGGCACAAAACCTCGACAGAACACAAAAACTTTTAGAGGATACACAGTCTGAAAAAGTACATTTGCATTTTAACATTACATTTATTAGTATAGTACTGATTTATTCATAATAGTACAAATTTGAATTTGATTATAGTCAGAATTTTTATGATTAATTGGAGATTCCACTATTTGTTGGTTCCAAAGAATTTATTTTATTTTTTTACATTTTTTGCATTTTTGAAGTGTGTAGAATATATGCCTGAAACAATTTTGGATCATTCAAATTATTTACAAAGTTACGGCCCTTTGAACAGAACTATGTGTACACTGAAAAATAAGGTAGTTTGTTTTTCTGGATATGTTTTCTCAAAACTGTATTTTTCACCATACATTGTCGCATAGCATTTGAACCAATCAGCCAATTAACAAAAAATTAGTTGGGTTCGAAAGATAATCTAATTTTAGGTACCATGAACCTATTTAATGTTAAAAAATTAATGGTTAAGGCTGTTCTCATCCAAACTGGCTAATTTCTGACCCATTTCTTAATTCATTTTTATTTGTAAACACGTGAAATAGGCAGTATTGACATATTTATATTATACAAATTTCATAATAGTCACAATTTTTATCATTGATTGGAGATTCCATTTTGGTGGGTCCATAAAATCGATTTTTTTCTTTTACATTTTTTTGCATCTTTGAAGATACAGAATATATGCCTGAAACGATTTTGGATTCTACAAATTAGTCACAAAGTTATGGCCCTTTGAATGGAACTATGTGTAAACTGAAAAACAGATAGTTTGTTTTTCTTGATGCATTTTTTCAAAACTTTTTTTTTCAACACTCTGTACAGCATAGCGTTTGAACCAATGAACCAATTATCAAAAAATTAGTCGGGTTTAAAAGATAACCATATTTTAGGAGTCATGGACCTATTTAATGTTAAAAAAAATTAACTGTTAAGGCTGTTCTCATCCAAACTGGCACTTTCTGTTCCATTCCTTAATTCACTTTTATTTGTAAGCACATGAAATTGGCAGATGCTCTTAATAAAAAACTATGGAATCTAATGGGAATTTTTCGATAAAGGCCAATGATATTTCAGAAAACACTGTCAAACTTGGCGTTTTCAACCAAATTTCCAGACGCAACATTCTGATAACTGCTAACAACTGAAGTTGCAATTAATTTATTGAAAATTTAATAAAACTATTTGATTCTAAATCACTTCAGTTGTCAAAAACCTTAAATATTTTTCCTAAGACTTGAAGTTTAAAAAAAAATCAAAATACATGGCTCTATTTTCAAACAAGTGCCATTTTGTTACCTGTGGGTCAGTTTTAATGAAAATAGAATCATAGCCCTACAAATTTAAATGATTCTAATAACTTATATCAATCTTGTGTTTAAGGGGCTCACTAGCCTTCCTTTGAGAAAAAAAGATAAAAATATCAGTTGTTGTTTAAAATGCATTTTAGACATCTCAAGTATATTCTGGCGAACTTGTGTAAAGATCCGATAATTAAAAATATGCAAAAAAAAGGGCTTTCTAACTTCATCCATTTCCCTTTAAATGATGCAGAATTACAAAATCCAAAATTAATTTTTCTCAGTTTGTAATTTTTCAATATATCAGTATATTCAAAGTGGCAAAACTTCAACCTATATTTCTCAATTTATTTGATATTTTTTATTTACATTCCTTATGGTATGTTTTATGAAACTAAGAATTGGACTTGCAATAATATGAATAGTTTACTTTTTAAAAATAAAAATTTTATAGGGCATAATAAGAGTTATAGGGCACACTTGTAAAAAAAAAAAGCATGCAAAGAGAAATGTTGCAAAAACTTTCAAATTGCAAAAGAAGTAAAATTTTAAAATTTCCTTAAAAATTAAAAAATAAATGAATTTTCAAATTTTACTCTCAGAATTGCATTTATTCTTGATTAAATCATTTTTCTTCATGAACCATCTTACGATATATCCAAAAGGTATAAAATAGTCAAATGAAAATAATAATTGTTCAAAGAGTACAAAGTCCTGTTAACATGACTCTGCAAGGCACAGTTCTGCACTGTGCAAAGTTGTTCACACTGAACACACACATTTTAAAATAAGGATACTGCCATAAGGTTTTTATGCTGTTTACGCATAAAAATTATCAAAATAGGCAAAAATATACAAAATACAAAGAGATTCCAGGTTCGAATCCTGGCCTGGACATTTTTCGTCCAGTTGGAAAATTACAACTTATATGATTTCTTTACCAATTTGAATAATTGTGTTAAATTTAATCTAAAAATATACTTGTTTAGTTGGGGGAAAAAACTTTTTTTGTTGATCATTGAGAAAAAAATTCTCCCTTTCAAAATGAAATCTCCCCTTAAGAGGCTACTTCACTCATGCAAAAAACACCCACTCGTTAATGTTAATACTATGGAGGAAATATTTTAAGATATCTTGTTCGCATTTCAATATTTTTATTTTTTTTATTTTTATTTTTTGCATTAGATAGCCAAGGTCGATCTCTATGCACGCTCTTTTTTACTTTTTCGATTTTGGTTGCATTGTTTGTATTATTGAGGATATTTTCACTTTTGAAACCAGTTCCGAAAGTGAAAGTATCTTAATAAAACAAAACCTGCAATCAAAATCGAAAAAGTACAAAAGGTCTGCATATAGATTGATCTAGGCTATCCAATGCAAAAAAAAAAAAAAAACACATTTAAAAATATTGAAATGCAAATGAGATATCTTAAAATATTTCCCCCATAGGATTAACATTAGCGAGTGTGTGTGTATCGCATGTCTGAAAACATTCAGCTTCAGTTGTTTTATGTTGTCACTTTATAATCTAAGCAAGATAAATGCCAAACATGTGAAAACAGATTCAGAGGATTTTTATATGCTGAGGAGTTTGATAAAAAACTCCTCATTTCAATAAAAGAGTTTTACATGATAGCAATTAACCTTTTAATTAGATGATATATGTGATAAGTTACATTGTAATTGATCAAACCCTTTCTGAAAAATCTTGTTAATTTTATTGTCAGATCAGAGTAGATACATAAGATGCTTTGCTCACTTTTGAATCACTGTGCTTCAATTTTAATATTTTTGGAAGTAAATCTTTCTTAGATTATTCTGTTTTTTTTTTATCTTGTTTAATTTTTCTTTTTTAGGGTTTCGTTCATCTCACGAAACCCTATTGCTCCCGCTGTGTTGTCTGTCTGTCACAGAGCCATTCTCGAAAACTGTGTAACTTACAGAGTTGAAACTTTGTGTATAAATCAGAATATCAGCTGCAAAGAGCTGAAAATATTAAAATTTGAAAAATTCGTGTTATTTTAATAAATAGAGATAAAAAACCAAAATTCTAACAGCCTTTTCTTATTAAATTTGAACATTTTCCCTTATAGCAGATGCCAAAAATTAAAAATCCATGATGAAATTCTATCTACAATAATTAATTTTCTATCAGACGATTTCCACATGAAAAATAAAAATGAAATAAAAAGTTTCACAAATTGAAAAAAAGATTAATATGAAATAAAAAAGATTGACGTCATAGTGGTAATAAAACAGAAAGATTTCTCAATAATACAAGGAGTATGAGTATGTGTGCATGTACACAAAGCAGATTAATTACACGTCATTACAGAATTAAAAAGAAAATCTGACGTCATATCGCAAGTTTAACGGATTTTTCAAATGTTTCAGTATAATACAAAGCGAGTATGAATATGAGCAATAGAAAATAGTAAATATATGAGTTTGAGGAACGTATTGAATCATGATAAAAACCCGCTTATGGAAATATTCGCATATTTTAACATTTTGAAGGTGTACAACAACATGTTTAATTTTGAAATTAATTTTTTTTAAATATCGCATTTAGTCCACATGACAGATATTATTATGACAGAATATAATAGTGGACTTCACCCGCTATCGGCCGGTTCAGATATTCGAAAAACCGAGAAAAATAGACAGTTTTTTTTTAGAAAATGAAATTTATTTGGATTTTTTAAAGAAAGGATAAAGTGTTTTGAAAGGAATATTAAACGAAACCCTTTGTGCGAACTTGGATCACACTTACCCACTTGTTTTAATCCTAGTTTGTTTTAAATTCACTCAATTATCTAAGGTTCATAAACCAGTGTAGTTGTTTGATAAGTTGTTTTGTTAAATAAGATTGGTAATTTTAAGGGGAAAAAAAAGCTTTTAATCATGGAAAATGTTTTTCTTAATCACTGAAAGCTACTTATTGAATAGTAGTTAAAATTGACTTACTGTCTAGTGACTTGTAAGGCATAAAATTTTGAAAGAATACCTTTTGAAAATATCTTTTTATATTAAAATTGGCTGACTGTTTTTTTATTTGTGTAAAAATCTTTCTTTTTGAAATGATTTATAACATCCATGAGAAAAATAATGTCATTTTAAATTAGTTTTAAATATCTCCTGTTTTTGAGGATAAAAATATGAACCCAATGATCTATCTATTGAACTAATTTCAGATTTTATTTTCATTTCAGAGCTATTGATGTTATTATTTTAGAAAATTATTAAATGATTATTTGATCGTAGAATAATGTTTATATTTTTTGAATATTTGAGAACTTTTTTTAATGTTCTGTTTTTAACACTTTCCAACAAAGTTGAAAAACATTTATGAATTCGGTTTGTCTGTCTGTCCATGTTCTAACTCATGTAAATATACTCGGATTGCCATGTAATTGATATATGTTATTGAGATTTACTATGGCATGTTTGGTATTGAAAATGAAGTGTGTAGTGCTTATAGTTTTTTTTACAGGGACACTCAAAAGAATTCCGTTACATTACAGTTTATGGGGAAATATCATTTGCTGCTAATTTTAATGATGTTACACTATTTCAAATATATTGAAATTGATATATATGACTGAGGTAAACTAGAAGATGCTTATTATAGAATATGGTGTGCATAGCACTCACTATTGAATAATATGAACAATAATAGCTGGAAGTATGTTTTCTGTTATGGTATACATTTTTAAGTTTAACTAATTTTTTTCATATTACTTGGTGTGTATAAATTCTATAAATTATATCCAGCGCTGCACAGAAGTTTTTTAGTACATTTCAGTTCATTGATGGAAAATTGCTGAAGAGGAAATTTGCTATGCGTTTCCTAACTGAACTAAGTTTAGCATACTATGGACTATAATACAATATATAGATCATATACAGGGCTGCTCAAAAGAATTCGACTATTGATGGTAATTGCTGAAATTGGGTTGTGTTTTTCCAGATTGTTTACTTAGACTTCATCTTTTGCCTTATTAAACGGTGAAGTTTTGTTACAGTATTCTGAATGTATTCGAAAGTGTTTCATAATCTATGCTTGAAGCAGGATTTTTCGTTCTTCTTATGTTATTGATCAGCTGTTATCCAGTGTTGTAATATGTCACTTTATTTTTATGATGATGTTTAAATAATTAGTGTTTTAATAATATCTAATGTTATTCATAGTAATTTCTACCTTTTTTATCAACATCTAGGATAAAATAATTGCAGAGCTTGGTAAAATGAGAGGTGAAATGGATTCTTTAAAGCACGAATTTCAAAGTTACAGATCAACTGATTCTTTATCTAGGTAATTTTTTTTAAAACTCTTTTTGAAAATATTTTCTGAGATGTTAGAATACATCATTGTAAGCATGTAAAAAATAATTTTAAAAAAATAGAACATAAAAATAAATATATATATATAGACTAAAAGATACTTTTGTTGCATCTGCATTAAACAGAAAATTACATACTTCTCATATGCAGGGTGTTTCTACAATCATGGGACAAACTTGGAGGGTTGGTGCAGCTGACTAAAACAAACATGTTTTGTATAGGAAAGCAGGGTCAGAAATTCATATAGTCAAAATTACAGGGCATCTCACTCCAATCCAAAGTCGCATTTTTGTTCATAACTTTAACAGTAGTAAAGATATTTTAACAAAATTTGCATCTTTGTATGAATTGTAAGCATATTGTAAGGATTTCATTAAAATATCTTCACTACTGTTAAAGTTATGAACAAAAACACGACTTCAGATTGAAGTGAGATGCCCTGTATTTTTTACTATATAAACAGATTTCCGACCCTTCTTTCCCATACAAAACATGTTTGTTACAGTGTCCTGTACCATCCCTCAAGTTTGTCCCATAATCATAGAAACACCCTGTATATTGTCAATTTTTTAATACAAAATTGTAAAGTATATGAACTTATCTTTGTAACAAAAAAATCTATGTTTAGATGTCTCCAGCCTTTTTAATTTTAACAAAATTTATGAAGTTCATTTTAACAATAACGATGTGAAACTGCTTCAATGATAAATAAAACTTTGGCATGAAAAATTAACCCAGTATTGCCATCTGTTGGGAATTCTATAATCAATTTATATTAACTGAGTGTTGCGAGATAGCAACAATAAATAAAATCGCCTTTTAAAACCCACTGTATAAGTAATATTGACTTAAGTTGCAGATATGCAATGTGGTGATAGAGTGTTAATATATGCTGAAATGTGTTCAATAACTGCTCATGTATTGATTCCTATTTAGCTACTAATCTTTTTATATAAATTCATATAATCCTTATTTAACTTATGTATGCAAGTCAAGGAATGAATTAACATTTTATTTAGTTTATTATTTATTTATTACAATCTTTTATGTAACTTGTCTTGTGTGTTCATTTGGATCAAATCTTTCAATCTAATTTTTGGTAGTGTGATGTATTACGGTGACAATACAATATTCTGTAAAAAAAAAAAAAAAAAAAAAATTGAAATTTGCCTTAGCTACCTTTTAGGGGGCAAAAACATTTGTCCAGTAAGGGTACATAAATGTCGTGACATATGCATACCTGCCAACATTCAACTTAACTTCCGTACAATATGAGTTGATTTGATCCAGGTTAAAGATGTTTCTAACCAGGAAATATATCTGAAAAAAATAATATATATTTAGTTTTATGCTCTTACGTGGAACCTATTTGATTGCATTTCTTTAAAAAATTCTGGTTTGACACATGTATAACCTCGGTTAAATTAACCTACATTGTACGGAAGTTTAGTGCAATGTTGGCAGGTATTCATATGTGATGGTGATCATGTAATTGTCATTGATTGCTTCAGAAATAAACTGATGTTCTTTGATTCAACCATGGCATGGTTGGTAAATGTGACATCTTTCAATTCTGTGCAGGGGGTGAATGGATGTGGGTTGGATCCTCAAGTGGACCTTGATTGATATATTTCTTACTAGGAAGCCGGATTTGAAATTATACATCAATTTTATGTTTTTTAAAAACAAATGGATAAAAAATCACTTGCAATTTAATTTATATTTTTTAAAAAAGGTATTTATTTCAATCATATGTCCTTTAACATTTTTTTTCCTTTTTACTACATTATAATAAAAGCTTGTCTTTGAAACCTTTTTTTACTTATAATTTATTTCACTTAAGTGCCAATTTTGTTTTCATTTTTTTAGTTTTTTATATAACTATGCTGGAGGAGTCAACTTAATATTTAGCTAATGAATTAAACCTATAAAACCTATAAAATTACCGGTTAAACCTGCGAAATTTTCTTTCTAGTAAGAACGAGAAAGATATCTTATTTCAGATAACAAAATATTACTTGTGGGACAGTTATGATATCTGCAGACCAGTAGATTCTTATGTTCAGACCAGCGATTTTTCTTTTTAACACTTTCCAACATAGTTGAAAAGTGTTTATAAACTCTGTTTGTCTGTCCATGCTCGATATTTTGTAAATATACTCAGATTGTCATGAAATTTTTATACATTATTGAAATTTTACTATAGGATGTTCAGTATTGAAAATGAAGTGTGTAGCATTAATTGTTCATTTACAAGGACACACAAAAGAGTTATGGTCTGTGGGGGAAAATCATTTGTGACGCATTTTATGGATATTACGATATTTCAAACACAATGAAATTAATATGCATTACTGAGGTGGACTGTAGCATGCTTTTACCAAAATATACAATGAGTAGCATTTATAGTTCAATTACAGGGATGTACAAAATAATTCCTTTGCATTATGATCTACGGGAGAAAATCATTTGCGGCGCATTTTGAACATGTTATGATACTTGAAACATAATAAAATTTAAAAGGTTCACTAAGGTTCAATACAACTTATTTTCTATAGATTATGGAATGCATAGGATTTATTGTTCATGTACAGAGATGCACAAGAGAATTCTGTTAAAGGGCTGACTATGATAGGTAAATGCTAGAAGTGCTCTTTCCGCTGTAATATGCAATTTTATGTAATTTTTAGTGTATTACACATTGTTTAAAAATTCTGTAGTTCCTATACAGGGCTGCACAAAAGACTTTGAATATGGGCAGCAGTTGCTGAAAAGGGATTTTTACTGAGTTATGTATTTTTTAATTGCTTACTTGGAAATCTCATTTCATCGTATGAAAAAAAATTTAATTTCTTAATAGTATTCTGTTAGTGTTGGATCTATGCTGGATGCGTGATTTTTCATTCTTGTTAGTTCTAACATTGACTATGTATTGTGTGTGTAATTAGTGTATCTTAAAGCTGTGTTTTTGTTGTTTCTTCTGCAGGCGATCAACAAATCAAACTTCATTATCTCCATCTTGGGTCAGTTATCCAGCTACCAGTGGTTCTATATCCCCTAATAGGAACATGGATATGATGAATTCTAATTCAGTCACATCCATCAGCACAAGCGCTGGACTCGCATACACTGCTACTTCACCGGCAGGTTCTCAGCAGAGTCAGAGGGTTCATCATATGAATGCTGCTGAAGAAAATGCTAATGTAACTTTTTGCACTTTAAATTTTCTCTCATTTTATTTTGTTCTTTAATAATCTTTTTATACATATGGTTTAACATTATTCAGCAAGAAGTACAAAAGAAATTGCTAGATTTTGCTAGAGTACAAAAGAATATGTAATGTCATTGTCTTTCATATAATATGTCCTATCATGTCCTTCTTTTCTTTTCTTTTTTCTTGTACCTATTTAACCCTCTAAGCGTGTGGAACGTAATATTCCGTTCACTAAGCTCCAGATTTCACTGCAATATATGCAATGTTTAAGATAATATAATTCTATAGATTTAATGAATTTTCAAAACATTGAAGAATGATTAATACTCTCAAGAGTTACATTCATATTTGTAATTACGTTTTATTTATAATGCTGAAAGAATCCTATTTTTTTAGCATTTAATACAAAATGCAGAGATAACAACATTACAATTTTACTCTTTTTCAAAACGCTCAGAGGGTTAAGAATGTTTCAGTGTAGAAATGCAAGAATATATATATTTTTTTCTTAGTTATAATGCATTTTTTTTAAAAGGTTAATAATTTGGCTTAATCTAATCTTTTATTTTCAAAAATCTTCTCATCCATTTTTATTACTTTTTAATATAAGTATAAAAAGACTTTGGATTTCACCACCTAAACTATTGCCAGATCTCATCATCAAAATTACCTGTTAGTCCTATTACTAAGTGTCTGTTTATGTAACATAAACTGATGTAACTTGTGAAAATTGAACTTAATAAGATGTGTTTTCTCATAAAGCATGTTTTGACAGTTTATTTACTGTTGTTTTTAATAAAGCTTTTTAATCCTTAAATTTTGCTAAATCTTCTCATAAAATAAATATCCATGAATAGCATCTGAACAATTGGCAATTAAATATAAATTTTTCATTTTTATTTATTAATTTATAATGAAAAGTCAATATTGTTTTTATAATCTTATGATATTTGATATTTTATAAATAACTAACATTTATGTAATAAGTCTTGCATATTTCAGTGATTCTGTTATGCTCTAAGTAATAAACAGAGTAAAAATTAACTATTGTGGTCAACTAGTTATAGCATTAGTATATGATATATTAGTGATGTACCATGAGTATGATATTTTTTCTATATATCATGAGTATAGTAATTATCATGATCAACTAGTATATCATTGTCGATTTGGGAACTTGCTTTCTCATTGATGGGCAGAGCAAAATCAATCTGATATTTCAGATCTTGAAAATTACGTGATCAAAAATGCTCTAATTTTGGGGTGGAGCAAAGGTTAAGCAGACCAAATGTTTGTGACTATACTCAAATGATGCATGGTCAAAAGTGGCCATTCCGTGTTGGGAAGAAAAGGAGTAAGATTAGGTTATGTGGATGTGGTTGCAGTGGAAGTTTCATAAAGCCTTTAAAAAAAAATCTTCAAAATTTGTTCATAGAAAATATATTTTTTTGTCTTGTTTGTTTTAAAATATAATGTAAATACTAAGCTCATCCAGAAAATGTAAATACTAATAATGTAAATAATGCTAATAATGTAAATACTAAGCTCCTCGCTCAGCTCATACCGTTATCTTGTGCACCTGACAGCACGAAGGTTGTGCATACATAGTTACATCCTTCAACTCGAGAATGAATTAGCCTAGCCATTTTGTTTGATTACATGAAAGTTTGAAATCACTGTTTGTTGATAATCATGTTTAAAACAATCCATCAGCCCGCCAGCTGTGAAATAAGAGCATTATCAAGATTTTGAATTTGAAAAATGTTCAACCTTGTGAAATTTATCGTCAGATATGTGAAACTTACAGAGAGAACATGATGAGTGAAAGTATGCCGTGAAAATGGGTTAGGATGTTTAACGAAGGAAGGAAAAATGTTCCCGTCGTTGCCCACAAAAGAATTGGTGAGCTGCATCAATGAAACAACCATCTGACTTTCATTTGTTTTCTCATCTCAAAAAATGTTTTGCTGGCTGCACTTTGCAAGTGATGATGAGATCAGGGTGTCCAGAACTGGTTCAGGTCACAGTCTGGCGAATTCTATGAAGCGGGTATGTTGCAATTAATGCCAAGATATGAAACATGTCGTAATTCGTATGGTGAATAGGTTGAAAAATAGTTTAATGTGTGTAGATTTTTCTGTAATAAATTACAAATGGAAACAAATTGCTAATCTTTTTTAATATCTAAATGGTACTTACTTTCTGGATGAGATTTGTATTTGGGAGATTTATGTTAGGGGAGATATATTAAATGATGTTGTTAGAGGACTTTTTGTTGCTCAGTAGTTTGCATTGTTTTGCTTAGTGAAGAGAAAAGTTTGACTTCAAAGATCTAATAAACTCTAATATCAGTTATAAAAAAAAGGGCCAATTTCACAAAGCTCCATTTCAGTAAGATAAAGTATGGCTATGACATAGTAACATATATTGCTCTCTGTTTACCTGGTTATAAAATTTTATTAATCATCTGGAAAATATGGTGTTTAGATTGGATAGAAATCATACATCTGGCTTTTCTTGCTTGTCCTTCCTTAATCTTTAAAGTCACAGGTGGTTTGTGCACACATAAAGACACGGGTGGCACACTCTATGCGCCATCGGATTTTAAAGCCTAAATAACAGCTTTTAATGATATATTTTTGTACAATATAGTGCTCAATAGTAGTATAAAAGCAATAAACAACAAATTGTTAAAAAAAAGAGTTCTTTAATTAGAATTAATCACGTAATTACTTTGTGATTTGCAACTGTTTTCACTGAGTGACATACTTAGTATGCCACCTGTGTCTTTGAAGATTAACAGTATCAAATTCAACCTGCATAATTTCTTCTTCTGGAAATACATTAAACCTTTTTTTTTTAAGTTTCTGCTATAACTGGTCTGCATAACCTTAAAAAATATCATTTTAGAGAAATTGTTATACTGGCTTGAAGAATTCACTGTAAACATATATTTTTTTTAAGTAAAATATAGCTTTCTGAAATTAGTTCTTTTTTTTTCCTTGTAATTTTCTTATCTTATAGTATTTTAAATAACCCTGCATTTTTATCTTTAGATTATTTTCAACAAATCTTTTATTTCATTCCAACTAAATTGTCAATTTTCAAGTCAAACATGTTTTGAGCCAGAAAAATTATTTAATAAAATGTGTTTTGTTTCTTTGTAGTACTTTTTTAATTTCATTTATTAAATAAAATTCATTTATTAAATAAAAGTAATGCCGTTTGAGAAAGTTGCTACTTTTTTGTTCATGAGTTGAATCTATTTCAGAGCTGGGAAAAAATGGAACAAAGTCATATGATGTCTAATGCTCAATCACAATTTGACACAAGTGATAATGAGTGCAGTCAAGATGAAGGTGATAATATCTTTGAGACCATGGATATCTTATCCCCATCTGGGCATACAGATGCACAAACACTCGCTCTCATGTTACAGGAGCAACTAGATGCAATAAATAATGAAATAAGGTATTAATGTTTTTCATTCAAAGCAGATATAGTACCTTATGTTTGAACTAACTAAAAATTTTGGAAACTTTGTTGTGATGCAAATAATTCAGTTAACATAACACTCTAATAATTTTCTTATGTTAGGAAATAAATACAAAGAAATAGCTTTATTTATCCACAGATTTGCTATTTATGGAATAACTCCAAGATTTCTTTTTTGGGTGCTTTAGATGTCAGAATTAGCATGATAAATTAAATATAAAAGTTTGATTAATAGATATAACAAGGTTTATTTAAAGAAAAAAGAACATGTTCAAAAAAATGACAAAGCATATTGATTAATTACAAAAATCTGCTTAAATTTATATTTAATTTGGCGGTTCAGTGCCAAAATCATATGCCGTTATTGCACTTCTCAAATATATGTCTTGATTCAAATAAATTACATTAATGCTGTAAAGCTAATAGATTTCACTACATAAGACATCAAGATATGGTTGTCATTGTGGCTGATGAAGGTCATATATCTGAATATAATTCAAAATCCTGGATAAAATATACAAAGATGTTAACAATTATGTATTTCCTGCAGTCATTTGGGTTTTCCCTTTAAAATTAGAGTACTATTTTCATTTGTTTCTGAAAAAAAAAATATATCATCTTATGTTGCTAATAAAATTACTGAAAAGTCAAATTCAAAATCATAATTATGATTATCAAAATAACTTACAGAAGTTACACCTCTGAATATATAAAGAAAGTAGTAAAAATGTGTTTTATAAAGATCTTCTACTATATATGTTGTTTTTGTTAATTTTAGCAATAACTGTTTTGTTTTAAATAGGTTAATTCAAGAGGAGAAGCAAAATACAGAGCAGCGTGCAGAAGAGTTAGAATCTCGCGTAGGGAGCATGGACTCGATGGGTCTCCTTGCTCGTGGGTGTCCTCCCGAAAGACCTTCACCTCCTCAAAGTGGACGCTCAACTCCCAAATCCCACTTGAGTCCTAATAGAGACTATCTACAAAAGTATCATACTGTAAGTACTTACCCACAGTTTCATTTTAGATCTTTAATAATAGTTTTGTTCATTCACTATGATTTTTATTTCTTGTCACAAGAGATACTTATAGAAAAAATTATTTTTCTCTTAGTAGTTAATAAATATATCCAAATAGCACAAATATAGGCATATAGCATATTTACTTTTATTGAGCTGAGCAAGTGAAGTTCTTATGCATCCACTCCAATAGTTTTTTTTTCTGATGCTACTCCTTCTAAACTGTTGAGCTATTGACCCGACCCTCAAATTCAGCATGCTGATAACTGCCATGGTGTTAAAAAAAAAATCTGACACATTGTGTACTTGAAGAATATAGTTATAGATTATAAGTGCCTTAGACTTAACATTAAAGTCTTAAATTGTAACTTGCACCTGTAATTGTTTACATAATCTAAGTTTTTGACAAGGATATCTGCTCTACATGCAATACAGTAAAGATCAATGGCGGCTTCAAGGCCCTATCACACAGGAGCCAAAATTTGAGATGTAGGCAGAAAAAATATTCAAGGTTCCTTTAAGTATAAAGTTTGAAGCGCTCAAAGTCTTACAGCTACAGTGTAAGTATGAAAAGTCGAGTGTATGAAATGCTCGAAGACAAACTTTCTTTCGACAACTAAAGTAATTTGAATGTAATTTCAAAGTTAATTATCAATGCTTGATGACATCAAATGAATGTAAATAAACTTGCTCAGCTTAATTTTGTGCAGACCCCGCATGTGCTTGGCTAGTATATTTTTGTTGTTGGATAGCTAGCTAGACTTTTGATAGAAGATCCAAAACTCTCCATCTGAATTATAATCGCTTTCATAATATTTTGCCCTTTTTAAGCAGGAAAAACTTCTCTCATTTGAATATGTTATAATGGGAAGCCTTTCAAATTTCAGTTAAATAAACTGAAATTCAGTTAAACTGCGGTGAAATTTATGTCACACTGTGACAGCACATTTAACAGATTGATAGGTTTGTTTCTTCTTTAGCCCATTTGTTACTCTACGATATGCTTTCACCTTCTATTTGAGAAACATAAAGAAAAAAATTCTAGATTTTTAAGTGTGTGAATAATTTTTTTGATGGGCAGTAATAGTTTCATACTTGATAAGATTGCAAGCATTTTTTTAAATAATAATCAGTCGCTATATATAATGCTGAAAAATCAAGAAAGCTGGTTATTCACAGCTCAAGTATACCAAAACTATCATATTATTAAGTTTTTATTTGGAAAAACTTATTTATAATCATATAGATAAAAAACAATTAAGTAATATTTTACAAAATTTTCCACAAAACATGTATTATTATTATTTTTTTTTTTTTCTGAATCCCATAAATTCCCTTTGGCTACACTACTGGTTATTGCACCTTGATATTTGTAAGGTGCTTTTATGAAGTAATAATAATAATAAATATAAAAAAGTGTACAAATTTAATTATTTTTGCATATAAAAAAAATTCCATATGCAATTCTTTCATCTTGATGAAGGTTTTCCTAGCTCTTGCTTTATACACGTTACAAAAATTGATTTGGGCAAAATACATCAAAAAAGCATTTTTGATACAAAATACATTGGTTTTAAAGCCTAAAATACAAAATACTTTTCCAATTTAAGAATTTACAAATACAATTTTCAAAACACATTTAAAAAACAAAATACATTTAATTTTATTTTAATTATTGTGTATTAGATTGCGCTACACAAAAGCATTGTGCTTTTGTAAAACTGATTAAACTCTTTGAAAAAAAAAATAATAATTATATATGTATATATATTGTGTAAAACTGATAAAGAATTTTATCTAATAAATGGATTTGATGTAGATTCAATCATGTGTGGGGTATATAGCAGAGTCTCCTATCCAGGTTCAGAGGTATAATACCAAAAGCCATTTTCATACTTGGTGCTATTCAAATGTATCAAATCTTGTAAAATAAAATACTGCACAAGCCAGTAAAAAATAGCTTGAGTTCATTAAAATGTTTGCACCCTCTGAAAATCCAAGATCTGCACCCTTTTCTGTGGCCCAGCCCAATGTTGGCTTTGCCTTAAGTTTTCATTTAAAATATTTAGGCACTATCAGAGATAAGAAATTGTTTTTACTCACCAAATTCAGCTAGTAAGAAGTAAAAATAGAAAAAAAAGTGACACAAACATTATACATCTGATTTCTTCTATAATTATTCTTTTAAGAAAATCTTATTTTTTGTTATTAATTTCTATTAAACAGTACCTTCCATTTCTTTAATTAAAATTTGCAATATGCCAAACAATGTAGTATAATTTTAAATATGTTTTATTAAGGTTTTGTTGAATGCAGATATTACATCAAATGTAGAAAGATAATTAAAAAAGCGTTACTTTCATCATCAAACGTAAAATGTTATATCAGATTTTATGAATTACTTTAGATCATCTGAAAGCTTTTTGTTGGAAAATAATTTTAGTTTGTTGATAATCTTTAAACTTGTTTGTATCACTGTGTTGAATTTTATCTCTATCAGTGAAGCTTTTTGCAATATAAAAGCTGCTAAAAACAGAAAATAGTAATTCTGGATAAAATAACTGTTTTTTGAAAAAATTAGGCAAAATAGTAATACTTAAATTACAATTTAGTAAAATATTTATTATTATGATTTTTCTTTATGTGTGTTAATATTACATAAATTACTCATAAATAGCATGTCAATAATCATAAAATATCTGTTTACGTATTTTATGCTCCTGTTTGGTGTAATTTTCTACCTATTCCCATGTGTCGTATCATGTTGTCTACTCCTTCAAAAATATTTTTTAATCTAAGAATTCATAATTATTACAAACTGGAAGAAGTAATATAGTTAGTTTTATACATGTAGTTATGTTAATATTTAGAGTAAAAAGTTTACTTAGCAACAATTTCAATAACATAATGATGTAATCAGTTAAATTATTAAGTTAAAATTAAATTATTAGTTAATATTGAGTTAGGTTTAATTCAAAATGAAAATTCTAGAAACCCCAATAATTTAATTTAAAAATGGCACATTTGTTTTGAGTAAAACAAGGCACATATATGTCATTTTCTTGGGAGAGAGGGGGAGATATTTATGCAGGAAATATCTAATAGTTTGCTTAAAATCTTAATTGCATATAAAAAATACCAATGAAAATTAATATTGTCATGGAACAGTCTCATATTGCATGACTGATTAATGTATTTGGTGCATTTTATTTCTTACATGATTAGCTGTGGAATTTACTTAAAAAAAAAAAAAATCTGAGGCTTTATGAATAAAATCAGGGTATGTTCTGCTTCTTTAAAGTTATGAACTAACTTTTAAAGAAAACAGATGAAATCACAGCATAGTATAAATAAATTTTAAAGCTGGATTTTTTTTTTCTTCTTAAATTTCATATTTTATGACAAATCTTACCTTCCTCATGTTAAATGTTCTTTTCAAGTTCATTTAACCAGCTAATATACATTGAAATGTTCTCTAAAGATACAACTAAATAGTTAATTTAGTTTCAACTTTAAATATAATTATTTAGATACAAATTTATAAAATACAAATACTTCAGTTTTCCCTTTATAAAATATGATTTAAAATTACAATATTAAGAATTATCTAAGTTCCTTAAAAGTTATCTTTATAATAAAAAAAATAAAACTGCCTTTAAACTGTACTTTATAGAAGCATTGACTGCATTTATTGAAATCATCTTAATTAATGAAAAAAATTACGTAAAGCCAAGTTTAAAAAATAATAATAATGAATCATAAAACTAAAATGGTTGAGATATTCGTTACAAAATTTAAAACCATGCAACACCAAATATTAATTATTTTGGGGAGAGAGGGTATTTTGGCTGAATTCAAGAAAAAAATTAATATTTTTTTTCAATTTAAATGAAAGAAAAGTGATTTCCAAATTGAATTCTCGTTTGGTGTACTGATTATGAATGCAAGAAGTGTTTTGGTTGTTTCAAGTGTAATTTTTGCCTTCAGGCTCCTGCATCCATGACACCAGCTCATATGTATCAATACGCCTCTACGAGCCAGCCTCAGTTAGCTGATTCTGTACCTCCGCAGGTATTTTACACGCTTTAAATACGTTTTTACAAGTGCATTTTTTGGTCAAAATTTTGTTTTCTTCTACCCCCATCTTGACTTGAACAACAATTACAAAACAAATTTCTGTTTTAAATTAAAATGTTGTTAATTTGCTTCTCATTACTTCTTGTTACAATAAACCTATCAAAACTTTTAAGATGTAGTTAACTATTGACAATTCTATTATGTCTGCTTTAAAATTATCAAAACAGAGAACTGACTGCAGCATTAACGGTTGATTTCAAGGTCAAGGTATATTTCAAAACAAGGGCTGAATTCAGAATTTAAAGGACATATGTCAAGTGCAAAGGGTTCTGTTTCATAAGTATAATATGATTCTAGTTAGATTTAGAAAAATAATTCCCTAGTTGCTTTTCCTTTTTTATTTGTATAACTTAACTTGGTTCCTGTATGTTAAGAATGTCATGTATGTTATGCATGTATGCTTTTTTATTTTCTGTTGCCATATATTTAAAAAAAAAAAGAACAAAAAATTATATATTTTTTCGATAAATTCTATAGCTTGTGCTTTCTACTAAGAGTAAACCAAAGCAATAAATTTTCCATAATCGAGGCCCACACCAAATAAATGCATTGTAACAGAAATGTTTTGGAACAGCATAAATTTTAATTACAGGCATGATTTTTAAGATAAACATTCACTACTTATAAAGGAGATATTTTTGAAAAAACTATTTTCACTTTTATACTTATTTTTTCTTTTGTAGAAGAGATGCTGTTATTTTGTGATGGGGTGAGAGGGGAAGATGAACTGATATATTTATTATAAAATATAAATATTAAGCTTTTAAAAAAAAACCCTTAAGAGGCTACTTCACTCAGACGAAAACACCCCCTCGCTAATGTTAATCCTATGGAGGAAATATTTTAAGATATCTCGTTTGCATTTCAATATTTTTAAATGATTTTTTTTGCATTGGGTAGCTGGGGTCAATCTCTAGGCACGCTCCATTGTAATTTTTCAATTTTGATTACAAGTTTTTTTTATTAAGATACTTTCACTTTCGGAACCGATTTCGAAAGTAAAAGTATCCTCAATAAAAAAAACTGCAACAAAAATCGAAAAAGTACAAAAAAGCGTGCATAGAGATTGACCTCAGCTACCCAATGCAAAAAAAAATCATTTAAAAATATTGAAATGCGAATGAGATATCTTAAAATATTTCCTCCATAGGATTAACTTTAGCGAGCGGGTGTTTTCATCTAAGTGAAGTAGCCCCTTAATGCTACTACAAATCTCAATTTCATACAGAATGTAATGTTTTAAAAAATGTTTCAAATATAGGTGTAATATACATTAGCATTAGGAAAAATAAACTTGTGTACTTATAAATTTTAAAGTATTGTGTCTGAAACGATAATAAGATATCTTCCATTATGATTCATCACTGAATAAAATAGTATTAAAAAAAAGTCTGTTTTTTAAGTTAATGGCACATATCATGTCCATAACATTATTTAATTGTTATTGAAAAGATGTTTATTTGTCTCTCACTTTTAGACAAAGCAAATATTTAATGCTCAGATCTGAAAAAATAAAACAAATGATATTGATTATACCGGGTGAACCAAAAGTTCATCAAAACTTTAAAAATTCATAAAAAAGGAAGAAATTATGATAAAGAAGTGCAGTTTGCAAGAAAGGGATCACAAGGTAGTCAGGTTTTTTTTTAGCAGTAAAAAATATTTTAGTTAAAAATGTCACTGGTAGAGGGCGCTGACGACCTGAAACATGATGAACAGGACAACAGTACGCCTCATCCATTTATTCTTGCAATAACAATTGTTCAACATGACCTCCAGAACATTGTTTGACACAACTAGGATGACTCACATTGCCTGTTACAGCTGAATGCAACATGTCGGAATGAATTGCAGAAACCTCATAACAGATAGAATCTCAATCGAACGCTCAATCAGGTAATGATAACATTCTGAAAGCCAATGAGAAATCCTCGTGTATCCTGGTCTTTTATTGCAGGATTAATTTGCATAATTCTGCTGAATCTCTCACATCTTAGTGTCATCTACATGTGACTTTTTTAACTAAACATTTTTTTGCTGCTAAAAAAAATCTGACTACCTTGTGAACACTTTCTTGCAAACTGCACTTCTTTATCATAATTTCTTCCTTTTTTATGAATCATTAAAGTTTTAACGAACTTTTGATTCACCC
Organism: Maratus michaelseni; assembly: GCA_963931845.1. Taxonomy (NCBI): domain Eukaryota; kingdom Metazoa; phylum Arthropoda; class Arachnida; order Araneae; family Salticidae; genus Maratus; species Maratus michaelseni. The sequence continues at coordinate 275,972,130 of OZ007597.1, forward strand.
GGTATATAATGGCCATGTAAGTGGTTCTCAAATACCCTGCTCAACAACACAAATTTTTTTACTTATTTTTAAATGTAAAGGTATAAAATTAGGTGACCTGACTGTTGAAGTGATTTGGAATTGAATAGCATTTTCCATTTTTTTGATAAATTACTTATCAAATTATAAGTTATTCTTGTCCCGTGAATACAAGTTTTTCCTCTTTCGCACACTGCCCTGTCAGGAATTTAGTTTAAAACGCCCATTTTGACAGTATTTTCTGAAAGATTTTCTGCTTTTATAAAAAAAATGGGAAAACACTGTTAGATTTCATAGTTTTTGAATAAGATTACCTGCTAATTTCAAACGTTACAGAACAAAAATGAATACAGAAATATGTCAGAAAGTAGCTCCTTTGGATTTGAGAACAGCCGTATATACTCTGAGAATTTTTTAAATAATAGTCACTTTCTCCAATGGTAGATTTCAGTAGCTCGCTAACATTTAATTTAAGCACAATATTTTTTTATGAGAAGCAAATTATCATTAACATAAATAACATAATAAATGAAACATTAAAAATGCTCCTAATCAGACACCAAAAAGAACCACATAAAACACAGGCAAAGACATTTTTCTACTCCACTTTAAAAGTTCCTTTTTTTTTCTTTCATTGTTATCTTTACCCTATCCCTTTGTTGGTATTTTAGATTTTTTTAACCCTTTCTTTTAAGTTTCTTTCTCTCATCTTTTGAAAATATAATTAAATTATATCTAACTTTTTCCTATGTAAATATACGAATTTTCAGTAATATAGCTAATGGAAACAGTAAGTATACCGTTAAAATAATCTAAGAATTACTTTGTATTTTAGTATTATATTCAATCTTTCATTCAGGATTTTCACATTCTATAAAGTTATTTAATTTATATTTTAAATTTGTATATATTTTATGTTGTTTTCCTATATTTTACTGATAGAATTATTTGAATTTATAAAACTAAGATACTTCTACTTATTTTCAGTCAATATCTCAATATCAAATTACTCTTTTGAACTTTATTAAAAGTATGTTTTAACTTACATTTTTTTCAAACTAGATATTTGTTTTCGAGCTTTTACTTTATCATTATCATCTTTATGTTCTTTTCACAAGTTATGAAGAATAAGCTTTTCCTTGTTTATTCTTTAGTTGTAAGATTTATAAAGAAATCTTATCTAGCTAGATCATCTATACATATGTATAAAATTGAAGTGTCTATGATTTTCAGAGAAACACACATTTCTAAGTTCACATGACTATTTAGACTATGTAACATTCAATTAAACAGATCAAAATTAACATTTAAAAAAATTTGTCTGTTTGTTTGTTTGTCCAGATTAGGCTCAGAAACAGTTGCATAAAAAATGTTAAACTTATCAGGGGAAGATAGAGAATGTTTCAGTCTGCAATCTGAAGTTTGTCGCATTCTGATATCTGAAATTGTTTTTAAGAAAATAGGGGGAAATTAGGAAAATCAATCGGCCAATTTTTTAATGCTCAGAAACTCAAGAACTAGTTGATCCATTTTAAAGAAGGCAATTGAAAGATCTAATTATGATTTATAATTGATAATTTTGGCTAAAATCTGTAGTTTGTCAGACTTTAATATCTAAAATAGCTTTTGAGAAATCAGGAAAAAAACCGAGAGAATTTATACACAGCCTCACAAATCATATGGACTTCTTTCTTGTTCAACAGAGCATGACTTATTTTTAAAAATGTGAAAAAAAAAATGTTTTATGATAGTTTTAAAAAAAGTATTTATTATAAAAATTTAAATAATATTTGTATTAAATTTTTAAAATTTTGTTACAAAGAGTTTCTAAAGTAAGCTGTTTTTTAATATGTTTTATCTTGTATAAATTACATTATACAAAGAGATAAAATCTTTTATGATACATTAAATGGTATGTGAAATAATGTAAGTTTGAAGGATTTGTGATTGGATTTTTAACTGTGAAACAATACCTGAGTAAATTTGAAAGTTTTTCATATTAATTTAAGTTCACTAAAGTTTTGGATCATTTTATAACAGTGTGGTAAAATATTATAAAATAGCATAGGTGAATGATCTGTCCGTAATTAATTTGGAAGTGGTACATGATAAAAATGTACAGTTAATAAATATATTGATGACAGATAATGTAACAAGTAGTCCGAGATTAGAGTTTATATGATGAAACCAAGTAAAAACCCAGATGAAACCCAAACTATGCCATACTGCTAATGTAAAAGTTTTTTCTGTATCAATGAATGCTTTCAATAAATTGTAATGATGCTTTTTTAGTAATGAAAATAATTAATTTCTTTTTCTTTAAACTGATATCTTATTGATTAACTAATACAATGTGCCTATGCTTTTTACTAATTATATGTAAAATTGTAATTTTAAAAACTTTGTTATTCAGCGTTTAGTGCAAGCCTTTTCTTATTTTTAAATAAGTTCTATTTAAAACTTTTAACTAAAAAAAAATTGTGTTATTTAACTGCAAAATATAAAAAATATATTGGAGATAAGTAAATTGGAATATTGGATTGTAGTCAAGATCTAATGTATGACAGGGTTTTGGGACACACGACCTGAGCCACCACACTCAAAGAGAATCCTCTCCCCCCTCCCCCCACACTCAAAAAGAAATATATATATATAATTGTAATACCTTTGAATTTCAAAATACATTAAACAAGTTCTTGCATCAAATCTAACCAAATCTCTTATTAAGATAGGTAATTATAAAGTGTATACAGAATGCAATTAAGTTAATATATAATTAACAAATACAAACATCAGATTACCAATGTGCCATTTCAGTGTCGGCACACAGCCAAACATACTTAAAAGTTTTAAAGAAAATTTAGAAAATAAATATATATAATGATATAAGATGCCATATAATGTAAGAAAATTGGAATTTGGATATCAAATGAAATTATTTTCTTCTTAGATTCTTCAGACAGTGATGCAAGAGGCTATCGATGATAGTCAGCTAGCCAGGCAATCAAGTCCTCCAACTCCTCGCTCTTTAAGACTGGAAAGAATTGCTCAGTCAGTACCTCAAAATCCTGAAGACTATCATCGGAGGTATGCTTGATTTTTTTGTTTTATTGTATTTTGGGTTTTGAGTATACTTGAGAAACAATTTTTAAAAAAGTACTTTATTATTATTATTATCATTATGTAAGATATTTAATTTTATCATTACTTAAAATTTCTTGAACATTCTTGACCTGTTGTTGTGTATTGATTATTTTCTGAAATATCAATGTTGATATTTGAGATATTTAGAATCAAAGTGTATCCAAGTCTTTTTTGTTCAACAAAGTTTCAGATGAATTCTTGCTCTATATACAATAAGTTGTTTGATGTTGTAACAAACCAAGTACTAAGTTTAAAATGTTGACACCAAATGTCACTAGTCTTTTATAATTCTGAATGAGCTGCATGAAAATCCATTGATTTTACTTTCAAATATCTCCTAATGTTTTGTGGATTCTATCCATTTTGATTCTGAATATATCTCATTTAATCACTAGTGCACAATAAATAGAACCATTGATTTCTAAGATCAGTATTTGCGATTGTGAATTTTAAAGAGCATTTTCTTTATTTTCATATTTACATTAAATTTTAAGCAAAATAATAATTAATAGATAAACATAAATAAATAGATTCTGAATGCTTACACATTTGATAAATCAATGATTTCTGAACAAAAGCTTTAAAAAAAATCTGAGATTGGTACCAGAAAGGAGCATGATGATCTACCACTGGGTGACCAAATACAATGTTTATAGAAAAACATACTGCATTAATGTATTTTAATGAAACCATACTGAAAACTTTTTATGGGTCTACCAATTTTTTGTGATCACCTCTAGCAGCACACTTTGCATATGCTGTGCCTGGTTATATTTTATATATATACATACACATGTATAGAAAGAGAAACATATATTTATATACAGATATTATACGTATAGTAATGTCATCGTTGGTGAAAAGTATTTATTCAGTTTGTTATGAAATATTTCTTTAAAAAGTACCATAGGGGATAAAGAAACAGGGACTTTTGTTATAAACATTCCTATTGTCTTTTTGATTATAGTATCATTTTACAGATTTGTTATGTACCTTAGAGTTTTAGTGTCATAACATTTCAAAGATAATTAAAAAAGAATAACTTGTAAAATTCTTTTATCTCTCTGTTTTGTTGTATCTGTTCATCACAGTTCTTATTTTTTACTGATATTGGGATAATTTCTTTTTCATGTTTTCCTGTTTAGTGGGAGCAGATTGAACATTGTAGGGTATACTAAGTTTTTGGAAGTTATATACTTTGTAACACACACACACACACCTTACAACATTGGAGCTGCTTCCACTAAACTAGAAAACACCAAGACAGAGTTGTTTCCAAATTGATACAGCTGTCTCTTAATATATGCGTTAAGGGAAAAAAATATTAAATTGGTTTCCGTTAATTTGAGTTTCTGAGTTATGTATTTGAGTCAATGGTTTCCTGTAACTTATTAAAATGCAAACATTTGTGTTCAAAGTACCTTTAAATTTTAAGTTTTTTTTTACAGTATTCCTGCAAAATTTATTTTGAGAATTTCATTCACACAAGTTTAGAATTTTTTTTTTTTTTTTTTTTTTTTTTTTAAGTATTAACTATTTCTGAAGCTTCACTCAAATTGACAATCAACCAAAAATCTTGATGATTAAATTTTCGTAGCCTGTCACTGTGGAGGTACTGTAATATACTTTCTTTTTTTTAAAGTTGTATCTTTTCTTTATGCTGCATTTGGATCGTAAAGTTCCCTTCCCAGTTCAATATCACAGCCTACATCCTCATCATCTACAGTTCCTCCTGACTTGCTCAGGTTAGTGTGTTTTGTATTTTTAATAATATGCATGTGTAAATGAATATCAGTAATTGAAGGGTCAGTGGTAAAAATGATGATAGTCCAAGTTTGTAAAATTTGAAATGATCAAACCTTTAATTGAGGCAAAAATGAAGATAATTCTTTGAACAAGAACGAAAAATCATGCGTCAAGCATAGATTATGTAACACTTTCCAACGCTTCCAAAATAATTTTACAAATCATACCGTTTAATAAGCTGAAAGATAACATCTAAGTAAACAATTTGGAAAACGCATAACATATTTAAAAACGTAATTTCAGGAATTTCCAACATATACAATATTCGGAAAAAATATCCGAATACTTTTTTTCAGCCCTGTATAGGATCTATAAATTTGTATATATACTAAATAGGATGCTAAATTTTAGTTCAGTTAGGAAACGTGTAGCACAGTTTAAAATTCTCCTTCTGGAGTTTCTGTCAATAAACGGAAATGTGTTCACGAACTTTTGTGCTTCCCTGTATAGGATCTACAGAATTTATACACACCACGTAATAGACAAAAAGTGAGTTAAATTGAAAATCGCGTTCAGTAACTTAAAATGCACTTCCAGGAATTATTGTTAACAGACAGTAGAGAATTATTTCGTGTGTCCCTGTAAATTAACGATGACTGCTATACACACACTATTCTGGAGTAAACCTCTTGTAATGCACCTTAGTGATATATATAAATTTCAATGCGTTTAAAATAGTGAAACATTATTTAAATAAACTGCAGACGATTTTTCTCCATAGATGTAATGTAACGGAATTCTTTTGAGTGTCCCTGTAAAGTAACTATAAGTGCTATGCACACCCTATTCCATATTAAGCTTCTTGTAATGCACCTTAGTGATATATATCAATTACAATGTGTTTGAAATTGCGTAACATCATTAAAATAAACCGCAAATGATTTTTCCCCATAGACCGTAATGTAACGGAATTCTTTTGAGTGTCCCTGTAAAAAAACTATAAGTGCTACACACTTCCGTTGAAATAGGGAACATGCTATAGAGTACTACAATAACATATAAAAATTGCAGAGCAATCCGAGTATATTTACAGGAGTTAGAGCACGGCTAGACGGCAGACGGCCAGATGGCAGACAAACCGAAGTCATAAACACTTTTCAACTAGGTTGGAAAGTGTTAAAAACAAAAGACGAAGAATAACGAGGCAATTAATTTCTACTGCCACTATGTTTTTACATTTTCCACACAACATATTTGAAAAAGAGAAACAAAAATTAGATTATGATAAGAAAGTGAGTAATTGCATTCTGAACAAAAATCTGCCAAGTTGAATTTCGCACCTCCTCTAGCATCGACCTGTCTGTGTGCTTTGTGGTAAAATGTTAACCAAAACCTCCATTTTTTTTTTTCTACTAAACTTTGGTGTTATTTCAGATAAAAGCATCTTGACTTGAAGGATAAACCACCTGATTTTTTTCAGGAGAAAGTGCAACGAAATTTTTGCTTCAAAGAGAACTATGACAACATTTTGATAAAAGAAATAATGAAAAGTATTGGGAATTTCCTACCTGATGATAAGTTACCGAGTAGCTCAAGTTGATGCAGCTCACAGCATTGTAGAGACTCTCATTAAATCTTGCACAGTCAATATTTTCAGGATTTTGCTTGATGAAAAAGCTGTTAATTTAGTCTTCATTATCCCCTTGTCAAGTAGCATGATTGTTCAATGAATTATCGATATAGCTGGTGATGCAAAATAAACCTTTATCAGTCACCCTCCGCTACACATGGATGAATCAGCTGATATTGCTGGACTGACTGTTCTAATAGTATTTGTCCATTATGTTTCTTACAAAGTTATCGGACACAACAGCACACCATGGAATGAAATATTTAATCTTTTGGATGAACTCTTATCATTAAGTGAAATACCATGGGAAGACTGTGCAGATATATGCACTGATAATGTGAAGGCAACGATGGGGCTACAATACTGGAGCTGTTCCCAAAACCCAAAAGATAAGGCTAAGTACTGTATCAGCAGTCATTGCATTTTTCGTGGACATGTACTAAACTCAAGAAAAAGTCTTTTTAACTTATAATAGTGTGGAATGATGCCACAAAAGTAATAAATTATATAAAATCACAACCTCTTAAAAGTAGACTTTTCAATCTAATGTGTAAAGATATAAGAAGCCATTCATCTTAAAAAAAAACTTCCATCTGCTTCATACTAAAGCAAGGCTGAACTCGATATCTCAAGGAAGAGCAATTACTACACATTTGATAGAATTGCATGTAGGGGTAACAACAATTTTTATGGAGCATAACACTCAACTAGCTTAGGTTTCAAATAAAGAATGGTGAGCAAATTGGTGTATTTGGCCATCATGTTTATATAAAATGAAATAAAAGAATATCCATCTTGCAATGAAAAACTGTCACAGTTTGTAAATGTCAAAGTATCTTCTGTTAAGTGAATATTTATTTGTTTTTAGAGTGTGCGGAAAGGAAGATATTAATTACTTTCTTCTTTCAAAAATATTCTTGACTGCAAATAATATCTAGTTTCAAGAAAAAATACTGAAAAATATTCAAAGGCAACTTGACGTTTTAAAACACTCATTTGAACACAATTTTCTAATTGCTCAAAAGAAGACTCTGAACAGCTTTAAATTGGTCCTGGATGTGTTCAGCAGCAACAGAAACCAATCAGCTTAAAATCAGTGGAACACAAAATCCTCTGACATCTCACAGTATCACATCACTAAAAATTGCATTTGAAAACCAATTTCGACTGAATTTTTGGCGTCATTTGACAGAAGAATTCAAAATCTTGTCTGAGAAATCAAAATTAGTTTTGCTACCTTTCTCAATGACATATCTTTGGGAAGCAGAATTCACTCTTTACACAGCCACCAAAACAAAATAAAGAAGATTTTTAAATACAAAACCAGACATTTGCCTAAAATTATCTATTGAACCGGAATAAAAAAACTGTGCATAAGAATGCAACCTCAAGTTCCATGTTAAACATTTTTACTTTATTATTTGTCACATTAGCAATGTAAAATCTATTGTAAGGCAAATGTTTTGATTTATTGGATTTATGATCATTTTTAAATATAGTCAAGTTTTGATAATATTATGTATATCTGTGATAATTTAAAATATGTTGAGTATTATCGTGCAATGTTTCAAAAGATAATTTTATTCCTGAAACAATATACAATTGTTTAAACTACTATCTACCCTAGCCCTCTTTTTTTGTTCTTTAACAATGCATCAGAATACCATTAACTTGCACAATGTAAGGTAGAGTAGACTTAAGGGCTCCACCATAGAAATTCCTTCTGTAAAGTGCTCCACAAGTCCAAAAGGTTGGGAACCACTGCTTTATAATAACAATAAATAAATAATCAATTATATAAATTACCCTTTCTCCTGAAATTTCCAATTACCTCTCTCATGTCCCCCTCCCTTCCCACAGCACACAAAGTGGAAAATCTTTAATTTTTAAAAGAATTTCTCCCATTTGTTGTTTTGCAATAACAATCAATAATTATTCATCTAAGTTCAAATTCCCCTAAAAAAAGAGAGAGAGAGAAAATCTACTTCCTATTTTTTTTTGTCTTTTTTTAGATATCAGAAGGGCTAAAGCAAAGAATTTTCTCTTTATTTCAGTTTGGCTGTTCTTATGCCCTTCTGCATACATTTACTGAATAGAAAAGAGAAAACATTCATAATAGTCCAGGAAGCAGCCACACTTTTTTTAATTGATAGCATACAGGCTAATTTTCAAATATGTAATTGATCTTACTTAATCAATCACAAAAACACTGTCAGCTGTCGGGTCTCACAGTGGATGTTGCCTCATGGGCTAGATACAACATTACATAGTGAAAACAAAATTAATGATATCTCAATCATAGATGTTACTACAATTACAATGGTAGTCATCTATAATTGAAATACCGTTTATCTGTTTTTGCTATGCAGGTGGCAGTGCAATATTGTTATGGTAACAATCCCTGCTGCTGTGCTAGCTGACTGGTCGTTTTGTTATCTGTGCCATTTAACTTTATCATATATACAAAAAATCAGCTTGTAGGAAATGATTAAATAAAAAATGTTGCTGCTTCTTCAACAGTAAACCTGATTGCTTTCATATGACATTACAAAAATAAATAAATAATATTTTGACTTAAAATAATATGTTTAAGTAATCTATTTTTTTTTTCTTTAAATGATGTTTCAATTATTTCAACAGCATGATTAATAATACATTTTCATTTTCTTGATTTTTATATTTTTTTCCCCTTTACCAGCAATACATCACCATTTCGACCAACAGTCAATAGTGGCTTACTGAATGCTACCTCGCCTATGAGTTCTGTGAACTCGTCTCAAGATTCATTGCACAAAGCTGCCGCGAAAAAGAAAGGATTCAAGTCTTCTTTAGGGAGATTTTTTAGCAAAAAAGAGAAAGGCAAATCGAAAGAAGCATTAAATAAAGAACTTATGGTCCAAGGTAAGATTTAATTTTGATTTCCGAGTTTCCATATGAATTTAGACCTGACCCAGTTGCTCAGTATTAATAATGCCATATTTTAGGGGATGTATCAAGCATTCTACTCTTTATTTTGGTGAACATATTAAATATTCTCTTCTTGATGGCACTGATATTTATGTCTAAATCCTTGGATATTTTTTGTTTAATTTTGTTTGAGTATTATGTAAATCTAATGTGAATACTTGGTGAATTCACTGTGAATGCAAATGTTTATTTATTGAAGTTGATGAGACAAATATAACAATTTTCAGATTAATATTAACTTTATTGATATTTGTTAAAGCATGTTATATTAGCATAATAAGCTAGGCTTTTACAAGTACAAGCACAGCTAATAAAAACAGTACTTACAAGAAGAGGGCCAAGCTGGATAATCACAGATTTTGATTATTTTTATATATGTTGTAGAGTAGAAGCCCCTTAGTCTCAGGTACAATAGATTTTGTATAACGCTCCTTAGTTTTCAGGAAATAGGGGGTTTAATATTATAATATAACTTAAATAGTACTTACTTTGTAATGAAATTACTGCCTTGGTCGTAACTCAGTTGTTATGGCATCTGTTCGTTAATTCGTGGGCTTGGATTCGAGACCGAAACATGCTACTTTTGTTTTTCTCATTTTTTGTTTTATAAATTTACTTGTAATTATAATTTAATATTCACCATTAAAAATTTTATTATTGAGCATTAATTATAATGTTAAGCTATTTATTTTTTTATTTGTAATTAAATTGTTGTATAAAACATCATTAAACAGTTATTATTATTATTTTTTATCACTTTTAAAATATATTTCATATATTCTTTATCGATGCAATGATAGAACAATTGTGTCAATTCGTGATTTTAAAGAAACATCATATTGCCTTAACAAGGGAAGTCAATGCGATGATAATACTACTCTGTTTTTAAAGTAAGAAGCATAATTATATTAAAAATTAGCATAAGAATCAAATTACAACATTTTTTTTTTTTTCATATTAAAGATTTTTAAATTTGTAATACGTACACTTGCGCTTTGAATTCTTTTGCTTTTTCATTTATCTTCTTTCTGCATTTGTTTATATTTTATTTGAAAATGTTTTATTTTATTACAACTAGAGGGCATCACAACAGACTTTGTAACACAGTAAACCCGTTACAAAGTAAGTATTTAAGTTGTGTTATAATATTAGACCCCCTATTTCAAAAGAACTATGGAATGTTGTATAAAATCCATTGAACCTGAAACAAAGGGGCTTCTACCCTATATACAAAAATAATCAAAATCTGTGATTACCAAACTTGGCACTGTCTTTGTCAGACTTGTTACTCACGTGACCAGCCTTTAAAGCTTGGTTCAGCAGTAGACAAGTATAGAATTTGTGTCTTTACTATTTCATTATTAAACAAAAAGTATTATAACAAGAAAATAATTTAATGTTCAATTTATTTTGCTTTAATAGGTATGGGTAATTTAACAGTTATTATCTTTATTTTGCTATTATTTATAAATAATTAAAACGGCAAATAAATATGAAGTGGATATACCTTAAGTTAAATAAGTTAATTTTCCGATGCTCTTAAACCAACGTTACTTAAGGTGATAAATCGATGCCTTAGAGTACTTATGAATATCAATTTCTCATACAGTGATGATGAAGGCTGTGGTTTGCCACTGTTATTAGTTATTCAATATTCTATTGAAGAAAAAGCTGTGTATCAAACTTATTTGTTTGCCATTAATAGCATGTTTTGTTCATTGCTTGAAAAAGTGAATAGAGTTAATTGATATTCATTATGTATATATATTTTTATTTTAAGTAAAATATTTATAGGGCGAAGATGTAGTGTATTTTATAATTGAATTACTTTTCTTTTATTTCATTTTATTTTCTTTCCCTTTTTTATGTTTTTATTAATTACTTCTAATCAAAGTTTTTCTCAATCTTCTTCATTCCTGATTTTTTTGTCAACCATTTTTCTTTTTCAGATTTTTTCCCTATTCTAGAGGACACTATAATACTGTGTAACTATTTTTTTCTAACTCTATCCAGATAGATACTGGTATTATAATTTGATGTCTATATATTTATATTATTACTGTTGGTTTATTTTTATTTTCGCTTCAATTAAACTAAAAAATTCAGTGTGACACTGAAACCTTCAAAACCAATTTCATACCTAATGTTTCTATCTAAATCTTCCCTTCCTTCCCAAATGGGTAAGATTTTTGTTTGATTACCCTAATGCCAAATTTTTCTATGATTATCATGACCAAATGCATATCTTTGAGTGTCTATTTTGGGGCATCATAATTTAATTAAAAAGCTGTGTATATTTTAGTGTAAAAAAAAAATGCTAATTTCTACTTTTATACCTTTTTTTTTTAAATTTAGGTTCGGGTTTTACTTCTGATAGTGAAGCCTCAACTCCATGTGATCCTACTCCTCCTTCAGGCAGTATAGTTCAAAAAGCAGAGTTCTGTAGAAGAACTAATAAAAAGTAATTTGAAATTACTTAATTTTATGTGATGATTTTAAAGGTGCCATATTTATTAATATACATTTTGCACTTTTTTCTTTGTTTGCAAATTTATTCTCAGTTTACAAATCTATATTATAATGCAAGAACATGTTCATGAGTTACGGTGACATCATATCATTAGTGGTAATGATCTTAACAATGAATTTTGTTTTAGCACAGATTTTTTAACTTACAAACATTGCAACATTTCAAATTTTGCACCGTCCAAAAGAAGAAAAAAAAGTACTTGCAAATGCAATTTCTTTAAAACTGTAACTCAATTTACTGTTTTTTTTAATGATTTTTTCAAGCATGAATTTTTAAAAATTATCTAAAAATTTAATGTGCAATTGTATTATGAAAGAGTAACCCATTTGTATTTAGAACAATGTAAATATTTCATCATTCATTTGTTTCCATGTAAAATTCTGTAATTAAATTTCCAAATGAAATTAAAATTTCACAAGATATAAATAAATAAATCATGAATTTAACAGACATGTAAATGAAATATGCACTTAAACACTGAAAGAATTCAAATCAAAAATGTTGCTATGACTAAAGAAATCTTTCATGATTAATTGCTAGTTTGCAGGGCCGAAACTGTCAGTTTATTATTAGTAGTATTATGTTTCTAATCAAATTCCATTTTAACTATGACTTTTTCCCCATTAATGCATAATAGTAAAATGTGCGTATAAAAGTACATGGATTACTGCACCAATAGTTGGACAATTAAAGCTATTTTTGGTTTCCAAAGCCCATCTCATCTGTCCTGCTCACCGTAAAATTCTGTTCAAATAATTATTTTATTTTATTTTATTTTGGTGCTGATTAAAATTGTATAGCACATTTGTCTATCCTTTGTTGTTAATTCATTATTCTTTTCTAAATGTAAAAAATCAAATTTTGCTAGTAGTTGATATTTTATTGCTATTAGTTAATTAATTAATCACAATGTAGAATTTGATCATGCTTCTCAAATAGGGTATAAGTATAGCTACTACAAAGTAAACAGTACTTACCATACATACAAAACTTTATTGGATAAAATATAATATTAACTCATCAACTATTAAGGATTAATCAACAACTAGTGTGGTCACCCTATATCTATCTAACAGTATATTTGCTTCGTATTGTTTACAAATAGTACTGAAATTAGAATGAAATATTTTTTTCAGAAATCTAAGAATTTGTGGTTTAAAGTATCTTTAAACAAGTGGGTAAGTGTGATCGAAGATCGCACAAAGGGTTTCGTTTAATATTCCTTTCAAAACACTTTATCCTTTCTTTAATAAATACAAATAAATTTCATTTAGCAACAGAAAAAAAGTCATGTTTTTTATAAAGTAAAAATTTACCAGTCTATTTTTTCGAATATCTAAACTGGCCCAATAGCGGGCGAAGACCGCTATTATACTCTATCATAATAATATCTATCATGTGGACTAAATGCGATATTAAAAAAAAAAAAGTTTATATAAAATAGACATTTAAACCTGTTGTGTAATCCTCTGTAATTCAGGTCCTACTTCCAAATTGCGTATTTTAGAAAGTGAGACTTTTTGTGGCAGTTCTTTAAAAGCATCTACATTGATTTTAAACTATATTGTTGCTAGCAAACGCCCATGTTTGGAGCTAGCCTTGCCCACAGATTACAGAAGATTAGTTATTTTATATTTTACTAGCTGTTAACCGTGACGTTGTTCACGTAACATTAAAAGAAAAATAAATGCATTAAGGAAAATGTTTCACCCCCGATAATTAAAAACATGTAACTCTCTTTAAAACAAGCTACGTTTTTTTCGAATATCTGAACAGGCCCGATAGCAGGCGAATCCCGCTGTCATAATAATATCTGTCATGTGGATTAAATGCGATATTTAAAAAAAAATTAATTTCAAAATTAAATATGTTGTACACCTTCAAAATGTTAAAATATGCGAATATTTCCATAATCGGGTTTTTATCATGATTCAATACGTTCCTCAAACTCGTATATTTACTATTCTCTATTGCTCATATTGATACTCGCTTTGTATTACTCTCAAACATTTGAGAAATCCGTTAAACTTCCAATATGACGTCATATTAATTTTCTTTTTAATTCTTTAATGACGTGATATTAATCTGCTTTCTGTACATATACATACTCATACTCCTTGTGTTATTGAGAAATCTTTGAAAATTTCCATTTTATTACCAATATGCGTCAATCATTTTTATTTCATATTAATCTTTCTTTCAATTGGTGAAACTTTATATTTCATTTTCATTTTTCACGTGAAAATCTTTCAATAGAAAATTAATTATTGTAGAAAGAATTTTATTGTGGATTTTTAATTGTTGGCAACTGCTATAACAAAAAATGTTTAAATTTAATAGGAAAAGGCTGTTAGAATTTTGGTTTTTTATCTCTATTAAAATATGATTTTTTCAAATTTTAATATTTTGAGCTTCATAGCAGATATTCAGTTATATATACACAAAGTTTCAACTCTGTAAGTTATATAGGTTCTGAGAATGGTTCTGTGATGGACAGACAACGGAGCGGGAATAATAGGGTTTCGTGAGATGAATGAAACCCTAAAAAATTAAAAGTTGACCACACTTTTCCCCCTCAGTGGTTCAGTTATTAATATGTTCTCCAAACCGACAACTGTTATTTTATTTTTCATACCCTGTGTAAAAAAAGAAATATGAAGTTTTCTTTTTCTGCTACTTCCACTTTTTGTGTCTTATATGTTAGTTTAATTAAACTTGTATCTCTAGCTTCCATTCATCTCATGTGAGGCATGAACTTTTAGCAGAATCTATGAAAGCTGGAACTCCATTTGCTTTATGGAATGGTCCTACGATTGTTGCCTGGCTTGAGGTATGTAATGCTTGTATTTATGTCGTAGAACTTGTTCTGATGTGAATTGAAAATATTATAATTATGAGAGATTACCTCATCTTCTTTTACTTTTTTTTATTATTCAGTTAATTTATTATTATTTTTTTTTAAATAAAATTTTGTCTACCTGAGGACATTTCTAGTTTTTTAAGGAAAGCATCTGAAGCTAGTTCTACGCTCAACCTAATGAGCCTCTGTATTAGGACATCATATACAATTCTAATAAAATGTTCAGTTTTTTTTTAACAGATAAAAGGTGTAAAGGGTCAATAAAAGGAAGTACTTGGGTGTGCCATATACCCTCAAGTCAGTTCTGGGACGTTATGTTTTGCTAAGTTTTTAAAAAGAAAAATTTTTTATAGATAAAAAAAAAAAAAAAATCTGGTGACTCTACTTGAGTTTCTGAATATGTGTCCAGAAAGTAAAAATAAATAAATTATAAATTTCTGACACAATAGACCTGTTGGATTCAAACAGGAAGATTAATGTTTAAAACAATATACTGTAATATATAATGCTTAAAAAATATCAAGAGACTTGCTTTCAACATTTGTAATATTTTATATCCTTGAAATCAGAGGTTTCCTAACTTTTAGACTGGCATACCACTAAATCAAAATTTGTACCACCAAATAACAAATATAATATTAACATTTATTATGAATATATTTAAGTAGTATTTACAATAGTCTTTTTTTATTGAAATTATATATTAATAACATGTATCATATAATGCCTTTTTGGGTGGGAAATTTTCAATATTTATAACTTTGCATGCACTAACTTGCCTTGTGTTGCACAGTTTCTTCATGTTCGATATTCAATTCAATGTTTTTTTAATTTAGCTGTAAGTCTCATTCAATATTTACTTTATCCTTGAATTTGATTTTCATGTTAAAGCAGCAAAGAAAATGCATTTATAAGTTAAGATTACACAAATTTTATTGCTTTTGCAGAAATCGAAAGCTATTTTGTTTACCTAATGAAGATTTAGTTAGGTAAAATTAAAAAAAGGTGTAGTTTTGATTTTACAATTACTATTATTTACTCATGTATTTTTCACCCCATTTCTTTGCCGCCCAAAGTAAGAGGTGTGACTATGATGTGAGTGTTATATATATATATATATATATATATATATATATATATATATATATAATATCTATGAATTTCAAAAAACATATCTAGCACTTTATATTCAGATTTTTTTTTTCTTTTTCAGATTTTATACTTCAAAATGCTCATATATATATTTGATTTTCCAAATATTTAATTGCATATTTTTGTTTAAACTAATATCAAATATAAGCACTTCCTTCACTCCCAATTCATTTCCAGCTGCTCTATTACTATGTTTTCTTCAGCAAAACAATCTACTATGTATATAAAAAGCACACACACAGTTTATCTTTTTTAAACATTATATATATCTTTTTATATCCACATTATATATATATTTTACATTATATATATCTTTAAACGTATAGATATCTTTTTATATCTTATCTTTTTTAAACATTATGAATGCAAACAAATTAGTGCCAGTGTTTGTGTTTTTTTATATTGCAGTTTAATAATAATTGTGCTGAGCAGCCAAAAAAAAAAAAAGAAAAAAAAAACAGAAAAATTATTTCTAAGAATAAAATTGAAATATTGAAAAATTATAACTATCAGATGTGTTTACACTATTGTAAAATCTCATTTATATATTCAAAATTTTTTATATTCATGCAGAAAATATGTAAAACTTTGTTTTTAACTGCTGCAAAATAAATAAATAAATAAATAAATAAATAAATAGAAAAAGTACATAGGTGCATTGTGAGTAAATGTGCATTTGATTTGTTCTTCCTAGGTGTACTAGTATTGAAAGACTCCCATACCATACTTTGAGAAACTCCGCTATTACAATAACTGTTTTTTCAGATATAAAATGTTATTAGTTTTGATTTATTATAGTCTTTATAGAAACAAGAATCGTGTTAATAATTCAATAATGCTGTTGTTTTTCAGCTTTGGGTTGGTATGCCTGCTTGGTATGTTGCAGCTTGTCGAGCTAATGTCAAAAGCGGTGCTATCATGTCTGCTTTATCTGATACCGAAATCCAGAGAGAAATCGGTATCAGCAATCCCCTTCATCGTCTAAAACTGCGTTTGGCTATTCAGGAAATGGTAGCTTTGACAAGCCCTTCTGCACCCAAACCCTCTAGAACTGTAAGTGCACTTTTTCTTTTCTTCCGTAAGGAGACTTAGTACCCTCTGAACTTTTTATTTATTTTTTTTATTTGAATATTTTGTAATACCTTTTTGTCATTATTAAATGGTTTTATGTAGAAAAAATGATTTAATAATTTAAAAAAAAATTACAATTTGCATTGTAAAATTTGAATTAATTTATTTTTCTTAAAACTAAAAAAGAAAAAAAAATAGAATTTTGCACTGTTAACAAAAATTTTTTGTCCTAATTTTCTTACACTATAATGTAAGAACCAGATTTTTTTTTTTTTAAGTTTATGATATTTTATTTGTTTTTCTTATACTATAAACAGATGCAAAAACATGGTTTAAATGACTTTTTACTTAACATTTCTATTTTTCAAATTTATATTATATTTCTGAAAATTTTATCTTTAATTTACAAAATGCACCATAAGGATCATCCATTAAAAAAATCAAGTCAATTGAAAAATATATATTGAAGTGTTAGCATTTTGATCGTACTGATATACTGATATATTGAAAAAACTTAGAAAAATAAATTTAAGGATTGCAACACTGGATTCCACATAAATAAGGAACATACAATGAGGGACATTTAAAGTGACATGCATGCAGTAAAAAGCCATTTTTGCATATTTTTAATTATCAGATTTTTACAAATCTTAACAAGATATTTTTGTCAATTTTTGTAAAATGAAGGGTACTGAATCCCTTTAATATATATAAGGTATTCTTTTTGATTCTTACAGCAAATAGAACTTGTTTTTTATTTTTCCAAATTTACAACCAGTGAAAATTATATATATATATAGTTTTTATTTTTCTAATAGTTATGTTTAATTTGTTGGATCTGCATAAAAATGTTAAAGTAAAAAGCTTTGAAAATTAAGTGAAAATAAGGCTTTACTATATTTTATGAATGAACATTGTTTCACATAATAAATTAAGTAATAATATTAAAAAGTTAGACTTTATTGCAGCAATATGTTATTGAAAAAACTTCTGATTGCATATGCGTGGTAACAGCATCAGTGGCATAACTTGGTTCAATTACACCCTTCAGCAACTTAAAACATTGTGTGCCTTAACTGTAAAATTATGCAGATAAGTCATGGCATGATTCTATGGTTTCTCATTTAAGAGAAAAATCATTATCTGAAAATTTCTGCAATTTACAATTAAATTTGAAGGCATTGAAATTTATACTACTAATATGCTTTATGTGAAACAAGTTATTTTCTTTTGTCCTTTGTTATTGTGTAATTTTATTGAATAGTAATAATACTGTCAGTCTAAAATGTTTTAATGAGTCAGAAATCTTATTTTAAAATATAAAATTGCACATTTCGTGGAATATACATGATGTAACAAAATGTTTCATCTGTTTTTAGGAACCTTATTAGAAAATTGTGGTAAAACAAGAGCTATATATTAGAATATAAAACTTTATTTATAATTTCCATAAATTATCATAAAATACCACAAGAAAAATTGTAGACAATGTGAAGGAGAAATTATATATAAGTGAGATATTGATGGGAATATTAATGTGTGTGAGCAATAACCCAATGCAAAAAATTGCATGACGTTCTTTAGGTCGATTATTCTTTGAGAAGAGAATCAAAATAATAATAAAATGAATTAAACGGTCTTACTTGAGGAAAGAAATAGATGCAGACTATAAATGATGAATACTATAAGTTGGATCCAATAATGTTTATTACATTTTCTTGAAGGAGGAAGGATGAGATGAAAGCTGCACATCAAGTCTTTAAAAAGTACTGGCTCAAATTTCGTAAATTTCGAAGAATCTTTAAATATTCCTTCTGGCCGCGTCCATGAAGAATTATAGAATTAATTCAGAAGTCAATTAAATTACCAGTTGATTTAAAACTTTTAAAATATTAAACTTAAAATTTACAACAGCATTTTTATAGAATAATTAAAAACTGAAAACGCGAAATTGATCTCCAAAGAATCAGCGCATGACGATTCTAGGATACGAGCACCGGCACAGGCCAGCCTCAGATCAGACGACGTTTAGCATAAAATTACAGCATCATTTTTATTAAAATTCTGTTGGAAAAATGTGCGACATTAGTACTTATACCCATAACAGGGGTGCACAAATGTGAGAGCAAGATTAATTTAAACTAATTTGTTGATTAGGAATTACGTGAAAATTAAAAGAGCAAATCAGAAACAAATTAACATTTAATAATTAAAAGAACGATTCTAATTTGTATTTGAAAGACACGCCCCTTTCGGATGCAGCGCCAAGACAAAAAAACAGCTCCCGAAAACACATCGAACAAGAGCGGCGATGACGCATGCGCACAACACACGCGTGCGGAGAGAGCCGCTGAATGACGATGACGTCACAGCTCAGCGCCAATTGAAACTAACTCAAAGCGCGAAGATGCCTCGCAGAGAAAACAACATCGCCGATTCAAGGAACGCAAAGCACAATGAGGGGGAGACGGCCTTGCTAAAAAAGCAGCGTACAAGGTGCGCGACTGCTGATAAATAGCTTTTAAGGAATGGCAAATTAAACTGGAAAGGCTATAAAAATACAGAAATACGTTGAGCTGAAAAATAAAATACTTAAAAAAGATAAAACTGTGATATATCTTTATCACAATACCCCCATTCACCGACAAAAATTTTGACTGACCAGAAGGAGAAAAAGGGTTAAAAACAGTAAAAGCCTTTTTCGACAAAGGGAAGACAAAATTTTTAAATGCCAAAGTAAAATGACACAATTACATAAATTTGGAGCCAAGAAAAGTAAATTAATTATTAATTAATGAAATTTGAAGTGATGTGCAGCGACCAAAAAGAAAAGAGAAAGAATATACATCATTGTAGTACATTCAAAAATCTCATCACAAATTATACAAGATGTTATAGTATAAAATATAACATAGTATACAAAAGCCCCATTGCATTTTAGCAAAGAAAGGCATACCTTCCATAAATCTTTGATCTCTAAACAAATATCATCATGTATATAAAAAAAAAACAAGCTAATATTTTCTTTAAATTAGCAATGAGATCATATCAAAATAGTTGCACCAGTAAAGCAACATAAAAAAAGAGTCGGTAATATCTTTCTTCTTCCGACTTGTCTAGACATAAATATTTAAATTATAATAAGTTGCAATTTTAAAGCAACAAAAAGTCAAGAATACTTTAAATTCTGACTGATGCCTAGGACTTTTAAAAATATAGAGCATATAAAATTAACTCTAAATAGCATAAATGTGCACAAAAACAATCCATTGTAAGGATTTTAAATTCATTCAAAGAGGCCTTGCATTAGTAATAATTCAAATCATATAAAATTAAGTATTTAACATAATGCACATAATACTGATATCAATTCTAACCAAGTATATACAAGTGCATAACAATTATTACCCAAAATTTATATGAAAATTGCATAAAATTATGTTGCAACAATATTTAAATTCATTTGTCATAAATAATAGTAATTAATCAAAATAGTTGGATTTAGTAAAAACTTTTCAAAATATAACAAAATAATGCATAAGTTTTAACCAACAATAAATGACACATTTCTTTAGTAAAATACTTCATACTTAATATACTTGCAAGTACTCAATAAAATTTTCTATAAATATTCAGTAAAAAAATAATTTTTCATGAAATATACTCAATAAAATTCTTTCTGAAATATTCAACAAAATTCTTTCAAATAATACTCAATTCATTTTTTTCCAGTATACACAATAAATTTTCTTTTCATACATAATAAATTTTCTTTTAATACTCAATAAATTTTCTTCTAATATACCATGGTTTTTTTTTTTTTTTTGTGTAAAAATGAGAGAAAAAAATAAGAAAAGGTGAGAAAAGATGATGAGGATCCTCAAAAAAAAATAATTTAACCATTAACTTTCATAAAGAAAGACAAGTTAAAAACAAATGACACATTTTATGAGAATTATGAAAACAAACACAGTGCACCGTTATGTAAAGCATGTTATAATCATAAATTTATATAACATTAATGAAAAGGATAATATATCCTATAGAAAAATCAGCTATTGACAATATATGAATTATTTGGGTGGTATTTACAAAACTTACCAAAAGTGTTAATAGCCTCTCACTACCTTGAGACCATTATCAAACCAGTAAATCAAATAAATATAAACTATTAATATGTATTCATTACAATTCACAAAACACTAATAGCCCCCTTATAAACCATCAGTAGATCTGTAAACCGAACAAACACCAAAACTTACAAGACTGTCAAAGGCGATCTCCAGAACCGATGACGAATCTGTAAATCAAATAAGCATAAAACATAATATAAATTCATCACAACTTACAAAAATGCTAATAGCGATCCGTTAAACCATTAGCAAGTATGTAAACTAGACAAAATCATACAACATTCTTGCTAAAACTATTGTAAAGAAACAGATGAATATTGCTAATAAAATGCTTGAAGGAAAAAAAAAAAATTGTTTACAGATGAAGGATATAAACGTTCTGCTTTTACATAACAAATAATCAGATGTAATACCTTTAAAAGTTCTAAAATCAGTCTGATTTTTAAAAGATAATCACATTCAGAAAAAAGTAACTACTTGCTGAAAAGTTTGCAAGTTAAATGGCACACTGGTTGGTTGATTGACACAATGGCAGTGTAGCAGCAAATTGGCCTTTTTGCCTGAAACACACACCACTAAAATAAATTGAAGACTTTATCAGGAGATTTTAGCACTAAAAAAATTAGCACTTAATGACATCTTAAGGGATGCACTGAACAATGATGAGCATTTGAAGACACATCACGTAAGAGCATTTGAAGACACAGCAGGTAATAGCATTTGAAGACACATCAGGTAATTAGCAGACATAAATCATGAACTGTGGTTCCATGATGTTGAGGAATAATATGACGAAGTGGCACTTAGAATAAAATAATACAAAGAGTACAAGACTCTTGTTGAGAGGCGCTGGAAAGTCTAAGTTGCCTATATACATTTTTTTTGTATAGGTGTATTCAAGCAGGCAGAAATTGCAGATTTGGGGCAATACAACACTACTTGCACACTTTAAAGACAAAATTGGGATTGGTGACGTTTGAAGAAAGTCACTAAGACTATAAAAGCATTTTAGATTCTTAGAAGAAAATAATATTCACCAAAATCATTTCACAAGTGGTAGAATATTTCTTTATAATGCGCTGGAAAGTTCTAAGAATAATATTGCTTTGCATGTAAATTTGCAATATAATTTAATGCAACAAAAATTTTTCTTCATTTATAAAATAATTTTCTTCAAGTGAGGCATATGGTAAAAATGATTTAGAAAACATTTGGGTTATGAAATATTACTAGAATAAAAAGAAAAGGCACTATAATTTAAGCATACTAAAATTTTTCAAATAATCATCATAATAATAATTTTTCCAAATTTGAGAAGTTCCATTTGAGGAAGCAGCAATTTCTGTAAATGCTGCAAAACTGAACTTTAAAATAAATGACAGTACACTTCCATAATCGGGTTTTGCAACAGAGGGTAGAAAAAGATAGAAAACTATTGCAAATAGGCACAGCTATAAACTTGTAATACTTTAGATCCATAAAAAATGAGTAATATTGATGAGGGAGAAACAAGTTCCACAAGATGAAGAGGACTGACAAGGAGCAATCACACGGATATATTTGCCTTATATGAATGGCGACCATCAACAGTCACTTCAACTCGCAAAAGAGTGCAGGTAAGTAATTATTGTACTATCAGGAACCATCATATTTGCAGACAGCAGAGAAAATCAGCCAACAATGGATATAACACATTCTGAAGATTTTTCCACCAGGTAAGCAAAGTCAGATGATAATAATAACCAGTTTATTGAAGTTGTCAGTATATATTCAGATTGTAGAATGTTAAAACAAAGTACACAGTAACTATTTCAGGAACAAGAATATGCAGCAGTTAGGTAATGGCTATAACTTCTCAAAAAAGAAAAAAATAATATCAGTCTCCTTTTTGTGATTATGGTATGAGAATCTTAATAAAAAGATGCAGATGCTGTGTAATATAAAATTGATATTAGGATGAAGCAACAATTCTTTGAAATTCAAAAAAAAAGAGTTCTCAAAATGTAGAACAAAAATGCAAATTATTGTGTAATATTTTAAAAATATAAATAAAGTTGTTGAATTTTAATTTCTGGAAAGAACACAGACTGCTTGCACATCATAATTATACTAAATATTTGTAGAAAAATGGCGAGAGTCAATGAACTTGTAGTGTTATTGCAATAAGTAATTTAATTTTTGTAGAAGCAACCAAGAACTCAAAAAATATATGTATGATAAAATAACTACAAAATCACATGAAAACTTGAGCTTCTATGAGGCATTTCATACTCAGAATAAGTGCAGCAAAATTAGTAATAAGATGAGAACATAAACTTCAATAATTTAATTCCAATAAAATTTGCTTCAATAATTTTTTTTAATATTCATAAAATATATCAATTTCATTTAAAAGTGCCAATAAATTACCAAAAATTAACCCAAAGTAAGAATAAGAACAACCATAGCCTCTTTAAATTTTTGTTCTCAAAAACTTAGAACAAGAACAACTTTCACATTTTTCAAAAAAAATACTTGAATTCATCCTGAATTATATATATTTTTTACTTTATATATATAAAAAGCACCATATTTTCATTTGTTAAAAAAAGAATAAATTCATTTTTTAAAAATTTCATTCTTCATTAAAATTTGCATAAAATATTCAATAAATCTCGTGGAAAAATACCAGAATAAAAATTAATTTCTGTTAGAATATCATTTTTCAATTATAAATAAATTATTAAATATATGCAAGCCAGTTGAGAATAAAAGTTCGAAATTAACGATGTATTGCAAACATCGATCTTCTGTGGAGCACAAGAATATTTTTTAAGCTTCTAAAAATTTAATCAAAATCAGCAATTCTTCAAATAATATTTCATTTTTAATATAAATTAATTAAGAGCATCATATCTTCAAATATATTCTATTTTATAGTTTCAAATTTTCAGAATAATTTTTAAGAACAAAAAAAATTTTCAACTTTTCTCTTCATAAAAGAATAAACACGGCGCCAAATGTGAAGGAGAAATTATATATAAGTGAGATATTGATGGGAATATTAATGTGTGTGAGCAATAACCCAATGCAAAAAATTGCATGACGTTCTTTAGGTCGATTATTCTTTGAGAAGAGAATCAAAATAATAATAAAATGAATTAAACGGTCTTACTTGAGGAAAGAAATAGATGCAGACTATAAATGATGAATACTATAAGTTGGATCCAATAATGTTTATTACATTTTCTTGAAGGAGGAAGGATGAGATGAAAGCTGCACATCAAGTCTTTAAAAAGTACTGGCTCAAATTTCGTAAATTTCGAAGAATCTTTAAATATTCCTTCTGGCCGCGTCCATGAAGAATTATAGAATTAATTCAGAAGTCAATTAAATTACCAGTTGATTTAAAACTTTTAAAATATTAAACTTAAAATTTACAACAGCATTTTTATAGAATAATTAAAAACTGAAAACGCGAAATTGATCTCCAAAGAATCAGCGCATGACGATTCTAGGATACGAGCACCGGCACAGGCCAGCCTCAGATCAGACGACGTTTAGCATAAAATTACAGCATCATTTTTATTAAAATTCTGTTGGAAAAATGCGCGACATTAGTATTTATACCCATAACAGGGGTGCACAAATGTGAGAGCAAGATTAATTTAAACTAATTTGTTGATTAGGAATTACGTGAAAATTAAAAGAGCAAATCAGAAACAAATTAACATTTAATAATTAAAAGAACGATTCTAATTTGTATTTGAAAGACATGCCCCTTTCGGATGCAGCGCCAAGACAAAAAAACAGCTCCCAAAAACACATCGAACAAGAGCGGCGATGACACATGCGCACAACACACGCGTGCGGAGAGAGCCGCTGAATGACGATGACGTCACAGCTCAGCGCCAATTGAAACTAACTCAAAGCGCGAAGATGCCTCGCAGAGAAAAGAACATCGCCGATTCAAGGAACGCAAAGCACAATGAGGGGGAGACGGCCTTGCTAAAAAAGCAGCGTACAAGGTGCGCGACTGCTGATAAATAGCTTTTAAGGAATGGCAAATTAAACTGGAAAGGCTATAAAAATACAGAAATACGTTGAGCTGAAAAATAAAATACTTAAAAAAGATAAAACTGTGATATATCTTTATCACAGACAATGAATCCAACTTTTGTACCCACTGATGGTATTCTAAATTGCCAAGTCTTTTCTTTACTGGTAATTCATTGTTATGAAAGTACATGCTGGAAGACTTTTTGTGTCAGTAATGGTGATGCTTTTCATTTTTTGCTGTTTTAACTCTTCTTCTGGCCCAACGGCATTGCCAGCCTGGTCACCTGACAGTGTGGCGGGGGACAGAAATAACTTTTCTAATTTTTTATTTCTATCTTTGTGTTACTAACCCTAGTTTTTAGTGTGTGTTGTCCATTCTCTGGAAGAAAGACTAGTGGTCACCTCCATAGGTTTTCCATGATCTCGACCGGGGATAGAGCAAATCTTGAGAGGGAGCCTCTGATTAGTCCCCGGGCCCTGGTCGTTCTTATGAACTTCCAGGAAAACCTGGGTTCGAGGATGTCACGGACATCCTTTCAAGAACAGAGCCTGTCCAGCCACTGTCGTACCCATGGTTGGGATTACTACCGTGCCGATACAGGCCTCAGTTAGAAATGGCAGGCCATGTCCTGAATTGGATGAGTGCCGCGCAAATTTTTATTTGCATGCCGACTAGTCTTAAAAAAATAAATTGTTAGAATTTCGACCAGTTATGAAAAAAAAAGTATTTCTAGAAAATGTCTAGGTGTAAAATTTTGTAAAAGTGTTTTCTCTGGGAAAAAAAAAAGCATAAAAACTGAACAATATGTAAAAATTTTAGTTTCTTCCCAAGAAATGACCACTTGAGAATTTGCAACAATTTAAAATTGGTTGAATTTATTTATTATATCCTGTTTAAAGGCACATTGTGACATATCAATGGGTAAAATGAAGAGGCAATTTTAAC
Organism: Maratus michaelseni; assembly: GCA_963931845.1. Classification (NCBI taxonomy): domain Eukaryota; kingdom Metazoa; phylum Arthropoda; class Arachnida; order Araneae; family Salticidae; genus Maratus; species Maratus michaelseni. The sequence goes on from OZ007597.1 coordinate 275,998,365, forward strand.
TCAAAGTTTAAGAATGTGCATTTCATTAAAAAAATAACAATAATTGTAAACTTTAAACTTTTACCCCTTAAAATATACACATTGTCTATATATTTAAAACACAAAGCCAAATGATAAGGACTGATTTTGACTTATTTCAGCACGTACAGCATTTTAGGGTGCTTATCTGTCGCTAAACGAAGTGGCGAAACCAATTTTGAACTGGTTTAATTTCAGAGGAATGGAGGTGGCCAAGTATTTTAAGGCACCAGAAAGTAGAATTCTGGTGATTAAAGAAAGCATGGATTTGAACTTTGCTCCTGGAAAATAGCTTCATTTTACCCATTGAGGTGTCACATGTGCCAATAATTGAAATGCATATTTTATAATAAGCTAAATGAAGTGTCAAGCAATGAGTCAAGTTCACCAGGTACAGGATAAAGTAATTATTTTTTCCATCCTTAGAGCTTAGCTTTTGGTGAAATGAACCATGAGTGGATGGGAAATGAATGGCTGCCTGCTCTAGGACTTCCACAATACAGGTCGACTTTCATGGAATGTTTGGTAGACGCCAGAATGTTGGACCATTTAACAAAAAAAGACCTCAGAGTTCACCTAAAAATGGTGGATAACCTTCATAGGTAAGAACTTTTCAAAAAATAAAAAGCCATTGAAGCTTCAGTTTCTGTTATATCATTTTGGACATTTAACCTATTATTATTATTATTTATACTTATGGTACTTTTTTTAGGAAGGGGGGCTATTTGTGATTAAAGAACTCAATTAGATACCTATAGTTCATTATAATTAAGAGAGAGTTAAAAAAAAAACATAAGGGTTCTCAATTTACACCATAGAGTTTGTTTTGCACTTTTTTTGCTTATTTGGCAATTTTATAAAAATAAAATAATAAATATTTGTTTAAAAATATTTTTATAAGAAAATTGTTGACAAATATTTAATGTTAAAAATTTAATCAAGCAAAATAATAATTACATTTAATTAATACATTAATTTTACAAATTAAACTTTTTTTTTAACTTTTTTTTTTTTTTATGCAAAGCTATTGCTTTGGCAATGATCAATGTTTGGCTGGCATTGATTGTAGGCAAAGCATTACAAAATCTGCCAATTTGCACATGCTTTTATTTACTCATTTTCTCTCTTAGTTTTGAAAAATTGGGACATTAACTTTGAAGAAATATGTTTATCAATTTTAAAATGAATTTTTCAAAGAAGTCGTTGAAGCTTATCAATCTCTGTGATGTCATTTAGGACATTTAACCCATTAATTTTTTTTTTTAATTATTATTATTTTTCAATTTACATTTATGATATTTTTTTTGGAGGGGAGTGGGGATATTTACGATTAAAGAACTTGATTTAAAAAAAAAAACCTAAATTGGCATTCACTTTGAAATGAAATTTAATTGAAATTTAATTAATTAAATTTAAATTGAATTACATATATATTACAAATATATTACAAATATATTTGTAATATATATTGAATTATATATATTACAAATTTTGGATGATGAATTGAATTCAGCAAGCTTTTCGGTTTATTATTATTATCTTGTTATTATTGTTAATAACAATATGTCTAATTTTATGAGTTCATATTTTTAATCTTCTTACTGTGCTTAGTCTTATGTTATATTTATGTCATCTATATTAGCATTTTAATATACCTAAAACTCTAAAAATTTAATTATATCAGTTGATTTTCAATGTATTTTTAGAAATAAATCCAAGCTAAATTATAATATATGAAACAAGATTTAATTAATTAATTAATTTATTATTATTGTCATATTTCAGAACCAGTTTGCAATATGGCATTAGTTGTTTAAAGCGATTGAATTATGACAGAGACGCTTTAGAAGAAAGAAGAAAAAATAGTGAAAATGAAATTAAAGGTAAACAAAAATATTTATACTTTATATGTTATTTGTTTGTTTATTTCCTCATTCTGCACTTATATATAAATTAGCTTTGTGAATTATTCCTATGATTTTTGTTTCCTTTCCAGTTCCATAAAAATAGAAAATTGGTGTTAGGGTTGAAATTTAACATTTAATTTGAAATTGAGAAGTCTTCAGGTCAAAATTAAATTCAGAGTTTATATGTTTCTGTGGAGTTTATATGTATTTACATTGGCATGTTGCCTTTTAATGCCTTATTAATTTTAACAAAATAAGATGTAGGATTTCAAAAGAGAATAATAGTGCAATAGAAATTTAAAAAATAATTTTGATAACTTTCACAAATTTTGAAAAAGAAAATCGTATGTTTTATCATATAAATAAAGAGTTTTAAGTACCCCCATTAAACTGGAAGTTCCCAATATGACATTTAAAAATTGTTAAATATTTATGAAAGTTCTGTATGTTATAGTTAAATATTTTTTTATTATCCTTAAATACATTTTTAATTACTTTTTTTAAATTAGAATAGTAAATGTATCCATTTAATATTCTGTAATTTATCTCATTATGATTTTATTGATATTTTGCATCTTTATTAACTTGTCATTTGTTTACAAATACGATTAATTTTTGTGTTTTTCTTTCCCTGCTAGATGTTTTAGTGTGGTCCAATGATAGGGTCATAAAGTGGGTGGACAGCATAGGTCTAAAAGAATTTTCTAATAATCTTCTGGAATCTGGTGTGCATGGTGCTTTCATCGCATTAGATGATAGCTTTGACCACAATGGAATGGCTCTAGCATTGCAGATACCTACAACAAATACTCAAGTAAGTAAAAACCAGTGTATCCCTGCAAGGATTTTGCACTGTAATCTAATATTTTTTACCAATATATAATATTTTTTAGATGCAGGTATAAACTTCTAAAGAAAAATTGAGGATTAAAAATATCTGCAAACAACATTAGTCAAGGCAGAAGATCATTTCATTTTATTCCATCAAAGTTACAGTAAAAACGGATCAAAGATAGCAAAAGGCACGTGCCAGAAAAAAATTTGACAATCTCATGTTAACTGCATTAGAGGATGTCATCCGCTTCTTGGAAAACGTGAAACAAAGAAAAATCAATTGAATACATTTAAAATACAATTTAATCTAATATAACAAAGCATATCTTTTATTCTACATGTGTAATACCATTGCTTTGATCGATCAATGTCTTTTTCTTCTAAACTTTTCAATTTCAATTTTGCTTTTTAATGATAAATATAAAATAAACCTGTGTAGAGAAATTATACTTTATCTTTTTTGTGCTATTTACAGGCCCGCACCAAGGGTGTTGTGGTAGGTGCCAAGCCCTTTACAGTGCCTACAGGTGCTTCATTGGCACCTTCAGTTACCACTATTAATGCTCTGAGGATCAATAGAAAAATGTACAAAATTTCAGTGAGACATTCTGCTGCTTCATCTGCTTCAGAAAAACATGGGACAAAAAAAAAATAAATTGAATACATACAAAATACAATTTATTCTAATATAACAAAAGCATACATTTTATGCTACACGTGAAATAACACTGCTTTGATCGATCAATCGTATCTTTTTCTCCTAAACATTGCAATTTCAATTTTGCTTTTTAATCATAAATATAAAATAAATCCATGTGGAGATGTCAAACTTGATCTTTTTGGTTTTTATATTTTTTTTATAATCATTGTTGATAGTGATAAAATGCAGTATATTATTTTTGTGGCAACATTGATTTGAGAAAAATCTTTCATTTCATTTATGAAAACAATGCCGATTTAATTTTTAATTAACTTCAATTTTTAATCGAAAAACATGTTTCAACGAAATGTGAGTGTACTATGTCAGAACCTAGTTCAAAAATCTTTCGAATGATACCTATTCATTGTTGTGCATTTTGTAAATGCATAGAAAAAGGGATGTTGACAACAGAAGTAATATATATGCTACTATAATGACTATTTGTGTATTTCATTTCAATGTGACTGATGGTGTTTATTTTATACCTAATTTGCAACTTTTTGCTGATTTGTTTTTATAGCATTGATAAATATATTGTTCTGCATGCCATGTTCTATAATTTTACTAAAGAAATTCTATGCTACTTTTTAATGCTAATTTTTCTTTTACATTGTTTTCATTAATTTATTCAAAAATGTCCCCACACTCATCTATGTCTTTCTAAATGTACATCTTTTTCCTTTGTTATGAGCTGAATAAAGCTCATGCTCTTTTTTTATTTATGCCAGTGATGCTCTTACAATATGTTTTATACATAGATTTTTCCATTTACTTATTGATTTTATTTTATTTACTATTATCAGTGGTGTTACTGGAAAATTCATAAAAAATTATCATTTGGAATAGATAGTCTTATCTCTTATTTGTTTATTTACAACTTTTTATTTATCATAATTATCTCATGCAATTTTTTTTAAGTGGTGCCCTTGCAGCGTTTTATAGGTAGATTTTCCCATTTATTTATTGATAATCTTTATTTATTTTTATTTTTTATATTTTACTATTATCAGCAGGGTACTGAAATACATTAAAAATTATTATTTGGAATAGATAATCATACTTCTTGTTTGTTTAGTTATAACACTTTGCTTTATTGTAATTTCCATTCTCTGGAATAGCATACAGGTGTGTCTGAAATGATGGTTATAACTGTAAGAGATGTTGATGTCAATTTCTGTAAGTGATGATAACTGATTGCTGTAAGGGAAGATAAGTGATTGCTGTGAGGGATGATAAGTGATTGCTGTAAGGGAAGATAAGTAATTGCTGTAAGGGAAGATAAGTGATTGTTGTGAGGGATGATAACTCATTACAATAAGGAAAGATAACTGATTGCTGTAACAGAAGATAAGTGATTGCTGTGAGTGATGATAACTGGTTGCTCTAAGAGAAGATAAGTGATTGCTGTAAGGGAAGGTAACTGATTGCTATAAGGGATGATAACTGATTGCTGTAAAGGAAGATAAGTTATTGCTGTGAGTGATGATAAATGATTGCTGTAAGGAATGATAATGCCAAACAAAATTTTTGTATAGGAAACCAAGGTCTCAATCCACTTATTCTATAAAAAATACCTGATATCTTGCATTAAACAGAACCTCAAATTTTCATCCCAGCTGGTTGACAATATGTTAACTCACCTCCTTCCCACTTCAAACTTTGTAAACCACCTCCCTAGGGTTGCAAGATTCAAACGTGTCAGTTCCCCCCGCTGTGTGGTGAGCTGGTAGCATGTCTTTTTTGTTATGGAAGAAGAAAGACAAAGTTCTTTTGAAAGGCCTAGTGAATTTCTTAATTTTATGGTGTTATTAGGAAATTTTTTTGCTTTTATTACACCAGTTTGTTCAATATTTTAATGTACTGTATGTTTCAATAAAGCAAATTATTTAATAACACTGTAATGATTGCAGTAAATATAACAGGATTGCAATAATTAAAAAAATGAAATAATTAATAATTTGATTATTAATTTGATTTATATAAATCTCCCCCCTCTCCTAAATTGAAAAATCCCCCATTAAAGTTAGACTATAGGGAGAAATTTCCCCTAAAATTCAATCCCTATTTTAAATTTTACTTTCAGCTTACAATAGTGTCAAGTTTAGATCGCAAAAGAATAAACTAAAAATTAATCTTAATTCCTGTCATCATCTGACTGAAATGCCATGCAATTGTGGCACAAAAATGGTGTCTTCAGCATTGAGATGTTTGAATCAAAAAGTGAAAGTTTTGAATGAAATTGGAAATGTAAACTTAGAAAAATACTTGAAAGTATTAAAAGTAAGATATATTTGGAATAAAATGGAAGAAATTGTCAAATGGGAATGGTTTAAACATACAATGTACAGTAAGCCTGAAAAATGTACAACTTATGGGAAAAAGATACAATCTGATGGCCCTATTCCTCATATAATTAGTGGACAAGAGCAGATCCAACCCTTGATTTAGAGGGGGGTCATATCCCTTTTAAAAAGGGGTGGGGTTCAAGCCTCTCAAGTTTCAGCGATCCTTGTCTATTATGAAATCCGCTGTTAACCTATTTGGAAATTCAAGAACAGGATTATTTATTATTTACAATAAATATTAAACTTTGGTTTTCACCATCAAAAAGTAGATTTCCAATGCCAACATACTCTGTTTTTAAAAAAGTGTCACAAAATTTTAAGAATTTATAAACAGACGATAAATTTTGAAAGTTTATTGCAGTTTTAAAATTATTTGATAATGAAGAAAATAAATTTTGAAAATTCATTGCGTCAATAACAGATGTCTGTTTTCTGATGTTGAAGATCAATAATTTAAGTAACGAGTAATACAGTGTTTTAATTTCTCCATTGGTTAACATATTATAAGTCATTAAAGGAAAATCTGTTTCTCTTTAATGACTTTTTCTTTCAATATTATTTTGTATTTCTAAGCGAAAAAAGATATTATTGTGTAAAATTTTTATTAATGCAGGAGGTGGTCATGACCCTTGTGACCCTCCTCTTGGATCTGCCTTTGTTAGTTGATGATCTTAAACTTTGCAGTATTAACTTTATTATGTACTTAAATGTCTAATCATTTATTAAAAATACTTAATGACTCATACATTTTCCTTTTCCAGGCTAGGCAGTTGTTAGAACAGGAGTTTAATAATTTACTACTCAAGGGAACAGAAAGGAGGCCTGACGAAGTAAGTTGCTGTAGTGTTCATTATCACTTTCTATTTTTGTTTTTCCTGGAACTAAATGAAAAATTTATCACATAATTTGTGTTAAAATCTGTTTTCTGTTGTATTCTAAACTGTCTGATAATATAGATCAGAGGTAACACAGATTTTTTTTTTCTAAATTATTGTTTATGCATTTTTTTTTAACCTGTACGCACACGCACCTAGTTTTGTAACTTTAGCACACACATGGGGTAAATCTCACCCAATTTTGCCTCTCATTATATTTTTGACTAAATACATTTTAAGAACAAATCTACTTATGAATAATGTAAAATTCATAAGTTTTACTTCTTTTTTAAGAAAATAATCCTTTTTTTTTTTATATTTACTTACAGATTTTGTAGCAGTTTCTGTAAAAATCACATTTTCTTTTTTAGAAATTATGCTATACATTTGTAAACGATTTATTTTTCATCTTAAAACACGAATTATTTCATAAAATTGTTATTAATTACATCTAACAGCCTTTTATCAATATATATATAAGTAGTCTTTATACTACTCAATTATTTGAGTAGTTTGTAACATTTTTTGTGTTTCTCATTTTCTTGAATGCTAGATAATCTTTTAATCTCATTCCTAAAGTCTTTAGAAAGTAATGGAATGTTTGTTTGAGCAGTAAAGTGTTCCTTCGTCAGTTCCATAGAAAGCTCTTTTAAAAAGTTTCGTCGGTTGAGCACTATATATACACTTCATTGTTTGAACAGTATGCAATGTAAGCATTTATACCAGCTATGTTCATCATTCCAAAAGTGTCAAAAGCCAATATTTACATTTTCGTGAAACTGAGTATGTACCACATAGTTCATCGACTGTATCAACTGCACCTTTAGTTAAATTCTAGAAGGTGATAATTTCTGGTTTCTAATTATGATCAATTTTAGCCTCGCAGTGCATAGCAGACATAAGTGCAGATTTTTCTTTCTTGGGAGCATATATATCAAAGTCTCTGTTGCTCTCTTTCGAAAGCAGAAGTAATCTTTAATCTGTTATCGAAATGAAAGGTTTGTACATGCACAGGATTAATTACTCTTAAGAAGTATTCTTCTCTCCTCCTAGCAAACAAAGAAATGACATTCCTTCACCCACACCTTCTCCTTGAAAAGGGTACAAGGCAGGTCAGAAATGTCCTCAAAAAATTTCTTCCTTTTTCCAAAGAAAAAATGAGACTGGGGTGAGATATACCCCTGTGTGTGTGCTTACAGGTTAAATATGCTTTTAATACATTTCATTTGCTTATTTATTTATTTAACATGAATTGCTGTCTTATTTAATGTTACATAATTTTCAGGCTCATAAGCATGCAGTTCATACAGTTGGAACTCATCACAATGTTCAAGGGGACCGTTTAGTATGATGAGCACACATCTGAAGCAGTTAATTGTTTCTCAGATTTAAAAAAAAATAAAGCAAGTAGGATTTTTTCATGTATGTACAAACCAATTTGTTGGACTCACTCTGTAAGATAGATGCACTTTTGTACAAAGATTGCCTTCTTTCTGATGCAAAAAAAAAACATAACTAATACCTGTGACTAACTAAACAGTTCTAAAACAATTTTTGGTGCATGTTTACTTTCCTTCCGACCATTTACACTAAACAAAATCTGCCACCAAACAATGTGATTTATAGTGCCAATAATGGATAAGACAGACATCAAATCCACTGTTATCAACTGTGGTGTTGTATATCACACAGTGTGTACGTATTCCATTTTTATTTATTTTGTTGATAAGCATGTTTAGTTTTTGTAATGGAGGATGTAAGTTGCTATTTTTGTACTTTTCCAGTATAAGCCCCTTGGTGGGAGAACGTAATTTGGCGACATATTTTATGGCAACCTGTTCATTGTTTCATAGACACAAGTTGTAACTTTCCAACTGAGTGAAGATATTCAGGCCAGGATTTGAACCATGGACCCAGGATTAAGCTGTCATTGCTCTACCAACTGAACTATCTTGGGCAAATCCGACAGACACTTTGACAATCTTTTAATAAATTGATGTTATTATCAAAAGGTTGTCTGAATGAATTCTGTCTGCTGGATTTTTCCAGGATAGCTCAGTTGGTAGAGCAATGGTAGCTTAAGTCAAGGTCCCTGGTTCAAATCCTGTCCTGAAAACCTTTTCACTCAGTTGGAAAGATATAAATCATATCTATGCAATGGCTAAAAAATTGCATTTGTAACTACAGTAAAGTTTATTTACAGCTGGTCAAAAAACACCATTTAAGTGGGAAATAGAACATTATGTTATATATCTTTGTATCTTATATCTTATTTGCTAATTTCTTATGAAAAATAAAGAGCAATCTGTTTTTTCAAACTTTTGGCATTATTTGGATTCAATCAAACTGGTGACAGATTTCACTTGATATTTACATATTTATCTGAAGCTTTTAAAAAATGGCTTGTTAAAAGTTAATCTGGGTTCCAGCAAGCCTAAGCAACAATTAAAAATATACAAAATTCCATATATTAAACATCAAGTTCACCTTCTTAACTTGAAATAACACAACATTATACATTAATATAATTTAATTGTTACTGTAATAGATGCAAATACAAAATTACAGTTTTAAAATATTAAAACTATTTATAATGTTAAAAAAATATGTCAAAATTCCTTAGTGCCTTTGGCTAAACATTAGCCATCATCAGGGGATAAAACAAGTCAAAAATCACAGTTCTGAAGAAGTACACTGGACAAGTAGCAAACAGGCGAAACCAACAGACTATGAAATGGATGGTGTGAAGGAAAATGAGGTGATGCCATGGAAAGCTGGTGGTGAGGCTGGGTCACTCAAATCCAGAAACACTGGTGATGCCAAGTAAATTATACCAAATATGCAGGATCTGATAAGCTAATACATCATTACATGAATTATCGCCTCTTTTCAAAATTTCCAGGGAGTTTCTGATTATGCAATTGTTAGAATGTGAATTGTGTGCAATTATTTTAGCGAACTATACATCAATGTCATTAACTTGATTTAACCTGAATAGAACAGTAGATAATTTACCTTTTTTTTATGTCAGTATGTTCTTTGATCCTTTCCTTTAATTTGTGAGTTGTCATGCTCACATATGAATATGTTTTCGAACTGCTATTAACTTTAAAATATCTAAGAAACATCTTTTGGATATGCTTGGACTTATCCATTATTGGCAAAAAGTCTCATTATTTGGCGACAAATCTCTTTTTTTTTTTTTTTTTTTTCTTTTAGAAAGTGGTCAACAACAAAGTAAACAAGTTCCACAATTTTTTGCTTAAAAAAAAAAAAAAAAATGATATTTGTAATTTTTGAATTAATAGTTCCAGAAAAATGCTGATTTTATTGTATATTGAGTTCACTTTTCATCAAACCATCTTTTTTATAAAGTTTATACGTATGTTGAATCTATTTCGTATCATTTTGTAAAAAAACAAACAAACAAAAAGAAAAATGCTTGAAACATTTTTTGAAACTAGTGTTTGAGACTGTTTAGAAATTATTATAATGTTTTAGATTTGAATAAATTTTTTATCAAAGGCAGTCAGTATAACCAGTAGATAGGTGGTGATGTTAGAAAACAGTATCTGAGTGTCATTTTAAAAAATATTCATTATTGCAGCTTTTTAAATCAGGCTTTATAAAGCTTTTAAAAATCGGACCAAATAGGAATTCTTCTTATAATAAAATGAATTTCATGAATAATCAATGAAATTATTTTGAAATGTGATTTGTTTATTTTTTATAGGAATATCAGTTCATTCCGTTATTTTGAATTAATATAAATATTTATTTATTAATTTAAAATTTTTATAGTACTTTTTTGTGTGTGTGTTTTGTATTTATTCTTTTATAAGCAATTTATCATAAATAAAGAATTTCAAAGTAGCTTTTTAACTTTTTTTTTTCATTCAAACAAAATTGGTTCATTACATGATGAAAATTAGGAATTCAGTGAATGATAATTTTATGTGGTATTATCCATTAAATTAAATATGAAACATTGTCATAATTTTAAATAGTTTAAGAAATAATTTTTCTAATTAAAATTAGACACAGCAACTTGCATGTATGTAAAATCAAACTTACAAGGGAACTTGTTAGTTTGATATCAAAAATCAGAGTAGCAGGTGAAAATGTATTAATTTTACAATATTGTAAAATATTGTTTTTCTTATTCATTATTTTTCTGGCGTTAAATATTAAATAAAAGGCATAGAAAGATTTGGAATAAGTCCATTCTTAAGCAACACCATCAACTTTTGAAAAATATTGGATAGGCTAAAATTTTTTAGCTAAATAGCATGGTCTCTTTCTTTTTGGGTGGGGGTAGGGGGGTTCTGTATTAACATTTATTTTAACAATATCATTTACTTAAAATATAGTAAATTAGTAATTAATATTAATACAAATTGTTGGATGGGCTTGAGCCTCATGGATACATATAAGTTTTGGAGTTACTTTTTTATCCTATGCCAAACTATATTACAGTTATTCTGATAAATAGCTTAATTCCTTTAAAAAATTGTTTTCCTTCTTTCAGGATTTTATTGTTTTTCTGTCTGTTTTGCTTAGTTTATGTAATGTACTGTTATTTTTTAAATAGTTATTTATTGTGAATGTCCTGTGATCTGGTATTTAAATGTTTCTTCTTTTCATCATGACATTTTTAGAATCAATTAAAATTTACTAGCAGAGTTTTTTAAATTTTTTTTTACTAAAAACAATTTATTTTCTACCTTTTGTCAAACATTTATAATTTGTTAGTTTAATATTTTGCATTCTGAGTCTCCTGTCAAAGGAGTTATTGATACTTAAAACACACTTTAATATAAAATGTAATCATGTGTAGAAAATGGACCACATGATTTTTAAAATGAAGTATACTCAGATATCTGTCTTTAATATAATCCTATAGTACATTATATATGCAGACTTTATATCACAATTATTAAATCAGATTCCCAAAGTGCAATAATGTATATTTTGACTATTTGTAAATAGATATACCTAAGCAATATGCAGCATTGTAGGAAATTTTTGTGGTACAAAACATTTTATTCTACTTTTTATGCTGTCTGCCTATTTTGATTTAAGTTTGAATTGTTCATCGTTTTGTTGTGCATACTTTTTTTGCTATTGCATATGTTTATGAAATGTCACAAGTAATAAATTCTAGCATACATAACTTAATATCAGTTAGATCCACTGAGTTCAATCTCATATGGAATGAGGGCTCTGTTTTCTGTTATACTGAATCTAGTAGTCCTCACCTGAATAAAAAAAAAAATGCCACATTACTTTGGATTCAGAGAATGATGTGACAAAACAATGATTTTCTATTATAGGGTGTCTTCATTAGTAGTTGATCAATTAACAGTATTTTCAGATTCCAGAAGTATTATCATGTGTCCTGCTCACCAAAAAGTTATATTTAATCCATGATTTTCCTCATTTTTTTAAATTCTGAATAAAAGTATGCATTTAACATATTTGCCTAAGTCATCTCATGATCAGGGCTCGGAAAATGCAATTGCCACTGGCAACCAAAATGTTTTATCTGGAGAGCATGTTTTTGGTACATCCTCTCAACTTTTTTTTTCTTTCTTGTTTTTTAACAATATTTTGGTGAAAAATCAACCTAAAAAATGAATGCAAACACACTTTTTTTTCCCACATGCAGGGTAAACAGTCATCCTCTTTTGCTGTAGACTGTTATGTAGGGTTAATGGAAGAATCCAACCTGCAAGTATCAAAACTCAAACCAAATCCAAAACAATTCGTTAACTTGACACACAAAGAAAAAAATTAGTGCCAACTTGACATAACCGAACTGCGGATAGTGTCTGGTCCGAGTAAAATCTGATTATCCATACTGTTGCAGGACTCTAACCCAAATCAAACCACTGGTCGGGTCAGGTTGGGTAAAAATGGGTTAACCGATGCAGGATTCTATGAATTCAATAGCACCAATTCTTTACTAAAAACATACCAGACAATTTTTTTTCTTTTTTTTTGACATGTTAGTCTTTTTTCTCTTTCTTCTTTTCAGGAGTGGTTTTCAATTCTTAGGTTTAAATTTGCTAACTACCAGATTTTGTTTTTTTCAAATTTGTAAAACCCTGATCATGATTATGTGCTAAATATAGAAAGTTATTCTTTTTATGGTTTATCATAGACTGCTAGTAGTTGATCATTTGTAATATAGCAGTTGATCATATGCATCAAATACTGTGTAACTACAAGCAGTTAAGAAGCATGCAGTAAAAAAATGAACCTGCAAAAATTGTATTTAGTAGGGTAGAATATTAATTGATCATCTACTACTGCTCTCACCCTATATTTGTATGAAGTAAATATTTTCAAACTCAATTTTCTTTTCAAAATATCAGGATGATTCTATAATTTGCAGTGATTGTATTTTTTATTCAGTTAATTAGTCTTCAGTTGAGTACTTTACAAAAAAATAAAGTAGCCCCTCATTATATCGTGCCCATCAGAAGACAAGAAAAAAGTGTGATAGATCTGAGTGTGCGATATACAGGAAATATTGAAAATTAAGAAAGATAATCTACAAGTAATTGTCTTGTATTTATCTCTAAAGTGTTAATTTATATAGCTATTACAATTTACTTAATAAAATTTAAGATACAGAATTGTACTTATTGTAACCCATACCTTGTCACCCATCAAAAGACAAGAAAAAAGTACAATCAGAGTGTGTTACAAATTAAGAAAGATAATATACAAGTAATTGTCTTGTATTTATGTCCAAAATGTTAATTTATACACATTTTAGAATTTTCTTAATACAATTTAAGGTACAGAATTACATTTATTGTAACTTACAATTCATAAAGTTGCTTATAAGTGTATTTTAAGTAGAAATATTTTTGGAGAAAGACATGGAAAAAGAGCAATATATATCTGAATGAGTGATGTAACAAGGTGCAATATAGTTAATTAGTCTTTGGTTGAATACTTCACAAACAAATAAAGTATTCAGAGGGTATTGATAATTAAGAAAGAAAATCTACAAGTAATTGTCTTGTATTTATGTCCAAAATGTTAATTTATATACATTTTACAATTTTTTAAATAAAATTTAAGGTACAGAATTGCACTTATTGTAACTTACAAAACATAAAGTTACTTATAAGTGCACTGTAAGTAGAAATAATTTTGGAGAAAGTCACGTGATATATATCTGAATGAGTGATATAACAAGGTACAATATATTGAGGGGTTACTGTATTTATATTCAAAAATAATTAAATGAAAATCTCATTTATGTTTAACAAGAAAGGTGGGAAATTTGAAAATATTTGCTTATAAAAATATAGAAAAACTATAGAACAATCCAATATGATCAAAAGTAAGTAAAAAAGTTGCATTAAATACCATTATTACTCCAAACTTAGAGGCTTCATTATATGTTTGCATTGAAGTTATAATGTGGTTGGAGGCAGACAGTGCATCAGCGAGCCCTTGCTCTGTATTAAGCTCAGTGGTTAGACGCCATGCTAGGATGTTCAGTTGGTTTTAATCATTCATCCAAAGATTTCCATCTTAGCATCTAAATGTTAAAAATCAAAATCCTTAACTTATTCGAGGAAGTCTTTCAGCTATTGTAGTCAAATGTAAAAAAAATCATATGTTTTGACATTTTTAAATTGTGGTTTGCTGTAACGAAAAATGAACATTGTCTGTGATAATGCATGGTAGCGTAATTGTCAGAGAGAGAGAGAGAGAGAGGGAGAGAATGTATAGGTTATTTATAACAATCAAATAGCTGTAATTTTTTGTTTTGTTTTTTAATAGTGATAGCAACAGAATATTCAAATAATAATAAAAAAATTGCTGGAATATTTTCTTGTGTTCTATTTGAAAATATGTACTTATTTATAATTGTTTTTAAAATAACATATCATTATTTTTGATAAATCTTTTAAAAGAATTTGTTTTTTATATTCAGTTGCAAACAATGGATTTAATTTTCCTTGCAAAATCTGCCTTTGTACATGCAGAAAATTACTGTGCTGTATATATTTTATATATTTATTTATTTATAGTTTTTTTGTAAAGTTCAATTATCTTGAAAAAAAATTTTAATGTAATTTTATTATTTTAAAAAAGAGGTTTACAATTTTTTATTTATTTAGTAACACTGAAGTAGATTTTGTAAGGAAAGTGTTTTTCAGAAATTGTGATACATAATTACAGGATCTGAAATTTCAAAATTCCATGGGCGTTCCAAATCAAAAAGGTTTAATTTTCTGTCTGGAATGTAACAGATTATATTATATTGTTGGCCTAATAGACCCCTTTTTCTTTTTGTAATGTAAACATTATAAATTAGGTAAAAATGGCATTCCCTTCCATTTATTCAGAACAGATTATTAAAAATCTTATTAGAAGAGTTTAAATTTAATAAAAAATATAAATTAGTTTGAAATTTTTTACATATAAAGTAAGTAAATCCTTTCTTTTATACTAAAGCTTTATTAAGTGGCATGAAATTCATTTATTTACAAAAAATCTTATGCATCTTATATTATGTGGACAAGTTAGAACAACGTAAATGCTTCCAAGGAACTAAAGATTATAACAATTTCAGCAAATTCCTTATGATTTCTTCTTAATTTGCATATAATTTTGGATATATTTCCACACACAAAAAAAAGGAGTTACATATTATCTGTGCCAGGAAGATTAATCTGCAGAAATGGTTTCAGTCGCCAATTGTGTTTATTGTTGCCAGTCATGTATTCAAAATAGTAATTTAATATTATTAAATACAGTACTTATCAGAAGTCTGAGCACACCAGTATATTTTAAGGAATTTTCAATTGCACTGTCCAATAACGAAATAAAACCTGTTTTATTGGCTTTGTTTATAATATAAAAAACTGTTTTCACAATAAACAAACAAAAAAAAAAGTTCTTGTTTTGACTTTTAGACAAGTTTATTTGGGTAATTTTAGGTATTTAGGCTTTGATCAAAGTGACGACCCTTGCTGTATGACATGTTACTACAGGTTTAAACAACTAATGCAAAACTTTAGATGAAATTCCTGCTCTATGGCAATGTAGAGATGCAACTCCAGGGAAAACGCATGGAGTACAGTGCTGAAATTATGTCTCCTGTCATAAAACTAATTTTTTTTTACACATTTATATCACTTTCCTGGGTTGAATCAGTATGTAAACAATATATTTTATTATTTTTATCATACTCCATTCATACACAAGTAGCAAACTGTACAATAAATTAGCTTCTTTTGCATTGTGTGCTCAGACTTTTGACAGGTACTGTACATAACATCGGTAAAAATGGTAAATAATATAAAACCAAACTAAAATAATACAAGGCAGTAGTGATATAGTATACATTTAATAAATGTATAACATCTGATTGTCAGCTTTTAGTGATAAAAATATTTATGTGGTCTTTTTTAAAATATTATATATCCTATACACATACTAAATGAATATATTATTATTATATCATATTGTATAATTATATATAAATATTTATACAAATGCCTTTAATAATAATAATATTAAAAACTGTATAATAAAAATATAAGGGTTGCTATAATTAGTATTATCGGTGCTATTGTTGACGTGGTGTATCTTCCTGGTACAGATAATATGTAAGTAAAGAAAAAAAAATTATCATGTTTTTGTTTAGATCCATCAAGAGCAGAAATTCTTTGAAAAAATCTTCTCTTATGCAGAACAGAAATAAATTTGTCAAAAGTGGATTTCCAAGTGAATATTCAAAAAAGAAATGGCTCTGCTATTTATTCTCGTATTTCACAAGCATTATTGAATTTCTTATGATTTTTATGTGTGATACAGGAATAAAAATAAAATAGACACAGTTCTCGGGGGGGTTATTTTTTAATACAACCTCATATGAGGCTTGCATGCGTGAGACAGTTAACTTACAAAAAATATGTAGTTTCAGTTTGAAGTTCATGATACATTTCAGCCACAATACATATTCATAATACATTAAATAACTCAAAATTGATGATATTTTAGTTAAAACATTGTGTTTAATGACTGGCATTATTTAATTAGACAATTAACCCTCTGACTATCCAGAAAAAGGGCAAAATTGTAACGTTGTTTTCTCTTTATTTTATTTTAAATGCTAAAAAGGATTATTATTCATAAATTATACATAAGAATATAATCCTTGAGAGTATTAATCATTACTCAATGTATGGAAACTTATATCCATAGAATTATATGAATTTAAATAATGCTTGTATTGCAGTGAAACCTGGAGCTTAGTGAACGTATTGACACGTACATGTCAGTGAGAGGGTTAAATATCATTTTATTTTGAAATAATGTTGTATAAATACTACAGATTAAGAAAGGATTTATTTATTTTATAACTCATATCTTGTTTTTGCTTTAACCCTTTGTGTGTTAGACAATATTTTTACATATCTGATAAACACTTCATAAAATAATAAGCCTGTATTGTATGAATATGTGCTTTGGTATTTGAATACCTTACATATTTATCGATTTTATGCAATAATCGAATGCAATATAAATTTAAAATTTTTGCCAAACCACACTGTAATTCATCAAGTATATGTTGTAAAATGACAGGCTTAATGCTCAAAGGGTTAATTAATTGGGCAAAATGTTCAACTTTAAGAATCAGTCTAAAATTTTGAGTATAACTTCCAAATCACCATATTTTTTTATTTCTCATATTTTATAAATCACTTCTCCATCACAGTAATTCTTATTGATTTCTTTACTTTATTTGTGTATCTTTGTATGTGAATTTGTTATATTGTCTGAGTTTCTAAAGCATGTAAGAGTCTAAAAAAAAAATTAGTATGAAAGTTTTCTCAAACTTTAACATGCATATCAAATTAAGAGTTGTAAAATATGCAATTGAATCAATATGTCATCTTGTATTGAGTGTAAATATGTATATATAGTGAAATTTCATTTTATCAATTCTCACAGTTTTTTAAGTTTTGTAGTTAACATTGTTGAATTGAAAATTTATATTTAGTATAAAAATCTTAACTGCAAGAATATTAAAAAAAAAATAATAAAAAAAAATGAAGTGGTACTTATGTATTATGCTGTCACACAGAAAAGCTATCGCAGATCAGCAGTGCCATTTAAGGGAGGGAGGGACAGTTGATATCCCCTGCTTACCCCCAATAAATTTGATTTTTCAGAAAATGTATCGTTCCTCACAGGACAGATGCAAAAAAGTTTTTAGAAATTGCACAAAAGCTAAAGTAACTTATCCAATTTGTCTACAATAAAAGCACTAAATAAACACTTTAAGCATAGAAATTAATAATTTTTGCTAACAGTATTGCTATTACAACATTCTCAAAGTATGATACATTTATCTTTAATGAGTACTTTAGCTAATTTTAAAAGTAGACATGAGGATAAAACGGTATCAATTGCTTCTCAGGTATGTACAACAAGATCAGGAGAAAACGCCACCCCCCTCCCCCTCCCAAAAAGTAACTGAAAATGGTACCCTATCACAGATATTAACAAATTTTATCTTAAAACTGAACACCAGAAGAGAAAAATTTGTGAGAATCTGAGCCAGTCATTTAATTTTTTAGTTCCAACATAGGATCTACTAGAGCAATTTCCATTTTTTTTCAATTGTTTTTAGTTATTTATTATTATATGCATTTTTTTTGTTGTTACAGTTCTATACATTGTCATTATGCATTGGGCACTATAGCAATAATTCCTTGACAATTTGCATATGACTTTTAAATATACCAATGATAAATCAGGAAAAAGTTAAGTCACATTCACAAGCTGTAGTAAACACTAAACTTATTCAATGTTGAAGTGTCATGAGTCAAAAGGAAATTTGGAAAGTCATAAAAAGCATCTGGTTACAACAGCAAGTGTTGATTAAATTAACACCTTCATTAGTTCCCCAAGAATCCAATAGATGAGTCTGAAATTACTTGTGCAGATTTTTTCATGAATTACAGAACAATAAAGAGGAGAACCCTAGAGGGGTAAACATTGAAAAATAATCCACAATCGGAGGGTGGAGTGGTTGAAGAAACAATGCCTACCGTAAATTGAGAATAAAATTAGCAATTTAAAAAGAATTAAATCTCAAATTCAACTTTACACTCCTTTTTAAGCTTAACAAAAAATTACAAGTTCTACTCTAGATCTATGACAAGATTTCATTTAACAGTCAGTGACTGCTGAGAGTACACTCACTATTAAACAACATTTAAGTAAGCTACTTGTTTATAAATTAAAGGTTAATTGAACGTACTTCCAGCAGTAAGCGACTGGTTGCTTAGTGCTTAAGAACACAACAAAAATCACCAATCTTTTGGCTAGATATAAACTTAAAACTGAAATTATGTTGCATTACTACATTCTCTCTATTTAATAAGTAAAACAGTTCAATTGAAAAAAAACTGTACTTATTGTTGTGACTTGATTCAAAATAAGATAGAAATAATGACATTTGAAAATTGATTGACAAGTTTCTTTAAAACAGGGCCATGAAGTAACATTTACATAGAGAGTAATAGTCAACAATGTACAGTCAAACCTCGTTAACATGAACACGCTTAACGTGAATTACTTTTAACACGAATTGTTTTCATAGTCCCCTATAAAAACGAGTACAAAGATTTGATACTGATAACATGAATTACTGTTAACATGAACAAAATTTTGATTCCCCTTGAGGTTCATGTTAACGAGGTTCGACTGTACTAGTTTGTGACGTGGTTGAAGATCAAATACATGGTTTTTTATTATTATTATTATTATGTTTAACCATGTGCCATTGCCAAATGCAACATACTTACAGATACAATACTTATATTACAGAAGTTATAAATATCATTCTGTATATGCGGACTGGCCCACATTTTCCACTGTGTTCGGATTTGACTCACGTCTCTCATTTATTCAGCAACAAACCTATTTAGAATATCATCTTTAATATTTTTCTTTATTATTTCCAATGCATGTTCATTACTGGAAAGGTTTTAAAATTTTGATCATTTTATTATGTAGGGGATAAAAAATAAGAAATTATTGTTATTATAAATAAAAAATATGTTTAGAGTTATCTATAAGTTCTGGAAAAAATAGTATATAAACAGGTTTAGCATGGATTCACTGAAATCTACAATAACTTTTCTGGGTGATGCTGCAATACATAAGTACTAATTAAATTTAATTTGAACTTAAGGCACAACTGGTTCAGATTATGTGGTTGTTATAGCTGAAAGGGGAAAAAAAATCAGTAGAATCATAATACGAATTATTGCTGAGTGTTAGAGTAATTATCTTTTTATAAAATAATTACCTAAATTTTTTCTTCTAAACTTTATAAGAAAAAAAAAAAAAAAGATTTTTATGCTTGTTAGTTATAAAGGAAGTTAAATCAAATATTTGTGCATTAATTTAATCAGTGACCTTACTTAGAAACAACATTTTGTTGTACATGTTCATTTGGAAAAAAAATAAATAAAAAAATTAGAACTTTTCATGTGTTTCTGTGAATTTATTTGTTCTTCATATTTCACATGCCTTGTTTTAAAAATCTTTTAGTTATCTAATTAAAGCTTGATCACATCAAACATGTAATAGGTTATCTCTATGGAAAATAAATAAATATCAACATAAATACACATCCATACACAAGGGTGGGGAATTTTCGTAAAATCTTACCAGCCAGCAAGATGAAATACACTGTCAAAATTAGTTACAGTGAAATTTACTTGACTGCAAAAATAATTCATTACTACAATGCATTGCCATATTAACATTTGTATAAAATTCAGAAATATATGCAACCGAGGAAAGCTTAGTGTTGGTTAGAATTGCTTAGTGTTGCCTACATTACAGAAATTGGGAAAAACACTAAATATGGTCAACGAATAAAAATGTAAGAATGTTTATCTTTTATAGACTGCATAAAAATTCACTTGCCTGGTCAGAAAATGCACCCGCTGGTGGCGAATAGATTTGTGTAATTCCCTACCCCTGTCCATATATACAGTATGGGATCCTAAATCCAGAAGATTAAAAATCTGGTTCTTAAGGCAGTTCTTATAAAAAGTATCCCCCCCCCCCCCCTGCTCAACAATGCAAAACTTTCTGACACATTTACAGGCTCATTTTTAAATGCAAAAGCATGGCACTTGCAAGCCTGACTATTGTGAAGAGATTTGAAATTGAAATCGAATGGTGTTTTCAATATTTTGATAAATGAATAACTTATCAAGTTATAAGCAGTTATTGTCACATGACGATATCTTTTCCTGGGCTGTTGTGTCTGGAAATTGGATTAAAAATGCCAACTTTCACAGTATTTTATGAAAGACCTTCTACCTTTACCAAACAATGGAAAACACCATTAAATTACATAGTTTCTGAACAGTCTTGAATTCAGGGGTTGCCCCCCTGAATTCAACTGAGTTACTATATAAACCCCTTCATCTTCAGATAATTTTATCCATATACATTTACTGCTGAGTCAAGCTTTAAAGACTGGTCACGTGTGTACCAGGTCTGAGTAAGACAAGTCTATTCTTGATAATAGGGAAGTAGGTAATGAAAGATAGTCTCTCCTAGTTTTGCTTTTGGGGAGGATGACTAGTATTCTGATAGTTTTATACATAATAGTAAAGTGTATAATAATACAAGAACAGCCAGTGAGGGAATGGCATACGGTCAGTCGGTATAAGCGAAACCTGAACTTCTCCAAATCCAATGCTTCCCTCCCTTTGGAATGGTCTATTTTCTTGGCATCATCCCAAGGTCAGTCTTTTGACTGGCCAAACAGTACAAATTTTCAAACCACTCTGATTTACAAGTCTTTTTAATATATTTTTTTATATTTTACTATGAGCACAGCTTTACAACACTTTTATTTTTACATATATTGTACATTTTGATGTATTTTATAATATATGTAAATAAGAAAGAGTTGCATGATTGCGCTCATATAAATAATTGAGGTAAAATTAGGAGAAATGGCGTATTTTTCCTCAAAAGCTACGAATAATACGAACTTTGAGCTTGTGTAAGTCCTATAAATCCGAACAAAATGCAAAAAGTATTGTTGAAATTGTACAGGATAAACTTTCTAATATTAAAATGTGAAATAATTAAGTCAGTATAACAAAATCAAGTTTAGGCTTATTTCATGGGCCAAAAGAGAATGCTTATGGACCCTGATTCTTTATAATCTGCAAGTTTTGATCTCAAGGAATGCAATATAATGATCTTCTACTGTATATTGATATGTTCCAGACATATTTTGCCATGTTTACATGGTAAGTTTATTGATGTATGAAATGATCTATATAACATATAATTTATGTTTGTGTTATAAAGATCTTCTACTGTATTCAATAAATTAAACTGGTATTGAAACTCTCTGAGTTATAAGTAAGGACTGAAAGGAGGTAGACAAAAAGTATTGCATGAGAGGTTGAAATACTCTTCACAGTATTTATGAAGAGCAAAGTTAGATTTCCCTGGTACTGCAATTTCAAATTCTTAGTTTTATCATTAGAAAAAAATTTCTGAATTTTTGTCAGAAATTTCAAATGTCCCTGACTTTTTCTCAGGAATAGCAAAATTTCCTGACTTTTCCAGTCGGCCAGACACCCTATAATACAAAAGTATCAGGAATGCTTTTTGGGATAGTTTGTGGAGAATCTACAAAAATGCACAGTGCGTCAGAAAAATGTATACATACACTGTTTAACGGGTCATAACTTTCCAATTTTTCTTTCTTTTCAAAGTGTCATTCATTGCAAATATTGAGTAGACCAAGATTAACTTTTGTAAAAAAGAAAATTTATCTTAAAATACTATTGGAAGTATAAAAATGTAGCAGAAGTACAAAAACAATATCGCAGGGAGTTTCAGACTGATCCACCTATGAGACTTACAATGCATCAGATAAAAGATAAGTTTATAAAGAATGGATATTCATAGGCAAGATTCCAGAACCACAATTGAGCAAGAATGCACCACAACACCTAATGAAATGTTTATTGAAGTTTGTAAGTCAATAGCTCACTGTTATAAGCAGTGTATTAACCAGAAAGGTAATAATTTTGAGCAGTAGGAGGGAAAAGTTATTACACATTTTATGTAGATTCTTTTGAAATTTAAATATTAATTACATGTGAATAAAAACGAGTTATAATCATTCAAAGTGTGTATACATTTTTCTGCTGCACCATGCAACCTGTATACTAAATGCCAAAAAATTATTACAGCTCTCAATTAACCCATGGACTCCTCCAGACTTTGGTTCAGTACCTGTACACTCTACACTTTGTGCGATTTATCATTCTATAATTTCAACTCTGTATAACTTTGTTGGCAATACAGTGATAGTGAAATATAATCCATGATTAGGACTGGCTATACAAAATTTAATTAGGAATCTAAGAGTAATATTCATTTTTATCAAAAATTGTATTTTTCTGATGAAAAATGCAAATAAATAAAAGCATTTTTTCAAAAATTGCCAATATTGGAAATTTTGGTTGGTGTAAACTTGCACTAGTGTGAAGTTCACAGGTTAAAAACTATTTCCATCTACCAGGGGTCAATGCAGGATTTTTTTCTTGGGGCCCATTTTGTGAAAAGTTAAGGTTATTTTTGTGAAATTCGTTATATTTTTGTGAAAAATAACATTTTGTAATGAAACTTGAAATCCAGTTACTCAAATTCGAACCAAGCATTTATTAACAAAAACTTTTAAAAATCTTTTTGCTGAAGTTTTCCTTTCTGGTGAACTTGTTTGTTTACAAATTACACATTTTAAAATGTCACAAAATAATAAATAGTAAGTTTTTATGGAATAGAATTTTGTGAAAGTGCCTATTTTATTAAAAGGAATTTTGTGAAGGGATCCATTTTATCAAATTTATTTTTGTGAAGGAATTAATTTTATTAAATTTATTTTTGTGAAGGAATTCATTTTATTAAATTTATTTTTGTGAAGGAATTCATTTTATTAAATTTATTTTTGTGAAGAGGCTCTAAATAGGCCCCAAATTTTGCCTGAATCAACCTTTGTCTATGTTATGTTTATCAGGCATTTTTAAACTATGTAGCCTGTGTTTGATTGGCTGGTTTATTTAAGTAAAAGATGAATGCCAAAAATAAAACAAAAACTTCTTTAATAAAACAACTTATTGCTTTATTCAATAACTTAAATATATATATATATATATGTTCTAAAAGAATACACATCTAATAAATAACATCACCAATATTTCTAAATAATCTAAAATATATTGTACAGACTTCAATGCCAGTCCTATTATTTAATTTAAAATTATAAACACTCATTCAAAGTTGAAAAAACATCCTGATTTGTTACATTTCATATCACATTAGAAAAATAAATAAAATATAAATTTGTCATTGAAAAAATTCTAGTTACTGTTATATGTGTAATTATAGATGATTAAAGTTATTGATTAGTCAGATCTCAGATTGTCCTCTCTGATATTAAACCTATAAGTATAGAATGTGTTCATATTTTTAAAAAATTCTCATCAAATAATTAATATTTAACTTATTTTTTCTGTATACTCATCTTAAAAGATGTATGTCTCTTAATTCTTTGTTTGACAAAATATTTCTAAAATGTACATAGAAAAGAGCTTAGGAAACACTCTCTAATATTTACATATGGACAGTTTTACTTACTTTAGGACAAGCATACAACGATGAAAAACAATTTTGCTAAATGCCATTGGGATCAAAGTTGGGAAAATTTGTAATTGCAATTATCTGCAATGTAATTTCCACGTAACTGATTACAGCTACACACATTGAAGCACAGAAATTTAGTCAAATAATGGGATGGGGAGAGGGGATTTTTTACAGCATGTAATTGTAACTATAATTAATTACATACAATTAAATTGTAATTACATCACAAATAATTGCAATTACAAATTTGCCCAATTCTGATTGGGATTTACAAACAAACTAGGTTCGTCATAAGTCATAGGATTTAACTTTCACAGGACATTATACATTTAATCATCTTTTTGAGACTTGAAAAGTTTAGAACTATCACCGCATCACCAATAAACTCTCCACTGAAGATCTTTCTGGCCTTAATCTTGATAGAAGGTTTTGTGTTGTGCAAGTGAGACTTGTGCTGGCTATACATTCAAATGACCCATACATACATATATTATATATTTTAAAGCGAGAAGCAAGTCTTAATTTTTCAGTGCAAATTCAACCTTACTGTGCATGCCTCAACTTTTTTTTGAATGGTGAAGAAAATAGAATTAAGAAGAATCAAGAGGGCTGGGGAAAGAATAGCTCGCCTATTGGCTTGCACTGCTCACAACCCTACCCCTAAGAAATACTCATAAATTCTTCTTAATTCTATTCTTATTTCCCCTTCCTGGAGGGAGCATCCATTCTTCCACCTGCTTTTTTTTAGAGAGGGATGACCAAAAGGGAATTGGAGATTGCAAGGAAAAGAGAAGGAGGCGCTTTCACTTTTTTTAAAGGCAGGAATAGGAGGGGGGGGGGAGTTCTCCCCTTCTATAGAATTTGAAAAAGAGTTGTTTTATGGGGAAGAAAACATATTTAATTTACCACCAAATAACAATATTTGTGACTTAATTTTTACACAGCTATAAAAACCTTTATATTTATAATCATTAAAAATTTCAAAGAGTTTGGACAACAAAAGCATTTTTCTTAATGTTTTCTTATGAGCACTTTTATTATTAATTATCAGTATTTTTATTTGAGGTTCATTTAAGGTTTTATCATGGACCCAGGTGGGTCATCTAGTATAGATTTTATTTGAAGTATTAAAATTTTACTCGCAGCTCAGCTAAGATTTGAAGGGATAACTTTAGAAATATTTTGTCGCGCAAACTATCAAGAGACATCCTCCTTCAAAAATAACATAAAAATTTTTTAAATATTAATTTTTTTGATGAGAACTTTTTATGCATTTCGCACCGATAGGTTTGTTTAACTATGCCGAGGAGAAATTGAGATCTGATTGACCAACATCCTTAAATCTGGAAACATCAAATCAACTTCTACAAAGAGTCCATCAATTAAAAAAGATTATCAAAAACATTACACTGAAGTATACTTTACAAGGAACATGGATGCATAGAAATAAGTCATTCCATTGGCTTAAGAAATCTTTTAAATATAGAAACAGTTATTTAGGTCTAGAGTAAAAAAATGATACACTTAAAAATACATTAAAAATCACCAAAGCTCTGGCTGTAAACATTTTATAATTAGTAGAAAATTAAAATATTATATAAACAAATTTTGTAAAACTTTTAAAATCTTAATAATATATCCTTAATTCTTTAAAAATTAAAAATATAGGATTAAAAAATTAGATTGAAAAAAAAAAAAAAAAGCTAAATGCTACACAGTAAATATAATTAATTATCAGCAATCTTAACTAAAATTAACCATGAAAAATTACACTTTTTCTTGGAAAAAAAAAAAGATTAACAACAGTCATTCTTAAAATTGAGTAACCACAAGAATTTGAACATAAAAAAAGAACAAAAAAAAGTATTAGTAGCTTGATCCTGCACCTTTCATTGTCTAATGTACAAAATTGTGTGCCACAAAATATCTATATTATCAAGAAAATTAGAAAAATGTGAGTTTATAAAAGTATATTATCATCCCTCTCATAAAATTATTTCTATTTTATATATTCCTCAAACTAAATCCAAATGCAATTCCGGAAATCGAAAATTTAAAATTGTTTTCAAGGTGATTTTTTTTAAATTCAAGCAAAAGCCCTGGAATTTTTGTTCTGGTCACAAATTCCTATAATTCTTGTGAAATCCTAGAATGCAAATACCCCTGAATGCCTGAATGTAATATAGTGTGCAAGATATAGGCTTTAAACTATAATTCTTAGTAAAATTATCTTTTGGAAATTTCTGCTGAAAGTTTTTTTTTCTTTCTCTTGAGATAGATGACTTTAACAACTTTATTCTTTTTAATAATTCATGATTTTTTTTCTGCAGAAATAAATTTTCCAAAAGTTATAACTATATTTATAAGTTTTTGAATACTTTTCTTAGATTCTAGACTTTTTATGCACGAAACTCATAATTTTTTTACTTAACTTTTTAAGTTTTATTGAAAAGTGTTTAGCATAGCCATAATTGTTTACAAAAGATTAAACTTTTTTTTTTAAATTACACCATTAAGCTCTTCACTTATATAAATTACAAGTTATATTTGTAATATCAAACAATATTACTTGTTTCCAATCTAGTATGTTTTTTCATTATTAAAGATTTTGCTTTTGAACAAAGTATTAAATAAATGTTTTTAGTTAGTTAATTAATAAAAGCATAACAACTTATTTTTTTAAAGAATAGTGGAAGCTCAAATGCACTTTTCATAAAGAATATCTACAATTTAGTGGCATTGAAAATTTGATCTTTTAAATAGAAAATTATATAGTTAAAATCAGGGTTTGACAAATGTGATTGCCAGGTCACCCAAGTTTTTATATATATATTTTTTTATCAACCTTTTTTTTTTTGAGGGGGAGGGGGGGGGCTACCAAATTATTTAATCTGGCATTTTATAAAATTAAATTAAGAAATGAGCACAAATGGCATTTTTTCTCTCTCCCACACCTGCAAACGGCAAACAATACGAAAAAATGCACATCATCAAATATAGATTTTTTTGTAACACTCAATTACCCGGACATTTGGAGCCTTCGGCAATAAGCATTTACCGTTACTTCTGGTAAATTCAACCTTTACAGTACTTCCCCCCCCCCCCTTCCCCAGATATATAATTTTCATAATTTTCAATACAAAACTTGGTTTATATAAAGTGTGAGTGCTATTCTAAACTATGCAACTAATAATTCTAAACTATGCTTTTTATTATTTTTTCTCAATTAATTCATAAATAAAACTTGTGTTTTTTTAAAATCAGTGAGAGGAGAGAAGAATATTTTTACTGGCGACCAAAATTTTTTGCTAGCTATGAGATTTTATCAAATTTGTAAAGCCCTGGTTAAAATTATTAAGAGACTATGCATCTCAATGTATATATATTTTATCCTCTCCTTTAATTGAGCTAAAATAATTTGATACAATTTTCCTGCACTCCTGAAGAAATAAATATGAATATATTTATTTGTGAATATGTATTTTTTTTTTAGAGTATCCTCAGTTTTGAGAGTGACTGCATAAATACAACTTATACTTTCATCATATTTAATAGCAAGCTACTTCAAAATATCTATTTTTTTTTTCTATATGCCTAAATAGTCAATCATGACATAAATGTTAATCTATATTACACAGCTATAAATCTCGCATTACTGGAAACTTTTCATATTTAAATGCATTAGATTTGTACAAATATATCTACAACCATTATTTATATGACTACAGCATATTTTTAAACATTCCATTAATTTATATAGCAGCAGAAAACAGATTATTATAAACAGTTTAACATGTTTATTAAACTGTTTTAATTATGAAATTAAATATACAATCACGATACACCATTTTCATGCTAAAAATATCTCAGTGTATTTACATTTATTTTACAATCAAGATATGTAGATCATTTTCAAATGAATTGCCTGTTTAATATCTCAATCATTGAATCCCTATTGCATGTTAAAAAGGTGATCTCTTGATACAGTTAAAATACATGTCAGCACATTACTTTATAGTTAATAAGGTGCATTAATTAGAATTTTTATAGGTTTTGAAATATTTTAGTATTAGATTATTTCAGTTATCAAACTACAGAAATTTGTGTCTCAAATCAAATCACCTAATTTAAAGGTATTTTTCAAATCTTTTTAACTAGACTAGTTTTTGTATTTGAATGAAAAGTATATCCATACATTATTATCATCTATGAAAATGTAAATATTTCTTCTGAAATATTTATATAATAGTTCAAAATTTAATTTGAAAATTTGTCCTTTCTGAAATGCAAAGGTGTTATTATAGTTATTTTACGTAAATTTTGATTTTTGCAGTTGATAACTAAGCTAAAAGAAACTACATTGTTCCTTTTTATTTAGTTCAAACTTTTTTTTTTTTTTTTTTTTAAATGTATTTATTGAAAAAATTTTATAAACATTTTCATTTTCTCTCTCATAAGTGTTACCTATATATTTAATTTATTTATTTATTCTATTATATATTTTTGTTTAAGAGTCCATTAAGACTAACTTTATCTTCTTAAGAATTAATATTTTTCCAGAGTCTTTCGAAAAAATCATAAGTGTTATGTTTTAAAAGTAATATTAATCAAAATCATCAACTGTCAATTTTTTTTTTTCATTTTATTTAAGAAAGAAACACATAAATAATCACTTATGTGTTAAACTACAAGAAAACAATAATAAGCCACATTTTACAACACCACCAAATTAAATTACTGTGTATTTCCAATTCATTTGAAAATGACCCACATCATTTTTACCTTAAAACATTTTTTAGTTTATTTTACAACCATTGATACACAATTTCTTATGCTAAAAATAGGCACATATATTATCTATTTCACTTTTATTTTACAATCATGCTGTCATGATACAATCATCCATTTGTGTTCTATAAATGTCTCAGTGCATGTGAACAGTTTAATTTCACCTAAACTGTTAAATATTTACAAGCAATATTTACAATTACAAAAATTTTTAAAGTAAAAAGTTTTATTATTATTATTATTATTATTATTTTTTTAAGTTGAAAGGAAGAAATTTCATAATGTAATAACATGATGCTGAATCCAGCAACTAAAAATCTGTCATTAAAAATATATTAATACATAGGGTCACAAAAAGACAATATTTAAGTAGAATCTAAAAATCATTTTTGTACTTTGTAATACCTAATAGTACAACCTGAAAAAAATCCAGCTGCACAAATTCATCAAACAGATAATTCAATCAATGTTATCATTTATTTTTTGCAATGATACAAAAAAAATTCAATAACAAACTAAATTATTAGAATTGTGAAAATTACAAAAATGTTCACACATTTATCAACTATTTAAAATGGTTCAGAATATCACAAAAATTACTATGGACACTGAAAAAGACATCATAAAACTGTTACTAATATTCAGTGCATTGTTAAGAAAAAAAAAAAATCTTAATTTTAAAAGTATCCTGCGTTAAAATCACTTAGAAAATTATTTAATTCAAAGTGGAGTGAGGGGAGGACTTTTAATTAAAGATATTAATTTAGATATTCTTTTGTTATTGCTGAACAAAAGATAATTTGTAATTAAAACATAGCTTTTCAAAACATATTTATATTGGAGATATAGCTTTTTAATATCAATACAGGCATTCTTTAAGCGTGTCTCATGCTATCACCTTTATCTCACTGCATGTATATTTGTGTATACACATAGATTAATTTTAAAAGTAAGCTGCTTTAAAAAATAACTTAGAAAATTATTTAATTCAAAATGTGTGGGATATACTTTTCAAAACAAATTCAAGATGAAGATATAGCTTTTCAAAACAAATCAAAGATGGAGATACAGCTTTTCAATATCAATACAGGCATTCTTTAAAACAGGATTCGTACAGAATTCAGAAGAAAAAATCCAAGGAGTATCTAAGGAGTCCAAAAAATTTAAAGAACTTACCATATATATATATATATATATATATATATATATATATATATATATATTAGTATTACTGTACCTTGCACTGTAACATGCACAATTTTTAATTAAGAAAATTAACAGAAATTACTTTCAAACAGATCTTATACTATTAAAATCTAATGGTTCAGTGTTACAACTGCACAGTATTCCCAATATATTGCTTTTTTTTTAGAACGGTAAGAAAATCACCTGTAATCACTTTAATTTTTCTTTTGTAAACATAAAATTTTATTCTTATTTTATTTTGATTTATGCCCTACCTAAGAAAGATCATTATATACAAGCAATAATAATCCTCATGTCTCTATTTTCTAATCTTGTCTGCTTCAATTAAGAGCATGAAATCACTTAATTTTGCTTCTCGATAATTCTAAGGAGTTTATAAGGAGTATTTTGTATAAGGAGTTCTAAGCACTGCTTAGAAGCTTTTTCATTTCTAAGGAAGTTTCTAAGTAGTCTAAGGAGTCTGTACGAACCCTGTTTAAAAGTGTCTTATACCACCCCCCTTTCTTTTGCTGTGAGTATATATTTGTGTATACATGTTGACATACTTAAATTGACATTACATAATGTCACCAAAAATAGTATCAGAACTATGTTTCTATCATATCAGTAAACTTACATTTTCACATAAATAAAGCAATGATTATGAAATATTTACAACCACAAATGATAAAGAATTAAGATGATGGTTGGTTGGTTGTATAAGGTTTTATGGCGCAAGGTCACATTGGGGACAATCTGTGGCAAGAAATAAAGATGAAGGGAGAAAAAAAGCTGCCAATAAAAAAATCTAGAATATGTATATTATTTCAAGTAGTTCAATCAAATGTTAATTTTTCCATTTACAATCCCTTACCTATCTTTTCTAAATTCAATATTTATATCACACAAAACTGATCTCATTATTTTTATATCTTCTTATAACTAATTTAAATTTAAAAAGGAAAAAAAAAAGGGAATACAAATATTAACAATCAAAATTAAATTTTTAATTTAACAGTATGGTTTTTTGTAATTAATTATAATTTTTGTAAAATAATAATAAAAAAAGAATATAACACAGTAATAATATTGATTGCAATATAGGAGCTACATCCATGAAAATTAAAGGTTGTTTATGCAAAAGAATCTATTAGACATAAAAGATTAAAAAAAAAAAAAAAAAAAAAAAAAAATTCACTGCTCAAAACAAAATTCAGACTTTTTATATTTTATCATACATCATTCAGCCTACGTAATATAGCTGTACACATGTTAAATAATAAGAAAAATAAGTAAATTTAGACAAAAAAAAAAAAAAAAAAAAAAAAAACACTTACATAAGAAATGAAAAAAAATTAAAAAATGTAGCTATAAATATTTGATTAATAAACCTTTTTTTTTTTAAATTTTTAGTTGCATTACAATAAAATATAATAAAATTATGAAGTCACAGCTGGAAAGAGGGAAAGATTTTTAACTTTGTTTTACAACTTAGATAACAGATCAATCATTTGCTATGTAATATGCGTTTTTAAAAATCATATTTAAAAATGCAGTAGAAAATCTGTAGAAAAATCTACTTTTAAATATGATTTTTATAATAGAAAGAAACTATAAATATTTACGGCTCTTAAATGTTCTGGAGTTTATAGCGTATTTTAGTTTGAATATAAAGTAAAACAATAGAAATTATAGATTAATTGAAAGGTTTAGTCTACAAATTTTGTCTTCGATATGTTTAAAAAAACATACAGAAATATAATAGGACTACAAATTATTTAATAGTATTAAAACAATGTACAAAAAAATCATTTTTTTTTTGCTGAAAGACTTGCCAGTTTAAGAATAAAGTTTTTTACAAACATCGACTAAATCCAGTATTAATACCATTTATATTACAACTATATACATGTATATAAATAAAAGTCTTGAGAAAATAGTGCTTGTAGTGTTTAGCAATCACAAAGTTCATTTCAAAGTACCTAACTACTATCTGCTTCAGTCTGGATTTCTTTGTCAACCATTTCAGGGGCATTCAAAGGAGTTGTCATAGAGCCATATGTTTTACTAATATCAAGCAATTCACGCAAACCCTTATTCTCTGTTATCAACTCAGTTAATTTTTCATTCTCACCAACGTAAAAAACATCATCCAGTTCTATAGCTTGCTTCATTGTATCTGCGATGTCACAAATGCTATCAGCCATCTTTTGCATGTCCTAAAAATACAATTGATTATATATATATTCAGTTAAGAGTGCAGCAAATTTTATTTTCTGTTAAAACATTAAAAAAAATAAAATAAAATGAGAAACTGATATAAAACATTTCAAAATGAACAAAACAGATTAAAAGGAATGAATAGTAAGGAAAACATAAATGCTGCAGTCTAAAAATGGTTAACTACTAAACTAAAGGTTCTGTTTTAAAATACACTTTTATTTCCTTTTGAATTTATAAAACATTAAATGTTAATCAATTTTAGGGCTGAATCTAGCGCTAGCCAAACAGCTAACTGAAAGCACCTTTTACCCCCAAAGCATTTAGTTGATTCGCCAAATAGCGACAGCCAAAAAATATATATCATTTCCATTTTGTTCTATATTTTGTAAACCTGCTGCTGCCACTTAAAAAAAAAAAAAATCACACTGCCTCTATCCTGGCAACTCACTTCAAAAATTGTCTCATCCTCCCTGTGTGTCCTCCATTTGTTACAGCATCTTACAAATAGTGTGATATCATTTGCGTTAGACGTATTGAGATAATTAAAAGAGTTTGTTTATTTTTTGCTGATGATCCCAACTTAGGAAATGAAACCAAAACGGTTCATGAATGGAAGTTGTTCAGGCAGGTTCTGGCTACAAGGGGTAAAGAAATGAAACCAGCTGATTGTATTCTTTTTTCCCATAAAAATGGCATTACTGACATGTTTCCCAATGTGACTTCTTTGTATGAATTTATAGCAACAATTCTGTTGTCTACAGCAGATTGCGAAAGAGGATTGAGTCTCGTGAATATAACAAAAACTGACTTGAGAAATAGACTGACAATCAAAAATTTAAATAACTTAATTATGATTAATTTGGAAGGGAAAGTATGAAAAGAATTTCCATTTAAAAAAGCATTTGATGTGTGATGTATGGCCAAATCTCGAGAGGGTCAATCTTACAGAGTGGTGTACTGTCTGTATATTGTATAATTAAAAATAATATTCATTTATATAGAAATTTTGTATAAATAAAAGTTTTTTTTCTTGGCTAAAGCTATTTTTATTTGGCTATAGAGTTATTGGCTGCAATTAGCCAAAAAGCTACAAATCTCTTTTTCCTAGATTAAACTCTACATTTAATATAAAAATTAATGGCACTTTTCTGTTAAATGAACACTATTCAATGCTAAGTTAAAAAGGTTCATGCAAAGCTAGGAAAAATGCTATTTGCAAATCAAATACAGTATGGAACCATTATCCGGAAAGCAGTTATCCAGAATGCTATTTCCAATTGATTGATTTCAGAATCTTTCCAGATGAAAGTGTCAGTTTGACATGTGTATTGTTTGAAACGTTACCATATGCATGGTATAACCTGATTTCAACGTCTAGGATTTGAAATGGAAGCGTATTTAGTTAGATAGTGGGCATTTTGATTTTTATGGAAAGGAATCAGAAAAATTTGAGTTTCCAAGAGATGCACATAAATTGCCTTCTTTCAAAACCTGGTTTAATTTTTTGGATCTGATTTTTAATCAAAGTGATATAATAATTAATTTGAAATCAGAAACAATGTCATAGTCACATATATTCTCCAAATCTGATCAAATGAATGCTGCTTTAATACCCAGCCAGTTATTCCGAATACACCTGACTCGGATATCTTCTGGATAAATGTATCTGTACTGTATTACAAAAAATATACACGGAAGTTAATTTAGATAGAAAATAGGAATAGAAATCCTAATGATATTTTATATATACACTGAGAAAAATGACACTTTCAAATCTGAATAAATCGATGTTTTCATTTTGTTATGAAACTTTTTGTTTCAAATAGGACGACCCAATTCTTTCCATTCTGAATTACTCAGAATATTGAAACATGAACATACTCAAAAACAGGGTTCGTAAATATCATGATATTTTTTATATATATCCGATATTTTCAAAATAGTCAACTCACTGCTGATAATAAATATTTCCAAGCATAATATAAATTAGAAACTAAAATTACATTGCACTTAACATGAAAACTTAAACAATATACTAAAACTGTTTTTAGGTAGATTTCGTAAGAAATACTGCCTATTACATTCTCCCCTAAGTTGGAATTTTTGAAAAAATTTTGCAGATCTACGCCGATCATGACTCCCAGAACCCAAAATCACCCCCAGTTCAAAACTTTATATATCTATCTATCTATGTCACTTTTTTATGGACACGATAACTCCAATAATTCTGCACAAATCTCTTCCAAATTGATACATAAAATCAAGGGGCATAAAATCTCGGTCAAGTTCGTTAACGGGCAAAATCAAACCAAGAGGGAGGGGGGAAATGGGGGGGCTTTTTGTGAAAACAGAAAAAAAAACATATTTTCTTAATTATAATACGTATCAAATCCGTTTAAAGTTATTATTACTTCTAGGAAAAGAGCCGAAAATTTATGTATGACAGATTTTTTATATTAAAAATGGCCCCAAGGGAGGGAAAAAGGGGGAGTTTTAGAAGAAAAAAAATCATAACTCCATCAATTCCCAAGATATCAAATCCGCTTAAATTTATTAGAAATCTCCTTAAAATTATCTACAACTTTTATATTGACAAGTTTTTTATAGGACCCAACTCTTATGGCAAAAAAAAAATTAAAAACAAAAAAATCCCTGCTGGCACCGCCTACAAGCAGACGTGAAAACAAAAAAAACCCATAACTTCTTAATTTTTATGCATATCGAATCCGTTTAAAGTTATTATTACTTCTAGGAAAAGGGCCAAAAATTTATGTATGACAGATTTTTGATTTCGTTAAAAATGCCCCCAAAGAGGGACGGGGGGGGGGGGGGGGGGAATAGGGGTTTTAGAAGAAAAAAATTCATAACTTCGTCAATTCTCAAGATATCGAATCAGTTTAAAGTTATTATTACTTCTATGAAAATGGCCAAAAATTTATGTATGACAGATTTTTGATTTCGTTAAAAATGCCCCCAAGGAGGGGGGGGGGCGGGGAATAGGGGTTTTAGAAGAAAAAAATTCATAACTTCGTCAATTCTCAAGATATCAATAAGATATCGCTGAAATTTATTGCAATGTCCTTAAAATTATCTACAACTTTTATATTGACAAGTTTTTTATAAGACCAACTTTTAAGGTAAAAAAAAAATTAAAAACAAAAAAATCCCTGCTGGCTCCACCTACAGGCAGAGGTATATTTCGAAGTGGGTAGTCCCAACTACCACATCATGGCAAATAGGTCCTTCTTCTGCAATTCTCAATAATCAGGTGCCCTACGGTCTGCGTCTTTGAAATCTACCTGTGCCTGTAGGCCAAGCCGTCAGGGATTTTTTCCCCCCCTTTTCTTCTTTTATTTTTTACTTTGAACAAAATTGAAGATCAACTAATCAACAAAACAGAAACAATTTGCTTTATATATTTATTATAAAAAAAAAAAACTATACGATTCGGTATGAACTATTAAGAAATCAGAAATTTATAAAACAAAAAATAAATACAAAAAAGTTTTTTTTTTTTAAATGAAAAATTTAAACATAAATGTCAGCTTATTTTTTATATTCCCTAACATGTTGTACAATTTAAGCTCAACAACACCAAAACCAGAAATTGATTCTTTTCTAATGAAGCTGTATAGAACTGATTATCTAAATTAGGCAGTTTATCTTTCTATATCTGTCCTGAATTAGTTATACCCTACATAATTATTAGTCCCATATAATCTACATTTAAAAATAAACACTTCAAACAAAGCTTGGATAAGATTTTTGTTTTTTCTTAGCTAGAAAAGTCACTGTCAGAGACACATGTTCTTTATCTACAGAATGGAACTGTCAATATTAGTTGAAAATTTCATTTACACTTGTTTTGACTTAAAATATCAAAAATATCTTGCACAGTGTATTTTGAAAATAAATATCAAATATTGATAATAACAAACATTTTGATATTTTGAAAATAAATATCAAATAATATGAAAATATCAAAAATCTTGATATTTTGAAAATAAATATCGGATATATATCATGATAGATATCATGATATACATCCATTGATATATATCAATGAACCCTGCTCAAAAATGATTAGAATAAGTTCAAAATCATTTTTAAAACATGGAAATGCTAAAAAATGAGCGCATAGAAGTCAGTTCATACTCATTTTTGAAACATGGAAATACTAAAAAATGAGCGCATAGAAGTCAGTTCATACTCATTTTTGAAACATGGACATACTCAAATAGGAGCACATGATGTTTTATTCTTGAGTGTGTGCCTGTTTTCAGAAATGAGTATATACATGTTTCAAAATTGAGTCATTTTGACTATGTGACATACTCAGATTGGAGTATTTTTTGCTCAGTTTCGAAAATATCATTTTTAGAGTATCTATATGTAAAATATGTCCAATTAACAGGTGCTTTATATATCACACATATAGGGTCCATTGACAACATGGCTTCTAGCAGCATTAAAATAACAAACTTGATGAGAATAATTGACTCGGGACTTCATTGATTGACCAAACTTCTTTATTAACATATCTTATTAACACATCTTATCTGCATAAATCCAGCACCTCAGAAGTTTTGAGGAGGTCCCAGGAGCCGTAAATATGATTTTTGTGTCTTACATGATTGTAGTTTTGCCGGCTTCTCAAATCTACAAATTCCAAACTTTTCACAGGAGAGCATGAATTTTGTTAAGAACTTGCAATATTTTCCATCAGAGGGCGAAATAGTCAAGAAGGGAAGATACTTTCTAATTGGGTATGAATCTTGATTAATGTGGTCGTATGGTGGCATTAGGGCTTGGCTACAGCCCAATTGTAACACAACAACCATTTCTAAATTTGACATTAATTGGTATTTATGATGTAAACATAATAACACATGTCAGACAGATAAAAGTTAATTATAATTTATGAACTAAAAGCACTAAACATAAATTTCTTATTTTGACATTCATTTGAATTTATAGCCTAAACATAATCAGTTAATTTGAATTTATGACCTGAACCTGAAAACTGTCATACTGAGGAAAGTTAATTAGAATTGAATAATCATCTAATGTCAATCAATTCATACATTGGGAAATTAACTTCACCAACATTAATCAATATTAAAGATGGTTATGATGAGCAATTCCTCTTCTTATGCTTTCATATATATATAATATATATATATATATATATATATATATATATATATATATATACTAGCAAATCCACCCAACATTGCTCGGGCTCATGATAACCATAAATAAACCCCAAATTTGTATGATTTCATGTCTTTAACCCGATTTTGTATGAATTTATATTTTTAAATGAAAAACTTGGGAAAAATATTGATACTTAGTGGTAAAAGTGCTCGTAAGAAAACATTTTTTTTGTTTTTAGGTGCGTCGTAATTATATAAATACGTAGCACCTATTGTCGTCGCTTGGTCCGTCCGTCCATCCGCATATAACAACGCAAAAACTACCCAACCGAATGGTTTGAGATTTAAGATATATTATCTTTGCAGAATTTTGTCGAGACATTTCAAATTTTATTAAAATCGAATCAAAACTTTAGGAGATATTAATAAAAATATTTATTAAGAAATTTGAATTTTTTTTTTTAAATCGGTGCTTTCTTGTTATAGGAGCTTCCAAAGTTTAATCGTCAAGTGACCGAGATATGACAGAAATTAATCTGCAGACGATATAATTCATTTCACAGAATTAAAAATCATCAAGATCTGAATATTTATATAACTATCTACAGTACGAACGCACCTTGTTTGTCACGTTAGACGTACAATTTCCAACTTGTTTCATGTAGGGTCAATTTCATAGTTTTTTCCCTTGAAACTCTTTGAAATTTTTTTCAGTTAGTTATAAATATAATGGTTTTGCAGCTCATGCAAAAATTTGTTTCGATAGAAATTCCAGGTGAATTGTCAAAAGAAAATGGACTTGTGTTACATACCTTTTTAAATTTAAAAAAAAAAAAAAAAAAAAAAAAAAAAACTTCATAATACATTTTAAAAAGTAGTCATTATAATTAAGATTCCATATTTGACTAATTTATCTATATAGGACTACAAAGATTTTTTAACACAAACCTAATCTATGACATTTGTAATAAATGAATACAGTAAGAATGAATATAAACTAACAGGTTCAACATGAAACAAAAGAGTTTTTAAAAGCAAATTACCTGAGAATTATTGTTTTGATTACTCTGCTTCTCATTTGTACTAGAATTTACTAATGTTGTGATCTGTTGCCTATATTTACTCATGATAAGCTGCAATACAGATTGATGCTCTTCTAACAGGTCTCTCAATTCTCTGTTTTCCTGTTGCAGTTCCAGTATGTGCTTGTTTTCCTGTTGCATGTTGAACACCATCACAGGCCTACTTCGTATCTGATTTGCCATGTTTTGATCAGTTATATCCTCATTATACTGTTAAAATATATAAACTTTATATAAATCTCTTGAAAATTAATCATGCAACAAGATATCTGGTTCTTTACTCTAAACCATATTAATATAACATAAACATAAGGCACATATGTCATATATGCACCTCGCTGGCGTGATTGCATCAAAATGGCAATTTTATGCCTTACATGGTAACCTGGTTATTTTGTTTCTTATAGCAAACCTAGTACTTCAGACCTTGCCTCGTGCGTTTTACGTTTTTATTATTACGTTTTAATTATTTTAATATTTTTTATACTTATGTTTTAATTATTTTTATTATGTATATCAAACTATAATTTATTTTTATTTCCTTTTTTAAAATAATCGAAGCTATCTCATTTATCACGTTATTTTATTTTTATATTGAAATAAAAAATCATGTGCTAATTACTGCATGCTATTTGTAACTAATATTCAAAAACAAAGTTTTCACCAAATTGGCAGGAGAAAAAAAATTGTGCCAATGTGGTGCATACAATGACATCTGTGCCAACATTGATGTAAATCTCTTGAAAATTAATCCTGCAACAAAATATCTGGCTCTTTACTCTAATCCAGCAATTTTTAATATCTTAGTTACCATGGGCCCATTTTAGTATTTCCCCTATCTTCAACAAACCTCAAGATTTAAGAATGAAATTACTCATTCTCTAGAACAGGCATGTCAAATTCGTTTACTGCCACGGGTCAAATTAAGCATTACATGCAAAGCCGCGGGCCACATAAAAATAGTAAATTTATGTTATTACCATTGCACAAAACAAAATTTCTATGTACAAAGCACAGCTTTATACATATATACATTATTAATCTTTTGAATCCTGCAATAGTCGAAATCATCCCAATGCTCTGAAACCCACAATAGCCTTGGATAGTTCAAAGGATTTTCCTTCCACTTAAGTGGGTCGGAATGCTGTCAAGAGGGGGTCTCCCTCAGTGATGGATAGGGTAATATGTTGGCATTTCTGGTTAATACAGAGAGAAAAACAAGCTTTTTTTTTTTCAGTAACTGGAGCAATGATAAATAGAGGGGTGTAACACCTGTCGAAATTTGAATAAAGGGAAAAGGCAGTAGGTCATTTACACTACTTAAATTACTTGAAAAAGGGGGAAACGAAAAAAAAACCCAGCAATTTGGGCTATTTTGTTGGGATTGTAAGGTCACTCAGTTTTTTAAAGCTTGGGATTTAAAGAGTTAAAAAACATATTCATGCAAAGTTTCAAAGTTATTATTATACGTAGTTTATTTTATCTTATTTTTCAAAAAAAAATACTCAAAAGTACTTTTCATCAATCAAATCTGTAAAGTTTAATTTAATTTTCTTAATTGCATTTATTTTAAGAATTGACTTTATACACTGGTCTTTATATCTTAATCTAGCAATGGCATAACTGTGAATCTTCCGTGTTTTATTTAAATAAAAAATAAAATTAACATATTTTGAATCAAAAAATTTACTTAATAAAACGTGCCTTGCATCTATGCGCTACTTATTTGATTCTATTTATTAAATACATTTTATGGTTTCAATTATGTTCATTTGACTTGAAAAATAACAAAAAGTTGGCAGTTACACAAAGATGTCATAAAAAGTGTGCTACCGTGCGTAGCTAAAATATGCCTAATTGCACAATACTTTAAAAAATCAGTCGATTGATGAATAATTACAGAAATATGGAAACCCCATATTGATATATTTTCGCTCTAATATGGAATCACACTGATTTTTGATTAACTGCAGAAATAAATTCTGAAGAATAATTTCAACATCAAACATCAGAGGTGAAGTAAATAGATTAAACTAATTTTCATATTTCTTGAAAAATCTTTTTTGAATTCATTTTTTAATATTTTAATATATTTTTAACATATTCCAAAACCTTCCACTCCGATGATTTCTAAAATAATGCTTTGGCAACATTTAAAATGAAATACATTTACTTTTTGATAATTGCTTTATTAAAGTAATAAATTCTATTTGAAAACGCTAATACTAGCAAATACCAAGATACCGTTATGAACTTTTCTTTAATGTTGAAGTTTACTTGGGTGCTTTGTAATTTCAAATAAAAACTCCAAGTACTTTGTTTATTGGTGTTTATTAACTTAATAATGCATAATTTGTCGATTTATAATGAAAATTGCAGCCTTGTTTAACAGTTCTATATTAACAGTTAAAACATTATGATCGGTAGCCATCAAATATCTGTAAAAGGAGATAGATACGTTTATCTTCACCACCGATATTTCCAAGATATTTTCTAGATTGACGATGGTTAAGCATGTACGTACTAATATAATACAAGTTTATAAGCACTATAAGTTTGTAAGCATATATCCAGCATTCATAAATCTATTCGCTATATGTAAATCTTTCTAAGCAATGGTATTTATGCTTATGGTATTTTCAATAGACATCATTTTTTCAATTTGGTAGTGAATATTTCGACTCGCAGGATATTTAATGTAAGAAAGAGGATAATTAGTTTTTTAAAGCAAATATATTTTCTTCAATAAGCTTGGTGAAAGCACTTTAATTCTTTTATAAGAAGTATCAATTACAATACTGTCAGTTTATATTTCCGATGTTTAGTCATATTTTTGTGAGTTTTCTGTGTACTTTGTGCTGTTGCACCTCTTAAAGTTAGATTCTTTCCAAATTCCAACAGTGTCTACATATCAAACATAAAATTTTACTTTTCCGTTGAGTATAACTGTATTATAAATCACCTTTTAATAAAATCTGCGATGTTCATCTTCAGTTTATTATGTTTATTCATAGTGTGTAAAAATCTTTAGCATATTCTTTTATAAATCTTGGGATGTGTGAGAGTAAAGCAATAAAATGACTGTATATCAATAAGAAATGAAAAAAAGGTCATTCAAGATTAATTACCAATAACACAATTACTAACCTAAGTAATGAAAATAATTAAAAAGCTTAAATCTAAGATCCATATGTTCGACTAAAGCCCAAGTGAAGAACCTGAGTGACATATTCGGAGTTTTTGTGTCAAGCACAAACGTGATAATTTGTGTCACTTTCAGAGCAACTCATGTAAAGTGTAAAGCTATTTAATTTTATATTTTGATTTTTTTTCTTTAATTTTAACTAGTGTTGACTCTAAGCCATTTTAGCAGGGCGCAGCGCCCGCCATCCCTTTTTATTTCTTTTATGCACCCGGCAGCCCTTTTTAACCTTCCGATGCATTCGGCGGCCCTTTTTAACGTTCCGATGCGCCTGCCGGCACTTTTTAATATTCCTATGCGTCCCGTGGCCTTTAAGAGAGTTTTACAGCACCCAATTGCTTTTCTGTATAATCAAAATCTGCCATTTTCTTTCCTTCTATCAGCATTTGCACGAAAGCAAGTGCATGTTTTTCTGCCCAGTCCCAATCTTAGCAATATGTTAACAAGAATTTCGAGTATGGGAATTGAACTAATCGGGAATTGGATTGGATTCGGATTTTTTTCCGGCAAATTTACTTCAACTCTTCAGATTTTGCGTGAACACTCAAGGGAAAACATCGCAAATTCTATTAGGGGACTCTAAACAAACAAGTTCAAAATATTTTTTGTGAACAAGGTACAAGTGTGCCCTTTTTGACAAAATATGCCCTTTTTTTTAGAATAGTGTTCCCTTTTTGAAAAAATGTGTCCTTTTTTAGAATAGTATTCCCTTTTTAAAAAAATTCCGCTCGGTGGCCCTTTTTTTCTAGAGTCAACACTATGTACAGTTGTACTAAATTACCTCCGAATTTTATTAATTTTACATTTCTCAGTATTTAATAAATACAACATATTTTCTAAAGTGGTGTAACATCGAAGAGACTAATAAAATCAAGTATTAGTTTCGGCATAAACAAACATAAAGTAAAATAATGTTCGTGCAAAGAGTACTTTCAGCGTGTGTTGTCTAACAACTCAATTAAACAGAGGGATTCCACAGCCCTGAAACAATTTTATTGCAGCTTGCTTATCATTAGATATTAATCCCTCTTAATGCAGTGAAAAATGTAAGTTATAACTTAATAAAAAATATTTTTAACTCTGAAAATAGCACATTCGGAGGTTTTGTGTGCTTACGATTAAATAATAATAAAAATATAAGATTCATTTTCAATAAATAGGGAGTCACAATGTTTGGCAGTAAATGGCACATAAGCATGCATTTTGGTATGATGTTGGTATAGAGAAAAAGTACCATTTGGAATAATCATATATGGATTTATTTTGTTTATTTTATACTCGTGTTTTCTATCAATTAACTTACACTTTAGTCATCTGAATAACTCGTAAAAATTTTAAGTATAATGCAAACACATTTAACAATGATAAAACCAGAATTTCCCCGAGGTTTAAAAAAGGGCAGGGTGCTACTGGGTAAGAAAGAGGCACTTTTTTATTCTTCAGGGCACTTTTGGATTCTTGAAGGCATTTTTTTTAATTGTTAAAGGTATTATTTTGTTTTTTAAAGACACTTTTGATATTTAAAAGTCTGGACACTCTTTTCAGGACAACATTGAGTCAATTTTTACTATGAAAGCAAATTTTGTAATGCAAAAAGGAGAAAGGGCACTTTTTTTTACTGAGGGGCAAGAAGAGTGCTAATTATTTTACTGAGGGGGCATGAAGGGTGCTAATTCTTATTATGAGGGGCAAGAAGGGTGCAATTTTGTAGGCCAAAGGGCAGGCAGGGTGCAGCACCCTACTGAAACTGTCTGGGAGAAACTCTGATAAAACATTAAAAAAAAATTAAATACTTACCTCTTTCATAGCGTCAACATTTTTATACAACGTCTGAGTCTGTGAAATTATGTTGTCCGCCACTGAATCATGCTCTTTAAGTCTGCTGACAAGGCGCTTGGCATCACTCAAAATCTGATGAACCGTAACGGACATAATTTTCTAGAAGTGGCTATTTATATTTACACAGGGACAAACAAAATACAGCTAAAAGGGAAAAAATTAAAGGAAATAGGTTAGAAAATGTCCAATGTTTCGCATTTAATCATACATTTTAAAGATTGTCTTCGAATATAATTAAAATGCCCAACAAATAAAAGAGAAATTTAAATATTAACGACAGAAAATCTTCTAGGAAGAATACTTAATGTACAAAAAGGAGCATATCTGCTCATATATTGAACCAACATATTCAACAGATGTCAGTGAAATATATTTTAAAATAATTAAAGGGCTTTACTCACAATCAAAAGACCTTTTAATTTATTAGTGAATAATAATAGATCCACAATCTCACAAAAAATTAAGAAACAAGCGAGAAATAAATATTTAAAACTGCCTCATATTGTTAAATAAAATTTAAAGAGAAATAACTTCTTGCTGCATAATAAAGGTGCCAAATAAATACATAGTAAAAGTAGTAGTGAATAAA
Organism: Maratus michaelseni; assembly: GCA_963931845.1. NCBI lineage: Eukaryota > Metazoa > Arthropoda > Arachnida > Araneae > Salticidae > Maratus > Maratus michaelseni. The sequence goes on from OZ007597.1 coordinate 276,042,850, forward strand.
TCAACTTAGTTACGGTCACGAAATCGTAACATTTCAATGCATTAAAGATAAATGTGAAAACAATAAATATACTTTATACAATATTTTAAAAGCATCATTTCGTAACTCAATTTAATTTTAATTGTTCTATCTTTATTTATGTTGCATCTGAATAAAAGTGAAACGTATGAATAGAATTCTACCGTGTAATCTTAACTAACCATCCACCCAATCTACCGTTTGAGTTTGCGATATAAATAAACACTTACTCATTTTCGAAATTTTGTACGTTGTTTGAAAAGACTGAAGAAATTATGATTATTGAATATTCATGTGAATCGCATTTACTTCTAGACAAATTTCATTAAATAATCAACAGCTACTTCGTCGTTTGTACTTGAAAGCGCATAATCAAACTTTATTGGAAATGAACCTAAACATGTTGGGTCTTGGAAATAAACCTAAATTCACTATAGATGATGCTTTTGAAACAGAAGAAGATGATGTTTTGAAAAGTTACGGAACAACTACAGAAAGTACTCCACTGAAACCATCAAAGAACTCAATTTCGGATAAATTAAATTGTAGTGTACGCATTGATGACCCTGTTGATCTGACACGATTTGGTAAACTGAAACTAACAGGAGATGTGAGTAATTGAAAATAAGATCACTTTTTTATGTATATAAATATTTTTAACAGAAAGTTTATCAAATTGTATCATTATGCGCAGTTTAATTTTTGATGTATTAAGGAGTACTTTGTCAATAATGTGTTCTATTGAGAAGTTCTGTTCTGTTCATCTATGACAGTGATCTGCAATTTTTATTTTTCTACAGCTGATCTACCGTTTCACCCATTTGCAGCGTTTGGGGATTTTCAGAGAATCAAGGGTTTTTTTTTTTTTTTTTTACCTGCCATCAAGGTGCAGCATAAAGAGAAAAAAATGTCGCAACAAAACATATGCGATGGCAAAAATAATCCATTTCAGTGCGTTTTCGGTATAAAATTCTAGTATAAAATTAAAAAAGATATATATGAGTGATTCTCACATAATTTTGACTTTTAAATTCCTTAATTAATATTATTTTTTATTTTAGTACATATTGATTTTTTTTTTTTGGCACAGATGTCATACACGCACCACTTTGGCGCGATTTTTTTCCCACGTCAATTTGGCAAAAGCTTTGTTTTTGAATATCAGTTACAAATAGCATGTGCAATAAAGCACGTGATTTTTATTTCAATATAAAAATAAAATAACGTAATAAATGAAATAGCTTCTATTATTTTAAAAAAGGAAAAAAATGATAGTTTGATATAAATAAATATTGATATACATAATAAAAATAATTTATAGAATTAAAATAAAAAATAACTGGGTTACCATGTGAGGCATATAATTGTCATTTTGTTGCAATCGTGCCAATGTGGTGGGTAGATGATATCTGTGCCCTTTTTTAACTAATAATAATATTTGTGTTCACTCTAGAAAGAAAAGGACAGGATCTTACTCTTTAAAAAGGGCACTATTTCGAGACATTGTTTAGTAACAATTTTTTTTTAAATGTATGATAAATAAGGTAACACCAGTGGATCCGTGTGAAGATTTCGCACTGCAATCTAATAATTTTTAGCAATATCTTATATTTTTTAGATGCAGGTTTAAACTTCTAAAGAAAAATTAACAATAAATATATCTGCAAATAACATTAGTCAAGCCAGAGTATCATTTCATTTATTCCATCAAAGTTATAGTAAAAACTGATCGAAGCTAGCAAAAGGCAGCGCAAGAAAAAAAAATTAATAATCATATTTTAACTGCATTAGAGGATGATGAAAAAACACAGGACAAATAAAAATAAATTGAATGCATTTAAAATACAATTTAATCTAATATAACAAAGAATACCCTTTATTCTACACGTGAAATACCACTGCTTAGATCAGTCAATGATGTTTTTTTCTTCTGAACATTTCAATTTTGCTTTTTAACCATAAATGTAAAACAAATCTGTGTGGAGAAATCATACTTTATCTTTTTTTTGTACTATTTATTTTTTTATAATTATCATTGAGCATGATATAATGCGGTATTTTGTTTTTGTGGCTGCACAAATGTAAGAAAAACCTATCCTTTCATTTATGAAAACAATGCTGATTTAATTTGTAATGAACTGCAATTTTTAATCCTAAAACATGTTTTAACGAAATGCAGGGTTGCTACGCCACCTGGAAAACCTGGAAAAGTCAGGGAATTTGGAAATTAACACAAAAAGTCAGGGAACTTCATTTTTTCCCTCCAAAATCTTGAAAAGTCTGGGAAAATTTCGTAGCGATCGCCAACCGAGCGAAGTCTGCGCTGATGTTGGAACCCCAAACAGACATTTTTCAATCCTGAATAGGAAGATCCTGATCTGAATCTTCAGTAGAGCCTGTGGTTAACATCTTCAATATCAAATGTATCGGCTCAGAAATCAGATATTAACACTTTTGTGACAAAAGACAATGTCTTGTCTGCAGAATTAATATGGGCAATGAAACTTGTGTTCTCACACATTTCCTATAACTCATTTAATGATGTTGCTGCTATATTAAAAAAAATGTTTGATGACAGCTGTAAAGCTAAATCCCTGACCTTGGGGCGTGCTAAAACTGCTGATGAAGTAAAAATGCAGTTTAAAGAATTGTTGTTTAAAAGTAAGGGAATGTGGAAAGACACTTTCATTAAGTATTCCTCCACCATGCGTCTAGATCATTTTTACTGAGAGTTAATCAACAATTCAGACTTTATAGAACTTTGGAAGGTTATGAAAATTGTTTTAATTTTATCTCATGGTAATGCCACAGTAGAGAGTGGTTTTTCTGTTAATAAGGATTTCACAATGATTTTTTTTTTAACTGTTAATAGTGGAAAAAATTCATTGTTTCACTAAGTTTCATTAAAACTATTATGAAGAAATTGTGTAATTATTTTATTCTTGCTCCATGCATTTCTTTTATTTGGTGTCTAGATGAAATATAAATTCTTTTTATTTTTAAACGTATGTGATTATATCTCAATCAGTAAGTTATATTTTGAACTGACTAAATACTCGAGTTAAAACTTTATATATTTTTTATTAAATAACGTTGTTTGATATTATTTTAGCATTTTTCTTTCTTCACTACAAGATTCAAAGGTGGAATGTTAAGTTAATCTTATCTGTACTAGTAAAGTTTATTTTTTTCAATTGATAATAAACTTAATTTGCCTTCACCGCAACCAATACGTATTACCACACTTGTCGGGAATTTTTAAAAAAAATAGTCAGGGAATTTTTTTCTCCTGCTTGAGTAGCAACCCTGGAAATGTGAGTGTACTATGTCAGAAGCCACTTCAAGAACCTTTTGAATGATAGCTCATTCATGTTTGTGCGTTTCGTAAATGCATAGAAAAAGGGATGTTGACAACAGAAATAATATATATGATTAATTTTGAACGATTTTATGAATTATTTAAAGATATATATACATTTGACTTACAACATGATTGAATAATTTATGTGTTTTTCCTAAAAAAAAAGTGAGAAAATTCTATAATTTTTATAAGCTTTTGAGCACACTGAATTGGGGTAGATTTTTACATGAAATTTCGGCACAACTAGGGGTACATTTCACAATTTAAAAAAAAACAGGGTGCATTTTGCTGATTTGAAAGGAGCTGGGCACTGCACCTTTAAATAATGATCTAGAACAGCTGTACTCAACCTTTTTTTCTGGCGGGCCGCAAACATATATTTGCAACGTTAGGCGGGCCGCAACGCACTTGTATAATAATGTAAAAATATATAGATTTCTATTACAAATGCCGCAAAGATTGTTGTTTTGAAATAGTGGTATAAAACATTTTGCTGCCATTTTTTTCTGCAACAAACATTTAACATAATAAGCCTAATGTAGAAATATATAATGCAAATTAAATTAATGTGCAATAATGTTTCTTTAGTGTTCAGGATTAAGAAATGTATACACTACTACAGCCCAAGTAAAACTACATGTAAAAAGAAATTTGACTAAGGAAACGTCATTTAAGATATTTTAAGGTAATTTTAAATTAGTAATTATACATAACAAACAATTGTTTACTGATGAAAATATATAAAATAATAGAGAAAATATTAAAAACTTTTTATACACATCTCAATTAATTTTATAAATAGAGATTAATGATTGTGTGTCTCGGGCCGCACATAAAAGGTCGCCGGGCCGCAGGTTGAGTATGGCTGATCTAGAATTAATGCTACAATCAGAGTTGTATAATATAGATGCACGTCGTGCGCGGAAAATTTTCTGCAAAATTCGGAACTTTGCAGATTTTTTTTTTTTTTAAATACCAAAAAATAAAAAATATTTGAAATTTTATGTATGATTTAGTCACTGTTTGCGCACAACTCAAAATTTAAAGATGCAAAACATTGTTGTGATATTACAGACGCTTGCGAAGAGGTCAAAATATTAAGGACTGTGTTGTTTCTAAATGCATTGACAAAATAATTGATAAGAATTCAGCACTTCCTATCATGAATTTTTAGCTTTATTAATATTTTTAACCAAAATAATTATTCTTTAATTAATATTAATTAATTTCAAATGGTAATTATTTTAAACTACTGTTTTTAATTTATATCGTCAAAATAATACAACATGTAATTTTATTAAACATTAAATTATTTTGCAGAAAGTTTTTGACTCAATATTTATGTGCGCCGAAAGTTTTTGGTTTTATACATGTCTGGCTACAATATGTACAAATTGTATGTGCACACAAAACAGATGTTGCAGATGTACTGGGTTCGCACAATTTTTTCTTTGTGCCAATTTGGCAAGAAAACCCCATATTCGAATACCTATTAGGTCTAGCATGCATGTTAGTTTTATTTTATTATGAAACGATTTATTATAAAACACGTACACAATTTTACTATAAAACACATACAAATTTATTATAAAACATGCACATTTATTTTATTATGAAAAACACACAATTTTTATTATAAACACACACTAATGATTTTATTATAAAACACAAATAATGTATAATTTATTATAAAACACACACAATTTTTAATTTAATATAAAATACACACAATTTTTAATTTAATATAAAACACACACAATGTTAAAAAAACAATTCACTCAGCTATTAATACAAGAGGGCTTTCACTAATATGCATAATCTGGCTGGTCTACCGGCCAAAACTACTGGGTTGTCATGGCATGTAAAAAATCACCAATTTGATACCAAAAAGAAGCCCTGGCGCATCTGTGACATCTGTACTACTGTGTACACTTTTCTTCCATAAAAAAAACTTGACAATAATCATGGTGAGATTTCAGTAATGGACACCCGAATAATAAAGAAATACAGTCTAACCTCGTTAACACGAAATTGAAGGGACTGCAAATTTTTTTCGTGTTAACCGTCACAATAGTAGCGCCATCTATGTTAGATATAAAAACTAAATTAATAAACCTACAAATATATGCCAGTTCTTAAAATCATAAATTAATAAGAAATAGAAAATTTAAATAAAAATTAAAACAAATTGCTCATCATTTTGGGCAGTAATAAATTTATTTACTTGCTAACCATTTTTTAAAAAAGTCTGTTATTGAGTCCGTCAGTTATTGTTGAGTACTTCTTTTAGGAACGTATGGAATTTACCTAATTTGTCCAAAGCACGGGAAGCATCCTCTTGTTCCATAACGAAACGTTGTAATTGTAGTTTTCAATGCTATGGTAGATTCATTTAATGACACTTTTCCGTTCTGTGTCGATTTCTTCATGCTCTTATTAAACTTGTGTCTGATGTTGTCATGTTTTTTTCAGCTAATGCAGCATTTATTTCTTCGTCTGGCATCAGACCTGAAGTCAGCATATCTTCATTTATGCAAATGTACTCGGAAAAACAAGTATTTTTCAATTGCAGATAATTCTATGACGCTCTTTGAATCTTATCAGTCATCCGTTAGAATATGGGAAATAGCTCTCACCGAGAGTACCAGCAAAAGCCTGTGCTTTCTCTTGCAAAACTGCACCAGTTAAAACAATGTTCTGGCTTCTTGCCTCTTTTATTCACAGAAAGAGAGCAATTTCAATTTCTTCATTCTTTTCTGTATACATTTGTTTTCTTACTGATTCAAATTGACTCACAACATAAGCCGCTTCAATCTTTTCACGATTCTTTAAAATCGTAGAGAGTGTGTCGTTGGGTATCCCATACATTGCTGCAATTTCTGATTTTTTAAGCACTTTATCGCAGACTTCGTTTAAAATGTTTTGCTCGGTTTCTGTAACGACAAAAATGGTTGGCAATGGGGGTGAATTAAAATTACATTAAAATTTAGAGAATTACTTGAAAGTGGGGGGAAAGTAAAAGAGAGGGGGGAATGTTTAAAATTTGGAATATCAAAAAGGAGAAGAATTTGAGATTTTTGAAGAAGAGCCAGTGATCTAAATAATTATTATAAGTATAGTGGTCACACCTGGAAAAAATATAATGAAGAACGTTCATGGTGAATAACAGAAAGATATCTTACCTGAATAAAAATCCATAAACCTAATCCATACATAATATAACTAGAACTAGAATTGAAAATATCAATGAATCGAAAATATCAATGAATCTATGATAATTCTAAATTCTTATCATGCACTTGTTAGAGAAATAAACAATCAAACAAATAAAATAATACTAAAATTCTTTATTATAAAATATTGGAAATAATTGGAAAGTACTGCGCAGACCCCCTTACATATATAATAATAAAATCATCAGGAACATTATATTATCATTCCTTCAACTTTGCAAAACATTATAAAAAAATTTACTTAATGACATGAATACGAGTACGACGATATTCGTCTTGTACGAATATTATAACAGTGCATTATACTACAGAAGTACCGTGAAAATAAGATGAAACTGAAGAATCGCGAAATTAGAATGTTCATGAACAGATATCTTGTCTTATACAATGCATAAACATTAAATGAAGAGCTTGTCAAAGCTTTAAATGTTCTTGACATCAAAAGTTTAAAATGATTAAGCCTAGGGTCATCTCAATAGGCACAAGTTCCGTTATAAGAACTTAAAAATGAGGTGTTCACTTAATTGTTGAAGCATGTTCCGTTATAAGAACTAAAAAATGAGGTGTTCACTTAATTGTTGAAGCATTCACTACTTGGTTAGCAGTATCCTCGTATGATACTTTAGAGCATCAGCGAATTAAATATATAAGATATCTTACCGCCTCTGGATGAACTATAAATCTTACTCAAATAGGTGGTTGAAGAGAATATACAGCAGGACATCATAAGTGACTGTCAGTTTCTCCAAGCTCAGTGAACAAATACTACATGACATTCATAGCTAGCATTCACTTCCAGCATTCATCTCAAATTCAGTAACTATCTCATAGATGTTATGACTTATAAAACAGAGTATTTTATTTAAATAATTATTATGTATATTAAGTTATCCTTTTAAGGAATCTATAATTTAGAAATTTTAAACGGTACCGATCGTCGAACCCGTTTAGTTCGAACGATCGGTCCAAGATTTTATAGACGTTCAAATTTACGTCCTTATTCCATGAAGATCATTTTGCAAGATAGGGAACGCTACGAAAAATTTAAAGAAGTCGCGGGAAACACTAGCCGTTAAAAGCCAGTTAAGTTATCTCAACCGCTTTGACTGAAGAGTTCCTCCAACGCGATCGGGTTAATCGCAATTAACCGATGCTGTGTTCAAAATCCCCGAACGGGTGGATGTCGCTGATGCAGTGAACCATAAAGTCAATGACCTCAGCACCCGCGCAGACACGCTATGAAAGGAATGTTACTGAGAGGCGAAAAAGGGGGATTCTTCCTTTCTAGACTAAACAGAAACGTTAGATAAGATATTGAAAAAGGAAGATGCAGAAATATTATGAATGTAATAGTATTTTATAAAGGACTATCTTTTAAAGTAAAAAATGAAGAATAATATTAGAAATAAATAATTTAAAATGATTAAAATTAGGACTTAATAAAAATATAGATTTTAAAATAATTAAATTGCAAAAGATTTAAATTAAAGATATTTAAGTTTTGAAAATAGAATTAATACACCGCCGTCGCGTAACAGTTTCTAAAGATGAGCTTGCTGCTTTCGACTTTTATTTCACAGAATTCTACCGAACAGCTGCGAACAGAGTTTCAATTATGTAAATCAGGTGTAAAGTAAGGATTGTCACTTCTTTCACCCGAAAATAGAGGACTTCGGAAATCCGGTTTATGGTTTATGTCACTGTCATTACAGTCAAACAAATAATGGAATAATCACTTTCAAAAAAGAAATTCTTTCACTCAAACTTTCATTGTGACCGATGATCTATAGCTGATATGGTTAGTGTGGGAAAACTTTCGCATATCAGAAGACAAAGAAAAGTATGGATTAGTCAAGAATTCGATAGTACACTATTTTCTGAAACCCTTTTCCACTTTAGGTCTTTTTCAAACCATAAGAAAATTTCCATTTTTAAAAAGAAGATGTGGCATATAAGTTTGAAATATTGAAACCTTTGCATAAGGAATCATGTTTGGACTTTGGAGCAAAAAAAAAAATGTTCGCGTTAAGCGGGATTTTTCGAAATTTCATTTCGTGTTAAACAAATTAATTAACGTTGATTTTCAGACTGATCTGACGGGACTTCAGTATTATTTCGTATTAAGCGAAATTTCACGTTAAGCGGTTTCATGTTAACGAGGTTCGACTGTAGTACCAAAATTTTTTTGCTTAGAATTGAAACCCTGTTTTTTCTTAATTCATACTTTTATGTAATAAATGTGCACTTTTTGATTGATAATATTTAAATTTATTAGTCATTATTATAGTAGTAAGGCTTTCAGATGTAAACTGCACTCAAATAAGCTATTATGATTAGTTTATATTAGGGATTGACCGAATACCAAATAGTTGATTCGGTATTGTATTCGGTGATTTGGCGTGTAAACCGAATATTTGGTTTCGGCCGAAAATAATTTATGAAAAATAATAGGTAAAGTATTACTAGTTGTAAAAATACATGATGACCAATGTTCACTTAATGTTATTTTAATATGCTTCAGTTATTAGTGATAATTTATAAAAGTGATACATTATTATTTGTAATCGAAATTTAATATGGGCAAACTATGGTGTAAAAATAAGTTCTTCAGCATTATCTAAAATTAAGCATTAGTTGTAATCTGTTTCTTTGCTGTTTATAAATTTGTCCAGCTTCAGAAAATAAACGTTCACTATAAGCACTGCTGGCAGGTGCAGATAAGTATTTTCTAACTAACTTTGATAGTGTTGGATACTTATTATGGTTTTTTTCCCCCCACCAAACTAACGGATTGTCTTTTCTTGATATAAGTGGTAATACAATGTATGAAGTCAATTCTTCTGAAGCTTTAACATCTGATGTGAGGCTATCACTTTCAGTAGAAGGATTTTCACTTTCTATTTTTTCACTTGTAGCAGTTTCAAAAAAGCATTCCCAAAATGATGAATGCACAGTTTGTGAGAGGGAATCCTTTTTATCAAAACTTTGTGGTTGATCTGGTTCAGTAATTTCAGAGGGTTTATTTATTAGCTGTTGCATTTTACTTTTAAATACATTTTTTACTTTATTGGTGGTTGCTTCATCTTTAAAAAAGGCTGTTTTGAATCAGGGATCTAAAATAGTACCTAAAAATAACTCATCATCCTAAATTTCTGAAAAACGTTCTGCGAATCCTTTTGTTAATGTTTCTTTCATGGTATCCACTCCAAAAAATTCTCCACTATCACCTTTTTCCAAGTAACTTTTCAATGTAAAAATAGTAGATATTACATCTGAAATTAAAGATTTTTTGTTACTTATCATTTTTGTTATTTCTTCGAAAGGTTGAAGCCTAAGAATGCTTTCTATCATAGACCACTGATCAACTTTTAAATTGATAATACCACCAAATTCGGTAAAAAACCACGACGATGTCTTTTTCTGTTCCAATAAGCGCTCCAACATATAATAGGTATGCTATTCCATCTAGTCTTAACATCTTGAATGAGTTGTTCATGTGCTACATTCAGTTCATTTACTTGTATGATTTTAAAATTTGAACAAGCCAATGGAGAGTGACTAAAATGAGTCACAATTTTCCTTGCATTAGCAATTATATCATTAATTGCCCTTTGAGGCCCTAAACCTTCATTCACAACTAGCTGTAAGTTAAAAGAAGCAGGATTTACTATCTATATTCATATTCTTTGCACCTTTGACAATGTTTGAACCACTATCACACACTATATATGCAAAAATATTTATTAAAAAATTTTAAGTATTCAGTTGCCGAATACCAAATATTCGGTGTACACTTTGACCGAATATTCGGTATTCGGCAAAATTCCCGATTCGGTCAATCACTAGTTTATATACACAATCTAGCAACTTTGATTTCATCTTGGTTTCAAAATAAGTCAGAACTTTTATTGGCTAATCCTGCGTGTTGTTAACCAACCCAAACATGAAAATTCTGCTTAAAAAGTCAACCCAAAACTGACAAAAAAACATTTCGTCAACCGACCCAAACTGAATCCAACACGCTTCAACCTGAAACTGACCCAAACGTAAAATGAAAGAAAATCAATCAATATTTTAATACAATTATTAAAAAGTAGTCTACAATTATATCTCTAATATCAATTTTGACTTTTTTGTCTAAAAATGAACACATATTACTCATTAAATATCTAAATACGTTTTTTTTTTTTTTTTCATTTCAAAAACATTTAGGACTTTTTTCGAAAAATTGGGTTGACTCAAAAGAGTCCAAACCTAACCCAAATCTGAAACATTTAAAACCAACCTGACCAGTGAGATCTTGGAAACGCAACTAAGATGGGGGAAAATAGGGAAAAATACTTAAGATACGGTTTTCAGCATTGGCTTTACAAATCATTCGGAGGAATACAGAGTGAATGAGGGAAAATTTGCGTTCTGATACATAAACCACCTGACCCACAATGAAAAAAATTAGTGCCAACCTCTCTGAACTGTGTGTCGGGTTCATATAAAACAGAGTTACCCAATCCTCTGCAGGACTCTACTCAGAGCTTCCACACCTTATGTTGCTCTGATTCTACAAATTTATTAATTAATAAATGTGTAGTTTAATGTACTATGTCTTTTACATTAAGTTATTTCTATTTTTATATTATATCTTCTATTATTTATGATTTTTTTTTTTCTTTTAGAGCTTTTCAAAGGATAGTGACTCTTTGATCCATGGCGATTCAATACGTCCTGAAAAATTTGATAGCAAAGCTGTGTAAGTATTAAATTTTAGAATTGTTTTTTTTATTTATCGTGTTTAAAAGAAGTTTGCTTGTCTCTTTTTATATGAATTTTTTTTTTTTTTTCTTGTGCCATTGATTGTTTTTCCTTGTGCTAATCACTGTTTGATTATAGTATCTGTTATCTTGTCTTATTCATGCATTTAGAATTTGTCATTTAAAGAAATGGAAAACTTCAAAGTGCGATTACTCATTACCTAATACATATATTTAAAACAAAAAGCGCATTTTGTTAAATTCAAACATTTTTCCATACGAAAAAGGTCTTTTTGTGCATGCTTCAACGTTTTTTTGAAGGCTTCTTTCCTCAGAAATGGGAAATCTGTCTAGCCCTCACCTGTTTAGGGAGATTGAAAACAGATGTAGGCGTACCATTGCATTGAAAGCCTAGACCTTCTAATATATTTTTGCTCTGAGGTTGAAAGCTGAAGTTTTATTATTTTTTTAAGAACTCGTGTTTTCACTACTAAATATGCATATTTTTTTCACAAAATTTTAAAGAGAGCTTGCATACAGTTATATTTATAACCAATTGAAATGTCAGATAGTTCAGAAGATGATAACTATTTTTTTATTGCTATGTTAAAGAATCCGACTCGAAAACAAACAAACAAACAAATAAAAAAGCGAGAAGAAAACATTTCTTTTACAACTCGATAACACTATTTTTTCACGAAATTTTTACATGGGCTGTAAAACCGTTTTATTTATTACCCATAAAGATTTCAAAGAGTTTGGACAAAAATAACTTTTTATTTTGAAACTATGAAACGACCCAACATAAAAAACCCAAGAAAATGAGCGCTTTTATCACTAAATATCAATATTTTTTCGTATTAAACATATAAAATAATAAAAACTTGATTTTTAAAAAAAAAATTCCCACGGGCCTGGGCAATGCCAGGCGGGGGTCAGCTAGTTATTTTATTAAAACTAGTTATTTGACACGACAGTTTTGACCATCGCATGTCAAAAACTTGCCAACCCTGATGAAGATAATTATTGAAATTTATTTTATGTATTTTTTTATGCACATGTTTAATGCTTAGTACTAGAATTCAAATTTTGAGAAATGTTTTTTTTTTTTTAAATTTAAATATTAGGTGGTGGAAGCATCCTAAAGTCCAAGAAAATAAGAAAGTGATGTTTGCTGCTTTTGGACTACTGGTAATTGGCATAGGTATGTTATAACAGTTTAATATCCATTTTCTAAAAGTTGAGTATTTATTTATTTATTTTTATAAAAATGCTACTATTATTTAATTTATATTGTTTATAATTTAAGGCAAAATATGTGCTTTGTATCTTTTTTGCTTATAGATGGTACTACTCATAATTTATCACTGCTTTGTTATACAACAACTTTATTCTTAAAATTTGCAAGTATTTTTCTTATGACTGTATGTAGTTTCAAAAGATATTTATTTATCATTCCCTTGTTATGCAGCAGGTTTGATTTTATGATTTGCAAATATTTTTCTAATTACTGTAGTTTTATCAAATAAAAATCTTATTTATAAAATGACTATATATATATCAGCATCACTATATATGTATTTTTTCTAACATTTTGTCAATTTATATTTAAATTTATTTACCTGATTTAAAAATTTAAATGGTTTATTTTTAGCTCTCTTTTTTCTTTCTTTTTCCTCTCTCTCTTCTTCTTCTTCTTCTTTTTTTTTTTTTTTTTTGAAAAATATATACTAAAACTACAGTTTATTTTCTCTTTTATGCAAACAAATATAGGCTAGAATAACCTAACTGTGAAAAAATTCTTATAAAGGAGTGTTATATTTTTTTTAATCTAGCCATAATCAAGGCTTTACAAATTGATAAAATCTGGTAGCCAGCAAAAAATTCTAAGTCCCCAATAAAAAATATTTACCCATCCATCATCATTGATTAGAATAAAATACAAACATGTTTTATGAATGAATTGAGAAAAAAGTTTTGAAAACATAGTTTTGAATTATTAGTTACATAGTTTAGAATACTAAACTATATTAATACTACATCAATATTAAGTTATATTCTTGAAATTTTAATTAAGTTTGATATATTTACATCAAATTAATTACTTATAATCACTTATATAATATTATTCTTTAAAATGAATAGGATTGATTAATCAGTTTTAATCACAAAAATCTCATTTGAAACTTACAAAAAAACTTGAGCAATTGTATCCCATTTTTGATGCACAATAGAGACTGCATTGACACTATTCCTTACTGTTTTATTGAAACTTCCAAAATCACCAGTGAACTTGAAATTTGGTGAAATATGCAAATCATTCTGTTCAACATAGCAACAAATCTTATTAAAAAATCCAAAATTTGAGCCTTAGGTGCATTTGGACCTGTCTTTGTCTATCTGGAACCAAACCAAATTTGCAGACTTCTATGTTTGATAGATAGACTGGCAACAAACAAACAAACAGACAGACAGACAAAAACTTCCTTTTATTAATATAGATTTAAGTGCACCATATAAGTTTAAAAATAGTTTCAAGTGTACTATATGATTAAAAAAAAAGGTTGAAAAGTATCCATAGATAAATTCAGATGTAGTTAAATCTACTGTAATTCATTATACTTTTTATTATTGCTATTGATTATAAATATGTTTTTCTATGGACTCTTTGTGATTTGCTTGTTATGCAGTAAATTTTTGTTATGTTTCATTTTCATACCTAAGGTTTGTGTATAGTTTTATGAATCAGAATGTCATCCATAAAATTCTATTACATTTATAAAATGAATAATACCCAAAAAAAATTAACAAATGCTAAATATGCTAAAAATAATGCTAAAAATAAATAAATATGATTTATTTGCTGTACTTTATTACTTTTATATTTGATAATAAATTAAATATTAAGTAAAATATTAAATGTGAAATTTTTAACATAATTTATTTTTATGCTCAGTATGTATGTCTTTGAATTTTATATAACTTGATCTTTCAATCTGTGATATATTTTCATTTTTTATCTAAACTGATTATTTTATTTTAAACTATAGCACTCTTGATTACTGGGGTTACTGTCTTAGTTATGCCTGAGATGGGTAAGTATTTAAATTTCTTTGATTTTGAAAATTGAAATTTGTTTTCAGTGCAAAATTTTATTTTAATAGATAGTGGCTATTTTTAACATTTTACAACATAATTGAAACATTTTTATGAATTTGTTTCATCTGGCTGTCTGTCTCTGTCTGTGCCCTAACTCTCGTAAATATATTCAGATTGCTATGTAATTGTTATATGTTATTGAGGTTCACTATAGAATGTTCGTTATTGAAGTTGAAGTATGTAGCATTTATATTTCATTTACATCAGCCATACTCAACCAGCGGCCCGGCGACCTGTTATGTGTGACCTGAGGCGCATAATTATTAATTCATATAAAATGAATTGAGTTGTTCATAAAAGGCATTTAAGAATTTCTATGTTATTTTATATATTTTCATGAGAATATAATAGAGGTTCTATTATTTATAATTAATTTAATATTATGTTAAAACATCTTAAATGCTGTTTGCTTAGTCAAAACTTATTTTTACAAGAAGTATTTATATAGACTATTTGTGCTACAGTTGTGTACAGATGTTTTAATCTTCAACACCAATCAAACATTATTCCAAATGAATTGAATTTTCATTATTCCATTTTGAAAACTAATAAAAACTTTTTGCATTGTACAAAAAACTAAATTATTTAGAAAAATCGGATTTTTTTGTTTCTTTAGAACTTGGAAATTGTGCATTGTTATTATATTATTACGTTTTATATTTATTATATAGCCAATACTGTTTATTGGGGTTGAAAGTTTGTAGCATGAAAAAATGGCACCAAAAATGATTCACACAACTATTTTCAAACAGCAATCTTTGTGCCATATTTCTACAACATTTGCAATGGAAATATACCAAGAAGTATATTTTGTGGAAACAGTGCCATTAAAAATAATTTTTAGGTAACATTTCTTTAACAAATGTTCAACCTTACTGCTAATATTAACTTTGTTACACTACCTTGTTATACTACTTTTTTTATCTTACTATTTTAATTAGCTTTTATTTTACATTATTGTACAAGTATGTTGCAACCCACCTAACTTCACAACCATATGTTTGCTGCCCGCGGAAGGAAAGGGTTGAGTATGGCTGGTTTACATGGTTACAGAAAAGAATTCCGTTACATTATGGTCTATAAAGAAAAATCATTTGTGGTGCATTTTAATCATGTTATGATAATTCAAACATTTATACATTGATATACATCAATTAGGTAGATTACAACTGGCTTTCTGTTGAGTATAGAAAAAGTAGCATTTATAGTTCATTTACAGGGACGCACAAGAAAATTCTGTTACATTATGATCTATGGGGTAAATGCATTTACAATGTATTTTAATCATTTCAAACATAATGAAATTGATATGGATCACTGAAATACACTACGACACATTTTCTGTAGATTATAGATTGCATATCATTTATCAGTCATTTACAGAGATAGTAAAAAAATCAGTTACACGACGGACTACGATTGATAATTGCTGATAGTGCATTTTCAGTTGGGGTATGTATTTTTAAACTTAACTAATTTTTAGTGTATTAAGTGGTGTGTATCATAGGCTTTGAAAATAAGTTTTGAAAATTATTGGTGGGACTCAACTCTTTTTTTTTTACACAAATATGTGTATGTGAGTGTAAAACTGATCGATTTCCAATTTAGTGTTGCTTTTTTAACTCTCTTTTAAAGAAGTTAAACAGAACCATACACTAATAAATAATCACAAGTTGAATAAAACATTAAGACAATATAAAAATTCAAATATACAGACCTGTTTATAAAATAATACTCGTGAATTGTTTATAATAAAATCACAATAAAAGTTGATTTTAAATAACGTCTTTTTTTTTTTTCAGAATATGGATTTTTTTTCTATTTTCATTTTTTATATAAAAAGTTCCAAAGAAGATAAAGTGAAAAAGTTTTCCTAAGGTCATTTATTCCTATAACAAAAGAAAAATAGGGAAAAATGGAACATTTAAAAATTCTATAAAATACTAGAAAGTAAAACAAACAACAACAAAAAAAAAAACAATAAAAACTAAACTTTTTTTTAATATTAAAAGGAAAAATAAAAAAGTCCATTTTAGAAATTATTGATGGGGTTCGAGCCCTACAAGCCCATACAACTCTATGCCTATGGTGTGTATAAATTCTATAGATTACATACAAGGCTGTATGAAAGAATCTAAACACATTACCAGATATAGACAGCAATTGTAGGAAATGAATTTTTATTTTTTATTTCATCATGTGTTTTTTTTAATTGTTTAAAATCTCATTTCATTGTATAAAAAAAAAAAAAAAAAAATTCTTAACAATATTCTGTTAGTGTTGGAAAGCATTTCATGATCCATGGCAAATGCACGATTTTTGAAATCCTGGGTCCCTGGCACCCAGACACTTCCAAAACACTGGATCCTTTTTTACAATAGTGAGTCCTCCTTTTAGAAATAAGTCATATTCAAAGTGTTCAATTGAATATATGCCACTTTTGCATTCTTTCAAGGTAAAAATTGTGCATCTTGAAGGATCTATCACAATATTTCTTATGCATCTCTTCTGCAAGTTTTTGCTTAAATGAGGTACTATAAAGGATCCATCAGCAATTATCATCTTCTTTATACCATACTGCTTGTTTAAGCTTTTTGTTGGTGCATACCCCTTCTCTTATAAACACGCCACAACTCTCAATTTAAATTTATGCAGTTTATGTTTTTAGTTTTGATCTTATTTTCACAGCTTATTGTAATTTAGTAAGTGTGTATTTTTATCACAGTAGGTTTTTTTTTTTTTTTTTTTCCCTTGTGGTTAATTTAAATTGAATTGTGAATAATTAATCACATCGCCACTATATTAGATTTTATCATTGTTTATTATTTTGTGCTATGCTGTATGTCCAAAATCATCTTTGTTTCTAAAATGTACTTTTTTACTTTTAGGTGTGCAAAGTTTTGTATTTTTTATTGCTGGTGCTATTTGTTTCATACCTGGAGGTAATGTATTCCTCTTTTTTTTTTTTAGATTATTTTATTGTAACTTCCTTAAATTCGATTGGTTGAAAATCTTTTTGTTTACTTATTTATGCTATTTTTTCTGTGGTATTTTATTTGTTAGAACTTTCAAAAGAATCGAAAAGCAGTGTTTCGAATTGTTTTCATAATTATATTAATCTCTCACTTATACGTCGATTTTCCGGATAACCATATAGCGATGCAATGTTTTTTTTTTAATTTATGCATCTCAACTGGAAATATATCTCTCACTTAAGAGTTAGAGATTTCAAGTTTCTTTTCACATTTCTTCCTATTTTACACATCTTTTCAAAAAAATTTCACTAGTCAATTGGTTGTCTTTTGCTTTTGTTTTCTGGACAATATTGGAAGCTACATTTTTGGACCACATACCTGCGCATGCACCTGCTACTTCTTAGAGGGAGGAGGGTAGGAGGGGCTTTTTTTCTTAAAAATGAAGCAGTGGAAGTCTGTTTGATAAACCTGCACATTTTGAAACCTCTTATTTAATATTTCTGTCCTCAGTCGGTTCAACGTATTCATGTTTCAATGAACTTGAAAAAGCTATTTTTATATCAAGGTCATAAGCAAATTTTAATTTTAGACTATTTAAAAAAATTAGCTATGTAATTAAAATTTTTAGATGAATATATTTTAGATTTGAATTGGTAAATCTTTAACAATCTAAGTAAATCATATATTTTTATTCTGCATGTTATTTAAACTTTTAAAGATTAATATTGTCTTGAAATCTATTTGATATTTAATTTTTACTTGAATTTCATTTATGCGCCATTTATAATCAGTTCCTTGCAATGATGTATAAGTGAGAAGGTACCCTGAATCAGTTTGTATTTTTGTGATTTCACAATGCAGAAAGTGCAGAACAGTTTCCCCTCATCTGCTTGAAAAATCAAGCATTCCCCAGACATGTGCAGAATCGATCGCTGACACAATGGGAGCTTTTAATTTGCATTTGTTAATGTTTTTTAATTAATATCTTGGCTGATTATAGTCAGATTCTTTAGTGAATGATAAGTCTTTCCCAGATTCTTCTGTGTTGAACATACCGGACTGGACCCTGTACTTCCTGTGGTTTCAGAGATCCAACTTCAGACATATGTGACAGAATCACATAGATTTTAATAGAGTTGATGTTTAACTTTTCTAAGTTTTTTTCTGTTTTCCCTTTTTAGGGAAAATCTTATTAACATATTCTCACAAGATACCAAATCCTTTCACAAAATGCAAAAAATTCAAATACAATTTTAGCCCTGGATCTGTTTTTACATAAAATTTTGTGAAAGCTCCATAAACGAACCCAATTTTTTCCCATCTCTGATATAGGACTAATTATTTCCAAATATGTATTTCGAGGAATGTGTGAATTTTAATGCTGATTTACTTATTCCAAAAGCATCTTCTCTATATGAATTAATTGCATATAGTGAAGTGGTATAATGGAAGTTGCAACAAAAGTTACATTCAACAATTTGTCTCAACTCTAAATTTTAATTAAACTTGTTAAACTCATGAGAGCTCTTTGAAACTCAAAATATACAGCAAAAAAACATTTCAACATTCAGATACTACTAATACTAAAGTGTCAACTGTCATCACTCAATGTGTTTTGCATTATTTCATTTATATTTATTTTTCTATTTCCCTTTCCAGTGATGTATTGAATGTGCTTTACGGTATGTAAAAAAAATAATATTTTCAGCCTGTATTTTTGTACCACTGATAAACAATAAACTGATATATGGAAATTTTTTTACATTATTAGAAATCTTGCTTCCTTTGTATTACATTAATTATAGTCCTCTTTTATTGTTGATAATTTCAGTTTATGTTCATACATACACAAAACAAGAACGGAAAATCATGCGTCAAGCATAGATTATGTAACACTTTCCAACGCCTCCAAAATAATTTTACAAATCATTACCGTTTAATAAGCTGAAAGGTAACATCTAAGTAAACAATTTGGAAAATGCATAACATATTTAAAAACATAATTTCACGAATTTCCAACATATACAATATTCAGAAAAATATCCGAATACTTTTATTCAGCCCTGTATATGATCTATAGATTTGTATATATACTACATAGGATCCTAAATTTTAGTTTAGTTAGGAAACGCATAGCACAGTTTAAAATTCTCCTTCTGGAGTTTCTGTCAATAAACGGAAATGTGTTTGCGAACTCTTGTGCTGCCCTGTATAGGAAATACAGAATTTATACACACCAAATAATAGACAAAAAGTGAGTTAAATTTAAAATCGCGTCCAGCAACTTAAAACGCACTTCCAGGAATTATTGTTAACAGACAGTTGAGAATTCTTTTGTGTGTCCCTGTAAATGAACGATGACTGTTATACACACATTATTCTGTAGTAAGCCTCTTGTAATGCACCTTAGTGATATATATAAATTTCAATGCGTTTAAAATAGTGAAACATTATTTAATTAAACCGCAAACGATTTTTCTCCATAGATGTAATGCAACGGAATTCTTTTGACTGTCCCTGTAAAGTAACTATAAGTGCTATGCGCACTCTATTCCATATTAAGCTTCTTGTAATGCACCTTAGTGATATATATCAATTACAATGTATTTGAAATTGTGTAACATCATTAAAATAAACTGCAAATGATTTTTCCCCATAGACCGTAATGTAACGGAATTCTTTTGAGTGTCCCTGTAAAAAAACTATAAGTGCTACACACTTCAGTTGAAATAGGGAACATGCTATAGATAACGACAAAAACATATAAAAATTGCAGGGCAATCCGAGCATATTTACGGGAGTTAGAGCACGGACATACGGTAGACGGCCATACGGCCAGACAAACCGAAGTCATAAACACTTTTGAACTAGCTTGGAAAGTGTTAAAAAATATATACCGTATATACTCACATAAGTTAACTCCCAAATTCTTATGCAAAATTTTACAAAAAATTTAATTGTCATGTATAAGTCCAACCACATTTCTGGTAGTATGTTGAAAAAGGATTTGTAATCGAGGATAAAAAAAATTAATAAATTTTCATTAAATTAATAAACATTTTTTTTATATATATATTTCGGTACTTTTCAGTTAGCCGGGCGCCAGTGATATATGTGCATATATAAATATATTTGTATATATATACATACATATATGTATATATATGTGTATGTATATATATGCATATGTAGATATCTGTATATATGTGTGTGTGTGTGTATATATACATGTATATATATCACTGGTGCCCGGCTAACCGAAAAGTACCTATATTTCTAATCAGACTTTTTTTTTTTAATTCAGTGTTTTAAAACTGTATAATTTTGTAAAACTGAAGAAGCTTAAATTTTTTTTAAACCTATTCACATCCATTTAATGATACGAACAGTGTTGAATTCAGACACTTTTTTCCGGGAAGGATTTCTGTGGCTCCCGGGGGGGGGGGGGAATTAATTTTTAACCCTTAAAAGTATAAAATCTCAAACCTTCCGGCCCCCGGGCCACCCCTGAATTCAACACTGTATACTAAAAAAGAAAAAAATTCTTTGAAAAATCTATTCAAGCGTTATTTACAAGTGTAAACAACTTCTTAACTTCTTAGACTGCTAAAATATAGTACTTCTTTGTATTGTAGGACTTTTAGGAGGGAATTCTAGACACATTCTCAAGTTGAATTCCTTTTAAAAAGGGGGGATTAAAATGTTGAAAGGAATGCCCTGTATCGAAGGGAATTCTATCCCAAGAGAAAATGGGTGCAGAACAATTACAGGGACATTATTGTTGAGCTTTTTTTGTCAATCACAGGGAAAAGACCATTGTACCCTTTTATCTCCCTCTCTCTCCAAACTAGACCCGGTGACTCCAGTATTTATTTATTTATTTATTTTTTTACTAACTCGTATATGTCAAACCCCCTCCCCCTCCCCAGGGTTGGGTTTCTTCCACTTGAAAAAAAAACTGGAAGAAACCAACACAGAAAACAAAATAGATGCTCAAAATTAAAATGTATTAACTATATAAAAGAATTTAATTCAAAAACTAATTATATGAAATTTAAATTGGAAACTTTAATTAATATTAAAATATTTATGGAAAAATATAAACTTCAGGTTCAGCACATATTTACAGGTTAAGTTTTTTATAACTTTAGAGGTAGAGGATTTGTTTCATTGTTTGTTATTTCTGTAAAAAAAAACATTACCTACCAATTATTTATTTATCATATAAAATGCAATATTTTAAAAACTATTATGCAACACTTAAAATAAACAAATTTGTAATTATGTATACTAGCATGTATATCTCAATGATTTTAAAAGATAAATGTTCAAAAATAAACTCTACGGGTATAAGAATTTTTTCATCTTTTGTGTTCATCCATTATAAGTTCAGAAATTGATTGCAGCATCCTAAAGCTAAAATACTTTTGTTTTGTTATACAATGTTGCACTGTAGTAAGGAAAATTAAGATTTTAATGAAATCTTTCAATACAGTAATTATTGTATATTAGTTTCCTTAATAAAAATCACTATCTTTTATTTAAGGGAGTTTCATTCTACAGTAGGTAAATGATTCACATACTATTTACTACTGATTACAGAAGTTTAAATAAAAATAAAAATGTGCCTGTTTTGAGTTGAATTACTTTTAACCAGAGGGCTCGTGCGAAGATTTCGCACTGAAATCTAATATTTTTTAGGTACTTTTTTATTATCCTGTCGACCACTTTTCATAACAAAAAACTACCGCCAATCTGTAAGATTAAACGCAAAAAATGCAATCCCATTTACTTGATATCAGAAGCATTATACGTGTTTGTTACATCATCGAGTGGTTTTTAATTCGACATTTGCCTGTATTTTTCATTATGTTTTACTGATTTATTAGTTATTTCATTAATTAAAATAACAATTGTGTCCTTAAATTCTTATATTTATTTATTTATTTTGATATTCCAATGGCAACGTTCTCCCGTTTATTTGGCGATAGTTTTTTGTTATGAAAAGCGGTCGGCGGGATAATAGAGAAGTATAATTTTTTATCAATATGCAATATTTATTAGATGCAGTTTTAAACTTCTAAAGAAAAAGTAAGGATAAAAATATCTGCAAATAACATTTAGTTTTCAGTCAAGCCAGAATATCATCTAATTTATTCCATCAAAGTTAAAGTAAAAACGGATCCAAGATTGCGAAAGGCACTTGCGAGAAAAAACATTAACAATCTTATATTGACTGCATTAGAGGATGACGTCATCCGCTTCGGGAAAAACATGGGACATAGAAATATAAATCTAAACATTTCAATTTCAATCCCGCTTTTTAATCATAAATATAAAATAAACCCGTGCGTGTTTTTTATTATAATTGCTGAGCATCATATAATGTGGTATTTTATTTTTGTGGCAACAATAATTTGAGGGAAACCTTTCATTTCTTTTATGCCGATTTAATTTTTAATTTTCAGCAAATTTGAATCAAAAACATGTTTTAATGAATTGTTAAGTGGGCTATGTCAGAAGCCTGTTCAAAATCCTTTCATATGCTGTCGAATTCGTCGTTCTGCGTTTCGTATTTTCTTCGAAAAAGGGATGTTGACAGGAGAAATAATATATATGATTGATTTTATGTATTTTGGATAATTTTTTTTGGTACATTTCCGTTATACCAATGCCATTGTCGTAACCAAGTGTAATAATTCGTGCAAAATTAAATTCATGTGAAATGATTCATTTGAAAAAAAAAAAGTTGACACAAAATTGAGCAATTAAAAATATAACATTTGAAAATTAAAGACTTTCACTAACTATTTTATTAAATCAATACAGACTTAAAATTACATTTCACTTTTTGAATGAAGATGTTCATGTTTTTTTTTTTTTTTTTAAATAAATGCTTTTTCTTTATGTATCTAAAGTCCTGAAACAATTATATTGCAGCTTCCTCATCATCTGGTAACTGCCAAATGGTAAAATCCATATCAGTGTCAACAATAAATATAAGTTACAACTTAAGATTAAATACTTTCCATTTGAAAAATAGCAAATTGAGATGTTTTGCGAGGTTACGATTAAGTAATAATAATAATAATTAAAAAGATTCATGTTGAATAAATAGCAAATTGCAATGTTTGACACGGTTTGCAATAAAAATACCTTTGCACGTTTGTTCAGGGTTAAAATAAATGGCACATTAGCATACATTTTGGCATGGTGTTAGTATAACAGAAAAGTACCATTTATTTTATTCAGGTACACAATGATTGGAAACCTTTAGACAGGTGTGTGATCTTAGCTAAAAAAACTAGTGTTATTATCAATTTTTCATATATAATTGAATTTTTATAGGTCTAATTAAATTTACTTAAGGTTATCTATTTGAAAAATGCATTTATTTTTATTGTATCTTACAAAATTGCAACTGATATTGTAAATTCCTAAAGAAAAACAATTTCTTTCATTTCTTCCGGCCATTTTTTCCATGTTTTTTTCTGCGTTTTTTCCACCACTTTGGAAGAAACTTGTCAACCCCCTCCCCCCCCATCTTCTCTAAAAATTTTCGACTCATACACGAGAAAATTACAGTATATATATTCATATGAATAATTTATATTTATGATTACAAATATCATTAATGCTTTTTTTTCCCTATAAATCATTTTTAATTTTGCTTCTTTTTCAGCTTACCATGTTGTCTATGTATACTTTGCTGTGAAAGGTCGGAGAGGTTACAATTTCTACAATCTACCTTTATTCAACTGAGATTCCACTTTTTATGCATATCATCAATAATTATTCACATTTTATATAAAACTGCTAATAATACAAATATGTAGATTAATTTATATGATGATACGTAGTTCCTGCCCCTCACAAGAGAAAGTTTTGTAAATAGATCATGTAGTTTTTTGTAATATATATACTGTTACTGTATGCAATAAAAGTATACAGGGTTTCTCAATAAGATAGAAACAGCTGACTTTGAATGATTGTTAAATAAACATTCCATAATGTGCAGTCAAAGAAATAAACTCCAATTTACTTTAAATTTTTTTAAAAAGCTGTGTCTTTCCTCCAAAAGCATTGTGGTTTTTATTTAGATGTTTGTGTTAAGATGATACAGAAATATATAAAATGTTAGAAATATTAGTAGAACATTCTCCTTTTAAGAAATCATGTTAAAATGTACATGCATATTTTTGTGAGAATACCCTGTATAGTTGAAGATTTCTAGTATAATGCCACTTGTTCAATCCAGAATCATCAATCTCTTCAATCATATGCATAATGGACTATGAAAGCAAAATTATAATAAATAAACTCTTTGATTTTATTAATTTTCTCTTGTGGTTTAATTTGCTATAGAGAACAGTGTGATTGTAAAGCTGCTAAAAAATATGTTTAAAAGCATAGTATGGGAAGTAATTAATTTAGCGCATGGTCATACTTGAATTCAGACTACAAAGATACTAAAAAATATATATATATTTTGAATATTTTTTATAAGTCAAAACTTTCTTATATCTAAAAAATAAATAAATAAACAAATGAGAAATCCAAACAAAAATTGGGGCCTCTTCTATTAACCCTTTTAACTTCCTTTTAATAAAAAAGTGAAAAAAAAATCCTCTTATTAAAAGAGACCCTTTCCCAAAAATCCATTTTACAAAAGCAAACTCCTCATTAATTATTTTTTATTGTGTTCATTTGAAATGTGTAATTTGCAACCAAAACTAATTCACCAGAATGGAAAACTTTAATATAGGAGCTTAAAAAAGTTATTATTAATAAACACTTGGTAATTGTATTTGATCTTTTGTTGCAAAATTTTATTTTTCACAAATTTGGGGCACCAGGAAAGCACCCTGCATTGATTCCAATCCTGTTCTATTCCAATGAGCTTTATTTGCTTGTTTGGTAGTATGAAATGAAACAGGGCTCACACATGTTGTGAAAAAGTCCCCATTTACTAAAAAAAAAGGTTTAAGTAGCCATAAATCTTAAACCAATCACACTGTTCTACGTTCTTCCTTTTATGATTGTTTTAACCTTTCAATATATTTTTAGAACAACTATTTTACCTGTATAGCGAATCTCATTGATTCTGATTATTATATTGTATTTGAAATGTTATTTTATAGTTTTAATAATTTATGTTTGTCTAATTGTTTTTAACTTTCAGCTGTAAATGTTTAAGAACATTGTTTTTTTCTCCTAGAGACTCTTTTATTCCCAAAGTTTGTTTTTTGTTTCAAAATTATGAAATACGATAATTACAATATTGTGCAAATTAAGTATGAAATTTTTTTCTGGTCATTCGTACAATTTTTGAAAGCAATTTCTGTTCTGGATTTAAGTTTGAAATAGTAAACACAATTACTTCTGAAAATATAATTGTATCTTGGAAAATCAGCTCTGCCCCACAGCTGTCTGATCAGACTCGCTACACAACAGGGAAAATCTGAAAAACCTAGAAATATCAGACAATTTAAAAATCTCCAAAAAAAAAAAAAAAAAAAAAATTCAAACAATTTTGAAATTTTTTAAAAATTTAGAACAACCTCTCCTACTCCGGAAATGTCAATTTTCATTATAAAATACAATTAGCGCACTATAAAATTTTATTAATCATAAAAGTATAAAGTTACCTAAAATATATATCAGATATTCACAATAATTTGCACAAAATTGTATGTCGAAGTTTAAAAAAAAAAAAAAAAAAAAGCTAAATATTTTTTTACAGAATTTCACAATTAACTACAATTTTTCATCTAGTTAGATAAAAGTGAAATGAAATTGAATATGCTAAATTATATACCCCTTTTAGTTATACTCATTAGCTGAATTTCTAGTAGCCATTTGTAAATAGAAAATTCAAGATACATAGTAATGATTTTAGTAAGCACATAATTGTTATTAATTGTTAGTAATTATCATTTTTTTCTATTGAACCCTTATATCATTGTGCATGGGACTATATTATTATCAATTTTAGAGGTTGCAATGTAATAAAAAATATATGAGTTTGACTATTTATGAGAACAAAAACTTTTTAAAAGCAGAAATGAAATTTAGTGAAAATTGGTTGTAAAAAATTGTCGTATATTTTATTAGATTGTACAAAATACCAGAATTGTTTTTTAAAGTTGATTATACTTTATTTTTAAAAGTTTATTGTTTTTAATTTTTTTAATTTTATATTGTATTTGAAGAAAATTATTGATTGTTTCAAAGATGATTATTTCTTGTATTATTCCTGATTTTCTTTTTACTGTTTTTAATTTGCTTTAAATGTTTATTTATTTATTTTTTTTTCAATTGTGTGCAATGTTTTATTAAGTAGCTTGTTAATAGTTCTTGTGCCTCAGAAGAAATATTGAAAAAATATTTTCTTCTTAAATGTCAATTCATTATCATGAGGTAGCATCATATTTTTGCCACCAATTTTAGCATTGATGATTTTTATATATATGATAAATTAGATGATACAAATCATGAAACTGCCAGTCAGCTTGCACACCAGCAGGAGTTGATGTCATAGCAACATTGCATTGTTCCCTGTAATTTGAAATGAATGGCAATTCAAATACTAATGACTACCTGCGAGTCTGGATAACTTCAATAATCAGATTGTCATTCATTTCACATTACAGTGGGCTGCGTGATGTTGTTGTGGCAACACCCCTTGCTATTGCACAAGCTGACTATCAATTTTGATATCTACCATCTAATTTTATCATATATATCAAAATCATGGACACTAAAATTGGTTGCAAAAATGTGACACTGCCACACAAACTGATATATAAACAGGGAGTAGCAAGAAAGATGGCACAACTGATAATACACCTGCGGAAAATATTAAAGGAACAAGTGTAAAAACTTATGCAACTTGAATGATTTTCAGCTAAGATCATGAAACTTGCACAAGATCGGCCTAAGATATCTTTAAAATGCAGAATATTCAATTTCTGAAAATAAATAAGAACATAGAAAATGTGATATAAAATGGGGCAGTTAAAAGAACATTGCAAAATATGCACCTTTACATTATTAAAAAGACTTACTTTGCTTTCTTTGAAATGGTATGATATCATGAGTGCTGTCAGTGACCACCAATTGTGTCTAAACAGCACTGAGTTATAGGCATTCTAAAGTATTTTTGACTATGTTAAGTGGATTGCAACAATATATTTTGCTTTTATGTGTATTATCATCCCTTAAAGCTGTGATAATCTTTCCTGCTGTACTCTGTATATATGTGTATAACAATACAATCATGTTATTATATATTATATATATATATGTATATATAATATATATGATTATTTCCCATTACCAGTAAATATAAAAATTCTAAGTTTCTTCTCCTTTTTCTAGCAGATGTATTTTTTTTTCTTTTTATCTTCATAAAGCTGTTTAATTTTATTTGATTTTGAATTTTTGTTTGCTCTGTGATCTTTAATGGCTATAAAATTTAATTGCTTAGCACAAAATCACTGAAGTGCATTTTTCTACTTGTATGCATGATTTCAAATGTGATTTATATATGATGGTCTTCATGAACAAATAACAAAATTTGTAAAGTTGAAAAACCTAAGAAAACATGTGATGAACAAACTAATATATAAATGTTACCTCTATAAACATTGTGTAGTAATTTTAATAATAAGCTATTTATTATTAAAAAATAGATGTGTACTTGATAAAATTCTTCTTATGCATGGTAACAATTAAACTTTAAAGTATTTAACTTTTTCTTTGATATGAAGACTAATGATAGCTTTGTAATGACAGTGTAATGAAATTCAAAATATTTAGAATTCAATTATCTAGAAATATCAAGGAACAGAGAATTTTTGAATAATTCCTTTTTATTTTGCAGCAAAGCAAAAGCCCTGAAATTTCCGGATAACAAATAACAAAATTTGTAAAGTTGAAAGGCCTAAGAAATATTTGTGATGAACAAACGAATATATAAATGTTACCTCTATAAACATTGTGTAGTAATTTTAATAATAAGCTATTTATTATTAAAAATTAGACGTGTACTTGATAAAATTCCGCTTATGCATGGTAAAAATTAAAATTTAAAGTATTTAACTTTTTCTTTGATATGAAAAATAATGATAGCATTGTAATGACAGTATAATGAAATTAAAAATATTTAGAATTCAGTTAGCTAGAAATATCACGGAATGGAGAATTTGTGAATAATTTCTTTTTATTTTACAGTAAGCAAAAGCCTTGAAATTTCCGTATACATTATTTTGTACTTGTGGGTTTATTTATTATTCTCACTGAAAAAATGGATGAGTAATTAAATAAAATTATTCATGCACTTTCATAAACAATTGATGGGCAAATATTTTGTAATACCTTGTTTTTGCCCTTACGAAAATTTATATTTATTTATTTATTTATATATTGAAAAAAATATTTTATTTTATTATGAGATACATTTAAGTTTATGTATTTTTTTAAATTATATTGTTAACATTAGCTTATGTGATATCCTGTTTGTTTATTTCATACCTTAGTATCATTTCATTTTATGCACAAACTTGCCTTGGTAAAAAAAACTTGCCAAATGTATCTATTTTTATTCAGTTTTCATGTGTGTGGCTCTGTTTAAATTTGCAGCTAAAGTCTGTACAAATTAACCAGTATTTTTAAAATAATCTATTTTTTTGCATCTTTTTATAAAGCTGCATAAATAAAAGTTTAAATTATGGTAATTAAAATTTAACAAGCCACAGCAAATTACAGCTACTTTTCTCTGAAATTTAATAATGTTCTATCATTTTAATGGTTTTGGATGGATGTGAAGTTATAATTCTCTATTTTTTATCTTCGAAAATATTAATTTATTTTTAAATTATGCCCTTCTCATATTTTCTGTATTACATATTTAGGAGATTTTTTTTTTAATTTCAAATAATTTGCAATTCTATTCTAAAAATTGAGAAAACACATTTTCTAACTGTTAAAATTTATATTTTGTAAAAAATAAACCAAGTGACTTAAGACACTATTCTTTTTTTACTTTTGTACATTGTAGATTTAAGGAAAATAAATCATTTTCTTTAAGATAAAGTTGATTACCATTCAGTTAATTCTGTAAAAAATTCTTGAATTATTATTTAAAAGCTTTTGTATTATATTTATACAGAAATGTTATTAAATGTGTATTAAAATACATGTTTGGAAAAAGAAAACAAGCGAATACATGAAAAATATACGATACTTGGTTTCTATTCTAAGAACTTAGAGCACAGATGTCATATACACACCACGTTGGCGCGATTTTTTTCCCTTGCCAATTTGGCGAAAACTTTGTTTTTGAATATTAGCTACAAATAGCATGCAATAATAGCACATGATTTTTATTTCAATATAAAAATAAAATAACGTAATAAATGAAATAACTTCTATTATTTTTAAAAAGGAAATAAAAATAAATAAATGATAGTTTGATATAAATAAATATTGATATACATAATAAAAATAATTTATAGAATTAAAATAAAAAATAAAAGTAAATAAACAACAATATAAACAAAATAATGGGTTAACCATGTGAGGCATAAAATAGCCATTTTGTCGTAATTGTGCCAACGTGGTGTGTATATGACATCTGTCACAAACTTAGCTGATATTTTATCACTGATACGTGAGTTTCGTGAATTTATTATTCATTCCATTCATTTTGCTGTTTGTTTTATTGATATTTTTATCATGCATACTATTATTTGGAGATTGGCAGAAAATATTTTAGCTTTAATTTCCGAGTCAATGTAAATGTTGTTGTACAGTTTAGCCTTATGTATAGTAGTTAAATTTAGGTAAGTTTCATTTACTTGGATATCATATATAGTATCATATTTATATTAGTTATAAGTAGATTTCTTTTGCTTCAGATAGTGTTGCTGATATGAATTAGTTTGGTACCATATCAATTTGAAAGATGCTGAAATATTAAATGCCTTGAATTTGTAATTTCTATAGAAGTAGATAATTTAGTTCACTTTTCTAGAATGATGAATAATTTCATTCATTTTTTGCATTTTTTGACTTTCTATTTTATTTTGACTCTTGATGTAAATTATTTTGTGTGGCTTCGATGCTTCCCCCAAATGAACAAGATTCAGTTATGTTATGTGCTTATTTGTTGTGCTGTGCTGTTTCAAGACTAATATACTGGGTATTTCAAAAGTCTGTAGCAAAACTAAAGTCCAATAATAATTAAAAAATAGATCTTTTGATTGGAAAGCAGATTAATTGCATATTAATATTAAGCATAATAAGGAATTTTGTATGGCATTTTAAAAGTTCAAAACCTTGACAGTAGAAGGCAAGGGTGCTGCTTCAAGTATTGTCATGGAGATGTGGTATATCTTGACAGTAAAAGGCAAGGGTGCTGCTGCAGGTATTGCCATGGAGATGTGGTATGCATATAACTTTCATAATTCAAAACTAGGATCATGCCAAAACACATCACCTAATTTATGATTGTGAGCAGGGTTCTCACTGCCAATTGCCATTTTGCATGACAAAGTGCATAATTTGATAAGGAAAGAATGAACTAAATTGCCAAATTGCAAGAATTGAAATTTTTTTTTTTGTCATAGGCATACTATACCCTCATTCACACTGCTGAACGATTGATGTCCCTTATCACATTCAATTTTACCATAATATTTACATCACTCTATTTCTGGTAAAAATCTCGCATTTCGACAAATCTATGTTTTTTAATTTCATCAAATTTTCTCCCCCTGTTCACACCCCACCAATAATCTCCCTTTGCCCACCTGCAGCACATAAAAATCTTTTAAATAAATATTTTTCTGCCCTATTATTTTTATTTAATTGTAACAATAAATATTCATTACACCCTCTGGAATCACCACTTCCCTTTTTGCTGCTCCAATCTTTCAAATTCTTTAATTTAATTTTTTTTTCTACCTCGTTACTCATTAGTAACAAAATATAAATAATCATCTAAATTTTCCCTAAATTCTCCCTCCAAAATTTTTACGGCTCTCCCTTTTCCCTCCCAGATCTCAAATTTTAAAATCTTTAAAACTTTATTTTTTAATTTTCTTTTTGCTATATTTGTTGCTTTATTGTAACAAATAATCAATCAACTTAAAATCTTGCACCCATCCCCAAAATTTCGGCTATCCCCTTGAACACAGAAAGCTTAAAAGTTTTAAAACTGTATTTATTTTTAGCTTTTCTGATCTATTTGTTATATTTTAAATTCTAGCAACAATAAATAATCAGTCATCTAAATAGCTCTGTAAAATATTATCTCCCACCCCAAAAAACTGTAATTTCTTAGTTTCTTTTTTGCAGTTTGGCTTTTCTCATCCCTTTTTAGAGATACATAGCTCAACACTACTTCATTTTAAAATTAGCCAAAGACACAGCAAGTGTTATTCTGGTGTCATCCCAGCACCAAATGCCAAGCCTAATTAAAAATGGGATTTAAAGAACAATTTTAGAATCAGGGTTTCACGCTAAATCTATTTTGCTAATATTTTTTCCCATTCGGCTACAGTTTCTTTGCACTGATTAGCCAAATTGCTAAAATTAATCAAAATTCACTGAAAACCCTGGTTGTGAAGCTATTAAAATCCCATATTTATAGACAAAATCTCCAATTTTTAACCCTCTGACTGTCCAACAAAAGGTCAAAATTGTAATGTTGTTTTCTCTCTCTGTATTTTATTTTAAATGCTAAAAAAAATGTGATTATTCCAAAACTATATAAAAAACTTAATTACATGTATGAATGTAATCCTTCAGAATTATCAGTCATTACTCAATGTGTAAAAAACTGCATTATATCAATAGAAATATATTAATTGCTTGTATTGCAGTGAAACCCGGAGCATAGTGAACGTATTAACATGGGCGTGTTAGAGAGAGGGTTAACACAACTGAAAAACACCATACAGCAAAAGGTAGCAGCCATTCTTGTTGATGTGATGTTTTATGCTGTATCAGGCATAATGCCGTGACTACTCAGTACTGGATTGTAGTAATGGGCACATTGAACACTTACAGTTGTGAATCACACTTAAAAAATATCTATTATTTCACAATTATTACCTCTCATTGTTTTATTTGCAGTAGCACCCTCTGTTGTCAAGATTCTTTTTTTTTTCACCTACACAAAATCTTCTATCATTGTAAATAATAAATAATAAGCAAGCCGCAAATTTCTCCAGTCTATAGATCTTTTACTTTTTGTTCTGTACTTTTGAAACACCCAGTATATAGCTGCGCACATGTATATGGTTTTGTTAAGGTTTCACCAGATAACCAGATAGATTGTAAAATTTTTTTTTAAAATTATTATTATTAATTAATTGAAATATTACTTTTAAAAGATTTTATTTGTCAAAGAAAAAGTCCCAATTTAATAGCTGACAACTTTTAAAGTGGTGGTTATTTTGAAATAATTTCTGAGTGTTTTTAAAAAGTAATTTTATAATTTTTAAGAGATTTGTTCATGTGAACATGTAATTCAGTTGTGAAACAGTGACGAACATATTTCGATTGAAATCAGTTACATCAATTCCTAATATTTAAATTAGCATGGAAAAATCTTGTTCGAAATACCTGGCTGATTTTATATGCAAAAGATATCGCTTTTAATAAATTACAAAATTTTATTTGAATACATTATTGATATTTTTCATATAAAAATTCTTTTTGATATTGTTAGTAGCCTGTCTATAAAAAATATAATTAATGCGAAAAATCTATTAGAATTGGTTTTCACCGCCTATGTTGGGTCCTTTGGTAGTACGTAACTGAAAATTTTGTCTTTTTTCTAATGTTTATGTAATTCATTGGTTGTGGTGGGGGAGGGGGAGGCATTCATTTATTGCTTATAGCGCTATAGAGTAATTTATTGCACCTGTTGAATATACTTATCCAAACTTCACTTATTTAATTCAATTAATTAGACAAAATTATTTTTTTTTAAATGAAATGAAATCAATCTATATATATATATGCAAATCAACCCTTATAACTGTGGAGGTCAACCTCCATCTAAATAATCTCAGTTATAGGGATTGATTTGCATATGTATAATTATTATCCATGAAGCAGTGGAATTTCTATGTGTAACATATTTTCATTGGCAATGTTGCGGATTCTCAGATCTGGTGATATTAACAAGAGAGTGAATTGTATCAGGCCGGATATCATCCGGGTAGCTCAGTAGCAGAGCATTGGCATGTATGGCCATGATCCCAGGTTCTATTCTTGGCCTAAATACTTTTCATTTTGTTGGAAAATCAATCTGTTTGAACCAAGATGTTTTATTTGTTTATTAAAGTCTGAAAACTTATATATGTGATAAAATATGTAGAAGAAATTTTAGTGACTTTGAAGTCCTTGAACAAAATATATTATCGACGAAGTGTGCAATGTTAGAATTTTAATATTAAATTTATTCTTTTTTACAATATAAGAAAGTTGAGCTTATTTTGTTATTTTCTTTTATCTAAAAATGCATATGTTATTGATAATTTTTATTAAAATTTCATGTTATTTAAATTGAATGCTTTATTTTAGTTTTGTATTTTCTTTGGGTTCTTTTTAATAAAGTGATTTATTTTAGTTTTGTGTTTTATTTCTCTCTATAACATAGAATTCAATTTGTCCGATCACAATCCATCAATCAGAGGTCTCTTTTCACCAGTGAAAATGATGTCATTTTTAAAAGAAAATGGGCATTCATAAAACTGAAACATTTTAAAACAATTGCATTAAATGATTCCGTTCTTAAAATAAAAGATCATTTTCACCCATGAAAATAAAATATTTTACTATGATTATGCCCGGTTCAGTGATATATATTATGATATACGTATATCCAATATTAATTTTTAAAATATCATCTTTGATATTTTCATGCATTTGATGTTTATTTTCAAAATATTATAGTGTATTATATTTTTTATATTATCAGTTAAAAAAAGTGTAAATTAATTTTTCAGCTGTCATTGACTGTTTTGTTCTGTAGATAAAATATTTTTGCCTCTGGCAAAACTTTACTTTTTTAACCAGGAAAAAAAAAAAAAGAAAGAAAAATACTTTTCCAAACTTTATGTTTGAAGCTGAATTTTTAAATACAGAACCAATAATCATGTGAAACAATATTACCTTAGAACAGCCATTAGATAAACTGTCTAATTTAGATAATCAGTTATTTATAGCTTCATTAGAAAAAATCTTCTCTAGTCTGGTTGTTGTTCAGTTTAAATTGCACAACAGGTTAGGGAATGAAAAGGCAGACAAACTTACATTTATGTTCAATTTTTTTTTTTTATTAAAAAAATATTCTGTATTTAAAATTGTGCTGTATAAAACATAAAATTTTCTTCATACTTAATCCTATAGTTTATTTTTTGGTGAATGTAAAAAACAAATTGTTTCTGTTTTCAATTAATTGATCTTCAATTTTATTATTAAGTGAAAAATGAAATGAAAATACATTTAGAATAGTATTTATTACGTTTTCCAGTTAGGTGCAGTATGTTATAGTTTCCAATTTATACTAAACCTGAAAATATTTATAATCAGCAGTAAGTTAACTATTTTGAAAATATCGGATATATATTAGACAATAAAAACTTCGACTTACGCTGTCAAATTTAATATTTCAAACACACATAGATACTTGCCAGTGTACAAATGTATAAAATCAATATTTAAAATGTACCCAACGTTTTAGTCTTTGTCTGCAAAACCATCTTCAGTGTTTTTGTTTTTTTTTCTCTTGGACCTTTTTTTTATACACCAAGAAATCAGTTGTTTGAATGAATGAACATTTCCATGGAGTAATTCAAACATTGAAAATACATTTGCATCAGAGGGGGTGATGCCATCTGCTAGCATAACATAACATCAATATAATGAAGTAATTGATGATTAGTATTAATATTGATGTTAGAGGCTGTGCATATATAACGTTATCACTTTAGGTGGGAGGGGGGGGGGGGATCTGACACTTGATATCATAAGATATCTCTAGGGGGAGGGGGGAGGGTTGTCTTTTGATATCATTATCGTTTTTAATCTTTTTTTTTGTGACTTTTTTTACATTAAAATAGTCTTTTTTTTTTTTTTACTTCTATTTTCATGAAAATACAGTTATTAGTAAAACTGTTAAATGATTATAAAATTATTTCATTTCAAAACATGGAATACCCCAACATTTGACATTCTTATTCATCTGCCATCTACGCATATAATCCACTGTTTCAGAAACCAGGTGTGAAATATGTTTGAAATGATACTTGTTGTGTTTACTAGAAAGAAAAGAGGAAGAATGTTGTCCACCTGTAAGAAATTCTGCTTCTCCCTCCCTGTGTAGGGGACAAGTGCAAGAAGACAGTATGACTATTGAATGCATTATGCAACAAAAAGCTATTAACAAATACTTTTAAATAGTAACTAATTCTAATAAGTATTGCATGATATAAAGTTATTTCATATATAACAGAGATATTTTATTGACTTCTTCTCTTCATTTGAATCAGTAAAGTATAATAAGTGTAAAACCATATCTGTATATCACTGTAAATATGTAACAAGTTGGAAATTGTACGTCAAACGTTACAAATGAGGTGCGTTCGTACGCACGTTTTAGAATTAAATTCATGATATCCCGTGCGTAGAACGAGTTAAACAGCTAGTTAAGTATATATTTTATGACACTGTTCATACAAATATCTTAACTAGTGTTGAAGAGAAATATGCATGGCTCAGTTATATTATTTATTTAAGATTTTTTTATTCTTTAATTTCCCTTCTAATTGCTGCCCATTCCAACATAACCCTTTTGCTGGGACAAGTTGATCAAAATTACAGCTTAGAATTAAATACATAAAGGTTTCTCTGGGGTTGGCTAATAGAATAAATTAATTTACCAAGATAATAATAATAAAAGGAATCCTTAGAGATTAAATTTTGGATATGTTCCCCCATCGCGTTGTGTAATTTCGTAGTAGCCCATTACCCTTTTTGAGAATGATCATTCTTGCCCCTAGCTGACTTTTAAAATGGAAATCTAAATAAACAAACACATACTAGATAATTTAAATGAGAAGACTCCAAATAATTAACACTGTTATTTATTTACAATATTTACAGTTATTTCAAGAAAAAAAAAAAAGATTTATCAGAACACATCTGATTTAATTTCCTAACAAAATTTCTCCTATAATATTGGCATTAACACTTTGATCCTTGCAAAGGATACTTATATTTGTTTGTATTTATATTTAAATTGATCTTTGACAACATTATTTGTTTACAATTAAAATACTGACTTCCATTTGTGACTAAGGTCACACTACCAGCTTCTCTTATAATATTTTGATAAAATCAAATCAACTGGGGAATTACTTAGGTCAGAGTCATATTTACCTATATACATTGATTGACGAAGGTTTCTCTTTGTATCAGAGCACACTTTCCGCTAACTAAATAGCGCTGCACTTATTGAAAATGTTCATTTCACAAAACTTAGCGCAACTTCACCACTCTCCATATATGTTGTTCGGGTTCGCTGCTTTCTTACCATCAGAATTGCCACTTACATATATTTTCCTCTTTCGGACCGCACAAAATTCATCGCGTCATTTTATTTCACCTCTCACTTTCGCTTCTGATATCGATGTGATGTTCTGTTTTCATTCTTTTTCACAACTGCTTTTTCATGACCACGGTGGGCCGTACTTTGTTCTGCCCAAAATTTGCATGACAGTGCTTTAAGCCCATCCTTCTTTTCTTTCATTGGGTAGTTGATCTCCCGTTTTAACTGAAATTTGCATAACAGAGGGTCAGTTTCACCTCCTCCTTACCAACCCCAACCAATGGCTATGCATCAGCTGTTGCTGTAGCGTGTTTTTTTTTTTCTCGGAACGATGTGTGTGTTCTTTGATATTATCTCCCAGACCAACTTAAATCAAAGTTCTTCTTATTTGACTTTTATGGCTTAAAATTGTCGCCAGCGAGTCTCTGGTCATAAATTTGCCATCCTAAATCTTTCAACTGAGGCGACTTATGGGAAAGTCCCGATAATGTACTTTCCTTACATTATCTTTCCCCCCGTACTAAAAGAAAGAAAACGTCCAGTTTTCTTTAGCATTGCATACCCAAGAAGACCATCACCATTGCAGATAATCTATAGATCACATAGATGATATCAGTCCACGTTCATCTATACAGAATCATATTGTAGACTAAAGTTCATGCAGAGGAAAATGTTCATTTGTAAATTACTTGTGTGACTTTAATAAAGAACAGTTCATATATGTACACATTTCCTAAGTATTCCCAAAAAATTTAGAGATAAAATATTATCATTAGTACAAAAATTTTAAATTTTGTGGTTAAATATAACCGGTGTGTCTAAGATAGAGCACTCACCAAATTCAAAATATCTAAATAGCCAAACAGACCATACAAAACAAAAAGATATAATACACTGTGATATGTAAGGATCAGTATTCAACTTTACAATGATTCTTGATAATTATTTTTAACACAATACATGCATCATACAATATATAAAACCCAATTCAGGCAAAATCTTACAATTACACATACATAACTGAATATGTAAGATACCTGAGAGAAAAATTATGATAATGAGTATACATTCAAAATATGTATATGTATATACATATTTATATAGAGCAAAGAGTTTAATCCAATATAAAACTGTACCTCCACATTCTCAGATTTTCTTTTTTTTTTTTTTTTTTTTTTTTTCAAATTATTTAATTATATCTAGTGCTACTAAAATTGAAACCAAAATTAGGCCAAAACAAACCAAAAGGAACAAATGTATATCTATACATACATATATATATATATATATATAGCAATACTCTTCTGAGTTCGATGAAATGGCATGTCTTCCACTTTACAATATTTACACATATTAATGAATGAATTCAGCACTATATCTAAGTAATAAATGCAAACAGACAAATATTTTAGATGGACACAAAAACAGTCCTAGCAATCTGAAAACATGACACATTCATGATGTTGTAACTTTATGATATTCATCTACTACTTGACCCAATTTTATGGATTAATTCAGTTACCATTTGTATTGTCCATTCATATGATTGTTGTAATTTTATTATATACATACAATTCTTTCGAATTATTAAACAACAAAGAATGAATAAAAAGAAAAAAAAATGAAATTTTTCTTTAATAATTTTCCCTTCTTTCCTATTTTATTTTTTTTTATTTATTTATTTCTCTCTTTCCTTTTCTTTTTTTTTTTTTTTTTTTAAACGCCTAAGCGTAAAAATTCTCATGTTACTTCTAACCTGTTGAAAATAATAACTCCCCGTTCTGTCACTGTTCATTTTTTTCTGCCCGACAGAAAGAAGAAAAAAAAAAAACTTCTACTCAATGATAAGAATCGGAAAGCTGCGTGACCTCAGGTCAAACACTCACCCCGTTTCTGTCAATCATGTAGCCCTACTGAACAGGTGATTCATTCCTTCCTCGTACACCTGAAAATGCTGGCCTAATCCCATACCACGACCGGTTCAACACCTAAATGCTTCTTTACCTGGGATAATGCGTTTCTAACACGCCACCTGAACGCACCCTTTTTTTTTTTTTTCAACCCTGCAGGTGAATAGCGTTTGCGATCCTTCGGTATGCATAACACCTCAACTCACCCCAGATGTACCTTGCTGATTTGGCCCGTCACATGGAGTATGGCTGTGAATTATGATGTAAGTTTACGAGTTATTTTTCTCATTATTTATTTATTTAATGATATTTATATCTATATATATAATTTTTTTGATATATATTAAAAGCTTAATTATGACTATAAGCCAATTGTTTAAACTACCCTTCGTCTTGACCCGTAAATTGAGATCAACCAAATAATATGCACGTGGTCTTTCATGCAATTTAATATTAAGACAAAAATCCATTTCCCGTTAAATATGTTACCAAATTACCATCTTTATATAAAACAAATATCCTTGAAAGTTTATTATCATCTAATCACGGCCTTATAATTACAAACACTTAGCGAGAAGGAGGGAAAAAAAAATGACTTCAAACGTACAAGATCGTGTGAACTAAGTCATCTCCACGCTAAATGATTATTAAATGGTATATGTCCACTACCGGAATGCCATACATTTATTTCCTAAAATCAGTTATCGAATTAATTTCATAAATATGCATATGGGAATCTTATCAATTTCGTTTCCCCTTTAGATGAGCAGCCCACGTTGAAATGCATAGTACTTAAAAGCCTCTGAATCATTGACATCTTTTAAGATTATCTCCAAATGCTTATTAAAAAAAAAATGTTTAAATATGTTAAAACCGATAAAATTTATTTATTTATTTATTAATCATTATAATAATTATTAATATTATTATTCTTATTATTTTTTTTCGTATTCTTATTTCTTTCCTTTTTTTTTTTTTTTTTTTTTTTTTACTACCGATCTACTTATTAATAAATAACATCTTAGAACATTTAACCTAACTTAAATGGAAAAAAAAAAAAAAACTTTTATTTATTTATTTATTTATTATTATTGTTTTTAATTACATATTAATTGCCCGCCACCAATTACTGCAGTTAAGAAACTTTTGCCCGCAAAAATTTCCAATTAGTGTTGGAACTTAATATGCAATTAGCATCCTAGTAATTAAAAAATTTTACACAGCTGGAATTATATGTATATATACCTTATTATTCATTATTATTAATTTTTTTTTTTTTTTTTTTTTAAACTCAGCTTAACGAATTAGTTAATGAGCTTAAATGTTAAATCCAAATTGTTTAGTTAAACTAAAAAAAAATAATGTAACTTAATTAATTAATTAATTTTTTTTTTTTTTTTTTTTTTTTTTTTTTTTTTTTTTTAATTAAACGGCCTGGCTTTACCATGCAAATGTGAATGAAATGATCTTTTGACCGATTCATTTCCCAATTTCATGCAGTCTTTTGAAAAGTGAGCCTTAATTTATAGAAACAAGAAAATAAATTCTGTCATTATTATCATTATCACTTAATTAATTAACTGAATTATTTCCTTTCGTCTTATTATTATTATTATTATTATTATTATTATTCTTATTTTATCGTTCTCTAAGAGTTTAAAATCGTTATCTAAATTTTCCAAAATAAACACGAAATTAAAACAAAATGATACCATGAAAAACGAATGTTCGATATTTGTTTATCTGTTTACTGATTTCGTTTTTTTTTCCTTTTTATGATGTGGCCCCTGCCAACCTGACCAAGCGGATGAGCTAGGAACCAACTGCTACCGTTTCACGCCCCTGGAGGAAAAATGTATCAGTGTCAACAGGAAAAGACCGGGGGATGCATATGGAAAACTGCCCCCCGGTGTGTGTTTGTGAATGTTATTTATTTATTTATTTATTTTCGTGTAATATGGAAAAAATTGGTGTGTGTCAGGGACGCCTGGATTATCCCCCAAGGAATAGACACACACCCAAAGAGTGCACCCTCGCGAAGAAGACAACATCAGAGTAAGTGATACCCTCATTTATCTATTTTTATTTATTTATTTTTATCTTGACTGACCCTTCCTTCCGCGAAGTTGTCAGCAATGCTTGTTGACATGGCAACTGGGGATGTTTGTTGATAAACAAATCCCCACTCCGCGCCTACCTGGTACGTCACCAAAATCTTTCACACCGCCTCAGATATTTTATTGCCCTGCGTAACCTAGCCTAGGGATTGCTTATTTTTTACTTGCTTATTTGTCTTTATCCAAATATTTATTCAATTGATTATGTGATTTTCTTTTTTTTTTTTTTTATTATTGTTTGTGATACCCTGGGTCGCTTTTACTATGAAATTATTTCTTATCAAAATTTGAAAAATGTGCCAGGGATATCTTATTTTATGTTATTTTATTGTACTTATTTATTTATTTATTTTTTTTTTTTCAACCCTAGTTGAGTATGCCATCGCTGTTTTGAGAATATTTAAATTTGACAGTTAGTAGAATTCTGCAAACCGCAACTAAAAATTTTTTTACATAAACTGTTTAAGCTATAAGTCTTTCTGTAACCGTAACATCTTACTACCCCTTTTTAATGGTATTTTATTCCCACTATTCTTCCTCCGATGAGCTTGACTCCTCTGTTTTGCACCTGTCAGCATGCTTTGGTGCCCAGAGTCTGTCAATGTGTCTTTTTATAGTTCCTTTACTTTCTTCCGTTACATCTTGTAAAATGTAATTGTTATTTTGCACTTTTCGAACCACCT
Organism: Maratus michaelseni; assembly: GCA_963931845.1. Taxonomy (NCBI): domain Eukaryota; kingdom Metazoa; phylum Arthropoda; class Arachnida; order Araneae; family Salticidae; genus Maratus; species Maratus michaelseni. Next base: position 276,084,681 of record OZ007597.1, read on the forward strand.
TAAATGGGCCTTCAAATTTTTTTTGTAAAACAGTAGGGTTAATGGACTTAAGGTAAACTTGTTGTCCTAGTTCAAGTGTTTTTATTTTATCAAGGTCTTCCTCTGTCACATATTCAGCCATCATTTTCTCCTGCTGTGCCAACGCTTGCAGTCTAACCTCCTGCATGTGGTCCATTCGGTTTTTGACATATGTCTGAGTGTGAATTTGTTCTGTTGGCATGTGTGCAGTAAAAGGAGTGCGTAAATTTCTTCCAAAAAAAAGGAAGGCGGGTGAAAATCCCGTCGCTCTGTGCCTCGCCATATTGTATTGGAGTTTGAAAAACTCTAGGCGAATGTCCCATTGTAAGGAACTTTGTGCCATGGCTGTCAGTGATCCTTTCAGTATTCGATTCACGACTTCTATCAGTCCATTTCCTTGGGCTCTGTAAACTGAACTGAAGCGAATTTCAATGTTTAGAGCACGCATGTACTCTTTGAATACCGCTCCCCTAAAATATGGCCCATTATCTAATTTTAACTGTTTTGGCAATCCAAAATAACTGAAGTATTTATTAAAGACATTGAGAATAGTCTGGGACTCGACATTGCGAATAGGTATGGCTTCTAGGAATCTTGAAGTAGAATCCATAATCGTGAGAATAAATTTATTCTTGCGAAGTGTAAGTGGAAGCTTTCCGACGATATCCGCATGTAATACACTCCCTATCTCATGGTCCTTAACCATTTTTTGAATAGGAACTTTCATTTTTTTATGTGGCTTTGCGGTGTGACATGGTACACAATTGGCACAATAAGTTCGAATATCTGTATACATCCCGTGCCAAAATATTCTACTTTTCATGGCTTCATAGGTTTTGTCAAAACCAAAATGCGGTTTGTGCACTTCTTCCATCAAAGCAATCTTTAAAGCATCCGGCGCTATAATTAGTTCTGTTTTCTGTTTCCCCGGTTTTAAAATTAGCATCTTCTCTTCATTTAAAGTATACCTTTTGGTATTTCTGTTTTCTTTACCTTGTTCTATTTTCTGAATTATTTTGCTTAATTTCTCGTCTGAATATTGATGTTGTTTAATATTCTCATTAGATAATGCGGGATTAACGGAAAATAAATTATTGTGTAAATTTGTATCCGTAATAATATTATTTATATTTCGCGAAATATAGTCCGCTGGGTTGGTGTCCCCTTTAATGTGATCGAATTCATAAGAGAAATCGCTGAGATTTATCACCCATCTTTTAACCAAATCGGACTGATTCTCTAGATGTAAATTTTCCGTGAGAGCCTTGGAATCGGTGAGAATCTTGAAGTGTCTGCCTTCCAACATAGTTCTGAAGTGTAACACCGCTTCATGAACCGCTAATAATTCGAATTTCAAGCTCGGGTAATTCTTTTCCGGTTCCCGTAATTTTCTCCCAAAAAATTCAATAGGTTGTAATTTTCCTTCAATTTCCTGCGCCAGTACCGCTGAAATTGCAATTTTTGAGCCGTCTGTGATTAAAGTAAATTGTTTGGTGTAATCAGGAGGATGTAATGTTGGGTTGTTTATAATTTCATCTTGGATTTTCTTAAAGGCCATTTCAGTATTTTCATCCCATTTAAATTTAATTTTATCTTTAGTAAGATTAACTAATGGGTTTACTATTTCCGCATATTTTGGAATAAGTGTTCTAAAGTAGTTAGCCAAACCTAAGAGTGACCTTACTCCTTTTTTTGTTTTAGGTCTTACTAAACTTTTAATTTTATCTATATTCCTTGTGGATGGTGAATAGCCGTGCTTGTGAATTTGAAAACCAAGAAATTCTATTTTTTCTTTACATATTTGCATCTTGGATGGCTCAATTGTTAGATTATGTTGGATTAGCGCCTGTAACACTTCTTCCAAAATTCTTAATAATTCTGATATAGTGTCAGCCCCTATTAAAACATCATCAATAAAGTAGGCTACCTGATGCTTGTTAAAATGACCCAATACCTTATTTATCAGTTCAGCGAAATAGGCGCTCGAATTTCGAGTTCCGAACGCAAGTCTCAGAGGTCGAAATTTACCATTTTCTGTGATAAACGATAGTTTTTGGCTATCTTCAGGTCGTAAATTAATTTGGAAGAAAGCACTGTGTAAGTCCAATACTATATAGTACTTCTTCCCACTAATATTCTGTAAAATTTCTTTAATATCTGGAATCGGATAGGAATATGGCTCTAAAATCTGATTTAGCAGCCGGTAATCTACCGCCATTCGAAATTTAGGATTGTTTTTGCTATCAGCTTTTTTTCTTACAAAAATGACAGGAAATGCGTAATTAGAGTCCGATTCCTCGATGATTTTCGCTTCTAATAATTTTCTTATCTCTGTCTTTGCATATTGCTTCACTGCTTGTGGCACTTTATAGGGTTTTGTTTGAATAGGATAGTCGTGGTTAAGTGTAAACTTTGGTGTCACCAGTGAGCATTGACCTAAAGTTTGATAGGATTTCGAAAAAGCGTGTACATGTTTTAAAAGAATTTGTTTGAACGAATCCTGTACATCCGATGGTAAATGATTAAGATCAAAATCTTCCTCATTTATCTCTGCCTCTCTTAATTTATGTACATCTTCCAAATTTAATGCATTGACCTCAAAAATTCTCCCTTGCTCAATATTGTCTATAGATTTATCTTGTTTGTATTCCAAATTAGTGAAAATTTGCCCGATGTTCATACCTGTTTCTAAATGTATCTTGTTATTAGTAATATTTTTAATTAAAATATTTATTTTTCTGTTATTTGGGGTGTCATGGATAGATCTTTCATAGAAAATTTTATTTTTGTGCTGTATTGGTTCTAGGATAAATGTTTGATTTTCCTTTAATTTTATGGGGCATTCTAATTTTACAAATTTTTCCTCCCCTGGGTTTATAATATTATGGCCTACCGTTTTTGCAAACATTTTCCCCTTTGTAGGTTTTCTGTATTTTTTAGTCCTTGTGTTTTGTTCTGTAATTAATGTATTTACTTCCCCAGTGTCCTCCGAATCTTTGATGTTTAATGCCATTTTTCTTCCTTTGAATTTAAGATACTTCTCTTCAAAATCTAGAACCATTTGATTTTCTTTTAAGAAATCGTACCCTAGTAATAATTGATATTTGCGGCCAAAATCTTTATTTGTAACATAAAAAGTTCCTTTTACAAAAGTGTCCTGTAATTTAAATGACATTCTAATGCACTGTTTGAATGTAATCAGTGAATTTGTAAGTGTTTGAATCTTAATTTGATTTCCCAAATATTTAAATTTTATATTTGCTTGTTTTAAATTTTCAAACAAAAGCGGTGAGATCAAGCTCACTTGTGCGCCTGAGTCACAAAGGCTGTTAATTACAATATCTTTAATTTTAAATTTAATTAGAGGAAGTTCATTTGTATCGTTCTGTACACTTGCAATAGTTTTATCCCTTAAAGTATGCCCGCTATCGTGAGACTTGCTCGGGTCTTCTTTATCTGTATTTACAAGTCTCGTATTTAGTTTTCCGCATCCTTATCTTTGTTCTGCTTGTATCTTTTATAATTGCCCCTCTGAAATTTACCCCTTTGATTACTATCCTTGTTACTGTTCGTATGATTTTCTCTGTTTTCCCTAGAGTCCGTATATTTATTGCGATAGTTATTCCTCTGTGCACCTCTATAATTTCCTCTCTGTTGAGTGTAATACCCCTGTGCATCATAATTATTAAAGTCAGGTTGATAATAAGTATACGGCGTGTTGTAATGTTGTTGTGGTGGGGGTGGAAAAGGTTGAGCATTTGGTACATGATTATAGTAAATATTACCCTCCGGAAATGCATTGTGAGAATCGTGTCTTTCATACTGGTTATAATTCTTGTAATTTGCTCTGTAATTACCCCTATTGTTTACAAATCTATGCCTATAATTCTGGTTGTTGTTTTTATTAGCTTTATTATACCAACAACTATCCTCATTGTGTGACCCCTTCTTGCAGATATTACAAAATTTTTCGACTTCCTCTCTTTTTTCGATTGTTCCCAATTTTATGTTATTTATTTCTTTTGATAAATTATTAATCTGCTCCGCCGTTTCTACATTTAATTTCAATAACTTCTCAAAAAGTTGCGATTCATTGTTAGCTGTTATAGTATTTACCTGTTCTGCCCCTATATTATTGTACGCCTCTTCTAATTTAATTGCTGTTTTGCAAGCATCCTCAAAATTATCGGGAAAGGTTTTCCTTAAATCCATACTTAAATCCGGTCTAATCGCATCCAAAAATCGTGTCAATCTTACTAAGTCCAAAAATTTCCCGTTTCCGTTCGGATCAACTTCTGTATGGCTTTTCTCTATATAAAGAGACGCTGCGTTTTTGAATTCGCTAATAAAACTTGTTAAGTCTTGTCCCGGTTTCTGTTTCAGATTGAAAAATTCAGTCTGTACCTGCGTAAATGATTTCTTGATTTTAAATAAATCTAACAATTTCTTTTTGAATTCGTTGTAGTTTTTCTCTTCTATAAGCGATTTATTTTGTGAGAGTTTCTCTCTCGCAGTACCCGACAATTTTGCTTTCAAAATTGTAAGCTTCGCATCGTCTTTTAATATTTGTTTAGTTAAGTCCTCAAATTGTCTGAGAAAATACTCGCAATCACTTAACTTTTTCCCATCGAAATTCGGGATTAGAGAAATTATTGTGTCCACTGATGGATCTGCCATCGTGTTACTCGAATCAATTTGCTTTTCTTTATTTAACTTTTTTATATGCCCTCGCGTTAATACGCCAGAAAAACTCGAGTTCAAGCTATTTCTATGATTTCTACGATTCTTTTTTGGCATTCAGCTTTTTGATAATTAAAATTTATTTAGATACTGAATTCTAAATCTAACTTTAAAAATGCATGGAAATTCTTACCCCTAAAAATATTATTAAGCCAAGTGTAAACATTTGCAAAATTTCAAAGATATCAAAATATAAATGCATTATACAATAAAGTATACAGTATCAAAATATATATGCATTAACAATCTACTAATACACTATTTTATCTGCTACATAAATCCTTATCTTTTTATTTTTTTTATTATTCATATCATTTTACGCTATCATTTGATTTTTTTTTTTTTTTTATGATTTACTTTCTTAGCACAATGTTTCAGTATACTGTTAAAGATCAAATGCAAAGTTCATATAAGAGTAACATAAAATATACATACAATTACGAATATACTGATTTTACTAAGTTGAATACTGATATTTACGAAATCACCGACTTGCTGGTAGTGGAGCCTTTTAGAGGAAGTCAAACAAACCATCAAAATAAAAAATCTCCATTTAATCTTCCAATAACTTATCATTAAAAGAAAAGAGTTGAAATTATTCTAATTAACAGTTTCATAATTATTATTTTGCAATATACTATATAGATTGTAAATTTCCACAATTTGAATATAAAATTTGAAATTGATTACTTTTAACATGAGCCTGTATTTTAGAATACATTAAAGGTATTTAACTTAATGTTTGACAATAACCCAGTTGCAATTTTTAATCATTAAAATTGAAAACTCAATTAACAATAATTAAGAACTGGACGGCACCAGTGAATTATATAGGAATTGCAGATGTTGAAGAGAAATATGCATGGCTCAGTTATATTATTTATTTAAGATTTTTTTATTCTTTAATTTCCCTTCTAATTGCTGCCCATTCCAACATAACCCTTTTGCTGGGACAAGTTGATCAAAATTACAGCTTAGAATTAAATACATAAAGGTTTCTCTGGGGTTGGCTAATAGAATAAATTAATTTACCAAGATAATAATAATAAAAGGAATCCTTAGAGATTAAATTTTGGATATGTTCCCCCATCGCGTTGTGTAATTTCGTAGTAGCCCATTACCCTTTTTGAGAATGATCATTCTTGCCCCTAGCTGACTTTTAAAATGGAAATCTAAATAAACAAACACATACTAGATAATTTAAATGAGAAGACTCCAAATAATTAACACTGTTATTTATTTACAATATTTACAGTTATTTCAAGAAAAAAAAAAAAGATTTATCAGAACACATCTGATTTAATTTCCTAACAAAATTTCTCCTATAATATTGGCATTAACACTTTGATCCTTGCAAAGGATACTTATATTTGTTTGTATTTATATTTAAATTGATCTTTGACAACATTATTTGTTTACAATTAAAATACTGACTTCCATTTGTGACTAAGGTCACACTACCAGCTTCTCTTATAATATTTTGATAAAATCAAATCAACTGGGGAATTACTTGACGGAAATTCCAATTAAAGGGTAATCTTCTATTCGGAATCAACTACTCTTCAATCGTCAGATAATAACAAAGTACTTTAAATTTGCAGTAAACAACTTTAATTATCTCGTCGGATATACCAACTCATAAACTGTTTTCAACTCAGCTAAGTACATGGAATAAACGCCCACGTGAAAGAATGATTATCACGTGCTATCATGTGCTTTTTCCCAGTGACGTCATCCAGGGCTACCAAGGACATGAAAAAAACTCTTTAGTTTTTAGTCAGTTGTTGTGTGAATTTCTTTTAAAAATGTAGCGTGTGAAAATGTCAGAGCGATGTAAATGCTCTGTTAACTTGTAATCAAGATACCGTTAAATGTTTAAATATAATATAAATATAAAAGTGAAGGATGCTTAATTTAATTAAAACACATGTTAATAAACATTTTAATTTCAGCAAAGTAATAAAGTTTCAGATCGATGGATTACGATAATGTGCGACTATACAATGGAATACCATTATGTGTGAATTAACGGAGACGTAGCGCTCGATTCGGATATACATTTCTTTACGAAGGTTTCACCTTATAATCAGGTAAGCGAATGCATGCTTACTTAACTCTATTTATGAAGTATTGGTTTTATACAATTAAAGAAACTATTTTACACATTAAATAAACTGCGCCGCCGACAGATTATGAAAGACTGATAATATGTATTAAATAAAAATTTTAAGCACATTAGCTATATGCTGAAAAAACTCGCTTTATAGAAAATAAAAACAAACGCAAAGAAAAGCGATTCGTATAAAATTAAATTAAATATCTTTAAAAATAATTAAAGATAGAAAATAAAAATGGCTACATTTAAAGAAAGCCAATTCATCGAGAAGCTAAATTCGAGCAATTATTCCAACTGGAAATTTAAGCTCGAAATGCTTCTCATTAAAGAAGACTTATTCGAAGTAATAAGTGATCAACCGCCAACTCCTTTAAATGAGGATTGGAACAAAAAAGATAGAAAAGCAAGAGCTTTAATTAATCTAAGCATAGATGATGCACAAATTGTGCATGTAAAAAATTTTACCACAGCCAGGCAAACCTGGGAAGGTCTCAAAAGTACGCATGAAAGAGCAAATTTGAGTAGCAAACTGTATTTATTACGAAAACTGTACAGTACTAAACTGCCCGAAAACGGTAATATGATAAATCATATAACAAATATTCTACAAATAGTAGATAAATTATCCGCCATAGGCGAGAATATAAATGACTCACACATATCCGCACTATTTCTATGCTCATTACCGCCCAGCTACAACACGCTTATCACAGCATTAGAGGCAAGGCCCGAAGCCGAATTATCCCCAGATTTTATCAGAAGTAAACTCATAGATGAGTATAATCGCAGACAAGAAATGTCTGAACAAAACAACAGCTCTGAAAAGGCATTTAAAACACAAAGAAAACACACTTATAACGACTACAAAAGAAATTCAAAATATTGCAGTCACTGTAAGATGACGAATCATAATAATAGCGAGTGCTATCACCTCAAGAGCAGATACACACAGCACAACAAAAACAAACACACATATCAAAATGTGAATAACTTTAATAATAAAAACAAAGCTAAACCTTTTACATCATCACTATGCTATGAAAACACAGAGAATTATAAAGAGAATACTGACTGTCACGATAACGCGAATGATCAGAAAATAAGCTCAAAAACTAATCAATCAGAAGATCGCGTACTAATAACAGAAAAATTAGGAAAACAAAACTGGATACTCGACAGTGGCAGTACCTCACACATTGCAAATGATAAGAGGTTATTTGATAAATTTAACAATTTTGAAAAATCATCAGTCACCATCGCAAACGGCAACAAACTCGAAGCATTCGGTTCAGGCGACGTTTTAATAAAAACGAAATCCCCAAATGGAGAAATAAAACTCACAAGACTACAGGAAGTCCTATACGTCCCAGAACTAGAATCCAATTTAATATCCGTAAGCAAAGCAACTAAAAATGGATGCAAATTAATCTTTGAAAATGACAAGTGCGACTTAACGTTCGACGGTGAAATTTATATAAGAGCGAAGAACAAAAATAATTTATACATAATCGAACAAACAAACCACTCAGAAAATGCAGAAAACTATGCAAACGTCACACTAAGCTGTAATAATAATAAAGAATGTTTAGAAGTATGGCATCGAAGACTAGGACACCGTGATTATGAAGCAATCAAAACAATTGTTAACAAACAGCTAGCTACCGGAATAAAAATTAAAAACTGCAGACACAATAATAAATTATGCGAAACCTGCATCAAATCTAAATTAAACGACGCGCCATATCCAAAATCGGCTACAAATAGAGCAAACAAAGTTCTCGATTTAATACACAGCGACGTCTGTGGACCTATAAGTACACCAACACTAGGAGAAAAACAATATTTTCTCACATTCATCGACGATTACTCGAGATATACAACTATATACTTACTATCTAAGAAAAGCGAAGTAATTGATAAATTAAAAGAATACATTGCAATGGTAAATAATCAATTCGGTAGAAAACCAAAAGAAATAAGATCCGATAATGGAGGAGAATATAATAGCAACGAAATAGACAATTATCTAAAGGAAAACGGGATATTACACCAATTCACAATTCCACACAACCCGAGCCAGAACGGCGTGGCAGAAAGGAAGAATAAAAGCCTACTCGATATGACACGTAGCATGCTTTTAGAAGCAAATTTAAATAAACAATTTTGGGGAGAGGCAATACACACAGCGACATATTTACAAAACAGATTGCCAACAAGAGCGAACGACAAAACTCCATACGAACTATGGAAAGGTATCAAACCTGATCTCAAACATTTAAGAACCTTTGGATGTAAAGCATTTGTTTACATTAATAAAATACATCGAGGAAAACTAGATAATAGAGCGCAAGAAGGTATTTTTCTAGGTTACGACACACGTTCCAAAGGATATCGCATACACACAAAAGACAAACAAATAATAATTGCCAGGACTGTAAAATTCATAGAACATGAAATAAAACACTCAAACAACATTGAGGAAGATTCAAATCTCGAAGAAATCTCCACTGATGATAGAAATCAAGAAGAGAAGAATAAAAATTACATTGAAATTGACATTAATGATAAAGAAAAACAACCATGCGAGTCCAAACAAACACAAATAGAACCAAGAAGGTCAAATAAATCTAACAGAGGAGTACCACCAAATAGATTTGTCTGTTTAGTTAAAGACACACAATCAAATGAACCAAAGAATTGGAACGATATCATGGAAATGAAAAATCCACACGATAGGGAAAATTGGCTCAAAGCCACCGAAAATGAAATCAAGTGCCTAGCTAAAAATAAAACTTGGACATTAGTCGATCCGCCACCAGGCAAGAAAGTGATAGGTTCAAAATGGACTTTTAAATTAAAACGCGACAACCTAAACCAAGTGCAAACCTATAAAGCACGACTCGTGGCACAGGGATACAGTCAGAAATTCGGAGTAGATTATGACGAGACCTTTGCTCCAGTTGTCTCTCATACCACAATCCGTGCATTTCTCATAGCAGCATTAAATCATAACCTTAAAGTTAATCATATCGACGTGAATACAGCGTTTTTACACGGAAACCTACAAGAAGAGGTATACATGAAACAGCCGGAAGGCTATATAGCTCCAAATCAACAAAACAAAGTATGTAAATTACAAAAAGCAATATACGGGCTCAAACAAGCCGCCAGAGCATGGCACACGAAAATCTCTGAAAGTCTTAAAGCATTAAATTTTATACAAAGTACATCTGACTCATGTCTTTTTATACGCGAAAATGGTGAAAACTCGACATACATTATAGTATATGTGGATGATTTGTTAATCGCCGGAAAAAACGAAGATATAATTGAATTAATAAACAATCTCAAAAGGGAATATGAATTGAAAGATTTGGGAGAAGTCAATAACTATCTCGGAATAAATATAAAAAGAGACGATAAAAATTTCTACTTAAACCAAAATTCAAAAATTGAAGAATTGGTAGATAAACTCAATCTTCAAAACGCAAAACCTTACAGCACACCTATGGAAGCAGGTTACAATCGACTCAACGATGATGAAAATCTATTACCTAACAATATTAAATTCAGACAAGCAACGGGAACATTACTCTACATCTCAACATTAACCAGGCCAGATATTTCAGCAGCGGTCAACATACTCAGCCGTAGAAATGAAACCCCTCGAGAAAAAGACTGGAAAGCAGTCAAAAGAATCGTAACATACTTAAACAACACAAAACACCTCAACCTGACGCTAAGTTCGAAAAATAAGCCTATTCTCGAAGTTTACGCAGATGCAGATTGGGGAGGTGATCCAGAAACTAGACGATCCACCAGCGGAAATATATTCATGTTAGGAAAATGTCCCATACATTGGACAACGAAAAGACAGACGTGCGTTGCTCTGTCATCAGCAGAAGCTGAATACATTTCTGTAAGTAATGCAGCACAGGAAATACTATGGATGATAAAACTCCTGGAAGATTTAAATTTACCACAACAGAAACCCATAACAATATACGAGGACAATCAGCCATGTATAAAAATGGTTGAAAGTGAAAAACATACTCGAAAAAGTAAACATATAGATATCAGATTCCACGCGATAAGACAACTCAAGGAAGATGGAATAATAGATTTAAAGTATTGTCCCACAGAATTTATGACCGCAGATTCACTCACCAAGCCCAACCCCAAACCTGAATTCATTAAACACCGAAACAATCTGAACTTACTTCCTTATCCTACATAGAAGATTAAGGGGGAGTGACGGAAATTCCAATTAAAGGGTAATCTTCTATTCGGAATCAACTACTCTTCAATCGTCAGATAATAACAAAGTACTTTAAATTTGCAGTAAACAACTTTAATTATCTCGTCGGATATACCAACTCATAAACTGTTTTCAACTCAGCTAAGTACATGGAATAAACGCCCACGTGAAAGAATGATTATCACGTGCTATCATGTGCTTTTTCCCAGTGACGTCATCCAGGGCTACCAAGGACATGAAAAAAACTCTTTAGTTTTTAGTCAGTTGTTGTGTGAATTTCTTTTAAAAATGTAGTGTGTGAAAATGTCAGAGCGATGTAAATGCTCTGTTAACTTGTAATCAAGATACCGTTAAATGTTTAAATATAATATAAATATAAAAGTGAAGGATGCTTAATTTAATTAAAACACGTGTTAATAAACATTTTAATTTCAGCAAAGTAATAAAGTTTCAGATCGATGGATTACGATAATGTGCGACTATACAATGGAATACCATTATGTGTGAATTAACGGAGACGTAGCGCTCGATTCGGATATACATTTCTTTACGAAGGTTTCACCTTATAATCAGGTAAGCGAATGCATGCTTACTTAACTCTATTTATGAAGTATTGGTTTTATACAATTAAAGAAACTATTTTACACATTAAATAAACTGCGCCGCCGACATTACTTAGGTCAGAGTCATATTTACCTATACACATTGATTGACGAAGGTTTCTCTTTGTATCAGAGCACACTTTCCGCTAACTAAATAGCGCTGCACTTATTGAAAATGTTCATTTCACAAAACTTAGCGCAACTTCACCACTCTCCATATATGTTGTTCGGGTTCGCTGCTTTCTTACCATCAGAATTGCCACTTACATATATTTTCCTCTTTCGGACCGCACAAAATTCATCGCGTCATTTTATTTCACCTCTCACTTTCGCTTCTGATATCGATGTGATGTTCTGTTTTCATTCTTTTTCACAACTGCTTTTTCATGACCACGGTGGGCCGTACTTTGTTCTGCCCAAAATTTGCATGACAGTGCTTTAAGCCCATCCTTCTTTTCTTTCATTGGGTAGTTGATCTCCCGTTTTAACTGAAATTTGCATAACAGAGGGTCAGTTTCACCTCCTCCTTACCAACCCCAACCAATGGCTATGCATCAGCTGTTGCTGTAGCGTGTTGTTTTTTTTTCTCGGAACGATGTGTGTGTTCTTTGATATTATCTCCCAGACCAACTTAAATCAAAGTTCTTCTTATTTGACTTTTATGGCTTAAAATTGTCGCCAGCGAGTCTCTGGTCATAAATTTGCCATCCTAAATCTTTCAACTGAGGCGACTTATGGGAAAGTCCCGATAATGTACTTTCCTTACATTAACTAGTTATATAAATATTCAGATATATATGTATCAGCTAGTTATATAAATATTCAGATCTTGATGATTTTTAATTCTGTGAAATGAATTATATCGTCTGCAGATTAATTTCTGTCATAAAATAAGTATCTCGGTCGCTTTGACGATTAAACTTCGGAAGCTCCTATAACAAAAAAGCACCAATTTTTAAAAAAAAATTCAAATTTCTTAATAAATATTTTTATTAATATCTCCTAAAGTTTTGATTCGATTTTAATAAAATTTGAAATGTCTCGACAAAATTCTGCAAAGATAATATATTTTAAATTGCAAACCATTTGGTTGGGTAGTTTTTGCGTTGTTATATGCGGACAGACAGACGGACGGACCAAACGACGACTATAGGTGCTACGTATTTATATAATTACGAACGCACCTAAAAAGAATAACAAAGAATAAAAATAAAGAGTTTTTAGACATTGATAACGATATCATTAGGGAGGGAGGGGGGTCGATAAATGATAACTTATGATATTGTAAGGGGGGGTAGGGGGTTCAAAATTACTAAAATGTTGATATCATTATGTATGTACAGCCCCTTATGTTATGCTAGCAGATGACGCCCCCCCCCCCCCCCTCTGATGCAAATGCGTTTTAGGTAGATTTCGTAAGAAATACTACCTATTACATTCTCACCTGTGTCACTTTTTTATGACCACGATAACTGGAAAAATTCTGCATAAACTCTTCCAAACTGATACATAAAATCTCGGTCAAGTTCGTTAATGGGCAAAATCGAACCAAGGGGGGGGGGGAATGGGGGGCTTTTTGTGAAAACAGAAAAAAACCCAGAATTTCTTAATTATTATACGTATTGAATCCGTTTAAAGTTATTATTACTTCTAGGAAAAGGGCCGAAAATTTATGTATGACAGATTTTTGATATAATTAAAAATGGCCCCAAGGGGGGGGGGGGGGGAAAGGGGGTTTTAGAAGAAAAAAAATCATAGCTTCGTCAATTCACAAGATATCAAATCCGCGTAAATTTATAATTTATTATTAATCTTCTTATTATTATCTAAAACTTTTATATTGACAAGTTTTTTATGGGACCAACCGTTATAGCAAAAAAAAATTAAAAAAAAAAAAAATCCCTGCCGGCTCCGCCTGCAAACAAGTTATTTTTCGAAGTAGGCGGTTCCAACTCCCGCATCTTTTCGAAACTGATACATAAAATCAAGAGCATAAAATCTCGGTCAAGTTCGTTAATGGGCAAAATCGAACCAAGGGGGGGGATGGGGGGGCTTTTTGTGAAAACAGAAACCCCCCCATAATTTCTTAATTATGATACGTATCGAATCCGTTTGAAGTTATTATTACTTCTAAGAGAATGGCCGAAAATTTATGTATGACAGATTTTTGATATAATTAAAAATTGCCTTAAGGGGGGGAGGGGAGGGGGGTTTTAGAAGAAAAAAATTCATAACTTCGTCCATTCCCAAGACTTCAAATCCGCTTAAATTTATTATAAATCCTCTTAATATTATCTAAAACTTTTATACTGACAAGTTTTTTATAAGACAAACTCTTATAGCTAGAAAAAAAAATCCCTGCTGTCTCCGCCTACAAACAAGTTAGGTTTCGAAGTAGGCGGTTCCAACTGCCGCATCATGGCAAAAAGGTAATTTCTTCCGCAATTCCCAACAAACAGGCGCCCCACGGTCTGCGTCTTCGAAATCTACATGTGCCTGTAGGCAGAGCCGTCAGGGATTTTTTAATGTTTGAATTGTTCCATGAAAATGTTCATTCATTCAAACAACCGACTTCTTGGTGTATCCACACTGAAATCTGAAAGGAAGGTTAAAAAATAAAAAAATCCTAATGATGGTTTTGCAGACGAAGACCGAAACGTTGGGTACATTTTAAATATGTTTTTAAATTTAAATTTTGATTTTATACATTTGTATGCTGATGAGTTATCTACATCTGTTTTAAATATTATATGAAAAACATTGGATATATATATCAAAATATCATATTTACTAACCTTATAGCAATATGACGTTATATTTTCTAATCTTTATTTCTGCGTGTAAAGACACCGAACCAAAAATACTTGGTATTCAAGAAATAAAATGTTTCTGAAAACTGCATCCTTTTCACATAATCGTAATAAATATTCAAGCAACCTTAAACATTTTAAAATGATTTTGGTAAATGTTGTGTTAATGATTGAAATTCTCATTAATGACTGAAAATGATGTCATTCTGAAAATAATATATTTTACTATGATTGTGTATGTTATCATAGTCACTGGGCTTTATTTCTCAGCGTAAAGAGACTCAACTATCTACTATTTATTGAAAAGTCTTTGCTATGTATAGTTGGTAAGAAGTTGAGAAAAAAGTGGAAATTAATAAAGTAGTAAACAAATAAATTCTTTGATTTGTAGAGACTATTATAATCAAATTTCAGTGCTTTATAATACATTTTTGACATATTATTAAATGGTTTTGTGAAGGAAAATGATTTAATTTAAAAAAAAAGATGCAATTATTATATAGTAAAATTAAAAAAAAAAAAAAAAAAAAAAATCTTACAATTTTGAATTTTATTTTATTTTATTTATTTATTTTATTTTATTTTATTTTATTTTATTTTTGTTTGTTTCATGCTTTTTTTTACAAATGAGCGCCGGGGACCAGATTTCCAAAAAATAAAATAGTTTAAGAAAAAAATAAATAAAATATAACACATATAAAAATGACTTTTTACTTAACATTTTTATTTTTAAAACTATTTTAAATGTAACTATTTTAAATTAATTTTATTTTTTAAAACTATTTTTTTTTAACTATTTATATTACTGAAAACCTTATTCCTAATTTTATAAAATGCACCTTAATGGTCATCAAAAGAAAAAGGAAGCGAGTCAATGGAAAAGTGTATGTTGAAGTTTAAACATTTTGATCATACGCATAATATTGAAAAGTAAAAAACATAAACAGAGAAAAATGAATTTAAAGACTGCAAGTCTGATAAGTTTAAAGAGAAAGGGAGGCAGTTTTCACATATTTATTATATAATCATCGGATACTCACGTAACTTCATCAGAATATACTAGAAATGTCTAAATACATTAAAAAAGGAAAATTGATGTTTTTGTCTTTTTTACAAAGTAAAAAAGACATTGTGGACATAACAGATCTGTTGTGGCCATAACAGAAAAGGTATTTGTTATGTCCACCTAAAAGCATATTTCCAAGGAATGGTGAGTAGAAGGCAGAGCAGCCTATTATACTATATTGTATACTAATTATGTTTTGTGTTTGTTGGGAAATAATAATAGACTATTCATTTTCCAATCCCTTTCACTCCTTTAAATTTTAATATGAGAAAGAAGATGTCCTTCTTTTTCATTTAATCAGAATATAATTTAAATAGTAAAATCTTTCCCCTCTTTAATTTTTTGAAATGTAGCAAAATAATAGACTACTCATTTTCCAAACACTTTTACCCTTTAAATGCTAATATGAGAAAGAAGACGTCCTTTTTAAACTTATTAGAATTTAATTTAAATAGTAATCCTCCTTCCTCTTTAACTTTTTGAGGTATAGCATAATAACAGACTACTAATTTTCTAACCTTTTTCACCCCTTTAAATTTTAATATGAGAAAGATGTCCTTCTTTTTCATTTAATCAGAATATAATTTAAATACTAAAATCTTTCCCCTCTTTAATTTTTTGAAATGTAGCAAAATAATAGACTGCTCATTTTCCAAACACTTTTACCCTTTAAATGCTAATATGAGAAAGAAGACGTCCTTTTTAAACTTATTAGAATTTAAATTAAATAGTAATCCTCCTTCCTCTTTAACTTTTTGAGGTATAGCATAATAACAGACTACTAATTTTCTAACCTTTTTCACCCCTTTAAATTTTAATATGAGAAAGATGTCCTTCTTTTTCATTTAATCAGAATATAATTTAAATACTAAAATCTTTCCCCTCTTTAATTTTTTGAAATGTAGCAAAATAATAGACTACTCATTTTCCAAACACTTTTACCTTTTAAATGCTAATATGAGAAAGAAGACGTCCTTTTTAAACTTATTAGAATTTAATTTAAATAGTAATCCTCCTTCCTCTTTAATTTTTTGAAGTATAGCATAATAACAGACTACTCATTTTCCAACCTTTTTCACCCCTTTAAATTTTAATATGACAAAGATGTCCTTCTTTTTTATTTAATCAGAATATAATTTAAATACTAAAATCTTTCCCTTCTTTAATTTTTTGAAATGTAGCAAAATAATAGACTACTCATTTTCCAAACACTTTTACCCTTTAAATGCTAATATGAGAAAGAAGACGTCCTTTTTAAACTTATTAGAATTTAAATTAAATAGTAATCCTCCTTCCTCTTTAACTTTTTGAGGTATAGCATAATAACAGACTACTAATTTTCTAACCTTTTTCACCCCTTTAAATTTTAATATGAGAAAGATGTCCTTCTTTTTCATTTAATCAGAATATAATTTAAATACTAAAATCTTTCCCCTCTTTAATTTTTTGAAATGTAGCAAAATAATAGACTACTCATTTTCCAAACACTTTTACCTTTTAAATGCTAATATGAGAAAGAAGACGTCCTTTTTAAACTTATTAGAATTTAATTTAAATAGTAATCCTCCTTCCTCTTTAATTTTTTGAAGTATAGCATAATAACAGACTACTCATTTTCCAACCTTTTTCACCCCTTTAAATTTTAATATGACAAAGATGTCCTTCTTTTTTATTTAATCAGAATATAATTTAAATACTAAAATCTTTCCCCTCTTTAATTTTTTGAAATGTAGCAAAATAATAGACTACTCATTTTCCAAACACTTTTACCCTTTAAATGCTAATATGAGAAAGAAGACGTCCTTTTTAAACTTATTAGAATTTAAATTAAATAGTAATCCTCCTTCCTCTTTAACTTTTTGAGGTATAGCATAATAACAGACTACTAATTTTCTAACCTTTTTCACCCCTTTAAATTTTAATATGAGAAAGATGTCCTTCTTTTTCATTTAATCAGAATATAATTTAAATACTAAAATCTTTCCCCTCTTTAATTTTTTGAAATGTAGCAAAATAATAGACTACTCATTTTCCAAACACTTTTACCTTTTAAATGCTAATATGAGAAAGAAGACGTCCTTTTTAAACTTATTAGAATTTAATTTAAATAGTAATCCTCCTTCCTCTTTAATTTTTTGAAGTATAGCATAATAACAGACTACTCATTTTCCAACCTTTTTCACCCCTTTAAATTTTAATATGACAAAGATGTCCTTCTTTTCTATTTAATCAGAATATAATTTAAATACTAAAATCTTTCCCCTCTTTAATTTTTTGAAATGTAGCAAAATAATAGACTACTCATTTTCAAAACACTTTTACCTTTTAAATGCTAATATGAGAAAGAAGACGTCCTTTTTAAACTTATTAGAATTTAATTTAAATAGTAATCCTCCTTCCTCTTTAATTTTTTGAAGTATAGCATAATAACAGACTACTCATTTTCCAACCTTTTTTACCCCTTTAAATTTTAATATGAGAAAGATGTCCTTCTTTTTCATTTAATCAGAATATAATTTAAATAGTAAAATCTTTCCCCTCTTTAATTTTTTGAAATGTAGTAAAATAATAGACTACTCATTTTCCAAACACTTTTACTTTTTAAATGCTAATATGAGAAAGAAGACGTCCTTTTAAAACTTATTAGAATTTAATTTAAATAGTAATCCTCCTTCCTCTTTAATTTTTTGAAGTATAGCATAATAACAGAGTACTCATTTTCCAACCTTTTTCAC
The DNA here is from genome assembly GCA_963931845.1 of Maratus michaelseni. Classification (NCBI taxonomy): domain Eukaryota; kingdom Metazoa; phylum Arthropoda; class Arachnida; order Araneae; family Salticidae; genus Maratus; species Maratus michaelseni. Next base: position 276,103,026 of record OZ007597.1, read on the forward strand.
CCCTTTAAATTTTAATATGAGAAAGATGTCCTTCTTTTTCATTTAATCAGAATATAATTTAAATAGTAAAATCTTTCCCCTCTTTAATTTTTTGAAATGTAGCAAAATAATAGACTACTCATTTTCCAAACACTTTTACCCTTTAAATGCTAATATGAGAAAGAAGACGTCCTTTTTAAACTTATTAGAATTTAATTTAAATAGTAATCCTCCTTCCTCTTTAACTTTTTGAGGTATAGCATAATAACAGACTACTAATTTTCTAACCTTTTTCACCCCTTTAAATTTTAATATGAGAAAGATGTCCTTCTTTTTCATTTAATCAGAATATAATTTAAATACTAAAATCTTTCCCCTCTTTAATTTTTTGAAATGTAGCAAAATAATAGACTACTCATTTTCCAAACACTTTTACCCTTTAAATGCTAATATGAGAAAGAAGACGTCCTTTTTAAACTTATTAGAATTTAAATTAAATAGTAATCCTCCTTCCTCTTTAACTTTTTGAGGTATAGCATAATAACAGACTACTAATTTTCTAACCTTTTTCACCCCTTTAAATTTTAATATGAGAAAGATGTCCTTCTTTTTCATTTAATCAGAATATAATTTAAATACTAAAATCTTTCCCCTCTTTAATTTTTTGAAATGTAGCAAAATAATAGACTACTCATTTTCCAAACACTTTTACCTTTTAAATGCTAATATGAGAAAGAAGACGTCCTTTTTAAACTTATTAGAATTTAATTTAAATAGTAATCCTCCTTCCTCTTTAATTTTTTGAAGTATAGCATAATAACAGACTACTCATTTTCCAACCTTTTTCACCCCTTTAAATTTTAATATGACAAAGATGTCCTTCTTTTTTATTTAATCAGAATATAATTTAAATACTAAAATCTTTCCCTTCTTTAATTTTTTGAAATGTAGCAAAATAATAGACTACTCATTTTCCAAACACTTTTACCCTTTAAATGCTAATATGAGAAAGAAGACGTCCTTTTTAAACTTATTAGAATTTAAATTAAATAGTAATCCTCCTTCCTCTTTAACTTTTTGAGGTATAGCATAATAACAGACTACTAATTTTCTAACCTTTTTCACCCCTTTAAATTTTAATATGAGAAAGATGTCCTTCTTTTTCATTTAATCAGAATATAATTTAAATACTAAAATCTTTCCCCTCTTTAATTTTTTGAAATGTAGCAAAATAATAGACTACTCATTTTCCAAACACTTTTACCTTTTAAATGCTAATATGAGAAAGAAGACGTCCTTTTTAAACTTATTAGAATTTAATTTAAATAGTAATCCTCCTTCCTCTTTAATTTTTTGAAGTATAGCATAATAACAGACTACTCATTTTCCAACCTTTTTCACCCCTTTAAATTTTAATATGACAAAGATGTCCTTCTTTTTTATTTAATCAGAATATAATTTAAATACTAAAATCTTTCCCCTCTTTAATTTTTTGAAATGTAGCAAAATAATAGACTACTCATTTTCCAAACACTTTTACCCTTTAAATGCTAATATGAGAAAGAAGACGTCCTTTTTAAACTTATTAGAATTTAAATTAAATAGTAATCCTCCTTCCTCTTTAACTTTTTGAGGTATAGCATAATAACAGACTACTAATTTTCTAACCTTTTTCACCCCTTTAAATTTTAATATGAGAAAGATGTCCTTCTTTTTCATTTAATCAGAATATAATTTAAATACTAAAATCTTTCCCCTCTTTAATTTTTTGAAATGTAGCAAAATAATAGACTACTCATTTTCCAAACACTTTTACCTTTTAAATGCTAATATGAGAAAGAAGACGTCCTTTTTAAACTTATTAGAATTTAATTTAAATAGTAATCCTCCTTCCTCTTTAATTTTTTGAAGTATAGCATAATAACAGACTACTCATTTTCCAACCTTTTTCACCCCTTTAAATTTTAATATGACAAAGATGTCCTTCTTTTTTATTTAATCAGAATATAATTTAAATACTAAAATCTTTCCCCTCTTTAATTTTTTGAAATGTAGCAAAATAATAGACTACTCATTTTCAAAACACTTTTACCTTTTAAATGCTAATATGAGAAAGAAGACGTCCTTTTTAAACTTATTAGAATTTAATTTAAATAGTAATCCTCCTTCCTCTTTAATTTTTTGAAGTATAGCATAATAACAGACTACTCATTTTCCAACCTTTTTTACCCCTTTAAATTTTAATATGAGAAAGATGTCCTTCTTTTTCATTTAATCAGAATATAATTTAAATAGTAAAATCTTTCCCCTCTTTAATTTTTTGAAATGTAGTAAAATAATAGACTACTCATTTTCCAAACACTTTTACTTTTTAAATGCTAATATGAGAAAGAAGACGTCCTTTTAAAACTTATTAGAATTTAATTTAAATAGTAATCCTCCTTCCTCTTTAATTTTTTGAAGTATAGCATAATAACAGAGTACTCATTTTCCAACCTTTTTCACCCCTTTAAATTTTAATATGAGAAAGATGTCCTTCTTTTTCATTTAATCAGAATATAATTTAAATAGTAAAATCTTTCCCCTCTTTAATTTTTTGAAATGTAGCAAAATAATAGACTACTCATTTTCCAAACACTTTTACCCTTTAAATGCTAATATGAGAAAGAAGACGTCCTTTTTAAACTTATTAGAATTTAATTTAAATAGTAATCCTCCTTCCTCTTTAACTTTTTGAGGTATAGCATAATAACAGACTACTAATTTTCTAACCTTTTTCACCCCTTTAAATTTTAATATGAGAAAGATGTCCTTCTTTTTCATTTAATCAGAATATAATTTAAATACTAAAATCTTTCCCCTCTTTAATTTTTTGAAATGTAGCAAAATAATAGACTACTCATTTTCCAAACACTTTTACCCTTTAAATGCTAATATGAGAAAGAAGACGTCCTTTTTAAACTTATTAGAATTTAAATTAAATAGTAATCCTCCTTCCTCTTTAACTTTTTGAGGTATAGCATAATAACAGACTACTAATTTTCTAACCTTTTTCACCCCTTTAAATTTTAATATGAGAAAGATGTCCTTCTTTTTCATTTAATCAGAATATAATTTAAATACTAAAATCTTTCCCCTCTTTAATTTTTTGAAATGTAGCAAAATAATAGACTACTCATTTTCCAAACACTTTTACCTTTTAAATGCTAATATGAGAAAGAAGACGTCCTTTTTAAACTTATTAGAATTTAATTTAAATAGTAATCCTCCTTCCTCTTTAATTTTTTGAAGTATAGCATAATAACAGACTACTCATTTTCCAACCTTTTTCACCCCTTTAAATTTTAATATGACAAAGATGTCCTTCTTTTTTATTTAATCAGAATATAATTTAAATACTAAAATCTTTCCCTTCTTTAATTTTTTGAAATGTAGCAAAATAATAGACTACTCATTTTCCAAACACTTTTACCCTTTAAATGCTAATATGAGAAAGAAGACGTCCTTTTTAAACTTATTAGAATTTAAATTAAATAGTAATCCTCCTTCCTCTTTAACTTTTTGAGGTATAGCATAATAACAGACTACTAATTTTCTAACCTTTTTCACCCCTTTAAATTTTAATATGAGAAAGATGTCCTTCTTTTTCATTTAATCAGAATATAATTTAAATACTAAAATCTTTCCCCTCTTTAATTTTTTGAAATGTAGCAAAATAATAGACTACTCATTTTCCAAACACTTTTACCTTTTAAATGCTAATATGAGAAAGAAGACGTCCTTTTTAAACTTATTAGAATTTAATTTAAATAGTAATCCTCCTTCCTCTTTAATTTTTTGAAGTATAGCATAATAACAGACTACTCATTTTCCAACCTTTTTCACCCCTTTAAATTTTAATATGACAAAGATGTCCTTCTTTTTTATTTAATCAGAATATAATTTAAATACTAAAATCTTTCCCCTCTTTAATTTTTTGAAATGTAGCAAAATAATAGACTACTCATTTTCCAAACACTTTTACCCTTTAAATGCTAATATGAGAAAGAAGACGTCCTTTTTAAACTTATTAGAATTTAAATTAAATAGTAATCCTCCTTCCTCTTTAACTTTTTGAGGTATAGCATAATAACAGACTACTAATTTTCTAACCTTTTTCACCCCTTTAAATTTTAATATGAGAAAGATGTCCTTCTTTTTCATTTAATCAGAATATAATTTAAATACTAAAATCTTTCCCCTCTTTAATTTTTTGAAATGTAGCAAAATAATAGACTACTCATTTTCCAAACACTTTTACCTTTTAAATGCTAATATGAGAAAGAAGACGTCCTTTTTAAACTTATTAGAATTTAATTTAAATAGTAATCCTCCTTCCTCTTTAATTTTTTGAAGTATAGCATAATAACAGACTACTCATTTTCCAACCTTTTTCACCCCTTTAAATTTTAATATGACAAAGATGTCCTTCTTTTTTATTTAATCAGAATATAATTTAAATACTAAAATCTTTCCCCTCTTTAATTTTTTGAAATGTAGCAAAATAATAGACTACTCATTTTCAAAACACTTTTACCTTTTAAATGCTAATATGAGAAAGAAGACGTCCTTTTTAAACTTATTAGAATTTAATTTAAATAGTAATCCTCCTTCCTCTTTAATTTTTTGAAGTATAGCATAATAACAGACTACTCATTTTCCAACCTTTTTTACCCCTTTAAATTTTAATATGAGAAAGATGTCCTTCTTTTTCATTTAATCAGAATATAATTTAAATAGTAAAATCTTTCCCCTCTTTAATTTTTTGAAATGTAGTAAAATAATAGACTACTCATTTTCCAAACACTTTTACTTTTTAAATGCTAATATGAGAAAGAAGACGTCCTTTTAAAACTTATTAGAATTTAATTTAAATAGTAATCCTCCTTCCTCTTTAATTTTTTGAAGTATAGCATAATAACAGAGTACTCATTTTCCAACCTTTTTCACCCCTTTAAATTTTAATATGAGAAAGATGTCCTTCTTTTTCATTTAATCAGAATATAATTTAAATAGTAAAATCTTTCCCCTCTTTAATTTTTTGAAATGTAGCAAAATAATAGACTACTCATTTTCCAAACACTTTTACCCTTTAAATGCTAATATGAGAAAGAAGACGTCCTTTTTAAACTTATTAGAATTTAATTTAAATAGTAATCCTCCTTCCTCTTTAACTTTTTGAGGTATAGCATAATAACAGACTACTAATTTTCTAACCTTTTTCACCCCTTTAAATTTTAATATGAGAAAGATGTCCTTCTTTTTCATTTAATCAGAATATAATTTAAATACTAAAATCTTTCCCCTCTTTAATTTTTTGAAATGTAGCAAAATAATAGACTACTCATTTTCCAAACACTTTTACCCTTTAAATGCTAATATGAGAAAGAAGACGTCCTTTTTAAACTTATTAGAATTTAAATTAAATAGTAATCCTCCTTCCTCTTTAACTTTTTGAGGTATAGCATAATAACAGACTACTAATTTTCTAACCTTTTTCACCCCTTTAAATTTTAATATGAGAAAGATGTCCTTCTTTTTCATTTAATCAGAATATAATTTAAATACTAAAATCTTTCCCCTCTTTAATTTTTTGAAATGTAGCAAAATAATAGACTACTCATTTTCAAAACACGTTTACCTTTTAAATGCTAATATGAGAAAGAAGACGTCCTTTTTAAACTTATTAGAATTTAATTTAAATAGTAATCCTCCTTCCTCTTTAATTTTTTGAAGTATAGCATAATAACAGACTACTCATTTTCCAACCTTTTTCACCCCTTTAAATTTTAATATGACAAAGATGTCCTTCTTTTTTATTTAATCAGAATATAATTTAAATACTAAAATCTTTCCCCTCTTTAATTTTTTGAAATGTAGCAAAATAATAGACTACTCATTTTCAAAACACTTTTACCTTTTAAATGCTAATATGAGAAAGAAGACGTCCTTTTTAAACTTATTAGAATTTAATTTAAATAGTAATCCTCCTTCCTCTTTAATTTTTTGAAGTATAGCATAATAACAGACTACTCATTTTCCAACCTTTTTTACCCCTTTAAATTTTAATATGAGAAAGATGTCCTTCTTTTTCATTTAATCAGAATATAATTTAAATAGTAAAATCTTTCCCCTCTTTAATTTTTTGAAATGTAGTAAAATAATAGACTACTCATTTTCCAAACACTTTTACTTTTTAAATGCTAATATGAGAAAGAAGACGTCCTTTTAAAACTTATTAGAATTTAATTTAAATAGTAATCCTCCTTCCTCTTTAATTTTTTGAAGTATAGCATAATAACAGAGTACTCATTTTCCAACCTTTTTCACCCCTTTAAATTTTAATATGAGAAAGATGTCCTTCTTTTTCATTTAATCAGAATATAATTTAAATAGTAAAATCTTTCCCCTCTTTAATTTTTTGAAATGTAGCAAAATAATAGACTACTCATTTTCCAAACACTTTTACCCTTTAAATGCTAATATGAGAAAGAAGACGTCCTTTTTAAACTTATTAGAATTTAATTTAAATAGTAATCCTCCTTCCTCTTTAACTTTTTGAGGTATAGCATAATAACAGACTACTAATTTTCTAACCTTTTTCACCCCTTTAAATTTTAATATGAGAAAGATGTCCTTCTTTTTCATTTAATCAGAATATAATTTAAATACTAAAATCTTTCCCCTCTTTAATTTTTTGAAATGTAGCAAAATAATAGACTACTCATTTTCCAAACACTTTTACCCTTTAAATGCTAATATGAGAAAGAAGACGTCCTTTTTAAACTTATTAGAATTTAAATTAAATAGTAATCCTCCTTCCTCTTTAATTTTTTGAAGTATAGCATAATAACAGACTACTCATTTTCCAACCTTTTTCACCCCTTTAAATTTTAATATGACAAAGATGTCCTTCTTTTTTATTTAATCAGAATATAATTTAAATACTAAAATCTTTCCCCTCTTTAATTTTTTGAAATGTAGCAAAATAATAGACTACTCATTTTCCAAACACTTTTACCCTTTAAATGCTAATATGAGAAAGAAGACGTCCTTTTTAAACTTATTAGAATTTAAATTAAATAGTAATCCTCCTTCCTCTTTAACTTTTTGAGGTATAGCATAATAACAGACTACTAATTTTCTAACCTTTTTCACCCCTTTAAATTTTAATATGAGAAAGATGTCCTTCTTTTTCATTTAATCAGAATATAATTTAAATACTAAAATCTTTCCCCTCTTTAATTTTTTGAAATGTAGCAAAATAATAGACTACTCATTTTCCAAACACTTTTACCTTTTAAATGCTAATATGAGAAAGAAGACGTCCTTTTTAAACTTATTAGAATTTAATTTAAATAGTAATCCTCCTTCCTCTTTAATTTTTTGAAGTATAGCATAATAACAGACTACTCATTTTCCAACCTTTTTTACCCCTTTAAATTTTAATATGAGAAAGATGTCCTTCTTTTTCATTTAATCAGAATATAATTTAAATAGTAAAATCTTTCCCCTCTTTAATTTTTTGAAATGTAGTAAAATAATAGACTACTCATTTTCCAAACACTTTTACTTTTTAAATGCTAATATGAGAAAGAAGACGTCCTTTTAAAACTTATTAGAATTTAATTTAAATAGTAATCCTCCTTCCTCTTTAATTTTTTGAAGTATAGCATAATAACAGAGTACTCATTTTCCAACCTTTTTCACCCCTTTAAATTTTAATATGAGAAAGATGTCCTTCTTTTTCATTTAATCAGAATATAATTTAAATAGTAAAATCTTTCCCCTCTTTAATTTTTTGAAATGTAGCAAAATAATAGACTACTCATTTTCCAAACACTTTTACCCTTTAAATGCTAATATGAGAAAGAAGACGTCCTTTTTAAACTTATTAGAATTTAATTTAAATAGTAATCCTCCTTCCTCTTTAACTTTTTGAGGTATAGCATAATAACAGACTACTCATTTTCCAACCTTTTTCACCCCTTTAAATTTTAATATGAGAAAGAAGGTGTCCTTCTTTTTCAATTAATTAGAATTTAATTTAAATAGTATATTCTTCCCTTCTTTAATTTTTTGAAATGGAACAAAATAATAGATTATTCACTTTCCAACCACTTTTACTCTTTAAATTTTTGTATGAGAAAGATGATGTCCTTTTTCAATTAGACTTTAATTTAAATAGTAATCCTTCCCCCTCTTTAATTTTTTGAAGCATAGCATAATAATAGACTAATCATTTTCTAACCACTTTCTCTCCTTTAAATTTTAGTATGAGAAAGAAGATGTCCTTTTTCAATTAATTAGAATTTAATTTGAATAATAATAATCCTCCCCCTCTTTATTTTTTTGAAATATAGCATAATAATAGACTATTCATTTTCCAACCACTTTCTCCCCTTTAAATTTTAATTTGAGAAATAAGATGTCCTTCTTTTTAAATTAATTGAAATAGCAACCCTCTCCCCTCTTTAATTTATTGAAGTATAGCATAATAATAGACTATTAATTTTCCAACTCTTATTTCCCCTTTAAATTTTAATATGAGAAAGAAGATGTCCTTTTTTTTTTTCAATTAATTTGAATTCAATTTAAATAGTAATCCTCCCCCCTCTTTAATTTTTCTTGACTTAAAATGTATTTATTTTATGAATCTTAAAACTCAATAAAATTAAAATAATCAATTTTTAAATTTCTAATAAAATAAATGAAATTTTCCTGTAATATAATATGGAGTATTTATTTTAATATCTACCAATAAGAAATTGAAACATTTTGAAAAGCTGTTTAGGGAAAATAGACATGCTGGGTGCGGGGGATTTTCAGAAAATCTTACTAGCCAAGGATTTATTTTACCAACCAGCAGGAAGCAACGTACAGTTGCACTTTTAGATTTTTATGAGCACTTTTTAGATTCGTAAAAGCAGTTTTTAGATTCTTAACGACACATTTTGGATTCTGAAGGACACTTTTCAGATTCTTATGTTCACTTTTAATATTTTTAAATCGGGACACTATTTTCAAGACAGAATAATAAATCCGTTTTTACTATGCATGCAATTTTTTTAATACAAAAGACAGTATGGGTACAATTTTTTTGACTGATGAGCAAGAAGAATGCTATATTTTGGATGAGGCACCGGAAGGATATTAATTTTTAAATCAGAGAGCAGGAGGCAGGGTGCAACACCCTCCTGAAACTGTTTGCGGGAAACTCTGATATGGGATAGAACTTAGTACATCACGGTAATATGGAGAGTTGTAAAATATGGAATAACAAATAAAGTTTTTTGGCATATCTTCTGTAGCCTTCAGCTTTTTAAAGACTGTCTGAAAATTTACTAGTCCTGTCAAAAATCCATTCGCCAGTGGCAAGTGAAATGGTGTAATTCCTCTACTCCTGGACACGACCCTTTCACTTTTTAATAACTTCCATGGTGTATTAGGTTTAAATGAAAAAAGGTTTATTATTATTATTATTATTTTTAATGTTTAAAATATTTCATTGTTGCAGTTTCACAGCCAGTTGGCCGCCTATTTTGGCGAGAGTAATTTGACGCATAATTAACGCCATTGTTTTTTGTAACTTCTAAACAGTTGTAACCATAAAGATTATTTGGAGATTTATTACTTGCGACCGCCTAACGAAAATTCTTTAAAATTAATTTATTAATTGATAATTAAGTTCTAAAAAATTATAAGATATTGTATTTTCATCGGTAATACACTAGTATACATAATTTGGTACTTTCGTGTTATAGCGGCCCTCAAGGATAAATCGCTAAGCGACCAAGATTTATCGCCAAATTGTAAAGCATAGATGACTTTATAATAATATATGTTGTATATAATATTTCGTGACGTATATGGCCAAGTTATAGTCATGTACGACGCATATATATGATGTATATATATGACATTACAAAGTGATATGTGTATAAGACGTGTATAGCACATATATGAGTGTTTTGAGTATATACAGGGTGTTTCATTACCAGACCGACAAACTTGCAGGAGGTGTAGAGGGCACAGAGACGACTCGGGTCCTTCGTGAAACACTTTGTATGTATAAGTTTGGCAATGATCTTGGCGAAATCATAATCGTAATTCTGGGTGCCGCTATAACACGAAAGTACCCATAATATTTTATAATTCTAGCCTAACAGGAAATGGATGAAAAATCGATTACAAAATTCCATCTTTACATGCAAAATCCAAGTTAAGTTCAATAACACAATGTAAAAATAAAGCAAAGACAAAGAATTCTTTTAAGAAATATTTTTTAATTTTGATGTTCCAGTATAAGTAAACTCAGACAGATGAAAATTATAATAGGAGATGTACATTCTAGTTTTCAATTATGCTACACTAAAAGAGAGTATAGAAAAAATGAAATAGAAAATGCATAGTTTTGTTTTACATAAACTAGAGCTCCAGCTCTAAAGTAAAAACGAACATTTGCTGAAAGTTTAAAAACAAATTAAATCAGAGTTGAACATTTTATTCAATTTGTAATAAAATATTTATAGCTCTTACAAACAAAAAATTACATTGCATACACACATACAATGTAACATATCATTAATATATTATGCCCTTATTCGTAAAGTGACAAAACTCATAAAATAAATTTTTTCGGGAAAAGTAAACACTTTTTCATGCATGACAACATATTGCTTTTTATTTAAAATTATTAAAAATTTAAAAAGTTTTATATTTAGTGTAAAAAGTAGCTTGTTTACAAGATATTTAAAGGAGGCTTCGGTGGTAAATGGAAAATTATGTTCCTAATAATATATATATATATAAATATATATATTTAAATAACTTTTATGTAACTTTACGAATAAGTGTGCGATATGGGTACAAGTGTATTTTTAAAAAATGCAGATGAAATGAATTTTTATAGCGTTGGAAATACTCTATTAGTATTATTTATTGGTATCATTGGTATATCATTGATATTTATTGGTATTATTTATTGGTATTTATTATTATCTATTGGTATTATTTAATCTTTTGAGTAATATATCCGACCTCAAAATAAAAGAACCGCATGATAAATTCATAGTTATTGTCTGAATACCCATATTTCCATTTGTAAACATGCTTTAAATAAAATAACAAATTTAAATTTAATGATTTTGGGTGTTTTGATTTTATTTTCATTGACAAAAATTTAGCTTTAATTAAACTTCTCTATTATTTAAAAGTAGTGTCACTTTACGAATAAGCGTGCGATATGGGTACAAATGTATTTTTTTTTTAAATGCAGGTGAAATGAATTTTATAGCGTTGGAAATACTCGACATTGGTATTATTCAATCATTTGAATAATATATACCAGGACTTCAAAACAAAAGAAGATACATTTCTAGCTTTTTTTATTATTATTATTTATGCTTCCATTTGTAAACATGCTTTAAATAAAATAAGAAATTCAAATTTTAGTAGTTTTGAGTGTTTTGATTTTATTTTCATTGACAAAAATTTAGTTTTAATTAAACTTCACTATTTTTTAAAAGTAGTGTCACTTTAAGAATAAGTGTGCGATATGGGTACAAGTGCATAAATAAAAGACTTATAGCATAAATAAAAACTTCAAAATAAAGAACAACATGATAGATTTGTAGTTATTTTTCTGATTATTTATTATACCATTTATTATACCATTATTGTGCTTATTATACCATTATTATACCATTTCTAAACATGCTTTAAATAAAATAACAAATTCAAATTTAATGATTTTGGGTGTTTTGATTTTATTTTCACTGATAAAAATTTAGTTTTAAATTAAACTTTTTATTATTATTATTATTATTATTTTAAAGTAATGTTACTTTACGAATAAGTGTACGATATGTGTACAAATGTATTAAAAAATACAGGTGAAATGAATTTTATAGTTTTGAAAATACTCGACATTGATATTATTTGATCACTTGAATAATATACCAGACCTTAAAATAAAAGAACAGCATGATAAATGCCAAGTTATTTTTCTGAATACTTATACGTGACTGATGGATTTTAAAATTTAATAACTTCGGTGACAGATATTTAAAAAAAAAAAAAAAAAAAAAAAAATCACAACTGATGCTTTACACTCACGCAAACATGTAAACATAAATTTGGCGACTTTTTGGTTGGCGCGATTTTCAAGACCGCGCCAAACGAATAACTTAATACAATGGCTAGGTTGCCATTAACCCATTTTCGGCCAAAGGTGCGTAAACGCACCATTTCAATAAATATTTTTTTATTAACACTGTGACGTATATTTTTCACAAATTTTATTTTTCTGCTATTTTTAAGGGTTCTGGAGACATCTATAAAATATTAGTAATTGAATTGAAGTAATCACTTTCTGTTGAGAAATTTTCAAAATACGCTGGTGTTTTACTTGAAACGGTTATTGAGAAATTCGACTTTTTGAAAATGTATTATTATTCCACTTGAGATTAATTATATGTTTTTATAATGGATTAAAGTTGCAAGTTCTGTAAATAAATTAAAAATAAAGCAAATGCCATAAGAAAACTTAATTTTTTTTATTTAAATTTAATGGTAAATTATTAATAATAAATTAATAACGATAACGTCAAATTAAATAAAATATTATTTTTCTTGCACGAAACATTTTTGGTGTCTTAATGAATGTAATTTAAGCAAATTTCAATGCAAAAAATACCACATTTTATAAAATTTCTATGCTTGGCCTAAAATGGGTTAAAGGAAAAAATCCCCTAAATTTGGCGACTTTTTTCCTAACCGATTATTATTTTTTTTTTCTGCGTCGTGAGTGTAAAGCATCTTAGCCAAAAAATCTTGCAGGAGGGTTATGTATGATGTCAGGAGTTTTTTACTGTGATTCTTGATTTTAGTTTGAATTTCAAACAATAGATGGCGATTGGCGCTCAGTCAAGGCCGAAACTGACTTTCCCAACTTCTTTCAATAACTTCCGCACCAGTTCCTTTTAACAAAGTAAACTATTATCAGCCTTTTAGGGGGATAAGATTTTCTATACTAATTTCATACATGAAGTTTTTGTCTAAACTCGTAATAATCGAAGTTCTGTTTCTAAATATTCCAGTGAAGTCAGCGTTTCAAATTCCGTTATAAAGCGAGCAAGGTTATGTTTTTATGTTTCTGCAAAAGTAAATTATTTATCATAAATTGTTGCCGGATTTGGTAGTTTGAGACCACTTTCGGGAAAAAATTATCAACAAGTAATTATCATCAACAAGTAATTAACCATTTGATTATGGGGTTGCTACGGGACACCGTACGTCCCAGCGACTGTTTTTTTTTATTATTATTCTTACCACTTCTTGAAAAAATAATCTCTACCATACATTTATAGTAGGAAATTTTCAAGAAATATCTATTACAAAGAATTTTTGTAAATTGTGGTGCTGTTGAATATCAAAGTAGTCGCCATTCCTGTCCCATAATCAAAAGTTTGAAAATGCATTAGATTTATAGAAACATAAACGACAAATCTTGAGTTGCAAATTTTGCAGCTCTCCAGTATTTATTGGAGTAACTCCGGTATTTATAGAGGTCGAGAACTTTCTTTTATTTATTTATTTGTATTTATTTATTTGTATAGAATATAAACCTATACAACATATCTAAAAAAACAGTACTACTCCACCGTTTCCAGAATAAAACTACTTTATTTATTTCATAAATTTTGCTGCTGCTTTCTATTTTACTCTAGTTTCTGTTATTTATCGGCTTAGAATAGAACTTCATGAATGAACTGTCGCACGCCTAATCCTCCAGAAGAAGATTGTTAATAACTTTATTTCGCTTAAAAGAGGGTAGTAATAAGTTATTGTTAAGAAAATTGTTAAATATTCGGTGTTTCTCTTTCTTTCCTTGGTGATTGGAGTGGTGTAAGTTCTATTATGGGCTTAGAGTAAAATTTGTTGCACATGTAACCCTCTACAAGATTGTTAATAGCTCTTGTTCACTAAAAGTAACCCGTAAAAAGTTATTTCTAAGAAAACTGAAAAAATCGATGATTATCTGATTATCCTTATTTTACGCCCGAACATGTGGGTGTTATTTATAGACCTAGACGTTGTCACCATCGGTATGACGTCAGCGTTACTCACGCACATATTTTTGCTGTATAATATAGATTTTTAAAAATTTTAAATGCCATCTATGCTAATGAACTTATATATTTGACAAAATTAAAGTGATTTATAATGCAAATTATTAGTAAATATGGATTTAAAGATTTCCAGTTTCAAATTGTCTTTTTTTGCGGAAGATTTTTTTAAGCACAGTACAATGGCAATGTTCGTAGATTAAAAAAAATCTTGAATGCCATCCACGCTAATGTACTTATATCTTTGACAAAATTAAAGTGGTTTATAATGAAAATTATTAGTAAATATGGATTTAAAGATTTTTAGTTTTAAATTGTCTTTTATTGCGGAAGGTTTTTTTTTTAAGCACAGCACAATGGCAATCTTCATATAAGATTTTAAAAAATCTTGAATGTCATCTACGCTAATGAACTTATATCTTTGACAAAATTAAAGTAGTTCACAATGCAAATTGCTTGTAAGTACGGATTTAAAGATTTCTAGTTTCAAATTGTCTTTTATTGCGGAAGATTTTATTAAGCACAGAACAATGGCAATGTTCATAAGATTTAAAAAAATCTTGAATGCCATCTACGCTAATGAACTTATATCTCTGACAAAATTAAAGTGGTTTATAATGCAAATTATTAGTAAAAGTTATGGATTTAAAGATTTCTAGTTTCAAATAGTCTTTTATTGCGGAAGATTTTTTTAAGCATAGCACAATGACAATGTTCATAGATTAAAAAAAAAATCTTGAATGTCATCCACGCTAATGAACCTAATGAATCCACGCTAATGAATCTTTGACAAAATTAAAGTGGTTTATAATGCAAATTATTAGTAAGTGTGAATTTAAGGATTTCTAGTTTCAAATTGTCTTTTATTGCGAAAGATTTTTTTAAGCATAGCACAATGGCAATGTTCGTTTGAATGCCATCTACGCTAATGAACTTATATCTTTGACAAAATTAAAGTGGTTTATAATGCAAATTATTAGTAAGTGTGGATTTAAGGATTTCTAGTTTCAAATTGTCTTTTATTGCGAAAGATTTTTTTAAGCATAGCACAATGGCAATGTTCATTTGAATGCCATCTACGCTAATGAACTTATATGTTTGGCAAAATTAAAGTGGTTTATAATGCAAATTATTAGTAAGTGTGGATTTAAGGATTTCTAGTTTCAAATTGTCTTTTATTGCGAAAGATTTTTTTAAGCATAGCACAATGGCAATGTTCATTTGAACGCCATCTACGCTAATGAACTTATATCTTTGACAAAATTAAAGTGGTTTATAATGCAAATTATTAGTAAGTGTGGATTTAAGGATTTCTAGTTTCAAATTGTCTTTTATTGCGGAAGATTTTTTTAAAGCACAGCACATTGGCAATGCTCATAGATTTTTTAAAATCTTGAATGCCATCCTTTATCTTTGACAAAATTAAAGTGGTTTATAATGCAAATTGTTTGTAAGTATGGATTTAAATATTTCTAGTTTCAAATTGTCTTTTATTACGGAAGATTTTTTTAAGCACAGCACAAAGGTTACAAGTTAGCACATTTTTGTGTAATTGTATGTGTGTATGCATTTATGTACATTGATAAATATATTTCTTCTGATTAACACTTGTTAAGTGTTAGATAATATGAATAAATAATGAGAACTAAATAAAAAAAAAATAATAAAACTCAAACACATTTACAACTGATATAAATGTATAAACAAAAAAAGAAAAAGAGATCATTATAAAACAATTTTTAATGCTTTTCCAGTCCAGCTGGAAATTTCTTTTTAAATAAATCAAATAAAAGCATGCATATCTTTGACTACCATCGACGAGTTGCTTAAGCTACAAAAATGATTCTGCGCAAAAGTTCTTTTTTCAGCAATGATTGATTTACATGGTTAATGATAAATACAGGTAAAGTCTTAATTATCCGACGCCCAGTTGACCAACACTTTGATTATCCGAAAATTTGTTCGGTAGACATATATATTTTTTATCTTTTGGAAGTGTCTATATGAGCTGAAACATATTACAGTATGGGAGACTTGGTTGTTAGGAGGACCAACATTCTGCTCTAGGAGAAGTACCAAACGAATATTGGTTAAATTGAGGTCCAATATTGCATTCATCGAAATGCTACCAATGGAATACCAATATTGGTTAAACGTTAGGTTGACATTGGAAATATTTGCAATTAAATGTGATTTTTACAGAAATATCGGCTTTACATTACAAATGTTTCGAATGAAGTGCAAATGTTGCATAAGCTATACCACAATGGTGTTGGCAATATTTCATGTCAATATTGCTCAAATATAGCCAATATTGGCCAAAATATACTTCATACAAAGAATATTGACCTAATATGTAACTAATACAAACAATATTGGCCCGATATTGTTTTGCTACTATGGAAGTATCATTGGGAAAGGGGAAGAAGTGAAATATTTTCTTGTTAATGAGGTTATCCAACTTAAAATATTAATGAAATAATTCACTGTGAAAGATGAAATCTACTGTATTTAATACTAATTTGGGTGAAGCAATATAAGTTACAGGTAGAAAACTAACCAACAAACGGGAGTAACAGATAAGTTTTCATATTCTGGATTCAGTGAGAGGGAGAGAAGTGATGAATCATGGTTGTAAGCAGGACCTGGACAAAGGTGTCAAAGGAAATATTTTAAGAGTCCTGTAAGAATATCTCACATGCAATATGTGAATGCATGGGTCATATAGGCGATTCATACATGTAGTCTGTGTATGAAAGAATGGACCTCACAATTTCTTTGAATGTCCCTGGTTGTAATCCCGAAAATCAATTCGAAAGGGAAGAAAAATAATTCACGCTCCGGTTTTTCACTAAAATTTTGGAAGACATCTAACAGTTTTCCGTAGCTTATGAGGTCTATACAGATTTTGCACATTATATTTGGACGTGAAGGCTAAGAACATTAAACAATATCAGAGGTAGGGTCACGGTAACCCTCGTGTCCAGGTATCAAAAACAGTTTTTTTAAATGTTTTTCAGAAATTTATTAAATTTATTGGGAACCTTGATTGATTTTTAAGCCGAGTACATAAGAACATATTTAAATTTCATCAATGATGCTATCTCCTAATGCAAAATTGTCAGACTGCAGACTAAACACACATCCCCCCCCCCCTTTCCCCTCAAATGTTTAGTTAATGCAAGGTTTAAGGTAAGTTATTTTTCATGTAATTTCGCATTTCATGCACTAACTTTATCTGAATTTAAGCTTTTTTTTCTAAATTTTGTTTCTGTTTTCCATTTTATTTATAAAATATTGCATAATTATACTAAATGCAACCCACCTGTTTTATTATATGTTTCAGGTTTTGTGTATTGTCTGACATTTTGTGCAATCCGATCTCTTCCAGGTCGGATAATTGTGACTTTACCGTAAATAGACAATATTTACAATTTAGAAACTTGTGACAAAAAACTACTCATTAGAGTTATAAAAAGAATCATAACAAAATTTTATGAATCTCTAGAAATTCTTAAAACAAACAACTAATTCCAAAATAAATAATACTTTCTCAAATATTTCGAACAATCAAAGTGTGTTCGTACATATATTTAAGCATTTATATAAGCTACTTTTAATTGTAATCATTTTGTTTGATTTTCACAATGAACAGTTATTGAATTATTAATCATAGAGCTTTGTAAAGCACGAAGTATTAACATTCGAAAAAATTCCTGTGCTTTTGAAATTCGTATGTTCATGAAATTCTTTTCTAGAAGTATGTAGATTTTTATTACCAAAATACGTTTCAATGCTAGATTGGCTTTTCATTCCAAAATACATTTCAATATTAGTAGGCGTTTCATTTCCAAAATACGTTTCAATATTAGTTGGCGTTTCATTTTCAAAATACATTTCAACATTAATTGGCATTGTACAATAAAGATAAAAGCTAGTAGTATGTAGTATAGTGCATCGTAAAAATATAAACACATTTTTAGACTTTATTTTAGAAGAGAGGTATTGAATTACTCTGCTCATAAAAGTTATTCCAGTCATCCACGTGAATATGCAGTTATCAACTGTTCTATTACTATATCAAAATAACAGTTATGCATTGAATTATTTAAATGCAGGCTATAATGTTTAAATTGGTTGTTACGGACATTCTAATTTGAATAACAGAAACAGATTTCTAAGAGGAAAAAAAATTCTAAAATCATCTAACTGTAAATCTTTTCGTAAAACTGTCCATAATTTTGGAATTTAAATCAAAATTTTGATTTACCCCTAAAAAAAGGGAATCGGATGTTTGAACTGGGTAAAATAATATTTGTATATACCTCATTTTACGCTATATTTTTTCTAATTTTATTTTTTTTAAGTGCGTTGATCGTTGTATGGTTTGTACGCAGTCACTCGCATTCTAAAATCTTTCAACAACAGCTAAAAGTTTCCATTCGATTGAAAATTTTCGTTTATAACACCCATCTACTAATGTTTGATAGTGTGTTTTGCATCTGATGAATTGTAATGCTGTTGTTATAAATCTTCACCGGTTTCACATTCATTTTTTCACAGCCAAGAACGTAAGCTTATAATACTTGGAAATTTTAAAAACAAACTCCAGCATTTCGTAATTTCCATCATGCCACCGGTGTAGAAATATGCAGCTTGTATAGTCTAATAGTTCTATAGTCTATCATATACACATATTGTTTATCAGAGACTAATTGACAGCAAGGCTCGTGTACTAAAGCGGCCGCCAAAAAAGATCTGTATAATTTTACAGATTACAGGTGAATATCTGTGCTAGAAGCAGAACTGGAAAACTATCTACAAGATTTCCAGCAGTTAAGTGAATAAATAAAAAACTTCTTGCACTATTCTAGAAACTATACCAGGTTCGATGTTGACACAGGATATTATTTCCCTAATGTAATTGCATGTACGATCATTTTAGGTTTTGAAATCTCTATCAATATAATATTGCACTGATTATAAACGTTGAATATATGAAATATTAATATAATATTGTATTGATTATTAACATTGATTACTGTAATTATTCTATCAATAATTCTTGTCAATGTATTTGTATCATAATAATTAACCATTTTACTTTTTTAGCTTTGAAAGCTGTGATTAAAACATGCAATTTCTCCAATAAAGTAATTTGTAATGGTAATTACTGTTCAAAAAAGCTTACAAAGAAAGGATTTACTTTGACATTGTCTATTTTATCTCTTTTTCGTGAATTAGTTTGCGAGGAAAACATAAATTGATACAATAGCACGAAAAGATTGTTATTCAGCACTGGGGATTTATTACTTTCACATTTGAGATCAAGAAATGATGTGGTCAAGCACAGTAACCACTTATTACGAACCTGCTCTCTTGTTCCTATTCCAGTTTATTGGAGCACGTAGAGGATTGTTTTTTCTTTCAAGAATGTATCAGTGATCGTCTACTACCCTAATAGCCTAAATGTGACCAAAATGTGAAAGCTCCGTGACAGAAATGCAACTCTTACTCTCTACACTGCAGTCAGGTAACGTGGAAAATGAGTCGTATCCACGTCACCGTGAAGTCGATATGTCCCGTTTTGTGACAAGATGCAAATGACTCAAAAATCAGTCACGGTGGCTTTACAGTGAAGCCACGAAGTGACGAACCGTTGAGAGTCATAACGTGACAAAATAAAGATGCTATCTTTTGGTCACCATTGTGACTGTGACGTCACATCCGCTAACTGTGCTATTAGGGTAGCTATATATGCCGCCGGGATTTCAGTTGCATATGTCTGTTTCCCTGCTAGTCTCTGATAAGCCAACAAAAGATATGGG
The DNA here is from genome assembly GCA_963931845.1 of Maratus michaelseni. Lineage (NCBI taxonomy): Eukaryota > Metazoa > Arthropoda > Arachnida > Araneae > Salticidae > Maratus > Maratus michaelseni. The sequence goes on from OZ007597.1 coordinate 276,123,001, forward strand.
CAAGTTGCAAAAATCCATTTACCCATCCAAGTGTGTATATATTTTTTTCTTTTACAACGCAAATATTAACATAACTTTTATCTGCACATATTTTGTTTATTGACAGTAGCATTCGTCCAGCGATTTTTTTTTTCAAATTCCTTGAAGCTTGTTTTTTTGGGGGGGAGCTTCACGGAAGCAGCGTCTATGACTGTGCGTGGGAGAAAGAATTGCCTGTTCTCCTGTTATGAAGGGCATTCGTCGAGAGGTATGCACTTCTTGCGATGCCACACTGTGCCGGGAGGACAGTAGCATCCCGGCCGACATGGCTTGCGACACATCTTGTCCCTCTTCGGCTTCTTGCATGTCTTGCGACAAGCAGGAGCGCAGCTCATGTATTGCTGACCGTTGCCACAGCGAATACCTGGAAGGAAAAAAGATAACAATGTTATATAGAGAAATGACTAGAAAATAAATTACCCATCATAAACATCTTTAACGTTGATTAATGTTGTTGAAGGTGATTTTCCAAAATAGGAGTTGATTGTCATGTTCACAATCCCTCAAAGCCATACATTCCAAGCAACTTTCCTCAATATGACAGTTATTAGGTTCATCTAATAAAGTCAAATTAAAAATAATTAAGTTCAGAAGATAAATTCAAATTAATGTCCAAATGAGGAAATCCAGAATTACATTTAGATCATAAAGTTTAATCGTTTTTCCTCAGTATGACAGTTATTAGGAAATTCAGATCATAAAGTCAAATTAACTAATTATGTTTAAACTATAAGTGTCGAAACAAGAAAGTCATGATTATATTTAAGATCATAAACTGTAATTAGCATCCAATTTAGAAATGACTGTGGGTGATGCAATTGGGCTGGGGGCAAAGCCTATTGCCGCCTTAAGACCACACCAACCAATTAAATAAAATGGCCCGTCCATATTTGATTATTTCGCCCCCTGACGGAAAATATTGCCAGCTCAGATTTATAAAAATGAACTAGCGCGAAAATGATCAGATTTTGTAGATTTGAAATGACTACTAAACATACGGCTATGTAGGTCACGAAATTTAACATTCATGGCTCCCGGCTATAGTTAGAAGTGAATAATAGGGGATGCTCAAGAAAAATGTAGGGGAGGCTCATGTTTTTTTCTCTCTCTCTGACATATGCACGCACAAACACATACACTCACACACAGATATATATTATCAAATTATTATATAGAAAGATACATTAGTGCATATTCATATTGTAGGCACTATGTTTCTTATTAAATTGTTGGTAATAACTTCATTTTATACTAAGAAAAGAAAAGGCTGCAGAATAAAAAAATTCCAGCGTATAACTAGTGTATAATTATACCGGTGAAATAATAAGTGAAGATGTCAGCAAGTAAATAAAAAGCTTACAGTTCACCTGTTTCCTAATGAATTGCAACCTTTAATTTTACTCAATATTCCCTGTCCTTAAGGATTCTAAAGTTGTATTTTATATGATAAAAAATATTAACAAAATCAAGGATGTATTTTGCATTTTCAAATTATTATTGTTTTTAAAACACTTATTTAAACTAATTTAAAACATTTATTTGCAGTTGTTATACATATATTACAATTTAGTATTTGTGCTAAACTGTAAAAGGACCCCTAAACTAAGTTTGATTTTTGAACAGTTTCATTTGGTGACTTTGAAATCTTTCCCAGGGGAGGCTCAAATTTTTTATGGGGGACTGAGCCCCCCTGGCATCCCTCTAGCTACGGCTCTGGATCGAACTCGCGAAGATGCTAAAGACGGAATGGTCAAATAAACGTGTTCGGTCCATAAAGAGGTTCCCGAGTTAAATTATGATCGTCTTATTCAATCTTGCCAAGGCATTACATGTACATTCCAAAAAAATTCACAATTTTTTTTTTTACTTTATTAAACTTTGTTTTAATTAACTAAGTGACGAATTAAGGGTATAGTTTAATGACAGATTGTTGATTCCCGGGAGTTGTCTAGATTGTGCTGTAGATATCGTTTAAAAGTTATATAGATTTGCCGAATTTCATTTTCTGTAATGTTCTAAATTAGGAGTAAAACGTCCATTAGTGTAAGTAAAAACATTGTTATATTGCAGGTACTAGCATAGTTTTAATACTGTTTCAGCTTCATTTCACGAGTTTAAGTTAATCGGAAATCAACACTCTTAATCAACAGTCTGTCAACATATTTTAAGACTAACCGTGTGTAGATCCGAATCCTTATTAATTAATGATTCTTATTCATTTTTCTTAGGATTTAGTCTTAAGAATTCGACGAAGTCTAACAAATAAAATCAAGAAATGTTTAAAAAAGGTATGTATTATGAAACAAGAACGAACAAGTTGGAAATTGTACGTTAAACGTGACATAGGAGGTGCGTTCGTTTTATAACTAGTTTCACAATGTAAAAAAAAAATCATCCTCATTATTTCAGTGAAATGAATTATATCGTCTGCTAGGAGCGAAATGAGCATGCCTTTTTTTTTTCTTATTACGCATGCCACGTTTACAAATGCAATTTTTTTTTCACCATGGAGATCTTGCTTTGCGAATGATTACCTCCATGGTTTAATATTTTTATGACTCACGATGAACGAATCGCCTGTGTTTATTGACGCTAATGGATTGAGATATTCGGCTGTTAACGTAATTTCCACTGAAGTTATCTCAGAATGTATACATTGTTGAATGTAACTCATCTCTCAAACAAACCATTTTTGTGAACGATCTTTCTAAAAATGTAACTTTTATGCCATTTTATTCGAAAAAATAATTTCGAATAAAAATGGCCGCTTGGCCTATGAAAAAAGATGGGGTTAGCCCGTATTTGTTTTCCTGAGCCACATGACTCGCGCTTTTATTATATACATTACGTACGATAGGATTTAATAGAATAAAGAAAACTTTTATTAATATATTTTTAAGTTTTGATTCGATTTTCATAAAATTTCAAATGACGCGACAAAATTCTGCAACGATAATATATATTAAATTTCAAACCATTCGGTTAGGTAGTTTTTGCGCTGTTATATGCAGACAGATGGACGGACCAGACGACGACTATAGGTGCTACGCATTTATATAATTACGAACGCGCCTAAAAATGCACGGCAAAGGATTTTCCCCCATAGATTGTAATTTAATAGAATAATTTTGCGCGTCCTATAAACGAACTATAAATACTAAATTTCATATACTTCGCAGAAAGCATGTCGTAGTCCATAAGAGTGTGATGCATTTGAATTTAATTATGTTGGAAATTTCGTAACATCATTAAAATACACCGCAAACGATTTTTCCTATAAGCCATAATGTAACGAAATTATTTTGTGTGCCACTGTAAACGAAAGTTAAATGCTACAATGGAGAGCAACAGAACCAACTTTTTCCCTTTCAACTCTAAGATCGCTTCTTGTCACAGTCAGACTATACAGGGTGTCCCACAAATCCGTCCCCATTTCAAAAAATCATTAAAAATTAAGAAACTGTATCTGAATGCGTTTGCATCATAAGACTGATCAAAGTGTCAACTTTTTCTGGTAAAAAAAATACGTATGAAAGAAAAAATAGTTTTTTTTTAATACAGCATTATTTAAATTTTTATAAGCAATTTTTAATTGAGATAATTTGCCACAAGTTGGTTGATGGTTGATTGGGGTTTTATGGCACAAAGTCCCTTTAGGGACATGCTGCGCCAAAAAAAAAGATTAAATTATGTACGTCAAATTGAAATATAAAAACTAAAAAAGAAACAAAGCTTAATGAGAGAATTATCTGGATGGGGTTACCCATCTAGATATAGTCATACATTGTATAAAATAAATAGCGCGAAAAAAAAAACATTAGAATAAAAATGCGAAATTAAAATTTAAAAATGAATTAAACTTTATCAGAAAAACAAAATGAATGAAAGTAACACATTTAAATGAAAAGAGTGATTGATGACAAATGTATAATTAAAAACATTCAATGAAAATACAGCACAATGTCTAAAAAATATAAATATAAGTTTTCACAATTAAAATAGAAAATCTTTAAAGTAACAGTTGGTAAACTGGTCAAAGTTTCAAGCAGAAATCTATTTAAAATCATGTAGGTTCAAATACCTCAAAAACAGTATTATCATCTTCATCATTTGAGTCAGAACTGTAAGACTCAGATTCCATGTTTTCCTCTGCATAGTGCAGCAGCCGTTTGGAATCCTTTGTAGTAGGAAGCGGTGTATCGAGACAAAATTTCTTGTTGTTTTTGCCCTTCACAGTTTTCCATTGTGAAGAGGCTTGGGTTGAAGTTTTCTCTCTCTGTGTACATGATTTGGGTTTTGCTTTCTGTGTAGTGGAAATAGGTTTTTTCAAATTGTTTGCAGATGAAACAGAGGTTTGACCTGTATCATCTTTAATGAACTGGTTAGATTGACTATTATAATATTCTATTTTTACAGGTTCGGATGATGGTGGCAAAAGTTTTAGTGCAGGCATAGGTCTTATTCTAGCAGAAGCACCAATATTACGGGTTTTTTTCTTCATAGTGCTGGTTAGTGTAACAGATGAATCATTTGGTGGTAAAGAGAATTCAGTTTGGGTGCTTATATGTTTTAAGGATTTTATTTGTTGCTTGAGTAAACTAGAATAGGAGACTCTTACAGATGGTGTTCTAGATTCGACCAGTTTTCGAGCTTCAGGATAAGAAAGTTTCTGAGTGATTTTGATGGTAAGAATTTCTTTTTCACGTATCCAGTTTGGACAAGAGCAAGAATATGCTGCATGGTCACCCTTGTAGTTTATACAGCGTTCAGATTTTTCACATGAGTTACTCTCATGAGTTACTCTCATGGCCGGCTTCTGAACATCTTGCACATGTAATAGATCCACGACAGGTAGTTTTACTGTGGCTCAAAAAAAAAAAAAAAAAAAAAAAAAAAAATATCCGACTTTTTAACAAGTCCAATGGTGCAAACTGCACTCCGATATGACAATTTGTTAATACTTTAGTGATTTTTTAAAAACGGACGGACTTAATGAACCAGTGTTGAATTCAGGGGAGGACATTTCCCCCCCGAAGCATTGAAATGTTTCCCCAGAAGATTTGAAGTTTTATGCTTTTAATGGTTAAAAAGTGCAATTTCCCCGCCGGAACACTGTAATGTCCCCCCCCTCCCCCCGAAACCACAGTAATCACTCCGAGAAAAGTGTCTGAATTCAACACTGTAATTAACACCCTGTATTTTGGAGTCGCAATGAGAAATAGAGAGTAAAAAAATATCTTAATTAAAAAGAGAAATCTTCTCATGTATCGAATGTATCGATATTTCACGGCTCATATTTTTTAGACATCAATATCGAATGCATCCAACTAGTTAGTTGAGGTAAATAATTTTCTGATCTTACCGTCGCAGCCAGTGGCGCTCCTCCACTCCGGCGAGAGTTCTTTTCCCGCCCGAGCGCAGTGCCGGGCGTACGCCGTCAGAGATTCGCAGTAGCAGCGGTCCCTAGGACGACACTCGCCCGCATCCAGATAGCAAGAGCTAGAAAAAGAGCAAATTATAATAACTATGCTTCTTAAGACAAAAAAGTAATTAAAAACATAAAAAACTGATATAAAATGGCATAAGAAATTTACTTGTATTTATTCAGTTCCTAGGGCAGAAATTATTTTTATTTTTTAAATATAGAACCAACACTCCCTCCAACCAGATTTTTTTAATGCATTCTAGATAAGTGCATAGATATTCCAGACCGATATTTAGTAATAGGCGTCAACAGGGCTGAAATTATTATTTTTTTAAATATAGAACCAACATTCCCTCAACCAGATTTTTTAAATGTATTCCTTTTCCGAGATAAGGGCATTGATATCCCAGACCAACATTTAGTATGGAATATCCACATAGGTGTTAGCAAGGCTGAAATTATCTTTTTTCTTTTAAATATAGAACCAACACTCCCTCAACCAGATTTTTTTTAAATGTATTTCTTTTCCAAGATAAGTGCACAGATATCTTAGACCGACATTTAGTATCGAATATATACATACAGGGTCGGCGAACCTTTTCACATCCGCGGTCAAATTTTTCCAAAAAATATTTTACACGATCATGACGTGCCAACAACCAACGTCGAATCTAGACAAACTCAGCTAGTCTAAATGCATGCATTTCGTCCAATATCACTATATTTTCACTAAGAACCTGAATCTATAACATGCCGGTGCCATCCCTACACATAGGTATTAGCGAGATTGAAATTACCTCCTGCTTAAATAGTGAAACTCAAGGGGTCAGCCACAAAATCAAATAATAATACTAAATGAATAAAAAAGTTCTATTTTGCTTCATATATATATATATATATATATATATATATATACGCATTTATTTTTTGTAGTACAGGTCTTTCCATATTTTCAATATATAAAAAGGATATTTTCAATAGCAAGAATACTAATACAGAAAATTCCCTTCCTTTTAGACCAAACAGGACTTTCCTGTTTCCAGTGATATGTGGAATGTTTCTCTCTGTTTGCATAAAATAAATTCTTAAAATCAGCTCCTTCTTTGTGAAATACCTGTAGTTCATGCTGTAGAAATTGATGTTGTCGCCACTTTGGTCCAAACATTTATTCCAGCGGGAGACCGAACATGCTATAGTCGTAAAACATTCTTGCCACAAATTGTTGTAACGGTAAGTAAGGTCTTGCGCTGCTTCAGATACGTCCAAATGTTTTATAGGGAGGTGTTTTTTCGGTGTTCCAAACAGATGGAAATTTGAAGGGACGAGATCGGAACTGTACGGATGCACAGAGACGAAATTCCTCAGGCCATAACCCAGAAATAAAAATTACACTCTTTCTGCGCACAAGTTTGCTTAACTGTATAACATTGTCCTTAAAGTATTCTTAGCTTGCCTTTATTGCGTAAGTAAAGCGCTGCGTAACTTTATTTTAGCTCATAACCATTCGTGATGATGAATATTTTGTAAATTAATAATCTTCATTGTTCAAAGTGTTACACTGAAAATTAACCTTTTCTGGCGGTAATTTTTAGTGTTTTGTGGTGGACTGTGTTTCGGAAAAGATGAATTAGCAAGTCTTAATCGTAAGCATTCACGAATTTTTGAAAAAAGCCTCCCGAGAATGAGTCATTTCATATTTCTTTAGATACCTTTATGAAAACAGTTTGAAACCAAACCGAATTTAGTCGAATTAATAAATAAGGGAAACTATTTGAAATCTTACCTTTAAAACGTGATTAATTTCAATTGTTACTTTTTGCTATTTTGAAAGAAAATGCCGTTTTATTATTTATTTTACTTAATAAATGCATGAAATCCCAATAAGGACAGTTTGTTGGCCTACCGTTGGCAGTTTGTGCAAATCGTTGGGAAGTGGTACGATTGGGAATGATAAGGTTTAATGGTTGGCAATTGACAGGTGAAGAGATTTGGCCCTCATACGGTTCGTTGGCTAATGGTACGGCAAAGGTCGGCCATCTCTTACTGTGGGTCAACGTGGCATGACAATTAGCCATCGTTGGCTCAACCCTTTTGTGCTACTTGGGATGGCTTTAATTTTGTAATGAGATTTATGAAATTACACAATATGGTGCTTGTGAACCCTACTTTTCATAAAATACTGCTCCCCCCCCCCCCCCCCACACACACACGCAGTTATTTAATAATGCAATTTTCTGTTCTTATTTAGCTTGTGTTCGAAGAAAACTCTGAAGAGCAGAAAAAGTTCGGAGTTTTGGCCTAGATTTTGGAGAAATTCGCCACTGTGGGATGGTGTCTGAGAATCTCTCAATTGATACCATTGATGGTAAAACAAACGTTTGGAACACAATGACGACTATGTGAAATCGTATCATCTACATAGCATACTGCAGTTTCATATTTATACTCTTTCACGTTTCGGAATAAATTATATCCAACTTAGTTTTATATTTTTCTCTAAATATATATATATTTTTAACACTTCTTCAGACTTAAAAGCTGTAGATATCGGAAAACTTTGTTTGTTTTATAAATAAAAATGGAAAACTTACTTGTAATACGGAATAGCACTGACTGTTTTGTGGCAGGGCTTGAAAACAGTCGACTTGAGGACGTTGCACTCTCGAAGAGCCCTCACATGTACGTCGGGATTGCGTCTGCGCACAGCCGCTTCAGGTGAAGTAGAAGATGTTGTTGTTTTGCAGCGTTTCATGCGACCGACCTGAAATTGCACGTCATGGACAAAATACAATTAGTGACAAGTAGAATTAATTATTGAAAAAAAAAACTGCTGAAAAACTGACTTAAAGACATGAAAACACATTAAACATTACATTTTAACAGGACCAGATATTGACTTTTGGATGTCCTGAGAAAGGGCATAAGAAAAAGGGAGAGGGGAGGACGAGTATACATTTTTAAATTCAATAGCAATTGTACGTTTTAATGTCATAAACAGACTAAGTTACTGTGTACAGATTATAAAAATATTTTTCATTTAACATATTCTTAAACTTTTTTGAGGAATGTTTAAAGGAAAAAAAATCTGATTTACGTATAACAGTACGAGTATGCGTCACAGCATGTATTCATATTAACAATAAAGCCGGAAGAAATACATTTTAAATCACATGGCATCTAAATTAAAGTTAGCTTTCTAAAATATACGAAACGCGACACATTTGCAAAACCTATATTTGTCCTCAGAAACAACAACAACAAAAACAAAAACTAGACGAATGCGTAGAAGTAATCTAAAACGCAAAGAAGTTATGTTGATTAACTATGACAACTGCGATACGATTGGTGCTGTGTCATTGATACGATTGGTGTTATGTCATTGATACGATTGGTGCTGTGTCATTGATACGATTGGTGCTATGTCATTGATGCATTTGGGTGATACTATTAAGTTTAAATCAGTTTAACAGTTTGTAAAAGAGTTTATAATTTTTAGGAACAAAAATATTTTTATGATTTAATAATCAGATATTTCAATTGTACAACAAAAAAAGTATTATCAATATTAATAATGGAATTCTACTACATTTTTTAACTTTATCTACGAATTTAGGGGCTCTGGGCATGTGCCCCTTGTCTTTAACCTCGTCCTGCATAGGAAAATATGACACAACTAAAAATATCATGTTCTTGCTCACCCTCCACGAGTCACCAAATCGGTCAGGAGAGTCGGCCACTCCTCCGCCTTTCTTGACGAAATCATCACCGGGATTGCCGTTGTAGTTGCCGCAGAGACCGCACAGTTTTCCGCGGAATATCGGCGGCACAGTGACTTCTAGGTAACTGCTGCCGTCCCACAAGACTCGAACACCTGTAACACAAAAAGATTTATGAATTTAAATATTCTGTATATACTTCATAAATGTTTGCGACTTCAGGCGAACCGCAACAATCTTAAAAAAATGTGTAATTAAAACAGTAATTTAACAAAAGTAATATAACAAAGCAATGTAACAAAGTTAATTTTATCAGTAGGATTGAACATTTTTCACGGAAGAAATGTTGCTAAAAATTCTTAACACTACTATTTCTAAACAATAAACATCGTGGTAGATTCCTATTGCAAATGTTTCAAAAATAGGCCGCAAAGTTTTTTGTTTGGAAATAGTAGTGTAAGAATTTTTTGGTGCCAATTTTTTCTGCGACAGTGATTCAACCTTAAAAAGAAAGTAACAATTATATAATAAGTACAAAACATTATTATATAACAATGCAGAATTTCCAAGTTTTAAAGGGAAAAAGAAACAAGAGATTTTCCCTAATAAATCAATCTTTTGCTCAATGCAAAAGCCTTATTTTCTTTTACTTGTAGAAATATATATTATGCAAATTCAATTAATTTGAAATAATGTTTGAATAGTGTTGAAGATTGAGTAATGCATACAACACTGTAGCATAAATAGGACTACATGTAAAAAGAACTTTTGACTAAGAAAACGGCATTCAAAATGTTTTAACGTAATTTAAATTAATTATAAATAAGAAAACATATTTTCTCCTCCCATGAAAATATACAAAATGCCAGAGAACGTCTTGAATGCTTTTTACGCACATTTCAATTAATCTTATGAATATGGATTAATGATTGTGTTTTGGGTCCATTTCACACCAGAATTTTTATTTAAAACTATTTAATATATTTATTTAGCTTAGCTTTTATTTAACTTACTTTATGAGGAAATTTCTGGTCCGAATCGAAATAAATAAATTATAAAATGGGTCAATTATAAAGCCATTTAGGGTAGGAAGGTTATTGACCGGGAGGCGGCAGCACAAACAATCACCTCATCGAGTTCACGGCTGAAATTCTAGAATTAGTTAAAATTCGATTCGCATATTAAAACGCAATCGGTCTGCCAAGTCATATCTTGATGGAAAACACGTGAAAACCCGATTTTAGCGGTTAACTCGTAGGTTTACCGTTGTGTTTTCCTGGACCCAAAAGTATGATAACATGGAGAACTGAGTGCAGAAAACACAATGGTAAACCTACGAGTCAACCGCTAAAATCGGGTTTTCACGTGTTTTCCACCAAGATATGACTTGGCAGACCGATTGCATTTTAATATGAGAATCGAGTTTTAACTAATTCTAGAATTTCAGCCGTGAACTCGATGAGGTGATTGTTTGTGCTGCCGCCTCCCGGTCTATTAACCATGTAAAAATAATTGTTAAACCGGCATTTGGTCTGCTTACCCATGTTGGTTCTCACCAAGACGTTTCTGTCTTCCTGAAACACGGTCAAGACGCCGAGGTCCACGTAAGGCAGCTTTACGGGCTTGTGATTGACGTGGATCTTCAGGTACTGGCCCAAGCGAATTTTCGTGCCGTTGGCCTGCATTATAAAATATATAGAGAAAATAAGTAAAGATTGTTACATAACAAAAAATATATTTCGACAAGAACGAAAAAATCATGCTTCAAGCATAGATTATAAAACACTTTCCAACGCACGCATTTAGAAAAATGTAACGAAACTTCACCGTTTAATAAGGTGAAATATGGTGTCTAAGTAAACAAGGTCCAGGTCAAACCGGGTGGGGAGACCTACTTTTCGGCCTAAGCTCAGCAGGTTTGTTTACCTAATTGTACTGAACATTACTAAATTATACTTTCTGATATTGATCAATAATTATACTATGTAATACTGAGACACAAATTCTGAAAATACAAGATTCCAAAAATACAAATTCTGAAAATACAATTTACCAATCCAACTGAGCAATACTAAATACTGCCATGTGATACTGAGCAATAATACTACCATGTAATAATACTGTAACATTCTGAAGTAGATAATAATAATGGATAGAAGTATATTAAATGAACAATAATGAATGAATAATAATACTAGAGTAAACAATGATAAATTAGGCTAAAAATACCAAATAACACTGTGTGATGCCATTAAGAACAACTAAATTGTTAAGGTTAGAGTTTATGTAGTGGTGTAAAGGTCCTTGTGAATATTAGAAGTGCAATTTGAAAAACGCATAACACATTTGAAAAGCCGATTTCTTCAACTATCATCTACAGTCGGAAAAACATCCTAGTTATTTTGTGTAGCCATGTATATGATCTATAAATTTGTATATCTATACTACATAGTATGTTCAATTTTAGTTCAGTTAGGAAACGCATTGACATAATTGAAAATTCTCCTCCAGCAATTTCCGTTAATAAACGGAAATGTACTCGAGGATTTTTTACACACGCCAGGTGATATGAAAAAAAAAAAAAGTTAAATTTATAAACGCGTACCACAACAGAAAAAGCACTTCCAGCAATTATTGTCCATGTACAGTACTGTAACCGAATGCTTTTAGTGTGCCCCTGTAAATGAACGATGAACGGTACTGCATACCCTATTCTATAGAAGCATCTTGTAGTGCACTTTTGGATATAATTCAATTTCAATATGTTTGAAATAGTTTAAAATCATTAAAATACACCGCAAAAGATTTTTCTCCATAAACCGTTGTGTTATTTTGAGTATCCCTGTAAACGAACTAATAACGCTACACACTTCATCTTCACTACCGAACATGCCATAGTAAAGCTCAATAACACATTTCAATTGCATGGCAACCCGAGTACATTTACGTGATTTAGAGCACGGGCAGACAGACAGACAAACCGGATCCATAAACACTTTTCAACTTTGTTGGAAATTGTTAAAAAAGAACACATACACATACTCGTTAACAAGTTTAAATTCCAGGTATGACAAGCTGACAACATTGGCAAAAACTACACAGCAAATTCCCAATACACATTAGGAACACATTTGGAACACTTTCATTCAAAAAAAGTGTTCCAGTTACCTTAATGTGTATGGTTGTGTTCCCTTAATGTGTTCCGAATATGCTCCGCTATAAAGAAAGTGTTCTGAAAGTGTACCGAAAGTGTTCTGCTCGGGATATCAAATCTGAACTTGGGAACACATTTGAGAACGGATTGGGAGCACATTTGGGCACACTTATGAAATCATCGCTTTCAAAAAGTGCGCTAGAAAGTGTGCTTAACAAAAGAAGTGTTCTCAAAAGTATTCTAAAAATTATTCCAAAAAGTGCGCTTCAAAGTATTCTAAAGAAGGTGACAAAATAAGTGTTCTGGAAAGTGTATAAGGATTTGTAGTGTATTCGGCTTTCTGGACGTGCCCATAGTTACAAAAACTCGCAGGTTTTTTGCCAAAAATGGGCTTTATATACAATGTTTACAATCATCTTTCCCTGAATAAAAAAGTAATGGTTTTAGATGAAATTGTAGACTTAATTGTTATAAAATTAATGTAAAGGATGAGGATCCATAGGGTAGGTTTATGCCCCCCCCCCCCCCCAAAAAAAATGGTGTAAGAAAAAATTGTATTCCACTTACGTAATAAATGTATAATTTTAAATTCAATTATAGTACTTTGAAGTTTGGGAAACATTTTTACCTAATTTGCGGGATTTCTATATCGTTAAGACCTAAAAACTTCATATGTGTTTGTAGTTCTTTTTAAAAAAAATGTTTGTTTTTATATAAGATAGGTGAGCCAAAGAAAGCCAGTGTTTCTAAGGTAGCCCCCCTCCCCCCCCCAAAAAAAAAATAAAATAAAAATAAAAATAGAATTAATGTCATTTTTAATCACAACATGGCGCTACTGCTTTGAAAATCATGTATCTGCAGTGAAAGTGACTGAATTTGAAGAGATCACCTTGACGGTCCTCTTTTGTAACGAGTGATTTCACTTTTGAGGTGTAGTCGTTCTGATTTCCATGTAAGAAGATATTTTAATTTACACGTGTTTAAATTCTTAGAATTTTGAGTTAAGATACGTTTTCTGAAAGATTATTTATTTCTCTTTAACCATATTTACTCCAATTCACAAATATATATATATATATATATACCGGGTGTCCTAAAAAGGACTGACTGATTTTAAAATTCAATAACTTACAAACGGTGACAGATATTTAAAAAATTCTTGCAGGAGAGTGATGTACGATGTCAGGAGTTTTTTTACTGCGATTCCCGGTTTTAGTTTGAATTTTCATCAATAGATGGCGCGGAGAGCAATAGGCACTCAGTCGAGACCAAAACTGAAATCAGGAGGTTACATGTATGGAGTGGGTCTCTTTCACCAATACAATTTTTGTTAGGGCACGATTCTGAACTGAGACGGTATGACTTCAATATTGTAGGCAGGGAGAGTCAGAGCAACTATAGGAAAAAGTATTGTTTCCACGAAAACGACTTCTACCAAATAGAAATGTATAACGACAATGTTCAAAATATCAATTTTTTTTAAACTTGTTACATTCCAAGAAGGATAAGGTTTTTTAAAAATGAGTGTCTTCTTTATTCATCAATTTTTTTTCTTTCTAAGACTTTCCAGCACAATTGAAAAGTGTTTATGCACTTGGTTTCTCGGCCGGTCTCTCCATGCTCTAACTTGTGCAAATATATTCAAATTGCCATGTATGTATCTGATATAGTATATTGAGGTTTACCATGGAGTGCTCTGTATTGAAAACGAATTTTGTAACAATTATAGTTCGGTTACAGGGGCACTTAAAAGCATGCCCGTTTTATTGTGGTCAGGGGGATAAATCCTCTGCACTGTATTTTAATGATGTTACACTATTTCAAACTTATTGAAAATAATATATAGCACTAAAGTGCACTAAAAGATGCTTGCAATCGAATATTGCATGTGTAGAACTTTTAATTCGTTTACAAGGCCACCCAAAATAGTTTCATTGCATGGTGGTACATGGGAAAAAATCGTTTACGGTGTATATTAATGATGTTACACCGTTACAAACATAATGAAATTGATTTACATTTATGAAGTGGACATGTTTTCTGTACAATATGGAGTGTAAAGCATTTATCATTCATTTACAAGGCTACGCAATTAATTCTGTTACATAATGGCCTACGGGGAAAAACGGTTTGATGCGTATTTTAATTATGTTACAGTATTTCTAATATAATGAAACTGATATACCGAGGTTTACTGAAAGATACTTGTTGTATAATATGATGTACATTTTTCGTTCATTTACAGGGACACGCGAAAGATTTCGTTTGAAGTACTGTATCAGGAATACTGTCTATAGGCGATAATTGCTGGAAGTGCGCTTTCAATTATGGTAAGCAGTTAAAAAAACATTTTTGCATACTACGTGATGTGTATAATGCTATAGATCATATACAGGGCTACACAAAAGAATTCGTGAGCATTACCAACTATGAGCGTGAATTCCAGAAAAGAGTTTTTTATTCGAGCTATGTTATGCATTTTAATGATATCATTTACAGGGCCACGCAAAGAACTAAATATATGGCCGCCGATGGATGATAATTTCTGGAATTGCTATTTCAGTAATTTTTACCGTGTTTTTTGCCTGAATTAAAATTTAGTTTTATATTTGGCATGTAAAAAATTTGTAGGTAATATACAGGACTGTACAAAAGAATTCTAATATGTTTCCGTCTATTACTAGAAACCTCTGAAGGTGAATTTTCAACTGCATTATGTATTTACTTATTAAACTAAACTTTAGAATACTATGTAGAATATGTACAGTTTTATAGGTCATATACAGGGCCTTTCAAAAAAAGTGGAGTACTTTTTTGGCTATGGGTAGTAATTACTGAAATCTTGTTTTAAAATGTGTTATGCGTTTTCTAAAATGTTTAATTAGATATATTCTTTCATCTCATGAAATGGTGAACTTATTGTGGCGTTTTTAACGCATGGCGAAGTAAAATTAGAACGAATTATTTTGAGTTGCGGCAATTTCCTTTTGCATTCTTAGGGTTTCGTTCATCTCACGAAACCTTATTACTCCCGCTTCGTTGTTTGTTCATCACAGAGGCGGTTCTCAGAAACTATTTAACTTACAGATCTGAAGCTTTGTGTACTTATAGCTGAATACCTGCTATGAAGTTCAAAATCATAAAATTTGAAGAAAAATCGTATTATTTTATATAGAAATAAAAAACCAAAAACCTATCATCCTTTACCTATTGAATTTAAACATTTTTCGTTATAGCAGTTGCCAACAATTAAAAATCCACAAAAAAATTCTTTCTACAATAATTAATTTTCTATTAAAATATTTCCACGTGAAAAATGAAAATGAAATAAGAAGTTCCACCAGTTGAAAAAAAAAGATTAATATGACGTGATATTGGTAATTAAAAGGAAATTTTCAAACATTTCTCAATAATACAAGGAGTGTAAGTATGTGTAAATACAGAAAGCAGCTTAATATGACGTCATTAGAGAATTAAAATGAAAATTAATCTGACGTCATAACGGATTTTCAAATGTTTCAGAATAATACAAAGAGAGTATCAATATGAGTAATAGAGTATAGTAAATATATAAGTTTGAGGAACATATTGAATCATGATAAAAACTCGATTATGGAATATTGGCATATTTTAAAATTTTGAAGGTCTCTATACCACATGTTTCATTTTGAAATTGATTTTTTTATATCAGATTTGGTCCAGATGACAGATATTATTATGACAGAATATAATAGCGGGCCTAGCCCGCTATCGGGGGCCAGTTCAGATATTCGAAAAAACGAGAAAAATAGACCGGCAAATTTTTACTTTATAGAAAACATTATTATTATTATTATTATTATTATTTTGGAAATGAAATTTATTTGGATTTGTTAAAGAAAGGATAAAGTGTTTTGAAAGGAATATTAAACGAAACCCTTTATGCGATCTTCGATCACACTTACTCACTTGTTATGAGAGTAACAATCCTGTTTAGAAGATTTTGATTACTTCTTCTTAAAGCATCACTTGTAAGAATTTATTTATTTATTGCCTTAATTTCAAGAACTTACACAAAAAGTCGCAAATGAAATGGATATTCAAAATATAAATAATACGTTGTCAAATGTTTCTCTCACCATTTATTTACCAGAAATACAAAGCTCTTCCGAAGATAACAAATTATTACTACAAAATAAATATATGCATACAGAAAGTGTATTATACTGTAAAAGGAAAGTTTTATGAATAATAAATCAGAATGACTATATCGATTGGATAAATGACGGTGTCACTATTTTTTATAGAGAAATTGATAATGATAACAAAGTTAATAAAGAAATAATAAGCAAAATAACAAAATAAATATTTTCAAATATTTTCGAACAGTTAAAAATGTTTCTAAAAAATAACTGATCATTAAACTTATATAGCTAAAAAAATTAACCAAACAGATAAAAAAAATTACATGGGATAAATACAAATTTGTAAAATTCTATAAACATATCAACTCTTTATAACTCATATTTAAAAGAATGTGAATGCCTCAATCCAAGGAGAAAAGGGTAAAAACCAGAAATTAGACGCGTTCAATCACATTACGATATTCTCAAAATGCCCACCATTCGACACAATCATATGTCTTAAACGGAGAACAAAATTACCACATACGTTCTGCAAAGTTCTTTCTGAAATAGCTTCGCATTCATGAGTAATGATTTGTTGTAGTTCAGTAATAGTGGTGGGATTATGTCTGTTCACTGCATCCTTTAGGTAGCCCCATAGGAGGAAATCGCATGGATTTGTAAATTACCTAAGGTATTCAACATGGCCACAAATTGGTGCAATATTTCGATGTATCGACTTGAATTTACAGTTTCCTCCAAAAAAAAAAAGGCCCAATAATTCCACTGCTAGATAAGGCTGCCCACACAGTAATTTTTTGTGAGTAGACTGATCGTGGCACGCACACATGAGGGTTCTCAGTTCCCCATATCCTCCAATTCTGTTTATTGACGAAACCATCCAGATGGAAATACGCTTCGTCAGAAAACCAAATTTGGTTTGCGTCAATACCCCCTTCATCTATCAACTGTAGCATTTCATTTGCAAAAGTTAGTCTTTTTTCTTTCATAATGATAGGAAGTGGTTCCTGCGTTTGTACTTTGTAAGGATACATTTCCAAGCATTTTCGCAGAATTTTGTGCGTTGCGGTTTTACTCACTGAGCATGAAGCTGCAATTTTACGGACCGATATTCTCGAATCTTGATTAATAACATTTTTAATAACATCTACGTTAGATCCAGTCTTGGCCGATTTATGTCGTCCAACTTTGTCTACCAAATCGTCGGCAACACTACCGGTTTTTACAAATTTCTCATACAATTGTTTAATTGTATTTGGATGCGGAGCATTCCTTACGTTAAATTTCTCTTGGAAACTTCTTCTTGTACCTATTATGCTTTGATCCAAGCGGTAGTACTCTAGTATTATAAATATTCTTTCTTCCAAAGTATAAACCATTTCCAAGATTCTTTTAAACTGGATTCAACATGCATAAAAATATACTGAAAAACTTCCTTAAAAGATCTAAAATCTTCTTAGAATTTAACAAAATTTATGAAATTTTTAACAACAACAAAAGGAAAAAAAATACTGAATCTCTTCTCCTAGTTTTAAGATGCGATGCACAAAATATTATTTAAATCAGACGATAAAAAGTAATTAAATCCAGGAAAATAAAACTTCATAAATATAAAATCGTCTGCTCTCTCACATACTGCTTATTAAATTCATGCCCAATTCTGAACGCTGTTGTTATGTTGAGGAATTCCTTATTTCCATGGCAACAACACATTTCATCGAAAATATAACGACTGAGCTCAGAATCGTGCCCTAACAAAAATTGTATTGGTGAAAGGGACCCACTCCATACATGTAACCTCCTGATTTCAGTTTTGGTCTCGACTGAGTGCCTATTGCTCTCAGCGCCATCTATTGATGAAAATTCAAACTAAAACTGGGAATCGCAGTAAAAAAACTCCTGACATCGTACATTACTCTCCTGCAAGAATTTTTTAAATATCTGTCACCGTTTGTAAGTTATTGAATTTTAAAATCAGTCAGTCCTTTTTAGGACACCCGGTATATATATATATATATATATATATATCAGATTAATAGATTTACGTCGTGCAAATGGCGACCATATGTATGTTTCCCTGAACCTCATTAACATATAAACTAGTCGTTGGGGGCCACCGTAATACTTACCCATCATGGATATGCATAATATAAAATATGAAAATAAAACATGTGTAAACTATTTATAAAATGCATTGCAATTCGAATAAAATTGTTACTTGATGACGTCCTAAACTTTAAATGCTCTGTTACTGAATTGCGTAAAAGAAACATCTTTATAACTCCAAAACTAATAATCATATTAACAAACAGTTTACTGCGTCGGATGAAGCGTCTCATTTCCAATTAAAATATATCTTTGAATTGAAATTTGGATGAAATACAGGGTCATGAAAAATCGAAGCGCGTGGAAAATAGTATTACAAATATCTCGGCTACTCATTATCCGATCGACTTCATTCTTTATGCAAAATTTATGTTTTTTTATTGTCTTTTATATTCACTCCTTAAAATAAACTTTTTCGGATAATCAACGTTACTGAAATTCAATAGGCTTCTTCTCATTATTACATATTAAGTGTACATACTAAATTTCAAGTCTCTATCTCAATTTGTTTGGGAGATAGAGCGTTTACAGACACACAGACACAGACAGACGGACGACAAACTTTTTTCTCAAAATATGTTTTTCGGAATCTCCAGTGTCTGAAACGTATAAATCCGTCAATTTTTTTTTTCTCGATTTTTAAAACGATAACAAGATTTACCCTATACTAGGTATGATAGGTAAGTAATATTACACACATCAATTCAAGTATATTTACGCGAGTTAGAGATGGACAAATGGACAGGCAAAAACTCAAAAGCAAATTCATAAACACTTTTCAACTATTTCGGCACGTGTTATTAAAAATGATATGATGAGAAAGTAAACATAATAATTTAACACATAAAATTTTAAAAGCAATTTTCTTAATGTTTCATATATTTAAAGGTTATAAATAATCAATAATGAAAAATAAGAACAAATATTACATTTTCTTTTTTTCTCATTTATTAGTTTTGGAGAAATATATCGTTTTCAGTGCAATTAAATTCGATCTAAGTCATCCTTCGAAAACAAATGACTCATCTCTGAGTCACGTGGTGCAAAATGGCCCTATTCTTACCATGTATTTTACAGACAGTTTTGCTTTGCTTTTATATTAGCTCATAAGAAAGCGAACAAAATGTAATTGCAATTTTTTTTCGACTGGGGATGGGGAAGGGCAGAATAACGATGCTCAGATTCTTAAATGTGTTTACACATCCACGCAGTTCTGAAATGATAACAGTTATTTTGAACTTACGGTATTAATTGCACATTTGTTATTTCTGGCACTAACTGGGGTGAAATTCATTAAAACAATAATAATAATAATAACAATAACATGTACATACGTAAACCTAAGCCGTCACCACCTAATGCATATATTTTCCCCCTTATGATTGGTTTTGGATGCGGATTTTCGCCGGCTTCGTTGGTCAGTTTAACAAATAAACCTCGAGGTAAACGAACATATGCTTGATGGTTCCGCTACTTTCGGCAGCGTACACCAATGCAGGCTACGGTCTCAAATCAAGCGAATATGGATTATTGCGTTTTTCTATTTCCATCCAGATTAAAATGAAAATTTTCAGCATCATCGTTTAAGTTGAGCCGATTTGCTATCCTTCCAACTTGAGTTTAATCATGGCATGGCAAAAACAAAATTTACCTTAGTTCTTCTGCAGGATCCTTTGTTATATCACTCATTCGAATATACAGCTCCTTTAAATGCTTACCAAGTATACTGAGAAAAATGACACTTTCAAATTTGAGTAAATTCATTGTGTTATGAAGCTTTTTGTTTCAAATATGATGAGCCAGTGCTTTCAATTCTGAAATACCAGAAATACTTAGAATATTGAATCCTGGACCTACTCAAAACGGAGCAAATAGAGGTCAGTTCATACTCATTTTTTAAACATGGACATACTCAAAAAGGATTAGAATCAATTCAAACTCATTTTTGAAACATGGACATACTCAAAAAGGATTAGAATCAGTTCAAACTCATTTTTGAAACATGGAAATATAGTCCAGTAGAAATAGCATTTTACGTTACAAAAATTCGGGTAGTTCTGATTTTTGGATATGTTGTAAAAGTTGACCCTCTAATAAAAAAACCAAGTTTTCGACCTTCTAGACCTTGTGCGTTTTTCGTAATATTGAAAAAAACAATATTT
The DNA here is from genome assembly GCA_963931845.1 of Maratus michaelseni. NCBI lineage: Eukaryota > Metazoa > Arthropoda > Arachnida > Araneae > Salticidae > Maratus > Maratus michaelseni. The sequence goes on from OZ007597.1 coordinate 276,143,727, forward strand.
TTCGGCACTTTTTCAATTTTTGTTAAATAACTCAATTTCAGTGCATTTTACAGAAAAAGCACTTTCACCATTTTGTAGAGCATAAAATTCTCTACAACATGCAGTATTCATGTTTGTAAATTGTCCAAATAGGGGGTGAGATATGGAGCCGGGAAAATAGGGTAAAATTTTCAAAAAGTGCAAAAATCCACAAATGACGTTAGTTTTTGCTTAATAACCTACTTTGAGTGCGTTTTAGAGACAAAAGTGTCATTATAAAGTTTGTAAGGCATAAAGTAGTCTATAAGTTTCATTTATTAGATCATTAAATATCTATAATAGACTTTAAAAATCAAAATAATACAATTTATGGTTAAAACAAAAAAATACCGCCTGACAAGTCATTAATTTAAAAACGAGCTTTTATTTTTAATATTGATTAAACGATGCAATTTATTAATTATAGTATATACAATAATAGGTAACTGTTGAATAGTTGGGGGAGGGGGGGAACTTTTAGCTAAATTATGAAGCTCTCTCCTTCTAAAGTGTTGCTTGCTCGAAATTGGGATGGTAAAATTTCAAATTGTTGCAGCATTACGAAAAATGGATTTAATAAATAACAAAGCAATTGGTAGAGTAACAGCCCCCCCCCCCCCCCCTGAGCAACTCCGGACTTTTCTACTTCTATGTTCGTAAGCGAGTCCTGCTTGTTAGAAGTAAAACTTTTAAAAGTCAATCTATATCATAATACACAAATGTGTACGTCAGTAATGTTGACGTCATAACGATGCGGGCAATAATGTTGGTTAAAATGTATGTCAGTTACAACAATGGAGCTAATTTTTCAATTAAAAGTAAACAATCGCAATATTATATCTATGGGAATAACTAAAAATAACTTAAAAATTAAATTAAAAAAATATCTGATCAAAAAATCTAAAATCTGGCTTTGAGGTGCATAACTTCAAACATAGAGGTTCCTGCTAGCTCTTGTAGTTATCTCCGCAAAGCGGTCTCTTTAGAACACAAACTTCTTTGCTTCTTACAATAAGATGGTCTTCATTAGAGGTACTCTCTAATATGCATTAAAACAATTTGGGCTTCACAAACATGCTTAAAGATACTTGATTCTTGTGAAGTATTTTTTTCAAAGAAAGGTATACAGTAACATGATAAATATATACGAAAGGGGGCATATCTTACCCGGATTGTGACAGTTTTTGTCCAGGAGAAAGCCCTGGAGTACCGTGCTTCGTTGAGGACTTCAACGGAGAAAGCACCAGCCGTGCAGTCCTTGGCTAGTACGTACTTGCAGGAGCCCTGGTAGTTGAAGTTGCGACCATCGAACGTGCGGTAATGGGGATCGCCGTACACTGTGCATACAGCATCATCTGCGGAACAGAGAAAAACATAAATTGAAGTGATACCGACTTCTAAATTTATTAATACAGTAGATGGGATTGGATGAGGGATTTTGTTAAGCATCGGCCCGCTTTGGCCATATATTGCTGTAGGAGGAATGCTTTCAGGAAGGACTTTTAAGAGGCAGCTTCACTCCGGCGAAAACACCCGCTCGCTAATGTTAATCCTATGGAGGAAATAATTTACGATATCTCGTTCGCATTTCAATATTTTTAAGTGATTTTTTTTTTTTTAATTGGATAGCTGAGAACGCTATCCAATCCATACCCTATGCACGCTCCTTTGTACTTTTTCGATTTTGATTACAAGTTTTTTTTTTTATTAAGATACGTTCCCTTTCGGAACCGGTTTCGAAAGTGAAGCAAAAAAAAAAAAAAAAAAAAAAAAAGTAAAGTTCAGCAAAATCCAATGCAAAACAGAAAAAAAAAATCATTTAAAAATATTGAAATATGAACGCGATATTGTAAATTATTTCCCCCCATAGGATTAACATTAGCGAGCGGGTGTTTTCGCCTGAATGAAGTAGCCTCTTAACCCTCCAACCCCCATAAGTATTTTTTTTTCAAATTTATCGATTGTATTATATTGTTTTCACTAAAAAAGAGTAATAAAAATACATTTTATCAAAAAATACATCTAAGGTATATAATTTGGACTGCGGGTAGCACACAAATTCAAGATTGTATCGCATCAACAAAAAATAATCAAATATTTGAAATCATACAAATATCAGTTCAACATCAGAATGGGTTATCTGGAAGTGCCTATGTTACAAATTTAAAATTTCACAGAAATGAGAAAAAAAACTATTAATGTCACTGTCTAGCGATGACCTGAGACCTTAGTAGTGAAACATAGGCCCTTCTTCTGATCTTAATGATCCTCCAATTTTGTCTTCATGCTGGGCATTAACGAGTCATAAAAAAAAGTTAAGTGAGGTAAGGAAAATAATATTATTTTTAGTGTATTGTTTTCATTTTTTTTTAATTTAAAGTAAAGAAACTTGTATAGTATGAAATTGCAATTTTTAACACTGGATCATTATCCATCATTCCACATTGGTCTTTTTCTAATAAAAAAATCCGACTTTCCAAAATTTGTAATATATGTCTTTCTACCCATTCTATATGCCACGGCGGCGGCACAGCAATTGAAAATCACTGACACCTCTGACATACTAATAGTACAACAACTAAACATAAAATCAAAAACTGTGCACGTAATTGCCAACTTTTATGCTTTTTTTGTTACTTTTAAAATTTAATAGAAATTTTTGCTTTATTTAATCACTTTACTCTAATGCTTCAATTTTCCTTTGCGACGAGCGTCACGTAAGCATGCCGTTTAAAGTGCTCGGAATATTTTAATTTAAACACCAACATTTTAGCACAGTATTTTTGCCTTATCTAATGACAGATTTTCAGCTAGTAAATTATTACGACAGTTACAATTTTTAAAATCTGGTGCCGAAGAATTAAAAGAAGTGTAAAAGCCGCTCGTCGCTTTTATTTAACTTGCCTTGTGTGTCTGTATGGCTCAATACTTGCAATCTGATTTTGTCACACTTACTGTGATACAATTGATATAACTTTTTATTTGAAATTTGTCTCCGCCAGCCCTTAAGAGGCTATTACACTCAGGTGAAAACACCCACTCGCTAACGTTAATCCTACGGGGGGAAATAATTTACGATATCTTGTTCGCATTTCATTATTTTTAAATGATTTTTTTTTTTTTTTTTTTTTTTTTTTTTTGCATTGGATAGCTGAGGTCAATCTCTATGCACGCTCCTTTGTACTTTTTCGATTTTTGTTGCAGTTTTTTTTATTACTATTATTGAGGATACTTTCACTTTCGAAACCGGTTCCGAAAGTGAAAGTATCTTAATAAAAAAAATTGCAATCAAAATCGAAAAAGTACAAAGGAGCGTGCATAGAGATTGACCTCAGCTATCCAATGCAATAAAAATCATTTTAAAATATTGAAATGCGAACAAGGTATCGTAAATTATTTCCCCCATAGAATTAACATTAGCGAGCGGGTGCTTTCGCCTGAGTGAAGTAGTCTCTTAAGGGGATAACGTTTGTCCAATAAGGGTACGTACTCGTAAATGTCATGACGTATGTGATCACATAAATGTCATTGATTGCTTCAGAAATAAGCTGATGTTCTTCGATTAAACCATGGCATGGTTGGTAAATGCACCATCTTTCAGTTCCACAGAAGTGAATGTATGTGTGTTCGATCCTCAAGCGGGCGTTGATAGATTTTTTTCTCACCAGGAAGCTGGATTTAAAATTGTATATTCATTTATTTATTTTTTTAAAAACTGGTAAAAAGTCATTACATTTATTTATTTTAAAAAAAAAAGTTATTTATTTCAATCAATTGTCTTTCAACATTTTTCTTCCTTTTTAGTACATTATAATAAAAGAACATCAAAACATTTTTTTACTTATAATTTATTTAAATATTGAAATCCGAATTTTGTTCGCAGTACCTTCCATGCAGGTGGGACAGCATTCTCCGGGATTCGTCCGCAAGCTGTATCCGGCTTTACAGGTCATCCTGGTGTTACAGGCCCGAGCAGTGCACGATGCATGTCCATCCCTACAGGAGCAGTCGGTGCACGGTTCGAGTCGCCAACGCTCGCCATCCTGAAAAAAGAAAATAATTCAGAGAACTTTGTTTATGAATTTTCGGGGAAAAAAATGGACAAATCGAAACGGAAAATATTCGTATATTAAACAAATACAATAAACGGGAAAATATATGATTTTTTTTTTTTTTTTTTTTTTTTTTTTCAGACTCATCTTAACACATGTACTCAAAGCAGAAACTTCGAACCGCAACCAAACCAAAAAACAAAAACAAAAGATGAAAAAAAAAAAAAATGCGTATATACAAATCGTAACGGAAACAAAACATTTCATTTTAATTGAACCGGAACAATAATCAGAACAAAAATATTACTGTTCGAAGCTTTGGGGCGAACCGTACGCCTTTTTATGTTTAACACTTTCCAATATAGTTGAAAAGTGGTTATGAATTCGGTTTTTCTATCCCTGCTGTAACTAGCGTAAATATGGCCAAATTGCCATGGAATTGATATACAGTAGACTCTCGATTAATCGGGATGGTTGGGAAATGCCTCCTCCCGGATAAGCGAATATCCCGAATAATCAAATTTTCGCAAATTTTGATGAACAGTTTTGGAAAAAGGATATAAAATGTCAAATTATTATACATTAGAACATTAATACTTGTAAATTAATTAATACAAAAGAGATCGAAAACATACATTTTAATGTTGTTTAGATTTACAATTAATACAATATAAAAAAATAGAAATAGAATGTAGTTTACCTCACTATTTTGTGAAGAATGAAATAATAGTAGTCTATTTTTGTTTTTTATTCACTCTTTGACGAATTTTACTACGCAAATTTCTCAACATCATTTTTTCAGCAGGTGTGCTTTCATTCTTCAAGTAATTAAGTAACGCCTCAGTGTGTACTAATTAGAGATGAGTTCGGGCTCTCTTTTTGGAGCCCGAGCCCACCCGAACCCGACGATTTTGAATCCGAGCCCGAAACATTTTGTGTTATCAGAGCCCGAGCACAATACCAAAAAAAAAGCATAATATTTAAAAAAAAATTTAAAAAGTAATATCTCATTTTTAAAAAAATTTGTTTATGAAAATAATTTTCAATCCCCAGCACATAGTTCAGTTTTTGGAAATTTACATTTAATCTTATCAAAAGAGAAGTTTTCTAGCAAATAAAAATATATTTCCTTAAAAGGATTCTCATATTTTTCTCCTTCAACAAGTAAATATGATAACGAAGTGAGTTTTATGAATAAATGCATGAAATTTGCAGAAATTACTATTTCTATGCAGAAGAATCGAACAGCTTTTTTCTACTTCTCACAAAAGGTGTATATCGTAAATTATAATTGATTCCTTAATTAAAACAATATTTCGTGTTCTTGAAAATCAGTTTAAATTAAATATTTTACACCGTTATCTGAAAGATCTTCTGCTTTTATAGGAAAAGTGGAAACAGTGTTCGATTGCTTTATATCGCAATAACAATACATGACAATTATATCTACTTACGAATGAAAGTGACTTCAGAAACATGCAGAGCAGAGCTTTAGCAAGAACAGAGTTCATTATGAAAATAGATTCACTAACATTATTTTCATATCTAGAGCAATTATGACTCGAACACAATAAAAGACTAAAAATTTGCAAACCTTAAACTAATACTGATTGACTAAAAAGAAAAGAAAATATTCCTTTCGCGTTACATCCCTGAAAAAACAAAATAAAATAAATATTCCAATTAAAAAATATTGTACTGTCATAAACGAAAATCGAGCAACAAATTATTCGCGCCTCTTCCCACTTGTGTTGCGTTGCGTCGTCGCGTCAATGCCACACATAAAACTGCAAGTATCGCAAATTTTCTTCTAAAGTAGCATTCTAATACTAGAAACATTGCTCCTATTCATTTTGATGAAAATAGCATTAAAATGACTTGAAAAAGATTATGTAATTGTTTAGGAGAAAAAGTTATTTTTATTTTTTCTATATGAGGATAAATAAAATTGTCAGTTTCAGAAAGAATGAGCCCGAGCCCGGCCGGGCCCGAAATTGGTATAAAAATCGAGCCCGAACCCGTGTCGGGCTCGGACTGAGCCCGTCTCATCTCTAGTACTAATGCGTCACCGTGACTTAATTTTTGAATAGTTACAAGATTTTCTTCATCACTTTCAGGACATTCTTCGAAATCCTTTGTTTCTTCTGAACCACAAAGCGACACGCGACACAACATCATTCTCACTTAAAACTTCGTAACATTCCAATTTCGAATTTTCGTTAATCCATTGTTGCACTGTTTCTTCGTCCACATTTTCAGAACAGTTTAACTTTCTCAAATCTTCTAAGATCTTCTGAAAATCAGTCCTATCGTCGTCTGCTGCGGGAATTTCATTTTCTTCATTCGATAAAATTTTCCTCCATGATTTTTTAACCGTGTTGCTTTTTGCTAATTTCCTTGCAGCAACAAAATAATAAATTGCATCCAAAACTGTGAGATTTTTTCACAAATAAAGCAAATTATCTTATCCCGGTTAATCCACAACCCGGATAATCCGATCCCGGTTAATCGATAGTCTACTGTATTTTATTGAGGTTTACTATGACATGTTCGGTATTGGAAATGAAATGTGTATAATTTATATTTATAGTTTGTTTACAGGAACACTCAAAAGAATGCGTTACATTATGGTCTATGTGGAAAAATGGTCTGCAGAGCATTTTAATGATGTTAAACTAATTCAAACAAATTGAAATTGATATACATCACGGAGGTGCATTACAAGATGCATACCATAAAATAGCATGTGCGTAGTATTTATCATTCAGTGACTGGGACAAGCAAAAAAATTTGATTACAGTACTGTCTATGAGTAATAATTGCTGGAAGTGCGTTTTCAGATGTGGTATGTTTTTTTAAATTAAACCAAGTTTTTTTTCATATTATTTGGTGTGTATAAATTCTATAGATCCTATACAGGGCTGCACACAAACATTCGAGTAGATTTTTGTTTATTGGCCGAAATTGCTGAAGAAGACTTTTCAACTGTGTTATGCGTTTCCTGAGTTACATTTTAGCATACTATGTAGTATATATATAAATCTATAGATCATATACAGGGATACACAAAATAATTCGGATATTTTTACGATTATAGACGGCAATTGCTGAAATTGTACAGTATTCTAAATGTGTTGGAAACTGTTTCATAAAGTTGAGTTGACAAGTGCTTCTTTCTTGTTATTTTCAGTTTTGGGGCAGCATGTCATGTGGGGTATTGTACCATTAACTCCCAATCAACCAACGGATTATGCTCCCTTAGAAGGACCTCCATGGAAGGCACTTCTCCCTTGGGGCTATATCCCTCGTGCAGATAATCGGCAGTCATAATTACACCTACACATACCTACACCGAATCTACCAACCTTAGGACGAACATCTATCTGAAATTATAACCTACATTCGGGAAAAGAACATAAGAAAAGAAATAATTACCTGGTAAATTTTTCCATTAAAGACACATTCTGCCCTCTGTTCTTCAGGATCTCGACACCGAGGGCAGCATTGCTCTCCGCCACCTTTCACCTGTAGCTCCGGCCGGCAGTCCAGCGGAGGACAGGAAGTCCGTTCGCATATTACGGTAGAATCCTATAAGAAGAAAAGCAGTTATAATGATAGACAATGAGACAATGACATAATTCTCTATGTGGAATATCGTCAATTTAAAAAATTATAAAATTTAGTATTGCATTTCATATTAGTGTTTCTAATATTTAGATAGATACATTTCCACATAAAATTTCGGCAAAGGCAACAGTCGGTCGCGCTAGCGAAATTGTCGTTTTACGAGCTTAATCTAAGCAAAATCAAATTAGTATTGACGACTTTTTAATAAAGTACTTTATCATTTAAGTACAATTAATGTTTTACCAGTGGACCCGTGCTAGGATTTCGCACTGCAGTCTAATATTTTTTAGATGCAGGTTTAAACTTCTAAAAAAAAATTAAGTACTAAAAATATATTTGCAAACAACATTACGGAAGCCAGCATATCATCTCATTTATTCCATCAAAGTAAAAATAAAAACTAATCAGAGTTAGCAAAAGGCACGCGCGAGAAAAAAATTAACAGTCATATTTTAATTACATTAGAGGATGACGTCGCTCGCTTCGAGAAAACTGAAAAAAACCTTTAATTTCTTTTATGAAAACAATGCTGATTTAAATTTCAACTAACTGCAATTTTACTTCGATCGATCGATGTTGTGTTTTTCTTCTAAACATTTCAATTTTTCTTTTTAATCATAAATACACTGCTCAAAACAATTAAAGGATATTGCAGTTTTAGGTGAATTTTGTATCTGGGAAACTTTTTAGCTGATTGATACATGGTCGACAGACATAGTAGGTTATATGAGAATAAATTACACATGTTTGGCAGAAAAAAATGCATTTTATTGCGCATTTGTGTACAAAAGGAAAAAAACACAATTTGTGCATATGAGAAAAAAAGAATAAGAAAAGGTGTTTTCTTCAAAGAAAATCATTTTCAGTAGGGGGTATGGTTTCCACGGGCGGCCAGCAACGTTGAACACCTTTGAGGCATGGACTCAATGAGGCTATTAATGACGAGTTGGGGTATTCTGCCCCACTCTTCCAGAAGAGCTCTTTCCACTTCTTGGAGAGTTTGTGGGGGTTGTTGGCGGCCAGAAACTCGTCTTCCTAGAGCGTCCCAAACGTGTTCGATTGGATTCATGTCTGGAGAACACGCTGGCCATTCCATTCGAACGATTCCTTCCTCGAAAAGGAAATCCTCCACCAGGTTTGCACGATGTGGCCTGCAGTTATCGACCATTAAAATGAATATCTCCGATTGCTGCAGCGTAAGGGACTACAATAGGTCTGAGGATCTCATCCCTATATCGGCGACCAGTCAGAGCTCCATCTCGAATGATGTAGAGGTCAGTGCGCCCGTCAGTGAAGATGCCACCATACACCAACACTCCTCTACCGCCAAATCTGACACTTTCGTGCACGAACGCAGGATTATTCCTACTGCCACGGTCCCTCCAGATGAAAATACGCCTATTATCCAGATGCACAGAAAAACGGGACTCGTCAGAAAACAGAATATTGCTCCATTCATTTCTCCCCCAGTTGACATGCTCGGTTGCCCACTCCCTGCGGTCGCGACGATGCCTTGATGTTAATCTAACACATACCATCGGTCGGCGAGCATACAGACCTACAGCATGGAGCCGGTTTCGAACAGTCTGAGTTGAAATCGTGGTGCCTGTAGCCGAGCGAAGGTGTTGTTGGAGAAGAGTAGCGTTCATGTTTCGGTGTCTCCGAGCTGTTAATGCTAAATACCGATCTTCATTGGGCGTTGTTGCCTGTCTACGACCTTGCCCTGGTCTTCGGCCTGCACATTCACTCTCCAAAAAACGGTTCCAGATCCTGGAAATGACACTTTGTGACACTCAAATGGCTTGCGCTACTTCGGCTTGAGTTTGGCCCCCTTCTAACCTACCAACAATTCTCCAAGCTTCTGAATCTGTCAAATGACTTCGCTGAGACATCGTACTCATCGAAACAAAGCAATCACTGAATGCCGATCATCCTTGTCTTCATTCTCTTTTATCCAGTTGAAAGTCAAATTTCATTCACTGCCGCTGAAGCGACGTTTTTGACGTCCAACTCAAAATTTGCATACTCCACAGTTTGAAAACCAGAAAAATTTGCATTTGTGATTCTCTTCTTCTATTTTCGGCAAAAAAAAATTTCGTTTGTATCTTTATTTTATATAAAACTTCAAATATCCTTTAATTGTTTTGAGCAGTGTATAAAATAAACATGTGCGTTGGCATCAAACTTTATACTTGTACTTATTACGTATTTTATGCATTATGTATTACGTAAATAAAGTACTCTTATTGCGTATGTCATGGTTGTACTATTTATTTTTTTTTATAATCATTGTGGAGTATAACATAATGTGGGTTTTATTTTTGTGGCAACACTAATTTGAGAAAAACTTTTCATTCCATTTATGAAAACAATATCGATTTAATTTTTAATTAATAGCAATTTTAATCAAAAAACGTATTTTAACGAAATGTGAGTGCACTATGTCAGAAGCTTCTTCAAAATCTTTTCATATGCCATCCATCTCATTCGTCGTTCTGCGTTTCGTATTTTCTGAGAAAAAGGGATGTTGACAGGAGAAATAATATATATGATGATTATATATGTTCTTTGCAATTTTTAATTAAAAGTGAAACTAAATTATACGCAATTAAAATATAAATATTTTTTAATAATAATATTACACTCTTTTTAACTTATAAAATGTTATTAACCATAATTTGGTATTTTAAAATGTTTTTTGTATCACATAATGTATATAAAGAACTAGAATATAAAGGCCTCTCAGTTATGCACGTTTTTAAATCGGTCCCTTCTAACGCGTATAAGTGGAATATATGGAATTACGGTAGCAGTTTATTAATTTTGTTTTGTAAATTTCAGTAGTGTTGAAATCGATTTCAAAATAGAGCTTAATATCTACTTTTAATCTGTAAAGTTGAGAATTTTATACTCTAAATATTTTTAATCTTGTGAATAAAAAAAATTTTACATATAAAAATGAGTTTATATTTACTTCATCTAGTGCAGAAGCTGAGAAAAAAAAAGTATTTATATTCAGCAAAATCAGGATTGTCCCATTCCTCCCACTGTCCCACTCGTGGCCTTTCTTTCCCATTGGGAAAACTTTTTCTTTAAAAAATTGTTTACCTAATAGAATGTAGGTAGTGAATGAGTAATATCAGTAAAAATAGCCATAGTAATCTGCCCAATACAATCCAGGCCCGGCTAGCAACGAGCTCTGCGGTGCACTTCACTTGCCTGTAAATCCACTTTCTTGACATGGTATGTGAGGCTGCAGAAAATACAACTTTCCTTTTCCATACATGGAATTCGTCATTCAAGTTTGTATTTTCAATTTATTTTAAAATTATCTGTGAATTTCATTCGCAGCTTATGGGACTCTTTATATTAAATAATATTTGTTAGAATTGTGGTTTTATTTTAATTAGCATTGCGGTTTAAGTGGAATTGTGAAACGTCCGTCACTTGTAGTAGTTCTTAATGTTTAAGTAAAAACTTAAAATAATCTATCACGAATGAAATGTTTTTGTCAAATGTTTTTGTCTATATCATTAACCATATTTTTTAAACAAATGGAGGAATAAAAATAATCCTACGTATTTATAGATAAGTCTTATATTTTTTAATTAATTGTTTAACGCGAATGACTAGATAGACAAACAAACTAACTTTTTCTCTATTTCTCGCTAAATGCTTGTATATCCATTCGCTGCCAACCACAAGCATACTCGTGGTTGTCAAACACAAAATATTTATATTTATAAAAAAAATATTTATATTTATATTTATTTTTATTTATAAAATATATATATTATAATATAATAATCATTATTATAATTATAATAATTATATATAATTATATTATATGTATAATTATACATTTATTTTAAATGCTAAAAGGTGTAAATTAACAACATAATACAAATTAAAATAACTTTTATTAGGTTGTTTGACATGTTTCGAGTCACTCCGAGTCATTTTCAAAAACAAATGAGAATATTCTAGAATTGCACGGGCTTTGAAGTTATTATTTTCATGTACTTTTCTAAAAATTACGCACGTTATCTTCTATTTCTACTTGGTTGTTTATTTTCATATCTGTGACCATGGAGTTACTTTTCTAAAAATTACGCACGTTATCTTCTATTTTTACTTGGTTGTTTAACTCCATGGTCACAGATATGAAAATAAACAACCAAGTAGAAATAGACGATAACGTGCGTAATTTTTAGAAAAGTACATGAAAATAATAACTTCAAAGCCCGTGTAATTCTAGAATATTCTCATTTGTTTTTGAAAATGACTCGGAGTGACTCGAAACATGTAAAACAACCTAATAAAAGTTATTTTAATTTGTATTATGTTGTTAATTTACACCTTTTAGCATTTAAAATAAATATAATATTACAAGGTGTTATAATTTATTATACTGTTATATAATTATACATAAAATATAATATTTATATATTATATTATATAGAATTATATAGAATTATAATAATACTTATAATAATTATAATATAATATAATAAAATATAATAATCAAAATATGCATATTCAAAATATTTATCAACGCAAACACCTATATCAGACTTGGCAAAACGAATAAACTTACAAAATTTGAGTTGGCAGCGAACGGGATATCTGTTTCTTATTCAGAGCCACAGCAAAGTTGCAGCACTACATTAACGCCTTTAGTTATTACTTCAAATGCTCCACGAATGGATAGAAAAAAGAACCAAATTTCAATTCCGGTTTTTTATGACAAATGTAAATTGCTAGTTTCCAAATAATCAGTTGCCTAACTAGGGATAGGACAGAAAAGGGGAAGGGGGAATCCCAGCACCTTTTATAAACAACAAATTTTGCCTTTTTAATAGCTTTTACGTTAACTTATTTTAAAAATAACTCTTTAAAACTTTAAAAGTACTCTTTTTAAGAGTAAGACTTTTTACAGTTTGACTCAGTACCTATCTTTTTGATATAAAATGACAAAAATTTCGAATTTCAGATTTTTATCCTAAAATGAACCTTAACATATTTGGAACACTGGGTCGAAATTTCGAATTTTAGATTTTTATCCTAAAATGAACCTTAACATATTTGGAACACTGTGTCGAAATTTCGAATTTTAGATTTTTATCCTAAAATTAACCTTAGCATCTTTGGAACACTGTGTCGAAATTTCGAATTTTAGATTTTTATTCTTAAATGAACCTTAACATATTTGGAACACTGTGTCGAAATTTCGAATATTAGATTTATATCCTAAAATGAACCTTAACATATTTGGAATAGTGTGTCGAAATTTCGAATTTTAGATTTTTATCCTAAAATGAACCGTAACATATTTGGAATACTGTGTCGAAATTTCGAATTTTAGATTTTTATCCTAAAATGAACCGTAACATATTTGGAACACTGTGTCGAAATTTCGAATTTTAGATTTATATCCTAAAATGAAACTTAACATATTTGGAACACTGTGTCGAAATTTAGAATTTTAGATTTATATCCTAAAATGAACCTTAACATATTTGGAACACTGTGTCGAAATTTCGAATTTTAGATTTTTATCCTAAAATGAACCTTAACATATTTGGAACACTGTGTAGAAATTTCTTTACGATCTGATAAATAGTAAAGGAGATAGGGTTAATTTTACGCATACCTTTTTAATGTCTACCTTTTTTTTTTTTTTTTTTTTTTTTTTTAAATGAAATGTTTAAACTCATTTTTCTCAGTTTGTATTTTTTTCATATTCTCTAAGAAATCAAAATACTAAGTTTTCCACAATAATTGAGAAAATTATCTGAAAAAATTTTAAAGGTATCTTTAGGTTCTGTAAAAGATAATTAAGTATCATTTTTTTTATATCTTTGAAATTTTTGTTTTTTAAAAAATCTTAACTTAAATATATGCGATTTTCATAGGTTTATTCCATATACATCCCTTTATTATTTTTTTTCTTCTGATCTTTGTATAAAAAATCCGATACTCAGGCTTGTAGAACAAAGTACCCTGAGTATACGATAAAAGTATCTAGTTTGAAATAACAAAATTGAAAAAGAAAAATAAATTTTAAAATTGTTAAATTAAAAAAAATCAATTAAAAAAATATTAATTTATTAACCATTTAAAGCCTTTTATTATCTGAAATAGTTTTGCTCTATTGAAACATTACCCAAAAACTTTAATATAGGTGTTATTTACAGATTTTTTTATTTTATTTATTTTTGGTACCGAGTTCCCTTAATAGCAGAACTCTTTTGATTTTTTCTTCGATTAAAGAATGCAAAGATTGCTGTTCAGAAAAAGTGGTAGGATGGTTTCTCTGGATACACCATTGCGAATAACATTTACATAGTATTATTTTTCCACTCATAAAATGTATTTCTTTACGTATGCAGGATGTTATATTATAGGCACTGATTACGGAGGTGGAAAAGGGGGGCGTACCCTTTCTGAATTTTTTTAGAAGAGGAATAAATTATGTAATATTTTGTAGAAAACGGAGGTTTTATATGAAATTCTGAACTTTAGTCATTTTAAAAGAACAACACCATTATTTGAAAAACTACGAAAGAAAGCTTAATTCGTAAAAGCACAATAGAAAATTAAAACTCAATTTGATTAATGTAAAGTATTTGAATTTTGTAATTTTACCTCTTTATATTCTTTTGAATTAGTAAATAATTTGTGGATTGCAAGAGTTATTAAAAAATATGAAAACTTTTTGTATTAGCGTTAGGGTTTTTTTCCATTTTCTCATGCAGATTTTTACTAGAATGTTCTTACTTTAAAGAGAGGTTCTGCCTCTTTAGCCTAAAATTCACGTGATTTTTAAGATTTTTTTTTTTTTTTTTTTTTTTTCGGCTACAAAGAAAAAAGATATCACCTTCGGGATTTTTGCATTATACTTATTGATATTTCACTTATATATTTAAATTTTGTGTGTAGAGTAGAAAAAATGAATAATACGTCGTGTACGACGGGGAATATCTGCAGACGCATTTGCGGTGAACTTCCAATTGGCTAAATTATGAAAGGGCATTAAATTCTCCGGAGTTTACACAAATATTTAGTTTAAAAAGTTGATTTTTGACAAAATGTCGGGAACAGAAAAGGTCATTTTTTCGCTTTTTTTTTTAAATTTTTTAAACCTTTTGCGAGTTTGCAAAAATAATTAATCAATGAAAATATACTTTTCGTTAGTATAAGCTGTAGCAAAAACGATTATTTTATTTTTTTTTCTCTTTTTCTTTTTCTTTTTCTTTTTTTCTTTTTTTTTCTTTTATGAAGGAAATCGGTCGAATAGTTCTTGAGAAAAATAGTCGTCCAGTTTGAAAAACAGAGAAAAACAAATTTATTTTTTACAGAATCGTTACATTCAACGAGACAAAAAATAAAAACTATCCTTAGAAATTTTTTTTTTTTGTAATTTTTAATTAAATGATTTTTATGCATTATGTACTAACTTTAAATTTAAATATTTTTTAAAAAATTTGATTAGATGCAAAAGTTGCATATAAGTTGCGAATTTATATATATATAAGCTTTGCGCAGAGAATGCATTTCAAAGTTATTGACCACAAATTTCCATAATTTAAAAACTCACTAAGAATATAATAATGCCTGAGTCACAAGTTCTCTATGTTCTGACGGAGAAACCTTTTTTATGCAGTGAATAATCTCCACGTGCAGCGAATGATCGAAATAAGAACATGTTAAAAACCAGACCCCAATTACCAATAAGTACTTCAAGTGCCGCAGCTGAAAAACATAGTGAACAAAACCAGAAACTGTCGAAACCAATTAAGTGAAAAACTCTGCAGACCTCCCTTCTTCAAAAACTACAGATGTTATCACGCGCGTGTGAACTGAACTTAAAGACATTCCCTTCAGAATCTAAAATGAATTCGAGCAGTTAAAACGCTCTTGTACATATGTGTTGTAAATATATATCTCAAATATAATGTAAAATTGGAGCATCTAAAAGCAGTCTCCAAAAACGCGATTTAAATGTAAATATCTAGAAAAGAATTATAATATTATACTCAAAATGGATCTACTTCTTATTTCGTGCATCTCTACTTACTAATAATAATAGTTCTTATTACTTCCATATAGCGAATACTTCAATCAGTCGATAAGATAAATATCAGTGCAAACACTTTGGATTACTGTGGAAATATTCAGCGCATAAGGAAAATCTCAGGTAAGCTGAACTATTCTTCTTTACCATTATTAAAAGACGAAAACGTATACTAAAATATAGAAGACCAATTTAACAATTCGAAAAAGGAGAAAATTTATTACGCTACCGACGGTTCCCCTAACAAAGATTATGAAAGACTGATTCTGAAAAAAGAATATTATCCCAGTATCAAAAACGATAATTTAACAAATTTCTAAAATATAATAATAAATAAAAGAACGCTAAAGAAAAAAAAGAAAAAAATGAATGCGATAAAAGAAAATACTCAATTTATTGAAAAACTCAATTCTACAAATTATAGTACATGGAAGTTCAAGATGCAGATGTTCCTGATTAAAGAGGAACTCGACGATATTATAGTACAAGATCCACCAGCTCCACCCGACCCCGCATGGCACAAAAGAGACCGCAAGACTAGAGCTTTAATTAACTTAAGCATTGATGATTCTCAAATCGTAAACGTAAAAAACTTAGAAACTGCCAAATTAACATGGGAAGCTCTGAAAAATATACATGAGAGAAGCAATTTATCTAGTAAGCTTTACCTGTTACGAAAATTATACAGTACTAAATTAGCGGAGGGCGGAAACATGATCTCACATATCACTAATATCTTGCAAATTATAGATAAACTTAATGCCATTGGAGAAAATATTAGCGATTCACATATTTCCGCGCTATTTCTGTGTTCTCTTCCCCCCAGTTACAATACTTTGATAACTGCGTTGGAGGCGAGACCAGAAAATGAGCTCACCCCTGATTTTATCAAAAACAAATTAACGGATGAATATAATCGTAGACATGAAATGTCAGAACAATCACATAGCGGATATAACAACAACGAGAGAGCATTTAAAACAAATAGGAGATATACACACACTGAAAATAGAAGAGAACAAAAATATTGTAACAACTGTAAAATGAAAAATCATTCCACTTACGAATGCTGGCACTACAAAAGCAGAAACACGGTACAATCCGGAAATCCTCGTAACAATCAATTCAAAAGTAAAAAGAATTTCTCATCTTCATTATGTTATGAAAAAAACGAAACTCGTAGAGAAAATAAAATTCCAAACGAAAGAAAATACGCAAATGATCAAACGCAAAATAAAGCATTAATCACTCAAAAAGTAGGCAAAAATAACTGGATTCTCGATTCAGGATCTACCTCGCACATTTGTAATGATAAAAGCCTATTTAGTAAATTTATTGATTATAATAAAACTTCAGTAACGATCGCGAATGGTAATAAACTGACAGCGTTAGGTTCAGGAGAAGTTTTTATAAAAACATTAACCCCCGAAGGAAAAGAAAAACTAACGAAATTACGCGAAGTGCTTTATGTCCCAGACTTAGAGTCGAACCTAATTTCGGTTAGTAAAGCCGCTAAAAACGGGTGTAAACTAATCTTCGACGATAATAAATGCGATTTGATCTTTGATGAAGAAATATATATTAGGGCGAAAAATGAGAAAAACTTATACATTATTGAGGAAATAGACGATGTGGAAGAACCACAAAATTATATAAACATAACGTATAACTGTGACAGCAAACAATGCATAGATCTCTGGCATCGCAGACTAGGTCACAGAGATTATGACGCGATTAAATCAATGATAACAAATCAAATTGCGGACGGAATAAAGATAGGAAAATGTAAACATCAAAATAAAACATGCGTAACTTGTATCGAAACTAAATTAACTAACATGCCGTATCCTAAATCAGCAACAAATCGAGCTACTAATATTGCGGATTTGATCCACAGTGACGTGTGTGGACCTCTAGATACACCGAACTTAGGCGGAAAAATATATTTTATGACTCTTATTGATGATTATTCCCGATATACTACGATATATTTATTATCTAAAAAGAGCGAAGTTGCTGAAAAGATAAAAGAGTACGTAACGATGATATACAATCAGTTCGGTAAAAAAACTAAGGAAATTAGATCGGATAACGGTCGTGAATATGTAAATCAAGAGATAGATGAATACTTAAAACAGAACGGAATTTTACAACAATTGACTGTCCCGCATAATCCGAGCCAGAATGGAGTTGCGGAGAGAAAAAATAAAAGTTTATTAGATATGACTAGAAGCATGCTATCACAAGCAAAATTAAGCAAACATTTTTGGGGTGAAGCCATAAACACCGCAACATATTTACAAAACCGACTCCCAACCAAAGCAAACAACAACAGAACACCTTACGAATTATGGAAAGGAATTAAACCGAATTTAAAACACTTAAGAACATTCGGTTGTAAAGCGCTATTTTACGTCGATAAAGTAAATAGAGGAAAACTCGATAACAGGGCTCAAACCGGAACGTTTGTAGGTTATGATACACGATAGACTGGTTATAGAATTCACACACAAGGAAAACAAATTATAATAGCGAGAACGGTAAAATTTCTTGAGAATGAAAATGTACACTCAGATAACATTGAGGAGATACAAATCACCACAAAAACATCAGATGACAATACACAATTACCGGATAGACATGAAAATCACTTAGAAATAAAACTTGACAGTGAAGAGACACCATCCGTGCCCAAACAGCAACCAATTGAACCAAGAAGGTCTAATAGGACAAATAGAGGCGTTCCTCCTGACAGATATGTTTGTCTCATAAATAGTTCATCTGAAAACATTCCCGAAAATTGGGAAGATATCGAAAAAATGAAAAATCCTAATGATAAACAAAATTGGATAAAAGCAACACAAAATGAAATCCAATGCCTAAGAAAAAATAACACTTGGACTTTAACAGATCCACCACCCGGAACAAAAATTATCGGTTCAAAATGGACCTTTAAACTAAAAAAGGACAATTTAGGAAATATTCAAAGCTATAAAGCGCGTCTAGTAGCACAAGGATATAGTCAAAGATTCGGGATTGACTATGATCAAACTTTCGCACCTGTAGTTTCGCACGCTACAATACGAGCATTTCTCATCTCTGCATTGCACAAAAATTTGAACGTGAAACATGTTGACATAACCACAGCATTTTTGCACGGTGAATTAACTGAAACTGTTTATATGAGTCAACCAGACGGGTATATTAAACCCGGCGATGAAAGAAAAGTTTGTAAACTTCAAAAAGCCATCTACGGTCGTAAGCAAGCCGCAAAGGCCTGGTACACCAAAATATCGGAAACACTCAAAAACAATAAGTTCATACAGAGCAAAAATGATCCATGTCTGTACTTTAAATCAAATCAAGAAAATCTGATATACATCATCATTTACGTAGACGATATCCTGATAACAGGAAAACACAGTGATATCGAAGAAACAATAAACCAACTTGAGAAAGAATATGAACTGAAAAACTTAGGAGAAGTGAATAATTACCTAGGCATAAACATTAATAAAATCAACGATACATATTACCTAAATCAAAACAATAAAATACAGGAACTAGTGAAAAAACTGAATTTAAACGACATGAAACCTCATTACCCACCCATGATTGCAGGATTCAACAGACTTGAGGACGATGATAATCTTTTACCTAATAACACGAAATATCGACAAGCCACAGGCACATTACTTTACATATCAACAATCACGCGTCCTGACATATCCGCAGCAGTCAACATATTATGTCGTAGAAATGAAACACCACGCCAAAAGGACTGGACAGCAGTGAAAAGAATCATTTCATACCTTAAAACTACAGAAAATTTGAATTTAACTCTTAGCGCAAACAGCAAGCCCATCCTAACAGCATACGCCGATGCAGACTGGGCTGGTGACTTGAAAACACGTAAATCAACATCAGGAAATCTATTCATGCTAGGAAAATCACCGATTTACTGGATTACAAAAAGGCAAAATTGTATTGCACTTTCGTCAGCCGAAGCTGAATACGTTTCAGCTAGCAACGCAGCACAAGAATTAAGTTGGATAACAAACTTGCTTAGCGACCTCAACATTCCACAAAAATTACCCATCACGATTTTTGAGGATAATATGTCCTGTATAAAAATGACTGAAAACGATAAAGATACTAAGCGATCCAAACACATCGACATACGTTTCCACAACACCAAACTGATGAAAGAAGAAGGAAAAATCGATTTACAATACTGCCCCACTGAAGAAATGACAGCCGACACTCTCACGAAACCCACTCCCAAACCTGTGTACGAGAAACACCGTAAGAAACTGAATCTTCAACCATTCCCCACACAGGAGATTACGGGGGAGTGACGGAGAAACCTTTTTTATGCAGTGAATAATCTCCACGTGCAGCGAATGATCGAAATAAGAACATGTTAAAAACCAGACCCCAATTACCAATAAGTACTTCAAGTGCCGCAGCTGAAAAACATAGTGAACAAAACCAGAAACTGTCGAAACCAATTAAGTGAAAAACTCTGCAGACCTCCCTTCTTCAAAAACTACAGATGTTATCACGCGCGTGTGAACTGAACTTAAAGACATTCCCTTCAGAATCTAAAATGAATCCGAGCAGTTAAAACGCTCTTGTACATATGTGTTGTAAATATATATCTCAAATATAATGTAAAATTGGAGCATCTAAAAGCAGTCTCCAAAAACGCGATTTAAATGTAAATATCTAGAAAAGAATTATAATATTATACTCAAAATGGATCTACTTCTTATTTCGTGCATCTCTACTTACTAATAATAATAGTTCTTATTACTTCCATATAGCGAATACTTCAATCAGTCGATAAGATAAATATCAGTGCAAACACTTTGGATTACTGTGGAAATATTCAGCGCATAAGGAAAATCTCAGGTAAGCTGAACTATTCTTCTTTACCATTATTAAAAGACGAAAACGTATACTAAAATATAGAAGACCAATTTAACAATTCGAAAAAGGAGAAAATTTATTACGCTACCGACGGTTCCCCTAACATGTTCTAAAAAAAAAAAAAAAGTAATATTTTCCATCCTATTGACATAATAACAAGAGCGCGGCACTATTATTATTAGCCAGATAAGTGTGCGGTTTTGGAGTTGTTTCTTCTTTGACTCATCTCTCTAAATCAAACAGTTCTCTTAAGTTTTTCCCCTATTATTAAAAGCCGTTACAGCTCTTCGGGTGCAACGACAATTTTTCATTTGTTGCTGTAACCGATTTGTGACCCTAAACATTATGCCGACGTCTTGAGATATTTGTTTTCAACTCCTTGCTTATAGCTTCGGTGTTGAATCATACTCGAATTAATTCTTTTCTCTTTCCCGCCCCGCCTGTAATGTGGTTTCTGGCACGCGCTGTGACGTTGTCTATCTGTTTTGTCTTACAACCTCGATAAGCTGGCATATCAAAACAAGGATTGTCATAACCAACCGCAAAATTGTCACCGTGCGTCATGGCTTGGG
Organism: Maratus michaelseni; assembly: GCA_963931845.1. NCBI lineage: Eukaryota > Metazoa > Arthropoda > Arachnida > Araneae > Salticidae > Maratus > Maratus michaelseni. The sequence continues at coordinate 276,165,005 of OZ007597.1, forward strand.
GTCTGTCTAATTTTGGTGTTGCCCAGCCCCGTGAATCAGGATGCGTCAGAAAGAGCGATTACGCGCTTGCATAGTAAGAAAGTCTTTATTTGATGGATAATTATGCATAGACTTACAGGAGACGTTTAAGAAGTAAAATATAAAATCCTCTTTTATTGGATTACTAGCTGACCCGCCCGGCGTTGCCCGGACAGACTGTCATTGAAAAATATAACAGTGGAGTGGGCTTCGCAAGAAAAAAAAAAAAAAAAGACTGAATAACATTTATTTATACTAAAAACTTGTAAAAAAATTAAATAAGAGCTAAAATTTCAAAAGCATAACAGTTGCGTTTAAAAAATTAAACGGTTATGGAAAATTATTACACTTACTTTTCCCTTTTTACTAAAAATCCCTTTCTAATTTTATATTGTTAATTGTGTTTTTTTAATTATAAATATTAAATGCTTACAAAAATCAATATTTCAAATGAAAATGTATGAAAATATATCTATTTAATTGTTAATGTTTATAATCAAGAAATCATTGTTTGTTTCGCTTTTATTTCTGTAGATAGCAGCATCAATCAATGAGATGCGTTTCATTCGGGCGTTGCCATTAAACAATTAACAAATAATCGCGATTTCTGTGCCACGTACGATAGGGTAATATATATATAGATTATAAACTATCTGCGTGGCAACCTGTTGTGTTGCATTTAAATTGCATGAGGTCTTTCGATAAGATATCTACATTTTTTAGGGTTTCGTTCATCTTGCGATATTCGTCTCACTCCTTTGTGTGTCTGTCTGTCTGTCCGTCCGTCACAGAGTTCGTACTCGGAAACTGTATAAGATAGAGACTTGAAATTTTGTGTACTTGCTTATTTACGCATCCATGCTTAAAATAATTTTATACATTTCAAGATTCTATCCCTAAGAATTTCAAATAAAATTTAATTTAGAATGTTTTCCGCTTATTTCACCTTTTTAAATTTCGAATTTTTTAGAAACCGTTCATAGAGTGCATTTACATCTTAAAAGTAAATGCCATGCGAAATTTCAAGTTTATAGTCCTAGAATTATCACAGAAATCGCAATTTTAGAGCGTTTATTATTTATGCACCTTTTTTCATTTCGAATTTCTTAGGACTTATTCTGTCGCGAGTATTTACGTCTTAAAAGTAACAGTCATGTCGAGTAACAAAGTTTCTAGTCTTCACAGTTATAAATGCATCGTAATATAGAAAGTTTTTAGAACATTTTCCGCTCATTTCACCCTTTTAAATTTCGCATTTTTTAGAAACAGTTCTTTGAGAACATTTACATCTTAAAAGTAACTGTACTATGCCGATTTTCAAGTTTTTAGCCCCAACACTGTCACAGAAATCACAATTTTAGAATACTATCCTGCCTACCCACTTTTACATTTCGAATTTTTTACGAGCATTTACATCTTAAAAGTAACCAACAAACCAAATTTCAAGTTTTTAGCCCGAACAACATCGCATAAATCGCAATTTTAGAAAGTTTTTGCTCCTTTGGGATTCTTGTATCGACATAAAATATAGCCTATGTCGGAGCAGAGATGATCACCGGGATTTTACCAACATTATTAGGTAGCTTTCATTGCAAAAAGCTACCTATTGCAGCCGTTCGGAGGAAAGCAATTCCAGAAACTTTTGGTATATTTTCACCGATCATGACCCCCAGACCCCAAAACCACCCTCCGTTCAAATGTTGATTTATATATGTATATTCATATATACAGGGTGTCCGAAAAAGTCTGGAAACGGTCAAATAACTCAAGAAATATACATCGGATTGAAAAACGGCAAAATGCATATGTTCAATATTTTTGAAAAATCTATTTAGGGATATGAAAGTTGCCTCCCAACTTTGCCCCTTCCGGGGGGGGGGGGGTAGGGGGGCAACTTTGAAATCTTAAATGATGACCTCCAATTTTATTGCAGATTCGGATTTTACGGGAAAAAAATACGTAACTTTTGTATTGAACATTTTCCTCGAAACATTGTAGTAGATGGCCCTGTAATCGAGTGCAATGCTGTGAGAATCGTTACCATTGCAATGTCTGGAAACGCTCCAATAACTCGAGAAATATACATCAGATTGAAAAACGGAAAAATACGTGTTTAATATTTTAGAAAAATGGCAACTTTGATATCCCTAAGTAGATTTTTCAAAACTATTGAACATGCATTTTTCCGCTTTCAAACTTTCATCATGAAAATGCTATAGTTATAGCTCGGATGAATGAAATTAACTCTGCAGTTCGCAGCCATGCCCAACAAATAAGAGTGAATTATGCCCGCCAGTATATCGTTCGGATAGATCGGTAGGAAAGGTATTGGCAAGACAAGCCAAGATACCCAGGTTCGAGTCCCACTTTTCGCTCTGTTGAAATAAATCTCAACTATGATACTCCAACCATTGAATATGATTTACCTCGTTGAAAAAACTCTCCTCTGTTCATTATATCTTAAATCCTTTGACAGATAATATTCCATTATCGAAAATGGATCGCCGCATTAGTAATTAGCTTATTAGCAACTTTGAGAAGCTCTAACCACTTATAAACACATGTCATATCCCATGAGTTACAGCGTAAACCGGGTGTAAAAACATTGAGTACTTTTTACCGGAATTATAGAAGCGAAAATACACAGCTGTTTTCATAAAAATATGTTTTGATTGAATACTATTTCCAAATCACATGTCCATTAAGCAGAATCTTATTTTAAACTTAGTTCTACTCCCGGAAAATTAAGTTCTCTTTTACTGCGCAAACACACACTCTCTCTCGTCAGTAACTCCCTGGTTTTTCTTTCGTTACATGCCTCTTTAACTGTAAGCATCACCTCCGCCGTTAGCACCTTGTTTATCTTTCTTTGCAAGTCGTTCGGCCTGTCTGCGGTGGTCTTAACAAAACCAAGAAAGACGGTATCTCTTCATAAGTGGGATAAACAGTTTTTGAAAGAATCTGGCTGTGTTTATGGCGGGCTGTCTCAACAGTTTACACAAAAGGGGGCTGCTAACTGCGAAAAATTTATTTCTCGGGATATATATGCAAGGAGTCCTTACGCCATGATCCAGCCTTCGCGTCGCCTTTATGATCTGAACCGACACATGGGTCTTTTTTGTAGAAGAATGACACATTAATAGCTAAATAAACAGAATAGGGTTTCGGTTCTGAAATGGAAGCTTCTAAACAAGCCCTATTACTTAAATAATAATAATAAAAAAAGATGCTTAACCCTCTGATTGCTTATCCCGCTATTTTCGCGTGCAACGCAATTGCAACGAAATTTGATCATCCCGCGATGACCGCGGGCACGGTCTTTTTCCTTTATTCAATAAGCGCCTCCCGTATTGTCCTCATTTAACTAGTAATAATACTTTAAATACAACATTAGGCTTCGAATTCGATCTTGGCCAACAAATGGCAGTAGTTGTCCACTGATTATTTTGAATTTGAGTCATCGCATCTAGGAGCCGTTAGCATCTAGGAGCCTGAGTCATCGTAGCTAGGGGGGTGCCAGCGGAGGAAGGGGGGGGTCACCCCCCCCCCCTCGGGAAAGTTGCCAAGGCCACCAAATGAAATTCTGTTTCAAAAATCCAAATGAAACTCTGTTCAAAAATTGAACTTAGTTTTGGGGACTTTTTACAGTTTTGCATAAATACTAAATTGTAGTATTTGTTTAAAAACTGCAAATAAGTGCTTCAATAGGCGTGCATCCTTTCTGAACATACTCAGAATTAGCAACCTTTTGTTGATGCAAACATTGACTTTTGCATTAGTTATATACTGAAATTTTTGATTTTGCAGCGTTTTTCATTATTAGCATAAAACAAAGTTATTCTAATGAGTTATAGCCAATTTAAATATAAGTGGTTTTACCTTTTGACTAGACACATAAATAATTTTAAAATGCAAAATATACCCTTGATTTTTCTAATGTTTTTTATCATATAAAAACAAAACTTTAGAATCCTTAAGTGCAGGGAATATTCACAAAAAAAAATTAAAGGTTGCAACTCTTTTGAAACAGGTGAACTGTCAGCTTTTTATTTATTTTTTGACATCATCACTTATTATTTCACTAGTATAATTATACACTGAAATTTTTCATTCTGCAGCCAGTGATGTAGTCGTAAAAAAACCGGATAGCAGACGCTTTAGGCAGAGGGTATACCCTAAAAAGTATATGCTATAGTGTTTTTGAGAAGAGGGTATACGGTATTCCTTAAAATAATCCAGAAAGTATACGGCGTATCCACCGTATATCCTCTATATTACACCCCTGTCCGCAACCTTTACTTTTCTTAGCATCCAATAAAGTTATTATAAGCAATTCAATAAGAAACATAGTGCCTACACTATGAATATGCACTAATTTACCTTTCTATATAATACTTTGATCATATATATCTATGTTTGTGCATGCATGTGTCAGAGAGAGAGAGAGAGAAATAGTATGAGTCCCCCCCCCCCCTACATTTTCTTGAGCACCTCCTATTGTTTACTTCGAGCTACAGCCCTGCATCGCATCAGCTGGTTTTAGAAGCACTCTTATGCATCTTTGTTCGCTATTTTCAATTCAGAAATGGCTAGCCGAAAGCGTTTAGTTAATGAAAGGACATTTATTCCTGATGATTTACCGAATTCTAAAAGTAAATAAAAAATAGTGTGTTTAAAAATTATTTTAAACGAAATGTAATAACATTAATATTTCTTAATTATTTCTGCACTGATTATTATGTTTGTAAGTTCAAAGATTATCTTGTTTCGCACAAAAAATTGTTAGTCTGGCCTATTTCATGTTTATATTGTTCACTAGCTGAAGTACGCAGCATTGTCCGGGATTTTAATAATCTTTGTGTAGAAAAATCAATTTCAAAATTAAACGTGTTGTATAGAGAACTTCAAAATGTTAAAATATGTCAATATTTCCGTAATCGGGTTTTTATCATTGTTTCAATACGTTCCTCAAACCCATATAACGTTATATTCACCTCCTGACGTCATAGCTACTTGCTTTCTCTATTACTCATATTGATACTCTCTTTGTATGATTCTCAAACATTTGAAAAAGTCCGTTAAACTTTCAACTTTACGTCATATTAATTTTCTTTTTAATTCTCTAATGACATCATATTAACCTGCTTTTTGTAACTTACACGTACTCATATTGCGACCTACGTTATACATACTTCTTGTATAATTGATAAATGTTTGAAAATTTCCGTTATATTACCAATATGATGTCATATTAATCTTTTTTTTTCCAATGGACTTTATCCACGAGTGGCAACAGCCACAACTCTGCGGGTATATTCCCTCTGAAATAGATTGTTTATTGGACGAAGATGAAGCTGTGTGAAAATATTTCTTCACGCCTATTGATGTTTTTTCTTCCATATACCCGCAGATGACGTGACGTGGGTAAAGTCCATTGTTGAAACTTTTTATTTCATTTTCATTTTTTACGTGGAAATCTTTCAATAGAAAATTCCTTATTGTAGAAAGAATTTTATTGCGGATTTTTAATTGTTGGCAACTACTATAACGAAAAATGTTTAAATTTGATAGGAAAAGCATGTTAGATTTTTGTTTTATTATTAATTAAAAATTAACTATACATTATTTTGATTCCGGATTTACTTTAGTTGCCTCGGTCGTGTTTTAATACTCCAGTGATCGGACACTGGCGCAGCAGTGGGTCGATTGTCACCACTAAATTTTCATAGTATTCTTCGCCTTATTAAATCTAAGAAATTGTGTCATTTAACAAAACTAATACAATTCAGTGGTGACAATTGACCCACTGCTGCGCCAGTGTCCGACCACTGTACACCTACACGTAACATTTCGCAATTCTGGCTTCCAAACTGTTGATCTGTATAGAAGTGCAGACAGACAAATTATAACTTTTATATGTTAGATTTAAAAAAAAAAAATCCCTGACGGCTCGGCCTACAGGCACAAGTAGATTTCGAAGACGCAGACCGTGGGGAATTGCGGAAGAAATGACCTTTTTGCCATGATGCCGCGGTTGGGTTCCATAAGGGACCGCCCACTTCGAAATCTAACTTGTTCGCAGGCGGAACCGGCAGGGATTGTTTTGTTTTCAATTTTTTTTGCTATAAGTTTATAGGTTTGTCCTAAAATCGCCTTCCAAAAACTCGCTCCTCTCTGGATTTCGTTCTGCTGGCGCCCATACTCTGAAGATGTTATTTCAGTATTAGTTAGCGCCCATACACTTAAGATGCTGTTTCAGTATAGTACTACGGATTCTTCTGGCCATTAATATCAAACACCAATTCTCATTTTTGTTGAGCACGTCGAGGTCCTTGTCCTGATCTGCGGCTAACATTTCTATTTTCCAAATACTGATTCCAAAGTTTGGAAATAACACTAGGACGATTTGCGTTTGACCATCCTCTAAAAAATCGAAAGCCCTCCAGCTACTGATTTGAGTAATTAATGTTGCTGGGACATCGTATTCATTGTTACAAAGCATTAAACCAGCGTCCATCTTTTCTAATCTCTCCCTAAACAAATAATTAATTCTGCAGGCCGTTTTTCACTTCTTATCTAAAACGCACAGTTTTCTACGTCACAAACAAAATTTTCCTGTTCCCCAGTTTGTAAATGTGATATTTTTCCTTTTAAACATTTATTATATCATGTTTTCTAATAAGGTAGTCGATTATATGGTTATTTCTTCATACTGAACTCACAATATCCTCTTCTAATTGTTTTGAGCAGTGTCTTTTTTTTTTCTCACTGGCACGACCGGTATACGGTGCCGAAGGCAGCGGGAACCCGGGTCGGAGGTTCGTTCAGTTCGAGGTTTATCTTATTCGAGGTTTTACAAGATTCGATGCCTCGATGTAAATTAGGGGCCCACTAGCGGGCGAAGCCAGCTAGTTATTTATTATATAGCAACTGCAATATCCAGTATTATTGGTAGTGTACTGTCGATACGGTTGGACAGTAAGTACTATAAGTACGAATGGGTTTATAATTTTGTGAAACAAATCAGAAATTGTAGGTATCTTTTTTTTTTTCTTTTTTTCCCTTTTCTACGATCTAGTATTCACATTTTGTTACAGTGGAACATAAAACTAAGAAAGCATGAAGTTCTACTGAAGTTTAAAACTTTATCTACAGATCTGGGAGTCCGTGCCGTGCCCCTTGTACCATGCTTTATTCTGTCCCAGGCAGTATCATGAAGCATTCAACTTTTCACTTGATAAAATAATTATCTTTTTTCCCGTTCTGTGCAACTTCTGCTGCAATACCAGAGAAGAAAGGAAGAAAAAAGAAGCGGGTATCCTCATGGTAGGGCGTCCATTTTTGTCGTAAAAACCGAGGTATCTGGCGAATATCTTGGGATAACGAGTCTGTGCTGACAAGAGATATGAAAAAAGAAAAGGCAAGCTTATTATTACACACATTCCACCACCCTCCCCCACCTCCTCCCTCTCTCACATTTCTTTTTTCTTTCATGAGCGACTACCCAAGCAAGAGCGACATAAATATGATCTCCCGACGCGAATAAATATTTCGAGGGATCTTTTGCTTTCGATTTGTTGCACGTGTTGCAACAGATGGTAGGTTTCGTGTTTCAAAAAAAAAAAAAGATTTGTGATATTCCCCCTCGGCAATTTCGGTTTGCCTTTGTTTTCTTAACCCATTAAATTTTTTTTCTAAAAAAAAAAAAAAAAAAAAAGAGTACTTTGTGAATGTTTGAGTTAATTCGCAAATTTTTCCGTTTGAATTACAGAAACTCCATTTCTAGTTCCATGATTTCAACCAATCAAATTTTATTTCTCATATACCACCTCTCTCAAAATTATAAAAGCAATACATTGTTCATCGCTCAGGTTTGAAAGTAGACAATCAGATATTAAAATATTTGATGTGATCCTGTACAAAAAGAAAAAAAAAAAAAAAAACTTTACGCGATATGATGAATCCTTTTATCTTGAAACCTTCCCTGGTGTATGTCGATCGTAGAAATGGACTAGACTGTAGATTATTGCAGTTTTTTGTTTCTTTTATATTAACATCTTTCAATTAATGCACAAAATACAGCATGATTTTTAAAAAATATTATTTAGGTTAAAGTTTAATTAAAGTTATATGGTTAATTGCTACCTCGTGCATTGAGTGAAGTATAATTTGGTATGTTGGGGAATACAAATCCAGCAATTAACAGGTTGCTCGCTAGGTGAAGCCATACATTCTTTCCCAGTGTTGAATTCAGGGGGTGGACATCCCCCCCCCCCAGAGCATTGAAATGCCCCCCCCCCCGAAAGATTTGACATTTTATGCTTTTAATGGCTAAAAAGTGAAATTTCCCCCTGGAACTCTACAATGTCCCCCCGGATCCACAGAAATCCTTCCCGGAGAAAAGCGTCTGAATTCAACACTTCTTTCCAGTACGGAGCAATGTACTAGAATTGGACTAGACTGTAGATTATTGTAGTTTTTTCTTTCTTTTTTATTAACATCTTTTATTAACATCTTTGAATTAATTCACAAAATACAACATGAATTTTTTAATATATTTAGGTTAAAGTTTAATTAAAGTTGTATGGTTAATTGCCACCTCGTGCATTGGGCGGAATATAATTTGGTGTGTTGGAGAATACAGATCCAGCAATTAACAGGTTGCTCCTCGCTAAGTGAAACCATTCATTGTTTCCAGTACGGAGCAATGTACTAGAATTCCAGTGTAAAAGTTACAGTGTAATCCGTTCAGTGATTGATTGAGGAAAATTGAAGACATACATACGCACATAGATATAAACTTATTTTAAGTCGCTTAGTTATCAAAATTGAAGATGCATTCGAAACTTACGTGAAAACATACCCTGTCAAATTGTATAATTTCTTTCTTTTTAGGTGCGTTTGTAATTATATAAATACGTAGCACCTATAGTCGTCGTCTGGTTCGTCCGTCTGTCCGTCCGTCCGCATATAACAGCATAAAAACTACCCTACTGAATGGATTAAAATTTAATAGACATAATCGTTGCAGAATTTTGTCGAGTCATTTCAATTTTTATGAAAATAGAATCAAAACTTAAAATGTTATTATTAAAAGTTTGTTTTTTATTCTATATTAAATCCTATCATACGTATATCTATATAGTAAAAGCGCAAGTCATGTGACTGAGGAAAACAAATACGGGCTAACCACATCTTTTTCCATAGGCCAGGCGGCCATTTTTATTCAAAATTATTTTTTCTAATAAAATTGCAAAAAAGTGATATTTTTAGAAAGATCGTTCAAAAAAAAAAAAAAAAAAAAAAAAATGTTTGCTTGAGAGATGAGTTGCATTAAAAAATGTATAGATTCTGAGATAACTTCAGTGGAAATTAGGTTAACAGCGGAATATCTCAATCCATTAAAGTCAATAAACAAAAGATTCATTCATCGTGAGTCATAGAAATATTAAACCATGCAGGTCATCATTCGCCAAAGCAAGATCTCCACGGTTAATTTTAAAGCGCTGTCTGGAGTCGAAAAAAAAAAATTCGCATCTGTAATAATCTGTCGCATACGTAATAAGAAAAAAACAAAAAAAGGCATCCTCATTTAGCTCATAGCAGACGATATAATTTATTTCACTGAAATAATAACGATGATTATTTTTTAGTTATAGGATATAAACTAGTTATAGCACGAAATGAGAGAACCCCATTTGTCACGTTTAGCGTACGATTTCCAACTTGTTTAAAAATTTACTTAGTGATAAATTCTGAATAACTGTAAGCAAATGAAAAACCCACAGTAAAAGGGCAACATTGTGAATATCTTCTATGCAGTCTTTCAGTGAGTTATCCGAGCTCCCTCAATTCTTCATTTTTGAAGAGAGAGAGACGAGTGAGAAATGGGAAGAGGAAGCATTAAGAAGCTTCCGGATGGCGTAGGCCGTGTTTATCGACCATCCAAGTTTTCTGCACCACACGACTGTAGCAGATCACGTTGCGGACGAATGGAAAAGCTGCTACGACACCTCGTTAAGACAAAAGAAGAAGAAAAAGTTATTAAGATGGTTTTGTTATATGCGTAACAATGAAAACTAGTAGTTGGGGGCCACCGTAATACTTACCCATCATGGATATGCATAATATAAAATATGAAAATAAAACATGTGTAAACTATTTATAAAAGGCATTGCAATTCCAATAAAATCGTGGCTGGATGGCGTCCTAAACTTTAAATGCTCTGTTATTGAATTGCATAAAAGAAACATCCTTATAACTCCAAAAATGATAATCCTATTAACTAGCGGTTTAGTGCATCTGATGAAGCGTCTCATTTCCAATTGAAATATATCTTTGAATTGAAATTTGAATGAAATACAGTGTCATGAAAAATCGAAGAGTGTGGGAAATAGGATTATAAATATCTCGGCAACTCATGATCCGATCGGCTTCATTCTTGATGCAAAATTTATGGTTTTTGATTGTCTTTTATAGTCACTCCTAAAAATAAACAATTTCGAAAATTTTTATAGACCTTTTATCAGAATGAATATTTCGAGAGTCCGAAAAAAATAGTTCCGGATAATCGAGGTGACTAAAATTCAATAGGCTTCTTCTCATTATTACATACTAAGTACATGCCAAATTTCGAGTCTCTATCTCAATTTGTCCGGGAGATAGAGCGTTTAGAGACACACACACAGACTTGCGGCATTTTTTTTTTCTTCTAAAAATATGTTTTTTGGAATGTCCAGTATTTGAAACGTGTAAATCCGTCAAAAAAAATGTTTTTTTCGATTTTCAAAACGATTAAAACTTACCCTATACGTATGATGGGTAAGTAAAATCATGCATCAAGCATTACCCTATACTACGTATGATGGGTAAGTAAATATGTCGCTCTCATTAAAAAGTTTGTGGTTTAAAATTTGAATCTGTACCACTGACTGGTATACTTTCGTGAATTTTTAAATATATATATATATATTCTTAACTGTGCGTAGTTCAATTTTTTTTTTTTTTTTTTTTTTTTTTTTTTTTTTTACACCCGCTGGAGTTTTAAAAAAATACGACTGCATTCCCCACCCATAGGTTTAACATTAAGGAGGAGAATTTGAGGTTCCACTAACCAACACCCTTAAACGGCGTTTTCCTTAAAGTTGGAAAGATAGTACTCCATTGCGAAACTCGTTGCAAGTGCAGGAAGTGCATAAGTCCAGCTGGAAGACTTCCCCGGTTTTGTATGCATATCTAGTTTGTAATAAATCTCATTTTTTTATTTAATGATCCAACAAGTGCGCATCCTATTTCTCCCAGATTTAAGATTTTTTTTTTCCTTTATCGTAAATGTTTTTCATACAATTTGTCTAAAACTGAGCTTTATTATTTTCCGGTTTTTCTATTATGTTCATTATGGTACATATTTACTGACGATAAATAAAAACTGAAGAAACTGACATTTTGTGATGCTTAAAAAGGGTGCTAAAAACATTTTCCACTTACGTTGCACGTGCAGGAAGTGCAAAGGTCCAGCTGGAAGACTTCTCCTGTTTTGTAGCTGTGCATCCCCACCAAACATCGGTTGTCTGCGTTATACACCTTACGACTACCTGAAAAGAATGCGATGCAAACAAAATATAACAATTGATGCTTGCTGGAAAAATAACTTTTGTACTAAAGATAGATAACTTTTAATAAATTTAAAAAATGAAATTATTACAAGGTCGGTCATAAGCTGTTTTTAAAGCGGTCCTTCCACGCAATAAAGTTTCTCGTCGAATCTAAAGGTAATTAACGAAAAGGATACTTTTTTTGCCTACTTTCTCCTTATAGAAATAATTGTTCCACATAACATCGTATTAATAAGTTTTTTTCGTTTAGCCTCCAAAGTCTTGGACGAATTGGGTTATACCGCGAATCTAAGACTCCTATAATAGGAGCTCTACCGCGACCTACGTTATACACGGCCGGTGCATGACGTTTAAAACGTCACATGGAGTGGATCGTTTTTACACAGCGATTGGTGCAAAGCGCCGCGCCCCCCGTTTTGCACCAATAGCCGTGTAAAGTTGATCCACTCCATGTGACGTTTTAAACGTCATGCACCGGCCGTGTATAACGTAAGTCGCGGTTATACCCGACATGTACCCAATAGTTTTGGTTAATCAACAATCCGACTGGAGTGCAAAGTACTTTAATCCTAAACCAACATAAATCCGCAACACTTAAGCCTTTAACCACCAGGAAAGCAAAAATGAAAGGAAATTGATTCAATACTTAATACGCTCCAATGCAATTATGGAACGTATTAACGCCATACACTGTTAAAAATTTGCAGCAAACTGTCCAGTCATTTGACCGTTTTTAGGTGCGTTCGTAATTATATAAATACGTAGCACCTATAGTCGTCGTCTGGTCCCTCCGTCTGTCTGTCCACCCGTCTGTCTGTCCGTGCGTCCGTCTGTCTGTCCGTCTGTCCGCATATAACAGCGCAAAAACTTCCCAACCGAATGGTTTGAAATTTAAGATACATTATCTTTGCAGAATTTTGTCGAGTCATTTCAAATTTTATGAAAATCGAATCAAAACTTTAGAATATATTAATAAAAATATGTATTAAGAAATTTGAATTTAAAAAAAAAAAATTGATGCTTTCTTGTTATAGGAGCTTCCGAAGTTTAACTGTCCAGCGACCGAGATACTTATTTTATGAGAGAAATAAATCTGCAGACGATAGAATTCATTTCACAGAATTAAAAATCATTAAGATCTGAATATTTATATAACTAGCTACAGTACGAACGTACCTCATTTGTCGCACAATTCCCAACTTGTTACAGAAAACAGTTACATAACCCTAATTTAACTCTTTTCTGGCCATATTATTGGCCATATTATGGTCAGAATGGTGTTACATTACGGTTATGTAACCATTTTCTATAAAAACGGTCAAATGACTGGACAGTTTGCTGCACATTTTTAACAGTGTACATAATACGTTCCAATGCAATTATGGAAGAATAGTCTACAATCATACATTACATATGTAACGTATATTTTAAGTGTTATGAAGTAAATTGGATATACGAGGAGTTCCCGATATTAGGACAGAACTTGCAAAACACATATTTTGAGAATCAACTGTTTCAATATTACACATCTATATCATTATCGTCAGTTTTTTTCATTCTAGATATTAGAATTTAGTTTATTAAAGGCGAACTCTTGCAAGAAATTGGACCAATTGCTATAGTCTTTCGTGCTTATGTTAAAGAAGTACCTTCTTATCCACAAAAGTGCATATGTACTTTCTCATATTTCAAATACAAGGTGGACATAATTAAAGGGACTGTATTCAGCATGTTCCGTAGCGAGATCTAACTCCGAGAATGGAGACAAATTTTAAAGGAGGATTAATCAAGACCGAGAACGAAAGATTTCGTGGGAAAAAAAAAAGTTCCAAATATGTGGCGCTGTTATTATTATTATTATTATTATTTTTACTCGGAATCCTACGTCCTCCGTATTGTTTAATTATCCTACAAACTTTGGCTCCATTCTCCGTAATTAGATCGAGCTACAATTTTGATATACATATTAGTATTATCAAGAGTATGATATTTCTTTCTCGAACAGCTATCTAAAAAGAATGATTTTTTGTTAATGGCATGTAGATATCATACAAAAGTTAGTCTCTGATATAAATCGGCGCTGATTAGGTTTTGATGTAAATTGCCCAACAGGTGGCACTGCTATGCTACATTATTCACGATATTCACGATAGCCATACCTCAAGAACTAATGCACAGAATTTCGTCAAACTTCAGATTCTGTTACACCTTGATATAAATAGATACTGATTACTTTTTGTTGTAAATAGCCCAATAGCTGGCACTGCTATGCTTACTTTTTCATGGTTTTTACGATAGCTATATCTCAAGAACTAATACACAGAATTTCATCAAATTTCAGATTCAGATAGACGTTGACATAAGTTGTTTATTAGGTTTTGGTGTAAAACTTCCAACAGGTGGCGCTGCTATGCTGCATTTTTCAGGATTTACACGATTTTAGCGATAGTCCTAATCGCAAGAACTGATGCACGGAATTTAGTAAAACAAACTTTAGATTCAATTAGACCTTGATATAAATTGGTACTGATTCGTTTTTGGGATACGTTGAAGCCTGTATGAGATAGAAGAAAGTTTTGGGACTGGCACATTCGACAAGTTTATATTGTTGTAAATTAATATTTTTTCGTCTTGTGAGCAATATTCTAAGCCTAATTTTTTCTTTTATTATTATTATTAGTTTGGTTTTGATACCTCTGTATGGTTTTAAATTTTTCAACATTTCCGTCTTGTAAAGTCAAGATCCCGCTCTATCCTGCAAAATAGTTCGTGCATCTATTTTCTGTAGGCATTTGAAACATGAGAAACATTGGGATTACTTGCACTAATGAGCAGGGCTTCACAAATACGGTCGCCAGGTCACCACTGGCGACCAAATTAATTAATCTGGCGCGTTTTTTTTTTTTTTTTTTTTTTTTTTTTTTTTTTTTTACAAAAAGTGACTTAAGAAATTTTCGGCAATCAGAATGTCCCGAACATGCTGGTTAATTCAGCCTTTACAGATTTTTTTTTCAGATTTATATAATTTTGATAAGTTTCATTAGAAAATTTAGTTTAAGTTATATTTCTAAGTTATTTACTATTCTAATTCTAAACTATGTAACTAATAAGGTTAAGCTATGCATATTAATTTTTCAAAATTAATTCTTTAAAAACTTTTTTGTGCTTTTTGAAATCAATGACGGAGCAGGTACATATTTTTTACTGGCTACCAGATTTGAAAAAAAATTGTAAAGACCTGCTCATGAGCAACTTTGGCAGTTAGCGGTGTTTGATTGAATGAAAGTCCAGTCCACGTAAAAAAAACATGCTTCTGCACCAACCTCATTAAAAAAAGATCTTTTAATATCTGAATAAACACCGAAAGAAGCATAGTTGAAATTTTTTGGTATTTACAATGGCACCCATCGCTTCTACGTGAAAAAATATTATATAAGGCATATTGAAACATAAGTCTGGGCTTTCGCATACAGTGTTTAATTCAGGGGGTGGCTCAGAGGGGACATCCCCCTCCCCCCCGGAGCATTGAAATGTCCCACCCGGAAGATTTGAGATTTTATGTTTTTAATGGTTTAATGGTTAAAAATAAAAAGTGCAATTCCCCCCCTCCCCGGAGCCACAGAAATCCCTCCCGAAGAAAAGTGTCTGAACTTAACACTGTTCGCATATGATATTCGATCAATGTCTGAAAAGAAAAATTCCCCGTCTCTGCAAAAAAAAAAAAAAAAAGAAAAAAAAGAAAGAGAGAGAGAGCTGTGTGCAACGGGGTCGTCGATCTGGATCCCCTGATTTTCTGGGGTGCAAAAATTTAATAAAATTTTTGCTAAAGTTTAAATGGTTTAATTAAAAACATAGCCATGTTTCAATTTCATAACATGGTACACATTTTAAGTAGGAAAGAAAAAGGACAAAAGACATAAAATCTCACCGACGCATTCCGGACAACAGGCTCCTCGCTTGTACACTTGCTTAGAGGCCGGACAGGGCAAAACGGGGCAAGCTCTCTTCATGCATTCACTGCCGTTACCCTACAAAAAAGAATCAGATTAAATGACTACATATAAGTAAAACACCAATTTCAAATGAAGTTACAAGTTCTTAAACATTTGAACGAGAGGGTCCTATGCATCGGGTCGGGTAATCCGATTTTATTCGATCCCGGCCCACGATTTCTTTCGTTGCCGGTGGGGGTTGACTTTAAATGTTTCGAGTTGGGTTTCGATTCTTTGGGGTCGGGTTCGGGTTGATCCGATTTTTCAAAAGAAACTACTATTATGTTTTCAAATAAAAAAAAATTGAATATTAATGAGTGAATAGGTGTTCATTTTTATACAAAAAAGGTAAAATTGGTATTAGAGATTTAATTGCAGATTACTTTTCCATAATTGTATTAAATATATAGATTAATTTTCTATAACTTTGAGTTGGGTAGAGTCGGGTTGGGTTGGCGCTGATTATTTTCGTTGTGGATCGGATTGACTTAAAATGTTTCAGGTTAGAGTTGGTTTCGGGTCGAGTTAGGGGTAATCCGATTTTTCAAAAGAAAATCCCATATATTTTCAATTGAAAAAAAACTATATATTTGAATATTAATGAGTGTATAGGTGTTCATTTTTATACAAAAAAGGATAAACTTTATATTAGGGGCCGTCCATAAATGATGTCACGCTTGGAGGGGGGGGGGGGGGGGGGGAGGTTCATGAAATTGCGACAGTTTGTGACAAGGAGGTTGGAGGGGGTAAGAAGACGTGTGGCATCACACATTTTGGTTAAAATAAAATCATTAAAATCAGCAGATTAAATTTTGAAGTTATTTTGAAATTACCAGAATTTGAGTGTATTTTTTAATCAGACAAAAACAACTTTCACGTGATTTGTTTTCACTTATATTCCTTTCTTTTCAAAAATAAAATATAAATATTTTATTACTAATTGTATTACTTTATTGTATATTACTTATGTTTTTGTCGTAAACCTTAATCTTATTTTATACAAAATAAATACACGAATAATTTTTATTGTTATGCTCACAAGTGTCATTAAAACTTATAGTTAAAGTTGAAAAATAAAATTTGAAACATGATCTATACACTGCAAAAAATAATTGTTGATTTTACAGTATAAAACTGGCATATGCGCGGTAGCGTATTACTGCTTGCGCGGCAGCGTATTATTGCTTATTTTACTGTTTAATACTGTTATTTTTACGATACAATACTGGCAGCTGAGATGCCAGTTTTATACTGTAAAATCAACAATTATTTTTTGCAGTGTAACGTAGTGCTTTGTTTTTGAACTCCAAGTATATGTCTATGTAATATAGCGTGACATGTGACAAGGGTGGGGGGGAAGGGGGTATGGTGAAGTCTGACACTTTGTGACTAAGGGGGGGGGGATCAAAAATATTGAAAAGACATCATTTATGGACAGCCCCTTAGAGATATAATTGCAGACTACTTTTCCATAATTGCATTAAAATGTAGATAAATTTTCTATCACTTTGGGTTAGGGTTTGAATTTTTCGGGTTCGGATTGAAGTGTGTCGGGTTCGGGTCGGGTTTCAGGTTAATTATAGGTAGAATTTTCAAATTTGGGGACCCGTGCAGGACTTTAATTTGAACTATGACAATGCCTCACATAACTAAATGCTATTTTTTCGAATTGTAATGAAAGTTGCACTCAAATCCAAAATATCTACTTTCTGACACATTCCAGAAGTAAATTAAATAAAGTAAGCTTAGGAGGTTGTCTTCATACTGAAATTGTACCAAACTCTGAAATTTTCAATACGATTGCCCATATTAGATAACATATTTGGCTTTTTCAATAAATTTTACCTTAGGATTCCAAACCGGAAGTCATTCGATCAAGTAGTTTAGGAATTATGAAGACTTAAAATTTCTAATTTCTAATGTTAAATTTTCTTTCTAATCGAAAGAGACGGGTAGTTTTTTAAACATAACTCAAGAACTATTTTTCGGAATGAGCTGTAATTTTGGATTCGCACATTTGAAAATTCTAGAAATAAATTTTTGTTAAAAAATTCATAGGTTACAATTTTTTTGAAAAAATATATAATTTGAAGTTATTTTTCTAAAAAAAGAAATAAAAAGCAGTTTCGAAAGACTCTTTTGTAAAACTCTTTAAAATCTAAAGTTTCCAGTATTTCTTTAAAGCTTTTCAGATATCTGGCATTATTCCACCATTTCCTTATTTGGAAAAGTTTTTAATGAAAGAATATGATGTGAATGTTTTTTTAATTAAAATAATTTGATTTCAACGGAAATCTCAGCAGCCAATTTCTTTTTTCATCTGCTATGAATTACTTTAGTGAATTTTCAACAGATGGCAGCACTAAAATGGGAAAGGTTGCGATTTGCGACTCGCAAAATAGGCATATTTTATGAAAGTTTTTTTTTTTGTATATCTTAAAACAAAGTAAACTAGTCGTTGGGGGCCACCGTAATACTTACCCATCATGGATATGCATAATGTAAAATATTAAAATAAAAATGTGTAAACTACTTATAAAGTGCATTGCAATTCAAATAAAATCGTGGCTTGATGACGTCACAAACTTTAAAGGCTCGATTACTGAATTGCTTGAAAGAGGTTTTTCCTTATAACTCCAAAAATAATAATCCTATTAAAATTTGTAAATTTTTTATTATAAAAACTCATATTTTGTACTTCTGAAATCCATATTATTATTCTTTTATTGAAAAACGCGACTTTTGGAGGACTTGCTTTTCTTCGGCGTGTAGCATTCCGTCACAACCAGAGATTTCTCTGCGTGGTTTTATCTGAAAAAATAAAAAGCCAAAGCCACAGAAAGAAACTGCGGGCCCCAATGGAGATTCGAACGCGAATCCCTGAATACAGGGCCTGTTTACCGAATAGGCCAGTGAAACCCGAGCCTAGCCATACCCACTGAAATATAAAGGGGCCTCCATGTTTACCTTTCAAAACTAATTTTTAGAAAAAAAAAATTCAGTCATGCAGGGTAAAAAATGTATTTTTTTTTTCTTAATTATAGCTACTAAATTTTCCCTTAGACTATTACTGACACATTTTTTTTTTCTGTTGATATAATAAATGGTATAAAAACTTATTTTCATTTTTCTTATGTTTTACATTTTAATTTCAAAAGTGCTAAAAATAACAGGAACTTTAATTTCTATAAATATATATTGTTTATATTCATAAAGAGGGGAGAAATGATATAAAATATGGAGAATACGTTATTTAGATAAAGGGAAAAGTAATTAGCATTCAGTGATACCAAATTTCTGTTTATAAAATAGAAGCAAAATTGTGTTGCAGCCAAGCATAAATTTACGTCAAATATTTCTTTGTCCCTGCATTGGCAAATCCTGCAATTTGTAAAGCGTAAAATATATTTTGAAGTTCAAATATTAGCACCTGTTCCATATTTGTAAATTTATTTACAAAATTAATTTGTTATGTATAATTATGTATATAATAAAATATTTTTTATATGTATATAGGTAGTTAGTTTTATATGTATATAGGTAGTTAGTTTTATATGTATATAGGTAGTAGTGAAATTTTGATGGTAAATTTTCAAATTGTTCGTATATTTTTTTGGATCGTATATTGGATCGTATAATTTTTTTTTTTTTAATGTAACTTTTTGAAAATTAATGTCAGGACTTTTTTCTTTGACATAATCTTAAATCCCATCTTATTTCTAACATTTTTGCAATTCACATGTTTACTTCCAGCTTATATACAGGGTGTCAAAGTGTCCCAAAAAGAATGAGACGCACTTTATTTTATTTATTTATTTTTTATTTTTTTAACCTACTGGCAATGTGAATTGCAAAAATGTTAGAAATAAGATGGGATTTAAGATTATGTCAAAGAAAAAAGTCCTGACATCAATTTTCAAAAAGTTACATTAAAAAAAAAAAATTATACGATCCAATATACGATCCAAAAAAATATACGAACAATTTGAAAATTTACCATCAAAATTTCACTACTACCTATATACATATAAAACTAACTACCTATATACATATAAAACTAACTACCTATATACATATAAAAAATATTTTATTATATACATAATTATACATAACAAATTAATTTTGTAAATAAATTTACAAATATGGAACAGGTGCTAATATTTGAACTTCAAAATATATTTTACGCTTTACAAATTGCAGGATTTGCCAATGCAGGGACAAAGAAATATTTGACGTAAATTTATGCTTGGCTGCAACACAATTTTGCTTCTATTTCCGGCCTGTACCGGGAGGAAAAGGTAGCTTTCCTATATCTTCGTTTTAAAATTTTAGCTAATGTTACACGAAAACAGCAAGCTAAAATGCAAAGAAACGTTTACAAAAGATTCGTTAATACTGAATTTGAATAAGAAATTCGCCAAATTATTGAGCAATAGCCAAATTGGCTTCATTTATGAAGACTTATTTTGATCGCCAAATTTGGCGATATTTCGCCAAATGTCGCCCAATTTTGTCGCCAATGTCGCCAATTTTGGCGTTAACGGATATGAATATATAGTTTTATGCGTATGATTGGGAAAATTATTACAACAATGAAAGAAAATAATTTGCGAGTAATCGCGTTAATGTGCTGTTTTGTTTCAAAATGTCAGCCACCCTAGAATTTCAAACTGCTCTATCTCAGCCATTTTTTAAAATAGAGGTAAACCAAAAAAAGCTCTGGAATCCTTGTATCAAGGCCTAACACGTAATTAAAAAATAAATTTGAATTTTTAAATTTTTTGTATATTTATTTTAGATTTTAAGTTATTTTACATCTTTAAATGGCCGCCATCTTGAAACAAGATGGCGGACCAAGCTGGCCAACGAACTCGGTCGAGACATTAGTGACCTTAATACACACAATTAGTTTCATCAAAATCGATTCATAATTACGGGCGTTATCGTATGACATAGGTCAGATATATGTACCCTTGTTATTGTAAAGACCCAAAATTTCAAAAGTACATAAATACAACACATGGTCATATCATTACTGGTGATCTTAATATTATAGAACAACCTATTTTACAAAAATTAATGCATAATGGAACAAAATTTCGCCTTCCATATAGGTGTAATATCAAATCTATAATATTGCAGTTTATTCAAGATATTGATTTATTTATATATAAAATTGCTATTGATTACAATAAACCAATCGAGTATTTTAGTGAATGGAGATTTTCTGTTATAGATAAATTAAAAAATGAAATTATAAAAAATTATCAATATATTACACATGTAGCTTTTAAAAATGTAAATAAACATATATCAGAATTACAAAACAATTTTATAATTACTTATGTAGATAAATCTCCAAATAATTATGCTATCATCTGTAAAGAGTACTATAAGGTGTTAATTCACAATGCAATTAACACAAGTAATATTTTTAATAAAACAAAATTAAATATAGAAATTAATAATAGAAAATTATTAAATTATCATAAATTACTAAAAATCAAATGTAATAATTTAAATTATCCTTATCTTGTTATAATTCCAAAATTTCATAAAAATCCAATTAAATTTCGCACAGTTACCATCGGGTGTAACACATATAATAATAATGCAAGCAATTTACTACTTAATATTTTAAAGCAGATTTATGATATAACGATAAAACATAATAACCAACATTGCCTAAAAAAACAGTTTTCAACTTATTAATAAAATACATAATATCAATCCGGTAAAATTCATAAAAACATTGGATTTTAATGATTTATTTAATAACATTGATATAAAAGACTTACATAAAACAATGTGTATATTATTTAAAGAATTTAAATCTCAATTAAAATTAAAAGATCATATTTCCGTTAATTATTTTAAAACTTTACTAAATTTTACATTGCATAATAATTACATCATATTTGACAATATTATTTATAAACAATGCCAGGGAATTCCGCAGGGTGGGACCGCTTCTAGTATATTGTCTGACCTTTATTTATATTATTATGAAAGAAATATTGGTCCGAATAATGATTAAGCATTTTATCGCTATATTGATGACATTATCATTTTTTATTTCAATGATAAAAATTGTACATCACCACTCAATTTTTATCCTAATCAGCTTAAATTAAGTGAAAATGATTTGATTAATAATAATATAAATTTTCTTGACTTAAAAATTAAAATTAATGATAATTATAAATTAAGTTTTGATATTTATGATAAAAGAATTGATTTTCCATTTAAAGTAAAGATTTTTACCAATTTTGCTTCTTGTTTACATAAATCAGTTTATAAAAATATAATTATAAATTATCTTCATCGTATAAAATACCTATGCTCAGATAATAATAAAAACAAAAATATTAGATTTATTCGTGATCATGCACAAAAAAATGGGTATCCTATTTTTTTGATAAATTCAATCATAAACTCTTTTAAATAACAATTATTACATCATATAAATATAAACATGGTATGTAATATTATTGTTTTAGTGTGAGATAACATATAGCAAATGATATAGCAATTTACAATTAAACATACATCAATAAAATTAAAACATATTAGGACAATAATTAAATGATTGAACATTATATACACTTTATATTGTTCTGTGATTGTGCGTTGCCGATCACCTATTTTTTAAGTGATACTGGTGTTCAGTTTTTAATACTTATAAATTATAACATATAACATATAAGAACAATTCTTAAGTTGGTTTTACATTATTACACTTTATACAGTTACTGTAATTGTGCGTTAGTCGATCACTTTTTATTAAGTGTTTATATTGATATGTTAAAAATGTCTATAAAATATAAAAATACTGTAAAAATGTCAAAAATACTGTAAAAATCACTTATACAAAAACACATAAAATTATACATGGATGACATTGTTGACCATAAATCACAAACATCACTATATGTAAAATATAAATATATATATAGTTTATTTTTATTTTTATTTAAATCAATCTCTATCTTTTTCAATTTTTCTATATATATATATTTTTTTTTTCTATTAGGATGTTATAATTCATTAACTAATATATACATGTATGATATCTTAACTATTTTTGGTAAATACTATTCGATATATAGGTAGATAGAAGGTAGAAATTTGTATTAAATCAGTATTCATTTAATTATTTGTAGCAGTATATAAAAAGATTAATTTTTTTATAAATTCTATAATATATATAAGTAGTTTAACATAGATGGCAGCACCAGCACTTTGTATTAAAAGAAATATCTCTTTTACATAATATATACTGTTGTTAAGAATCTATGAAATACTATGTAAGATAAAATTAATTATGTGTAAATTTATTGATATAATAGGAGTTTGTACGATTTTAATGTAAAACTATAATGATAATAATATTTTATAATATTTATGTATCATATTAAATCTAATATAATTAATATATAACTCAAACTTAATTTTGAATAATTCCAATAGAGGGTAGCACTTTACATGTCATATAAATGCTAATAATATTGTTAATAGTAATTTTAAATTATATATAGAGGGCGCTTAACGCTTGTGTATTAATTTTACTTTTAAAGATTAAAATTAAATGGAAAATTTGTATTTTAACAAATATAAATTTGTTTTTAAGTGTATATCGCAAAAATAAATTAGTGTGTGTTTAAATAATATTGTGTTATGGTGTAATAATTAAGTTGTTATTTCAAAAAATGTACTCTCAACTTAACTTTCTAATAATTTCTCTCAACTTCACTATCATAATCACGTATGAGCTATTTCATGATTATCGCCATGTGGACGTGTTGGGATCATGAAAACATTGTGATTGTTAAGATTTTTGGATAATAATTGTGAGTAAAATATTTTATCTACCCTTTACAGTTTATTTATTTCCAATTTTAAAAATTTTATCTATTCTTTAAGGATTTTTCCAATTTTAAAATTTAAATTGTTATCTGGTAATAATTTAGTATTGTGTTGTATTGGGTTTTATGGATAATTACTATGAATAAAATATTTTATCTATTCTTTACGGATTTTATTTCACATTTTATTATTTCTCATTGTATTCTGGTAATAATTCATTATACCTGGGTGATTCTACTGATCTTAGCATATATGCCAGTAGAATTATGAAATAATGAATTATTTTTTAAAAACACATGTGGGTACATCCAGGCTGACGATTATATCTACATGTGTTTTTTCCATATTTCTTCTCTTGTTGTCAAATTTTTCATTGTATATGGTTCATATTTCATTTCTTAATCCATTTTTATTCAAATGATAGCAACTCCAAATTATATATTTTTTTTATCTTTCACTCTCTCTTTTAAATTTTCTTAATGTTTTAAGTATTTTTGGCCAATTACCATTGAAGCATAAGCTATGGTAATATTATGATTGCATTAGTTAAATATTAGCTATGTGGTATTCCGTCTTCACATTATCATTAATTATCTCTTTCGAGATTTAAGAAGAACTTGATATGTTTTTTGAAATTCGTAGATATTATAATTATATATATATATATATATATATATATATATATATATATATATATATATATATGGATATATCTATATATATAAATCAACATTTGGACGGAGGGTGGTTTTGGGGTCTGGGGGTCATGATCGGTGAAAATATATCGAAATTTTCCGGAACTGCTTTCCTCCGAACGGCTGCAATAGGTAGCTTTATACTTTTTTGTATTGAAAGCTACCTAAAACTTACCTTACAGTGACAGGTGACGCATGGATCCGTCTGCGGGATGGCCAGCAGGACGTTGTTTTTGGATTCCTCCTCGGGGCAGTCTTCTGAAACGACAGAAAAAGATCAGAGAAAAAAAATATTTGTAGCATGAAGAAAAATTCTCTTGCTATGAATAAGAATAAATATTAGCACTATAAAACTATTCGTTGGGGGCCACCGTAATACTTACTCATCATGAATATGCATAATATAAAATAGGAAAATAAAACATGCGTAAACTATTTATAAAATGCATTGCCATTCGAATAAAATCGTGGCTTGATGACGTCCTAAACTTTTAAATGCTCTATTACTGAATTGCTTAAAAGAAACATCCTTATAACTCCAAAAACAATAATCCTATTAACTAACGGTTTACTGCGTCTGATGAAGCTTTTCTTTCCCAATTAAAATATATCTTTGAATTGAAATTTGGATGAAATACACGGTCATGAAAAATCGAAGAGCATGGGAAATGTTATTACAAATATCTTGGCAATTCATGAACCGATCGAATTCATTATTGATGCAATTTTTTTTTTTTTTTTTTTTTATTGTTTTTATAGTCACTCCGTAAAATAAACAATTTCGAAAATTTTTATAGACCTTTTATCAAAACGAATAGTTCGAGAGTCCGAAAAAAATAGTTCCGGATAATCGAGGTTACAGAAATTCGATAAGCTTCTTCCCATTATTACATACTAAGTACCTACCCAATTTCAAGTCTCTATTTCAATTGGTTCGGGAGATAGAGCGTTTACAGACACACACAGACAGACAGACGGACGGATTTTTTTTTTTTCTAAAAATATGTTTTTCGGAATTTCCAGTGCCTGAAATGTATAAATACGTCATTTTTTTTTCGATTTTTAAAACGATTATAAGACTTACCCTATACTACGTATGATGGGTAAGTAAAAACTAGTTTTCTTCGCATTTGAGCATACACACACACACACACATTATAAGAAACAAGAATGAAAAATCATGCGTGAAGCATAGATTATGAAACACTTTCTAAAATATTCAGAATACTAATACTAACACTTCACTGTTTAGTAAGGTGAAAGATGATGTCTAAGTAAACAAGGTCAATGTCAAACAGGGCGGGGTAGCCTACCTTTCGGCTTAAGCTCAACTAGCCACGCACAGCAGGTTTGTTTTCTATGCGGCAAGGCCCCAGCCCAGGGAGTTTGCCCGGAAGGACCACCCGGGAATGGCACCCCTCACTACTGAAAATTAACTTTGAAAGATTACAATGTTAATCACAAAGGCTATCCAATTATACTGGACGAGCCAAGTGAGATACATTAATAAGCTGAATGAACAATTGTGATTATAAATAAATATAAGGAGATGTAGAGCTTTTACAAGGTAATAATTAAAGTTGAGAGAAAACCATAAATACAAAACAATACTAACAGCTCACTTATTGAGCGATAAACAATTAATAAATACGATATTGAGAAAGAAAATAATCATAGTTTGAATAGTAGCATCGAGTATATATAAAAAGACTTATATGGGAAAAAACTTGAATAATTAATTGTATAGGGGTATTTACAGTAAAC
This sequence comes from Maratus michaelseni, assembly GCA_963931845.1. NCBI lineage: Eukaryota > Metazoa > Arthropoda > Arachnida > Araneae > Salticidae > Maratus > Maratus michaelseni. The sequence continues at coordinate 276,190,955 of OZ007597.1, forward strand.
AGTTAACAGTTAACACAATTTAAGTATAAAAATAATGCCAGAAAACAAATCTGATATTACAAGTACTGTGTACTAAGAATAATAGGGAATAACATAAGTAATTATATAGGACTATGTATATTGTGTAAGTAAACAAGGTTTAGGTCAAACCGGGTCATACCTTTCGGCTTAAGCTCAACTAGCCCGTCCCGTTGCCTAAGTAAATCATTTGCAAAACGCATAACACATTTCAAAACCCAATTTCAGGAATGACCAAAAATATTCGGAAAAATCTCCGAATTCTTTTGTTCAGCCCTGTATAGGATCTATTGATTTGTACATATACTGCATAGTATGCTAAAATTTATGTTTAGCTAGGAAACGCGTAGTATATTTGAAAAACCCTTTTTAGCAATTTCCATCAATAAACGTAAATGTACCGGAGATGTTTTGTGCAGCTCTGTATATAATCTATAGCATTTATACACACCAAGTACAATGCAAAAAAAAAAAAAAAAAAAATGTTAAATTTAAAAACGAGTACCACAACTTAAAAATACTTACAGCAATTATTATTCTCCATTAGATAGTAATGCAACGGAATTATTTTGAGAGTCCCTGTAATTGAACGATAAATGCTACGCACATCTTATTCTATAGTAAGCATCTTATAGTACATCTCAGATTTATATATAAATTTCAATATGTTCGAAATAGTGTCACGTCAGATAAATACACCGCAAATTATTTTCCCCATAGAATGTAAAGTAACGGAATTCTTTTGATTGTCCCTGTAAATGGACTATAAATGCTACACACTTCATTTTCAATACCGGACATGCCATAGTAAACATAATTAACATATTATAAATTCCATGGAAATCAGAGTATATTTACGCGAGTTAGAGCACGGACAGGCAGATGGCAGACAAACAAAATTCATAAACACTTTTCAACTATGTTGGAAAGTGTTAAAAAAAAGAAAGATAAAGAAAATAAAATAAAGGAAAGAAAGAAAATAAATGAATCCAGCTTTAGTTCTAAAAATGAATAATTAAGTTGCTTGCATGAAAGTTACTAGCTTGTGATTTTTTATATTTCTAATAGACTTCTATTATTTTAAAAGGCAGTCTACATATTTATTTTTATAGATTTTTTTTTAAATTTTTAATATAAACCTCATATTTTTATTTGTATATTTGATTTTTCATGCTTCACTTATTTTAAATATAATTATTCACATTTCTATTATTATCCACTCTAAATATTAGCACTATAAAATAAATATAAGCTTGATCTGAAATCCGATTTCGAATTCAAATGTTCTTCTACTCTTTTGCTTCAATCACGAAACAAGTTTTCTTCACATATGGACATACATACACACAAAAAGAAAATAAGAAAGAAAGAAAAACAAAAGGAAAGAAGGAAAATAAATAAAGGTAATTTGCAGCTTTAGTTTTAAAAATCAATAATTAAGCTATTTGCATGAAAATTACTAGTTTCAGATTTTCCATATTTCCAATACACTTCTGTTATTTTAAAGGGCAATCTTCATATTCATTCTTATAGAAGTTTTTAAAATGTTAACAAAAAACCTCATATTTTCATTCTTTTATTTGATTTTTCATGCTTCCCTTCCCTTAAATATAAATATTTCCTACTCTGTTATTATTCATTCTAAATATTACCACTATAAAGTAAATATGAGCTTGATCTGAAATCCTATTTTAAATTCAAATGCTCTTTTTAGGGTTTCGTTGATCTCACGGAACCCTATTGTTCCCGCTCCGTTGTCTGTCTGTTACAGAGCCATTCTCGAAAACTGTGTAACTTACAGAGTTGAAACTTTGTGTATAAATCAGAATATCAGCTGTAAAGAGCTGAAAATATTAAAATTTGAAAAATTCGTATTATTTTAATAAATAGAGATAAAAAACCAAAATTCTAACAACCTTTTCTTATTAAATTTGAACATTTTTCCTTATAGCAGATGCCAAAAATTAAAAATCCATGATGAAATTCTATCTACAATAATTAATTTTCTATCAGACGATTTCCAGGTGAAAAATAAAAATGAAATAAAAAGTTTCACCCATTGAAAAAAAAGATTAATATGAAATAAAAATGATTGACGTCATAGTGGTAATAAAACAGAAAGATTTCTCAATAATACAAGGAGTATGAGTATGTGTGCATGTACACAAAGCAGATTAATTACACGTCATTAGAGAATTAAAAAGAAAATCTGACGTCATATCGCAAGTTTAACGGATTTTTCAAATGTTTCAGTATAATACAAAGCGAGTATGAATATGAGTAATAGAAAATAGTAAATACTATATGAGTTTGAGGAACGTATTGAATCATGATAAAAACCCGATTATGGAAATATTCGCATATTTTAACATTTTGAAGGTATACAACATGTTTAATTTTGAAATTAATTTTTCTTTTTAAATATCGCATTTAGTCCACACGACAGATATTATTATGACAGAATATAATACTGGGCTTCACCCGCTATCGGGCCGGTTTAGATATTCGAAAAACCGAGAAAAATAGACAGTTTTTTTTTTTTTTTAGAAAATGAAATTTATTTGGATTTTTTAAAGAAAAGATAAAGTGTTTTGAAAGGAATATTAAACGAAACCCTTTGTGAGAACTTGGATCACACTTACCCACTTGTTTTTTTTTTTTTTTTTTTTTTTTTTGCATCAATCACGAAATAAACTTCTTCACATATGGGCATACATACACACAGAAAGAAAAAAGAAAGAAAGAAAAGGATGAAAAAAAAGAAAGAAAAGGAAGAAAGAATAAGAAAGAAAGAAAGAAAAAGAAAAGAAAAAAATAAAGGAAAGTAAATAAATGAATTCAGATTACAGCTTCAGTTCTAAAAGTCAATAATTAAAATATTTGCATGGAAGTTACTAGTTTAAGATATTCTATATTTTAAGATATTCTTCTGTTATTTTAAAGGGCAGTCTATATATTTATTTTTATAGATATATTTTTTATTTTTAATAAAAACCTCATATTTTTATTCTTTTATTTGATTTTTCATGCTTTACTTACCTTAAATGTAAATATTTCCCACTCTTTTACTATCCATTCTAAATATTAGCACTAGAAAATAAATATAAGCTTGATTTGAAATCCGATCATAAATTCAAATGCTCTATTTTTTTTGTCTCAATCACGAAATAAACTATTCCACATATGGGCATATATATACCATCAGGAAGAAAAAAAAAGGGAAGAAATAAAGAAAAAAAAATGAAAGAAAGTAAATAAATGAATTCAAATTACAGCTTCAGTTCTAAAAATCAATAATTAAACTATTTGCATGAAGTTATAGTAGAGGTATAGTATAGTAAGATTTTCTATATTTCCAATGGACTTCTGTTATTTTGAAAAACAGTTTATGTATTTAATTTTATAGAATTTTTTTAATGTTTAATAGAAACCTCATATTTTTATTCTTTTATTTGATTTTTCATGCTTCTCTTACCTTAAATATAAATATTCCCTACTCTGTTATTATCCATTTTAAGTATTAGCGCTAGATAATAAACCACCCGCAGTTCGGGTCAGATCTGATTGATGCTATTTTGTTTCGTTGAGTGTCGGCTTCGGTTCGGGTTGACTTTAAATATTTCGGGTTCGGGCAAGTTTCGAGTTGGGATTTTACTTTTACAGATCGGGTTCGGGTTAATCTTATTTTTCAAAAAAGTATAGAATGTTTTTTTTAGATGAAAAATCTATATAATTGAATATTAATGAGTAAATATATGTTCCTTTTTCAACATAAAAGATAAAATTGATATCAGAGATATAATTGTAGACTATTTTCCTATAATTATATTAAAATAAGGATTAATTTCGTTTCGTTTGGGGTCATCTTCGGCTTGAGTTTACTTTAATTATTTCGGGTTCGTGTCTGTTTAGAGTTGGGATTAGACTCTTGCGGATCAGGTTCGGGTTTACCCGATTTTTCAAAAAAAGTCTAAAATATTGTTTTGGATCAAAAAACTAAATATTTAAATATTAATGAGTATATACATATATGTTCATTTTTCAACTAAAAGATAAAATTGATATAAGAGATATAATTGTAGACATTTTACTTACCCATAATACGCAGTATAGGGTAAGTCTTGTAATCGCTTTGAAAATCGAAAAAAAAATTTGACGGATTTACACGTTTCAGACACTGGAGATTCCGAAAAACATATTTTTAGAAAGAAAATTTTTGCCGTCCATCTGTGTGTCTGTGTGTCTGTAAACGCTCTATCTCCCGAAAAAATTGAGATAGAGACTTGAAATTGGGTATATACTACATTATTATATACACATGTATATAATAATGGGAAGAAGCTTATTGAATTTCAATAACCTCGATTAACTGGAACTATTTTTTTCGGAGTCTCGAAATATTCGTTCTGATAAAAGGTATATAAAAATTTTCGAAATTGTTTATTTTAAGGAGCGACTGTAAAAGACAATAAAAAAAAAAACATAAATTTTGCATAAAGAATGAAGTCGATCGGGTAATGAGTTGCCGAGATATTTGGAATCCTATTTCCCTTGCCGAGATATTTGTAATCTTATTTCCCACACTCTTCGATTTTTCATGACCCTGTATTTCATCCAAATTACAAAAATCAATTTTAATTGGAAATGAGACGCTGAATCCGATGCAATAAACCGCTAGTTAATAGGATAATTGTTTTTGGAGTTATAAGGATGTTTCTTTTAAGCAATTCAGTAATCGAGCCTTTAAAGTTTAGGACGTCATCAGGCCACGATTTTATTCGAATTACAATACATTTTATAAGTAGTTTACACATTTTTTATTTTTATAGTATTTTACATTATGCATATCCCTGACGGGTAAGTATTTTACGGTGGCCCCCCAACGACTAGTTTTCCATGTATTAAAATATGGATTAATTTTCTTCCATTTTGGGTTCAGTTCGGGTTCTGGTTTAAGTATTTCGTGTTCGGGTTGATGACATTTTTTTTTCTGTCAGATTCGGGTTGGCTTTTGGGTTCTGCGCAGGACTCTAATCTATCCTCAGCACAAGAATTGCAATTATTCCTGTAAAACGAGTTTTTCCACAACAAGAGTAGCAAAAGGGAGAAACGATTTTTAACGCTTCGGTACCAATATAGAAAGTGAAATCATATATTATATTATTTCGTTTGTCAACATTCCTTTCTATATGCGTTTAAAACACGCACAACAATGAGTGAGGTATTATTCGAAAGGTTTTTTTTTAACAGGCTTCTGACCGCAAATATCGTTACGCAAATCGTTCACCCAAATATCGTTAAAACATTTGAATAAAAATTGCTGTTAATTAAGAATTAAATCAGCATTGTTTTCAGAAATGAAATGAAAGGTTTTTCTCAAATCAGTGTTGCCACAAAAATAAAACACCGCATTATAGCGTGATCAACAATGATTATAAAAAATAATTAACAGTATAAAAAAGATAAAGTGGTCTCCGCATAGGTTTATTTTATAGTTATGAATAAAAAGAAAAATTGAAATTAGACTGTTTAGAAGAAAAAGACACCATCGATTGATCGAAGCAGTATTATTTCATGTGTAGCCAATAAAATACGTGATTTGTTGTTTTCAATTAAATAGTATTTTATATGTATTCAATTCATTTTCTATATGTATGTATTCAATTCTATAGTTATTCAATTATATCAATTCTATATGTATTCAATTGTATTCTGTATGTATTCAATTTTTTATGTATTCAAATCATCGAGGCAGAATTATTTCACGTGTAGCCTATAAAATGCATGCTTTGTTATAATGAATTAAATTGTATTTTATATATATTCAATTCATTTTTCTTTGTACCGTGTTTTTCCTGAAGCGGATGACGTCATCCTCTAATGCAGTTAAAATGCGATTGTTATTTTTTTCCCCCTCGCACGCGTGCTTTTTGCTATCTTCGATCAGTTTTTAGCGTAACTTTAATGGAATACATGAGATGATATTCTGTCTTGATTAATGTTGTTTGCAGATATTTTTATCCTTAATATTTCTTTAAAACTTTAAAACCTGCATCTAAAAAAATATTAGACTGCAGTGCGAAATCCTCGCATAGGTTCACTGGTAAAAAAATATTGCTGCGTTAAATATAGAAAAAATATATATTCTTTAAACTGTTATTGTAAAACTCACCGGGACATGAAGGACAACAGGTGCCAGGTTCCGGAGGTGAAGGATTCCGGCAGGAGGTGTAACATTGCACTTGCGTTTCGGTGACAACACCGCCCTGGAAAAACAAAGATATGAAAGCAACAATGAAAGAGTGTGTGATATTTCGCTACTGAAGAGGCTAAAACAAGTAGTTATTTTTATTAAGGACTAGCCGATCAGCTCGGCGTTGCCCGGGCCCGTGATAATATATATATTTAATGAAATTTTTATTATTTTATATCGTTAACCCGATTTTGTATGAAATTATATTTTAAAATGAAAAATTCGCGAAAAAATACTGATGAAATTAGTGATGAAAGCGCTCACTTTCTTTTCGTTTTTGTCCGAACTCTTTGAAATTTTTATGGGTGATAAATAAAACTGTTTTACAGCCCGTGTAAAAATTTCGTGAAAAAATAGTGTTATCGAGTTGTAAAATAAATGTTTTCTTCTCGCTTCTCCCTTCCCCTCCACCTGCGTCGGTTTCTTTAACATAGCAATAAAAATCAGTTCTCATCTTCCGAACTCTTTGAAATTTCAATCGGTTATAAATATAACTGTAACGAAGCTCGCTTTAAAATTTTACAAAAAAAAAAAAAAAAAAAAAAAAAAAAATGTGCATATTTAGTAGTAAAAACATGAGTACAGTAATTCCTTAATATTCGCGGTTTTAACATTAGTGAGTTTTGATTATTCGCGAACATGAAAATGCGGAATACTTACCATTCGCGAGAATCTGACTTGATTATTCGCGATTTTTTTAAAATTATATTTTGCTTTTTCAGAATTTACAATGGTTAAAGATTGTTTCCCCTGTGTTTTCTCAGTATGTACAATCAATTATTACAAAGTATTACAAATCAATTTTCAGTTGTCTGCTGAAAATAGGAGCAAGTGTTGTAGGAAAGCAAAATAACAACAGCAGAATACTCATTGCGATAGTGATATTAGAAGTGATAAGGTAACGGCATCTCCAATCTATTAATTTAAAATGTGCTTGTGCAGGTTCTCGTAGAGATGGAGCTGAAGCTGCACCTACATAGAAAATAAAAGAATTTCTGAAGCATTTAGCTGTATTTAAATATCGTATTTTAATATTGTATCGCATACTGGCTCACTAATACATCGTCTTATAAAGGGCGTAATAAATCTGGTGTTATACCCAATTAAATTAGATCCCTCCCCCCCCCCCCACCCAATTAAACACCAAATAAACATTTTTAAAGAAGAACACATAGAACGAAAAAAAGCTAAATTTTTCAATTTTGTGGAATTTTAACTGTTGTACATGTCAGGTCAGAACATGGTGAATTTTTTTTTTCTAAATGTAATTTATAGAACCGAAGGACCGTATAAATGTTTAAAAAGGGTGTATATATATATATATATATATATATATATATAACTTTAAGTAAAATTTAAATTTAATTAATGGAAGAAATATTTCATCGACATAATCTTAATTCCTCCCTTTTTATGAACAATTTTTGCAATTTACATTGTCTAGGTATTTTGATGACTTGTTCGAATTATGATGAAGCTCATCTAGCTACAGAAATAGTAAGTCCACAATAACACAATTTGTTACGATGTAAGTTCTTTATTAGAACAATTAAAAGACAGTAATAATAATAATAATAATAATAAGTGGATAAGTGTGATCGAAGGTCGCACAAAGGTTTTCGTTATTCCTTCGTTCCTCAAGGATCAACAACTACTGTACATTTATAAAGAATAGTGGAACTCAAGATATCACAGTATCTCCAACAGATGAAACATTATACCGTTATACATTATATTAAATTATACATTATATTAAATTATATTATATTATACATTATATTAAATTAAAAATATTATACATTATATTATATTAAATTATACTATATTATACATTATATTAAATTAAATTATATTACACATTATAATACTTTAAATTATACAATATATTAAACCGTGTTCACATTCAATGGTTGGAGTATCATAGTTGAGGCTTATACCAACAAAGCAAAAAATGCCCGAGACGGGACTTGAACCTAGGTACCTTGGCTTGCCGTGCCAATGCTCTTCTTTTTTGAGCTACGCGAACGATATCCTGGCTGACATAATTCACTCTTATTTGTTGGACATGGCTGCAAACTGCAGCGCTAATTTCATTCATCCGAACTATAACTATAGCATTTGCATGATAAAAGTGCTGTGAAATAACACGGAAACTCCTGTATACCATGTAATTAGGTCATATAGTGAAGAGAGGAAAGTATTTTTCAACTATGTAATTAGGTTGAATAATGAATATGTAAATCATATTCAATGGTTGGACTATCATAGTTAAAGTTTACCCCTCAGACGGGATATCGTTCGTGTAGCTCAGCAGGAAGAACATTGAAACGGCAAACCAAGGTACCCAGGTTCGAGTTCTGACTCGGATATTTCTCGCTCTGTTGGAATAAACCTCTACTATGATACTCCAACCATTGAATACACTACAAATTCCCAGCACACATTTGGAACACTTTTATTAAAAAAAAGTGTTCCAGTTACTTTAATGTGTTCTGGAATGTGCTCCGAATATGCTCCGCTATAATAGAAAGTGTTCCGAAAGTGTTCTGCTCAGGATATTTGTTAAATCTAAACTTGGGAACACATTTGGAACACTTTGATTCAAAAAAAGGGTTCCAGTTACCTTATGTGTTCTGGAATGTGTTCCGAATATGCTCCGCTATAATAGAAGTGTTCCGAAAGTGTTCTGCTCAGGATATTTGTTAAATCTAAACATGGGAACAGATTTGGAACACTTTGATTCAAAAAATCCCTGACGGCTCGGCCTACAGGCACAGGTAGATTTCGAAGACGCAGACCGTGGGGCGCCTGTTTGTCGGGAATTGCGGAAGAAATGACCTTTTATACGATGATGCGGCAGTTTGAACCGCCTACTTCGAAACCTAACTTGTTTGCAAGCGGATCCGGCAGGGATTTTTTTGTTTTTAATTTTTTTTTTGGTATAACGGTTGGTCCTATAACAAACTTGTCAATATAAAAGTTTTAGATAATATTAAGAGGATTTATAATAAATTTAAGCGGATTTGAAATTTTGGGAATTGACGAAGTTATGAATTTTTTTCTTCTAAAACCCCCCTTCCCCCCCTCTTAAGGCAATTTTTAATTATATCAAAAATCTGTCATACATAAATTTTCGGCACTTCTCCTAGAAGTAATAATAACTTCAAACGGATTCGATACGTATCATAATTAAGAAATTATGGTTTTTTTCTGTTTTCACAAAAAGCCCCCCCCTACCCCTGGTTTGATTTTGCCCATTAACGAACTTGACCGAGATTTTATGCCTCTTGATTTTATGTATCAGTTTCGAACAGATGCGGGAGTTGGAACCGCTTACTTCGAAAAATAACTTGTTTGCAGGCGGAGCCGGCAGGGTTTTTTTTGTTTTTAATTTTTTTGCTATAACGGTTGGTCCTATAAAAAACTTGTCAATATAAAAGTTTTAGATAATATTAAGAGGATTTATAATAAATTTAAGCGGATTTGAAATCTTGGGAATTGACGAAGTTACGAATTTTTCTCTTCTAAAACTCCCCTTTCCCCCACCCCCTTAAGGCAATTTTTAATTATATCAAAAATCTGTCATACATAAATTTTAGGCCCTTCTTTTAGAAGTAATAATAACGTCAAACGGATTCGATACGTATCATAATTAAGAAATTATGTTTTTTTTTTCTGTTTTCACAAAAAGCTCCCCCCATCCCCTCCCCCCCCTGGTTCGATTTTGCCCATTAACGAACTTGACCGAGATTTTATGCCCCTTGATTTTATGTATCAGTTTCGAAAAGAGCGGGAGTTGGAACTGCCTACTTCGAAAAGTAACTTGTTTGCAGGCGGAGCCGGCAGGGTTTTTTTTTTTGTTTTTAATTTTTTTTGCTATAACGGTTGGTCCTATAAAAAACTTGTCAATATGAAAGTTTTAGATAATAATAAGAGGATTAATAATAAATTTACGCGGATTTGATATCTTGTGAATTGACGAAGCTATGATTTTTTTTCTTCTAAACCCCCCCCTTTCCCCCCCCCCCCTTGGAGCCATTTTTAATTATATCAAAAATCTGTCATACATAAATTTTCGGCCCTTCTCCTAGAAGTATTAATAACTTTAAATGGATTCGATACGTATAATAATTAAGAAATTATGGGTTTTTTTCTGTTTTCACAAAAAGCCCCCCCACCCTCCCCCCCTTTGTTCGATTTTGCCCATTAACGAACTTGACCGAGATTTTATGCCCCTTGATTTTATGTATCAGTTTGTAAAAGATTAATGCAGAATTTTTCCAGTTATCGTGGTCAGAAAAAAGTGACATAGATAGATAGATAGATAGATAGATAGATAGATAAAGTTTTGAACTGGGGGTGGTTTTGGGTTCTGGGAGTCATGATCGGCGTAGATCTGCAAAAATTTTCCAAAATTTCCAACTTAGGTGAGAATGTAATAGGTAGTATTTCTTACGAAATCTACCTAAAAAGTGTTCCAATTACTTTAATGTGTACTGGAATGTGTTTCGAATATGCTCCGCTATAATAGAAAGTGTTCCGAAAATGTACCGAAAGTGTTCTGCTTAGTATATCTGTTAAATCTAAACTTGGGAACACATTTGAGAACAGATTGGGAGCATATTTGGACGTATACATGTGAAATAATCGCTTTCAAAATGTGCGCTAGAAATTGTGCTGAACAAAAGAAGTGTTCTCAGAAGTATTATAAAAACTGTTCCCGAAAGTGCGCTTCAAAGTTTACTAAAAAAGGTGACAAAATAAGTGTTCTGAAAAGTGTATAAAGATTTGCAGTGCATGATTTACCTAGTTGAAAAATACTTTCCTCTCTTCATTATGACATTAAACCGTGTTTCAATCTTTTTAGAACACCCTGTATAAATGAATATATATTACGGAAAAATCTAGCGGAGAAGTATGTAACGTTTCTGGAATTCTCAATGCCACAATTTTTTTTCCAAGTGATGAAATCTTATTAGATTCTCAATGCTGAAATGAATGAAAGTATTTAAGATATGCAATAGAAATGAATTTCTTGCATACTTTCTCGGAACATTCCTCGAATTTCCTTCGAAATTCCAGTTCTCTATTCTGGGGAATCCTTGTTAGTAAAACAATGCTGTTGAAGTATAAGGTCAAGATTATTCATTCTTCTATTTACAAGATTTAGAGATTTTATCTTGGTTTAATAAACAGTTTGTTGCAAAACAGATCACGAATGTCATTGCTTATGGTGTTATGCATACTTGCCAGCTTCTTTTCCGTTAGAGATCTGACGAAATAGAAATCTCTTAAAGAGAATATATTTATAATGCCGATCATTACAGTTTCTTAATCCAGAAGCAGTTGTTATTTTCTATCAATCTGAGATGGGCATTGGAAATCATGTGAAATGAAATTAGAATTACAAATCCCGTACACTGTAAAAAATGACCAATGTTTCTTATTTTATGATAATATACTATAACCATGAACGAAAATATAATATAATCTTCTGAGTTATCCGAAATTCTGAATAGCGTGTTCCATTGTCTTTTGAATCCCCAGAAACCAATACATTTCCAAAATTTAAAGAATTATTTATAAAAACAAAGTATTTTTCGCTGCCCGTATTTTTCAGAAACGTTTCCGAAGGGCTTTTAGAGTGTATTAATTAGTGTCAGCCTGGAATACCTGTTTTTCGAATGTCATCCATTCTCAAGTAAACGTTTTCAGCCGTTAATTCGAAGTTAATTTATACATGAAAGAGTAAAAAAATAATCTTAATTTTAATGCTATTCTTAACGCTGTTAATTTTGCATGTTTGTCTGTTAAACACATTTTTTGAGAATGAAAATGTTTACTTGATTATTGATAGCATTCGAAAAACAGGTATTCTAGGCTGAGGACACTAATAAATACACTATAAAAACCCTTCGGAAACGTTTCTGAAAAATACGGGCAGCGAAAAATACTTTGTTTTTAAAATATTTCTTTAAATTTTGGAAATGTATTGGTTTCTAGGGATTCAAAAGACAATGGAACACGCTCTTCGGAATTTCGGATAACTCAGAAGATTATTTTTTCGTTCGTGGTTATAATATATTTTCATAAAATAAGAAACATTGGTCATTTTTTACAGTGTACAAAATACGAGGGTGGGCTGATAAGTTCAAGGCCTCACACAGAGATGGAACAAGTATAACCAAATGACAATAATGTTTGTAAAGTATGATCCTTTTAGATAACTTGCTGCCGAGTTTCAGACGCGTGAGTTTATTGGTTACTGCTTGGCAATAAAGTAAAGTAAACAAGTTTTGACATTTTCTAAAAATGAAAAAAAATGAGTTCGAGATGTCATAAAATACTTTGTTAAAAAAGGTTTAACCCCCGCGGACATACAAAAAGAGTTACATTCCACCTTAAAGGATTCTGGTCCTTCCTATTCGACGATAAAAAAAAGTGGGCTGCTGAATTTAAATATGGAAATCAATTCACGATTATAAATGCTCAGGACGTCCAAAAACCGCTAAGACCGACGAAATTATCTAAAAAAAATCACAATGCCATATTGAATGATCGTCGATTGAGATTCGCGAACTTGCTGACATTGCAAACATTTCGATAGACCGCTACATTTTACACGATGTTTTGGGTATGAAGAAGCTTTCCGCTCGATGCGTGCTGCGTTTGTTGAACATCGACCAAAAACGCCAAAGAATTAACATTTCTCAAGGGTCTTCTAAAATGTTTTGTGTTGCAAGTGGAAAAATGAAATGAAATAGTGTCAAAAATCTTGTATTTTCTTTGTCAGGCCGAGAACTTTTCGAACCAACCTCGTACAGGGCTGCACTGAAGAATTCGCATACAAGAGTGTGTCTTAATGTATTAAGTTGCAAAGGGACTATATTGAAAAATAACATGAAATTTTGTCAAAAATCTTCTACTTTCACTGTCAGGCGTCGAACTTATCAGCCCACCCTCGCATGTTTTCTAAAAAAGCAATAAATAGATGAATAAATAATTATTGTTTTGAAAATAATCTACAAGCTGAAAAAAAATGCACGTCTTCCCTCTCGTAACAAATTAATAAATACATTTTTTATTTGTTATTTTGTTAATCTTTGAGAACTTATTTCATCTAAAAACATGGATGAGATCAAAGGTAAAGGCACCATGTATCGGTGTCACTTCCCTATTAATGTTCCATTTTGATCTCAATAAATTTGTCATTTGCTACTTTGTTAATCTTTGGGTACTTATTTCGTATAGAAATTAGAAACATGAATAGAATCGAAGGCAAAGGTGTAGTGATGGTACATATTTTCTGAGGATTGTGCTTATTTTGAAAGCCTTTTAGTCTGTTTCGAAAATTGAAATGAAGATACAATGACTGAAATTAAAATAAATTCACCATCTGGTCAGAATATATTATAATCAGCCATCCTGTCATCCTGTCAAAATGAACACTGTCCTCAAAAAATGAGGACACCTTCTGATCACTTTTCTTAAAGGGCACGCCATACTGGGAAAAACTAAAATTTATATTCAATGGTTGGAGTATCATAGTTGAGATTTATTCCAACAGATCGAAAAATGCCAGGACCAGAACTCGAACCTGGGTACTTTGGCTTGCCGTGCCAACTCTCTTCCTACTGAGCTATCCCAACGACATCCTGGCTGATATATTTCACTCTTATTTGTTGGACATGACTACGAAGTGCAATTTCATTCATCCGAGCTATAACTATAGCATTTTACATGATGAAATCTGAATTCAGATGCATTATGTAAAATGCTATAGTTATAGCTCGGATGAATGAAATTAGCGCTGCATTCAGATTCATCATGTAAAATGCTATAGTTACAGCTCGGATGAATGAAATTAGCGCTGCAGTTCGCAGTCTTGTCCAACAAATAAGAGTGAAATATACCAGCCAAGATATCGTTGGGATAGCCCAGAAGGAAGAGCGTTGGCATGGCAAGCCAAAGTACCCAGGTTCGAGTCCTGGTCCCGGCATTTTACGCTCTGTTGGAATAAATCTCAACTATGATACACCAACCATTGAATATAATTTACCTAGTTGAAAATACTGTTCATTATAACTAATAACTCATTTTTTACTGATAACTTATCTTATAGTGGTCTAGCAACTCTCTTATAAAGGGAGTCTAGTCTTTTGAATGTGAACGTTCTGTCGATATTAACCTGTGTGCGCAGGAGCGCTTTATACAGCACTACTTTATTTTACTTTAATTTTCCGAAGTATGTTTGTGGCTCTCGGAAACTGCGGTTATTGGTTTTCGCAGTGGTTTTATGCAAATTAGACTATGCTGGTTGATCTGCTCAGTGTAAAAGCAGGATCAAAAGTTCGTATCAGCGGATCTTGAATCGAGACCTTGTCTTTAGACTAGAGTTATATTTTGCTACATGCGTCGCTGAATTGAAGCCATATTCTATCCAGGAGTGAGTAACCAGCTTAGTAAGATACTCAATTTAGTTATTGTTGAATAAAGTTGATCAGCAACCATTGAGATTTAGATATAGTTTATGAAATAACGTTTGTTTTTACAGCGAAAGTGTTGCTTGTCGTCGAACTAGTTCGTAATCAGTATTTGAGCAGTCAATCTTCATACGTGAGTTTCAAATTAATAGTCTTCCATATATTGTATACATTGCATTATCGAATATTGCCCTAAGGATTAGATTAGAGTTAAGTGCAACGCAATGTAGGCCAAATTTAAAAGAAGTTCCATCGCATTCCTTCCTGATTGGGCCCCACCAGTGGCTGAGAGGTTCTGCTGACAAAGCTGGTTGACGGGAGGTGCTGGGTTCAAAATCCTGTCGCGCTCGTCAACCTAACCGTTCGGAGTTTTCCGTGGTTTTCTTCGAACCTTGCCGTAATTACGGATTAGGATCCCTTAGAAAGACCCCCACGGAGGGCACTTCCCCCTAGGGCCTATACCCCAAGAGTAGATAATCGGTCGTCATAAATCAACCAACCAACCAACCAGCCTTCCCGATTGTGTTTTAAATAGTGTTTCTTAAATATAAAGTTGACTATGTATGTTCTTCAAAATCACGGCCTTGCCGGAAATATCACAATTTTGACAATTTATGAATAAAATATAATGAGTTGAGTTAGTTCCCTCTATTTTTAAACACGCCGTATATACTATAATGCAACTAAATTCCAGAAACCGCACGTGTCGTTATTCTGATGGATTCTTATTAGTAAAACAACACTACTAAAGTATAAGGTCAAGATTTTCTTTCTTTTTTTATAGCCAATGTTTGAAGGTTATACGCCGATCCAAGCAGTCTGCTACAGAAGCAAGATCGCGAATCTGTTGTCTTCATTTCTGATGTCAGAGAACCCTTCCGCTTCCGGGCGTAACACGTTCGATTCTGTCGCTTTTTGTCTCTTATGACGCAAGAGTGTTGTCGATTTGCAATTCACGTTGCCAATAGTGATTTGATTATATACCTCATCTAGAGTTCAGTCTCTGGAGTGACCTTCAAGATGGTCAGCTGACCGAGTTTTCTCAGAATGGCCAACAACTGCCCAGAACCGCGTAAGTTTCCGGCAGCTGGACCGGAAAACTCAACATCCTTCTTCTCTGGAGTATGCCTGGTCTTCGCACGTTTGTTTGCGCAGTTTGTTAGACTAATTTTTCTATTTTCTTACACTTGTTTTTATCCTAAAATGGTTTTCCAAAGTACAAGACGCAGATTACTCACTTTTTTATTAGTTGACTTCAAAAAATGGAAGCTAGAAAATTCGTAACTGATAAGGTGAATGAAACACATTTATTAGCTATGTTATTGGAAATTTGCGTAACAATCTTCCAGTATTCATATGCAATACAGATTATAAAGAAAGATATTTTTATATAGATATTTTTTTTTTGTGTCCCGCAGTGGCGCAGACGATTAAGCTCGGTTCCCATCAAGATCACCGAAAGTGAAGCAGCATCGACCATGGTCAGTGTTTGGGAGGGTGACAACCTCTCTCGACTGCTGCTGCTATGGGAGCTGGTGCACGTAAAATCTGTTCGTGGCTCCAATGTCCTCCAAGTTTGAAAACGTTGTTGAAGGGGCGAGGCCAACGAGGTAAGCGCGTAACATCAGAATATTAAATTCTTCAAATTAAAATTAACTCTGGTCTTCAACATGCAGAAAGAAAAGGAATTGCTTACCTTTTCTAAGGTCTATCCAATTTATGAAATATCCACTGGTTTATATATTTCAACTATTTGAGAATTTATTATGAACACTTCTTGAATAATCGTGTAGATGTACCACTGCTGAAATAAGACTTGTAAAAAAATTATATTAATGCACAATTCACATTGAATAAATAAGTTCACGTTTGGATTGATTTTAAAAATTATATTTTACATTACTTAAAATTTTAAAAGGTTTACATTTAGAATTATATTAATTATAGCATCAGGAAACATTTTTTCCTGTGACTTTACAGAATGAAGGATAGTAATACACTGACCCATTTTCACAAAGTTTGGAAAGTTACGAGTAAAGTTGCATCATTTCTTTGAAACAAATTGACGTTGAATAATTGTCCTTTTAAATGTTTTAGTTCTGTAATAAGTTTATAATGGCATAATCACAAATAACAAATTATAAACATATTTCACATTATTAGAAGAGAACGATTATAACGAGGTAATAAATCTCTATTGCTTGATAAACTTGAAACTTAAGAGTCATAAATTAGGTCACTTGTTTTAAGAGATGAGAGAAAAATTATCGTTGGGTTTTTATCTGCGTGCTTCATCATTTTCTTTATTTATTTATTTTACTTTGAGTGGAAAATATTAAGTGATTGAAATGAATGGATTAGTTTTCTACAATTTCCCCCTTAATCCGTTCATGGGGATTAACTAATATTTTCATTGAATTTCTGTGTTCGATGAATCGAGGCTTGGGTAAAGGTTTGGTAAGTGCATCAGCTATCATTTTTTCTGTTGGAAGATATCTTAACTCAATTATGCCTTCTTCGCTATATTGTTTAATGGCATTAAATTTGACGTCGATGTGCTTTGATCTTTTCGTGAATTTTTCTGATTCAACCATTTTTATGGTACTTTGATTGTCTTCATATAAAGTGATTGGTTTTTGCTGTGGAAAGCCTAGATCGTCAAGTAACTTCAATAACCAAATTATTTCTTGGCTAGCATGTGCTGCGGACACATATTCAGCCTCTGCTGAAGATAAGGCAATGCAACTTTGCCTTTTCGTCGTCCACTGAATTGGGTTGTTGCCCAACATATATAATATTCCCGATGTTGATCTGCGGGTTTTGGTATCACCTGCCCAATCGGCATCAGCGAATACCTTTAATATTGGTTCTTCATTAGTGTTAATTATTAATTTTAGTTCTTTAGTATGATATAGATATCTTATTATTCTTTTTACGGCTTGCCAGTCTTTTTCGCGAGGATTCTCATTTCTTCTGCTTAAAATGTTTACTGCTGCTGAAATGTCAGGTCTCGTTATGGTTGTTATATAAAGCAATGAACCAAGTGCCTGGCGATATTTAATATTATTTGGCATTAAATTATCATCATCATTTAATTTGTTATATCCTGGTTCCATTGGAGTTTTGCACGGTTTGGAGTTTTCAAGATTGAACTTTTTCGCTAAATTTTCAATCTTAATTTTTTGATCAAGAGAATAACCGTTAGGTAATTTCTGAATTTGAGTACCTAAATAGTTACTAATATTGCCTAGATCCTTTAATTCGTATTCTTGTTTTAGAGAATTTACGATTTCTTCTATTATTTCATCTTTGCTGGCGATGAGTATATCATCAACATATATTATTATGTACGATGTATGATCTTTTTCTTTTCTAGTGAAAAGACATGTGTCTGCTGTACTTTGGATAAAGTTCAAGTTGTCTAGTGTTTCAGCGATTTTAATATGCCAAGCTCTGGCGACCTGTTTGAGGCCATAGATTGCCTTTTTGAGCTTGCAAACTTTTTCAGGAAATTGTTCGTTTACATAGCCTTCAGGTTGATTTATATATATTTCTTCATTTAAGTTCCCATGAAGAAAAGCGGTGTCAATATCTACATGTCGCACATTCAAATTATTATAAGCTGCTGCTAAAAGAAGTGTTTTGATGGTACAATGTTGTGCTACTGGTGAAAATGTTTCTTGATAATCTTCCCCATAATTTTGACTGAAACCTTTGGCAACAAAACGTGCTTTATATTTTTGTGTATTTCCTGAACTATCAATTTTTCGTTTGAAAATCCATCTACTTCCTATGATTCTTTTATTAAGAGGAGGATCGACTAGATCCCATGTATTATTTTTCATTAACGATTGTATTTCGTTTTCAGTGGCTTTAAGCCAGTTTTTCTTTTCTAGTGGATTGTTTATTTTGATAAGCTGTTTCCAGTTTTCAGGTTCTGTTGTATCGCAATCATTTGCTAGAGCAATAAAATTGTCGGAAGTATATCTTTGAGGTGGTACTCCTCTGTTTTGTCTTTCAGATCTACGAGGTTGATGTGTTTCTGATTGTTTGGGCGCGTCAGGTGTACAGGGTGTGTCACCTATTTCTATTTCAATGTATTTTTTATCTTCAATTAATTGTTCGTGATCATTAATTTTCTCGTTTAAATTGTTCAGTTTTTCTTCCAGAAATTTTACAGATCTGGAAATTATTATTTCACCATTTTTAGTGAAAACGCGGTATCCCTTTGTATTATTATCATAGCCCATGAAGATACCCTCTTCTGCTGTGTCATCTAGTTTAGATCTTTTGTGTTTGTTTATGTAAGTGTATACTTTACAGCCAAATACACGTAAATAATAGAGATTTGGTTTTCTTTTGAACCAAATTTCATATGGCGTTTTATTTGTCAATTTAGTGGGGAGCCTATTTTGGAGGTGATTAGCAGTATTTATCGCTTCACCCCAGAACCTATGAGGTAAATTTGCTTCGGATAATAGGCTTCGTGTCATTTCAATTAAACTTCTGTTTTTTCTCTCAGCAATGCCATTCTGGCTGGGACAAAATGGAACTGTGTATTCATGTTTTATACCATGTTCCCTTAGAAAGGCTTCTGTTTTATTTCCTATGTATTCCCCACCGTTATCCGATCTAATCGCCGTCGGATATTTTCCTTGTCTGGTTTTGACCATTTGTACATAGTCTTTTATTTTTTCATAAACTTCATCTTTACTTTTTAATAAGTAAATAACTGTGAATCTAGAACTGTCATCTATGAATGTAAGGAAGTAATTTTTTCCTCCTATTGTGGGTGTTTTAAAAGGCCCACATAAATCAGTATGTACTAAATCTAATACTTTTGTTGTTTTATTTTCGATAGATTTAGAGTACGGTGCATTTGTTGACTTTGTTTTTATACAGGTTTCACAGTTTGTTTTATGATTACAGTTATTTATTTTTATCCCACTGGCCAAGTCATTTTTGACTAATTCTTTTATACTTTCATTATTTCTGTGGCCAAGGCGTTTATGCCAAATTTCGAGGCAATCTTTATTTCTGCAATCATGTGCAATGTTTATTTTATTTTGAGAACTTTCTTCTAGTGTTTCAACTTGATATAAGTTATGTTTCTTTAATGCTTCTAAGTATATTTTTCCATTGCACGATAGTATGCATTTTTCATTTTCGAAAAATACTTTGTAGCCATGTTCTGTGGCTTTACTTACGGAAATTAAATTTGATTCCAATTGTGGAACAAATAACACATTTTTAAGTGTAATTCTATTTATACATCCATCAGATGTTTTTGTCATTATTTGTGTTTCGTCGGTTCCGTAAGAATTTAATGTATTCCCATTAGCAATTGTTACTGTAGTTTTTTCAGTATCGTTGAATTTTGTAAATATATCCCTATCGTTCGCTATATGCGAAGACGCTCCTGAGTTAATTAACCAGGCTTTATTAGCGGGATTTACAATTATGAATGCTGCATCTTTATGTTCACTTTTATTTATTTGTACCTGTTCATCTGTTTTTGATTCATTCATTTTATTTTTACTATCACCTTTTGTATTTTCAAAACACAACGATGTGTACTTTTTGTATTTGTATTGTGTTTTAGGTGTAGTGGTCTGTGTGTTTCTGTTCTTGAGATGCCAGCATTGTTTGTAAGTGTGATTTGATTGTTTACAGTAGGTACAATATTTGTTTTGCCCTTTATAATCTTGAGTGTATTTCTTTTGTGTTTTAAACACCTTTTGTGAGTTTTCAACTTGCTCACTATTTTCTACCCGTTTATTAAATTCATCAGTAAGTTTGCTCTTGATGAATTCGGGAGTTAATTCAATTTCATTTCGGGCTTCGAGAGCTGTTATTAGAGTATTATAACTCGCAGGTAACGAGCACAATAGAAGTGCAGATAAATGCGAGTCGGTTATGTTCTCTCCTATTGCGGAGAGCTTATCTTTTATTTCCAGTATATTAGTAATGTGTTTGTGCATGTTCCCATTTTCGGGAAATTTTGCACTATACAATTTTCGTAACAAATACAATTTACTGGACAAATTGGCTCTCTCATGAATATTTTTTAAACTATCCCATGTCTGTTTTGCTGTTTCTAAATGTTTTACATGAACTATTTGCGTATCGTCTATACTCAGGTTTATTAAAGCGCGAGCTTTTGCATCCTTTTTTCTCCAATCTTCGTTAATTGGTGTAGGGGGTTCCTGAGTTACGAGTTCGTACAAATCTTCCTTAATTAACAACATATTAATTTTAAACTTCCATATAGAATAATTATTATTGTTTAATTTATCTACTAATTGCATTTCCTTTATTGTCGCCATCTCGGAGAACTTGTTTATACAGTTTTTAAAGTTTTATTAGTTTAAATAGTTTATTAAATTCAATTATGTTTTCTTGAATTTTTAATCTAGCATAAGAGCTGAGTATTATTTTTATTAATTAGAGTCAATTATTAATCCTTAAGAATAAATTCTGAGTTCATATATTCATCAGGCTCATGATCACTGTTGAAGGGGCGAGGCCAACGAGGTAAGCGCGTAACATCAGAATATTAAATTCTTCAAATTAAAATTAACTCTGGTCTTCAACATGCAGAAAGAAAAGGAATTGCTTACCTTTTCTAAGGTCTATCCAATTTATGAAATATCCACTGGTTTATATATTTCAACTATTTGAGAATTTATTATAAACACTTCTTGAATAATCGTGTAGATGTACCACTGCTGAAATAAGACTTGTAAAAAAATTATATTAATGCACAATTCACATTGAATAAATAAGTTCACGTTTGGATTGATTTTAAAAATTATATTTTACATTACTTAAAATTTTAAAAGGTTTACATTTAGAATTATATTAATTATAGCATCAGGAAACATTTTTTCCTGTGACTTTACAGAATGAAGGATAGTAATACACTGACTCATTTTCACAAAGTTTGGAAAGTTACGAGTAAAGTTGCATCATTTCTTTGAAACAAATTGACGTTGAATAATTGTCCTTTTAAATGTTTTAGTTCTGTAATAAGTTTATAATGGCATAATCACAAATAACAAATTATAAACATATTTCACATTATTAGAAGAGAACGATTATAACGAGGTAATAAATCTCTATTGCTTGATAAACTTGAAACTTAAGAGTCATAAATTAGGTCACTTGTTTTAAGAGATGAGAGAAAAATTATCGTTGGGTTTTTATCTGCGTGCTTCATCATTTTCTTTATTTATTTATTTTACTTTGAGTGGAAAATATTAAGTGATTGAAATGAATGGATTAGTTTTCTACAAACGTTACCTCTGGGGGTGCCAATCCAGGTGCAGGTCTCTCATCTGGAATTGGTTCAAAATTAGGAGACCAGCTGTAGAAGTCCAACCTCTCTTGAGGCTCTGTCACCCCTTCTTTCAGAGAAGTACCATGGCACTTTCTCCGACACGACAACAACAACATATAGATATTTAGAATCGTATTCAGACTTACAGAAATTCCAAAGTACATGGCCAGTCAAAAAGATAAACTCAATTTCCTGCGTCTGTGGTTCCTGAACTATATATTGTATGTGAATGGTGAAAATGACATTTGGTTATACTCACTGAAAATACACGCTTTTAGACGGGGGAATTTGTTGCTACAAGCTGTCATCAACATCCTCATTAACTGCATCATGTCATGCATCAGTACATCACCACGCAAAATATTTTTTGCATTCTTAAATGAAAGAAAATCGTACAGTTAATAGATATTCAATGTGCACTCCCTCCAGCTGCGTGGAGAATATCTAGATAGTAATGAAGTTCATTCCACACTTGATGAAGAATGTATTATGCCACTGAATTCATAGCAGCTGTAATACAGCTATTAGGTCATACTGTTGTTACTAGTGGTGGTTACATAAACTGCTTCTTTTACGAACCGCCACAAGAAAAACGTCACGATTTTCTTGAATTCACGAATGCAAAAAATATTTTGCATACTGATGTACTGATGCATGACATGATACAATTAATGAGGATGTTAATGACAGCTTGTGATAACAAAACTCACCCATCTAAAAGTGTGGATTTTTAAGTCTTGAAGTGTCCGCAGAGGGATTTGATCTCATGCTACGGCTCTTCGTGGGCATCCCAAGCGTTTTTAATATATTTGAGGTCCGACGTATTGGAGTATAATCCATACAACGAATATCCACTTCCTCAAGATACTAGTTCAACATAATACTACCACCCATAAAAGGATTTTTCGACCTCTAAAATAGTCGATTTCATATATGTCGGTAGGATGATAGATTGCGCAACGCCATCTCCAGGTAAAGGCCTATGTGTATGACTCGATTCATCTGTGATAAGTACATATCTCTATTTTTGCCATGTCCAAGATGTATATGTTTAACTGCACCAAAACAAGTTTGGTTGGTTTGTTGATTTATGACTGCCGATTATCTATTCGAGGGATATAGGCCTTAGGAAGGAGGGCCCTCCATGGGGGTCTTTCTAAGGGATCCTAACCCGTATTTACCGCAAGGTTCCACCAAAAATAGGAACTCTTTTGTATGCAAGTACTGCGATCGCACAGTGTTATTGGAATAATGTCCTTGACTTATCAGTGAAGAGTACATATCCCCAATCTTGTCGTGTCTAAGATGTATGCGTTTGGATGCACCAAAAACAGGAACTCTTCTTTATGTAGGTACTGTGATGGCACAGTGATATCGTATATAATCCTTGAACTTCGTGTGACACTTTTCCACTTAGTGGCTGGTCCAGCTTTCGATAATTTGAGGCCACACAGAGCACCACTTATTGATGATTTTCTTAAGATACAGGATATTCGGTAATGTATTGTGTCACATGGTTACTAGACCTTAAACCTACTGAGCAGATTTGGGATTCTTTAGAAAGAACAATATCACGATGACAACCTCCTCCTCGTATTCTCCAAGATTTAAAAGATTATTTTTTGTATGGGTGGGATGTTGGCATAAAATGTCGTCAAACACTTCATTAATAGTACGAAGGCTCGTTATACAATCTTTACAGCTGCTTGAGGTATCCACACTCCATATTAGGCCTGTTCTAGGTATATGATGAGTTATGTTTTAATCATTTTTGGTCTACTGTGTATATTACAAAAAATTTTCATTTTCTTGTTACGTTGATATATGTTATCTCGTATTATAAGATATGTACCAAATTTCATGTTTTAATATTAATTTGTAAATTAAGTTGTAATTAAGTTGTAAAAAAAATTGTGTCTTAAATTTTAGGGAGTCTTAAATTTACATAGAATATTCAGAATGTCCCAAAAGATCGAAACGCGCTTTATTTTTTTACTTGTTAGAGATACATAGGCTATGAAAATTGCAAAAGTGTTCAAAATTAGGTAGGAATTAAAATTATGTTAACCAACTAGTCCTGTCATCCATTTTCAAAATGTTTATCTTGTCCTATAAATTTTATTTGGAAAAAATTCCTCTATGCTCTAACAATTACAACAATAAAAATCCCATTCATCTGCACTCTCAAAAAAAAAAAAAAAAAAAAAAAAAAAAAAAAAAAAAAAAAAAATCGTCAAAAAAAGTAAAAAGTACCTGCAGCAAGTTGCCACCTTTGTTAGTGGAAGAGATTTTTCTGCTATTTGAAGAAATTGATGTTTTTGACTGGAAATTTTCAGGAAAATTTCAGCTTAGATTTGCGAATTTTTCGTGTTTTGATTGGAAAAAAGACATTTGTAAAAAATTTCGTTTCTACTACGAAAAAGTACTAAGCAGCACAGTTACCGGAACATCTCAGTGATTTTGACGAAAATGCAGTTTTAGACTGGATGATTTCCGACAATTTTTACGTCAGGTTGGGGAATTTTTCGTATTTTGTGAGAAAATAGACAAACCAAAATCGGAATTTTCTTGTTTTAACGAAATATAACGAATGCAAAAACTTGTTTAATTTACGGATTTTTCTGAGAGTGTAACGAGCAAAACTCACCGAGTTATAATAACTTTAATGTTTATGAAATTTCTGACTTTTCCATGTTTTGAGGGGAAAAAAGACATTCGTAAAAAACTACGTTTCTACTGTTAAAAAGTACTAAGCAGCACAATTACCGGAACATCTCAGTGATTTTGACGAAAATTCAGCTTTGATTGGACGATTTCCGACAATTTTTACGTCAGGTTGGAGAATTTTCTGTATTTTGGGGGGGGGGGGGGATAGGCAAATCAAAATGGGAATTTTCTTGTTTTAACAAAATATAACAAATGGGAAAATTAGTTCAATTTACGCATTTTTCTGAGAATGTAACGAGCAAAACTCAGCCAGTTATGATAACTTTAATGTTTATGAAATTGCGTAGTTTTCCGGCAGTAAAAAATTATCTGTCTGTTTTTAGTGTCAAAAAACTCCGAAATTTCATAAAATTCAAAGTATCGTAACTTGGTGAGTTTTGGTTTTAGAAGAGTGGAATTTTTTCGGTTGTAGTTGCAATTCAAAACACTGGAATTTGCATGGAACAGGCAATCTACAGAATTTTCTAGGTTCCTTATTCTATGGGAATTTGCTTTAAAATGTGTACTTTCTCGCCTAAATTAGAACAGGTATCCTACTAGCACTAATATTTTTTCTTGTTTTACGAATGGAAACGAAGTAAAAGAAGATAAGAAATTGCTCTCACCTGGCAAGACAGTTTCTTGCAAGCATCACCTGAATCGGACCATTCTTCGCCATCAGCGTAATTTTGACCTTCGTAAGAACAACCTGCGATAAAAATAAAGTAATCAATGAAACACCTCGTAAAAAGGTATCGAAATTTATAAATAATGCACAAAACAGGTAATATCTTCAATTTAAAAAAAAAAATGAAGTATACAGAGTGATTCTAAAGAAATCTGACATCAAGTTTAACACTCGATTACTACTTCAAAAATCTTACGTTATTGCTGTCGTTGTATCTGTCAGAACATATGACGTAATTTCCATATTTATGCAATTTAAAATCAATATTTGGGGGAAAGGTAGTAATTAACTAGAAATGTATGTTTCTTTTGTCTTTAATCACAAAAACTAAGTAAAAAATATTTCAAATTAGCGACTCCAAATACGCCTTTGCAGTCAGAGTAAAAAGGTACCTGTATCTTACAGATACAAATATAGTAATTCAGTGTTAAATACAAGAACAGTGATGAAAAATATGAAAAATCCTACAGAATCGCAAATCCCTTGTTAAGTCAAAAATATATGTTGTCTCACTCAAAGCATAAGCCGAATTTTCGTTCAGAACGATAACGAAGACATTATAGCAATATTTTCAACAGACTTATCTTGCTTCATGTGAAATGGAAGGGCATCACGAAAAGTGCTGGAAGTACTGAGTAATTTGAACAGTGACAGTTTACATATTGTCGGGTACATTCCGAAATAGGGAGGATGGTGGCGTAGACACGGATGGTAGCCACTTCCTATACTTCTTCGGATGTCATCAGTGGTGTTAAAAATTTTAATTTAAAGTTGAACCATTCCAAGCCTTAAAGTATTTACAAGGGAACCACTTTTGGTGCAGTTCGCACCTAGCATCGACACCTGGTACATTTTGTAGCACTATACATAAAAATTAGAGAACCGACAAAATTTCTCTGTAAAAATAATATTATATATATATATATATATATATATTATTTTTATTTTTTTACTATTGGATTTTTAATTGATGATTTCACTTCAAAGACGAGTTAAGTGCTAAGCTATGAATCAAAACCACTACTCACACACAGCAGACCACTATGTCAATAGGCCAGGGTTGCCGGGGAAAATCATACGGTAACGAATAGAGCCAATTTCGCGCCGCCAAAAATGTAATTATAATGTTGTATTTTTTCAAAATGAAATTAGTAGGTTCTTGAAGGAATTTGTGAACTTTTTTCAATATTTTATTATTATTATTAACTAATTTGTATTTTGAAGTACTTTTTAAAAGAAAACTTCTATGTTAATAGTCCGATAATTGGCTTCGAAAACTGCATTTACAGATAATTATGCTGCTGTAATAGAAAAAAATCGATTTTAACAGAAAAAATGTATCGATTCTCAAACTTTGCAATATAGGGCTTTATAATGCAGCAGGTCTCAGTGCTAGGTGCACCAAAAATGGTTCCCTTTTTAGTAGAATCAAAATAGCGTTTTTCTGAACTTTCAAAACCACTTCTTCATAGTTCAACCTTGAAAATGACGTTACGTTTCACAAAAATAATGGAGCTATTCAACAGCTAATACAAGCAAATAGTTCCATGCATAGTCATTATGGAGCTTTAGAGGATAGAAGGTACACACTTGCCTGGCAAGTAGCGATGAGATGAGCTCGTCCCGAGCCCGTGCCCGAAACAGGCTCGGTCTTAATTTTTATAGCAGTCTTCGGGTTCAGAGTTGAAATGAAAATTTTATTTATTCCCAAATCGAAATAAGAACGAAAAATCATGCATCAAGCATAGATTATGCAACACTTTTCAACACTTCCAAAATAATTTTAGAAATTTTTACCGTCTAATAAGGTGAAAGAGAATTATCTAAGTAAACAATTTGAAAAACGCATAACATATTTAAAACGCAATTTCAAGAATTACCAGCAATATTCTGAAATATATCCAAATTCCTTTGTGCAGCCCTGTATAGGATCTATAGATTTGTATGTATGCTATATAGAATGTTAAATTTTGGTTCGGTTAGGAAACGGCTTAAAATTCCCCTTTGGATTTTCAGTCAATAAACAGAAATGTACGCGAGAACTTTTGTGCTGCCCTGTATATGATATATATAATTTATTACGTATTAGACAAAAAATAAATTTAATTTAAAAACTCGTTCAGCAACTGAATACGCGCATCCAGCAATTATTTTTAACAGACAGTATCGAATCCTTTTGTGCGGCCCTGTAAATGAACGATTAATGGTATACACACCTTATTCTGTAGTAAGCCTCTTGCAATGCACCTTAGTAATATATATCAATTTCAATATGTTTGAAATAGTGAAACATTAAAATAAACCGCAAACAATATTTCTCATAGTCCGTAATGTAACGGAATTATTTTGAGTGTCCCTGTAAAAGAACTGTAAGTGCTATGCACATCCTATTCTATAGTAAGTCCCTGGTAATGCACTTCAGTGATATATATAAATTTCAATATGTTTGAAATTGTGTAACATCATTAAAACAAACATCATTTAAACAAGGTTGAACAAACCGGAAATGATTCTCCCCATAGACCGTAATGTAACAGAATTCTTTTGAGTGTACCCAATAAACCCAATAGGCGCTATTCTAGTTACGTCACAGTATATATGAATTTTTATTCCTTAAAAAAAAAAAAAAAAAAAAAAAAAAAAAAAAAAGTACACGTGTAGAAATATTTTTACCGAAATTTAACCTGCAAATAAAAAAAATAAAAAAAATCCATGTGTCTGAATATTATTTCTCTTTTCTCTGCAACAATGAAAAGTATCCCATTGTTTCCCAATTCATTGTTTAAATGGGTTCAGACCGGAATCCTTACACTGGGCTTTATTATATATTTAGATTATAACCGTTTTATTTCTTGGCTTTGATGTGCATTTTGCTACCGTTAATAAATTTAAAAAAACATTTCTTTTTTAACTCCTTTTTTTTTATTATCACAATATAAGTGTGTGTCGCGGGAGTTTAACTGTTGGTTCAAATGTGCCATTAGATGCAAAAGTTTAAAAAGTAGTGGTCGCTTGAGAAGAAAACATCACAAATTTTAAGCCATAAAATCGTCGAGATAAATCTTTTCTAGCGCGAAACTTCTACTTCGTTTTGAAGGAGATAATTTCATTCTTAACTCAAATCAACAGCAACTATTGATTGCACGTGAATGAAAAAATATCAATATAAATAACAAAAAAATGATAAAGTAAATATACTCACCCTTGCACATATCACAGCAGGATTTATTCTGACCGTATGCCAGCAGATAACAGTGTTTCCTGTTCGGGCATATCTCGCGGTCGCATTTCACTTGCTTGTTCTGTAAAAGAGAAAACAGGAATAATTAACTCTAATTGAGTTACATAAAAGGAATTAATGAAATTAAGCAGCAACAAAATTATAGAAAGCAGTGAATAGAGGTCTGCACGGGCCAAAATATCTAGGTCCGATCCCGGTCCGACTCGTACAAAAAATCTTTTGGCCCGGCCCAGCATAAAAGTTAAAAGTTCGGCCGGAGCCCCGGCCTGAGTTGTATAATATATAGACGCACGCGCGCACGCTGTGCGCGGAAAATTTTCTGCAAAATTCGGAACTTTGCAGAAAAAAAATTAGAAAAAAAAACGTAATTTTGTTTTAATACCCAGAAATAAAAAATATTCCAATTTTATGTATGATTTATTTACTGTCTGCACACAATTCGAAGTTTAACCCCTTGAAGGGCACCGGTATATAATATACTTAATTTTAATCCTAAAATGCCACAATGACACCAGAATTTTATAACCAAATTTTTAATTTATGAGGTACATGAAGAAAAGCTTTTACTTATTTAAAAAAAAATTCGTTCGTGAATCCCGGTGTCAATCAATCATTTCAATATTTTAGCTACAAGAGTACTTTGCCCCTGAAGGGGTTAAATATGCAAAACATTGTTGTGACATTATAGACGCTTGCGAAGAAGTCAAAATATTATAAGGATTGGGCTGTTTCTAAATGCATTGACAAAATAATGGATAAGAATTCAGCTCTTCCTACCATGTATTTTGAGCTTTATTATTTTTTTAGCCAAAATAATTATTCTTTAATTAATATTAATTAATTTTAAATTTAAGTGGTAATTATTTTAACCTACTGTTTTTAATTCATATCGTCAAAATAATATAACACGTAATTTTATTAAACATTAAATTAATTGACAGAAAGTTTTGGACCCAATATTTATGTGCGCAGAAAGTTTTTGGTTTTATACAAGTCTGAGTGCGGGCTGGTCCGGTATAAAAGCTAAAATCTCGGCTCGAGACGGAATTTCTACAAAACATGCCGATATTTCTGAAGCAACATTATCCTGCAATTAAAACTATTCAAAAAGCACACTTATTTATGCATAGATTTTATTATAAGGTTATGCCGGGCCTCATTTTACTGATTTTTACTCGGGCCAGGAAGAAGTCTGGTTCGGCTCAAGTCTGCAGAAAAAAGTTAGGCCCGGCCCCGGCCCGGAAAGTGTGATGACCAGGCCCGGCCCGAGTCTCGTGAATGGAAATTGTCCCGAACCCATGCAGATGACCTCTAGGAGAGAATACGCATGTGTCATGCCTCAAGTGATAAACTTTAAAATATAATATTAAATGCTTTATGCGTTTTAGAAATTTTTTACTTAGTCAGTTGGGTGAGGCTAGTTGAGCTTAAGCCGAAAGGTATTCCTCCCCACTCGGTTTGAATTTGACTTTGTTTACTTAGACAACATATTTTATCTTATCAAATGGTAAAGTTTTGTTACAGTATTCTGAATGTGTTGGAAGGTGTTTCATAATCTGTGCTTGACGGATGATTTTACCTTCTTGTTTAATATAGTTTGTCACACTGGTGCGCTAATAATATTTGCAGATGAAGCAGATTTTCAGTGTTTTCAACTGAAAGCTTGAATCTAATTCCGATAACCTAAAAACATAAAACGATAATGTGTAACAATGTAGTATAGTGAGTAGCGCGATTTAAAAAAAATCAGTAGTTTGTACCGATAACCTACGCTACTTTTAATGCTAATTCAGGCGGGGAAAAAATGTGACATTACGCAAATTACGTGTCCGAAACTTGCTTTTCCGAATCTTAGCGGAAAATCTCAGCTGCAGTGTATACCAACGCATCGCATGAAGTCATGCATTTTTACCAATTGACGCTTGCTGCTATAATTAATCAAATACTAATCCACCAAAGGAATTAAGTTTTTTGCTGGCAACACTTGTCTATTTACTCGTTATTAAGTCTTCATGTTTTAACGTCGGGTTTCTTATTATTCGAAACTGCTTTATTTACAGATTTATTTCTTGTTTGCACTGAGAAAAAATGACACTTTCAAATCAGAGTAAATCGATGTTTTCATTTTGTTATGAAACTTTTTGTTTCAAATCAGTGTTAAATTATGGGGGTGGCCCGGGAGGGGGGGGGGACATTCCCCCACCCCCCGGAGCATTGAAATATCCCGTCAGGAAGATTTGAAATTTTATGCTTTTAATGGTAAAAAAGTACAATCCCCCCCCGGAACTCTACAGTGTTCCCCCCGGAGCCACAGAAATCCCTCCCGGAGAAAAGTGTCTAAATTCAACACTGGTTTCAAATAGGACGACCTAATGCTTTCAATTCTGAAATACCAGAAATACTCGGAATATTCAAACATGGACATACTCAAAACTGAGCACATAGAGGTCACTTTATACTCTTTTTTGAAACATGGACATACTCAAAACTGAGCACATAGAGGTCACTTTATACTCTTTTTTGAAACATGGACATACTCAAAACTGAGCACATAGAGGTCACTTTATACTCTTTTTTGAAACATGGACATACTCAAAACTGAGCACATAGAGGTCACTTTATACTCTTTTTTGAAACATGGACATACTCAAAACTGAGCACATAGAGGTCACTTTATACTCTTTTTTGAAACATGGACATACTCAAAACTGAGCACATAGAGGTCACTTTATACTCTTTTTTGAAACATGGACATACTCAAAACTGAGCACATAGAGGTCACTTTATACTCTTTTTTGAAACATGGACATACTCAAAACTGAGCACATAGAGGTCACTTTATACTCTTTTTTGAAACATGGACATACTCAAAACTGAGCACATAGAGGTCACTTTATACTCTTTTTTTGAAATATGGACATACTCAAAACTGAGCACATAGAGGTCACTTTATACTCTTTTTTGAAACATGGACATACTCAAAACTGAGCACATAGAGGTCACTTTATACTCTTTTTTGAAACATGGACATACTCAAAACTGAGCACATAGAGGTCACTTTATACTCTTTTTTGAAACATGGACATACTCAAAACTGAGCACATAGAGGTCACTTTATACTCTTTTTTGAAATATGGACATACTCAAAACTGAGCACATAGAGGTCACTTTATACTCTTTTTTGAAACATGGACATACTCAAAACTGAGCACATAGAGGTCACTTTATACTCTTTTTTGAAACATGGACATACTCAAAACTGAGCACATAGAGGTCACTTTATACTCTTTTTTGAAACATGGACATACTCAAAATTGAGCACATAGAGGTCACTTTATACTCTTTTTTGAAACATGGACATACTCAAAACTGAGCACATAGAGGTCACTTTATACTCTTGTTTGAAACATGGACATACTCAAAACTGAGCACATAGAGGTCAGTTCCTACTTATTTTTGAAACATGGGCATACTCAAAAATGATTAGGATCAGTTCAAACTTATTTTTGAAACACGGAAATACTCAAAACTGAGCGCATAGAAGTCAGTTCATAGTCATTTTCGAAACATGGACATACTCAAATAGGAGCACATGATGTTCTTTTCTTGAGTGCGTGCATGTTTTCAGAAATAAGTATATACATGTTTCAAACTTGAGTAATTTTTATTCGGAGCCATTTTGACTATGCGGAATACTCAGATTTGAGTATTTTTTGCTTAGTTTTAAAAATGTCATTTTTAGAGTGTGCGTTTAGAGTTGTAATTTTTTTAATTTTTCAGATTATAATATCTCTCTTTAATTTTGTAACGAAATTGGTAATGTGTGTATAAACTAACATTTTAGAAACAAACACAAAACATTTTATTGTGTTTTAAATTTCTTAATTTTTTAATGCCCTCGGTTATCCATATACTTAAAGCTAACCTGCTTTTTAGTTTTTCGTGCAAAAATGCTATTTATACGCATGCGCGAGCATTCAGCTAATCAGCTAGAGGCTTTTACTATCTTCAGACGCGATGTTTCAGCCAATGAGGTGAAGGCTTTTTCCTCTCTCTAGAAGCGTATGTGTATTACGATTCCATTTGGTTGTTCGGTTGTTGAAATTTTTATGGATTTCTTTTATTAAGGTATTTTTTCATTTTACCGTATTTATTTTCTTTTTAAGTCGTATGTATTTTACCTCTTTGAATTTTTTTTATAACTAACCCTTTTTTTGAGATAGAGAGAGATTTCGTGTGTGATATGATTAAATTCAGGTTTTCTCAGCGACGATCACGGTATTTTTACCAAATAACTTTTGTATTAATCAAGCTTTTTTGGTTATTAAGCATAGCTAAACACGAAAGAAAACTTTGTTATTTTAAGATTTTGATGTGAATTATTTGCGTACATTTATAAGGCGAGTTTCACTGAATAATTCAAGAAAAAAAAAATCTCATCATTATACATATTTAGTTTTGCATTATTAATTATTTACTTGGCCTTTACTTTTAATATTTCAAACTTACAGCTGAATGTAACTATTAAAACATTTGAAATACTGTATTCGTAAAATGAAATTTCAGCTTAAACACTCGACAATTACTTTTAGTTATGCATTATTAATTATTTACTTGGCCTTTACTTTTAATATTTCAAACTTACAGTTGAATGTAACTATTAAAACATTTGAAATACTGTATTCGTAAAATGAAATTTCAGCTTAAACACTCGACAATTACTTTTAGTTATGCATTATTAATTATTTACTTGGCCTTTACTTTTAATATTTCAAACTTACAGCTGAATGTAATTATTAAAACATTTGAAATACTGTATTCGTAAAATGAAATTTCAGCTTAAACACTCGACAATTACTTTTAGTTATGCATTATTAATTATTTACTTGGCCTTTACTTTTAATATTTCAAACTTACAGTTGAATGTAACTATTAAAACATTTGAAATACTGTATTCGTAAAATGAAATTTCAGCTTAAACACTCGACAATTACTTTTAGTTATGCATTATTAATTATTTACTTGGCCTTTACTTTTAATATTTCAAACTTACAGTTGAATGTAACTATTAAAACATTTGAAATACTGTATTCGTAAAATGAAATTTCAGCTTAAACACTCGACAATTACTTTTAGTTATGCATTATTAATTATTTACTTGGCCTTTACTTTTAATATTTCAAACTTACAGTTGAATGTAACTATTAAAACATTTGAAATACTGTATTCGTAAAATGAAATTTCAGCTTAAACACTCGACAATTACTTTTAGTTATGCATTATTAATTATTTACTTGGCCTTTACTTTTAATATTTCAAACTTACAGCTGAATGTAATTATTAAAACATTTGAAATACTGTATTCGTAAAATGAAATTTCAGCTTAAACACTCGACAATTACTTTTAATTATGCATTATTAATTATTTACTTGGCCTTTACTTTTAATATTTCAAACTTACAGCTGAATGTAATTATTAAAACATTTGAAATACTGTATTCGTAAAATGAAATTTCAGCTTAAACACTCGACAATTACTTTTAGGTTAAATTCAGGTTTTCTCAGTGACGATCACAGTATTTTTACCAAATAATTAAAAGTACTACATGCATGCATCTATCTATCTATCTATATTAGAAATTGTGCAGGTTTCTGGTCACTGTTTTGTTTACATATTTTAAACAAAAATTTCAATTTAATAATGCACTGAAAATTATAATGAATGCTTACAATTAAACACAACAACACAAAACAAAAAATTTCACAAAAACACATTATTTCCCCGATATTTTCCCACAACTAATCAATAAATTTCATGATATTTTATTGCGATTTTAAACCATGAACTTTAGTACTTTTTTGTTATATGGACACTATGCCAAAATGTATGTATGTATGTTTGGCGACAATGGTGTACGTATAACGGAAAAGTGCCTGAATTATTATTTTTATATATATATATAAAATATAAACATAATTGGCGACACAGCAAGTTTTCTGGATTTCTCCCTGGCTCTCTAACCACATTGTTAACAAAACAAAAAAATTCACGAAAAACACATTATTTCCCCGATATTTTCCCACAACTAATCAATAAATTTCATGATATTTTATTGTGATTTTAAACCATGAACTTTAGTACTTTTCTGTTATACGGACACTATTCCAAAATGTATGTATGTATGTTTGGCGACAATGGTGTCCGTATAACGGAAAAGTGCCTGAATTATTATTTTTTTATATATATATAAAATATAAACATAATTGGCGACACAGCAAGTTTTCTGGATGTGAAAGGCGGAGATGAATTTCATTCATTCAATGACCTTTTTAAAAGTTTCAAGTTTGGATTGAGTGCACATGAACATAGAAACCGATACCTATTTTTATGTTCATGATTGAGTTATTTGGATATCTTTTCGTATAGCACAGAAAATCATTTCTCCCGCTTTCGTAATACAGATAAATTCTGGTGTATTTTTTTTTCTTCTTTTTATATCATAAGCACTTTTCTACTTTAAATTTTTTTAACCTAATAGTAATTGTCGCGTTTCTAAGCTGAAATTTCATTTTTCGAATGCAGTATTTCAAATGTTTTAATAATTATATTTAGCTGTAAGTTTGAAATATTTAAAATATTAAAAGTAAAGGTCAAGTAAATAATTAATAATGCATAACTAAATATGTATAATGATCAGAATGACATATTAAAATGTGTACAGAATGACATGAAAATTTTAAAAAACTGAAATTTTGCACTTGCAACTTAATTGTAAATTTCATTGTTTACATTGGAAACGATTTGTGGATTTTAAGAATTTGCGGAACTTCGTGTCACCAAATTACTAAATCTCTCTCTCTCACTCTCCAAAAAAAAAAAAAAAAAAAAATTCAAAGTAGCAAAATACATACAACACAAAAAGAAAATAAATACGGTAAAATGAAAAAATTACTTTAATAATAGAAATCCATAAATTTTCAACAACGACATCAAACGAACGTATCTCATCTTTCGTTTGTGATAAGGAACGCTCCTTTGGCCCCCTCCACTCATTGGCTGAATTGTAAAGGGCAAAATTGGGGGACAAAATGACTACAGCATTTTTGAGAAAAGAAAAAATCAGAAAATTCACAGAAAATTTTCTGAAAAGTTTCAGCACAGGGAGAGAGGGTAAATGCTCTCTCGGCAATAATTATTTTTGTTGCAAGTTGGGTTAACTGTCTTTATGGTTCGAGTCGATTTCAGACTGAGTGTAGATTTCTGCAAGTTGGATTTGGGTTAACCCGATTTTTCAAAAGTTAGTTCAAGTTCAGTATATTATTTCAGATTAAAACTATATCTTTCAGGGCGTGATTCGTGCTGAAAATTTTGAAATCCCGCCCAAAAAAAGACAATGAGTGGGAGCCTCCCGGCCAAAAAATTTCAGCATTTTTGGAGAAATTTGCATTATTTAATTTACCTGCAACCGACCGATAAATTTCGTGATTTTTTTTCCCCGCAACCGATTGACGGACTTTGTGTTTTTTCCGCGACTGATCGACGAACTTTGTGGTTTTTTCCGTGAGAGATCAATGAACTTTGAGTTTTTTCTGCGACAGATCGACGAACATTGCGTTTTTTAAGCGACTGATCGACGAACCTTGCGTTTTTTGGGGACAGATCGACGAACTTTGTGTTTATTCTGCAATCGATCGACGAAATTTGCTTTTTTCCCCCGACCGATTGACAGACTTTGTGTTTTTTCCGCGACTGACTGACGAACTTTGTGGTTTTTTCCGTGAGAGATCAATGAACTTTGAGTTTTTTCTGCGACAGATCGACGAACATTGCGTTTTTTAAGCGACTGATCGACGAACCTTGCGTTTTTTGGGGACAGATCGACAAACTTTGTGTTTATTCTGCAATCGATCGACGAAATTTGCTTTTTTCCTCCGACTGATTGACGAACTTTGCGTTTTTTATGACAGATCGACGAACTTAGCGTTTTTTCCGCGACAGATCGATGAACTTTGTGTCTTTTCCACGATCGATCGGTGAATCTCAATCAAGTAAAATCTAAAGTCAGAAATTTATTTAACAACCTAATTGTTAAGGGTCCCTAACACATTTAATGGAACTTGAAAAATACACTGCATATATAAAACTTAACTTTCTTCCCTTTTTTATAATAAAAATAAACATTTTACATAATCATTCTCAGTTGACTTAATTTTTTCAATGGTATTTTGTCATGTCTGCATTAATGTAATTCTTTAAATAGCACGTAAAATAATAGTGGGGTTTAAAGATTTTTTTTCTCCCTCCCAAACATTACAACTCCCCTCCATTTAAAAATGTTGGTAGGAAGACTCCCGTCCTTGGAAAAATTGAATTTCAAGCCCTGCCTATAA
Organism: Maratus michaelseni; assembly: GCA_963931845.1. Classification (NCBI taxonomy): domain Eukaryota; kingdom Metazoa; phylum Arthropoda; class Arachnida; order Araneae; family Salticidae; genus Maratus; species Maratus michaelseni. Next base: position 276,228,074 of record OZ007597.1, read on the forward strand.
TATGTTTGTGTGTATTGAGGTTTGTATAGATGTTTGTGTGTGTGCTGTTTTTAATAAAGACAGTTTCATTTTTCACACGAACCTTTCAAAAAATTCACATTCTTTGCGCAATCCTTTAACAAAATTCGCATTTTTTTTCGTGATTCTTTAATGAAATTCGCATTTTTTTCTGTATCTTTTTTTTGTCGAGATTCACAATTTTTTCAGCTATCCTATGACGTAATTTGTGGTTTTTTTCAGCGATAATTTGACGAAATTTGTGTTTTTTCTGCGATTTTTTTTTCATGAAATTTGCGTTATTTTCCATGATTCTTTTATGAAATTTGCGTTTTTCTGTGATTCTTAGACGAAATTTTCTTTTTTCGCAATGCTTTGATAATAATCACATTTTCTCTGCTGCCTTTTGATAAGATTCATGAATTTTCAGCAATCCTTCGATGAAATTCGCGTTTTTTCAGCAATCTTTGAAGAAATTCGCATTTTTCTCTCGATACTTTAACGAAATGTGCGTTTTCCAGCGATTTTTTGATAAAATACATTTTATTCCGCAATTTTTAGATGAAATTTGGCAAGAAAGCGTATCTTTTGGTGAAATTTCCTGTTTTGCGATTCTTTGACAAAATTTGCTCATCTTTTGCATAAATCGCTTTTTTCTGTGGCCTTTTAACAAAATTCACGTTTTACATGATCCTTTGATGAAATTAGTGTTTTTCCTGTGATCATTTGACGAAATCTAGGATTTTTTTCCCGCGAAGATTGATTATTTGTTTTTAGTCTGCAGGTGCCCTAAAAAGTTTGTGATGCCTGTCGCTGTATTGCACGCATTCTGCCACGGTGTATCAAACAAACAAAATTCATCCTAAAGAATTATTGTTTTGTTTCTGGAAATGAACAACCGTCAACTCATTGGCTGAGTTATAAAGGGTGAAATGTGTAGGCACTGAGTATCATCTATACTATTAATGTCGGTAAACGTCTGTCTGTGTGTGAAATGTCTGTCTGTGTGTGTATTGTTGTGTCAGGCGTCTGTAAGCACAAAACTCTGCATGCAGACGACGGACATAAGTGCTTTTGGTATAAAAAAATTCGGAAGGGGAGTTTTTAAAAATTCATAACATTTTGCAGGAGAAGAGGGGTGCGAACGAATTTAAAAAATGAGTCCGCATCAATAATTATGGCGGCGGGGGTAGTATGTTTTGCCCACACGGGGTGGAGACTTTTCTTTGCTGACACCACTCATATGATATATCGTTCGAAAGGCCTGCGACTGCCTTTTCATGTTATGCATCTGTGTGGTCCATCCCCCCCCCCCCTTCCCGCCAATTGGGGCGCTTTTCTAAATTTTGCACATACCACTCATGTTATATATCGTTAAAAAGGTCTCTGACCGCTTAATCATATTATGCATCTCCGGTGTCCATCCCCCACTTTGCCCCCCCCCCAAGGGGATACTTTTGTAAATTTTGCACAAACCCTTCATGTTACGTATTGTTGGAAAGGTTTTTGCCTGCTTATTCATGTTATGCATCTCGGGGGTCCATCCCGCCACTTCCCCCCCCTTAAGGGGGCACTTTTCTAAATTTTGTTGACACCCCTCATGTCATATATTGTTGGAAAGGTCTGTGACCGCTTAAGGATATTATGCATCTCCAATGTCCATCTCCCCACTTTGCCCCCCCCCCTCCCCCAAGGGGGTACTTTTCTAAATTTTGCAGACAACCCTCATGTCATATATCGTTGGAAAGGTCTGTGACTGCTTAATCATATGCATATCTCCAATGTCCATTTCCCCACTTTGCCCCCCCCCCAAGAGGTACTTTTCTAAATTTTGCAGACAACCCTCATGTCATATATCGTTGGAAAAGTCTGTGACCGCTTAATCATATTATGCATCTTTAATGTCCATCTCCCCAATTGTCCCCCCCCCAAGGGGTCAATTTTCTAAATTTTGTTGACACCCCTCATGTCATATATTGTTGGAAAGATCTGTGACCGCTTAATCATATTATGCATCTCCAATGTCCATCTCCCCACTTTGCCCCCCCCTCCCCCAAGGGGGTACTTTTCTAAATTTTGCAGACAACCCTCATGTCATATATCGTTGGAAAGGTCTGTGACTGCTTAATCATATGCATATCTCCAATGTCCATTTCCCCACTTTGCCCCCCCCTTCCAAAGAGGTACTTTTCTAAATTTTGCACACAACCGTCATGTTATATATCGTTGGAAATGTCTGTGACCACTTAATCATATTATGCATGTTCCGTGTCCATCCCCTACTTTACCCCCCCCCCCCAAGGGGGTACTTTTTTTAATTTTGCACACACCCCTCATGTTACATATCGTTTGAAAGGTCTTTGACTGCTTATTCATGTTATGCATCTCCTTGGTCCATCCCACCATTTCCCCCTCCCCAAGGGGGCACTTACCATTTACTTGCACAACAGCGCTAAATGTGTCAGATGAAAGAAATTCCGCGAGTGCATGTGCCAGTGAAACTTAGCCAATTGCTGTTCTTCAACCTAGCTTTAATTCAAAGTGGGTTTTTTATTTATTTGAATTATTCTGCAAAAGTTTCAAACATTTTAAAGCAGCTATGAATTTTATTTTTATGGTACTATCAAGTTTTTTGCCGTCAAATTTTGACGGGTTCCATCTAGTGTCGCATTTATTTAATTGTATCCCGCAGACGCAATATAACGAGAGGTCGCTTTATTCTTTAATTCCTGTCTTCAATTTCTTAGTGTAAATTAAATCCTTTGACAAAATCTGAAAGTAGCGAAGTACTGATTACTTTTGAATTGTAGTCGCTACTTTCTAAAACAAGTAGTTGTAGTTGTAATTAAATACATTTTCGATAAAACAGTTGTAGTTGTGAGTCACTTCTATAAAAAAAAAAAAAAATGTAGTTTTTCCAACCCCTGGATTTGATCGTTGCCTAAAAGATTCTATCGCTGAAAAAATTACAAAAGGTGCATATATGTTCTATAATTAATAAGTTATAGCTTTTTTTTTTACTTCTTTTTTTAAATTTAAGCATATCATTCATCTAAAAAAACACGGCGAAAGGAGATTGACAAAAATTCAATCCAGCATATAGATAAAAAGAATGAAAAAAAAAACCACTGATAGGGGTCAAAAATCAGGAAGATGACCATTCAAGGTTACTTTTCTGTTAACACGTGACTGGATATCGAGCAATAAAAAGAAGATGCCGCTAAAGGGAAAGTTCTTGACCCCGTTTATATCCGAATACGACAGTTTTTGCAAGCCGTATGTATGTACAAAAATACGTAAAAAGCCTTGTGCGATAGCTGGCTCTAAAGGTGTCAGTGACAAGGAAGTTTCGTTCAGAGCTATCAGGGAGAAAGAAACAGTATGGTATAGCAACATCGTTTGAAAACAAGATGAATTGTTGAACAAGAACCAAAAATCATGCGTTAGGCATAGATCATTAAACACTTTCCAACACATTCAAAAGAACATAAAAAAAAAAAAAAAAAAAAAAAAAATCCAGTTTTCTAAGTAAACAATTTAGAAAATGCATATTGTGCTGTCATCTAAAAAAACCCACTGTGAAATGTTTTCTTAAAAAAAAACCACTCTAGTACTACATCAAATATTTCACTAAAGTCAATTTTACTTACCCATCATACGTAGTATAGGGTAAGTCTTGTAATCGTTTTGAAAATCGAAAAAAAATTTTTGACGGATTTACACGTTTCAGACACTGGAGATTCCGAAAAACATATTTTTAGAAAAAAAATTTTGCCGTCCGTCTGTGTGTCTGTGTGTGTGTCTGTAAACGCTCTATCTCCCGAAAAAATTGAGATAGAGACTTGCAATTTGGTATGTACTTAGTATGTAATAATGGGAAGAAGCCTATTTCATTTCAATAACCTCGATTCACCGGAACAATTTTTTCGGACTCTCGAAATATTCGTTCTGATGAAAGGTATATAAAAATTTTCGAAATTGTTTATTTTAAGAAATGAATATAAAAGACAATAAAAAAACATAAATTTTGCATAAAGCATGAAGTCGATCGGATAATTAGTTGCTGAGATATTTGGAATCCTATTTTCCACACTCTTCGATTTTTCATGACCCTGTATTTCATCCAAATTTCACTTCAAAGATATATTTTAATTGGAAATTTGACGCTTAATCAGATGCAATAAACCGCTAGTTAATAGGATTATTATTTTTGGAGTTATAAGGATGTTTCTTTCAAGCAATTCAGTAATCGAGCCTTGAAAGTTTGTGACGTCATCAAGCCACGATTTTATTTGAATTGCAATGCATTTTATAAGTAGTTTACACATTTTTTATTTTAATATTTTACATTATGCATATCCATGATGGGTAAGTATTACGGTGGCCCCCAACGACTAGTTTTTTGTTTTGTTCTGTTTTTATGCTCAAATTAGAATAATACAAATAGTTCAAAATACCTAAGGAGTGCTTATTTAATCAAAGTAATTTAAACTAACAACTGCAGAATTCTGGCAAACGCGAACTTCATTTTTGCAGATCTTCTTGTTATAATAGAAATTTAGAATGATCTACATAATTTTTTTATTTTTATTTATGTTAAATCATTAATATGTAATAAAATGCTTCATTTTCAGCTGATTATGTCAGGTGTGGGTGATTTTCAGGTAACATGGATTATTCTTGAGAAAAGAGGTTTTTTTTTTTGATTATTCTCGCTTAATTGGCTGTCATTTTGTAATAAAGTGATAAAATGAAAAATGCTTAATATTAAAATCTTGGTCAGAATAAGCTGTGAAAATTTAGCCATGTTTAATTTTTTTTTTAAATTATTTATTAGACTTTATATAGAGAAAATTTCAAAAATTGGGTTTTTTTTAGAGGACAGCACAATAACACATTTGAAAACCCAATTACAACCCTTTGTGATACAACAACTTTGATTTGAAAAATATTTACTCAGATGTTAGAATACATCATTTTAATCATGTAAAAAATAATTTAAAAAAATTTAGAACATAAAAATGAAAAAATATTGACTAAAAGGTACTTTTCTCATATTTTTCAATAAACATAAAGTTACATTAAAATTCATAAAGATGCAACTAAATGTAAATATATTGCTTGTAGGTGCGTAAAAACATACATAAAAAATTTAAAAGCACATTAAAGTCCTTTTAAAAATTCAAAACGTTTTCAACCGAACTTACTCGGTCATCATCAGTGAAAAACTAATAGTTAAGTTGAGTTGTTGTTCCGGGCAAACTAGAAAACAACAACTCAATTTAACTATTAGTTTTTCACTGATGATGACCGAGTAAGTTCGGTTGAAAATGTTTTGAATTTTTAAAAGGACTTTAATGTGCTTTTAAATGTTTTATGCATATTTTTATGCACCTGCAAGCAATATATTTACATTTAGTTGTATGTTTATGAATTTTAATTATTAAACAAGGTGAATTTACTCTGAAACTTTAACTTTTTATTGAAAAAGTTACATATTTCCCATAGTATCCATTTTCTAATATAAAATTGTAAAGTATACGAGTATACCTTTGTGAAAAATCTACATTTGGACATCTCCATCCTTTCTTAATTTTACAAAATTTGCGAAGTTAGTTTTAGCAATAACGATGTGAAACTGTCCAAATGATTAATAAAACTTTGGCAGGAAAAATTAACTCACAAGGGAACCATTTTTGGTGCAATTCGCACCTAGCATTGAGATTGGGGCATTTTAAAAAATTATTTTGCGAAGTTTGAGAATCGATAAAATTTTTCTGTTAAAATAATATATATATATATATATATATTCAGCATATCATAACTTTTCTGAAAATGGAATTTCCAAGACCACTTATCGGACTATTAACATAGAAGTTTTTTTTTTTTTTTTTTTTTAAGCAGTTAAAAATACAAATTAATCAATAAGTATAAAATATTGAAAAAAGTTTTAAAATTCCTTCAAGTACCTACGAATTTGATTTTGAAAAAAATACATTATAATCACATTTTTGGCAACATAGAATTGGCTTTAATCATTACCGTAGACGTTTTTTCCGGCAACTTTGGCTGAATGTCCATAGCCATCTGCTCTGTGTGTGAGTAGTGGTTTGGATTTGTAGCTAGCACCATATTCGGCAACTTAACTCACTTTTGGCGTGAAATTAACAATTAAAATCCAATAATAAAAAATTATAAGTATAAAAAAATACATAAAATATGATTTTAATAGATAAATTTTATCAGTTTTCTAACTTTGGCCTATAGGCAGTGTCTGATTTCCGGCCGGGCATTCGGGGTACGGGCCCAGAGCCCCCGAATTTCAGAGCCCCCAAATGCTACTGAAATTTTTTCAATTATTGGCCCAAAATCGGATAAAGTTTTAACTATTCAAATAATAATAATAATAATAATAATAATATGGAAAAATCTGATTATCGTTTATTTCATTTAAAAATAACTTTTTAAGGGGCTACTTCACTCAAGTGCAAACACTCGCTTGCTAATGTTAATCGTATGAGAGACATTGTTTAAAATATCTCATTTGCACTTCAATATTTTTAAATGATTTTTTTTTCATTGGATAGTTGAGGAAAATCTCTACAAAATACATTTTTTTTTCTTTTTCGATTTTTTTTATAGGTTTTTATTTTATTAATATATATTTTTACTCAAGCATTGGTGCAAGGGGGTCCCCATAAACATCTGTGTCCAGGGGCCCCAAATTTGCAAATCGGTCCCTGCTATAGGGCTATAAAATGCCACCAGGTCTCAACGCTAGGTGCGAGCTGCACCAAAAGTGGTTCCCTTATCAGTATCGCCGTATGTTGACAATTCTATGAACAATTTACATTTACATCTGTGTTGGAAGATAGCGGCACTAAATAAAATCGTCTTTTTATGCACACTGTATAGGTAACTTTGAATTTTGGGTGTGTCGCAGATATGTAACATGATGATACAAAGGGTTAAATATGCGATATGTATGTTATCTAAATTCATCTGCTAAATATTAGAGAATGCTGATATCGTCATACTCTAAGAAACCGAGATCATCTGCGAGCATGTTAATAAACAGTATAATTGGAGTGAGATGACATTAACCTACTCTTGACTAATTTGATTTCCCCCGGTTGCTCACACCAAATTAAACAAGCATTAAAAAATAATTAAAGATCAAAAGATGCCCTCGACACAGTAATCTGTTACTGTTGAAATATTGACGCAAAAAATATAAAACGGGAAAAAAAAAATCTTCCGTAGCTTTATTCCATCACTCTGTCGAATTTTCTCTTTTTATTTATTTGTATCTTTAATGCTTCTTATAGTTAAATTATTAGCATCACACTTACATAATTTTTACGTAAAATACTTTTATGCATCTTTGCATACTTTTTATTTGCATATTTAATGCCTCATACTTAGTTCGTTATTTATACATGCATACTTACATAATTCTTACTTAAATACTTTTATACAACTTTACATACTCTTCATTTGCATGTTTAATGTTTCTTACTTAATTCGTTACCTACACACTTACATATTTTTCTTACTTAACTACTTTTATACAACTTTACATATTTTTTATTTGCATATTTAATGCCTATTCTTGTTACTCAATTCGTTACCCACGCACTTACATAATTTTCACTTAAATACTTTTAAACAACTTTACATACTTTTTATTAGTATATTTAATGCATCTTACTTAATTCGTTACTTACACACTTATATATTTCTTACTTAAATACTTTTAAAAAACTTTAGATACTTTTTATTAGCATATTTAATGCTTCTTACATAATTCGTTACCTACACACTTACACAATTCTTACTTATATACATTTAACTTTACATACTTTTTATTAGCATATTTAATGCTTCTTACTTAATTCGTTGCATACACACTTACACAATTTTTAGTTAAATACATTTAACTTTACATAGTTTTTATTAGCATTTTTAATGCTTCTTACTTAATTCGTTACATACACACTTGCATAATTCGCTTACTTAACTATTTTTATACAACTTTACATATTTTTTATTTGCATATTTAATACTTGTTACTTAATTCGTTTCCCACACACTTACATAATAACTGCTAATTACAATACATGATTGAATACATTTAAACAACTTTACACTTTTTTTATTAGCTGTATCTGTGTTTAATGCTTCTTTACTCAATTTGTTACCTACACACTTACACAATTCTTAATAAAATACTTTTAAACAACTTTACATACTTTTTATTAGCATATTTAATGCTATTAATAATAAAAAAAACTAACCAGTGTCTAAGGGAAGAAAAACATAAAAACAAATTGGTGTATTAAAAAGATATTTGTCACCACATTACAAAATCTAAGACATCAATCAAACCCATCAGAAATCTGAAGGCTCTGATTAGATCTTCGTCTATATGGTTGCTAAAAAATAAGGAAAGATTTCCGAAATCGTGTAAAATTCTGAATTTTGAAAGGCTAAATTTAGTTTTTTTGTTGTGTTAGGAAATATTTCTGTATTTTATTTAATATTTTATTATAATTCAGCCTTTATAAATCAAATATCCATACTAATTTTTCTTTTCTTCATATACTTTATTTTTCAGTTCCAATGTCTTCCATTTTGTTTAAAATATGTGGTGTTTAGGAAAAGAAATATAATGCCGTATGCTAAATTTCAATTTGACTAATCACTCCAAAGTCATGTCTGAAGTGACCTGGTTAATTAACAAGTTCCCTGAAAATTATTTACTAATGTAATAATTTCACATGGGATTTTTTGACATGAAAACTTAGCATAAATCCATATTCATGATCGCAATAACAAAATGATAAAAAAGACTAAGAAAGTAAATTTATTCGATCCACTTAGGTTTAGTGAAAGGATGTGAAATATCAAGCAAATATTGGAGAAAAGATTGGAGCTGGCAAAAGAAAAGATTGGAGGTCTAATATTTAAAAATGGAAGCACCAGATTGTTTGTTATAGGAAATGTCATAACTAGTGGTTGAATGCATATATTTTTAATGATCGAATGAAAAAAAAATTAATACATTGAAAATTATTACTTTCTTTGAAATCTTATGTAAACCATGTAAAGATAAGATCTAGTATATTATAACGATGTTGAGAAACTTGAAGTTAATAGCTAATCTTATTATAGGACTGAGATGATATTAATCTACTCTTGTGCTAGTTTCATTTCTCCGGTTTCTTACATCAAAGGAACGAGCATTAAAAATTCATTAATGCTCAAAAGATGCCCTCGACACACTAATGCTTAACTTCTGAAACATTGATACAAAAAATATGAAACGATGAAATAAAAAGTTATCCTTTCTTCTGGCCGTCATTCTTTCAATTTGGGCAAACCATGAATAAGAAGATGACATTTATTTGAATTAAAATAAATTTTTGTTGATTTTATATCAACGTCGGACGTAGGTGTTTGACGTAGGTGCAAAAACGGGATTTGTGCGGTTTTACCTTTGGAGTTTTCCTTATTTGAAATAGAAATCTATATTTTATTTAATCGCAAATTTCTATCATAAAATAAGCCATTAAATTACTGAATTACTTTTCAAAAATAGTGGTACGAACCCTGAAAATATATGTTGGCAGGGAATATCGCTAAGCTGATTAACCTTTCAGCGGCAAGTAATGTGTTTTTATAATGTAGAATTCACTCCAGAATTTTTGAAAAATTTCATTTCAAAATAAGAAAAGGCAATATTACAAATCTTTTTCCACAATGAATAAGAAGATGACATTTATTTGAATTAAAATATTTTTTTGTTGATTTTACATTGTATGTGTCTGGCATAAGTACCTAAAAACAGGATTTGTACGTTTTTAACTTTTGAGTACCCCTTATTTGAAATAGCAATCTATATCTTATTTAATCGCAAATTTCTATCATAAAATAAGCCATAGATTGCTTTTCAAAAATAGTGGTACAAACCCTGAGAATATATGTTGGCAGGAAATCCTGCTAAGCTGATTAACCTTTTCAGGGGCAAGTAATTGTGTTTTTATAATAGAATTCATACTAGAATTTTTGAAAATTTTCATTTCAAAATAAGAAAAGGCAATATTATAAATCTTTTTCACCAAAATTATGCAAGTAAATTTTTATTCAAAATTTCTGATACAAATTTTGATTAAAATTAAGTGGAATAAATAATATATCATCGCCCTTTAAAGGGTTAAATGGGTCAAAGTATACATTTTCGTGTACGTAAGCCGAGAAACTCATCGCATGTACTTATAGCGAGCTCGAATGCGATTTTAACGAGCCAACAGAAAGGAAATGGTTGATATAATACAAAAATACATCGAAGAAAAAATTTGGTTTTAACAAGAACATTTCGATGTAAAACCAGCAAACTTTCAAAATTTTTTCGTTTTTCGTTTCACTTTTACCAAACGAAGTGTTTAGCGTTTATGAGTTCCACATGTACGTTCCATATATATGTGTTCCACATCAAAATATTCCACGCCTGTATTTAGCTTTTTACTAAGATGAAAAAGATCGTACTTATATTTTCGGGAATTACACATCTTAATTGACTTTGTACATTCTTTCAAATAATATAAGAAAATTGTTTTATCTACTTGAGTTCAATGAATTAAATTAGAAGACAAGAAATATAACTTAAAAAATGTAGTAACGCACTTTTATACCAAACTTTAATGCATCCAATATGTACTGTCACCGACAAAAGACATGATAGCAACAATTGAATGAAATTGGTTCGGTATCTATGTGATTTCAATAAAAAATATAGAAGATAATTTCGTCCCCAGACCCTGCCCCTGATAAGATACGGCCCTGAAAATACTTAAATACATGTTGTCATCGACAACTTTTGATCCTGTAATCATCCACCCTGTCCCTTCTGAGGTACAACCTTCATAACGCATGGATATTGCATTGTCACCGACCATGAACTTCTGTGCAAAATTTGAACAGAACAGGTACGTAAGATATAAGAGATTTCAATAAAAAACGTGAAAGAATGTCTTTGTCTCTGGACCCTGTCCCTGTCTTTGATGAGGTACAACCTTAATAAAACATGACTATTGCATTGTCATAGACCATGAACTTGTTCGCAAAATTTTAGCAAAATAGATACGTATGATATGAGATTTCAATCAAAAACGTGAAAGGTCTTTGTCCCTGGACAACGTCCTGATGAGGTATAGTCTTCGTAATACATGAATATTGCACTGTCATCGACCATGAACTTGTGTGCAAAATTTGAACAGAATAGGTACGTAAGATATATGAGATTTAAATCAAATACATGAAAAAATGTCCTTGCTCTTGGACCATGTCCCTGATGAGGTACAGTCTTCGTAATACATTAATATTGCATTGTCATCGACCATGAACTTGTGTGTAAAATTTGAACAGAATAGGTACGTAAGATATATGAGATTTAAATCAAAAAAGTGAAAGAATGTCTTTGTCTCTGGACCCTGTCTTGGATGAGGTACAACCTTAATAAAACATGGTTATTGCTTTGTCATAGACCATACCATGAACTTGTGTGCAAAATTTGAGCAAAATATAAAAGTATGATATGAGATTTCAATCAAAAACGTGAAAGGATGATGTCTTTGTCTCTGGGCAACGTCCCTGATGAGGTACAGTCTTCCTAATACATTAATATTGCACTGTCATCGACCATGAACTTGTGTGCAAAATTTGAACAGAATAGGTACGTAAGATATATGAGATTTAGATCAAATACATGAAAAAATGTGCTTGCTCTTGGACCCTGTCCCTGATGAGATACAGCCCTCATAATACATGAATACGGCATTGTCATTGACCATAAACTTGTGTGCAAAATTTGGACAAAATAAGCACGTAAGATATGTGATTTCAATCAAAAACGTAAAAAAAATGCCATTTCCCCTGTCCCTGATGTCTCTGATGTACATGAAAGAATGTCTTTGCTCTTGGACCCTGTCCCTGATGTCTCTGACGTACGTGAAAGAATGCTCCTGGACCTGACCCTGATGAGGCATAGCCTTCATAATAGATGAATACTGCATTGTGCATTGTCATCGTCCATGAAGTTGTGTACAAAATTTGTGCAAAATATGTACGTTAGATATGCGATTTCAATTTAAAACGTGGAAGAATGTATTTGCTTCTGGACCTTTCCCTTTATGACGTAAAGCTTTCATAATTCATGTATATTGAATTCTTATCGACCATGAACTTTTGTGCAAAATTTGAGCAAAATAGGTTTGTAAGATATGTGATTTCAATCAGAAACGTGAAAGAATGTCTGCTCTTGGACCCTATTCCCTGATGAGGTAAAGCCTTCATAATACATAAATATTTCATTGTCATAGACTATGAACTTGTGCTCAAAACTTGAGTAAAATGGGTACATATAGGATACATGATTTCAATCAAAAGCGTGAAAGTATGTCTTTGTACCTGGAGCCTATCATTGCCTTCATAATACATGGATATTGTATTGTGGTCGACCATGAAATTTTGTGTATATTTTGAGTAAAATAGGTTCGAAGGATATGTGATTTCAATCAAAAACATGAAAGAATACCTTTGTCCCTGGAACCTATCATTGCATTCATAATACATGAATATTGCACTATTATTGTATTGTATTTTTTTATTTTTTTTAGTATGTTTGATAACAACTTTAAAGTGCACCCTATGTAAGAATGCTCATTCAATTATTCAATTTTTATAATTTATTTTTTCCTATTTTTATTGTACAAGATCTTAAATTTGGTTATTGGGAGAACTATCTGTTATAATAATACATTTCTTTTTATTCCTTTATTTTCATAATAATCGAGTTTTACTATATAAATTAGGATAATGCTCAATGGCGTAAAATTCTCTGTAGCCGCTTCTTTCTATTAGATGAATAAGCAAAGTAACTGGACTGAGACGACATTAACCTACTCCAACTAATTCGTTTTCTCTAGTTTCACACATCAAAGAAACAAACTTCAAAAATTTGTCAAAGGCTGACGATCAAAGGGTGAACTTGACACTAATACATCACACTGATACATTGATATATATATGTATATAAAAAAGTAAATAAAAAAACTGCAATTTTAATCTGTCATCGACATGACTTTAGCAACCAGCAATAATAAGAAAAAGATTATAGTTATTTCGTTTCTTTTCCTTTTTTTCTTTGGGAGATATTTTTGCAGAATTTTTTTCTAACCAAAATATTTGATGTGTCTGTGACAAATTGTTGGAACTTGATGCGAGAAGCTCTGTTTCATATCAAATGCAGTTAATACCATGATTACTACGGTCTTATAAAGAACTTATTGATGAAACATGTTTTAAAACAAACCGAGAAATTTCATGATATTTGTGTAAAGCTTATTAAAATGATAAATATTCGCTCTTTTTTTTTTCTTTTACTTTTTGCAATATAACAACGTGGGTGGGAAAATTGTATACTTTCTGCATCCAGAAAATATGGCGTAAAAAAATTGGGTGAATGTATTCGGATTGCAATGCAATAGATATATGTTATTGAGGTTTACTATATCATGTTCGGTATTGAAAATGAAGTGTGTAGCACATATAGTTTTGGGGACACTCAAATATAATGCCATTACATTACGGTCTATGAAGAAAAAAATCATTTTCGGTTTATTTTAATGCAACTTTCAAACATATTGAAATTCATATATATCACTGAGGTATATCACTGATATCTATCACTAAGGAAAGTGTTACATAATCTGTGCTTGACGCATGATTTACCGTTCTTGTTTTGATCTACATTAAGCGTAGAATAAGAAAGAACGAAAATTCCGAGTTAAAAAGAAAAAGCCAGATATAAAAGTAAAAAACATCCCTGCAGGGGGCAAATAATTTGTCGGATCAATTTCTTTTATCAATGAAAATTGTTGCATAAGAAAGCGTTTTCGTTTGCATTAATCTATTCAGTACTGTAAATCTGAATTTAAAATAGTTTTAAGCGAACATCAACAAGCCACATGGGGTTGAATCAATACGAAATTCCATTTTTATCATTCTAAGTTATCTCTCTATAATCTTCCGTCTGAAGAGGAGGCGAGTTTTTCCACTTAACTGCGAAAATGTCTTTCGAAAACAGAGTATTTGAAAATACACTATTTAAAACTTTATGTCACAAATTATGACTTAAGGTATGTTATGTCTTAAAAAAAGAAAAAAATAAATAATAATAATAATAATAACAAAAATTTCTTCTCTTTTTTTATTTTTTTAACCGCAGTTATACATTAATAATACGTAATGGGATTTTTTGTAAATGAAAGAGCACATCTTGAAGTTATAAAAACAACTTTTTAAAAATCAACATTCTGTTTTTCAACCCTGAAGATGAGCACGATTGTGCTTGAAAGTGCTAAGTTTTTAGATATTTTATTTTATTTTAATGTACGTATTAAACAAGAGACATGTAAAAGATTGTAAACAATTTTTTATTTGGAAAATGATTGAAAATTGGTGCTCTGGCGGCCTTTGATACAGGGGTGTGCAAAAGGTGAAAAGTTCCGCGGTACCATATGAATCTCGGAATCTGCTGATCTGTAACAAAAAACCAAACAAAAACCTTAAAATTTATTATATTTTCTAGACTTTCTGGGATGAGTTTATCAATTTTTTGATCCTGAAGAAAATGGCTGCTGTTCAAATTTCAATTACACAAATTTTCAGATCTCGCAAAAAAAAAAAAATATTTACAATTCGAATATTGAAAAACGCGTCCGTGAAGGACTAAAATATAGTATATAGGGTAAGGTGGCCTAAAATGATCCTACCGGGCAAAACGATCCACACATATTTTCTTCCAGAGAGGTCGCGCTATCTACAGGGTAACACATAACTAGTTGTGATAAGAGAAAAAGAAGCAATGGCGGTATTCAAGCGATCGCAGTATTAGGCATCTGAATAGAATTCTTTGAAAAATTGGTTTTTATAACATCTCTCCTAAGGCAGGCACTAACTTTCATATTTATTTAGATTGCAGTCTTTCATGTACAGAAATATGACTTGGTTTACTTAATGGAATATGTTTTTAGATGTGAATTACACTTATGTATTGCGTCATAATTATTTTTATATCCTTTATTTGGCCGATAAAAAAACAATTTACGATTATTTTTAAATAAAAAATCATTTTGCCCTTGGGTGAGGATAAAAGGATCCTTTGGACACTCTTTAAAAAAATCTATTTTTTTCATTACTCAATTTTTATTTATAATATTATTAAAATATGTTTATACACACTGCAAAATATAGAGTAGAACATATACTAGCAAAGGGACAAAGTTTTATTTAAACAGTTATGTTATTTTACACAAGTTTTTCCCTTCTATAAAAGCATAAAATTTCAACCAAATCGGTTGATCTAATCTCGAGTCCTATACCTGGAACCGATTCGTAAAACAGAGTATCGAGAAAAGCAGTTTTAAAGTTTTACAACATTTTTAAACAAACATAGATAACAGTGCCAATTTTCAGCTTACATAAAATTATCTGTAACAGGCCAATATAATGAACGCTTCCGAACTTCTTTTTCAATTCTTTTGTTTCTGCCTGCGAGCCACACACAATACGCTAAAAATGAGCCTGTTCACTGCAACACCAAAAGGCAGATGGATAACTTTTGAACCAATACGAATTTTAAAAAAACTGCTTTAGCAGAAAGTTTTTAAGGGTTTAAGAAATGAAAATATGCAAAAAAAAAAAAAAAAAAAAAAAAAATCGATTTTAAAAAAAAAATGATAACATGCCTTAAAAAAAAAGGAGTGAAAATATGAAGAAAAAAAAATAGTTATAACATGCCTTAATGAAATTTTCACTTTACAAAACACTTTTTGTGAAATTTTGAAAATACGTTGAAAGTTTTGTGAAATCATTAAATAAGTTTGAGAAAGAATTTAGCTATAAAAATTAATGAATTAAATCGGTGTTTATAAAGGTTTTGTGCAATATTTACAACTTTACTCAAATCATTTCTTTAAAATATTGTTTTTAGTGTTTTATAGAATTAGAAAATGTATAAATATAGGACTGAAACTTTCCATTTCATATCTTATACTACAGAAGTTCGTTCGCACTTTATGGAAGCGATTTTCAAAATTAATTTCTACGTATAAATGAGATATTCTTTGCAACAATTTGACTTTGTTGGATAGCCTTGATTTTTGGCTATAGCTCTGGCTCGAAATTTTCTGTGATAATAGAATGTCCTTGTTACAGTCATGTCAGATATTCCCGATACCGCTTGTAAAAACTTTTCAAAGTCTTTCCAATGTTCGTGAATTCATTTAAACAATCCAAATGCAGAAAAAAGCCAACGATGAGGAAGGGGGGGGGGGGTTACATCGGGTGATTTTACATGCATTTCTTCAATTGAGACACAATTTATTTTCGTTTGGGATTCTGTCTTGGCTAAATATGCGTCAGTTGAGTCCAAGAACGGCTGGGAAACTTTGTTCATAGGAAGCTCAATTAATGTCTTTTTCGTATAAAACTGGAATTTCTTCTACAAAAATGAGTTCTAAAATATTTTACTGATAATAAAGTGAAATAACTTTAGCTTTAGTGCATTTTTTACCGTTAATTTAGTTTCATAACAAAATAAAGCAGCAATCATGAATTTTTTAGGTAGATTTCGTAAGAAATACTACCTATTACATTCTCACCTAAGTTGGAAATTTTGAAAAATTTTTGCAGATCTACTCCGATCATGACTCCCAGAACCCAAAACCACCCCCAGTTCAAAACTTTATCTATCTATCTATCTATCTATCTATCTATCTATCTATCTATGTCACTTTTTTCTGACCACGATAACTGGAAAAATTCTGCATTAATCTTTTACAAACTGATACATAAAATCAAGGGGCATAAAATCTCGGTCAAGTTCGTTAATGGGCAAAATCAAACCAAGGGGGGGAGGGTGGGGGGGGGGCTTTTTGTGAAAACAGAAAAAAACCCATAATTTCTTAATTATTATACGTATCGAATCCATTTAAAGTTATTAATACTTCTAGGAGAAGGGCCGAAAATTTATGTATGACAGATTTATGATATAATTAAAAATGGCTCCAAGGGGGGGAAAAAAGGGGACGCTCCAAGGGGGGGGAGTTTTAGAAGAAAAAAAATCATAGCTTCGTCCATTCACAAGATATCAAATCCGCGTAAATTTATTATTAATCCTCTTAATATTATCTAAAACTTTTATATTGACAAGTTTTTTATAGGACCAACCGTTAAAGAAAAAAAAAATTAAAAACAAAAAAAATCCCTGCCGGCTCCGCCTGCAAACAAGTTATTTTTCGAAGTAGGCGGTTCCAACCCCCGCATCTTTTTGAAACTGATACATAAAATCAAGGGGCATAAAATCTCGGTCAAGTTCGTTAATGGGCAAAATCAAACTAAGGGGGGGGATGGGGGGGAGGCTTTTTGTGAAAACAGAAAAAAACCCATAATTTCTTAATTATGATACGTATCGAATCCGTTTGAAGTTATTATTACTTCTAGGAGAAGGGCCGAAAATTTATGTATGACAGATTTTTGATATAATTAAAAGTTGCCTTAAGAGGAGGGGGGGGGGGGTTAGAAGAAAAAAATGCATAACTTCGTCAATTCCCAAGATTTCAAATCCGCTTAAATTTATTATAAATCCTCTTAATATTATCTAAAACTTTTATATTGACAAGCTTTTTATAGGATCAACCGTTATACCAAAAATAAAAAAAATAATCATAAAAAAAAAAAAATCCCTGCCGGATCCGCCTGCAAACAAGTTAGGTTTCGAAGTAGGTGGTTCAACCTGCCGCATCATCGTAAAAAAAGTCATTTCTTCCGCAATTCCCGACAAACAGGCGCCCCACGATCTGCGTCTTCGAAATCTACCTGTGCCTGTAGGCCGAGCCGTCAGGGATTTTTTTTTTACTTTTCTTTACATTCACAAGCATATATATATATATTTTTTTTTTCTATTAATTGATAAAAATTGCTCTTATTTCGATACACTCACTTAAATAAAGCCATGTTTCATCCAGTGTTACGATGATTTTTTTATTTATCAACAAGTGTCATTAGGTGTTGTATACATACATAGTTTTCTCTTATTAAAGACGCTGCAACATCAGACCTGGAAGACTTCAAAAGAGGCATGATGTTTGATAGCCTAAGAGGGACAGCTCAGACAAGGAAACCAAGTCCGTAGAGCATAATATCCCTCCCGGATTCCTTTATTAAGGTACATTAAAAAAAATACAATATTCAAACACCTGCCCTGCCTGGGGAGAACCCACACGCGACACGAGGCAGGGTGGCTTTTATGAAAGAATTTATCGTGTTCATTTATGCATATAGAAGAGTTATCGTGGGAAGTAAGTTCAGGGGGTGATTATTGAGAAGATGTCAAAGTTGGCGAATCCTTTGAAAAGACCTAAAGGATTTACTTTTACGGAGTGAAACAATTTGTTAAAACAAGAAGGTATAGTGGCACTTGGTTGTTTTGGCAATCCGCAGAGTGCGTTTCCTGGGTACTGAAGTACTAAACTGGAGTGTAGTTTTCCCTTTTATTTTGTATGGTGAAGCAAGGAAGACGAAAATCACATCATTAGAGTTAATAGTCTTTAATTGGAGAAACATGTCACAATTCAGAATCTTCCACAATAGTGAGATTTTGATCAATCGAAGTTTCAGATTTTTTAAATGAATCTGATGAATATTGGTGAGGTGACATTTTAAATTTAAAGTCAGGGGTGAAGAACACAAACGCGATCCAAAGAATAATCCATAAATGCTGTTGAACAGGTCCGATCAAGTTCACGTAATCCAAAGAGTTTTTAAGCCATCAAGAGGATTTTTCAGCCAAAGGGGCCAAGACATTTTTAGATGTTTATGAGATGAAGATCAGAGGGCAAGTGTTTTTTTGTTAATGACAGCGTGCGTTGGAAAATACGCCAAACCATTTACATTTTTAGAGCCAAGAGTATTATATTTTTGCGTGGGAATTGTAACCGTTACATATACATCAGATCAACTTCATAATTGACGTCAGTGGAAGGGAAAAATCTTTTGGCGAAGATTGCACTTTGGCTAAAAAGAGAGATTAAGAATTTTACCGTTAATTATTGTTTTGGGAACAGGGCTTTCGAGGAATGCAGCAAAGGCGCCGTTTAAATGTTATAGACATCTGGAACAATATGCGAGACAAAGCTGACCATGAAAAGGAAAACATTTTATGCCTTGTATAATTTCATTTCTTTTGATATGTGGGAGACCGAATAAGTACGTTAATGATAATTTAAAAACAATATGCATGATTTTGACTAAAAGTCTTTCGTTGAAAGAGAAAGATAAAAAGGGTGCGCTTTTTAACAGCCGGGAATGTATATGAATTACGATTATGCAGAAAGAGGAAAATATATTTGATAAAATACATAAAATATAGATTGCTTTAATTTTTTGAAAGGAATATATATGGTATCTTTACCATATATATATCACCCCTTCACAAGATTTTGAAAAATTTAGAATGTCACCCTGTAAATATAATACAAAATATCAAAGCAGAAAAATAATAATAAAAATAAAATAAGTATGCATACAATAATGTAAATAATAATATGTAGTACTACAATAATATCTTCATATTAGTATGATAAATGGCCATACATTTTCAAATTGCAGCAAAATATATTTTTAAAGTCTATGAAAAGTCTTTTATCCATATTAGTACAATTGTTAGCTGCAAACATATTTTTTTTTTGTTTGTTTTCTTGCAAGTTTATTCATTTTACAATATGATGGTGCACCTATATAAATAAACTCTTAATTGTTCATTTTTTTTTAACACAGTCTTTAAAAAGAGTTCAAGAATGAAAAATTACAGCTGCATTTTCCTTTGAAGGTTTTCTCACGTGATTTTATTTATCAACAAACATGAGCATGATAAATGAGTCTTTAGTGCACAAAATTTTTTTTGTATTTGCTTAAAAAGTTCACAAGTTTGCACTATATTATTAAAAATCTTAAATGAAATGTAAATACAAAAATTTCAAAATAAAAGAAACACAATTACAATTATACAATGATAATATAGAGATTATAAAGATTATAAAGATACATATATAAAATATTAAACGTAAAAAAAGTTTCCGTGTAAAGACACAGGAGAGATAATAATGATGCAAGACATGGGCATCGAAAAAATATCTCCCCCTTAAACTTGTTGTAATAACAAGGAAGAGACCGCAGTTTAGGACATTGGTCATATTCGGGACAGGGCGTATTTAGGGAGAGGGGTTTATTTTTGGTAAACCCCCCTTGCTCCGCACATATTTGGAAACTCCGCCTATGATTGGAGCGACTCGGGTTCATCTACGGGTTTGAAAAAATAGTAAAATTGGGTATACCAATTTTAACAAAGTTTTGCTCTCATACACAATGGAATAAAGACCCCCACATGGGTGATAATTTTGAACGGGGCTTATTCCGCAAGGGCGAATAAAAACTAAAAAAAATGAAAAATAAATCAAAGTTTTTTTTTTTTTTTTTTTTTTGGTTCAAAAATCTAAAAATCCTTCCATAGACACGTTCTAGAGTGAAGAGAGCATAAAGTCACATTCGGGATAAATATATATTGTTTCGAAAATTAAATTATCAAAATAATTCATTTATTTTAAGTTATTTAAAAATTCAAAGATTAAATTAAAAGGAAAATGAGTATTAAATTCAAATGAGATAATTAATTTGATTTTTTTTTTTTTTTTTTTTTCAAAATGCTAAGTATACTTACAAATGCAGAGAGTGTTAATAGAATTATCAAATGTTTAAATTTATAACAATACCTATTATTCTTAATTTATATTATCTATATATTTTATTTATTTATTTATTTATCCATTTATTTATTTATTTTTATTTTTATTTTATTTTTTTAACAGGATTTTAAATTATACGAACTTGCTAAACAAGAATATGGGTGGAAAAAAAAATCTTTTGCCAAATAAACAAGTTCTGCAGTACTGCTACATAACACATAAACAATGGACCAGCCATATCACAATAAAAACAAATAATACAATACTACATAACATGCATGCATAAATACACCTGTTACCATGGATAAGGAGCATTTATGAATCTGGCAACAGAAAATTTTATATTCATATTAATATTTTATCACCTTTCGAGGACGTAAATTATAGGAATGAGCACTTTGTTCAATATTGTTATTACTAGGAGTATTGTTATGAACATTATGATAATTTAAGTCAAATAAATGGTTATTTCTAGGAGGTGCAAGTAAAAGTCTGTCTATATGAACTCTGAAAATTGAATTGTTAATATGAGAATTCAGTTGTTGAATTGAAAAAGAAACAGGTGAGTGTTTCTTTACAACTACATAAGGTCCTGTATACCTTGGCTTAAATTTATCTGATGATTTTAGGTATACAATGTCTTTCTCAGTAATTGGCCTGAGTTTTGCCTTTTTTTATGATATTCGTTTCTTTTAATTTGAGATGCTTTTATGTTGTCATAAGCTTTGTTGTAAATACCATTTAAATCATGAAGGAGATTGTAAAAGTCTACATTTTGGTCTAGAAAGGGTTGATTAGCATTTAAATCATATGTATCAAATAGTAGAGATAATTCGCGTCCAAAATGTAAAAGATTCGGAGAGAAAGAAGTAGAAGAATGTTTAGAACCATTATAGAGATTTTTATGAATAGCAATGGCATTTTCAAAGGAATGTCCTTCTTTCATTAAAGTATTGATTGAGTATTTAAGAGATGTGTTTATCCTCTCGCTTATAGAATTGCTAGCTGGGTGTGAGACAGAAGAGTGATTTATTTTAATACCTAGAGTATTATTTAAAGTATTATACACATAAGAACGAAATTGGGGCCCAAGGTCTGATAATACGCAGGCAGGGCGCCCGAAAGTTGTCATATAGGCAAATAAACACTTTACAATTTTAGGTGCAGTTGTATTGTAGAGAGGGTACAGTTCAATATGTCGAGAAAAATGATCCGTAACTGTGAGAATAGTTTGACCGTTTTTAAAAGGACCAACAAGATCAATTGAAATGGTGTTTCCTGGTTGTTTAGGGGTATATGTTGGTTGAAGTGGGGCATTAGGTATACGATGATGTTTAGCCTGCAGACATAATAAACAAGAAGATACATAATTTAAAGTATCGGTGTACATACCTTTCCAACAATACCGTGAAGAGAGGAATTCATATGTTTTAGCTAAACCAAAATGAGATAGATGGGATATTGTTAAAACTTTAGGTTTTAAAGAATTGGGAACCATAATTACATACACGAAAGTATTATCCGCAACATTACTTTTTTTTAACATTAAAACTTTAGAATCAGGATGAATGAAATAAGATGGAAATTTTTTTGAAGAACCTGATTTTAAAATCTCTTCATATATTGGAGCTAATTGTGGATCTTTTAATTGTTCTTGGACAAAAGTTTCATTAGAAATTTCAAGCAAAGCATCTTTTTTATTTTTACTATTAATGATTAAGCAATTCACAATTTTGTTGTTGTTATTTTCCTCAAAATCATTTTCAACAATAGGTAATGCCTGTTTATCTTCAGAAATGAGATTAGGATTAGAATTCAAAGTTTCAATATTTTCTTCAGTAAATTCGCATCGGGATAAATAATCTGCTAGAACATTAGAAACACCTGGAATATGTTTAAAAGTAAAAGTGAATTTTGATAGCTGCATGAGCCAGCGAGTGGTGATATCTGCCAGATTAGTGGTTTTTTTGTATTTATCAAGAGGTTTACTGTCCGATAAAATTATGAAAGGACGATTATAGATATAGTAATTGAAAGCATTTACAGATTTTACAATGGCCATAAGTTCTAATTTTAAAGCTGGATATTTCTTTTCGGAGAGTTTGAGAGATTTTGAGAAGTATGAGACAGGAAGCAACTGATTATTATGCTCTTGTAATAATACACCAGAAATAGCGATACCCGAAGCGTCCGTGTTCACGTAAAATTCTTTGTCCCAATCTGGTAGACGTACCATTGGTGGTTGAAAAAAGATTTTTTGAATATTATGAAACACATTTTGATGCACATCAGTCCATTTAAAGGTCGAGGATGGTTTTGATAAGTCTATGAGGGGCTGAATAAGTTTAGAAAATTCTGGAATTAAACTCTTATAAAAAGTAGCTAGTCCTACAAAACTTCTTACCTGCTTTTTTGTTTTTGGAACAGGAAATGACTTAATTTTTAGAATATTAGCTTGAATTGGAGAAATAGTGTGGTTATGAATATGAAAACCAAGATAATCAATATTATTCTTGTGAAAAGAACATTTAGAAGGTGACAAAGTCAAGTTGTATTTTCCTAAGATTTCAAGAATTTTTGTTAGTGTTTGTACGTTTCCTGAAATGAGTTAGAGCCAAAAATTAAATCATCTTGATAGGCATAAATTCCTTCTAACTGCATTTCATCCAATAAACTATCCATAAGGGCTTGAAAATATGCACTTGCATTTTTTAATCCAAAACAGAGTCTTTTATATTTAAATGAACCGAACATAGACGTGAAAGTGACCTTATCCTGATATTCTGAAGGAAGGTCAATTTGATGGTAGGCCTGTTGGAAATCAAGGGACGTGAAAAATTTATATTTAGATAAGTTGGAAATAATATTTTGTATTTTAGGGAGAGGGTATGAAGAAGATTGTACAACTGTGTTTAACATCCGTAAATCCAAGGCAAGACGAAATTTTTGTGTACCTGATCCATCAGGTTTTTTTCTGACTAGAAGGATTGGACAAGACCATTCCGAACATGAGCGTTCAATGATACCTGCATCAACTAATTGGTTTATTTGTGTTAATGCTTCTTTTTGAAGTGCTTGAGGAATTGGAAACGGAAGTGTTTTAATTGGGAAATCGTTAATAAATTTAATGTTTGGTTTAAATTTATCAGTATGACCTAACGTTTTCATAGATTTTGAGAAAACAGCAGAATTATTCAATAATAACTCTTTTAACATTTTAGCCTCTGTATTCGGTAAGTGTTGTAAATTAAAGTCATCTTGTGAGAGATCACGTTTTCGTTGATTTAAAATATCAGTAGAAGCCTGAATGAAATTTACAAATTGTTTGGTTTCTTCTTTGAAATTACTTTTAACAGCCTCTATCTGTTGGGCATCTTCCACAATCTGGTCAATTGGCGTTAAGAAACCAATATTTGCTCTTTTATTTACATGAACATTTTTAGTTGTCATATTTTTTTACATAAATTTTAAATTCATGTGGGTTTGATTTATCAGTTTGAATAATCGAATCAAAAGCAAGAATGTCTTTTACAAGCATGTCATTCTGAAATAAATATGGGGTATCATGAGAAATTTGTTTTGCGCGTACAGAAATACATTTTACCTCATTTGGAGAAATAACCAGTTTGTTTACTAGACAAACATTATGAGAGATATCAGTTTGTACATTTACGTTATGACATTCCGCTGATTCTGAGTTATCATCTATGTAGATAAAGGGAATTCTCAGATTATCAAGTTGCATTATTTTGTTACCTAGATCTAATGTGATGTTAAATTTCTCAAGAAAATTTAATCCCAAAATACCATCAAATTTATACTCTTTAGGAATGTCAACAATGTAGAAGTAATGCGAAAAGTGTTTTTGTTCAATTTTGAATGAAATTCGAATACATGCTGTAAAATCTATCTTAGAATTAACTGTAGTTAAAGTCACATTAGTCCCTAAACGTTTATACTTAAGCACATGTTTAAGTTTATCAAATAACTGTACAGATAAGAGGCTAGATGTACTTCCAGTATCCACAAGTAAAAAGGTATCTTGTTTTGCGATGGAGGCCTTTATAAGGGGAAGTGTGGGAGAGTACTTATTGACATTCAAAAGAATTTCATGAAAGGAATTACCGGTCGGTGTTGTATCAGTGACACTGTGAGAATCAATAGAATTTTGGGGGAAATCAGTTTGTACAGCTGTTGTATTTGCAATGGAAATATGCTGAGAAGTTTGAGAACCTGTTGAATTAACCAGTCTCTCAGCCGACAATTTTGGAAGAGAATTATCAATGTAAAAACATTTATCACTGTGTGCTGACTCATTTTCACATGCAGACATACACTGGTCAGCCTTAGCATACGTCTCTAGGGGTTTAAATTTTTGTTTTGTGGAAACCTGTCATTTCTATCACTGTTATATTTACTAAATTTTTTATCATAACGCGCGTTCGCTCTTTGCCATCTGAAACATTTCTGCGCTATATGCCCAAAACGAAAGCATAGCTGGCAACGATCATTATTTCTGGCCCAATTATTTTGTCTAGTTTGTGGCGCTCTATGAAATTTTGACTTATAACGAGCCTGAAAGTTTTGTCTGTTGACATGTTTACATTGTTTTGGAGACTCCGATTTTCTTGATGTTTGAGCAAAATTTAAGTTATTAATTTTCTCCGTTAATTCCTTAATTTTACTTTCTAATTGATTGCATTCTACATGCGCCGAACTGCTAGCAGACAAAACATTGTTATTTATGAAAATCTCTTGTAGAGATTGTCCCCTGTCAATTGCTTTATCATATGTGTTGATGCCTTCTTCTTGCAACTTAATTTTAATGGGCGAAGGTAAACAAGATATTAATCTAACGTATTTTATTTTATTTAATGCGTCTTTGTCAAAAATTTCGGGGTATACCTTTGCTACAAGCACATTAAGTCTATGAGCAAAATTTTTTACTGTGTCCTGTGGTAATATTGTTAAACAATTTAAATCATTTAAAGTTGTAGCCGAAGAATTCTGTGAAAAGAATTTTTGAATGCGATTGCGAATAAATTCAAAGTCTTGTGCGTTATATAGTACAGGGTCTTCAAGATAATATTTTTTGGCGGGACCTTTCAGTTTAGTTTTAAGATAATCAACTGTTTGTTCATTAGTTATTTCCTTAATTTTCTGATACGTTAAAATTTGGTTAAAGAAATGGTCAAGTAATTCGGGGTCGCCGTAAAAATCATCAACAACGTACTCAAAATTCTTAGAATTAGCCATGATGATATCACCTTAAAAGTTTAACTTTTTTTTTTTTTTTTTTTTTTTAGACACAGGTAAAATATCATAAAATAAGCAAAATAAAAAAAGCAACAATTTTAAACAAACCACACTTGATAATTTATTTAAAAATCATTAAATATTTAATCTTAGAAGTATTAAAGAAAAATTAACTATAAATCATAAATAGTGGTTTCAACTACAAAAATAAATATAATATACCAAAATATAACACGGAGAAAAATATACTTTGCCGTCATGAAAAATTTTAGCTATAAAATGCAATGTTTATAAATAACAAAATTTGAAAGTCTATGAATATTAAAAAGCCATTCTGTCTTACCTGAACACAATTATACCTTTTAAAACATTATTATTATTTTTTAAACATCTACAGCAAAAAAAAAATTTTATTAAATAAATAAAATTCAATGAGTGCTTTTTAATCGTTTAAACATATATTGCTCATATTATATATCTAGATCCTTTTAAAAATATAAAAACATTACTTGAAACTATACGGAAATAATATTTCATCAATGTAAAAGTTCTAGCAAAATTGAAATTTTTTTTTTTTATCAACCTTTTACAAAAATAAAGACTTACCTCTATAAAATATATCCATAGCGCTTTTTTTTTTTTTTTTTTGCAAAACATATTAATAGAAAAAGAAAGCACAAAATACTATATTTAAATTAATATGTCGGATCCTAATCGATAAACCTTGAGTCACTGGAAGAACTAACAAAAACGAAAACAAAAATTTTCTATGTGGTCGCTCATTGAGAAATATGTTACTTTCCTAACGTGAATTTTATCTTGTAGCTGAATTAATTAGGATTGTCTAAAAACAAAGTTCACAAGAGATCGCTAAATTGTGGCACTCAGCTAAACACTAAAGGTCAGAAAGCAGCATTGAATTAGATGCAGAGAATATTTATTTCTTGTGTTTTAATTGTTGCACGGCGATGAAAATCAGTTTTTTCGATGACTGAGAAGAAAATAAATAAAAGAACACAGTAGAAGTTCACGATAAAATAGGATATTGAATGTAGGTGCGGGCGCAGATTTTATGAATGAAAACCTCACTCATTGAATAAAAACCACATGTTGAAAATCACAGATTGCATTAGGGCTTTTTGAATATCATTTTTCAGAGAACACGATGCAGCCTAAAACACAGAGATGAAATAATTCGATGGTGCTCCGACGCTGAATAATTTGCGACGAATAATTAAATTAATTTACTTCGATGAAAATCACATCGCATATCTCACACAAAAATGGTTAAGTTTGAAGTCAGCAACTTTCGATGATAGGTAAAAACCACAGTCACAGGCAGGCTCCAACAAAGCATTCTCAGAATGAAAAAATATAGTCAGAAAAGTTGCAAATTAATAGGAATTTTTTTTTTTCGTTTCGTGGCCCCAATGACACACCTTTTAGAAATTGTCGTGCGAAAACGATCACATCCAGTTCAAAAGTCCGGCACCAATGCATATGAAAGAATTTATCGTGTTCATTTATGCATATAGAAGAGTTATCGTGGGAAGTAAGTTCAGGGGGTGATTATTGAGAAGATGTCAAAGTTGGCGAATCCTTTGAAAAGACCTAAAGGATTTACTTTTACGGAGTGAAACAATTTGTTAAAACAAGAAGGTATAGTGGCACTTGGTTGTTTTGGCAATCCGCAGAGTGCATTTCCTGGGTACTGAAGTACTAAACTGGAGTGTAGTTTTCCCTTTTATTTTGTATGGTGAAGCAAGGAAGACGAAAATCACATCATTAGAGTTAATAGTCTTTAATTGGAGAAACATGTCGCAATTCAGAATCTTCCACAATAGTGAGATTTTGATCAATCGAAGTTTCAGATTTTTTAAATGAATCTGATGAATATTGGTGAGGTGACATTTTAAATTTAAAGTCAGGGGTGAAGAACACAAACGCGATCCAAAGAATAATCCATAAATGCTGTTGAACAGGTCCGATCAAGTTCACGTAATCCAAAGAGTTTTTAAGCCATCAAGAGGATTTTTCATTATAAAACCAAAGGGTGGCCAAAGGGGCCAAGACATTTTTAGATGTTTATAAGATGAAGATCAGAGGGCAAGTGTTTTTTTGTTAATGACAGCGTGCGTTGGAAAATACGCCAAACCATTTACATTTTTAGAGCCAAGAGTATTATATTTTTGCGTGGGAATTGTAACCGTTACATATACATCAGATCAACTTCATAATTGACGTCAGTGGAAGGGAAAAATCTTTTGGCGAAGATTGCACTTTGGCTAAAAAGAGAGATTAAGAATTTTACCGTTAATTATTGTTTTGGGAACAGGGCTTTCGAGGAATGCAGCAAAGGCGCCGTTTAAATGTTATAGACATCTGGAACAATATGCGAGACAAAGCTGACCATGAAAAGGAAAACATTTTATGCCTTGTATAATTTCATTTCTTTTGATATGTGGGAGACCGAATAAGTACGTTAATGATAATTTAAAAACAATATGCATGATTTTGACTAAAAGTCTTTCGTTGAAAGAGAAAGATAAAAAGGGTGCGCTTTTTAACAGCCGGGAATGTATATGAATTACGATTATGCAGAAAGGGGAAAATATATTTGATAAAATACATAAAATATAGATTGCTTTAATTTTTTGAAAGGAATATATATGGTATCTTTACCATATATATATCACCCCTTCACAAGATTTTGAAAAATTTAGAATGTCACCCTGTAAATATAATACAAAATATCAAAGCAGAAAAATAATAATAAAAATAAAATAAGTATGCATACAATAATGTAAATAATAATATGTAGTACTACAATAATATCTTCATATTAGTATGATAAATGGCCATACATTTTCAAATTGCAGCAAAATATATTTTTAAAGTCTATGAAAAGTCTTTTATCCATATTAGTACAATTGTTAGCTGCAAACATATTTTTTTTTGTTTGTTTTCTTGCAAGTTTATTCATTTTACAATATGATGGTGCACCTATATAAATAAACTCTTAATTGTTCATTTTTTTTTAACACAGTCTTTAAAAAGAGTTCAAGAATGAAAAATTACAGCTGCATTTTTCTTTGAAGGTTTTCTCACGTGATTTTATTTATCAACAAACATGAGCATGATAAATGAGTCTTTAGTGCACAAAATTTTTTTTGTATTTGCTTAAAAAGTTCACAAGTTTGCACTATATTATTAAAAATCTTAAATGAAATGTAAATACAAAAATTTCAAAATAAAAGAAACACAATTACAATTATACAATGATAATATAGAGATTATAAAGATTATAAAGATACATATATAAAATATTAAACGTAAAAAAAGTTTTCGTGTAAAGACACAGGAGAGATAATAATGATGCAAGACATGGGCATCGAAAAAATATCTCCCCCTTAAACTTGTTGTAATAACAAGGAAGAGACCGCAGTTTAGGACATTGGTCATATTCGGGACAGGGCGTATTTAGGGAGAGGGGTTTATTTTTGGTAAACCCCCCTTGCTCCGCACATATTTGGAAACTCCGCCTATGATTGGAGCGACTCGGGTTCATCTACGGGTTTGAAAAAATAGTAAAATTGGGTATACCAATTTTAACAAAGTTTTGCTCTCATACACAATGGAATAAAGAC
The DNA here is from genome assembly GCA_963931845.1 of Maratus michaelseni. Lineage (NCBI taxonomy): Eukaryota > Metazoa > Arthropoda > Arachnida > Araneae > Salticidae > Maratus > Maratus michaelseni. Next base: position 276,257,838 of record OZ007597.1, read on the forward strand.
CCCCACATGGGTGATAATTTTGAACGGGGCTTATTCCGCAAGGGCGAATAAAAACTAAAAAAAATGAAAAATAAATCAAAGTTTTTTTTTTTTTTTTTTTTTTTTTTTTTTTTTTTTTGTTCAAAAATCTAAAAATCCTTCCATAGACACGTTCTAGAGTGAAGAGAGCATAAAGTCACATTCGGGATAAATATATATTGTTTCGAAAATTAAATTATCAAAATAATTCATTTATTTTAAGTTATTTAAAAATTCAAAGATTAAATTAAAAGGAAAATGAGTATTAAATTCAAATGAGATAATTAATTTGATTTTTTTTTTTTTTTTTTTTTTTTTTACAAAATGCTAAGTATACTTACAAATGCAGAGAGTGTTAATAGAATTATCAAATGTTTAAATTTATAACAATACCTATTATTCTTAATTTATATTATCTATATATTTTATTTATTTATTTATTTATCCATTTATTTATTTATTTTTATTTTTATTTTATTTTTTTAACAGGATTTTAAATTATACGAACTTGCTAAACAAGAATATGGGTGGAAAAAAAAATCTTTTGCCAAATAAACAAGTTCTGCAGTACTGCTACATAGCTAGATTAGTTCACAATAGCATCAAATGAGGCACTTTGGCACTTGTACTACTTGAGCCTTGGTGGTTATTATTCGTGGAAAGAGGCATGATGTTGGCGCGCATTTAGCTGAAGATGTCGTGATAGAAACATCAAGGATGCGAGGAGCATAGTATCAGACATTATAACAGCCATACGCAATAGGCGGTATGACGGTGTCCTCAAAGCAAAAAAGTGAACGAAAGACAATGACGAATAAGGCTAGACGGATGTTAAAGCGCATATGGTGTCCCCAAAACACCCGACATTGACAATTTTGGTGAAACCCTTCAGATGACTTTTAATTTTGGATGCCATTTGATAAAGCGATTGCTTGTGTTTTCGGGTCACTATGCAATTCAACACCTGTCTATCCTTCTCTGTCATCTTTGTCTTTCATCCACTGTTCTGCTTTGAGGACACCATCACATCGCCTGTTGGATACGGCTGTTATAATGTCTGATACTATGCTTCTTGCATCCTCCAAACGTTTTGTTTGATGTTTCTATCACCGAGACTTCAGCTAAATGCGCGTTAACATCATGCATGCCTCTTTTGAAGTGTTTCAGGTCTGATATTACAACGTCTCTAAGAGAAAACTATGTATGTATGCAATATCTAATGGCAGTTGTTGAGAGACTGATACGTTTCCTTTCACGACCACAAGATTGCTGAATATCTATTCTAGATTGCGCTCCTGTACTGCAAGTGTGAAATGTGGCATAATTTTGTACTGGTGCACTGAAAAAAATGTCACTTTCAAATCTGAGTAAATCGATGTTTTCATTTTGTTATGAACCTTTTTGTTTCAAATAGGACGACCTAATGCTTTCAATTCTGAAATACCAGAAATACTCAGAATATTGAAACATGGACTCACAACTGAGCACATACAGGTCGATTCATATTCATTTTTAAAACATGGACATACTCAAAAATGATTAAGGGCAGTTCAAACTTAGATTTGAAACATGGACATACACAAAAATGAGCACATAGAAGTCAGTTCATACTCACTTTTGAAACATGGACATACTCAAATAGGAGCACATGATGTTTTATTCTTGAGTGCGTGCATGTTTTCAAAAATGAGTCTATACATGTTTCAAACTTGAGTAATTTTCATTCGAGCCATTTTGACTAGCGACATACTCAGATTTCAGTATTTTTTGCTCAGTTTTGAAAATATCATTTTAGAGTGTGTTCGTATTATTTTGTCCCCATCTGTAATTTATATGTGTGTAATATACATATTTTATATAAAAAATATATGCATTTAAAGTTAAATGAGTGAAAGGTTTATATTTATTTGAAATGAAGGCAATACGAATTATGACGATAGGAATACTATTTGACGATTTATCACTTGCGGCGGCTAACATAAAAGTTTTCTTTAATGGTATTTTAAAGTACAGTCAAGGAATAAAGGGCTAATATTGTACATAAATCGTGAAATTGAATGCATCAAAATTTTATGGTTGTTTACAGTTATGGAGTAGGAAATTCATATCAAGATAAATATTTAGGATCATTAGCAAATCTTTTCTCTAGCTTTATTAGTTCCGGCAGCCATAAATATTCTCCCAGAACTCGAAGGTAAACCGGAAGAATCTGTATATTGACTCTGTTACACTTTTCCTTTAATCTTCCTCTTGTAAACAAAAATTAACTTCCAAATCTTCCGGTTTTAGGGATAATGGTTATAAATAGTATTCGTTTTTCGTTCTTAGAATGTTTTCAATGCATAAGAATTTTAAGTATTTGCTTTGAGTGTTAGAATGCCTTTACTTCCATCTGCTGAACCCGTTGACTACTAACGGTACCACATGTGTACCAAAGATGAGAACGGTCAGAAACGGGGTCGGCTCATAGAGAAAATTTTATTTTTTAGCAAATTGAAAAAGGGGAAAAAAATTGTCATATGCTAGTTGCGAAACAAGAATGTAGTCTAAGTTTCTTAAAGTGTTTTATAATCCCCTTAAAATCAGTTTGAAAGGAAATTTAATTGTTATTGAAATAAAGAGAATATAAAGAGAATATACAGGGTGATTATAATTAAAGTCCCACTTTCAAAATGCTGTAAAAAAGGAACCACTAGTCAGAATGACTTCAAATTTGAACTGAATATACTGAAGAAGGGGGAAACGGTATGGTATAAGAAAGAAAAATTTTCAAAGTGTATCAATAGAGGGCACTGTAAGCGGCATAATGAAAGTGGATTCGGCTGCAAGTGACATTTTTAATTCAAATACGACGACTTTAGCATGAATTGCACAGTAAACCAGCTGTACTGGTCAATGTGCATGAGTGTTTCGGTTGTTGCACAGAAAAAATGACTTCCAAATCAGTCAACAGTTGTGGTACTGTGAGTGGAAAACTCATCCACCACGGCAAGGTGTACCACAGTGGATGGAAAAAATCGGTTTTTAATTGTCCTTGGGCCAAAAACCGCATAAAAAGCACATAATGATTCGTTGTTTAATGGCGCATGAGTGTCTTTTAATTTGCATAGTATGCCGCTTACAGCGCCATCTATTGATATTCTTTGGAACTTTTTTTTCTAATGCCATACCGTTTCCTCCTTCTTCCAGAGTATTCATCACAAATTTGAAGTCATTCTGACCAGTTGTTCTTTTTTTAGAGCATTTTGAAAGTGGGACTTAAATTATAATCACCCTGTATAAAGAGAAGGGTAGATTCTGTCTGATTCCGAAGTCTTGGTACTGTCAGTGTTAGTAACATTTTTTTATTATCTTCAGTTCAAGTCTAACCATTCCACTGTCAGTCACCATTATTATTGTTTTGATTAAACTGGCGTTATTGTTAATTTTGCGACACGGCTATTTTTCAATTGAACTGCCTGGAAGGGTAACTTCACTCATTCATTCCAGATGTTCAGCTTCTGTAGATATTCGAGAAAAACTCTCAACGTCAACATACATCTACTGGAAAATATAGGGCCAAGCAGAAAATACAGGGTGTCTTTACATGTAAACGTATATAACTTTTGAGATACTCTATATTTTCTCGAAATTAACCAACTAGTCGTGCTGCTAAATGCCAGTTTTCATCTTATCACCGAAGTGATGCATATATAAGGTGGTCAGTAATTGAAAAGGTAATCTTATGGGAACACCGCATATTATTGGCCCTTGTATATATCACATATGTAGACGTAAAAACCGTAGTATATCAATTTTGAGATACTCTGCATTTCTCAAAATTAACCAACTAGTCATGCTGCTAAACACCGGTTTTCGTCCTATCACCAAAGTGATGCTTGTGTAAGGTGGTCAGTAATTCAAAAGATAATCTCATGAGAACACCGCATATCGTTGACCCTTGTATATATCACGTATGTGGACGTAAAATCCGTGGTATGGAAAGTCCCTTCGCTTGGTGGTTACAGGCTGGGAGATCCTCCCTGTTTCTGGTAATGGTCAAACTTGTGGTGGATGTCACAGGAACCGCCGTAGATAGCTCGTGTGATGGTTTTCTAACAAAAAAGGACTTACTTTGCTGATATTTATGTGCTGGTATCGGCTAGTGCTGCAATCTAAAATAATTTTTTTAAAGAAAATAAATGATGATGTTAGTACCCTATGGGTGTAACAATGAAACTACTTTCTTTAGAACATGTGTCGGTTCAATTGTATTAAATATCGTTTTATTTCCATCGATCAATTGTGTTCAGTTCATTTCTTTAACACGCGTTGGTTCAATTATATTAAACATCGTGTTATTTCTATCGATCAATTGTGTTCACTTCTGACGCGTGGACGCCAAAATTGGGCATGCTGCTCTACCCGAAGCCGGGTCGGATTCGTGAATTGGAGAGTTGAATATCCTGGGGAAAAAAATAATAAAATAACATAGAAGCTGAAAATGAATCGCACGGCGAGAAAAAAAGAAACCGCGAAGGCTATATTGGAAGGAAAAAAAAGAGTGTATGTACACGCGAGAACGAAGTGGCCTTCCTAAGTGGTGCGGAGTAAATGCTCGGCATTCCTGCAAAAGATGCGTTGTGAATGGGGCGCTTTGTCCGGCCGGGTATGAAAAACAATAAAACGCGGGCCCACTTCAAGTCGAGACGTTTTGGAGGAGAGAAAGGACGAAATTCGTAAATGAAGAAACGGAGCACTGATTATGTATTACCCAGAATACATTCACTGCCAATAGTGTTGCCAGATCCAGTATGTCACAAAAAATGGGACAGGGAAACTGAAAAACACGGGACAGTGGCTTCTATATGAGGACATAAATGTATAGTAAATTATGTTTTACCCAGAATATGGGAGGTTTTCCGTCAGTATTGTTGCAATATACAGTGTCACAAAAAGCAGGACAGGGAAACAAAAAAGAAAAAAAAGGCGGAACAGTGGTTTCTAAATCCGGGCATAAATATATAGTAAATTATGTATTACCAAGGATATGGAATGTTCGCCGTCCGTAGTGTTGCCAGGTCAAGTATCACAAAAAGCGGAACAGGGAAACAGAAAAAAAAAACGGGACAGTGGCTTCTATATGAGGACATAAATATATAGTAAATTATGTATTACCAAGAATATGAAATGTTCGCCGTCAGTAGTGTTACCAGGTCCAGGGTCACAAAAAGAGGAACAGGGAGAAAAAAGCGGGACAGTAGCTTCTAAGTAGGGACATAAATATATAGTAAATTATGTATTATCCGGAATATGGAATATTTACCGTTAGTACTGTTGCTAGGTCCAGTGTTACAAAAAAGCAGGACAGTGGCTTCTAAATCGGGACATAAATGTATAGTAAACCGTATGAATACGGAACCCGTCTATAACATAATCCTGTCTTAAACGTAAAAATATCCTTGTCCTTACGGTAGATATACATCAAAATTATACCTGCTAAGACAAGAGCCTGCTTAAAACGGAATTTTCACCTGTCCCTTGCGATTTGGTCTTAGCAGGTTTTATTATACTAAAAAAATACAACAATCTTATTACTTAATTTTTTCTCATGCAGTTAGTTTCATTATCATGCCTTTGTAAATTGATTGGTTTGTATAAGCAGACCATACATTAGTTGACTGATACAAATCATATTAAGAGGCTACTTTTCTCAGTCTGTTTGTTACTTAGAGCTGGTCTCCTAATTTTGAACCAATTCCATATGAGAGACCTGCACCTGGATTGGCACCCCCAGAGGTATCGTTTTCAAACTTGGAGGACATTGGAGCCACGAACAGATTTTAGAACAGCACCAGCTCCCATTAACGTACACGGTCCCACAGCAGCCGCAGTCGAGAGAAGTTGTCATCCTCCCAATCACTGACCATGGTCGAAGTTTCTTCACTTTCGGTGATCTTGACGGGAACCGAGCTTAATCGTCTGCGCCACTGCGGTACCCACCGCCCCCCACCCCCCACCCCCTCAAAAAAAATACTGTAAAGGCTGAATTAACGGCATATTCGGGAAATACTTATTGCCGAATGCTTCAATCCAGGTAGTTGAGTGCTGCAAAAACTCTATATCTGATTATGTGCATTTTTTCGCAATGTATCCTATTTTAGGTGCCACAAAGTATTTCTTACCATTTTTTTAAACCTGCCTTCCCCCCTCCACACACACATACACATTCTAATTACATAATATGCTAGCTGGCTAGAGCGGAAAAGAATGGAGCTTTATGAGCATGAGTTGTAGAATGCCTTTTAAGCTTAGTTCTTCCTTTAAAAGTATCAGAAAAGAGGAATATCACTGCTTGCCGCGCGCTAGTAGGGGTGAGGAAACAAAAAAAGTCGTTTGTGATAATTTCTTAGTGCAATATTTGTACAAAAATTTATATTTAAATATATAAAGAAAATTTAATTTGAAAAATTTTATATAATAATTATATATAATAATATAATTATATATAACTATGGGTCTCAGCCCCCTACTCGCAAACGCTCCTCAACCCCCGTGAATTACGAAGCAATTCAAATTGAGACCGCTACGCAGTTCCAGTTCGTTTCGCTTGCTCGCCCCCTTTTTATTTTTGCAGCAATTCTAGCCGAATAAGTACTACCATAAAACCACCAGAAATTGACAATTTTTTAATGTAAAAAAATAATTGAAAACTTCGTTGAAAACACAGTTAAAAATGCATTTAGTTGGTGTTACTAATGGGCATAAATTATTTAAATACTATGAAAAAATATCTTGAAAACATAATAAGTTTAAAACTTATTGCATCTCTAATATTGTACAGCACGGCTTAAATTCATTAAAAAAAAACACTACGTGATAAGAAGGTAGTTTATATATATCATCAATCATTGTTTAAATTTCGTAACTGTTCTAATTGATGATTATAGATATTTGCAAAATAAATTATTTGTTACTTCAATAATTTGCATCTACAGCAATAGATGGCAGCAGGTGCAATCTAGACAGTTGATATTTTTATTCTCTCTAATTTCGTGTGAGTGAAATTCATAAATAAATTCTAAATAAGAGTTGAGAATTCATTTGAGATTAACGATATTACTCATAATTAAAATGAGGAATCATCTCAAACGCTTTGGATTACGCCATGTTATTTTATTTTTAATTATTGCTAGTTTAAGTTTCACTGTTCTTTCTCTGGCCGCCATATTGGAGATTCTGAAAACTACAGTTGTTGCCAAACGATAACCTAGAAATTCAGCCTTTTTTCCTCGCCACGTAAGAGAAATATATATATAGATTATATATAATAATTTTTATATAATTTTATACAATTATTAAACATAAAATAATAATAATAATAATAATAATAATAATAATAATAAAACCGACAGATTAACTTGACCGTATTTTTCAAGCCCGCATTCCATCAGGCATCCATTCTATGGTACCAAAGGAATTAAGTTGTTTCCGATCTACTGAGTCAATCTCAGCGCGAGATGCTAAAATCCACTTGTTTCAAAAGCAAACAAGCCACCGTGGGCGTACATCATTTTGTATGCGCCACCTTAAAAGCGCAATTCATAATTATTTTGGGAAGCGTCGCTATTTTGGAAGCATTATTTACAGAAAGAGCATTCATTCATTGTTCATTCCACGAACGGGATTCGGTTTCATGAACTACTAATCATATTCTTAGAGTCTTTGCTGTGTAGGCCGGCTACTCGATTCTTCGCATTTTAAGAGGCTAAATTAAAGTAGCTAACTTTTACCAGTTTTCATCTTATAACAATTTATATAGAATACTCTGATCAGTGAAATGTGCTGTTCGTGATACAGTATAAGTTGAAAGATCATAGAAGTCCCTTTTCCGAAAGCATAATTTTTAAAACTTTTCTTATTTGTTTTAAATATTTTCTAAACAAAACTTCGTGTGTTAGTAAATTCATGTTTTGCAAAGCGTCGCAAAAATAATTTAAGGTACCTCTAAAGGGTTTTGAATTTTACATCCAATTATTTTTTTAATGTCATATAATTTATTAAATTTGAAATTAAAGTTAAAATTTAAAACGGGGAAGCATTATTTACAGAAAGAGCATTCATTCATTCATTCATTCATTGCTCATTCTTCGAACGGGAGATTCAGTTTCATAAACTACTATTAATCACTCTTAGATTCGGCCCATTTTTTCTTAGTTGTGTAGGCCGGTTACTCGATTGTTCGCATTTTAAGATACTAAATTAAAATAGCGAACTTTTCTAGTTTTAATCTTATAATCATCTTTAATAAAAAGCTATGTGTTGCTGACGATTGGGATTTTCGCTAATCGTTGCCACAGATTAATCTCTGAAAATGAAACATTTGAAGTTATAGAAAAAATTTATTGCTCGAAAAGTATTTGTCAGAAAATTGTGAGACAAACTGCGTTAGAAAGGTAAAAAATTGTATTTTTCTTGATATAAATTTCAAATCTACTAATTATGCCATTGAATTTCAAAAATTACCAAATTTCACAATGGAGTACCATAGCGAAAACTTCACGCGTAAAAAAATAATGATAACAGCAAAGTGTAAGCACGAGTCACAAATTATAGTAGACTTATTATTCTGTTAAAATATAAAAGTGATTATGATGTCACGAGTGCGTGATTTTTATTTCATTCTCGACAAATACTAGATGCTCCATTTCTTTTTAGTTGTGAATAATATAGGTTAATTCACGTTATTAAAAAAATGTAGCTATAAATCATATAAATCAATGGAAAATTGTAAACGTAATAGTAAACTGTATTAAAAAAATAACATAACTTAGTACCGTTATAAGTATCCGTTAAGTATCCGTCAATAAGTATCCGTTTTTATGTTATTTTAGGATATTCCAGGTAAAGGTATAGATTACTTTAAAATACAAGGTTAAATTCACCGATATATTTCATTTGATTCAAGGTTCTTTTGGAGAAACCGACCAGCGCAGCGGGCGTAGTCTGCTAGTAATTCATATAGAATAACTTGATCACTGAAATGTGCTGCTCGTGATACAGTGTAAGTTTAAAGGTCAAAAAGCATCCCCCCCCCCCCCCCCCACACACACACAAGCATAATTTGCAAGAATTTTATTATTTGTTTTAAATATTTTCTGAACAAAACTTTTTGTGTTAGTGAATTCGTGTTTTACAAAGCTTCGCAAAAATAATTTAAGGTACTTGTAAACACTTTTGAAGTTTACAACAAATTATTTTATTTTTCAATTCCATATAATTTATTGAATGTGAAATTAAAGTTAAAATTTAAAAACGGAGAAGAAGCATTATTTACAGAAAGAACATTCATTCATTCTACGATGGAAATTTGGTTTCTTAAACTACTAATCACTCTTAGAGTCAGTCCTTTTTCTTTTTTTTTTCTTTTTTCTTTTTTCTTTTTTCTGTGTTGGCTGTTTTTTCTGTTTGTCGCATCTCAAGCCCTCTCCATTCAAATGAAAATAATAATAATAAAAGTTAAAATTAAGAATTTTTAACACCGTCTTTGTTTAATAAAAAGACAGATTTGATGCATTCAATTTATAACGTTGGATTAAATAGAAATTTGAAGGAAGTTATATTTTTACTATCGAATACATTAATTCGAATTTCAACCCTCCCCCCTCCCTTCCTCTCTCTTTAAATGGAATTTTTTATTTCATAATCCAGAAATTTAGCAATCCGGATTGCTGAAGTTCAGATAATTGGAGTTTTACATCACATATGCCATTTAGGTTATATATTCAATATAAAAATTGATGCAATTCATATTTTACACTTAGATTTTTTTTCTTGCATAAGTATAGAGGAAATGGGGGATGAATGGGACAAGGGATGGACGGGACGTTCTCAATATTTCCGGCAATAAACATTTCTTTTTAGTTGCTTCCTATCCTCATAGATTTCACTTCCATAGTGTGCTTCAGAACCAAAAGCAAGACCACATGGCTATTTTCATTTTCCCTCAAATTTGCATTTCCTGAAAACTATCCTCAAAAGTAATTTTTTTTTTACATTTGAAGTTATTTAACTATCTTATGCAATATAAACAATTAAGATATGTTGTAGTTTTTTATTTCAAGGCTCAATATTGGTAATTAAAGTGAATGAATATTAACCATTGTGACAAAATCATTTTTGAGATAAAATGGCTGACAATTGAACATATGCATCATCGGGATGATTGGGACATTTCAAATGGGGATGATTGGGACATTTCAAATGGGAATGAATGGGACTGTCTCATTCATCCCTAGAGGATGCTGAAAAACATATTTATTAACTAAATAATATTATACAGGTTGATAAATTAATAATTTATGGTAATTATTCTTTTAACATTTCATCCTCATTGTAGCCATCGTCTTCAGCCATTGAATGCTTCCGTTTATGGGCCTTTTAAGACAAAGCTGAGATGAGTCCAAGATGATTGGCTGACAAATAATCCTGGAGATCACATTACAATTTATAATCTCTCAGCTTTTGCCAAGGAGGCATTTTTGTCAGCTTTTAGTCCTTAACATTGAATAAAGGGAGGAAAATGTTTGTGTCCCATTCATCCCTGCTGTGGGGATGATTGGGACAGAGAGGAACTTTTTTTAAATTTCATAATATATATCTGTATAATAATAATCTTGAATAAATATTGTGCATAAGATGTAGTCAAACACTTAATGTATGAAATGTGATATATAATATTGATAATAACTTAAATAAAATATTTAAAATAAATATTTTTGTTAAAATGTCCCATTCATCCCCCATCTCCCCTATATATATATATATTTTACTACCATGTGCCTTAAACACGAAATGATATTTTTTAAAAAGCAACAATTAAAAAAAACAAAAAACATTCACGTTTCATTATAAATAATGACTTTGGATTTCGGTTTTAATTTGAACATAATTATATGCAATTTTACGAAAGGTATCGAAATATTTACCGCTTAAAAAACATCCAATGTAAAAATCAATTTTTTAAAGGATTAAAAATGATGATTCCTCTTTAAACTTAAGAAGTTTTCAAGAAATTCGCCAAGAATCTTTTTTAAAACTATTTAGCGGCTTAATTCAACACTTAATGCACTAAAAGTTCTGTAAAACTTTTACATTGACAAAATTATCTTAGATATAAAACTTCTTTAAAAAAAAAAAAAAAAATGATACTCTCTAACTTTAACTATCTCTTTAAAAAGAAAAAAAAAAAAAAAAAAAAAAAAAAAATACAAATAACTAAATAAAAGAGTTTGATAGTTACTACCAACTAATAATATCGTGTCGCCGATTTTCGAATATTAATTTTCAAATACGGTATTAACGGTTATAACGGCGTTTAGTTTTTTTTTACTAAATATAGCTAAAGCATTTCTCCGAAATGTCAAATAAAAATGGTTAAAAAGTAGTTAGTCGAATTTTTATGAAGGTAATTTTAAAAGATTTTTTTTTTTTTCGGATACGTTTATTTTAGAAGCTATAAGATGCAGCTAATTTCATTAATATATCATGCATGGCAAAGTAATTGCAGTTTAAATTTCAGTTACTTCAAGAGTTACTATTTAAGTAATAAGGTTTTTACTTAATGGCGAACATTTTTTAACGTAATAATAATTTTATTTGGTAATTCAGAAGCTTACCAAAGAAGGATATATTTAGGATCATCATTTTATTTAATAAAAGGGTTAATATTTAGGATATATCAGGAGGATACATTTAATGTGCTTTATATATGACTGAATTAAGCAAAGTACCACGATTATGAATTAGGACACATTGAAAATGCTTTATATATTTATTTTTATTGCAGTTTGAATGTGTTTTTTCTTTTTTTTTTTTTACCTTCTACCAGTTTTTTTGCATAGTAAAGTACAGGTTTTCCTCATTCTATTGCGCGGTTAATTGATCTCGCGATATTAGCGCACCGATAGAAACCGCACTAATTGAAATAAGCATTCGATGGGGAAAACTACAATCGATCCACAGGCAGTTTTCTTAAAACACAATATAAATAAATAACAAGAACGAAAAATTATGCGTCAAGCATAGATTATGTAACACTTTCCAACACTTCCAAAATAATTTTGCAAATCTTTACGGTAAGGTGTAAGATGATATCTAACTAAACAATTTTGAAAACGAATAACATATTTAAAAACCAAATTTCAGGAATTACCAACAATATTCGGAAAAATATCCGAGCACTTTTGTGCAGCCCTGTATAGGATCTATAGATTTGTATACATACTAAATAGAATGCTAAAATTTAGTTCAGTTAGGAAACGCCTAGCACAGTTTAAAATTTCCCTTCTGCAATTTCCGACAATAAACGGAAATGTAATCGAGAACTTTTGTGCTGCCCTGTATACAATCTATACAATTTATACACACCAAGTAATAGACAAAAAATGAATTAAATTTAAAAACACGTTCAGCAACTGAAAAAGCATGCCCAGCAATTATTATTAATAAGCAGTACTTTAACCGAATTCTTTTGTGTGTCCCTGTAAATGAACGACGAAACCTATACACACAATATTCTGTAGTAAGCCTCTTGTAATCCACGTTAGTGATATATATCAATTTCAATAAGTTTGAAATAGTGAGACAGTATTAAAATAAACTGAAAACGATTTTTCTTCATAGACCGTAATGTAACGGCATTCTTTTGAGTATCATTGTAAAGGAACTATAAGTGCTATGCACACCACATTCTATAATTAGTCTCTTGTAGTGCACCTCAGTGATATATATCAATTTCAATATGTTTGAAATTGTGAAACATCCTTAAAATAAACCGCAAATGATTTTTCCCCATAGACCGCAATGTAACGGAATTCTTTTGAGTGTCCCTGTAAAAAAAAACTATAAGTGCTGCACACTTCATTTTCAATACCGACAGTAAGCCTCAAAAACATATATCAATTACATGACGATCCGAGTATATATATACGCGAGTTAACGGACAGACAGACAAACCGAAATCATAAACACTTTTCAACTATGTTGGAAAGTGTTAAAAAGTATAATAATGTATCACGATGTTGTTTTTGACGCATTTTTGTTAGAAGGTACATGTGAGTTGTAATTTTCCAACTGGGCGAAATATGTCCAGTATACGAACCAGGGACCTCTTGGCTGAAGCTACCAATGCTCTTCCAACTAGCTATCCTGGAGGAATCTAAAAAACCCAATTCACCCAGCTTGTAGTGGACTAGCGACTGTCTCATAAAGGCACTCGATTGTTCTGATTGTGAACGTATCGTCAAGCTAACATTTGTGTGCGTGCAGAGACATCTATATGCTATTTTACTCTAATTTTCGACGAATGCATGTGGCTTTCGGAATTTGTGGGTTTTCTGCGTTTCGCAGTGGCTTTATGCAAATTTTGGATTTTCTGGTCGATCAGCATGTTTAATTGTTTCTTTTTTTTCCGCCGTCACCTCTTGAGTCCTGAGATACATACATGTAGACTCTATTATTTTCCTCATAAAAACTAAACAATTTGATTTTCTTTTTTATATTTAGACTTCACTTCCATACAGCGGAATGTTTTTGCTTTAAAATAACACCAATAAATTGCAGAACCAATGCTAATTTCCGTAAAAAATAAATGTTGTTTTCACCTGATTTTGCAAAATGCCTCCAAGACAGACAGCATGCACTTTCAAAAAAAAAAAAAAAAAAAAAAAAAAAAATCCGTGAATTGACATGTATTTTTCCGTTGATTATATTTCATTTAAACACGAAACGCCCTGCCTTGAGTTGCCCATTTTTTTCAAAATATAGAAAATTCTCCAATATAAGGTGAAAATTACCTGAAATCTTCCAACATAAAACTGCATTTTCGTCAAATATCACAGGGATGTTCCAGCAGTTCTGTTGCCTAGTACTTTTTCGTATATTAGAAACGGAATTTTTACGTTTCTTTCTTTCCCTTCGAGAAATTCGCATGAGCTCAAAATTTCCTGAAGTAGTTCAATCAAAAGACGAAATTTTTTCAAATAACAGAGAAATCTCTTCCATAACAGGAATGTTCCGAAAACTATGTTGTTGCCTAGTATATTTTTGTATTAAAAACGGAATTTTTACGTATCTTTTTTCCCGTCAAGACACGAAAAATTCGAGAACCTAAGATAAAAATTTCCAGAAATTCGCCAGCCCAAAGATGAAAATTTCTTTAAATAACAGAAAAATATCGTCCATTAACCGGGATGTCCCGGCAACTCTGTTATGTAGAACTTTTTTCGTATTAAAAACGGAATTTTGACGTGTCTTTTTTTCCTTCAAAACATGAAAAGATCGCGAACCTAAGCTCAAAATTTCCTGAAATTCTCTAGTCAAAAGACGAAAATTTCTTCAAATAACAGAAAAATTTCATCCATTAAGAAGAATGCTCCGCCAACTCTGTTGCCTAGTACTTTTTCGTATAAAAAACGGAATTTTTGTGCGTCTTTTTTTCCCTTAAAACGTGAAAGAATCGTGAACCTACACTGTTAAAAATTTGCAGCAAAACTGTCCAGTCATTTGACCGTTTTTATAGAAAACGGTTACATAACAATAATACTCTGACCATAATGAGGGCAATAAAAAATAGAGTTACATTATGGTTATGCAACCGTTTTCTATAAAAACGGCAAATGACTGGACAGTTTTCAAATAACAGAAAAATTTTATCCATTAACAATGATGTTCCGCCAACTCTGTTGCCTAGTACTTTTTCGTATAAAAAACGGAATTTTTAAGTGTCTTTTTTTCCCCTCAAAACATGAAAAAATCGCTAAACTCAAAAGTTTTTGAAATCTCCAGTCAGGAGATGATATTTTCTTCAAATAACAGAAAAATATCGTCCATTAACGGGGATGTTCCGGCAACTCTGTTATCTAGTACTTTTTTCGTATTAAAAACGGAATTTTGACGTGTCTTTTTTTCCTTCAAAACATGAAAAAATCGAGAACCTAAGCTCAAAATTTCCTGAAATTCTCCAGTCAAAAGACGAAAATTTCTTCAAATAACAGAAAAATTTCATCCATTAAGAAGAATGCTCCGCCAACTCTGTTGCCTAGTACTTTTTCGTATAAAAAACGGAATTTTTGTGCGTCTTTTTTTTTCCCTCAAAACGTGAAGGAATCGTGAAACTACACTGTTAAAAAATTGCAGCAAAACTGTCCAGTCATTTGACCGTTTTTATAGAAAACGGTTACATAACAATAATACTCTGACCATAATGTAGGCAATAAAAAATAAAGTTATATTTCGGTTATGTAACCGTTTTCTATAAAAACGGTCAAATGACTGGACAGTTTGCTGCAAATTTTTAACAGTGCACGCTCAAAATTTCCTGAAATTCTTCATTCAAAAAACGAAAATTTCTTCAAATAACAGAAAAATCTTATCCATTAACAATGATGTTCCGCCAACTCTGTTGCCTAGTACTTTTTCGTATAAAAAACGGATTGTTTACGTGTCTTCTTTTCCCCTCAAAACATGAAAAAATCGCAAACCTAAACTCAAAAGTTTTTGAAATCTCCAGTCAGGAGATGATATTTTCTTCAAATAACAGAAAAATCTCTTCCAATAACCGGGATTTTCCAGTAACTAGTTGTTTGTATTTTTTACGTTTTTTGACGGAATTTTGTTTGAGAGTATGAAAAAAAAGGAGGGGGGGGGGGGGGGGAGGGAGTATGTAACTTTCCCAATTGTTTGACTTAGACACTTTATAATAAGAATTTTGAAACTTTTTGCAGATTATTAATTATTTAAAGAATTAAGTTTATTATTCTGCAAATCTTGATTATTGATAATTAAATTCATATTTTAGGGTATTGCTAATTTTCGTTCCCCTAGGCATTACTTTTAAAATACCTTCTTCAGAACAATTTTTTTCTACAACCTATGGTTTATTTATGGGTGTGTAAAAATAATAAGTGGTTTATTTATAGTATTATTCTAACGTCGTGTCTGAACAATCTATGAAGAAGCATTAATTATTTGGCAGCATGTTGCGTTATTCTATAAATGAATTTAAATATTTTTTCTTTTCTCAAGTTTCCTGTCAAAACGTATAACAGAAATTATGTCCCATTGTCTTCCATTTTGTTGCGCTTCAAAAACCTAATTGGAACGTTACATATGATTTACTTTTCTCCATTCAACTGGAACTAACCCAAAGACTTCCTTAAATTCAACCAATTATCAACTGTCAAATAACCTCAATGAAATGACAACATTGTAACAACATTTTATTACATTTAAAGTAACTTTTCGATAAATTATTCAAGCAAAAGACCTTGGGAGACCGTCTGCATGCATTCTAATTGTGAAAAACTGCTCTCTAATTGCCCTTTATGGAGTTTTCCCAATTGAGTTTCACTGCTTCAGCATCCCACCCCTTCCCGTTCATTTAAATTACAAGTTTTTAAAGAGAGTCCTTGAAAAATTAAGTTGCTTGAACTTCGTGAAATAAATGATCTTTGGCATCTGTTTGAGAGGTTTTGCAATTGGGGTATGCATGAGCAATTACAACTATTATACGTTTCAAATGGTAACTCGCGAATTCTTTTATCCTGATAAAATCTCGTTTAGCATAAAAGTATCTTTATTTTATTTCGCTTGCTGAACTGGATGTCATTATTTCAGTTTAAATATTCCGTTTCTGTATTTTTTTGTTTTTTATTATATTAACGGACTTCGACAAGGAGAACGATACTCAAATCGATGGTGTAAGATTTGATATCTAATTTATGTTTAAATTTTGAATGACTACGTCATTTTTGTAAATTGATTATTCATTTAGAAAAGTTTGTTTTCTTAGTGGTGCCCGTGTGAATTTAGTTATGAACCCATAATATGGATCTGATATCTGATCCACACACACACTCACACACACAAATAAATAAAAGAAAACTTGGAAAATTACGTCACCACAGTTGTCGGAATGAGAGATGACACGGGTTCAACCCGACACGATCCCCCGTCCAAAACACGCTCGGGCTCGATTTTTGTACCTGTCTTCGGCCTCTGGCTCAAAGTAAAAAAAAAAAAAAAAAAAATACACTGCTCAAAACAATTAGGGGAGCACATGGTTTTAACGAAATTACACAAATGCTTGCACCAATAAGTAACTTAAATTAAAACATCCATAATCTAAAGCATGGTAGAAAACAGAAAAATAAAGCTTCATTTGCAAATTAAAGTTCATGACGTCAAAAACCAGAAAAAGGAGATAAGTGATGAAATCAGGATTTCACAGAAATGTCTGTTTCACTGTCTCATTTGCGAAATTCAATTGCTCAGCTTTTGTTTTGAGAAAGGGTGATTTGAAAATGTCACAACAACGTGATTTACCGGAATCCTTGGCTTGGCGTATTAGAGATAAGACTTGAATGCGGGCAAACACAACGAAGTGTAGCGGACGCTGTTGGAGTTGCAAGAAATGTCCTTGCAACCTTGTGGAATCGATTCCAAGAAACATGAAATGTTAGATGTCGACCAGGGCAAGGTCAACCACGCGCACCACAGCAACTGATGACTAATATATCCTGTTAACAGCTCGTCGAGACAGAAAAGGGGATGATACCCAGTTGGAAAAGCGGTAGCTTTTGGCAACACGATAATGGTTGTCCAGCCAAACAGTGCGAAATATGCTTCATCAGAGTGGTCTCTAATGCACATAGGCCAATGATCTGTATTCCGTTGACCACAAGCCACTGTGCGGCCTGAAGAAGTTGGGCTGCTGAACATCAAGATTGAAGGCAACGGATTGGAGTCAAATGTTGCTTCCCTATTCAGTCTGGAGGGTGACACTAGACGTGTTTTTGTATGGAGGGCAAGGGGCACTCGAAATAACCCCATATTTGTTCGTGAAAGATCACATTACAGACAAGGTGGGCTGATGGTATGAGCTGGAATCAGTATAGGTGGACGTACGGACCTGCATATCATTTGGAATGACACTTTGACGGCCCAAAGGTATACAGACGAGATACTGAGACCTCCTGTCATACCTTACGCTTCACTCATGGTGATTCCTTTATTTTCATGCATGATAATGCCTGAAATGATACAGCTCGTCTGTTGGAGAACCTGGTTGAAACTGAAACAATACAGCGTGTGGAATTGTCAGCATGCTTTCCTGACCTGAATCAGATCGAGCATGTTTGGGACACACTCGGACGACGCATTGCAGCAAGACGAAGATTTTCTTTTATTGTCTGGGACAAGGAGATTGCAATTTTTGAAGAGTGGAACAGTATTCCTCAAAGACTTATCGATAACCTCATCACATCCATGGAAAACAGGTACGCAGCAGTCTTAGCTGTTAGAGAGGACCACACGTCGTATTAAACAACTTGCATCACTTCTAAACAATACTTTTTTATATGTTTTGTAATTTACATGTAACCAAATTGTTGCCCTAAACCATCTTTTCATGTTCTTTCCATCCTTTGAAAGAATTAAAGCTCCCTTACAATTTGTTTTGCGTCTTATTGTCTGTATTGCGCATTGATACACGTGTACTCTCCATTTTATACCCATGCATGGCTGTCTCGCACAGTTCTCATCTTTTATTTGCTTGCTCCCCTAATTTTTATGAGCAGTGTATTTATTTACGAATTGAAACAAATTGTAAACTGTACGTCAAACGTGACAAACGAGGTGCGATCGTACTATAATTAGTTTTATAAATATTCAAATCTTGGTGCAACAGCTGTTGCACTCTTATGCAAATATGCACGAATACAAAATTTATTTTAGGTGCAGATTTCCATATTATAGATATTCATTTTATTTTATGAAATTAAGTTTCAATACACTTTTGCAAACTAGTAATTACAATTCTGTTACATTAAAATTATACTATGCCCACATATCCAATACAAGACAATGTAAAAAAAATCATCGTTATTATTTCAGTGAAATGAATTATATCGTCTGTTATTATGATAAGATTCATTTCCATACTAAAATAAGTACATTTTATCTTTTGTTGACATTGACTGAAAATTCCAATGGGAAACTTAAGCCTAGCTTTGAAAATTTCAGAGCTTGAAATCCCTATTGAGACTCTTTTTCCATTTAATATCTATTTCTCCGGAAACATCTATCCAAAAAATTGTCGGTAGATTATAGGATTGCTATAATGAAACAATTTTAGTATACAAATTCGTTTTTTAAATTCAGTCATACGGAAATAATGGGACTCCCTCTTAAATAGGACGTCATCACCATGACAAACTGCAATCATTACCTATTATGGGATATCTTTGAATTAATTACGTATGATAGGATTTAATAAAATGAAGAAAACGTTTATTCCTATATCTTTTTAAGTTTTGATTCGATATTCATAAAATTCGAAATGACTCGGCAAAATTCTGCAACGATTCTATAGATTAAATTTCAAACCATTCGGTTGGGTAGTTTTGGCGCTGTTATGTGCGGACAGATGGACGGGACCAGACGACAACTATAGGTGCTACGTATTTATATAATTACGAACGCACCTAAAAAGAAAGAAATTATACAATTTGACAGGGTATGTTTTTACGTAACTTTCAAATGCATCTTCAATTTTGATAATTAAGCGACTTAAAAGAAGTTTATGTTTATGAACGAAACCGAAATTTCGGTCGATCTCTAACTTTTCGGCGATGTGAAATTTTGTTATATAGTTACAAGATTTAAGATCCCACATACGAAATATTGTTGCTGTAAAGATATTTTTCAGGCATTTTTAAATGAATATAAAACAATGAGTTGTAAAGTTGTCGCGACCTTTGCGAATTTTTCATAACGCAATTTTTCGTAATGTTGGAAAGCGTTTCATAATTTTTCGTGCGTCATATGATTCTTATTTCTTGTTATATTTTCCCATCCGGAAATTTTAATAAGCTTAAAGAATAATCAACTCCGAAAAGGACATAGCATTATTTTAACATCTTTTACTAAAAGTCCCAATTCGATAAATTATCCAAACGAAAGTCCTTTAAGTACATCTTGCATGCATACGAATTGTGAAAACTGCTCACTAATTGCCGTTTACGGAGTTTTTCCAATTGAGTTTCACTACTTCACTCTTTTAAATTACTAAGAAGTCCTTGAAAAATTAAAGTTGATTGAACCTTTCAGAACAAATGATGTTTGACATTTGTAATTCAGTTTGAGAGGTTTGGGAAATGTAACAACAGTTACAACCCTAGTGCGTTTCAGCTGTAATTCAAATCGCAAAATCTATGGTCCTGATAAAATCTCGTTCGGCACAAAACCTCCTTTATTTTTCTTCGATCGTTCAACTGAAGGCTATTATTTCGTTTGAAAGCTTTAATATCTAGTATTTTTTGTTATTTTGCTATAATTATCAAAAGCTGTGTTAAAATGTATTTTGTTTCTTGATTCGGTAATCAGATGTATTTAGGGTTAATAAAATATAATCAAAGATCCTTTTTTTTTTTTTTTTTTTTTAAGTGACAGCCGGCGCAAACGGGGAAGGCAGCCCAGGGCCCCGCGCCAACTGAAGACAAGTCAGGGGCTCCGAATCTCTATACAATTTGATATAATGTTTCCTCTGTATAAAATAATAATAATTTTGCTCTATATTTGTTTTTAAATGTCTTTAAGTGAGACAAGTTGGAAATAGTATGTCAAACGTGACAAATGAGGTGCGTTCGTACCTAACTAGTTTTATAAACATTCAGATCTTTGTGCAATAGATGTAGCACTCTTATGCAAAAATGCATGGATACAAAATTTATTTTGCGTGCATATCTTCATATTATAGATATTAAATGTATTTTAAGAAATTAAGTTTCCATATACACTTTTACAAACAATTAATTACAATCCTGTTACATTAAAATCATTCTGTTCTCAAATATAAAAGAGCTACTTTCTGACACATTCCTGAACTCAATTTTGTTCGGAAACGCATGAAATTGGCAGGTGTTCTTATTCAGAAACTATGTAATCGAATGACGTTTTCCATTTTTCGGTAAAGACAGAAGATCTTTCAGAAAATACTGTCAAAGCCAGCGTTTTAAACCGAATTCCCAACACAGCAGCACGAGAAAGGGGAAGAGCTTGTCGTCACGTCACAAGAATCGACTATAACTCGTTAAGTAATTTATTTATCAAAAAATTGAAAATGCTTTTCGATTCCAAATCATTTCAATAGTCAGGCCTGCCAATTTCATGCCTTTACGTTTAAAAAAGTCGGAAAATGTATCAAAAAGCTTAACGTTGTTGAACAGGGAATTTGAGAATAATTTTAATCTAGGTTTATCCCCTATCGTCTTAATCTAGGCGCAGCGGTTCCCAACCTGGGGTACGTGGTAAAACAGTTGGGGATACGTGAAAATTATATTGGTAATGGCGGATAACGCAAAAATTAAAACTTAAACTGAAAACAATTTTTTTTTTCGTTTACAAAGAGAGACTTGTGTAAAATTAAAATAGGTTATTCGCATAAAATAAAGGAAAATGCCTAAACTTAGTAACTGGTCGATCATATGTCACCATTATCTCCATCCACTCCTAATAATATCTTGCGATTTCGCACGTGTCCCTCCTTTTCTTTCTAGTAATTCTAGAAATACACAGAAATAATATAAATCGTATTAAGGCTTCTGGTTTCTGCGATTTCATTTCAAAGTTAAAACCCATTTGAAAGCAGGCCATCATTTTAATGTACAACTGGTCAGCATTAGCATAAACTCATTATGGATGTAAAGCTTCATCCCTGCTTTGTGAGAGCTTAATTTGACATTTTTAACTAATATTTGGTGTTTTGAGTGACTTTATGTCCATATTATGTTGTGGTTCAAAATGGATAAGTGGTTGAAAATTGGAATTCTGAAGAGAACTCCATCTATCATTGGTAACTAGCATAAGGATATTACTAATGAACGAAACAAAAAATATTTGGAATGGGTTTATGTGGGAAGGGGTACTCATAAATGAAAAGTCTAAGCAAGGGGTACGTGAGAGAAAAAACGTTGGGAACCGCTGAGAGCTATTCTTTAAATTCAGCTATAGATATATGCGAGAGGCTCAGTGGGGCATTTGTTAACACTAACTTTAAACGCTCTATTAAATGCTACTTCTATATGTAAACAAAAATGTTATAGACACTATTCACGCGATAAATAATAGCCTGCAATCTTAAGAGTACAAAATAATAATAATAACAAGAAAAAGAAATAAAGAAAAAGAAAAAGAATCTCAGAAAGAATTTACAACGTTTTTAAAAAGAGAGGTGAAAAAAAAAGAAAGAAGCAATAAAATCTTCTGAAGCAGCCTCAACTCTTGGACTAATGACGTCTTTTTTGCGAATAATTATGCGATCTCTTCTGAATGCTTTTTCATTCCTTCACTCGGGTTATTTTGTTTTTATTGCGACAAGGTCATCTAACGGCCGAGAAAATTTTTCCCTACGAAAATTCCCTAAATTATTTAAAGTAGCTAACACCGGAGTGCGCGTATGCATCCCCCCATCCTAAAGGAGAAACGAGTTTAATGCATGCAGCGCATTCAACTCTTTCTTCTTTTACTAGCTGATGGCAGAGCGTATAAAAAACAAAACAAAAAAGTAATCGTAGTAGCAACAGCGTTTTGTAAGTTCGGCTACAAATTTGTGATTGCGCTCATTGAACTGGGACATTGCAAGAACATTCGAGGAAAGATCTATATTGATCCAGTTGTATATCGCTATTGGTGTTGCCAGGTGTCCCGATTTACGCGGGACGCCCCGATTTTCAGGTGCTGCAAAACCTCACTCGCGTAAGCACTGCACGGGCCGACAAAAGCACTAATTTTCAGGTGCTACAAGACCTTTCCCGCGTGACCATTGCGCAAGACGCCAAAAGTTCTGATTTCCAGGGGCTACAAGACCTTTCCCGCGTGACCATTGCGCAGGACGCCAAAAGTTCTGATTTCCAAGTTCTACAAGACCTTTCCCGCGTGACCATTGCGCAGAACGCCAAAAGTTCTGATTTCCAAGTTCTACAAGACCTTTCCCGCGTGACCATTGCGCAGAACGCCAAAAGTCCTGATTTTCAGGGGCTACAAGACCTTTCCCGCGTGACCATTGCTCAGAACGCCAAAAGTCCTGATTTTCAGGTGCTACAAGACCTCTCCAGCGTGACCATTGCGCAGAACGCCAATTGTCCTGATTTCCAGGGGCTACAAGACCTTTCCCGCGTGACCATTGCGCAGAACGCCAAAAGTCCTAATTTTCAGGTGCTACAAGACCTCTCCAGCGTGATTACTGCGCGGGACGCCAAATTTCCCGATTTTTCGTGATGTACAAATTCTTTTAAATAACTTTTTGTACCATGCTATTCGTTAGTCTGTATCAACTGGAACTTAATACAGTAAAACCTAAGAAGACAAAAGTCTATAACGGAAATTTTTTATAGTCTCTTCGAAAATAATACCTTAAAAATCTACCTGATGCCTAGACAGAAACTCTGTAAAAAGGAATTTTTTGCGGTTCCTGTCGACTTTGTTTTTATTGGTTTTACTGTCACTTTCTTCATTAAACACTGTGAAAACGAACCTGTTTATAACGGAATTCTGCTTTAAATTTAAAATTGTATTAATCACTACGATAAGAATACTATACAATTATACTTGCTAAATTTGATTTTTTTTTTCTTTTCGGTCCCTAGTGATATTGATGTCAGAGATTTTACTGTATAAAATGATTGCGCTTATTTAGTATAAATAAAGCCTGATAAGACGGAATCGCTAAAAGCAGAGAAAAATTCCGTTTAAAACAGGGTTTTGTCTTAGCAGGTGAGGTATTCCTACAGCAGGGACAATGAAATTTTTACTTTTAAGGGGTTACATGCGTTTTCAACTTTCACAGTGTTCCCCCTAAAAATATTCGGTCCCAATGCCCCCAAAGATTTTCAGATGGTTACAGTAAGATTTATTTATTTATTTATTTATTTTTTAAATAATTGTGAAAATTTTCTTAAGCACCATCCTATTTTCTTCATTTAAAGATTTAAAAAAAAAAAAAAAAGTATCAGACCACTATTACTTTAGCGAGAAGTTGGAAACATACTTAACCCATGTATTACTGTACTTTCGCTGCCTTATCTTTTGCGCTTATCTCGTTTTTATTGGTAGTGAATTAAAGGTATAGGGAATAATTTGGTAGTGGTCATTATACGGTATTGATGAATTGTATTTATGTTTAATGACCTTAAAAGTATTTATTTTGTATTATTTGTTCATCAGATAATTAATTTTTTTTCTTTTTTTCTTTCCATTTGAAATATAGACTTTCTTGCTGGTATGTATGAAATGTATGACTGGGGATATTTAGCATACCAGCATTTTCTCACACATTTACAGATTTAAAAAAAAGTACTAGACCATCATTACTTTGGCGAGAAATTGAAAAGCCTTCTTGTATTACTGTACTTTCGCTGCCTCACCTTTTGCGTTTATCTCATTTTTTATTCGTAGTGAATTATAAGTATAGTTAATAATTGGTAGTGGTCGTTATACGGTATTGCGGAATTGTGTTTTCGTTTAATGACCTTACAACTATTTATTTTGTATTATTATTTTTTTTTTCATTTGAATAGGTTTTCTTTCTGGTTTGAAATTTATGACTGGGGATATTTAGCATACCAGCATTTTCTCACACATTTAAAGATTAAAAAAAAAAAAAAAATTATCAGATTATCACTATTTCGGTGAGAAATTGGAAACCCTAACCTTACTTGTATTACTGTACTTTCGCTGCCTTAGCTTTTGCGTTTATTTCGTTTTTATTGGTATTGAAGACTTGCATTTATGTTTAATAACCTTACAACTGTTACTTACCCATCATACGTAGTATAGGGTAAGTCTTGTAGTCGTTTTGAAAATCGAAAAAAAAATTGGACGGATTTACACGTTTTAGACACTGAAGATTCCAAAAAACATATCTTAAAAAATTGCCGTCCGTCTGTCTGTGTGTATGTCTGTAAACGCTCTATCTCCAGAATACATTGAGATAGAGACTTGAAATTCGGTATGTATGCTTAGTATGTAATAATGGGAAGAAGGCTATTGAATTTCAGTAACCTCGATGATCGGGAACTATTTTTTTCGGACTCTCGAAATATTCTTTCTGATAAAAGTTATATAATAATTTTCGAAATTGTTTATTTTAAGGAGTGATTATATATAAATAGTTTATAAATAGTTTTATAAATAGTTTACACATGTTTCATTTTCATATTTTATATTATGCATATCCATGATGGGTAAGTATTACGGTGGCCCCCAATGACTAGTTTCAAGTGCATTTATGTATTCTAAGGCATTGAAAATGTTAAATTTTTTTATGACAGAGGAAGGTGGGGGGGGGGGGGGGGGGGGCAGAATAAATACTATTCCCTGGGCGTCTCTTTGGCTTGATGGGGTCCTGATGCCATGTGCCGTCGCGAACTATTCACGAATTCCGTGATAAAATCTCAAGAACTAATGCAAGGAATTTCGTTAGCCTTCATATTCTGTCAGTCATTGACATAAATAAATGCTGATTAGATTTGGGTGTATTTTTTTATGTAAGAGAAAGAAATTGTGTGTGACACAGTTTTTGTGGTCGCTGAATCTCAAGAACTAAAGAACGGAATTTAATCAAACTTTAGATTCAGTTACACCTTGACATAACTTGGTGATAATTCACTAGATAACATTTTATTTATTTTTTCATTTGAAAATACAAGATTTCTTGTATATGCCTAAGGATGTTTAGCATACCAGCATTTTTTTCGCGCTAAATCAGTGACTAGAATAATCCAGTGAATATTATGAGAGAAAAAAAATAATCTGTTTCTTTGCGGTATATTTGATTTGCATAAAAATCCAAACAACTTTATATATTAAATTGTAAAAAAAGTAGTTTAAAGAAAGTATCGCAAATAATAATAATAATGTATATTGTTATTATTATTACTTTTTAATAATTTTCAGAAGAATTGGAAATGCGTTTATGACTTTGATTCGTCTGTTCATATTTATAGCTATTCGTACTATAACTTTCCTAAATATGATTGTACTGTGATGAAATTTAAATATGTTATTAAAGGCATATCTGCCAACTTTTTCGCTTTTTTGCTACCACTAAAAATTAATAGAAATTTTTGCCTTAGTGAATCAGATGATTTCGGCGATTTAATAAAGTTAAATTTACTATAAAATTTTAGTGGTAGGAAAAAAGCGTAAAAGTTGGCAGCCATGTGTTAAGGGTAACTCTAGGATGTTTTCTATTGAACATATGCTATGTTTTTTTAACAAGAAGACATAAAAGAATTTGGATATATTACGGTATGTGGACGCTAATTATTTGAAGTGCGTTTCAGTGATGTTAAACTATTCCAAACATAAACAAACTAACACATGTTAGTGTACTATTAATATAAGTTCACGACAGCCTATTCTGTATCGAAAATGAGCGCATTTAACGTTTATAGTTATTTTACAAAGTCGCACAAAAATAGTCCCATTATGGGTACATTAATGTTTATCGGAGGGGATTGTTTGTAGTTGATTTAATGACATTGTGCAATTGCATTTTATCCATATTTATATGAGTATGAGTACTTATACAAGCTTCTCGTTGTACGCGATTGCATCAGGTCACGTCAACCCCTTATAACGGAGGTCAAAAACCGTTTTACTTTCTTCTATATTACATATCGAGAGATTATTGGAATCGTGAAAATTCCCGACTTCTGTTTTTTTTTTTTTTTTTTATGGATTTACACGTTTTGGGACGTCCCGAACAGTATTTGACCATTTTTGAAAAATGTCTGTAAGGTAAAGCTAGGAGAGTCTGCGCACAATTCAAATGAATAACAATAAAAATTTTAAATATATACAATATTAAAAATATTGTACGCGTATTAAGATAAATTTTATAATGTCTAACTTAATTGAAACATAAAATCATATGCCCTGTACAGTATTAATACAGTACATAACAGTTTAAAAAAAAAAAAAAAAAACCTTTATGTAAAGCGTAAACCTAAGTAACAACAGCAACAACAACAAAAAGTTATTTTACTGTTCATTGACAAATGATTACGTGGATGTGAAAAGTTAGGTCTGAGAGAAAAAAGCCTAAACTTATAGTTTTTAATTTTGAAAAAGTATTTGATGGATGAGTACTTCTCTCTTTTAGCCCTCTTCTGCAAAGACACCTGGCATCAGTGCCCTATGAAGCCAAAACAGTTGTCCAGGGTCTGGTATTCATTCTGCCCACCCCTCCTCCTACACTGTCACAAAAATTGAACATTTTCAATGTCTTAGAGTACATATATGATTATTTAAATATTCATTTTTTTATTTATTTAACATTATCTTACTCTAAAAATACAAAATATTAATTATAATCAATACAAGTCAAAACGGATTTAAAAACATCAGCTTTGAAGAAAGTTGCAAACCAAATTTGAGGACCCGGGGCAGAGCTGCCAAGTCACCGGCTTTTTGGATACCAGTATTTTAATACAGAAAATCTTGTTTTATTTAATTGAAACATACTGAGATTTAAAATAACAATATTTTCTCTAATAAAATACTGGTATGCAAAAAGCCGCAGACTTGGCAACTCTGCCGGGGGTCCAGCAGGCTCATGCTTGAATCGGGAACTGTATGGCATGTAACCGACCCGAACTCGAAATTTCTGCTTAAAGTCAACCCGAAATCCGAACCGAACCCGACAAAAAAATTCCATCAACCCGAAACCCGGAATATTCAAACCTGAAACCGAAATGAAAGAAAATTAATCCATATTTTAATACAATTATGAAAAACATAGTCTACAATTATATCTCTAATATCAATTATATCTTTTGTGTATATCAATTATATATTTTGTGTCCTTTGAGAGTCGTAGAAAGTAGGGGTCGTACTGTGTTTTAAACCATTTTTCCTCCGAAATCCCTTCTCAAACGACTCTGAAAAAAATTCGCATCTTCATATTTAATTTCCAATATTCATTCACCAATCTCTATCCGCGTACAGATAGATTGATAAGTTCTGCTTACACGATGATACTTTGTCGTAAATATTATTATTACTTAGGGGTGATAACAGAGGGAAAAAGATAAAGAACGAGGTTGCAACAAGATACACATCAGATACACATGCCGGCTGGGTATGAAGGTGTAGTACTAACCGTGAACGATAAAATCCAGTTAGGAGGATAGACAGCGATTATGTCTGGCGTTCGTCTTTTATTAATATAGTGATGTAAAATATGGAAAATTCTATTCACACGTATATATACATTTTTTTTTTCGCATCCGTTATTCTGAAAGACATTGTACACCAAGAAGGGGGGAAATAAGGGCAAAATTCTTTGATGAATATAAAATATTTTGAGGGAATTTTCTTCAACTCCGTGATTTTATTATCAAATCAAAACTGGATTCACATTCACGAAGTGATGACATATTCATTCATAAATCCATACATTTCGTAGGTATTCTTATTCATATAAAAAAATAAAAAATATATAAAAATAATAAATATATATATATATATATATATATATATATATATATTACTTTTTTTTTCCCCATCGCTGCAATGGGCGGGTAAAATGAGATGAAATTTAATAAGTAATGGTACATTTTGTAAGTTGCTTACGAAAAAAAATTTAGCATTAGTCCGGCATTAAAATTATAAATGTTATTTTTCTGTTTCATCATTAGTAACTGTGCATATCTATGATAGCCTTGGCATAACTCAGTCTTAAAAAAGTGCAATTTCGCGCGAAATATTATAAACAGTCTCGAAAATGAAACGGCGACCAATGAAAAAATTTTATTTATATCGACATATGTTATATAGGTCGTGTGACATTATTATATGCCTTATTTACTATATATTAAATGGATTTCTCCTCAATGTACGATATGGTGTAAGTATGTATGTTTGATATATTGACAGTTATTTCATAAATATATAGAAGAACTAGCACGCTACGCTAGGTCGGCATTTCAATAAAATGCTTAAAAAAAAAACTATCCTGTTTTGACGCAATCTTAGTTTTTGATTTAAAAATATACTGCTAAACATTACACAATTGTCGCCTGCGGTAAACTTTTTTATTTACAAATATTCAATCTCCATGTGTCACTTCAAAATTTCTTCAATTTTACAGTAAAATAAAACAGTTTCAGCTGATGTCACTTCTATGTCTTCGATGACGTATTCGCATGGATCCAAGGGTCTCATAATAACTCTTAAAATTCTAAATTCAAAATATTGAAAAAATTACTATTAAGGAAATATTAATTTGATTTAAATTTTAATGGCATTTATTTAATAGCGCCCACAAAATTTTTTTCATTGCTGTGGATGAGAGAGAGAAATAGGTAAATGTTAGTAGATATATTTTTATTGATGTCATTTCATTAAAATTGAAAAGAAAGCCAAGGAGGGAAATTTTAACTTATTTGCATTCAGTTGGACAATTATTATTTCATATATTCGTTTCATATATCCGAATTAGTCGTTTCATAAATTCGTTTTATTAAGATTTTATATAAACTAAGGCATTTAACCCGCGGTATTCCCGATATAGAGAATGTATGTGAAAAGCCATTTATTTTTATTTATTTTTACTTACCCATCATACGTAGTATAGGGTAAGTCTTGTAATCGTTTTGAAAATCGAAAATTTTTTTTTGACGGATTTACACGTTTCAGACATTGGAGATTCCGAAAAACATATTTTTAGAAAAAAAAATTTGCCGTCCGTCTGTGTGTCTGTGTGTCTGTGTGTGTGTCTGTAAACGCTCTATCTCCCGAAAAAATTGAGATAGAGACTTGCAATTTGGTATGTACTTAGTATGTAATAATGGGAAGAAGCCTATTTCATTTCAATAACCTCGATTAACCGGAACTATTTTTTTCGGACTCTCGAAATATTCGTTCTGATAAAAGGTATATAAAAATTTTCGAAATTGGTTATTTTAAGAAATGAATATAAAAGACAATAAAAGAACAAATTTTGCATAAAGCATGAAGTCGATCGGATAATGAGTTGCCGAGATATTTGGAATCCTATTTTCCACACTCTTCGATTTTTCATGACCCTGTATTTCATCCAAATTTCACTTCAAAGATATATTTTAATTGGAAATTTGACGCTTAATCAGATGCAATAAACCGCTAGTTAATAGGAGTATTATTTTTGGAGTTGTAAGAAAAAACCTCTTTCAAGCAATTCAGTAATCGAGCCTTTTTATGACGTCATCAAGCCACGATTTTATTTGAATTGCAATGCATTTTATAAGTAGTTTACACATTTTTATTTTAATATTTTACATTATACATATACATTATGGGTAAGTATTACGGTGGCCCCCAACGACTAGTTTATAATGATTAAAGTGCAAAAAGATTGATGTTTTGTAATCGTCTGCAAGCAATAGAGATAGTTTTTTTTTTTTTTTTTTTTTAACATGCTTGAAATTTAATTTAAATGCAATAATATATGACTAAATTGGATACAATTTTCAAACAAATTGCATTTGAAAGTAGATTTTATCCCCTATAGAACAGTGTAAAAATTAAGAATATATGATATTTAGAAATTTAAAAAATTGCAGTAGCAAAAATCGCAAAACCGAAATTTCATCGTCAAGTGTTGCCATTCGCAAAATGACGTCAGCGTTACGCACGGACACGTTTGTCCTTTATAATATAGATAGATAGATAGAATAGATTTGATGATATTTTAAAATATATGAATAAAGGTTACCAAAAAGTGCTTTTGGAAAATTTTGCTCTTCTCGCCAAATTCAACCCCGCCGTTTTATCTATCGCGCCAAGGCCAGTATAACAACGAAATACCTTAAATTCTTTATAGAACATTGACAATTGTATAAAAATGCATCACTTGTTTCAATGTTTAACGGCATCCGATAGCTTATCGTGTTTACGTTCCCAAAAGAATCCGGATTTCATTATCATCTTTAATTTTGTTTATTTTTAAGGCAATATCGACAACTGAAAAAATAAAAAATAAAATAAGAATAAAAATTCTCGAGATGAGTCTCTCTCATTCCTGCCTCCGGAAGCCTTGTTCAAAAACGGACGTCCAAGCAGTTAAGTGGCCACTTGTAGACCGTGACGTCACCGCGGAGATTTTTATCTTTTGCCTCTTCAGCATCAGCATCAATGGCTCCTTCGTATATGCATTTTAAGGATGTAGTATGATTCCTTTCTTTCTGGTTGGAACAAGAAGGAAACAATGGGAGGGTGGGCTAAAAGTGAATTTATGTCTGAGTGTTTCGTTAAAATTACGGCGATGTTATTTATAGTCTGGGAGCCGGTGACATCGAAAATATCCCGTGATCGTGGAATTAAAAATATTTAATATAAATCGATAGTAAAAGGTCACGCGAACAAAATGAGATAGGTAAGACTAGGTTTGACAAGCCGAAAAATACCGTATATACTCGTGTATAAGTCCACCCCCCCCCTCCCCCAATTCTTACACAAAATTTTGAAGAAAAAAATGAATTTTCGTGTATAAGTCGAGCCACATTTCTGGTAGTATGTTGAAAAATGATTTGTAATCGAAGATTTAAAAAAAAAAAAAAATAAATAAATAAAATAAAAAATTAATAAATTTCCTTTAAATTAGTAAACTACAGCATTTGGATGTAAGTCTAAACAAACTGTTTAAAGATCGACTGAGAAAAAAGTGGATACAATGCATGTCATCCGATGATATCCTGAAAGAAACAACGAAATATGGGAATTTAAACTAACTGTATTCAATTCTAACTGTATTCAATATAAGGCAACTGTAAGTTCCCTCAATTTATTTGTACTTTATTTAGTTTATAATGGCTACCCCTTTACCGTTTTATTTATGGACAGATTTCGAGATTTTTCGGTGACCACTATGGTTCTCAAAAAAGGCCATGCATTCGACAAGTGTTCTGTATTCATTTTACAGAAAGCAACACTAGATTACACCTACCTCTCCGAAATGTTGCGATTGTAATTTCCGTCAACGCATTTGTACTAATACTTCTATTTCCTAACCGTTTTATTTACCGATGGATTTCTAGAATTTTTCTTTTTATCGCTATGGTCTCTATAAAGGCCTTTCTTGCCCATCATGGTATACTGCTCTTTTAAAATTTCATTTTATACTTTATATAAGACTATAATAGCTTACATCTCTCCGACATATTGCAGCTGTATGTCCCGTCAGTGTATTGTGTTTGGTTTTTAATGTTTGTCCCTTTGCAGTTCTATTGACCGATAGATTCGGGATTTTTATGCGACCAATATGGTTCTCTAAAAGGGCTTTCCTTGCCTATTTTACCACTACCCATTTATATTTTAAATAAGGCCACAATAATTTACACCTCTACAATATATTACAGTTATATATTCCTTCAATGCATTTGTACTTGGTACATAAAGCTTGTCTCTTTACCGTTCTGCTGACCGGTAGATCCAGGATTTTACGTGACCACCGTGGTTTTCTTAAAAATATCTTTCTTACCTTACCTACCAATTCTTTCTTCCTACCACTGTCCTTTTATAATTTCCTATTTATATTTTATATAAAGCTACACAATAGCACACACCTCTCCGATATGTTGCAGCTGTACCGTCAATGTATTATGTTTTAGTTTCAATGCTTGCCCCTTTTCAGTTCTATTGACGGATTGACCGATAAATTCGGGATTTTTATGTGACCACTATGGTTCTCTAAAAGGGCTTTTCTTGCTGACCATACCCCTGTCCATTTATATTTCGTATGAAGCTACAATAGGTTACACCTCTTACAATACATTACAGTTATTTATTCCGTCAATGTATTTGTAGTTAGTTTACAAAGAAGCTTGTCTCTTTACCGTTCTACTGACCGACAGATCCAGAAGTTTATGTGACCACCATGGATGGTTCTCTTAAAAATATCTTTCTTACCGTAACAAATCTTTCATTTTACCACTGCCCTTTTAAAATTTTCTATGAAAGTTTTAGCCCCCATTTTATCCGCTAATTCACACCTGCATTTCTTTGTAACCGGTGAAAATTGAAAAGGGTTTCCCTTTGTAGTTTCTCTTTCACTTCGATAGAGGCCAGCAACAGGACCGCACGCAGTGAGGGCTGAGACCTCCTCCCCCCCCCCCTCACCTAGCGTTCTCTTGAGAACCATCAAGCTCTCAAAATCTTTTAATGCTATGCATATCTATTATTTTAAAGATTTTGACATTTTTTTTATTATTATAAATACTTTAAAATGGTGAGAATATAGAAATACATTGTAAAAAATAAAAAATAAAATAAAATAAAAATAAAAAACGGAAAATATGTTGGTAACAAAGTTGCCGTCCTTTCTCCATTTTTTCCCAAAACTTCCGTTGTGGCATTTCCCGAATTTTCAAAATGGAAATTTTCATCTATTCTGTTTTTCGAAATGAGCAATAACACAATATTTAAAGAAATAAATAAATAAATAATAATTATATATACTGATGCATATTTACATGGAACAGGTATTTGTGATTCATATTATCACGCCCTTTTTAGGTGCGTTCATAATTATATAAATACATAGCACCTATAGTCATCGTCTGGTCCGTCCGTCCGCATAACAGCGCAAAAACTACCCTACTGAATGGTTTGAAATTTAACAAATAGAATCGTTGCAGAATTTTGTCGAGTCATTTCAAATTTTATGAAAATCGAAATAAAACTTAAAAAGGTGATGTCCCATGATAGGTAATGATTCTAGGTCGCCATGGCGATTACGTTCTATTTAAGATGGAGTCCTATATTATTTCCGTATGACTGAATTTAAAAACCGAATGTGTATACTAAAATTGTTTCATTATAGCAATCTTATAATCTACCCATAGTTTTTTGGATAAATGATTCCAGAAAAATATATATTAAATGGAAAAAGTGTCTAAATATATTGGAATTTTCAGTCAATGTCAACAAGAGATAAAATGTTGGCAACTTAAAATGTGCTTATTTTATGACGGAAATGAATCCTATCCTAACAGACGATAGAATTCATTTTTTCAGTGAAATAAGAACGATGATTTTTTTTTACCTTGTCTTGTATTGGATATTTGAGCATAGTATAATTTTAATATGTAACAGAATTGTAATTAACTGTTTGTAAAAGTGTATTGACACTTAATTTCATAAAATAACTAGTCGGATATGCCAATTCCAAAACTTTCTTCTATCTCAATCATGTTAATACTTCTAATTTCGTCCTCACATCGCCAATAAAATCAATATTTTTCGTCATTCTGCTGTACGTCAGCTGCTTGCGAATCATCGGGTTACCGGGATGCAATCAACTCATGTATACTAAACTACGAAAAGTTCTTTTGGCCTGTACCGACCGGAACAGATAGCCTCCCTATTCCTTGGTTTTATGATTTTAGCTAATTTTACTGGAAAACACGAAGTTAAAATGCGTGGAATCCAATTAAAGAAGATTCATTCCCAGTTCCCGTCACCATTGAATTTGAATGAGAATATCGCCAAATTAGTCTTCTGCAGCCAAGTTGGCTTCATTTGTGGCAACCTATTTTTGTCGCCAAATTTGGCGATATTTCGTCAATTGCCGCCAAGCTTGGCGAGAATTTGACGTTGGCGAATATAAATATATAGTGTTAAGCATTTAAGAATAGGAACAATGGTTACAACAATGAAAGAAAATTTGCTGAAACCCTGTTAACTAAAACTCATAAATTAAACCCGTTTATGGATGAATTCTGCTGTCTTGTTTGAAAATGTCAACCACCCTAAAATTTCAAACCGCTATATCTCTGCCATTTTTTAATATAGAGACAAAACAAAAACTGCTCCGGATTCTCCGGATCAAGGCCGAACATTTAACGGAAAAAACTTTTAGGATTTCTAATTTTTTTATACATCTTTTTGAATTTGAAATCTTTAAATGGCTATCACAGCGCCCCCTTCCGGCGGAATATCTTCACATTCTAGTAGGACCTGCTGGCTACAGCCAAAATCATATTAAAAATTTTTGGTTTAATTATCTGCATAACATGATACACTTTTCGATGATACAATAGTGAAAATCGAACAAAAATATCGATCACAGCACCCCCTTTCATCAAAATATCCCCGAATTCTGATAGAATCTGCTTGCCATAGCCAAAAACATAGAAAACAAATTTGGTTCAATTTGAAGCATAACTTCATACACTTTTAGATGGTACAATAGTGAAAATGGAACAAAAATATCGATCACAGCGCCCCCTTTCGTCGAAATATCCCCAAATTCTGATAGAATCTGCTTGCCATAGCCAAAAACATATAAAAAAAATTTGGTTCATTTTGAAGCATAACATCATACACTTTTAGTTGGTACAATAGTGAAAATGGAACAAAAATATCGATCACAGCGCCCCCTTTCGTCGAAATATCCCCAAATTCTGATAGAATCTGCTTGCCATAGCCAAAAACATATAAAAAAAATTTGGTTCAATTTCAAGCATAACTTCATACACTTTTAGATGGTACAACAGTGAAAATGGAACAAAAATATCGATCACAGCGCCCCCTTTCGTCGAAATATCCCCAAATTCTGATAGAATCTGCTTGCCATAGCCAAAAACATGGAAAAAAAATTAGGTTCAATTTGAAGCAAACTTCATACACTTTTCTATGATACAATGAAGACACACAGACGGACAGACGGACAGACGGACAGACGGACGGACGGACGGACGGACAGACGGACAGACAGACATTTTGTAAAAACGTGTTTTTCGGAATCTCTGACCCCTAAAACGTGTAAATCCGTCGAAAACCGGAAGTCGAAAAAAATTTCGATTACAATACTTTCTTCTATTATAGATAGAAGAAAGTAAAAATAATATCTAATAATAGGACAATCTGCACATAAAATAAATTTTGTATTCCTGCATTTTGGCATAAGAGTGCAACAGCTATGACATCAAGATCTGAATACTTATAAAACAAGTTATAGTACGAACGCACCTTA
This sequence comes from Maratus michaelseni, assembly GCA_963931845.1. Classification (NCBI taxonomy): domain Eukaryota; kingdom Metazoa; phylum Arthropoda; class Arachnida; order Araneae; family Salticidae; genus Maratus; species Maratus michaelseni. Next base: position 276,293,911 of record OZ007597.1, read on the forward strand.
TTTGTCAGGTTTGACATGCAATTTCTAACGTTTTTTCCTTTATTACATTGCCTTCATTCGGATTCGAGCCTCGGTATTCACCATTAGAGGATGAGTGCTCTAGCCACATCCAACAACTTAGTTGTAGGCAGCAAAACATCAGTTAGGAAAGTTTAACTGAAATCGTTCCGTTTTTTCTCAATTGAAAACACATTTCCGTTTCTCTGTCTTGGAAGGAACATTTTCGTTTTTAACATTCAACGAGAAAGGATAAAAAGGGAATTTTCCGTTTATTCCGGCGGGAAATTACGAATTTCACTCAAAATAAAATGTTTCCGTTAAAAGACAGAAATTTCACATAAATTACCTGTAATATACGTAATTTTTTTTCCAGTGTACATAAGAAGTCGAAAGCTTAAAAAGAAACATTTTAGGTATATAGTACTTTCATGAAATGATAAAGGTATTTTATATGTCAAGCAACCAGAACCAATGAGATTTTCTACCTTCAAAAGATATTTAGTTCATAAGATATCGCTAAAAATATCTTCCAGTAAGAGATGGAAAATTTCTGATTTATATTATTTTAATTGCATGCTATTGGCTGGGATCCACAAATCTTGAATGAAGATAAGCACATATTTTTAACAGGTAAATAACATTGTTCTTGTAAACACTTTTTAAAATCTAGGAAATTTTAATTATTTACCATTTATGATTTGTATATAATTAATTTTTAAATCAAATCCCTTAATAGGCAGGAATATTTGTCCTTTACGGCTATCTACTAAATTTATTCTTCATTAAAATGGAAGAAAAAAGGCACGTGAGTTAGCCCCACCCAAAAATTTTAAAGTCCCCTGTGACTTCACGTAGATGTTTTCAGCTTTAATTCCTTTATTTTCATTATAAATATAGGGATAGATCATTGCATTACTTTTGAAATTACCATTGTTTCTGTTGTTGTTGTTTTTCGTTTTATTGTTCAATTGCGTTTTTTTTTTTTTTTCCCTGTAAAAAATAAAGATTTTTTTTTCTATAAAAATTACAAAATCAACATTTTTTACAGGAAAAAACTGTTTTTCTTTAAAACAGTTTTTTCTGTAAAAAATCTTTTAATCTCAAAATTACAGAATTTTTTTTTACAGTGTAGCTGTAGGTTCTAACTATTCCCCCCCTCCCCTTTTCCCAAAGAAAATCACCCACCGACCCACCGGCCCTATATCCCACTTTCGTTTGATCAAGCTGAACAACTCATTTATTAGAAATTCCTAAAAAATCCTCTTTGCTTTTATAAACAGGTAATACTTATCTGTCATTCCCAGCTCTCTGAACATTTTGAGGTTGCAGGTTTTTTATTTTACCGTCATCTCGTTTGTATATGAATGATCGCAGGGGTTGTTCCGGATGATCCATCCGGAAGTGAAACGCGGAAATCGGGCTTTCTCTCTCTCGCTGCCAGAAAGCAGAATGAGATTACTGAGCTTCCGATTTTTTTTCGCACTAATTGAGCATTTCCGCCATCGACGAGGATTCGCGGAAAAGAAAGGTTTTCTGACCGCAACTCCTTTTTCGAACTATTATAGTGTGTCTGAATGTGCGTTATAAATTTTCAAGCGTCAATCTTAACCTTTATGAATCGCTAGTAAGCAAACCAATATTGCCCCAATATTGTTTAGGGGCCGCCATCGACGAAGATTCGCGGAAAAGAAAGGTTTTCTGACCGCAGCTCTTTTTTCGAACAATTATAATGTGAGTAGATGTGCGTTATAAATTTTCAAGCGTCAATCTAAACCCTTATAAATATCTGGTAACAAACCAATATTGCCCCAATATTGGATCAATGTTGATTTCATTGATATGAAATATTGCCCCAGTATTGGGGTGTTGATATGTTTCCAATGATGAAACATTATCACCAATGAAACGACAATATTGCCCTAATATTGGTTCAATATTGAATTCATTGGCATGAAATGTTGTCCCAATATTACAGTGTTGACGTTTTGACAATGTCAAATCTATAAAACTAATGTAACGGCAATATTGTAGAAATGTTAGCTTTACATTAGAATTACATTTAATGAAATGTCAATATTGTACAAATATTGACATTACATTATTTCATCAACTCATTTTTAAACGTAATAGCATGATACCATGATACTTTCAGGGTTTCAGGCACATGATTATTTAAGTGATTTGCTATCGAACAGTTTTAACAGGTATTCATACATTTATTTGAAAATGATTTATCAGTATATCAATTTCATTATGTTTGAAATATTGCAACATACAGAAAATGCACCGAAAACGATTTTTACCCCATAAACACTAATGTAACGAAATTCTTTTGTGTGTCCCTGTAAATGAACGATGAATGCTCTACCCAACATATTCTACTGTAAGCCTCTTGTTGTGCACTTCAGTAATATATATCAATTTCTATATGTTTGAAATTGTTTAGCATCATTAAAATAAATCGCAAAAGATTTCCCCCGATAGATCATAATGTAACGGAATTATTTTGAGTGTCTCTATAAGTAAATGAACTATAAAAGCTACACACTTTGTTTTCAATACCAAATATCTCATAGTAAACTTCAATAACATATATCAATTGCATGACAAGCAGAGTATATTTACGCGAGTTAGAGCACGGACACACAGAGATAGAAGACAGACAAACCGAATTCATAAACACTTTTCAACTATGTTGGAAAGTGTTAAAAAAAAACATTAAATAATCTCTTAAATAATCTTAAGTCACCGTATTTAAAATAAGCGTAATATAAATGTTTTCGTTACACTTACGAGCATCATTGTTGGAAGTATGTTTTAAGCAAATATCCTGCATTTTTCATCATTTTTTCTAGAAACAATAGATGTCTCTCTCTTTCTCCGAAAATTTCTTAAGATATCTCGAGTACATCAAACTGACAACATTATATTGCAGACGAAAAAAAAAAAATGCCAATTTTCGGAATCTTGAAGATGATGTGTCTCCATTTTTCTTGCTTTTGTACTTTTCGAGAACTTTTAACGTTCGCTATGTTCTTTCTTCGCTCTTTTAATTTTTTCAAACACATCTCAACTATGTTGGAGTGTGTTAAAAATGCAATTATTAACGAATGAATATTCCATTTAAAATCATTATTAGTTTGATATCAACTTCTGTTAGGAATTTCGGATCCGCCTCTGATATCAATTATTTCATCATGGATGTCATTAAGAAGAAAAAAAAAAGCATTTACAAATCTCTTCAACAGTCTCAAGTCACCATATTTAAAATAAACGTATATTATAAATGTTTTCGTTACACTTACGAGCATCATTGTTAAAAGTATGTTTTAAGCAAATATACTGCATTTTGCATCGTTTTTTTCTCGAAACAATAGATGTCCCTCTCTTTCGCCAAAAATTTCTTAAGATATCTCGAGTACATCAAAATGACAACATTAATTCGCAGACGAAAAAAAAATGCCAATTTTCGGAATCTTGAAGATGACGTGTCTCCATTTTTCTTGCTTTTCGAATTTTCCAGAACTTTTAACGTTCGCTATATTATTATTCCTTCACTCTTATTTTTTTCTTCCTGGCAAATAATACTTTGATAGAATATAAACGAAAATATAAAAATCAATCAAAATGAAGTAAGTAGAAGTAAAAAAAGAAACAAGAACGAAAAATCATGCGTCAAGCCTTAGTTTATGAAACACTTTCCAACACATTCAGAATACTGTAACAAAACTTCACAGATTAAAAGGTAAAAGATGATGCCTAAGTAAAAATTTGGAAAACGCATAACACTCTTGAAAACTCAATTTCGGAAATTACTGTCAATACTTGGGAAAATATCTGAATTCTTTTGTATAGCCCTGTATATGATCTATAGTACGCTGAAATTTACTTCAGTTAGGAAACGCATAGCACAGTTGAATATTTCACTCAGCAATTTCCGTCAATAAACGGAAATGTAGTCGAGATCTTTTGTACAGCCCTGTATAGTATTTATACACACCAAATAATGCCAAAAAATTAGGTACGTTTAAAGACGCGTACCCAACTGAAAACGCACTAGTAATTATTGTTCAAAGACAGTGCTGTAACCGAATTATTTTGTGTGTCCCTGTAAATGAATCAAATGCTATGCACACCATATTCTATAGTAAGCATCGTGTAGTGCAGCTTAGTGATATTTATCAATTTAAATATTTTTGACCGAGGGTAATATCATTAAAATTCCCTGCAAACGATTCCTTCCCATAGACCGTAATGTAACGAAATTCTTTTGAGTGTCCCTGTAAACGAACTATAAATGCTACACACTTCATTTACAATTCCGAACATGTCATAGTAAACCTCAATAACCTATATCAATTGCATGGCAATCCGAGTATATTTACGGGAGTTAGAGTACGGGCAGTTTTAAGCCAACATGCACTAATAAAAATACCCGTTGTTTTAACCGACATTCTACTGTATTTTAAACAGAACATCTTCATTTTATAGATAGATTTTCTCCAAAAACTATTCAAAAATAGAAATCTTTTTCACCCTCCAGCGGCAAATTTTAAAGTCATAAGGTTCTTCATTTTTGACTGACAAAGAAATTAGAATGCACCAGAAATACTGTAAAGAAAAATATATTTGATTGCGTACAAAGAACTTCCTTTTAATAAGAGATATTTGAGAGATAGAGAGAGAGAGAGAGAGAGAGAGAGAGAGAGAGAGAGAGAGAGAGAGAGAGAGAGAGAGAGAGAGAGAAGCCTATCGACTACCATAATAAATTTCGAAAAATTTCTCGTCTATGATATGAAGTATTTCATCTGGGGTGTCATCAAAAAGAAAAAATATAAAGATGTAAAAATCTCTTAAATTGTCTCAAGTAATCTCTTAAATTGTCGTCATTTAGAATGAACGTGTATGAATGTTTTCGTCATACTTATGAACCTCATATTATGTCAAAGTACGTTTTAAGCAAATACTGCATTTTAATCGTGTTTTTTTTTTCCTTTATGTCAAGGCATCTACGAAAGATCTCTACAACACATCAAAATGACAACATTCGGCACAGAAAAATAAAAAATGCTTATTTTCGGAATCTTTAAGATGGTGTGTCTCCATTTTCGTGGCTTTTCGATTCTTCGAGAACTCTCAAAGTTTACTACATTCTTGCTTCTTTAATTTTGCTTATTTTCATGCCAAGTATTACTTCAATAGAGTATAAACGAAAATATAAAAACCAATCAAAGTGAAGTATAAGTCAGAAACAAAAAAAAAAGCAAAATATCTAACTTCTGTGTCTTCAACTCTTTTTGATCGCTACTCGAACTTCTACGATTTTTTTTTTCGTAATTTTATCTTTTACAGGAAACTATGCCATGCAGAAAATATTTATGCATGAGGGTAAAAAACAAAATAGATAAGAGTTAGATAGTCTTATGAGAATTATGAGCTTAAAAGCAGATATATAGACTTATGAGCAAAAGATTATGGCAAAGTATATTTTAAGCAAATACTACATTTTCATTGAGTTTTTTTAATTTTTAAATAATTGTCAAAGCATCCCTATACATCTATGAAAGATCTCTACAACACATAAAAATGACAACATTCTGCACAGAAAAAAAAATTGCTAATTTTCAGAATCTTTAAGAGGGTGAGTCTCCATTCTCTTGTCTTTTCGGTTGTTCGAGAACTCTCAACGTTTACTACATTCTTGCTTCCTCTAATTTTACTTTTTTTTTCTTGGCAAATGATACTTCGATAAAGTATAAACGAAAGTATAAATGCCAATCAAAATGCAGTCAGAAGTAGGTAACATAAAAGCAAATTATCTATTTCTGTGTCTTTAACATTGTTCGATCACCCACTCGAACTTGTACGAGGTTTCTTTTTTTTTTTTTTTTTTTCGTAATTTTCTCTATTTCGTGTAGCTATTCCAGGGCAGAAAATATTTTTGCATGAGGGTAAAAGCAAAATAGATAAAAACAATCCAAATCTCATCAAGTTGTTTCTTTTTGTTTATCTTTTCAATGCATTTCTCTAAATCTTGTCTGTGTTGTAGAACAACTTGTTCACGATGAAAAGTTCGTGAAGTGACGCACGAACAAATGGCTTTTACCTTTGTTAGTGATTGTTAAATTTTGTGTTTTGTTGAACGGAAAGATGGGATTTGTTTCGTAACAGAGTCTAATTCGTTACCGTTCGAGGGAATGATGTTTTTAAGAGACTTTTACAAAGTTATATTTCCCCTATAGTATAATGGAATGTGTTATAGCATAAACAAATTGGAAATTGTACGTTAAACGTGACAAATGAGGTGCGTTCGTACTATAACTAATTTTACAATGTAAAAAAATCATCCTTATTATTTCAGTGAAATGAATTATATCGTCAGCATGCCTTTTTTATTATTATTATTACGTATCCACGTTTACAGATGCGATTTTTGTTTCGACACCAGACAGCTCTGTAAAATTAACCATGGAGATCTTCCTTTGCGAATGATTACCTCCATGGTTTAATATTTCTATGATTCACAATGAACAAATCTCTTGTGTTTATTTACTTTATTGGATTGAGATATTCGGCTTTCAACCTAATTTAATGAATTGAGAGAGTCGGCTGTTAACCGAATTTCCACTGAAGTTACCTCAGAACCTATATATATTTTTTAATGTAACTCTTCTCTCAAGCAAACAATATTTTTTTTAAACGATCTTTCTAAAAATGCAACTTTTATACCATTTTATTCTAAAAAATAATTTCGAATAAAAATGGCCGCTTGGCATATGAAAAAAGAAGTGGTTAGCCCATATTTGTTTTCCTCAGTCACATGACTTGCGCTTTTATTATATACTAGATTGCATATGATAGGATTTAATAGAATAAAGAAAGCTTTTATTAATATATTTTTAAGTTTTGATTCGGTTTTCATAAAATGTGAAATGACTCGACAAAATTCGGCAACGATTCTATATATATTAAATTTCAAACCATTCGGTTGGTCGTTTTTGTGCTGTTATATGTGGACGGATGGACCAGACGACGACTATAGATGCTATGTATTTATATAATTACGAACGCACCTAAAAATAGTTATTGAAATTCCTTCTCTTTTATTCAATCTTTAAAATTTCTCGCTTGTTTTTAATACAATTATGTATAGCCCTTCATATTCTTCGCCTCAAAATATGTGTGACATGTGTGATATGTTTTACACCTTCCCTGACGTATGTATACAGACACAGAGAGAAGGAGAAAAAAAGTGCTAATGTCAACGCCCTGAAAATTTCGTCAGTCCTCCCCCCCCCCCCCCCCCCCCAAAAAAAAAAAAAAAAAAAAAAAAAAAAAAAAAAAAGCAGTCACTGACAAATGAATATTCTATTTCCATTATAAGATATCGGATTCATAATAAACCGAACATTTCATCATTGATATTATAAAGAAGGAAAATAAAACAAAAAAATCTGTATTAGTCTCAAGTCAAGAGACATTTCAAACGAACAAACGAACAATAACTATTTTCTTTATTTCTTATAACTATCAGATTATGCCAAACTATGGTTTAAGTATAAATATACCACATTTTTCTTGAAACAATTAGATGTCCAGACACCTACCTGCATCCTTCTGCGAAAGTTATTTAAAATTTCCCCAACACATCAAAATGGCAGTACCAAAATAATAATAATAATAAATAAATAAAGACAGTTTTCAGAGTCTTTAAGATGGCGTGTCTCCATTTTTCTGGCTTTGCTATTCTTCGAGATTTCTCAACATTTGCTTACATTCTTGCTTTGCTTAAAATAAAAATAAAAAATCCCTGCCAAATAATACCTCGATAGAGTATAAACAAAAATATATAAACAATCAAAATAAAGTAGAAGTAAGAAGAGGCTACTTCACTCAGACAAAAACACCCTCTCGCTAATGTTAATCCCATGGGGGAAATATTTTAAGATATCTGGTTCGCATTTCAATATTTTTAAATGATTTTTTTTTTTTTTTTTTTTTTTTTTTTTTGCATTGGATAGCGGAGGTCAATCTCTATGCACGCTCCTTTGTACTTTTTCGATTTTGATTACAAGTTTTTTTTATTGAGGATACTTTTCACTATCTTAATAAAATCTTAATAAAAAAAACTTGTAATCAAAATCGAAAAAGTAATAAGGAGCGTGTATAGAGATTGACCTCCTCTAACGAATGCAAAAAAAAAAAAATAAAAACATTTAAAAATATTGAAATGCGAACCAGATATCTTAAAATATTTCCCCCATGGGATTAACATTAGCGAGAGGGTGTTTTTGTCTGAGTGAAATACTTTGTTTGATCGCCACTCGCTTTTGCAAGGTTTCTTTTTTATGTATACTGTTAGAGTATGTTGTAGTATGTCTATATCTATGTATATAATTAAAATGAAATCACATGTGTGAAAATCAAAGGAAACTATATAAAAATTAAAGAAAAATATATTGCAAAAATTAAACACAATAAAATGAAAATGCAAATATGAGAAACTATGAATATCTTATGGATTATTATGAAAATCTCATGGATTCATCATCTAACTATAGCTTAATTTTAGCTATTCATTTTCTTTTAATTTCATTTTCATTAATTTAAAGTCTAATAATGCTTAAAGTGATAAAAAACATAACAAGGAATATTTAAAATACCTTTTTAATGTTGATTACATATGTTTCGTTCACACCATCGGTGACATCTTCGGATCTAAATGATAAATACAATATTCTCTCACTTTTTTGAAAGTGCATTATATTATATTGGTGATTGCATTATATTATTCATTTTCATTATCAATATATATATGTGTGTGTGATTTAATGATTATTATTAACAAAAGTTTCATTATATATAATATATATTATATAATAACATGTATTGGTGAGTTGTGTATATTACTTTTTAGGTTTTTATCTACTACAGATGTATTATAATTTATTTATTTTTTTATCTTTTAATTTATTTCTATTATCATTGATTTTTTTTATATGTTATGAGGAGCTTAATATTGTCATTTTTTTTTTGTCTTAATACTGACAATATTCGACGAAATAACGTATCTTAACTACGAATTATGGTTATGAAGCTTTTTTCATGAATCCATAACATAGTCATAGTTTCTTATTTTTGCATTTTCAATTTCCTGTGTTTGATTTTTGGGTTTTCTTTTGCATTTATTTTTACACATATGATTTCATTATATGTACATATATATATATATATATATATATATATATATATATATATCCTATTAGTTTCTTAAAATAGCAAGCTGTTCTATTCAATCTTAATTCCCTTCCCTTTCTTTATAAACACAATAACAGTTGGGAAAAAGCGTTTGCATCCAAATATAAACGACAAGTTTTAATCTGCCCTATACATGCACACACACACACACACACACACACACACACACACACACATATATATATATATATGCACACACACACACACTCAAAGAGAGAGAAAGAGAGATACTACCATGTAAATTTCATCAGTCGCCCTAAAATAAAAAATGCAGCCATTGACGAATAAATATTCTAAATTATATCGATTCTATAATTAATCAGATACCAAATATTTCATCTTCAATATATAGAGAAAAAAAAATGTAAAAAATCACTATCAGTCTCCAGTAAAGAGACATTTAAAACGTACATGTAAAAATATTTTCTTTTACACTTATAAGTATCTTATTATGGCAAAGTATGTTTTAAGACAATATACCGCATTTTTCTTCCAATAATGGATGTCAAGGCACTCTCCACTTTCGGCAAAAGTCACTTAAAGTCTCTCGAATGCATCAAAATGACAATATTCTATCGCAGAGCAAAAATGCCAATTTTCGGAATCTCGAAAATGTCCATTTTCTGGCTTTTCGAGAACTCTCCACGTTTGCTACATTCTTCTATTGCTCTTATTTATTTTTCTCCATGGAAAATAATACCGGGATGTTGTATAAACGAATATATAAAAATACATCAAAATGAAGTAAAAGTCAGAAAAAAAAATATCTACTTTTGTTTCTCCAACTTTGTTTGATTGCTACTCGACTTACACAAGGTTTCTTTTTTCCTAATACTGTTATAGTATATAATATTATATACAGGGTGTCCGAAAAGTTTGGAAACGGTCGAATAACTCGAGAAGTAATATACATCGAATTCAAAAACGGAAAAATACGTGTTCATTATTTTAGAAAAATCCGTTAGGGCCATTTTTCTAAAATACTGAACTCGTATTTTTTCGTTTTTCAGCCCGATGTATATTTCTCGAGTTATTCGACTTTTTCCAGACTTTTCAATGGAAACGATTCTCACTGAATTTTACCCGATTACAGCGACATCTACGATTTTCCGAAGAAAATGCTCAATACAAAAGTTACGTATTTTTTCCCGTAGAATTCGAATCTGCCATAAAAAAATGGGGGTTATCATTTAAGATTTCAAAGTTGCCACCCCATTCCCCCCCAGGAGGCAGAGTTGGAAAGGAACTTTGATATTCCTAAATAGATTTTTCAAAAATATTGTACATGCATTTTTCTGTTTTTTAATCCGATGTATATTTCTCGAGTTATTTGATCGTTTCCAGAATTTTCGAACACCCTGTATATAGGATTTAGGTTACTTAACACTAAGTGACTTAAGAGACTACTTCACTCACGCGAAAACACCCGCTCGCTAATGTTATTCCTATGGGGGAAATATTTTACGATATCTCGTTCGCATTTCAATATTTTTAAGTGATTCTTTCCTTTTTTCTTCTTCTTCTTCTTCTTCTTCTTTTTTTTTTTTTTTTTTTTTGCATTGGATATCTGGGATTGATCTCTATGCAGGTACTTTTTTATTTTTTCGATTTTGAGTACAATTTTTATTTCATTTTTTTTTTTATTGAGGATACTTTCACTTTCGAAACCGGTTCCGAAAGTGAAAGTATCTTATCAAAAAAATCTTGTGACCAAAATAGAAAACGTACATAAGGGCCTCCATAGATATTGACCTCAGCTATCCAATGCAAAAAAACATTTAAAAATATTGAAATGCGAACGAGATATTGTAAAATATTTCCCCCCATAGGATTAACATTAGCGAGTGGGTGTTTTCGCGTGAGTGTAGTAGCCCCTTAAATGAACGTTCTTAAACGCCGTAGCAATGCAAAGAGAAGTCAAGCCTCGTTCCGGGTCGCCCACTTCAAAAATGTTAGTAAACTCACTTAAATGACCTAGTCTGAACGGGGTATTACACACACTCAAAGAAAGCAAAAAAGAGAGATAATTAATGTCACTACCATGAAAATTTCTTCAGTCACCCCTAAAGTAAAAAATACAGCCACTGACGAATAAATATTCTAAGTTATATCGATTCCATAATGCATCAGAAACCAAATATTTGATCTTCAATATATTACTGAAGGAAAAAAAATTAAAAATTGCTATCAGTCTCAAGTAAAGAGACATTTAAAACGAACATGTAAAAATATTTTCTTTACACTTAAAGCCTCTTATTATACCAAAGTATGTTTTAAGCAAATATACCACATTTTTCTTCAAATAATAGATGTCAAGGCACTCCCCTCTTTCGGCAAAAGTCACTTAAAAGACTCTCGAACGCATCAAAATGACAACGTTCTATCGCAGAAAAAATGCCAATTTTCGGAATCTCGAAGATATCCATTTTCTGGCTTTTCGACTTTTCAAGAACTCTCCACGTTTGCTACATTCTTGCATTGCTCTTATTTTTTTCTATTCTCCATGGCAAATAATACTTCGATGTTGTATAAACGAAAATATAAAAACCAATCAAAGTGAAGTATAAGTAAGAAACAAAAAAAAAAGCAAAATATCTACTTTTGTGTCTTCAACTTTGTTTGATCGCCACTCGACTTATACAAGGTTTTTATTTTTATTTTTTTCCTTTGTAATTTTCTTTTTCTTCGAGTAGCTACTCCATGGCAGCAAAGATGTTTGCATGAGGGGAAAAAAAATATAAGAGAGGAAACAAATCCAAATCTCATCAAGTTGTTTCTTTTTGTTTCTTTTTTTTTTTCAATGCATTTCTCTAAATCTTGTTTATGTTGTAGAACAACTTGTTCACGATGAAAAGTTCGTGAAGTGACGCGCGAACAAATAACGTTTTACTTTGTCAGTGATAGTTTAGTTATCTGTTTTGATTCACGTATAGATTCGATTTATTTCATAACAAAGGCTGGATGGTTTTTAATTAAGGGTATCATGCCATTACGTGTATAAATAATAGTATTTAGAAATTTTCTACGAGGGCTTCAGCTTCAGTTGTCCAACCCAAACGAATCAAATGAATGTTGATTAAAAGAAACAAGTTGGAAATTGTACGTCAAACGTGACAAATGAGGTGCGTTCATATTAAAACTAGTTTTATATATTCAGATCTCGATGCAATAGCTGTTGCACTCTTATGCAAAAGGGCATGAATACAAAATTTATTTCATGTGCAGATTTTCATATTATAGATATTAATTTTATTTTTTGAAATTAAGTTTCAATACACTTTTAGAAACAATTCGTTACATTTATGTTACATTAAAATTATACTATATGCGCAAATATCCAATACAAGACAATGTAAAAAAATCATTGTTATTATTTCAATGAAAAAATGAGTTATATCGTTTGTAATTATGATAGTATTCATTTCCGTAATAAAATAAGTACATTTTATGTTGACAATATTTTATCTTTTGTTGACATTGACTGAAAATTCCAATGGGAAACTTAAACCTAGCTTTGAAAATTTCAGAACTTGAAATCCATATTCAGACTCTTTTTCCATTTAATATCTATTTCTCCGGAAATATCTATCCCAAAAATTGTCGGTAGATTATAGGATTTCTGTAAATAAACAATTTTAGTATACATATTTGGTTTTTAAATTCAGTCATACGGAAATAATAGGACTCCATCTTAAATAGGACGTCATCACCATGGCAACCTAGAATCATTATCTATCATGGGATATCATTGAATTAATTACGTATGATAGGATTTAATAGAATAGAGAAAACTTTTATTAATATCTTTTTAAGTTTTGATTCGATTTTCATAAAATTTGAAATGACTCGACAAAATTCGGCAACGATATATTAAATTTCAAACAATTTACTGGGGTAGTTTCTGCTCTGTTGTATGCGGACAGACGGACGGACCAGACGACAACTATAGTTGCTATGTATTTATATTATTATGAACGCACCTAATAAACCAGAACTTGTACAGTTGTCAAAGAATTATCTTAAATAGTGCTACTCACCGCTTGACAGATACATGTGATGCAAGGATCTGAAGAAATGGCGGGAACTTCCACCAAAGCTCCTTCCACTTCGCAGGGGACTGGAGAACCTGCAAAAGGGAAATAGTTTTAAAAAACCATACAAAAAATATCCTGTCAAATACAAATTATAGTACTTTACATCATTACGAGCTTTAAGGTGCATGTCTTATGTAATCTTCCGCCCAAAGTACATTTTCAGAGCATCTTCTATTACAGGAATAATTTGCACACATATGTATATTTTGCACACTCATCTTTTCACAGAAATTTTCAGTCAGGATGAAAATTTGAATAATTTAAGTTAAATCATGACGAATATGAGATAATTTGAATTAATCTACATATGGACTGGAAATTTTCATTTAGTCATTCGAAAGAACTAAACCACTATGACGTCTCCAAAGAAATGTAAATTACACCTTTCCCAAAAAATATTATAGACTATGAGGCTCGACGAATATGAGATAATTTGAATTAATCTACATATGGACTGGAAATTTTCATTTAGTCATTCGAAAGGAACTAAATCTCTATGACGTCTCTAAAAGAAATGTCAATTACCCCTTTCCCAAAAAATATTATAGACTATGAGGCTCGACGAATATGGGTAATTTGAATTAATCTACATATGGACTGGAAATTTTCATTTAGTCATTCGAAAGGAACTAAATCTCTATGACGTCTCTAAAAGAAATGTCAATTATCCCTTCCCCTTCCCCAAAAAGAGAATAAATTATGAGGCTCGATTGAGCTACTGAGTGTAATAAAATCAGGATGTAATTAAAAAAAAAATAATATAATAAAAAAGACAGAAAGTTATTGTTAAATTTTTATGTAAGGTAAAGCTAGGACAGATTGCGCACATAGAGGTTCGGAGGGAAGGAGTGGAGTGAGCACGCAGCGACTCCAGGTAGTTACACAACAGCAGTAGTGAAGTATCTACTTGAAAGTGCATGTTGATTGTTTTGACTGTCTAAGATAAAGTATTGTTATTTTGTCTTGTTTTCTCAAAGTAAGTGCTTGAATATTCATAGCTATTCATCAGAATTTCTATACAATGTCAGTAGTACAAAATATTTTTAATTTAAACGATTTTTCATAAGCTACTAATCTAGACTAACAATGTGAACATCAACGGTTCGTTTTAGTAGCGGCCATGTTTATATGAAAGGCTGCGCAATCTCTCCTACCGAAATCGGAGAGTTTGCGCATCTGGTACTTAGCAGAGATGGCGCATTGTTCCCATTAGTTTCCATGCTAGGAGAGATTACGCAGCTTATTGGCAAATTTGCCTAAAAAAATGAAAAATGAAAATGGACTAGTTTTAAGTTAAACGCGTTATCAAGTAACTTAATGTTATTTTGTAATCGTATCTGGACCTGCTTTTTCTGATTATTTGATTTTTTTCCCTTTAATTTAAATTTTTTAATCGTTTTTAGCTCATAGGCTATCAAAGCCTGAGAGCTTATGTGCCCGCCCGTTCTGTATGTATGTATGTATGTATGTATGTATGTACGTATGTACGTACGTAACGCGATAACTCTTGACAGAAATAACCGTTTTGCTTCCAATTTTGTTTATAGGTTCCTTGTGATAAGGCGCTTCCCTGATTAGTTTTGGAGATTGATTGTTTAACTATAAAGGGGGGAACTGGGGGGCTAACCCCCCTTAATTAAGATAAATGGTTTTTTCATGCAGATTCATGCAGATTTCATGCAGATTTTCATGCAGTCCAATTTTCTTCAAATTTTGTATATAGGTTCATTGTGATAAGGTTCTTTCCTGATTAGTTTTGGGGGTTCATAGGTTAAGTATAAAGGGGCTAACGGGGGGGGGGAATCCTCCCCCTTAATTTAGATAAATGAATTTTTCATGCAGAGTTATCCAATTTTCTTCCAATTTTGTTTATAGGTTCCTTGTGATAAGGCGCTTCCCTGATTAGTTTTGGGGATTGATTGGTTAACTATAAAGGGGGGGGGAACGGGGGCTAACCCCCCTTAATTTGGATAAATGGTTTTTTCATGCAGAATTATCCAATTTCCTTCAAATTTTGTATATAGGTTCATTGTGATAAGGTTCTTTCCTGATTAGTTTTGGGGGTTCATAGGTTAAGTATAAAGGGGGTAACGAGGGGGTTAATCCCCCCCCCCTTATTTTAGATAAATTATTTTTTTCATACAGAGTTATTCGATTTTCTTCAAATTTTGTATATAGGTTCATTGTGATAAGGTTCTTTCCTAATTAGTTTTGGGGGTTCATAGGTTAAGTATAAAGGGGGTAACGGAGGGGGGTTAATCCTCCCCCCTTATTTTAGATAAATGATTTTTTTCATGCAGAGTTATCCGATTTTCTTCAAACTTTCTATATGGGCTCATTGTGGTAAGGGGCTTCTCTGATTAGTTTTGGGGGTTCATTGGTGAAGTGTAAAAGAGGGAAACGGGGGCTACCCCCCCTTAATTTTGATAAATGGGTTTTTCATGCAGAATTATCCAATTTACTCCAAATTTTGTATATAGGCTCATTGTGGTAAGGCACTTCCCTGATTAGTTTTCGGGGTTCACTGGTAAAGCATAAAGGGGGGAACGGGGGGGGACTAACCCCCCTTGATATAGATAAATGGGTTTTTTAAGCAGAATTATCGGATTTTCTTCAAATTTTATATATGTTCATTGTGATAAGGCGCTTCTCTGATTAGTTTTGGGGGTTCTTTGGTTAAGTATAAAGGGGGGACGGGGGGCTACCCCCCCCCTCCCTTAATTTAGATAAATGGATTTTTCATGCAGAATTATCCGATTTTTTCAAATTTTGTATATAGGTTCATTGTGGTAAGGCGCTTCTCTGATTAGTTTTATGGGTTCATTGGTTAATTATAAGAAGGAGAAACGGGGGATGGTTCCCCCCTCTTAATATATTGTCGATTTCTTCATTTTTCGAGGGCTTATTTCAAATTCTTTGAAATAAGAATATAATTTACAGTTAGTGTGAATAGCCTGTGAGCTCAATGCCGTCAGTTTAACTGGGCAATTTTCTTTTATTTAAATTATTTCCTTTTTTTAATTCTATAATAATTAGGCTGAAATATTCACTCCTAATACAATAATATTTGTTCACAAAAACCTTACAACAATGTCATTTAAGTGTCATTATTATTGTTAACAATTTAATTGTAGCTATTATTAGTAACAATCTCTCCTACCCATGTGCGCAATCACACCAACCCTGTAAGGACAGATTGCGCAAACCAACTTTCTTGGTTTTATTACGACTGTTCTATTAAATTACAACATAACAACAAAATAGCAATGGAAATGCATAAAAAACAAATGAAGTAAAAATTATTCATGGATTGTTTAGCAAAAAATTAATATTTAGATTTTTTATTGTTATTCTTTTGAATTGTGCGCAGACTCTCTTAGCTTTACCTTATCGTGAGCATTATGTTTGATTGAAAAAAAAAAAAAAAAATCAACGCCAAACATTTTTTACCCTTCTAATACGCGAGTGTTTTTCATGGCTCAGGATAAATCCCTCTATATGGGTTGGGTGAAACCAGAAAAATAGGTACATTTCATGTCCACAATTTTACATGTTATTACTATTATTATTTATTTATTTAGCTATTTATTTACATTACATTATAAATGCCAATAATATATATATATATATATATATATATATATATATATATATTTGTCATTATTTAGTAAAAATAATAACGATTTAGTTTAAATAAATTTTATCCCCAATTATATAAAATATAAAAAAAAATATTATATAACTGTCAGCACCCTTTGATATTCAAATAAATCTATATCTGTAAAGAAAAATAAATGAAAAATATTTTGAAAAGCACAGAAGTAAATCGGTTTCACCCATATTCTGATTCATTCCGGGCAGATAATTACAACCAGAACAACCTTTCGGGAACAAACAAAAGAAACGTTACATAAAACAATGCAACAAGAGTGAGTCAGAATTGGCAATCACAGAAAGAGGGAGTTTTCCTGAATATTATGGGTTCATCTCACGAAGCAGACTTGATCGATAAGTGCCAAGCAACGGAACGCTTAGTTAACATCTAGGCTTAGTTAATGTTTCATTTGTTTTAATGTTACGTTACAGTTGCTGTGAAGTAATTATTTCATTTTTCTCGCCTGACAACGCGGTTTTCTTTTCTTTTAAACACTTTCCAAAATTGTTGAGAAGTGTTTATGAATGCGGTTTGTCTGTTTGTCTGTCTGTGCTTTAACACGCGTAAATATACTCGAATTGACATGTAACTAATATATGTTATTCAGGTTTACAATGGCATGTTCGGTAATGAAAATAAAATGTGTAGCATTTATAGTCCATTTACAGGGTTAATCAAAAGAATTCCGTTACATTACATTCTATGGAGAAAATCATTTGTATTTATATGGCGTCACATTATTTCAAACATTTATAGTTTTTTTATAAAATTATTCTAAATTAATAATTCTTTGTTATCCTCATTAAAATTTTAAAACATTAGATTTATTATAAATAAAAAAAATTATGATTACTATGAATTAAGATTCTTATATTGTAAAATTATTTTAATAACATGTTGTATTATTATATTAAATTAAGATCCTTATATTTTTTAAAATATATTAAATTAAAAATATTTTGTATTCTTATTATAAATTAGAACATTATCGTTATTATAAATCAAAATAATAATAATTATTATAAATTCAGATCTCTACATAATATATTTTTAATTAAAAACCTTCCGTTATCCGGATTATAAATTAAAAACATTACAGATACATTAAATAAAATGTATTATTTTTTTTACATATGAATAAGACCCTTAAATAATAAAATTATTTTAAATTAAAAACCTTCTGTTATAAATTTAAGAATTATAATAAATTAAATATCTGGTGATTATAAGAATTCGGATTCTCATATAAGGTAAAGCTAGGATAGTCTGCGCACAATTCAAAAGAATAGCAATAAAAAATCTAAATATTAATTTTTTGCTAAACTATTCATGAATAACTTTTACTTCATTTGTTTTTTATGCATTTCCATTGCTATTTTGTTGTTATGTTGCAATTTAATAGAACAATTGTAATAAAACCAAGAAAGTTATTTTGCGCAATCTCTCCTTATAAGGTTGGTGTGATTGCGCACATGGGTAGGAGAGATTGTTACTTATAATAACTACAATTAAATTGTTAACAGTAATAATTACACTTAAATGACATTGCTGTAAGGTTTTTGTGAACAAATATTATTGTATTAGGAGTGAATATTTCAACCTAATAATTAAAGAATCAGAAAAAGGAAATAATTTTAAAAAGGATTAAAAATTTTTAATTAAAGGAAAAAAAATTAAAGAATCAGAAAAAGCAAGTCCAGATAAGATTAAAAAATAAAATAACGTTACTTAATAACACGTTTAACTTAAAATTAGTCCATTTTCATTTTTCATTTTTTTATGCAAATTTACCAATAGGCTGCGTAATGTCTCCTACCATGGAAATGAATGGGAATACTGCGCCATCTCTCCTAAGTAGCAAATGCGCAAACTCTCCAATTTCGGTAGGAAAGATTGCGCGGCCTTTTATTTAAACATGACCTCTTCTAAAACGAACCGTTGATGTTCACATTGTTAGTCTAGATTAGTAGCTTATGAGAAATCGTTTAAGTTTAAAATATTTTGTACTATTGACATTGTATAGAAATCCTGATGAAGAGCTATGAAAATTCAAGCACTTACTTTGAGAAAACAAAACAAAATAGCAATACTTTATCCTAAACGCTCAAAGCAATCAACGTGCACTTTCAAGTAGACACTCCACTACTGTTGTTGTACAACTACCTGGAGTCGCTGCACGCTCACTCTACTCCTTCCCCCCAAACCTCTATGTGCGCAATCTCTCCGACTGCGTCATCTCTCCTGGCTTTACCTTATTATAAAATTATTTCAAATTAAAAATTGTTTGTTATCCTCATTATAAGTTAACACTAAACCTATTATAAAAAATTTTTTGAATCTTATGATTATTATAAATTAAGATTGTTGCATTATAAAATTATTTTTTAAAACATTTTATGATTTTTAATAAATTAAGATCCTTAAATTACAAAATTACTTTAAATTAAAATAATTTGAGTTAAAATCTCGTAATTATTATAAATTAAAATTCTCACATTATAAAATAATTTTAAATTAAGAATCTTTTGTTATCCTCATTTAAAAGTATCATTATGGGATAAAACAAAAACTTATGATTATTACAAATTAAGATTCTTTGATTATAAAATTGTTTTAAAACTTTTTTTAAGTTATTTTTTATAATTTAATACCCTTAAATTATAAAATTATTTTAAATGAAAAATATTTTTTTGTTATAAATTTAAAACATTAGAGTTATAATAAATTAAACAGCTTATGATTATTATAAATTAAGATACTTACATTATAAACTTAATTTATTTTTATTTTTTATGCCGAGTTCTAAAACATTGCAGTTATTATAAATTAGAATCTTATGAGTATGATAAATTAAGATCCTTACAATATAGTTTTTCTTAAATTAAAATTTTAAATCATTTCCGTTACCTTATTTAAAATGTTACAGTTAATATAAATAAAAAATATTATATTTATTATAAATTAAAATTATTGTTATTATTATAAATTAAAGTCCTTAAATTATAAAAATCATAAAATTAAATTAATTCCTTATAAGTTTGAAAGATTAGAGTTACCAAAAATTAAAAATCGCATGACTATTATAAATTATGTTTCTCGCATTATAAAATTACTTTAAATTAACAATCTTTTGTTGTTCTCATTATAAATTAGAGAATTCTTAATTATTTATTTTTAATTAAAATAGTATTATTATTAAAAATTAAATTTCTTACTTTATAAATAAACTAGCAAGCTACGTCCGCTACGCTGGTCAATTTCTTTTAACGAACCTTTAATCAAACAAAATATTGACATTTCATAAATAACTTTTATATTTTAACAGAATAATAAAGCTAACTATAATTTGTGACTCGCGCTATAGCCAATATACACGTCCGGACACGTCGCCCTTATCATTATCTTTTTACGCATAAAGGTTTCGCTATGGTACTCTATTGGAAAATTTGGTAATTTTTGAAATTCAATATTTGAAAAACGGCATAACCATTAGATTTGAAATTTATATCAAGAAAAATACAATTTTTTACCTTTCAAACGCAGTTTGTCTAACAATTTTCTGACAAATACTTTTTGAGCTATCATTCTTTTTCAGTAACTTCAAATGTTTCATTTTCCGAGATTAATCTGGTGCAACAATTAGCGAAAAACCCAGTCGTCAGCAACGCATAGTTTTTTATTAAAGAGGCTGTTGGAGCAGGGATTGTCACCACCAATTTGCCATCATCACTTTTGAAATCGGTTCCGCGGTTCCAGAGATTCCATAGAAATTGTAATTTAGAATGACTTCAGAACGCTTTTCGCTCATTTCACCCATTTAAATTTCGATTTTTTTTTTAAATTTATTCTTAGAGAGCATTTACATCTTATAAGTAACTACAATGCTAAATTTCAAATTTCTTGCACCTTCAGTATAAAAAAGTCGCAATTTTCGAACATTTTTCGATCCTGCACCCCATTGATGTTAGTGGCACAGACATAAAATATAGCCTATGTTGGAGTAGGGATTGTCCCCATCAATTTGCCACCATTACTTTTGAAATCGGTTCTGTAGTTCCAGAGATTTCATAGAAATTGTAATTTAGACTGTTTTTAGAACGCTTTTCGCTCATTTCACCCTTTTAAATTTCAATTTCTTTTTTATTTTGTTCTTAGAGAGCACTTACATCTTATAAGTAACTACAATGACAAATTTCAAATTTCTAGCTCCTTCAGTATAAAAAATATAAATAAAACTGCCCAGTTAAACTGAGGGCATTGAGTTCACAGGCTATTCACACTAATTGTATATTATACTCTTATTTCAAAGAATTTGAAATAAGCCCATCGAAAAATAAAGAAATAAACAATATATTAAGGGGGGGGGGTCATCCCCCGTTACCCCCCCCCCATAGTTAACTAATAAACCCCTTAATCAGGTAAATCTCTAATTACAATGAATATATATACAAAATTTGAAGAAAATCGGATAATTCTGCATGAAAAACCCATTTATATAAATTAAGGGGGGATTAGCCCCCCCCCGTTCCCCCCTTTATACTTAACCAATCAATCCCGAAAACTAATCAGGGAAGTGTCTTAACACAGTGAACCTATAAACAAAATTTGATGGAAAACGGAATAATTCTGCATGAAAAACCCATTTATATAAAATAAGGGGGGATTAGCCCTCCGTACCCCCTTTATACTTAACCAATCAATCCCGAAAACTAATCAGGGATGCGCCTTAACACAGTGAACCTATAAATAAAATTTGAAGGAAATGGGATAATTCTGCATGAAAAACCCATTTATATAAATTAAGGGGAGTATTAGCCCCCCCGTTCCCCCACCTCTTTATACTTAATCAATCAATCCCGAAAACTAATCAGTGAAGCATCTTAACCCAATGAACCTATAAACAAATTTTGAAGCAAATAGAATAATTCTGCATGAAAAACCCATTTATATAAATTAAGGGGGGTATTAGCCCCCCGTCCCCCCCTTTATACTTAATCAGTCAATCCCGAAAACTAATCAGGGAAGCGTCTTAACCCAATGAACCTATAAACAAATTTTGAAGCAAATAGAATAATTCTGCATGAAAAACCCATTTATATAAATTAAGGGGTGACTATCCCCATTCCCCCCCTTTATACTTAACCAATCAATCCCTAAAAACTAATCAGGGAAGCGCCTTAACACAGTGAACCTATAAACAAAATTTGAAGGAAAACGGAATAATTCTGCATGAAAAACCCATTTATATAAAATAAGGGGGTATTAGCCCTCCGTTCCCCCCTTTATACTTAACCAATCAATCCCGAAAACTAATCAGGGATGCGCCTTAACACAGTGAACCTATAAATAAAATTTGAAGGAAATGGGATAATTCTGCATGAAAAACCCATTTATATAAATTAAGGGGGGTATTAGCCCCCCGTTCCCCCCTTTATACTTAATCAATCAATCCCGAAAACTAATCAGGGAAGCGTCTTAACCCAATGAACCTATAAACAAATTTTGAAGCAAATAGAATAATTCTGCATGAAAAACCCATTTATATAAATTAAGGGGGTATTAGCCACCCGTTCCCCCCCTTTATACTTAATCAATCAATCCCGAAAACTAATTAGGCAAGCGTCTTAACCCAATGAACCTATAAACAAATTTTGAAGCAAATAGAATAATTCTGCATGAAAAACCCATTTATATAAATTAAGGGGAGGATTATCCCCCCGTTCCCCCCCCCCTTTATACTTAACCAATCAATCCCGAAAACTAATCAGGGAAGCGCCTTAACACAGTGAACCTATAAACAAAATTTTAAGGAAAACGGAATAATTCTGCATGAAAAACCCATTTATATAGAATAAGGGGGGATTATCCCCCCGTTCCCCCCCTTTATACTTAACCAATCAATCCCGAAAAACTAACAGGGAAGCGCCTTAACACAGTGAACCTATAAACAAAATTTGAAGGAAAACGGAATAATTCTGCTTGAAAAACCCATTTATATAAATTAAGGAGGGATTAGCCCCCCGTTCCCTCCTTTATACTTAACTAATCAATCCCGAAAAGTAATCAGGGAAGCGTCTTAACCCAATGAACCTATAAACAAAATTTGAAGGAAAACGGAATAATTCTGCATGAAAAACCCATTTATATAAATTAAGGGGGGGGGGATTAGCCCCCCCCGATCCCCCCCTTTATACTTAACTAATCAATCCCGAAAACTAATCAGGGAAGCGCCTTAACTCAGTGAACCTATAAACAAAATTTGAAGGAAAACGGAATAATTCTGCATGAAAAACCCATTTATATAAATTAAGGGGGGGGGGATTAGCCCCTTGTTCCCCCCCTTTATACTTAACCAATCAATCCCGAAAACTAATCAGGGAAGCGCCTTAACACAGTGAACCTATAAACAAAATTTGAAGGAAAACGGATATTTCTATGAAGAGTTATCGCATTACGTACGTACATACATACATACATACAGAACCGGCTGGCAAGCTCTCAGGGCTTGACAGCCAGTCTGATAGCTAAAAAATCGCAATTTTAGAACGTTTTTTGCTCCTGCACTCCCTGGGGTTAGTGGCACCGACATAAAATATAGCCTATGTTGGAGCAGGGGTTGTCACCATCAATTTGCCACCATCAGTTTTGAAATCGGTTCGGTAGTTCCAGAGATTACCCTCTACAAACAAACAAACAAACAATCTTTACTCCTTTATAATATTAGTATAGATGCATGAAAAACCCATTTATATAAATTAAGGGGGGAATTAGCCCTCCCGATTCCCCCCCCCCTTTATACTTAACTAATCAATCCCGAAAACTAATCAGGGAAGCGCCTTAACTCAGTGAACCTATAAACAAAATTTGAAGGAAAACGGAATAATTCTGCATGAAAAACCCATTTATATAAGTTAAGGGGGTGGGAATTAGCCCCTTGTCCCCCCCCCTTTATACTTAACCAATCAATCCCGAAAACTAATCAGGGAAGCGCCTTAACACAGTGAACCTATAAACAAAATTTGAAGGAAAACGGATATTTCTATGAAGAGTTATCGCATTACGTACGTACATACATACATACATACAGAACCGGCTGGCAAGCTCTCAGGGCTTGACAGCCAGTCTGATAGCTAAAAAATCGCAATTTTAGAACGTTTTTTGCTCCTGCACCCCCTGGGGTTAGTGGCACCGACATAAAATATAGCCTATGTTGGAGCAGGGGTTGTCACCATCAATTTGCCACCATCACTTTTGAAATCGGTTCGGTAGTTCCAGAGATTACCCCCTACAAACAAACAAACAGACAATCTTTACTCCTTTATAATATTAGTATAGATTTAAATAAGAAAATTTAAGATTATTTAAAAATTAAGATCCTTATAGTATAAAATTATTTTAAATTAAGAATCTCTTGCTATCTTTATTAGGAATTATGTATTAAAGTTATGAACTCAAAACCGTATGATTATTAAAAATTAATATCCTTACATTAAAAAGATTTTTTTAATTAAAAAATGGTCTTTATTATAAATTAAAAACATTACAGTTATAATAAATTACGATTATTATTATTATTATTATTATTATTATAAATTAAAATCTTCGATTTTTAAAATTAGTTTTAATTAAAATTATTTAGTTTTAAATTAAAACACTAAAGTTATAAATTAAAAATCTTATGATTATTATATAAATTAATATTCTTAAATTATAAAATTATTTAAAACTGAAAATCTCTTGCTAACATCAATATAATTTTAAAGCATATATTATTTATAAATTAAAATTCTTAGGATTATTATAAATTAACATTCGTACATTATAATTTTTTTAAATATTTTTGTATGCATATAAAGATTAAGCTCTTTATTATTATTATTATTATTATTATTAATTAAAATTAAAGTCCTTAAATTATAAAATTATTTTTAATTAAAAATATTTTGTTTTAAATTAAAACACTAAATTTATTATAAATAAAAAAATTTATGATTTTTATAAATTAAAATTCGTACATTATAAAGTTATTTAAAACTAAAAATCTTCTGTTAACTTTAATATAATTTTAAGGGTGTCCGGGACACAAAAATCTTCAAATTTCTTAAAAATATTTTATTGTTTTAAAAAAATTTCTGTTTTTATCCGTTTACAATGACGTTTAAACCATGTTTCTATCTTAAGTAGAACAGGCTATATTAATTTTTTGTTTTAAAAATCTAGCTTTCAAATAGTGGTTGTCCTGGAAACGTTTTTGTGTTTTTCTGCATGACGGTTTTTTTTTTTTTTTTTTTTTTTTTTTTTTACAAGTTCTCCGTTATAAGTCAAGAACCGTTAAAGATAATAGGTTCCAACTTGGAACATGTCTTTTTCAGTTATTTTACTTTAATTTTGATTCAGCAAATTTGAAAAAAATATTTACTTTTGAAAATATGATTTTTTAAAAATAAATTGTAACCTTTTTTTCAAATGTTTACTTTAAATATTTTAATTTTTTTAAATTAATATTTATAAAAAATGCTGAATCAAAAATAAAGCTTATATCTTTCTGTTTAATTAAATGAAAGAAATTGAAATTTGATGAATAATATTTCGAGTTATAACGATTTTAAATTACCCCACTTTAAAAAAAATTTAATTTAAATTAAAAAAAAAACTTTATGAGAAGTTTTATGATATGATTTTGTTTACAAATTATATGGTTAACCATCGCAAAAAAACTTAAAATTCTAATTCAATAAATAAAAATGTTTTTAAAATGTGTCCCGGACCCCCTTAAAGCATTATATTTTTTATAAATTAAAAATCTTAGCATTGTAAAATTATTTTAAATATTTTTTATGTATAAAAATTAACTTATTTAAATGATGAAATAATTTTAAATTAAAAAACTTTTGTTATAAATTTTAAACTTTTGAGTAATTATAAATTTAAAATATTATAATTATCATAAATTAAGATCCTTACATTATAACTATTTATTTATTATTGTAAATAAAATGCAAATATGCAATAGCTAATTATTATTATTATTATTATTAATTATAAATAAAAGTCCTCAATTTATAAAATTATTTTTAATATAACTTAAAACACTAAAGTTGTTTAAAACTAAAAATCTCTTGTTAATCTTGATATAATTTTTATATATTAAAAATTTTAGGATTATTAAAATTAACATTCTTGCATTATAAAATTATTTTAGATATTTATTTCATATATACAGATTAAGCTATTTAAGTTATGAAATAATTTTAAACTTTTTGTTTTAAATTTTAAACTTTATATTATTTTTAATTTGTAATTACTCTAAAGTTTAAAATTTATAACAAAAAGTTTAAAATTATTTCATAATTTAATGATCTTCATCTTTATATATATATATAAAAAATATTTAAAATGCGTTTATAATACAATAATGTCAATATATAAGTAAACATTAATAATGTGTTAATAATATTAATATTTATAATGTAAGGATCTTATTATATAATAATTATATTATTTTTAGTTTATAATTACTCGACATATCATAAATTAAGTTTCTGTCATTATAATTATTAATTTATTATTTTAATAAAATACGAATATGCGATAGATAATAATAATAATAATAATAATAATAATAATAATAATAATAATAATAATTATTATTATTATTATTATTATTATTATTATTATTATTATAAATTAAAAATAATACAAAGTTTATAAAATTATTTCATAATTTAAAGAGCTTAATCTTTATATATAAAAAATATTTATAATACTTTTATAAAGTAAGAATGTTAATTTTTATGTATAGGTTATAATTATAATAATATGTTAATAATATTAATAATTATATGTAAGGCTCTTAATTTATGATAATTATATTATTTTTCATTTATTTTTACTCTAATTATCATAAATTTAGATCATTTCAATATAATTGTTAATAAATTAATTATTGTTATAATTTTAAGAATTAATTGTTATAATTATTTTCGTCTTTTCAAATTATTAAAAAAAAAACGAATATGTGATAGCTAATTATTATTATTATTATTATTATTATTATTATTATTTGATATCATTTCTTTTAAAACTCATATTTTGAATTTATGAGAGATGTGAATAAATAAATAAGTAAATAAATTTTATCTAGCTTTTCATGTTGAAAATAATATTTGCACCCATTATATACAGATCCATATTTAAAATTCTTATAGCCATAAGGTAAAAGCGCTGCGTCCCAAACTTTTACCCGTTAAGGGTTTTGGTAATGATTACTATTACCATTATTATTATTATTATTATTATTATTTTACTTTTTAGTTTTGAAGACCGTATATTTTCCATATATATTCTATTTTAAATCGTCCGCGAAATTCAAATAACCACACGATGATGTTGATAATAATAGGGATTTATCATCAGCAAGTCTTTTCGAGTGCTTTTCTCCGTTCATGCACTGAATAAACTTGTGGTCTATAGTCTGGTCATTCGACCCATCGATTTTGCGGAGATCGAATCCCACAAAACGGCGCCTGGGAGGCGACGAAAGTCGCGGAAGTAAGGGGGCGAAAACTATCCATCTTTTTGCAGTACAAAGACTGGAGTGACAATACCTCATAACTCTGCTACATTCTAATACAGAATTTATTATATAAAATATTTACAGTAATGTGACTGTTACATGTCTAAAAAACATACATCTGTTATAATACGGAATAATAAAATTAAAATGCTGAAATATCCCTCGCACTTGTCAACCCAAGCAGCCTTAACAAGGAAGAAGGGGGAAAAAATCAACATTTGGTACCCTATTGATTTTTATTGGTTTAAAGGGATACACTACATTTAAATATGGAAAAAATCGATTTTCTGATTTAAAAAAAAAAAAAAAATTATTCTCATTTTTTCTAATTGAGAATAACAATCTAATACAGAATAATAACGTACAGTAATAATAATAATAACAACAGTCAATTGGATAGATTAACAGTTAATTGGAGTTAATTAAACACATAATAGTAATAATAACAGTTAATTTTAATAATAGTCTAATACAGAATTTATACTAAATATTTACAGTAATGTGACTGTTACATGTCTAAAAAAACATACATCTGTCATAATACGGAATAATAAAATCAAAATACTAAAATGTCCCTCGCACTTGTCAACAAAAGCAGCCTTAACAAGGAAGAAGGGGAAAAAAAATCAACATTTGATACCCTATTGATTTTTATTGGTTTAAAGGGATACACTACATTTAAATGCGGAAAAAATCGATTTTCTGATTTTTTTCTTAAACTTATTCTCATTTTTTCTAATTGAGAATGACAATCTAATACAGATTAATAACATACAGAAATAATAATAATAACATCAGTCAAATGGATTAACAGTTAATTGGAGTTAATTAAACACATAATAATAATAATAACAGTTAATTTTAATAATAGTCTAATACAGAATAATAACATACAGTAATATTAATAATAACAACAGTCAAATGGATTAATAGTTAACTGGAGTTAATTAAAATAATAACAATAACAACAGATAATTTTAATAACAGTATAATACAGAATTTATATTAAATAGTTACAGTAATGCATTTACAATGTTACATGTGTAAAGAGCACACAACAGTTATAAAACGAACTAATAAAATAAAAATACTAAAATCTTTCAAGTGATGTCAGATTAAAAAACAATTCATATAAATTTAGGATTCATTATTTTGAAAGGAAAAAAAAACATCATTTAAAAGGCTTAACTTTACAGTTTAATGCATCTCATAGCTCAATGACAGAGTTTTGTTTTGCTATAAGTCTTGTAATAATGAGAATTTTTAAAGGGTGTTTTGCATTTCGTTCAGTAATTATTAAAGAATGAGATCAAAGCTAAAAACAGAAATTCGACTTTGAGATGTTTAAAAGAACTATCAATTAATATATAAAATAAAATCTAAGTAAGATTAATTAATAGTTAATATATACAGTAAAATCTCAGAAAACGGAACTGTATATAACGAATTATTATTGTCTTTAACAAAAAAAATTTCATGACCCTGATGAAAGTAATACAATAACAATTAAACCTGCTAAGAAGGAAGCTTGTCTATAGCGGATTTTTTCTCAGTCCTAGCAATTTCGTTTTTACAGGTTTTAGAGTAGGGTTTTTTTTTTCTTTTTTTTATTATACACTATTTTCTCTGAGCAAAAGCGGACACTTCATTAATGGTTTTATCCAAAATTAATATAAAACATCGTAATATTATCTTTTCTACCATCAATCGTCTAAAGAATGTTAATTAATTGACTATGTTTAAGAATTTCAGTTGCAAAATCAGACACTTCATTCACGATCTAAAATTAATATAAAACATCGCAAAGATAATATATTTTCTGCCATCGTTTATTTTATTATTATTGTAATTGTTATGTATTTTGAATTAAATGAATGAAAGGCGTGCATTTGAATAATATATATATATATATTATATATATATATATATATATATATATATATATATATATATATATATATATATATATTTAAATAAAATGATGAAAGGTTTATATTTTAAATGAAATGAATACAATATGAATGATGGCGATGCGGACAATATTTGGCGATTTGTCACCTGCGCCCGGCTGACATAATACTATAGTTTTTATTAACTTTAGTATATCCACAGGAGGAAAATATATTTATCATTCATCATTCCTGATTCGTTAGATGTCAGTACGATATATACAGTATCCTCCTATGGCAAATTTGTAACTTACAGTATATAGTTAATACAGATTAAACCTCATAAAACTTGTACATTGTTGTATTCAATCTATATATTTAAAACAAAAAGCGCATTCTGTCAAATCTACATGAAAATCTTCTCTTTACGCATGCGTCAACGTTTTTTTTTTTTTTTTTTTTTTTTTTTTTGAAGACTTGTACTTTCAGAAACGGGAAACCTGATTGATTAACCCAACCCTCACCTGTTTAGCCTGAGGGATTGAAAATGGTTGATTGAAAACAGATGAAGCCGTACCATTGTATTGAAAATAGACCTTCTAATATGTTTTTGCTCTGAGGTTGAAAGCTAAAGTTTTTTTTTTTTTAAACTCATGTTTCCACTACTAAATATGCATATTTTTTCGCCAAGTTTTAAAGAGAGTTTGGATGCAGTTATATTTATAACCGATTGAAATGTCAGAGAATTCGGAAGATAAGAACTATTTTTCTATTGCTATGTTAAAGAAGCCGACCGACGCGAAAACAAACAAACAAAGAAAAAAGTGAGAAGAAAACATTTCTTTTACAACTAGATAACACTATTTTTTTACGAAATTTTCACACGGGCTGTAAAACCGTTTTATTTATCCCCAATAAAGATTTCAAAGAGTTCGGACAAAAAGAACTTTTTATTTTAAAACTATGAAAAGACCCTACGTAATAAACCAGAAAATAAGCGCTTTTATCACTAAATATCAATATTTTTTGCGAATTTTTCATTTTAAAATATAATTTCATACAAAATCGAGTTAAAGATATAAAATAATAAAAACTTGATGGTTTTTTTTTTAATTTATTATCATGGGCCAAGGCAACGCCGGACGGGGGTCAGCTAGCAAGCAAAATATTAAGTGAAAAGATGTTCCTTCTTCTTTCTACAATTAAATTATCATGAAGCATTTTAAAAAGAAATGCTGCAAACAGCGTAGGAAGAGGCCAGCTGAGTACGGGGCGTAGAAAAAGAGAGGACTTCGGGTCATCTACCGCAGGTGTCAAAAGTCGCCATTCCCAACAGGATCTGAAGGGTCATTTTCTTGTTCGGGAGAGAGAACTCTATGCACACACACTCTCGCTCTTGCCCGTAATATATGCCGAAACACTTACTTTGAATTTCTTTCTTCTTTTTTCAGTAAGCCCACACCTGACCCGCAGCTATGTTAGAGCAGTCCTCTTTTTTTATGTCAACAAAAGTTTTTTTTTTTTTTTTTTTTTTTTTTTTTTTTTTCCTTGCGTGCATACTCAGGTGTAAACTACAAACTGCACTGATGTAGGGACATTTCATAGCATTCATCAAGTTAAATGGGATGCGAATAGCTGTAATGAAATTCTCCCTTGTATTTGATTTTGATGTTGAAACGGTAAAAGGGTCGGTTCTAAAAGAATAAAAAAAAAAAAAAGAAAGAAAGAAAGAAAGAAAAAGAAAGAAAGAAAAGAGGGTTTTCACATTTCATTCATATTTCGTGCTGCGTTTAAGGGGATATAGCTACCTGCAAACTTTCAGAAAGTGCATTTTTTATTGCATTTTCTGAAAATACAATTAGTATAATATGCTGAAATAATTAGTTTCATTTTTTTTTTTATTATTATTATAAATATATATATATATATATTTATTTTTATTTTTTTTCAGCAAGCCCACACCTGACCCACAGCTATGTTAGAGCAGTCCTCTTTCTTTATGTCAACAAATTTTTTTTTTTCTTTGCCAGCATATTCAGGTGTAAACTACAAACTGCACTGATGTAGGGACATTTCATAGCATTCATCAAGTTAAATGGGATGCGAATAGCTGTAATGAAATTCTCCCTTGTATTTGATTTTGATGTTAAAACGGTAAAAGGGTCGGTTCTAAAAAGGGAAAAAATAAAAAGAAAACATGCTTTTTCACTAGCGGTGTTTGAGATATGTGGTAAGAAATGCAGGTGGTCCTCGAATTTTTTACATTTCGCAATTTCGTGCATATTTCGTACTGTGTTTATGGGGATATACCTACCTGCAAATTTTAAAAAAATGCATTTTTTATAGCATTTTCTGGAAATACAATTAGTATAATATGCTGAAACACTTACTTTGAATTTTATTTAATTATTTATTTTTTTCAGCAAGCCCACACCTGAACCGCAGCTATATGTTAGAGCAGTCCTCTTTTTTATGTCAACAAAGGGTTTTTTTTTTTTTTTTTTTTTTTTTGCCTACATACTCAGGTGTAAACTACTAACTGCACTGATGTAGGGACATTTCATAGCATTCATCAAGTCAAATGGGATGCGAATAGCTGTAAAGAAATTCTTCCTTGTATTTTATTTTGATGTTGAAACGGTAAAAGGGTCGGTCGATTCTTAAAAAAGAAAGAAAGAAAAGAAACGAAAAGAAAAAAGAAAAAAATAGAAAAAAAGAAAACAGTGTTCAAGAGATCTCATAAAAAAATGCGGGTAGTCCCTGACTTTTTTTACATTTCGAATTTTCGTACCTATTTCGTACTGTGTTTAAAATTTTTATTTTTATGAGTACCGCAGGGGATCCAACCTATACTTCCCGAGTTACAGAGCATAGGCGAAAACTAATTTTTAGGTTCGTAATTATATAAATACGCAGCACTATAGTCGTCGTGTCGTCTGGTCCGTCCTTCTGTCCGCATATAACAGCGCCAAAACTACCCAACCGAATGGTTTGAAATTTAATGTATAGAATCGTTGCAGAAATTTGTTGAGTCATTTCAAATTTTATGAAAATTGAATCAAAACTTAAAAAAGATACTAATAAAAGTTTTCTTCATTCTGTTAAATCCTATCATACGTAATGAATTCAATGATATCCCTAATAGGTAATGATTCTAGGTTGCCATGATGATTACGTCCTATTTAAGATGGAGTAATATTATTTCCATATTACTCCGTTTAAAAATCGAATTTGTATAGTAAAATTGTTTAATTATAGCATAAAACCATTATCCACAAGAATACAACATCAATCAAGACGATTCGTATTGATCGATGTTGTATTCTTGTGATAATGGTTTTTATCTCGAATGACACCGAAACATGTCAGTGGTTTATTTTTTTTTTTATATGTATATTTTGTGCGACACCTTACTTAAGTAAAAGAAAGTTTTTATGTGTTTATATGCTTGTAACTTGTATTTAATTAACCTAATCCACTTTTCCCTCGATTAGTACGGTTAATTCATCTCGCAATAATTCCTGACTAATCAAAACATATAATCAATGGGAAAACCTACAATAAATATTTCCCTAACCTTTTTCAAATTCCAATATACATAAACAAATGGTATAATAATGTACTACGATATTATTTTTCATGTTTTGATTAAGGTCGTTGGTATGTGAGATCTCCAATTCCCTTCGCTAATGTTAAACGTATGGACGTGCAATGCTTTAGTATTTTTAAAAATATATTTTCCAAAATTCTTCTCTGGAAGTTAATATTTATTTTATTCTGTGTACACTTCTTAAAGGATCTCTCTTGTCTTCTTTAGTTTACAAAATATTTCTGAAAATCTATGCTTAATTTAATATTTTATGTGTTAAAGGTGACGAGCTGTGAGTAACATTTTAACACCTCACAAAATTAAATATACATTTAAGAAATATTTTGACAACTAAAAAAAACGAGAGAGAGATTCTTTAAGAAGAATACACAGGGAAAAGATTATAAAATTGTTAATTTGCTGATGTTATTATATTATAATTATAATATATTATTATTATTATTATTATTATTATTATTATTATAAAAATTATTTATATTATTATATTATAATTATAATATATTATTATTATTATTATTATTATTATAAAAATTATTTATATTATATATATATATATATATATATATATATATATATATATATATATATATAATTTTTATTTTTTTTTTAATAAATATATATATTTTTATTTATCTTACACCAGTGGACCCGTGCGAAAATTGCGCACT
This sequence comes from Maratus michaelseni, assembly GCA_963931845.1. Lineage (NCBI taxonomy): Eukaryota > Metazoa > Arthropoda > Arachnida > Araneae > Salticidae > Maratus > Maratus michaelseni. Next base: position 276,327,661 of record OZ007597.1, read on the forward strand.
GTAGTCTAATATTTTTTTAGCCGTATCTAATATTTTTTAGATGCAGGTTTAATTTTCTAAAGGAAAATTAACGACTAAAAATATCTGAAAACAACATTAGTCAAGTCAGAACATCATCAAATTTATTCAATGAAAATTACACTAAAAACTGATAGCAGATAGGAAAGGCAAAAAGAAATTATCAATCGTAGTTTAATGCATTAGAGAATGACATCATTTGTTTTGAAAAATAAAAGAAATAAAAAACACGGGACAAAGAAAAATAAATTTACCATTTGAATTTCAATTTTGAAATAAACCCGTGCAGCAACAATGTCCCCACTTCATTTTTACTGTACTATTTATTTTTTATAATCATTGTTGAGCATGATATAATGCGGTATTTTATGTTTGTGGCAACGCTGATTGGAGAAAACTTTTAATCTCATTTATGAAAACAATGTCGATTTCATTTTTAATTAACTGCAATTTTTAATCAAAAACCCCGTTTCAGCGAAAGGTAAGTGTACTATGTCAGGAGCCTGTTCGAAATCTTTTAATATGGTATCTCATTTATCATTCTGCGTTTTGTATTTGCTTAGAAAAAGAGATGCTGACAACAGAGATAATATACAGGATTATATTATTATATTATTTTTTTATATTATGTAATAAAAATCTATAATAATGCATTATTTATATTATATATGTAATAATAGTAATATATAATATATTATAATAATAATTTTATGTATACTAATAATATATTATAAAATATATAATATTATATTGTATTTTTATATTATATAATAACAATTATAATAATGTAGTATTTATATTATATATAATAATAATAAACAATAATATTTAATAGTAATAATTATATATACACACTAATAATATATCATAAAATAAATAATAACATATTATATAATAATCTATTTATATAATTTAATATAAAAATATATATTTATAAAAATTATTATTATTTGTTATTATATTACAGAAATGAATAAAAAATTTTAATTCACTAATTTTAAAAAATAAGAATGCAGTCCACGCCCATACGTTTAACATTAGCGAGGTGAAATTTGATATCTCACTGACTAACACCCTTAACAATTACATATTACAGATTTATTTGAAACTTTCTGAATAAAATTAATCTATGAAATTCCATTAACACCAACTTCTGAGCTAATTTCATAAGTGACAAGTAAGAACCATTAAAAATTTTATTTTATGTTTAATTTTGAGTAATAAAGACATATTCTCAATTCGTCGCATTTCTTGTTGGATTTTTGTTTTGCATTTATAACAGTTCGGCTACGTTTGATTGGCGAAAACGGGATCATTCATTACGTGAAATCGTAATGCTCACGAAGTCGAAATTTTTCAGGCGTTAATCAAGGAAACGTCTAAAAAAAAAAGAAATACTGCACTAACTCTTAAATCGTATGAAATGATAGAAACCTGTATTTAGTTACCCTATACTACGAAAATATAAATATTTCACTAAAAGACTTTTTCAGACTGTCGCGAAATAGAAATATCTTCCCCACGTGCCTATGCTCTTCAAGGTAAAACCTGTTTTACAGGCGACTGACTGCTGGCATACACCTCGGTAATTTCTGTTTGAAAGTTTAGTTTCAAACTTTCTGTTTCGGATTTATCACATTGGGAATTTATAGAACTCCAAGCAAAAGATTAAAAATCTCGTAGTTATTCATTTAACGAGGAAATTGGGATATCGGTACGACAACATTTCATGATATCATCAAGAATTTAATTCAACATCTCATGATATCATCAAGAATTTCTCAATAATTTAACTTTTTAATAAAACCTTTCAAAAGAAAATTTAAAGTAGTTATTTATTAATTAGTTTTTTTTTTCGTTTAAAAAGCCTTTTCTTTCGAACTGTAACTAATTTTAAACCTTTGGGAATTTATAGAACTCCAAGCAAAATATTAAAAATCTCTTAGTTATTCATTTAATGATGAAATTGGGATATCGGTATGATTCCATCTTTTTATATCATCAAGAATTTCTCTATAATTCAAACTTTTAATAAAACCTTTCAAAAGAAAACTTTAAAGTAGTTATTTATTAATTAGTTATTAATTTTTTCTTTAAAAAGTACTTTTCTTTCGCATTGCTACCTTTGGGAATTTATAGAATTCCAAGTAAAAAATTGAAAACCTTGTAGTTATTTGCTTAAGGAAAATGGGATATCGGTATGACAACATCTTATGATATCATCAAGAATTTCTCTATAATTCAACCTTTCAATAAAATCTTTCAAAAGAAAAATTTAAAGTAGTTATTTATTAATTAGTTATTAATTTTTTCGTTAAAAAATACTTTTCTTTCGCATTGTTACCTTTGGGAATTTATAGAATTCTAAGTAAAAAAAAAATGAAAATCTCGTAGTTATTCATTTAACGATGAAATTGGGATATCGGTATGACAACATCTTATGATATCATCAAGAATTTCTGTATAATTCGACCTTTTAGTAAAATCTTTCAAAAGAAAAATTAAAATAGTTATTAATTTTTTCGTTTAAAAAGTATTTTCTTTCGCATTGCTACCTTTGCGAATTTTTAGAATTCCAAGCAAAAACTTGAAAATCTCGTAGTTATTTGTTTGACGATGAAATCGAGATATCGGCATGACATCATCTTATGATATCATCAAGAATTTCTCTATAATTCAACCCTTCAATAAAATCTGTCAAAATAAAAATTTAAAGCAGTTATTAATTAGTTATTAATTTTTTCGTTCAAAAAGTCTTTTCTTTCGCATTGTTACCTTTGGGAATTTATAGAACTCCAAGCAAGAAATTGAAAGTCTCTTAGTTATTCATTTAACGATGAAACTGGGATATCGGTATGACAGCATCTTATATTATCAAGAATTTCTCTATAATTCAACCTTTCAATAAAATCTTTCAAAAGAAAATTTTAAAGTAGTTATTTATTAATTAGTTATCTATTTTTTCGTTAAAAAAGTGTTTTCTTTCGCATTGTTACCTTTGGGAATTTATAGAACTCCAAGCAAAAAAATTAAAAATCTCGTAGTTATTCATTTAACGATGAAATTGTGATATTGGTATGACAACATCTTATGATATCGTCAAGAATTTCTCTATAATTTGACCTTTCAATAGAATCTTTCAAAAGAAAAATTTAAAATAGTTATTAATTAGTTTTAATTTTTTCGTTTAAAATTTTCTTTCGGATTGTTACTTTTGGGAATTTATAGAATCCCAAGCAAAAAATTGTAAATCTCTTAGTTATTCATTTAACGATGAAATTGGGATATCGGTATGATAATATCTGATGATATCATCAAGAATTTCTTTTTAATTCAACCTTTCAATAAAATATTTCAAAAGAAAAATTTAAAGTAGTCATTTATTAATTAGTTATCAATTTTTTCGTTAAAAAAAAACTTTTCTTTCGCATTGCTACCTTTGGGAATTTATAGAACTCCAAGCAAAAAATTGTAAATCTTGCAGTTATTCATTTAACGATGAAATTGGGATATCGGTATGACAACATATTATGATATCATCAAGAATTTCTTTATAATTCAACCTTTCAATAAAATATTTAGAAATTTAAAGTAGTTATTTATTAATTAGTTATTAATTTTTTTCGTTAAAAAAGTCTTTTTCTTCGCATTGCTACCTTTGGGAATTTATAGAATTCCAAGCAAAAAATTGTAAATCTCTTAGTTATTTGTTTATAGATGAAATTGAGATATTAATATGACGAAATTTTATTATATCGATAAGAATTTTACTGTAATTCAAACTTTCAATAAAATCGTACATAAGAAAAATTTAAAGTCGTTATTAATTAATTAATGATTATTTTTCCGTTAAAAATAAATTTTGTTCTTATTGTTTTATTTTGTTCTTTTGTTCTTTTGTTTCTTTATTTGTTCTTTTGTTACCTTTGGAAATTTATAGAACTTCATTCAAAAAATTGTAAATATCTTAGTTTTTTACTTTAATTATGAAATTTAGATATCGATATGACAGCATTTTGTATGATATATTATTCTCCGGGCTATTGCAGTAGTTAATACATTATCGGAATAACTAAACAAAAATAGAGGAGTCAGATTACAATCCTGTACAAACAAAACCTACAAGATTTTTTTAATCCTTATTTATTAAAAAATAATTGTTTTTTCTGTTAAAAAAGATTTTTCTTTTACATTCTTTCCTTCGTGAATTTATAGAACTCCGAGCAAGAAATTTTAAATTTCTTTAGTCATTTGTTTAACTATGATATTGAGATATCGACATGACAACATTTTATATGATATATTATTCACCAGTCTATTGCAGTACTTAATACAATACCACAGTGAAAAACAATAAGAAAAATGTCAGTTTACGATTGTGTATAAACAAAACCAACAAGAATGTGATTGAAATTAAAATTTTCTGTTTTCTAAATATTGAAATTGAAGATTTCTAAAAACTTACTTAAACTTTAAAAATAGTTATTATTTATTAAATAATGATTAATTTTGTAGTTAAAAAAAATTACATTTCGTTCGATTTGTTACGTTTGGGAATTTATAGAACTCGAAACAAAGAACAGTAAATCTCTTAATTATTTGTTTAACTATAAAATTGAGATATCAATATGACAATTTTTATATGATGTATTATTCATCAGGCTATTACAGCGGTTAATACAATACCACAATAAATAAACAAAAGAGAAGCATCCGATTACGATCCTGTACATATAAAACCAACAAGAAAGTTGTTTTTAATTCAAATTTTTCATTGCCCAAATACTGAAATTCAAGCTTCTAAAAAATTACATAAAAGTTATTAAAAGTCATTATTTATTAAATAATGATTAATTTTTTCGTTAAAAGGGGCTTTTCTTTAGCATTGTTATACCTTTTGGAATTTATAGAACTCCAAACAAATATATGTTTAACTATGAAATTGAGATATCGGTATGACAACATTTTATATGATATATTATTCTACAGTAATTAATACAATACAACAATAAAGACACAAAAAAAAAGGAAGAGTGTCAAATAACCATCTTGTACAATCAAAACAAACAATGTGGTTTTAATTAAAATTTTTAGTTTCCTAAATATTGACATTCAACGTTTCTAAACAACTTATTTAAAAGTTTTAAAAAGTCATTATTTACGAAATAATGATTAATTTTTTAGTTAAAAAAGACTTTCCTTTTGCATTGTTACCTTTGGGAATTTATAGAATTCGAAACAGAAAAATGTAAATTTTTTAGTTATTTGTTTAACTATGAAATTGAGATATCGTTATAACAGCATTATATATGATGTATTATTATCCGTTCAATCGCAGCAGTTACTACTATATCAGAATAAAGAAACAAAAAGAGAGGCGTCAGTTTATGATCCTGTACTAACAAAACCAACAAGATTTTTATAAATCATTATTAAGAAATAATTTTTTCACTAAAAAAAAAAACTTTTCTTCTACATTTTTTACCTTTGTGGATTTATAGAACTCCAAACAAAAAATTATAAATCTCTTAGTTATCTGTTTAACTATGAAATTGAGATATCGATATGACAACATTTTATATGATATATTATTCTCCAGGCTATCGCAGCAGTTAATACAATACCACAATAAAAAAAACAAAAAGATAGGCGTCAGTTTACGATCCTATACAAACAAAACCAACAAGAGTGGGGTTGAAATTCAAATTTTTCTTTTCATAAATACGAAATTTCAAGGTTTCTAAAAAACTTACTTCAAATGAAAAGAAAAAGAAAACATTATTAATTGAATAATGATTAATTTTTTAGTTAAATTAGACTCTTTTGTTCCGAATTGCTATCGTATAGAATTTAAAGAGCAACACAAAGCTAAATCTTTATAAATATTTATTCAACTACTAAGTTTAGATACAGTTTTGACATGATATTATCCTTCAAGCTACCACAGATAATATAATATCTACGGCATGCAGTAATAAATAAGCAAAAGAAAGATGTCAGATTACGATTTTGTACAAATAAAACTAATAATGATTTTCAAAAAATAATTATTTATTAAAAAAATTTAAACAAAATTAACTGATTTATTAAAACAAAATTAACTGATTGAAATTTCCATAAAATCTTACATACAAAAATTTTCATTAATAATTAACTAACAGATATTTTTCGTTATAAAAAATTCTTTCGCATTGTTACCTTATGAAATTTATATAAATCCTAAAAAAGTTATCTTGAAATAAAAAGTTGAGATATCGGTATGTTAACATCCTTCAGGCTATCGCCTCAGTTAATATATAATACCGCAATAAATTATCAAAGAAATAGGCGTCAGATTACGATCTTCAACAAACAGAACCAGTTGACTGAAATTCAAACTTTCCATAAAATCTTACATAAAAAAATTCACTAATAATTAACTAATGGATATTTTTTTCGTTAAAAAATTACTTCTTTCGCATTGTTACCTTATGGAATTTATATAAGTCCTAAAAAATATTCTCTTGAACTACGAAATTGAGATATCAGTATGATAACATCCTTCATACTATCGCTGCAGTTAACATACCGCAATAAAAAATCGGAGAAAGAGACGTCAGATTACGTTCTTGAACAAACAAAACCAACTGAATAAAATTCAAATTTTCCATAAAATCTTACATGAAAAAATTCACTGATTGATAATTAGGATATTTTTTGTTATAAAAGATTCTTTCACATTGTTAAATTATGGAATTTATATAAGTCCTAAAAAAGTTCTCTTGAACTACGAAATTGAGATATCGGTATGCTAACATCCTTCAAGACTATCGTTACAGTTAACATAATACCGCAATAAATAAAGAAAGATGCGCCAGATTACGATCCTGTACAAACAAAAACAACTGATTGAAATTTGAACTTTCCATAAAATCTTAGATTAAAGAAAAAAAAATCATTAATAATTAACTAATGGGTAATTTTGCCGTTAATAAAAAGACTTCTTTCGCATTGTTACCTTATGGAACTTGTATAAGTCCAAAAAAAAGTTCTCTTGAACTACGAAATTGAGACATATGTATGCTAACATCATTCAGGCTATCGTTGCAGTTAACATAATTCCGCGATAAAAGAGAGGCGTCAGATTACGATCATGAACCAACAAAATCAAATGACTGAAATTCAAACTTTTCATAAAATCTTGCATTAAAAAAAAATCATTAATAATTAACTAATGGATAATTTTAATGTTAATAAAATGACTTCTTTCGCATTGTTACCTTATGGTATTTATATAAGTCCAAAAAACAGTCGCAAATGTCTCTTGAATTACGAAATTTAGATATCGGTATGCTAGCATCCTTCAGGCTATCGTTGTAGTTAACATAATTCCGCGATAAAAGAGAGACGTCAGATTACGATCCTGAACAAACAAAACCAACTGATTAAATTCAAACTTTCCATAAATTCTTACATTAAAAAAAAATCAATAATTAACTAATGGGTAGTTTTACCGTTAATAAAAAGACTTCTTTCGCATTGTTACCTTATGGTATTTACATAAGCCCTAAAAAGTCGTTTATCTTTTAAAAAGTCTCAAATGTCTCTTGAATTACGAAATTGAGAGATATCGGTATGCTAACATCCTTCAGGCTATCGCTGGCAGTCAACATAATACCGCAATAAACAAACAAAAAGAGAGGCGTCAGATTACGATCCTGAACAAACAAAAGCAACACAAGAGTCTGATTGAAATTCAAATTTTCCGCTCATTCCAATTATGCCATCGGAATGCCGCGCGTTACTTAATCGTCCGCAAAACGAAACAAAAACAGCGGAGAGAGAGGCATTTGTGTCACCGGAACGGAAAATGCCGAAACTGTTCTTGCGGTGTTGTTTCTCCGATGGTCGTTGTTCCGTCCGTGACGTCAACGAATTCCTTCTCCGTTAAAGAAGCACAAATTAAATTGAGGTCCGTGGCCAATACAGCTTCCTATAACTTCGTTATTTGAGATGTTTTTTTAGGTAGATTTCGTAAGAAATACTACCTATTACATTCTCCCCTAAGTTGGAATTTTTGAAAATATTTGCAGATCTACGCCGATCGTGACTCCCAGAACCCAAAACCACCCCCCAGTTCAAAACTTTATCTGTCTATCTATCTATCTATCTATGTCACTTTTTTATGGACACGATAACTTGAAAAATTCTGCACAAATCTCTTCCAAACTGATACTTAAAATCAAGGGGCATAAGATCTCGGTCAAGCTCGTTAATGGGCAAAATCAAAACAGGAGGGGAGGGGGGAATGGGAGGCTTTTTGTGAAAACAGAAAAAACCCATAATTTCTTAATTATGATACGTATCGAATCCGTTTAAAATTATTATTACTTCTAGGAAAAGGGCCGAAAATTTATGTATGACAGATTTTTGATTTCATAAAAATGCCCCCAAGGGGGGTGGGGGGGGGAATAGGGGTTTCAGAAGAAAAAAATTCATAACTTCGTCCATTCCCAAGATATCAAATCCGCTTGAATTTATTATAAATCCTCTTAATATTATCTAAAACTTTTATATTGACAAGTTTTTTATAGAACCAACCCTTACAGCAAAAAAATGCCTGCCGGCTCCGCTTGCAAACAAGTGAGCGGTTCAAACTATCGCATCATGGCAAAAAGGTCATTTCTTCCGCAATTCCCAACAAACAGGCGCCCCACGGTCTGCGTCTTCGAAATCTACCTGTGCCTGTAGGCCGCGCCGTCAGGGATTTTTTTTTTAATTAAGAATTGATCGTCAGAAAGAAAATTAAAATGATGCCAGCTCCTTTAGGGACGTGCACAGAGGGGAAGTGGTACAGTTGTACCTGGTCCAAAACTGATAAAGGCCTATGAGAGGCCGATTACTTACCAAGTACATGTAAGTACAGGGAATACAGGGCCCATAAATATAATATGTAGAGAGAGGGACCGTCCAATATTTGTACCGGGCCTCACAATTTCTCCACATGCCCCTGATCGCCGTTATGGGAGGAGGGGATTCAGTTGTATTTGATTCTAAACTGATAAGGGACCCACGAGAGGTCGATTTCGTTATTTGATTAAAAACATTTTGAGTTACAACTTTATGCATACGTAAAGTTGTTTGTGTTATTAAACGAGTTGGAAATTGTACGTCAAACGTGACAAATGAGGTGCGTTCGTGCTGTAATTAGTTTTTATAAATATTCAGATCTTGATGCAATAGCTGTTGCACTCTGCATAAATGCATTATTATAAAATGTATTTTATATGCAGATTTTCATAGTATAGATATTCATTTTATTTTATGAAATTAAGTTTCAATTACACTTTTACGAACAATCCATTGCAATTATGTTACATTATAATTATACTATACGCCAAATATCCGAAACAAGACAATGCAAAAAAAAATCATCGTTATTATTTCACTGAAAACTAGTCGTTGGAGGCCACCGTAATACTTACCCATCATGGATATGCATAACATAAAACATGAAAATAAAACAAGTGTAAACTACTTATAAAATGCGTTGCAATTCGGATAAAATCGTGGCTTGATGACGTCCTAAACTTTAAAGGCTCTATTACTAAATGGCGTAAAAGAAACATCCTTATACCTCCAAAAATTATAATCCTATTAACTGATGGTTTATTGCGTCGGATGAAGCGTCTCATTTCCAATTAAAATAGATCTTTGAATTGAAATTTGGACGAAATACAGGGTCATGAAAAATCGAAGAGTGTGGAAAATAGGATTACGAATTTCTCAGAAACTCATTATCTGATCGATTTCATTCTTGATGCAAAATTTATGTTTTTTTATTGTCTTTTATAGTCTCTCCTTAAAATAAACAATTTCGAAAAATTTTATAGACCTTTTATCAGAACGAATATTTAGAGATTCCGAAAACAATAGTTCCGGATCATCGAGGTTACTGAAATTCAATAAGCTTCTTCCCATTATTACATACTAAGTACATACCAAATTGCAAGTCTCTATCTCAATTTGTTCCGGATATAGAGCGTTTACAAACATACAGACACGCAGACGGACGGCATTTTTTTTTTTTTTTCTAAAAATATGTTTTTCGGAATTTCCAGTGTCTGAAACGTGTAAATCCATCAAATTTTTTTTTCGATTTTTAAAACGATTACAAGACTTACCTTATACTACGTATGATGGGTAAGTAAAACAAATTATATCGTCTGCTATTATGATAGGATTCATTTCCGTAATAAAATAAGTACATTTTAAGTTGGCAACATTTTATCTTTCGCTGGCATTGACTGAAAATTCCAAAGCCCAGCTTTGAAAATTTCAGTACTTGAAGTCCATATTTAGACTCTTTTTCCATTTAATATCTATTTCTCCGCAAACATCTATCCAAAAAACTGTCAGTAGATTATAGGATTCCTATAATTAAACAATTTTAGCATACAAATTTGTTTTTTTAAACTTAGTAAACGGAAATAATAGGACTCCCTCTTAAATAGGACCGTCATCACCATGGCAACCTAGAATCATTACCTATCATGGGATAACATTGAATTAATTACTTATGATAGGATTTAATAGAATGAAGAAAACTTTTATTAATATATTTTTAATTTTTCTTTCGATTTTCATAAAATTTGAAATGACTCGACAAAATTCTGCAACGATTATAGATATTATATATCAAACCATTCGGTTGGGTCCTTTTTGCGCTGTTATATGCGAACAGATGGACGGACCAGACGACTACTATAGGTGCTATGTATTAACGCACCTAAAAACGTTTGAGTTGTACTTGACGAATATGGAATAATATGTCTCGCCATGTTTTTAAATCAGAAGATATGAGGTGAGGCAATGCCGACAATTATTTATGGACAACCTCTATTAAATTGAAGGCACGCTTTGTCCATAAGTTAACACTTGTAAATGGGAGATAGTAAACTTATTCTTCAAGAGATTTTGTTTGTTGTCCAGGGTTTCGTGGCTAGAATGAAGCCGTAATCGAAAAATAGGAAATACAGGGTGTCCATAAATGACTGTCCCGGTTTCCTTACCTGATAAATTCTGATTTAAGAATAGGACAAAAATATTACTAAATATTCGTAATTTACAACTCACAAAGTTTTTTTTAATAACACAATTTAAGTTACATATGGGTAAATTGGCAACTCAAAACGCTATTAATCGAATAACGGTTATAATCACTTAATAATTAATATTAAAATTTTATCAAGTTTATCAAAGAATTATTAATTAATTATGTAATATCTTATCTACCTAGCTTTGTACTAAAAATTTATTAAGAGCTTTTTGATAAATTTGATAAAATTTTAATACTAATTATTATTTGTCTAATAGCGTTTTGAGTTACAACTTTGCCCATATGTAACTTTGTTTGTGTTATTAAAATAATAATAATAAAAAAAAAATACATCAAAATTTTATTTTTAAACTTATTTACATTTCGGGTGTCACGTTTTGGGGTATAACTCGAGTAATTATGCGAATTTTTTAATGCATTGTTTTATAAAGCTCAGAAAAAATTTCCCTTTAATATATATTTTTTGAAAAAATCGAATTTTTAAAAGTTTAAAAGTTCTATGACCTCTTAAGGAGATAATTTTTAAAAACGCACATCGTCGGCATCTCACGACTACTTTTTGATGATGAAAACTGTATTTCTAATAATTATATTTGGTACTGAGTAACCGCGCTTTTAAGTTTTCAGATTAACATGGGATTTAGAGATAGGGAAATTTCACTGAAGCGTCTTTAAGACGTTTGGGGGGTGCTGATCCGAATGCTTTTAAATGGCCTCTCGTGCATTATTAACATTTATTATTATTATTGAATATATTCCACTGTAAAAAGGTATACTATAATGTTGTATGCAATTATGTTATAAAATTGAATTTGGTAATGATAAAATTTTTTAAATGCATTACAAACTCTTACATCTATAATATCATTAAATACAGCATTTTTAGTTAATTTGCAATAACAACAAAAAAGGGCACTTTAAAAAAAAAGAGAGAGGGGGGGGGCTATATGGATTTCTGTTACCACAATTCACTACAGAAACTCTAGATGATAAACATTTTTCAATGTTACAACAACATGAAAATGTTTTATAATATTGATTAGGGCCCGATTATCCAAAAGGCACGTGAAGCACATGCTTCCCGTCTAAAATTTAAAAGGGCCCCCAAAATAACTGTGAAGAGGGCCCTCTAATTCCCGTTTTTATTTTTATTTATTTTTTTACATTGTATTTTTTATTTTTTTGGAAAAGAAAGTTTGTTTAATCCAAGAAGAAATCCACGTGCTACTTCACAAAACTTATTTAACAGGGAAATATAAAAGTAATCCGCAGAATATTAATTAATCATATAGCATCCTGGTGTGCCTGTTAAAAAACCACCCGGGAAATTGAGCATACAGCTATATGTGCTGACTATATCTGAATCTATATATACAGGGAACATAAAAAAAAGCTGCCTAATGAAATATAGGTGACCTCGGCTAAGCTACTCCCGAGAATAATATAAGTATCACTGGTGAGTTTTCATGAACGAAGAATGAAGAAAACCTTTGCCAATAAAAGGGGACCCCAAAATAATACCGCGATTCCCCTAGGTTCAGAGGTTAATTGGGCCCTGAATTGATTCCACTAATTCACGGCAAATGCTTTAATCAGAGTCCTGCGCCCGAAGAACACTCCGGGAAGAATTATGCAAATTTTAAGGAACCCCAAAGCCCCCAAAACATTAGTGCCTATGGCGTTTTCTGGTACATTTTTATTTAAAGGAGTACAAATTGAGAGATTGCAAAAATGTTGTACGAGTCCCAAATGAATCTTTGAACCAGCGCCCCATCTGGGGTTAGTCAGTTCCTGGCCCCTAATGGCAAATAAATTAAGGCGGCCTTGCATACAGATAATATTTACAATTTAGATCTCTGATTGCTTATCCCGTTTTTTCCACGGGGAAGACATTTGTAGAAAAATTTGTATAATACACAATTTTTGAAGCAATTTTTGTTTTCAAATTTTCCCCTCGATCAAAGGGGAAAAATGCAAATGATAAATACAAGGCCTGATTATCACAGGGGCTCGCGCCTCAATTCTCCAGTTATCGAAGTTCCCAAAATGCATTTTGTGTAGTCTTTGAAAAATACACGTTAAAGAAAATTTCTGTTTACAGTTGACATTAAAACAATATTTCACTTATTGATCATCACTGAGCACTGTTTGCAATTGAGTTTAAAAGAAATTGTCAAATTTCTGAAAGTTGACTATTACGTTAAACATGATTGTGCAACTAACTTAAGTCATTAGGATTCTAATTAGCATCGCTAAAATAAAAGAATGAATTATTTTAAAGATAAAACAATGGTGTAAAATTTTAACTGCCCGTAAGATTGTATGTTATGTTTGTGATGTATTAATTTTATAACTCGAGATTATTTTGGGAAGGATGCCTTCAAATAGTATCTGAGCCCCGGGCACCACATAGAGTTGATCGGACTCAGGATAAATATGCTACATATTTCAAATACTTGATGATTTGAAATATGTAATGATACAGATACATATTGGTCATAAGGATTTCGAAAAAAAATTACGCAGTCAGAGGATTAAGAAGTACGTTTTAAAGGTTGTTCTCTACAAGCATGAAAGTGGGAAATAGGAAAAAAAGATGGAAATTTTTTTCCATTTATACAACGAGCCGATGTCTTATAATTTAGACACATTTTAACAGTTATTTATGTAATAAAATGAAATATAACTGCACGTATGTTTGTTATTTTCTTTTAGTAACTTAAAAAGTATTGAAAACAGTAACCAATTTAAACTAACCATAAATGTAGAGGTTTATTGAATCAAAAAAGAAATTTGAAGACTGTTTGCTAAATGTGTAAATTCAAATATATCTGATGAACTTATGTGAAGTACAATGATTAATTTTTCACAAAAAAATATTATTCTGGATGATTTGGCTGTTTAAGATTTTACCCCTTCTTTCAAAAGAGAAAAAAAAATTCTACATGCTAAATATATGCACATCAAATTGATCTTTGTCTCAGAAATGCATCTCCAAAAATGCGTCACTGAAATTATTCAACGGTATTGTATAAATACGACAAAATATTTTCTATTCCAAAGATAACCTTATAGAAACTTTCTTTTCCTTTTAATGTCTAAAATAATTTCACTCTGGAAAGTAATTTTAAACAACTCCTTTTTCACGACTTTCGGATGCTTATAAAATAAGCTCACCTTTGATTTCATGACTCCTTTTGCACAGAAATTCAGAAACATACTCAAATGATTTGAGTAGGCAAATTGTTAGATTATTAAATTTTCTAAATATCCCCTCCCCCCCCTATAAGCTTCCATTATTTTCTTTGCATTTTTGCATCAATCCAGAGAATGCCCCAAATTGTTGAAAAAAATTAGGATATCCAATCCCCCCTATAAGCTTCCAATATTTTCTTTGCATTTTTGCATCAATCCAGAAAATGCCCCAAATTGCTGAAAAAAAATGTGGATATCCCCTCCTCCCTATAAGCTTCCAATATTTTCTTTGCATTTTTGCATCAATCCAGAGAATGTCCCAAATTATTGAAAATAATTAGGATATCCCCTTCCCCCTATAAGCTTCCAATATTTTCTTTGCATTTTTGCATTAATCCAGAGAATGCCCCCAAATTGCTGAAAAAAATGTGGATATCCCCTCCTCCCTATAAGCTTCCAATATTTTCTTTGCATTTTTGCATCAATCCAGAGAATGTCCCAAATTATTGAAAATAATTAGGATATCCCCTCCTCCCTATAAGCTTCCAATATTTTCTTTGCATTTTTGCATTAATCCAGAGAATGCCCCCAAATTGCTGAAAAAAATGTGGATATCCCCTCCTCCCTATAAGCTTCCAATATTTTCTTTGCATTTTTGCATCAATCCAGAAAATGCCCCAAATTGCTGAAAAAAATGTGGATATCCCCTCCCCCCTATAAGCTTCCAATATTTTCTTTGCATTTTTGCATCAATCCAGAGAATGCCCCAAATTGCTGAAAAAAAATGTGGATATCCCCTCCCCCCTATAAGCTTTCAAAATTTTCTTTGCATTTTTGCATCAATCCAGAGAATGTCCCAAATTGCTGAAAAAAGTTAGGATATCCCCTCCCTCCCTATAAGCTTCCAATATTTTCTTTGCATTTTTGCATCAATCCAGAGAATGCCCCCAAATTGCTGAAAAAAATGTGGATATCCCCTACTCCCTATAAGCTTCCAATATTTTCTTTGCATTTTTGCATCAATCCAGAGAATGCCCCAAATTGTTGAAAAAAATTAGGATATCCCCTCCCCCCTATAAGCTTCCAATATTTTCTTTGCATTTTTGCATCAATCCAGAAAATGCCCCAAATTGCTGAAAAAATGTGGATATCCCCTCCTCCCTATAAGCTTCCAATATTTTCTTTGCATTTTTGCATCAATCCAGAGAATGCCCCAAATTGTTGAAAAAAATTAGGATATCCTCTCCCCCCTATAAGCTTCCAATATTTTCTTTGCATTTTTGCATCAATCCAGAAAATGCCCCAAATTGCTGAAAAAATGTGGATATCCCCTCCTCCCTATAAACTTCCAATATTTTCTTTGCATTTTTGCATCAATCCAGAGAATGCCCCAAATTACTGAAAAAAAATGTGGATATCCCCTCCTCAACTATAAGCTTCCAATATTTTCTTTGCATTTTTGCATCAATCCAGAGAATGCCCCAAATTGCTGAAAAAAATGTGGAAATGTATTTAAAGGAGGAACCTATATAGCCAAATGAATGGATATAAAATAAATTCGACATTTTATATCCGGTTACTTTATGAGAAAATGATTCCAGGCATGTCATTTGGAGACCAAACAAGCCCAGTCAAAAACCAGACAAGTAGCAATCCAAAATAGTAGTCCGAATAATATATGTGCTACTGTATATTCAATTTCGCAGACCGAAAATAGACATTCCTCTCTATCTCATCTTTATTCAACAAATTAAGTGGAAACGGAACGCTCTTCAATCGATGTCGAAAATTTAAACATTCTCTTCCGGGGGTATGCACATAAACAATCTCATCCGTAATCTGCAATCATGATTCCTTCTTCTTCTTTTATTTATTTATTTTTTCTTTCCTCTCTATATCCCTCGAAGCCAGACAGGATTCGAGCGCTCTCCCGGCATTTTTGCGCAACAAGGCCCCATTTCGTCTCTGACCAAACCGACAACTTTTTCCGGACCACTTAAAAATCCCCAAATATCCCCTCCGAAAATCCCCATAAAAATAATCAGTCGAAATCGAGAGTCCACCAGATGACATCACGAAGACCCTGTGACGTCACGCGACCTTGAACCCAGAGTCTCGGACACACGGCAGAGCTGGGGCACTCGAGGAATTTCACCTTGCCCCAAGGTCCGGGAAAAAAAAAGATTGGGGGGGGGGGGGCCGCCGCGATCACGTGATGCGCACATCGCAAACTGGCTGAAGACGTCGAGCGACCTGCCAAAAAGATGCAGGTGGAAGAAGTCGAAGGGCTATGTTTTGGCAGAGGTATTTATTTGTTTGCTGCTCCACCAGGTGGCTGAATATCTCTTGAAATGCAATTTCACCTTTACCCGTCAGGTCTATGAACAGAATCTGCCAGGAGGGAATTGAAGAAGTAGAAGAAGAAAAAAAAATGGTTAATGCAAGGCATCAAACGGCGCACGGGCCAACAGCAACTGGGCACTTCTTGAACAGGTTTAATGATAATTAGTTTTTTCTTTCCACTCTTGCAAGGAAATCAGGAAGGAGGAATATCAAAAAATCAATTAATTTGGGAGTGCCGCAAATCGCGAATAGTTCGTAAAACCCCCAGTAGTATATATGAAATGTCCACATATTAATTTTATGGGCACGAGAGCGTACATGCAAAGTATGGCAGTGAAGTTCGATGAATGTGTTCCTAAAGAAAAGATCCTTAGGTAAATAAAGAAAAACACTTTACATTCCTTCGAAGTAATGTTTGTAGCTTGCAATGCACTTTTGACGACTTTTTGAAAATTGCAGGTGAAGTCCTTTTTTTGGTATTGCATAGAAAATCCTCGTCACATGGCTTAGAATGTCAGGATAAGAAAATAAGGCTCGTTTCTGGAGCGGGAACAGGAATGACCATCCCCTAGAACTTAGCTTATGTTTTAGAATATTAGTGCAATCCCGGGGGACAGACACAAATTTACCACCCAGCGGGACAATAGTCAAGAGACCAAGCCCCAGAAAACAATGAGCGGAAGGAAGACCTTCCAGCTGGGCTCCCAAAAAACCCTGAGAGGAAAGCATTCGGTCCCCCGACCACCGAAGAACTTTTATTGAAAAATTATAACCACAGTGTTGGTCATACACATCTCCTTAATAGAGAATCCGATCAACAAGACATGGCATTGATGCATTCTTCAATTAATATTTTCATGACAAGGTTATATTATTCAATTCCATTTGTAGATTTTTTGAAAGATCACTTTTTACAATTTTTTAATTTCAACACATCACCTATTGGAAAATAATTCCACTCAAGTTACCGATGGATAAATTATTCTATAGAAATTTAAACTTGTTTATATGAGATAAACAAAACGTAATTTTATCTGGAGCAGAGAATGGGATATTACACGCATCAATAACACAACAATTAGACACCTAAATGTTATTTACACATTTGTAATACCATTTAAGTTGTTATAAGTTAAACCTTTAATTCTCAATTCGAAGAATGAAAGTTTGTTTTAAGTTGGGAATACCACTGTGCAAATAAACATTTTGATATAGTACACTCAAAACATATTAATACGTCTACAATACTTATACAGTTAACAATATGATAACTTACGCTGAAGTACTAAGAAGTCTGCTGGAATAACATTCAAGTGCTACAATTACTTTATGAGCCATAAATGTTTTCAGAACGACAACAGCCGACTGTGGCTGTGTAAATTCAAAACCATGTGATGAGTGTTCTTCATGCGACACCGAAAGAGATGCATTTCAAGCAATATTTATGAATTGTAACAGTCCTTGTCAAAAGTCATTATACGTCGAAGAAATATAAAGCATTTTTCCTGATTTAGGTACGAATCTTTTGCTTATGAATTCGTTCATCGAACTTTATTGCCATACATTGTATTTTGCAAATTACTGAATGGTATATTCAGAAATTTGAACAGCAGTTGAACGCAAATTGATAATTTTAATTCACGCGGTACCTTTCTCGTTTGCAATATGTTTGGAAGATGTTGTTACCACATGTGTGTAGTGTCAACTAAATACTTTTATACAGGTTCTTTAACGAATAGTACAAGAGGAACATGTCAAAAGTGAAAATCGTGGGTAAATATCACTTACGGAACAGTGCAGTTCTGAGAAAAGACGGTACTGTAAGGAAAGGATAGTTGACATACCGAAGGTCAAAATAGTGTCTTATCGATAGTCAGTTTTTGTGCATCCCATTGTACACAAGCACAGGAATTCGAACGATCTGATTATCGAATAAAGTTATCGAATGCGTAGAATGGCTTTATACTTAACAATGGCGAAAGACGTACAATGCGTATGCACAACTATGGCAACCCACATTCCAGAAGTTAACAATACTCGCTGTCCAGTTCAATTAGACGAGTCAGACAAGTCAACAAAATTAGTTTGACGATAATGGAAAGCTCGTCGAGATGCTTGGCGATTTGTTTTTTTTTTCCAAAATTGTATGGACCAATCAAATGTTTTTTGTCCGTATTATCTTACAGGGGCACCCTTTTAATCTTGGCGCGCTTTCTATTATCACCAAACTAATGTTTTTTTGACTTGTCTCACTCGTCTAATCGAACTCAGGAGGGCGAGTATTGCTAACTTCTGGAATGTGGGTTGCCATAGTTTGGTTAAAAACTGTGCATACGCATTGTGCGCCTTTCGCTTTTATGTATAAAGTCCTTCTACTTCTTCGGTAGCTTTGCAGTAGCAGCGCCATCTATGAGAACATTTTGGGACTAATTTTTTTATTTGCTTAAACAAAATTTGAGATCATAAGAAGCATTTTCGTCCAAAACCACACTCTCGTACGCCAATCGCTTGATCTTTTATTGAATTTTAAAATGTGTCAAGGACTTTTGGGACACCCTATATTATTGGTTGGATTGTTTGAAGGGAGTGTTTGTTTGTAATTACGCCATTTCCTTATAAACCGTGCTGCTTCACAGAAAATCACGGTCAGGAAAAGAAACCATATGGAGCGAGGATGAATGTCAGATTGAAATGTCAAAACCAGTACTGAATTCAGACATTTTTCTTCGGGAGGGATTTCTGACTCTTCGATTGTTTCCACACCAAACCCAAAGATCTTTCGTTACATGCCTCCTCTTTTAAAACTTTTATCAACTTCGTTGCCCCGTTCTTCATAATGTTTCCTTAAGAATCGTAACGGGTATCTTTAAATATCGATTCGATTCCAGTGAAAAATCATAAATCACTATGAGTAGGATGTCTCTATAAGAGAATGACCACATATGCACAGCACGTGTGTGCTCAGAAGGAAGTTCTTGTCCAAACTATGGCAAAGCCAAATTCCAGAACTTGGCGATACTAGCTTGTACGGGTTCGATTAGTCGAGCGAGACCAGTTAACAAACATTAGCTTGGCGATAATGGTAGGCTCGTCAAGATACTTGGTGATTCATATTTGTCCAACATAGTCAGGATTACTGTTTCTCTATATGAGAGAGACGACATACAAGAAATAAAATTTGATTGGTCAAGACAATTTCAAATAAAAACGAACTGCGAAGAATCTTAACTTGCCACTATCGCCAAACTAATATTTGTTAACTGGTCTCACTCGTGTAAGCAAACTCGTCCAGGCGAATATCGCCAAGTTCTGGAATGTGGATTTTCAATATAGTTTGGACAGAACCGTCTGTCTGAGCATGCGCTTTATGTGCATGTAGAGTTGCAAAGACGAGAAAAAACCCTGTTTAAACCGGGGAATAAACCAGGTCTTTTGGGAATAAACCGGGTCGTCTAGTTGGAAATAAATCTGGTAATAAACCGGCTTTTTGCAACTCTATGTGCATACCTCCACTCTCATACAGAGACACATTAGTAGCTTACAACCTGATTTTGATCTTTATCGCTATGGTTTTTGGTTCTGAAGAAAGGTGTAAAAATCTCATGAACCTGATTATGAATCGTGTTGGTACCTTTTGACATCAAGGAAATATATTTGTATCCATGGAAATAATACATATTCTTGTTGTTGTTTTTGGTCGGGATTCAAATAGAGTTTCGAGAGTTTTGCACCAGCAAAAATTTGACGTCATTTTCAATTGATCGAAGAACATATCCAGCATTTTATAATTTACAATCAATAGGCTTATTTGAAAATATTTTTTAAGATTTACATTTTAGAATTTTCATTCTAAATATATTTGTTGTGGCCCTTGTGGTTAAGACACCATTCCGCTAATCGCTTGTGAGCGTAGAAATCAGGCCGGCGGGTTCAACTGCCGCCAGCTCCATTGCACGCACTTTGTGGCGCTGACGGTTGTAACTGTCTGATGTTGTAAATTTCCTTGTGCTATCTCGTCTAAGAAGATTTATGTAATTGTCGAAGTCATGTATGTGTTTCTGTGACTAAAATATATATGGATCATTCGAGAAACAGCCTTTGTAGCTATAGATCTCAAAGCATCACTCCTTCAAATGTTCAAAATATCTTTTATAGTAAACATTTTTTTAAATTTATTTATTTTTTCTTAAGGCAGGAAATAAAAAAAAATTTCTGTTCCACTGACCTTCTATTAGAACTTACGAACCCCCAACATAAATTAATAACTCTTGTGTGAATTTAAAACTGCTTCCAAATAGTTTTTTACCTCATTTCATAAACGTAATTTTAAAGAAGATTTGCTTGCGATAAAAAGTTGAAATTGAAATTTGAGCTACAATGTGCATTCGTAACAAATAACATTGCTTCACCCAAGTCTCGTTTGGGCTATCTAGTACAAGTTCTAAAAATAGCTTTAATACAAATATACACAGCGCATACGATTTATTTATTTATTTACTTTTTTTTTTTTTTTTTTGTGTATGTGTGTGAAATATTTGTAATGCAATAAAATGTTATGTGATGTTTCTGCTCTTGAAAATAAATAAAATAAATATTATTCTCATACATAGCATATAGAAAAATATATACAATTTAATTATATGTCATTTAAATAAACATAATGAGATAGTTTTTCTCATTTAAACCCAGGGACCTCCTGAAATCTCTCTACGGACCATTAAGGGGTCCGTGGACTCCAGTCGATCCGTTACAGCTTACGTGACCACAATCCTCCAGTTTACAGTGAGTCAACCAATCTAAATCGTCACTGTTTCAGCCATTATTATCGCCCAACCAGTCAAAATCTAAAAAATCAGTTGGCAAACGAAATGTCCGTCAGTTTGCTAGGGTGTGACGTCAGTTGAGGCTGGTTTATTTAGAAATACCTGCTTTAAGGTGAAGATCAGGACTACACTGTTAACTATTTATTTTTAACCAATTTGCCGTGGCACACAGGTGTGTCGTGAGATTATCCAAATTGTGCCGTACAAATCATCCAAATCCTTAAAATTAAATTTAAACCTTTCTGAATTTCAAACTGGCTACTTTATAACACACTTACGAAAGCATTTTCAGTCGTACGAGCAAAAAATTGTGACATTCTCAAAGTCATTTTAAAATAAGCTTCACTACATGAGAACTATTAAAAATTTAAAAAAAAAACATTCACTTTTATAATCTTTCGAAATAAATTTAAGGATTTCTGAAATCCAAACTGGCTACTTTATGACAAAGTTACGACGGCATTTTCATTCCTAAGTACATAAAACTGCTACAGTCTCAAAGTCATTTTAAAATTAGCTTCTCTACAATGAGAACAATCTATATAAAACCGTAAGTCATGTGACTGTCATCAACAGTTCCGGGATGTCCGTTTCACTTTTTCATATGCCCGGCGGCCATTTTTATTCCAAATTATTTTTGCAAATAAAACTGCATAAAAATTACATTTTTAGAAAGATCGTTCAAAATAAATTAATATTTGAGAGATGACTTACGTTCAATTATGTATACATTCTGCAATAACTTCAGTTTAAATTAGGTTCGCTGTTAAAATTCTCTATCTATGAAAGTAAACAAAGAAAAAAGATTCATTCGTTGTGAATGTTTAAAATATTAAACCATGAATTTTTGGATAGCTGCCTGGCGTAAAAAAAATAATCCGCACCAGTGAGACAGTCAAAGTTTACCTTAATTCTGTTCCATACAACTCAACTTCCGGATCTTTTTTGATATAAGTTGAACTCATGTAATAATATTTAATGGATCAAATTTCGAAAAGAATTGTCAGCTTTTATTTTTTGCGCGTGCAAATTAGAAACGATACTTTAATTTGAAATCAAATGTTTTGATTTATGATAATTATTATTTTTCTATTTTCTATTTTAAATGAAAAATGTGAACGTCATGTATTTTAAATTGAAACAGCTGTCACGGACGCACCGGGGTTGGCGCGATTTTTGTTTTGCGCCAAATATGTTTAAGAATCTCCGCATTAGCGAACATATTGCAAGTGATAAGCAAACGGACATGAAGCATAAATTCTTAAGTGGGTTAAGCGGTTTTTGTCAAGAAAGATGAAATACATAACAACAAAAAATATGCGAAATGCTACCGCGATCGCAAAAGTTCTTGATTTGTCTATTAGATTTTTCCAGTTATGCGAGGGATTAAGGAAAAAAATAAATTATGAATAAAAATAATTTGTTACAATGCTTAACATACATTTAAGGGCGACCAAACTGGTCGCCAGTGGCGGCTAGTTAAAAATAAAGCCGTTCACTGTTATAATCTTTCGAAATAAATTTTTCTGAAATCCAAACTGCCTACTTTCTAACACACTTACGAGGGCATTTTTATTAATAACTGCATAAGATTTTTTCACTCTCAAAGTCATTTTAAAATGGATCTTTCTACTATTAAAAATAAAACTCATACACTGTTATAACTTTCAAATTAGATTGAAGGTTTTCTCAAATCTAAACTGGTTACTTCATAATAACACACTTACAAAGGTATTTTCATTCTTAAGAACATACAATTATTATATTATCAAAATCATTTTAAAATGAGCCTTTCTACAATGAGAACTATTTAAAATAAAAACCATTCACTGTTGGAATCTTTGGAATTGAATTTAAGGTTTTCTGAAATCTGAAATCCAAACTGGCTACTTTCTAACACACTTACGAAGGCATTTTCATTCGAAGTGCATAACATTACTACATTGTGAAAGCCATTTTAAAATGAACCTTTCTACTAAGAGAACTACTAAAAATAAAAACCGTTCACTGTTACAATCGTTCGAATTAAATTTAAGGTTTTCTGAAATCTAAACTGGCTACTTTCTAACACACTTACGGAACTGCATTTTCGTTCATAAATGCATAAAATTTGCTTCTATTCTTATTCAATGTAACTAAAGCGTAAAAAATAAGATATAAAGAAAAAGAAAAGTCATTTCTGTATTTTTAAAACATTACCGCGTGTTTTCAATCGGTAGATTTATTTGGAAATCTTTTCTAGTTTCATAGAATTCTCCCTCTGGAAGTTTCTTATAGTAAAGCTTTTATTTTATTATTTTCTTTGCGTTAAACTCTTGAATTCAACGAGGGTCAGTACTAGAGGCTGTAAAGTAATAGAATTTCGAGGAATAGTGTCAAAAACTAAACGAATTTCTTCGGAAAGTGTCAAGCAAAGATCCGTGAGTGTGTTTCAGAATTCTTGTTTTAGTAGGCTTTCTGAGAAAATCGTCTGATGTCAAGCTCTCAAGAGGTAACAAGTACATCGGTAGCAGACGATACGAGGGGTTATTATTATTATAAACTTGCGGTCAGATGGGGTGGATATATTTAGTTGGATCGGTATGTATATCATTTTCTTGGTCGTTTTATAGGTGTGTAGACTGGAATTTATAGCCTTTGCTACACGAACGTTCAGGAATTCAATGGGACTCATAGCCTTAAAACTAGTTCTTATTCTTGAAAACAGGGCAACACTCTTGAAAAATGACATGGCGCATTCAAAAAACAGAGCGGCGCTGTCTAAAATTAGTATAGTAGCTCAAAAAACTACACGTTGGGGGAAACCCGCAAGGAAAAACCCAAAGTTTTTATTACGGATTATAAAACAATGATTTTTTTTCTTTAAATCTATATGTGAGATTCATAAAGGTAGTGAAAGATTTTTTAAAAATTTATATCCCAGTTTAATTATTATTATAACTATTATTATTATTATTATTATTATTTTACTCAGATGGTAAATTTTCACTAAAACTTCCAGTTTTAGATGTTGATTAACGTATAGAGAATTCTCTAATAGTTTTATTCAAGAAATCTTCTCCTTACGTTTATTAATTATTAAATCAAGATTTGAAAAATATAAAGAATGCATTCGCAACTCCGTAACTGAATTTATACATGCAAAAATAACAAAATTATATTAATTTTAATGTTAATGCTGTTAATTTAGCATATTTGTCTGTTAAACATATTTTTTTTTACCTTCGAAATGTTTAATCTAGCGTTAATTAATCTAGTATAGTTTAATCTAGCCATCTAGCGGTAATTTGTTTAACCACAACTTTTTTTTTCTTATTACAAGAAATCCGATCTCCCTCTGTACTCATTCGTGCAAACAGCAATCTTTTAGCTTCCTTTTTAATGAATTTTTTAAAGTTTTAACGAATTTATGACGCTCCCGGTACGTATGCCTAACGTTAACTTTAAATTTTATCTTTTAAAAAACCTCCATACATCCATTAGCACATTTTAGTAATTGTATCAGATTGAAAAAAATACTAATTAAAAATCAATTAGTGAAAACTTTATTTTCAACAAATTCGTTTCCAATTCATTAAAAATAAATGAAATGAAATATTTTTAAGGAATTTTAATGGCATTTTCGTGTTTTAAAACGTTCTCCAATCTCACTTTTTTTTTTTTTATTATATTAAAAAGCTCGTAAATGTAAAAACGCAATGCCCAAATAAAAGCTAAGAAATCGATGAATTCCAAATATAGATTTGTTGTTATACGCTATCAGACTTTTGTGAAGGAAAAAAATAATTTTCATTAAGGGGTCTCATACTTTTTAAGAATTTTATCTAACCTCTTGAGTCCTGGGTACCCAAATGGGTACCTTAGATTCTTTTGCTCATAAAAACTAAAAATTGATATTTTTACATTTTAATTTCACTTCTATAAAGTTGAATGCTTTTGCTTTAAAATGAAACCAATCAATGGCAGCACCGATGTCGATTTCCTTATAAAATAAATGTTATTTTAACCTGAGTTTGCGCGATGCTTTCGAAACAGTGCATCCAAGAAAGTAGGTCATTTTCACAATTCTTTAACTTAAAAACTTTATAATAAAAAAAATTAAGAATTTGCAGATTATTCACTTACTGAAAGCTGTTATTTTTTTATTGTGTAATTTTAGGTGATTTAAATTGATTTTTTTTTTTTTTTTTTTTTTTGGGGGGGGGGGGGGATAGTAATTTTAGGTTCCTATTTGTGAACCTAAATTACAAGCCCCCTAAAACAATAGATTTCAAAAAAATATATTTTTTGTCATCTATGTAATTTTGTTTGTTTAAAAGCAAAGAATGAGTATTTGTACTATTATTTTAACTTCGGGTCTTAAGAGGTTAAAAAACATGGAAAAACTTCGAGTATTACGGAATACCATTTACATTTCGGGAAATACAAAACATAATAATATTGTTTAAAACCCGGAAACCGAATACAATTACAAACTTCAATAATTATCTGTGAATAGTTTTTATAGACAAAGATTATTTTACGAAATTTCATCGCTTGCACACAAATCTAAACCTATTAAAATCCGTGCGCGTATATATCTATGTAACCTCAAAAACTCAGAAAGCACAGCGCGCAGGGCTACAAAATTTGGTACACGGGTTGCTGGTAGCGGGCCCATGCACGACTGAGGCAAAAAATTCGAAAATTTTAAATAGATTTTTTAAAATTTTATTTGCCTTTTTTATGTTCAACCCGAAATCGCGCGAGTTCTAACCAGTTCGAAATGTTTACTGCAATGTGAGGTATACATATTACGAACGCCACGCTGCAATATTAAGAAGCTGTAGCTGGTATTGCAATAATTCTTTTACCTCGCATGCAAATAATTAGAGAGTATTTAACTGCGCCTAATTATTACCTTTTTTTAAAAAAAAAAAAAAATGAGAAACATTTTATCATAAACATCGACAAAACTTTTTACTCTATTTATTCCCTTATGGCAAAGATATCGTTTTATCGTCTGCTGTCATAGCAACATGATAAATTAAATGTCATTTAAAAATTGCACAGTAGTAAAAAAATATTTTTCTTATAACATAGATTACATTTGGTTGTACTGATTTTTATTTTTAATTTCGGTTTTAGAATTAAATTCATGAACTCCCCTGCGTAGAACGCGTTAAACAGCTAGTAGTAATAATAATAAACGTATTTTGAGGTATAGTGAGATAGTCGGGAAATATGGAATAGGAGAGGTGGCGTTAATAATGATGAAAACAAACAAAATTTTGAAAAAAACAGAAATAATGGTATCAAGAGAGTGTGATCTAAATATACTGTTTATAGGTAGTCAGTCAATATACTCTCATACTTCAGATTTGTACAAATCAGAAATATAAGGATCTGTCTTTGTACCACCATAATCTTGGAGTATTATGAGATATTGGTATTCTATATAACCCGATACAGTTTGAGAGAAAATTACTCTATGTTTATGGGAATGGATCGCGAGCTAAAAAACGAGTATATCATAAACTGTTAGTATTTAGGTGCACATTTTGCTTAATTTCAATGTAAAACTATTACTTCTAATAATGAATAAAAAATATTGGAAAATTATTTCCTGAAATTTTCCAAAGACGAAAAACAAATATTTAGTCACCCAACGCGTCCTGACGCCGAGAGACGAATTGAACGTTCTGGGAGGCATTCTGGAAACGTTCTTAAGTAGTTTATGATATTGACGCTTGGTGGCAGCACTTTACTAACCAGAAACCTTGGATTCTACATTACCCGACTATTCATAATACCCGAAGTTCTATAACCAAATAATAATAATTAAAAAAAGCATATAACAAGAAAAAAAAAAGTGTATCTGCTTCGACTAATTATAAATTTTAAAATATTCATTGGATTTGCATAGAAATTTTTAAGATATTCGAGGCTTGCTTACCTCTAACAAATTTATAAAATGAGCACTTTTAATATATTAAGGGACATAGTACTCTTGCACCTTTAAAAAAACAATTTTTATCAAATATTTTTGAGAAATAATTTGAAACTTTGGGAACATTTAAAGCAAACCACATCGAAATTGGACAAAAATCACCACTACAACAATAACAAGAACGAAAAATCATGCGTCAAGCATAGATTATGTAACTTTCCAACACTTCCAAAATTCCACAAATCTTTACAGTTTAATAAGGTGAAAGATGATAGCTAAGTAAACGCATAACATATTTAAAAACCCAATTTCAAGAATTATCAACAATATTCGGAAAAATAGCCGAACTCTTTTGTGCAGCCCTGTATAGGATCTATAGATTTGCATATATAATACATAGAATGCTAAGTTTTAATTCAATTAGGAAACGCGTAACACAATTTAAAATTCCCCTTCAGAAAGTTTCGTCAACAAACGGAAATGTACTCGAGAACTTTTGTGCTGGCCTGTATACGATCTATACAATTTATACACACCAAGTAATAGACAAAAAATGAGTTAAATTTCAAAACGGGTTCAGCAACTGAAAAAGCACTTCCAGCAATTATTGTTAAGAGACAGCACCGAATTATTTTGTGTGTCCCTGTATATGAACTATAAGTGCTATTCACACCCTATTCTATAGTAAGCCTCTTGTAATGCACCTTAGTCATATATATCCATTTCAATATGTTTGAAATAGTGAAACAGTATTAAAATAAACCGCAAATGATTTTTCTCCATAAACCGTAAATGTAACGGCATTCTTTTGAGTGTTCCTGTAAAGGAACTATAAGTGCTATGCATACCCTATTCTATAGTAAGCCTCTTGTAGTGCACTTCAGTGATATATATCAATTTCAATACGTTTGAAATTGTGTTACATCCTTAAAATAAACCGCAAATGATTTTTGTCCATATACCGTAACGGAATTCTTTTGAATGTCCATGTAAAAAAACTAAAAGTGCTACGCATTTCATTTTTAATACCGAACATGCCATAGTAAACCTCAATAACATGTATCAATTGCATGACAAATAAAATATATTTACGCAAGTTAGAGCATGAACAGAGACAGACAGACGGTAGACCGACAGACAGACGGCAGACCGCCAGACAGACAGACAAACGGAATTCATAAACACTTTCAACTACTGTAAAAGCACTTATTTTCGCGAGTCTTTAAATTTCGCGATTTTCGTGAGCCCGTCGTAATCGCGAAAATTTAAGCCTCGCGAAATATATATATATATATATATATTTTGCCTCAAATAATAATAAAAAAATCAGAAATTTTTCACTTATCCAAAATTTAATGATTACAGTTACTTAAATAAAAAATAAGTACAAAAATTTCTTGAATACTTACAACTATTTCTTGAATAGTATACAACTATTTCTTGAATAAAAACAATAATACAACTAATAGAATGCAGCTCATTCACTTACAAAATTAAATAAGCTTCTTTGAAGCTATTCAAAATTATCTCATGTTTGGCTTGAACACCGTTAAATGTGCCCACAAGCCAAGAAGCGTGAGTCGGTTTTAGTCGTGATATTTGAAGGTCCAGAGATTCTTTTTCCTCCAGAAATTTAAGCTCATTAGAATACCACTCAAACTCATTCTTGAGCAAACGCTTGAACTCACCGTTTACAGTTAAATCCAAAGGCTGAAGCTCTCCTGTGCAAAAGCGAGCACAAAAACTGGAATAATATTCCTCTTCTCTAGTTCAGCGAGAAAAAGAGGATCTTGGTGTGCCTTAAAAACGTCGAACAATACTACACCAGGTTGTTCTGGAACTAGCCCGAGAAGCTCTCTCTGCTTGTCGTGATAAAGTACAAGAATATTCTCGATGTTATCGAATCATTGTGTCAGTATTGCTTCAGTGCGAATCGATGTGTTACACATCCCAGTCCACGGGAAATGAAAACTTTGGATGACAATTTGTTCTTTTTCCAGCGTACAACAATTGTGTTGGAAGTAGGTTTCCAGAAAGGGAACATGCTAACAAAAGAGTCATCTCACTTTTATCTTCCATGCCGATTATGGACACTTGTTTTGAACCACGTTCTTTCAATGTGTATTCAGATGTAGGCACAAACTTTGCGTTTGTCCGATCGAAGTTAACGAATATCTCATGGGAAACAATATTTTTTTTTTTTTTTTTTTGGGGGGGGGGGGGGGTACGAACTTTTCGGACAAAAGGAAGTTTCTTAAAATGCCTTGTGCAAAAGGGACGCTATTTAGGTAGTTTCGGGATTTTTCAACTTTTGGTTCTGTTCATATGAAATTCGCGAAATCATCGACATCTTCATTTTCGCGAAAATTACGGCTCCCGAAAATCAGTGCTTTTACAGTATGTTGGAAAGTGTTAAAACGATAAATATTTACCGTGACTTGCTTTTGTAAAAGTAAATCTTTAAATGTAACTTTCCCAGTTTCTGATTTTTATACATATCTACACGCAAAACTAGTTCGTGAACTGAGAACATGTAAACGGGCCGGGCCAAGATAACTTTTGTTCGGGTCGGGTTGGGTCGGGGCTGAAAATTTTGGCCTGTGCAGAACTTTACTTTGTGGATCGTGCTCGCTGCATGCAATATGCTACATACCGGGCTCTCAGATGATGGGTATGTGTATAAAATACAACTGAAGTTGAAACGTGTATAACATGACTTTTATCCAAAATGTAATTGAGAATCGACAAAAACTTTTATTACTTACCCATCATACGTAGTATACGGTAAGTCTTCTAATCGTTTTAAAAATCGGAACCTTTTTTTTTTGACGGATTTACACGTTTCAGACACTGGAGATTACGAAAACATATTTTTAGAAAAAAAAAATTTGCCGTCCGTCTGTCCGTGTGTCTGTAAACGCTCTATCTCCCGAAAATATTGAGATAGAGACTTGCAATTGGGTATGTACTTAGTATGTAATAATGGGAAGAAGCCTATTTCATTTCATTAACCTCGATTAACCGGAACTATTTTTTTCGGACTCTCGAAATATTCGTTCTGATAAAAGGTATATAAAAATTTTCGAAATTGTTTATTTTAAGGAATAAATATAAAAGACAATAAAAAAACAAATTTTGCATACAGCATGAAGTCGATCGGATAATGAGTTGCCGAGATATTTGGAATCCTACTTTCCACACGCTTCGATTTTTCATGACCCTGTATTTCATCCAAATTTCACTTCAAAGATATATTTTAATTGGAAATTTGACGCTTAATCAGATGCAATAAACCCCTAGTTAATAGGATTATTATTTTTAGAATTATAAGGATGTTTCTCTTACACAATTCAGTAATAGAGCACTTAAATTTTAGGACACGTCATCAAGCCGCGATTTCATTCGAATTGCAATGCATTTTCTAAATAATTTACTCATGTTTTATTTTATATTTTATATTATGCATATCCATGATGGGTAAGGATTACGGTGGCCCCCAACGACTATAGTTTTTTTAAGCAACAGGAACAAGGAAATCAGTGGACTCAATTTATCTTAGATTTTTATAGTACTCTAACTATCTTCTAACCTCCCCTCTCCTCAAAAAAGAAAGAAAGGAAAATTAAGTAATTTACCGAAAAAGTTACTTTTCCATTATTTCCTTATTTATTAGATTAAGTATATAAACTTCTAATGGATTCTTAATAGAGATGCTTTATATTCTGTTATTAAGTAACTACTGAAGTAAAATTAACTAAAAAATAAACAGAAGGGAAAAAAAACTTCCCTTTATAATGGATGACAAGCCATTTGTAGAGCACAACGTTTGGAAGATCTAGGTCAGGAGATTTTTTAATAAATCTCAAAAAAGAAAAGAAAGAAAAAGAAAGAAAAGAAAAGAAAAAAAAACAGCCCATCTATTCACTTGCACCGAGTTTGTGAAACCGAATACCGCTTTCTTTTTATTTTTATGTTCTTTTTTAAAAAAAGAAAGTGGAAGACTGTTTGCTCAATTTTTTTCTTTCTTTGCGTTAGGTGATTTTTTTTTCTTTGTATTTTCCTTTTACTTGATTGCGCGAATCTTGATTTTTGACAGAACGTTTAACTCATCGCTACTTGTACAGCGTTTTAGCCGTTCTCAAAAATTTCAGCGGCAGCGTATCAAAAAATGCACAATGCTTGCTTAAGAAACTACTATTGCTTATCTAACTCATGTGGGCAGTGTTGGATTCAGGTGGTGGCCCGGGGGGTTGTGGGAAGTCCATTCCCTCCCGGAGCATCAACCCCCCCCCCCCCAGGAAGATTTGGGATTTTGTGCTTATTAATAGCCTATAAGTGAAATCCCCTCCCCTCCCCTGGAGAAAATGTCTGAATTCAACACTGCATGTCAAATTTGATCGCGGTAATTATAGTTTTTAATTTACACTTTTTAAGGCTTGGTTGGATTATTGTGAGTGCTAATGTCATCTTTTGCACACTAATCAGATCGGGATCTCCGTTTAAAGTGAAATCCAACCCACTACAAACATCCATGCCTCAGTCGTGATTAGAGTCCTGCATCGGTTCGGGTAACCACGATTTTACCTGAACCCGTACCCGACCCGTTCGTTTTGGATCGGGTTGCCTTTAAATGTTTTGAGTTAGGGTCAGTTTCGGGTTGAGTTTTGATTGTTTCCGGTTGGGTCCGGATTAACGCGATTTTTCAAAAGATTGTTCTGAATATTTTGCAAATGAAAAAGAAAGCTATATATTTAAATATTAATGAGTGTATATATATGTTCATTTTATACAAAAAAGATATTTGATATTAAAGATTCAATTGTAGATTTTATTTTAGGATAATTGATTAAAATATGGATTAATTTTCTTTCACTTCGGGTTCGAGCCTTTTTCGGGGTGACCAAATTTTTTGTCGGGTTCAGGTCGGGTTTCGAGTTGGCTGTAAGCTGGAATGTCGTGTTTGGGTCGGAACCACGCGTTCGTTGACAGGCGTACCTGGTGTCGTACTGGTGTGGGCGATGTGGGGATTTTCCAGAGACCTGTAATGCACATCGTGCACGTTCACAATGCCACCCCGTGTGAACGTTGACTCATCTGTCCACGGAACACACGGAACAATGGAATGACGGATATTCCTCTTAAGGGTCTAAAGTGTCGAGCATGAAATTACAATAATCAAATCGTCATGCGTGGTCACCCAGCATCAATGCTTGCGCCAGTGTCGGATGATATGGATGCATACCATGTGCATGTAACAAATGCCAGACATGCTGACGCGGGTATCCACATGCCTCGCCTATTTCTGACGTGCCCAGTTGTGGATTTAAAAGGGCGAATGCCAGAACCTCCTCCGGTGTCACTCGAACATTACACCTTGCCCGTCTAAGGAAAGGCACCTGACGTCACTGTTGGTTCAATTACGGTTGGTTAGCAAGAAAAACTTGTTTGTTCTTTATGACTCCTACTATACACATGAAATGGGGAAATTTGATTGGTCTACGTTAAACTGGTCTATAATATGATTGGCCTACGTCGCCATGACGATTCCTGCAATGATCGCTACGAAAAAATGAAGTGGTAGATTGGTTGATGGAACTGTTTGTTTGTAAACATGCCCTTTCCTTCTACTTGTTCTGGGTCGTGGTGCAACAGAGCCCGTCTCTCTAAGACGGTGCAATGCATCAATTATAGTTTCATGCGTTGGATGTCGATCTCTAGGGAAATGGCCTGAATAAACCCTTGCAGTCGCTCTTTGACATTCACCATAAATAAGTATAATTTCGGCATATTGCGTGTATGTGTAGCCTGCCATCATGATCTCAGCGCTGACTAGCATGTCCGCTGCTAGATGGCTCGTGCTTTATCCCGAACGTGTGGCGCTACGGTACTATTTTAATTTGCATGATACCGATTTCTATGCATATTATAGCTCGACTGGTCGTTTGCATTCCGCTGCCATTTATGTAGCTTTTAGTGAGTATGTTTTATTTTCCGGGTGTCAATTCTACCTACTTTGACTTTTGAATGTTGTTCGACCCTTAAAACTTAGCTTAAATTTTTACCAAGGGATCCGGGATCGAACCCCAGTCTGGACATTTTTTCACTCTAATGGTTGTACGCTGATTAGTAAAGTGATAATTCATCCTTTGTGTTTCATTAATTTCTACAGCGTAATTTCAGCTCTGCTGAAAAGTTAATTACTGTATAAATATTCACCGATACTGGGTTTAATTTGTCTGATGCATGCCAACGGTGTTGTGCTCATGATTGGCTTTCCATCTTGTGCTGCGTGTTTGTGGCCTTGCCATATAAGAGTGAGAGAATGTTAGACTGGATGTCGTCTGGATAGCTTAATTGGTAAAGCACTTGGTGCGCTATACCAAGGGATCCGGGATCGAACCCCGGTCTGGACATTTTTTCACTCTAATGGTTGTACGCTGATTAGTAAAGTGATAATTCATTCTTTGTGTTTCATTAAATTTTTAGATGAAATAACCCTTTTTGATAATGCTCCGATTTGGCGATACGGGCTAAAGGTGGTTTACCCGTAAAAAGGACATTGAACCCTGATTTCGATCTCGGATTACTTTAATTCCTTTTTTAACTGATCCCTCAATGAAAGACAAAATCATGTGAGACAAAATTTCAAACTTTGAAATTCAATAACTGTGTCAATTTTTGTAGTAAATAAGTCAAACTTTTTGTGTAATATATGTTATAATATGTGTAAACTTTTACTAAATATAACTATAGGGATTGGAGACCGTATAAAAAGTTAGACTTCGTAATTTTTGTGAAATTGATATTTTACTTTAAACAATGCCACAACATGAATATTTACTTCATTTGAAACGATTTTGTAATTAGAACTATATGTCTACGACCAACGGTTGAGAAATTAAAGGTCGGTGATAGATAACATATTGCACCCTGTATGTTGGAATTTCCAAAAAGCTTACAGTCTTCCCAATAGATGGCAGCATCAGAGACTTACAGTGGTACCTGCCTAGGACTTCGTTGTATTTCTATGTTTTGAATCGAATTTTAAGGTTATGACAATGACATAAGGGTGGTCAACGAGTAGCAAACGGTTATAACACAAGCGATATCGCATTCACAGAAAAATAGAAAACAATATTCGATCCTTAGTGACCTGAATATTAACACCTGAAATTTTCTGTCAAACAGGAAGAAAACGAATCTGTATATACGCCAGAAAAATTCGCGCTGTCGAGCGGTGAAAACGAAAGATTCGAGAATACCCATATCTTAAAAGTCGACCGTCGCTTCGAAAATGACGTAATAATTCGAAAAAATGCCGCATCACGTAAGATAAACGGCATTTAACCTCGATAGAGCGGTAATCCGATCCCTCCGGTTCCATAACCAAGGAAACGGATCCCCGAAATCTCGGAAAATGGTCATCAAGGTCGCAGCTACTGTTTCAAGGAGAATATACTCATCCAAATCGTAAATTCCGTTTCGTTCGAGTTCCCGATAAGATGGAAATCAATCCATCGACGATGCATTTCCGAACTCGTGTTAATATCGGATGAATGAAACATTCTCGTTCGAGGAATAACTTCCTAATTCGGGATAATCGCGGAGGTCATCTCCCTGGAATGCTTAATCACAAGAAAAAATTATACATTATTTTTTAAATATACAGCGGAACCGAGATAGCCCGAACTCGAAGTGTAGATAATTCGATTACCTCGTTAAATCGACTTTTACTGTACGGCGTTGTAACTTTACGATCGTTACTGTATGGCGTGTTTCTGGCGTCCTAATAACACGTTTTTTTTTTTCCTTTTCCTATTATTTTGATTTTAGAATTACTATTGTAATTACGTGCATGTAAATATTTTATTAAAGATAAGAGGAAGCAAGTTGGAAATTGTACGTTAAACGTAAGTGCGTTCGTACTGTAGCTACTTTTATAACTATTCAGATCTTGGTGCAATAGCTGTTGCACTCTTATGCAAAAATGCATGAATACAAAACTTATTTTATGTGCAGAGTTTCATATTATCGATATTAATTTTATTTTATGAAATTAACACATTTACAAACAATTAATTACAATTCGGTTATATTAAAATTAAACTATGCGCAAATATCCAATATAAGACAATGTAAAAAAAAAAAAAAATCATCATTATTATTTCAGTGAAATGAATTATATCGTCTGCCATTATGATAGGATTCATTTCCGTAATAAAATAAACACATTTTAAGTTGGCAACATTTTATCTTTTGTGGACATTGACTGAAAATTCCAATAGGAAACTGAAGCCGAGCTTTGAAAATTTCAGAACGTGAAATCCATATTGAGACTCTTTTTCCAAATAATATCGATTTCTCCGGAAACATCTGTCCAAAAAACTGTCGGTAGGTTATAGGATTGCGATAATTAAACAATTTTAGTATACAAATTCCCATATATATGATTCCATCAATGTGAAATAATATGACCCCATCTTAAATAGGACGTAATAACATAGAATAATTACCTATCATATGGGATATCATTTCATTAATTACGTGTGATATAGAATGAAGAAAACTTTCATCAATATCTTTTAAAGTTTTGATTCCATTTTCATAAATTCGAAATGACTCTACAAAATTCTGCAACGATTATACATATTAAATTTCAAACCATTCGGTTGGGTAGTTTTTGCACTGTTATATGCGGACAGACGGACGGACCGGACGACGACTGTATGTGCTACGTATTTATATAATTACAAACGCACTTAAAAAGCCTTAAATTCGTCAAATTGGTGTATCCCTTAATCAAACTTTACATTCAAAATAACCCGTTCTTTGGAATTACGGTCCCTTCGATTCGATATTAAAAAAAGAATCCCTTTCAATCTCCGTCCTTGACCGATACCATCTGTAACGTCCGAGCCAAGGAACCGATCAAGGTCATACCGCTTCCTCATTGTCCACTTGCTTTTGATTTAGAAGAGGAAACGGAATGGGGTGAACATGCGCCGCCACTTGTTGTTCTATCACACGGGGCGCGTGCCGCACACGTTCCCGAATCCAGTTCGTGCCTGGCATTTCATTTTTTTTTAACCACACACACACACCTTTTGTGACCTCTTTTTTCGATTTTGTAAAGAGATAAAAAATAAATCCGTTCGAATTTAGGTACAGTCGTAGAAAAAAAAAAAAAAAAAAAAAAAAAGGTATGTGTGTGAGGGGGGGGGGGGGTATCCCCATACTAACTCTGTCGAAAATTATCGTATAAAGATGATCTGACTGTTAGTAATCGATTAGGAATAATGGCTACTAAGACCTAAAATAACGTCTTAAAACACCATAAAAACTTTAAAAATGCGCTAGGCCTTTCGAAAGATCTGAGTCTTTCTTCGTCAGGCGCAAAAAGACGTGCGTGTACTATGAAAGCAGCAGCAAGACTGAAATGAGAGGTAAGGGGGAGGAAACAAGCTGATGCAACAGCCAATAGGAAAGTAGAAAACAACAGCCAATAGGAAAACAGAAGACAACAGCCAATCACAAAAGAGTAAAAACAAAACAATACAGAATACAAAATAGAAGGGGAATAAGGAAGTGAAAAAAATAAATAAATAAATAAAAAATAAATAAATAAAATAGAATAAATAAATAAAATAAAATAAAATAAAAAGAATAAATAATAATAAATAAATAAATAAATAAATAAATAAATAATAAAATAAAATAAAATAAGAAAAAAAAATAATAAATAAAAATAAAAATAAATAAAATAAAATAAAATAAAATAAATAAAAATAAATAAAGCACACAAATACAAATGTACTTATACTACTATTATTATACTATACAATATATAAATGTACTTATACTACTATGTATTACTGATTAACCTCTTGGGGAAGAGCGACACGTATACGTGACGCATAAGATGCTCAGAATCCTCGATTATTCCCACCAGTTTATTTTTTGTTGTAAGCTTTGCTTTATTAAATTCTTGCATTTCTGCGATTCAATTAGGCGAAAATTTCTGTTTTGGAAAAACCGGTGGTAAAAGATTAAAAATTCAGTAAAGCACGCTCGTCGTGAAGGGGTTAATGTTATACTTAAAGTTCACTTAGGGAGGACATATAGAAATAGTATCAAATTTGAAGATATTTAATACTGACATTTAATTTCGACTTTCATATTTGAATTCTTCGGTAAAGTTTACCTTTGCATACCAAACGGGAAATGATTTGACTGATAATGTTCTTCGCATAGATTATGATTTATGAAGCATTTGTGAGGGGTTATTCGTATAGTAAGAATGTTCAATGCGTGTGAGTATCCTGGAAAACTGACGTCAAAACGATTTCATGTTAATTACATGCACTTTCATATCAAATCTCTAATTTTCATCAATAGTTTTCCTAGCGGAAATGCTGCGATAGGGAATGTAAGCTATCTAATATATTAAAGCGAGAAGCAAACGTCTTAATTTTTCAGTGCAAATTCGACCTTACGGCGCATGCCTCAACTTTTTTTGAAGGGGGAATAACGCAGGAAATAGAATTAAGAAGAATCAAGAAGGTTGGGGAAAGAGCTCGCTTATTCGCCTTCACTGCTCACAACCCTACCCCTAGTAAATACTCCTTCTAAATTCTTCTTCATTCTATTTTTATTCCTCTTTCCTGGAGAGAGCATCCACTCTTCCACCTGCTTTGTTTGAGAGAGGGGTGAACAAAAGGGAAAGTGAGGGATGCGCTTTCACCTTTTTTGAAGGCTGGAAAGGGAAATGGGAGGGGGAGGGGGAGTTCTCCTCTTCTATAGAATTTGAAAAAGAGTCGTTTTCTGGGGAAGAAAACATATTTATTTTACAACCCGATAACAATATTTCGGACGTAATTTTTACGCGGGCTATAAAACCTTTATATTTATAACCATTAAAAATTTCAAAGGGTTTGAACAACAAAAGTTTTTTTTTTTTTTTAAATGTTTTCTAACGATCACTTTTATTACTAACTAGCAAGCTACGCCCGCTACGCTGGTCAATTTCTCCTAACGAACTTTTAATCAAACAAAATATTGACATTTCATAATTCACTCTTATATTTTAACAGAATAATAAGGCTACTATAATTTGTGACTTGTGCCATTATACATGTCAGGACACGTCGTCCTTATGATTATCTTTTTACGCATGAAAGTTTCGCTATGGTACTCCATTGTGAAATTTGGCAATTTTTGAAATTCAAGATTTGAAAAATGGCATAATCATTAGATTTGAAATTTATATCAAGAAAAATGGAATTCTTTACCTTTCGAATGCAGTTTGTCTAACAATTTTCTGACAAATACTTTTCGAGCGACTATTTTTTTCAGTAACTTCAAATATTTCATTTTCCGAGATTAATCTGTGGCAACAATTAGCGAAAAACACAGTCGTCAGCAACGCATAGTTTTTTATTAAAGAGGCTGTTGGAGCATTGATTGTCTCCATCAATTTGTCACCATCACTTTTGAAATCGGTTCTGTAGTTCCAGAGATTCCATAGAAATTGTAATTTAGAATGATTTTAGAACGCTTTCCGCTCATTTCACCCTTTTAAATTTCGATTTTTTTTTATTATTCTTAGAGAGGATACCCTTAACACATTTTGATTTTCCACCTCTAACTGAAACTTTCTTGTCGGGGTGGGGGGGGGGGGGTATTTTTTTCTTCTTATGACAGCTAATTAAAAAATATATAAACTTTTATTCTCACATGTGTTCAAAAAAAAAAATAGTCTAAGTGCTCATTAATGATATATGTGTCTCGCTTTCATGTTGCAATTTCATGGATTTAGAAAATATTATTGATAATTATTCATTTCCGCGCTTAAAGTGTTAATTTAATGCTAATGTGTCCATTTTAGTAAAATCTGATATTTTACCTTTTGTGCAGTTTCTAATTTCTTTATTCTTGTGTGTGTTTGACCTCTGATGAGCGATACATTATGAAATATCAGATTCCTTAAGGGGAGGGGGGAACCGACCCCCTAGCCTAACCCTAAATTGTGCCTCTGATTCCCAACTTGTTTAAAGTCTACCTACCGTCCTGGAGCTACAATCCCATCAACTCCTCATTCTCGTCGTTACTTGGACGGACCTTTCTTATAAAATTATCTACATCGCTTCGAATATCGTATGAATGAAATCAACGTAAGAAAAAAAAAAGTCCTATCATCCTCGATCTCATACGTAATTGCCACTCACTGATGGATGCGATTTGCCTCTACTGAAATGTAGATGCTTCAAACTGTTAATATGTTTGCATCGCGTTCTTTGCTTTTTTATGAATGAATGGATTTCTTTGTGGACGAATACAGCTTCGAAAGAATGCGCACACACTTCAAATTTTTAAATTGCTGTGAGCACACGACAGTCCCTTTGGTTCAATTCTACGATCCAAATTAGAGGCCTGCACGGGCCCGTTCCTGGCTCGCGGGCCGGTTCGGACCTGGTCTTCACTCTTTCTGGGCCAGGCCTTACTTTTTTCTGCAGGTTCGGGTCAAGCTTGTTCTAATCACCACTCTTTCCAGGTCGGGCCAGACTTCTTTTGGCCGGACCAAGACGGGTCACCATAGTCCCCAGAAGTCTTCACGGGCCGAAATTTTTAGGCCCTGTTCCGACCCAGACCTTATGAATATCATTGGCCCAGCCTGGTTCGTACAAAATTCAGTAAAATGAGGCCCTGACAAAATAATTTTTTGCAAAAAATGCATATATTTTTAAAAGGTCATTATTCCAGAATTAAAATTATTTTTAAAGACTAGTACGTAAATTTATAGGCAAAAAAAAAAATAATAATAATAAAAGTACACTAAAACCTGTAAAATAAAACCTGTCTTAAAAGGAAAAATATTTTGACCCGGCAAAGTGTATAATCCGTGCGAAAAGAATATAATACAATTACAACAGACGATCGTACCTGCTAACAATGGAACATGTTTATAACGGATTTTTCTTTTATCCTGATTTTTTTTTTATATACTGAATGTTTACTTGAATGTAACTGTCTAAGCCAATTTTTTTTTAATCAGTGTTAATATACATAATTGTCTAATTGGCCACTACATTCTAAAAACGACATTTTCAAAACTGAGCAAAAAATTCTCCAATCTGAGTATGTCGCATAGTCAAAATGACTCCGATTAAAAATGACTCAAGTTTGAAACTTGTATATACTCAATTTTGAAAACAGGCACACACTCAAAAATAAAACATCATGTGCTCCTATTTGAGTATATGTCCATGTTTCAAAAATGAGTAGGAACTGACTTCTATGGTGCTCATTTTTGAGTATGTCGATGTTTGAAAAATGAGTTTGAACTGATCCTAATCATTTTTGAATATGTCCATGTTTCAAAAATGAGTATGAATTGACCTCTATGCGCTCAGTTTTGAGTAGGTCCATGTTTCAATATTCTGAGTATTTCTGGTATTTCAGAACTGAAAGCAGTGGTTCGTCCTATTTGAAACAAAAAGTTTCATAAAAAAAATGAAAACATCGATTTACTCAGATTTGAAAGTGCATTTTTTCTCAGTGTAATATTGCTGAAATTTTTCATGACCCTGTATTTCATTCAAATTTCAATTCAAGGATACATTTTAATTGGAAATGAGACGCTTCATCCGACGCAGTAAACGGTTAGTTAATAAGATTATCATTTTTGGAGTTATAAGGATTGTTTCATTTACGCCATTCAGTAATAGAGCATATTTAAAGTTTAGGACGTCCTCAAGCCACGATTTTATTCGAATTTCAATGCATTTTATAAATAGTTTACACATGTTTTATTTTCATATTTTATATTATGCATATCCATGATGGGTAAGTATTACGGTGGCCCCCAACGATTAGTTTTCTCAGTGTTTATTATTTTAAGTTAATTAAGAAGAATACACTTCTATTATCTTTTTAACATTATCAGATAAAAATAAAATTTAGTTAATTGATTTTGAAAAATCTGGATAATTACTAATAGTAATAAGTGCCATAGCCATGTGCTATATATTTACCACAAAATGAGCTTTGTTCTGCGTCTGGAGTAATCAGACGTATCCTTTGACGCCAGTTAGGTCAGCTAGACGGCAAATGCCATGCTAATTATTGGATTATTGCAATTTGTTTCACAAAAACATATTCAGTAGAAACAAACTACATTTCTTTTCTGTATATTTATTCATAGATAATCAAAAATATAAACTTTACAAAAAGGCATCTGGTTAATATACGTTGCTTATTAATTTGTCTGGCCTTTGTACCCCATCTGTCAAATTCCTTTGAATAAATAAAATGTATTTTGTTACAGTTCTGTCAAAAATGTTACTTAATATATGACTAACTGTGATATTTAAAAAATTATTTTTCCTTTTTTTACTTACCCATCATACGTAGTATAGGGTAAGTCTTGTAATCGTTTTGAAAATCGAAATTTTTTTTTTTTTTTTTGACGGATTTACACGTTTCAGACACTGGAGATTCCGAAAAACATTTTTAGAAAAAAAAATTTGCCGTCCGTCTGTGTGTCTGTGTGTGTGTCTGTAAACGCTCTATCTCCCGAACAAATTGAGATGGAGACTTGCCATTTGGTATGTACTTAGTATGTAATAATGGGAAGAAGCCTATTTCATTTCAATAACCTCGATTAACCGGAACATTTTTTTCGGACTCTCGAAATATTCGTTCTGATGAAAGGTATATAAAAATTTTCGAAATTGTTTATTTTAAGGAGTAAATATAAAAGACAATAAAAAAACATAAATTTTGCATAAAATATGAAGTCGATCGGATAATTAGTTGCCGAGATATTTCGAATCCTATTTTCCACACTCTTCGATTTTTCATGACCCTGTATTTCATCCAAATTTCACTTCAAATATATATTTTAATTGGAAATTTGACGCTTAATCAGATGCAATAAACCGTTAGTTAATAGGAGTATTATTTTTGGAGTTATAAGGAAAAACCTCTTTCAAGCAATTCAGTAATCGAGCCTTTTTATGACGTCATCAAGCCACGATTTTATTTGAATTGCAATGCATTTTATAAGTAGTTTACACATTTTTATTTTAATATTTTACATTATACATATACATGATGGGTAAGTATTACGGTGGCCCCCAACGACTAGTTTTTATAAAAAAGAGTATCAAACTTTTTCTTTTTTTTTTTTAGGTGCGTTCGTAATTATATAAATATGTAGCACCTACAGTCGTCGTCTGGTCCGTTCGTCTGTCTGTCCGTCCGCATATAACAGCGCAAAAACTACCCAAGCGAATGGTTTGAAATTTAATATATATGTTCGTTGCAGAATTTTGTCGAGTCACTTCAAATTTTATGAAAATCGAATCAAAACTTAAAAAGATATTAATAAAAGTTTTCTTTATTCTATTAAATCCTATCGTACGCAATCAATATAATAAAAGCGCATATGTGACTGAGGAAAAAAATACGGACTAACCATTTCTGTTTTCATTTGCAAAGCGGCCATTTTTATTCAAAATTATTTTTTCGAATAAAATTGCATAAAAGTCACATTTTTAGAAAAATCGTTAAAAAAAAAAAAATGGTTTGCTTGAGAGAGGAGTTACATTCAAAAATCTATATATTCTGGGGTAACTTCATCTGAAATTGGGTTGACAGCCCAATATTTATCGCAATATCCATTAAAGTAAATGAACACAAGAGATTCATTCATCGTGAATCATAGAAATATTAAACCATGGAGGTAATCAGTCGCAAAGCAAGATCTCCATGGTGAATTTTGCAGCACTAACTGGTGTCGAAAAAAAAAATTCGCATCTGTAAACGTGGAATACATAAATACGAGCAAAGGAAGGCATACCCATTTCGCTCATAACAGACGATATAATTCACTTCACTGAAATAATGACGAGGATTTTTTTACATTTTAAAACTAGTTATAGCATCAACGCACCTCATTTGTCACGTTTAACGCACAATTTCCAACTTGTTTATTTAAAAGAGCATCAAACTTTTTTCATTCTTTTTTCTTTTTTTTTCTGTAACAATATAAAGAAAGGCTTGAAGCTGTTCTAAAATAGACACTGGCTGCTTCCTGACACACTTATGAAGTCAATTTTATTCCCATGTGCATGAAATGTCTAGTTATTGTTGTCCAAATATTAAGAGATTAAATGACGT
Source organism: Maratus michaelseni (assembly GCA_963931845.1). Taxonomy (NCBI): domain Eukaryota; kingdom Metazoa; phylum Arthropoda; class Arachnida; order Araneae; family Salticidae; genus Maratus; species Maratus michaelseni. Next base: position 276,371,246 of record OZ007597.1, read on the forward strand.
TTTTATTTTTCCTTTAAAGGCAAAGGATCTTTCACATAGTTTACGGTTTAAAACCTTAAAATTTTCTTTTTCTTTTTAACTAATTATGGACAAAAACATGGATGAACTGTTTTGAGAAAATTTTTTTCTAAAACAGTGTTGAATTCAGAGGGCGGCCCTCGGGTGTTTCCTCCGAAGCATTGAAATGTTCCTCCCAGAAGATTTGAGATTTTATGCTTTTAATGGGTAAAAAGTGCAATTTCCCCCCCGGAACTCAACAGTGCCCCCCCCCCCCCCCGGAGCTACAGAAATCCCTCCCGGATAAAAGTGTCTGAATTCAACTGATCTAAAAGCGTACTTTTTTTTCTATTTTGTGCTGCAAGGACTAAAAATATGCGATATTTAGAAAAAAAAAGATTATAGGAATGGTGAAAAAAAATTCTTAGTGCAAAAATCCAGTAAAAAATCCCTTAAAGCTTAATTTAAAACGAATCTAAATCAAATTTTGAAAAAATCTCTTCGAGGCAGTGGGTTATTGGGTAGAACGTGGAGTACCTATATGTACCCAATATCATAACTTTAACCATAACAACATGAAAGCAAACACATAAACAGACAGACAGACTCGTAAACTCTTTGTTTTATCAATATAGACTTGGGAATCCAATCAAGGCTTTCCGGGTTACAGACCGTAGATGAAAACCATGTTTTTAAATTGAAACTCTAATAGATATTTTACATTTAATATATATTTTTTAGATTGACCACTAACAATTCTAAAAAGAATTTTTATATGAAAACATATCAACAAAGTATTCCTATAAAGTTTTGAAATGTATTCAAAGCGATACTTTCATATTAGCTGCATGTCAGGAGTTAATAGCCGAAGAAATCGCTAAAGAGTTTGCTACTGACAGCAGTCTTTTTGATTCTGATACTTTCAGTTGTTTAAGCGCATAGTTGAATTACATGTCTGTTAAATTTGTGTTTTGTTTATAGTATTTTATTAATCTATTTATTGATTGATAAAGTTTTAATTTTCTTATGAAATATTAGCCAGAAACAAATGCTGGACTATTTATATTGTTTTAAGTACAAAGGGATTAATCTTTCGTAATCAAGCTGCACGCGATATATATATATATATATATATATATTTTATGTCCATGCTTAAAAATTAATTTAAAAACCACAAAAAAGAAATCAGCAAATTGAGATGATACAGTTTTCAAACAAATTACAGTTGAAAAAACATTTTTTTCCTTAGTCGATGGTGAAAAAGTTTTAATTTTGCGATGTTTAAGAGTTAAAAAATATTGCAATAAAAGCAAAATTTATTGCTCAGGTATTACGACTGTTAATATGACGTCAGCGTTACTTGTTTTTGCTTTATAATATAGGTATAAATTATGTAGAGAGCAAACTTGATGCTAGAATTAACATACTTCAACCCTGGTATTCAGTTTCTCTTTCCTGAAAAACATTGTTATGAATTGCATTGATTTTTTAAAATGTATTTTACGCGTATTAATAAAGTATTTTCCCATGCATACTAAGGAAGGTTATGCTTTATAATGAAGGTTATGTTTTATTTACATTTGAAATACCTGGTACTGTTTTCGTGTTTATGCTTTCCTTGTTTGTGACGGATTGTTTTTTTTTTTTTTTTTTTTTTCATAGGCGAGCTTTTATAAAAGCTCGCTAAAAAGATTTCTATAAAAGCCTCATATCCATATAGGTGGGTGACGAAAGATTTTCAAACTTCAAGAAAGGTCGCGCACAACAATAAAGCTTGGGAACTGCTGGTGTAGATTTATCCTCTCACTATAAATTAGTGTGTCAAAGTTCAGAAGGCGGGTATCTTTAAAGAAGTGAAACAGTTCCTTTATTTTCTTTTAAATTTATGCAAGCATTTGAACGTCCTTGCAAAGTCATTTTTAAACAGCGCGAGCACCAGCCCGAAAATTCTTGACAGGTCTTTTACTAGCGAGGTATACGGGTGCGGTGTTTCAATTCCGGCCTGCCGATATGCATTTTTATTTTATTTTATTTTTATTTTTATTTTTTATTTTTTAAGAACGAGGGTGTGGTGTTCAAGTTGGTTTTCTGAAGCGAGAACACTCTTATTTTTACATCCCAGGGCAAAGAAATATCTTCTGACACTTTTGCAGGGTCGGAGTTGTTACCTGTATTTTTGTTTAAAAATTCCCTTGCCCGATCGGAAACTGGTTTAAAAAAAATAATAATAAAGTCCAGTCATTGATTGTAAGTTGTTAAGTGAGCACATGATGATGACCTTTCACTGGATAGAATTCGAAATGGTGATCAGACCTTGGTCAAAGCCAGTCGAATGGACATTGACATTTTTACACTAAGATTGAAATTTAATGGTCGTACATTTTATTTTATTTTTTAAGAACGATGGTATGGAAGTTGGTTTCTGAAGCAAGAACATTCTTATTTTTACATCCGAGGGCAAAGAAATATCTTCTGACACTTTTGCAGGGTCGGCGTGTTACCTGTATTTTTGTTTAAAAATTCACTTGCCCAATCGGAAATTGGCTAAAAAAAATAAATAAATAAAGTCCAGCCAATGATTGTTATCTGTTAAAGGAGCACACGATGACCTTTCACTGGATAGAATTACAAATGGTGCAAACCTTCGTGGATATTGGTCAAAGTCCGTCGAATGGACATTGATATTTTCAGTTTTAAATTTTAATCGTTGTACATCTTAAAGAAAATAAACAGGAATATAAAAATCTACAATGAATAAATAAATAAAAGCCTTATTTTCAGATTTTATATACGTTTGGTGAGTAATTATCTAATCATCACATATCATTAATTATCAACTTTTTAATTATTATTTCCGTATTAATTAAAATTAAAATTTCATTTTTACAGATATAATTACACTGTTAAAAATTTGCAGCAAACTGTCCAGGCATTTGACCGTTTTTATAGAAAATGGTTCATAACCGTAATTTAACTCTATTCTGACCATAATATGGTCAATAATAAGGTCAGAATAGAGTTAAATTACGATTATTTAACCGTTTTCTATAAAAACGGTCAAATGACTTAGACAGTTTGCTGCAAAATTTTAACAGTGTAATTTAAACTTCCTTTTTCTTTTAAAAATATTGTAAGCTGGTTAAGTAAGTACATGATGACCTTTCCCTGGATAGAATTTGAAATGGTGATCAGACATTATTCAAAGCCCGTCGAAGGGACATTGAATTTTTTACACTATAGGATTGGATTTTAATTGTCGTATATCGTTAAAAAAAATAACAGATTATAACAAACTAACAAAAAAAATAATAACAAATAAAAGCTTTATTTATAGATTTTATGTACGTGTGATATGATGTAATTATCTAATCATCACATATCATTAATTATCTCCAATTAAAATTAAATTTTCCCTTTTACAGATATAATTAATTAAAACTTCCTTTTCCTTTTAAAAATATTGTAAGCTGTTAAGTAAGTACATGATGACCTTTCAAAGGATAGAATGCGAAATGGTGATCAGCCTTCGTGGATATTGATCAAAGCAAGCCCGTCTAATGGACATTGAATTTTTTATACTAGAATTGAATTTTAATCGTCGTACATCGTTAAAAAAAATAATAATAACAGACTATAACAATCTATAAAAAATAAATAAGCAAGAGCTTTATTTGCATATTTTATGTATGTGTGATATGATGTAATTATCTAATCATCGCATATCATTAATTATCCCCCAATTAAAATTAAAAATCTCCTTTGACAGATATAATTAATTAAAACTTCCTGTTTCTTTTAAAAATATATTAATTTCATCATATCTTTAGAGGTTAATTAATTATCCGCTTTAGCGGTTTAGTAACCGCTAGTAACTGCGGTGTTAACCACTTTAGCGGTTAATTAATATGTCATTTCTTTATAAATATTTCCAGCTCCCTTCAGCCGTTAATAAAGAAAAACAAAATCAGTTTTTCTATTCTAGAACTTTAACATTGCAGATGCCTATTCTTTATTATTATTATTATTATTATTTAAAATAAGAAAATAAAATGAAAATCTTCTTTTACCATATGCCTTCCTTCCTGCATTAATCGAAATGCTAATCACAACCTCACAAACTGTTAGCCAATACAAGTGATTATTTCATTCACAATTCCGTAAGTTGTTTCGGGTAAAAGGCGCCTCATATTCATAGTTATGTACCTTTCTCTCTTTCTGCTCATTAATATAAGCTTTCTCAAGTCTCGCACTTGGCATTCTGATGTGTACGTTGTAATTTCATTTACGCCAATTAATATGTTGGTTGGTTGGATTTGAATTTAAAATGTATACGAAATGAGTTATCTTTTAGGTTTATTATAGGTCAGGATTTCCATTTTTGGTTCGATACAATGCAATCGAATTACGCGACTTTTCACTACTCTTCTTATGATCGTCATGTAGATTGGATATTGTTTTTTTTTTTGGTGGGGGGGGGGGGGGTCTCCCGCGGAATTACTGTTTTTAGGTGCGTTCGTAATTATATAAATACGTAGCACCTATAGCCGTCGTCTCTCTGTCTGTCTGTCCGCATATAACAGCGCCAAAACTACCCAAGCGAATGGTTTGAAATTTAATATATAGAATCGTTGCAGAATTTTGTCGAGTCATTTCAAATTTTATAAAAATCGAATCAAAACTTAAAAAGATATTAATAAAAGTTTTTTTCATTCTATTAAATCCTTACGCAATTAATTGAATGATGTCACATGATAGGTCATGATTCTAGGTTGCCATGGTGATGAAGTCCTATATAAGACGGAGTCATATAATTTTCGTATTACTGAATTCAAAAACCGAATTTGTATACTAAAATTGTTTAATTATAACAATCCTATAATCTACCGACAGTTTTTTGGATAGATGTTTCCGGAGAAATAAATATTAAATGGAAAAAGAGTCTAAATATGGAGTTCTGAAATTTTAAATAGGCTTAAGTTTCCCATTGAAATTTTCAGTCAATGTCAGCAAAAGATAAAAGGTTGCCAACTTAAAATGTACTTGTTTTATTACGGAAACGAATCCTATCATATTAACAGACGATATAATTCATTTCAGTGAAATAATAATGATGATTTTTTTACATTGTCTTGTATTGGATATTTGCGCATAGCATAATTTTAATATAACCGAATTGTAATTAACTGTTTGTAAAACTGTATTGAAACGTAATTTCATAAAATAAAATTACTATCTGTAATATGAAAATTTGCACTTAAAATAAATTTTGTATTCATGCATTTTTGCATAAGAGTGCAACAGCTATTGCACTGAGATCTGAATATACGAACGTACGTACGTTTGATGTACAATTTCCAACTTGTTTCTTCTTATCCTTAATAAAAGCCATACATAAACTATTGCATTAATGGACTTTATTGAATCTCTCTTTTATGGCCTGAGCTATTTATTAACCTATAATGTATTCATTTGTCCGGCTAAATTTGTATTATTGAAAATTAAAATTAATTTAAGTTGACCAGTTTTATATCTCTATATCCTTAAAGGACTTTTCTCCATCACAGAAACTGTAGTAATCTTCGTTACAGTACGTACCAGAGTGGGTTAAGATTAATACATTCTTATTTAATTACGATGGTAAGTCATTAAGTAAGTCACAAAAGATAATTAAATAATAACTTACAATGATATTCACTTCAAAACTATTTTTATTTCTCAACATATTCTCCACCCATATTTATGCACCTATATCACCGTTTTATCAGTGCCCCAACACTAGCTGCATAGCATTCTTTGGGTTGCTGTCTCAGCCACATTAGGATGTCCAGACCTTTTCATCCTCTGTGAACATCATCTTGCTTTCAAGATGGTTTTTTAGTGGACTCAACAGATGAAAATCGCTTGGGGCTAAGTGGAAGCTGTATGGTGTATGCTGAAGAAGTTGCCAACCAAACTTTTGAATTGTCTCCTGCGTTCAACTTGAAGTCCTACTGTGGTTGAGACAGCCACCCAAAGAATTGTTTGCAGCTGGTGTTGGGGGCACTGATAAAACGGTGAAGTGCAGAAATATGGGTGGAGAATATGTTGAGAAATAAAAATAATTTTGAAGTGAATATCATGGTAAGTTATTATTTAACTATATTTTGTGACTTACTTAATGACTTTCCCTCGTACTTTCCAAACACACGGTGTAAGAAAAGTATTGAAATTATGATTTATATGTGTGTGTATGTGTATGGGTGAACACGATAACTCCCAAACGGTACTTCCGATTGAGCTCCTATTTGGCTAATATGTTATAAACCACAGTCGGAAGAACTGCATGTATAGATTTTCGTACAAATCGGCTGATGGATTAGGTATTTAATCCATTTATAATCCATTTTGCGACCGATTGTATAGAAAAAATCACAAACCAAATGTGACAGAGTATCACTAATAAATATTGTGGTGATGCGCCATCAAGCATTGGTAGCGCGGAGGTAACATTTTCAGTTTCAGAACGAAGGGTCCAGCGTTCGAATCCAACCGATTGCAATGTGTCAGAAATTGCATTGATTATTCTTTGATCGGTTAAGAAGAGAAAAATCACTCAAAATTCAACAAGCAATTCGTACTTCATTTTATCACTTTCAAGGATGTGTGAGCAGGTGTGTTGTCTTGGTGAAACAGTACTTTTTTAACTTCGCCATATTCGGCCTTTTATTATTGATTTCTTTGTTCAAACGATTCAATATTTGCTGTATAATAGTCCATAATAGTCTACTGTGACTTTTTTCCCCTTTTCTCAAGATAGTTGATGAATATTATGTCACATGCATCCCAAAAAAATACTGGCCAAGGCCTTTCCAGCTGATCGTTGCGTCTTAGGTCACTTTTGGCGGCTTTCGCCCGGTTCTAACCACTCAGCTGACTGTCTATTGGACTCAGATGTGCAGTGATGGATTCAGGCTTCATCCATTGTTATGAATCGGGGCAAAAACTCATTTGGATTACACTGAAATATCGTTAAATTGCGCTCTGAATCATCGACACATTGCTGCTTTTGATATTTTGATAGGAAACGCGGTACCCATCTTGCGCAAAGCTTTTCATATGTAAATGTTCAGAAAAAATATTCCTCACACATTTTGCCGATATCTTTGCGATATCAGATCGCAATGTGATCGTCTTTCACTTTGCAGACACACCCAGAAAAAAGTTTTGTTGAATCAACAAAAATTTGGTTGACCCAACAAAACTTTTTGTTTAAATATAGGTCAATGAAAATTTCGTTTGAATCAACAAAAAAAATTTTTTTTTGCAATTTCAAAAAAAATTTTTGTATCGCCAGCAAAAAATGTTTTGTTAATTCAAGTAAAATGGTTCAATTTTACTTGAATTTTACTAAAACAACCAAAATGTACTCAACAAAACATGTTTTGTAGTTTTAATCAATTCTTTTTTCTGGGTGTATCCAAAATAATATATGGTGGATTTTTAAGTGTTTTTTTTTTAAGATGATGCCTCAATTGGACGTCCAGAACTTGGAGGATCTTTGGTGCTAGTACAGCCGCATTTAAAGCCACTTAACCCGCCATACTCAACCTTTTCTTTTCGCGGGTCGCAAATATATGGTTATTAAGTTAGCCGGGCCCAACAAACAGGGTAAAAAAAAGAGCAATTGAAATAGTTAGATGACTAGTTATAATAGTTATAACTAGTATAACAAAGTTACTATTATCAGTAGGGTTAAATGATAATTGCGAAAAAAAATGTACAAAAAGTTTTAACACCCACGATTTCCAAACAATAATCTTCGCGCAAGATTATGCAAATGTTGGAGAAATATGCTGTGAAATTTTATTGTTTAGAAATAGAGTAAAACAAATTTGGTGCCAATTTTTTTCGCGACAAACGTTTAACCCTAACAAGCAGTATTATCTGTGTAATGAGTATAAAACGCGATATAATATAACAATGCCGAATTTCCAAGTTCTAACAAAAAAAAAAATCAGGTGATATTTTCTTATAAATCCGACTTTTGTTCACTGCAAAAAAGTTTTATTTACTTTTTTCAAATTGAAGAAATATATAGTGCAAATTTAATTCATTTGGAATAATGTATGATTTGTGTTGAAAATGAAGAAATGTATGCAACATTGTAGAACAAATAGGAACACAGGTAAAAAGAACTTTTGACTAAGGAAACGAAATTTAAGATCTTTTAACATATTTTAAATTAATTATAAATAACAGGACAATTTTTTTTCTTCCTGTGAAAATATACAAAACAATAGTGAAGGTCATAAATAAATTTTGTGTACATCTAAATTAAATTTGGAATAATAATTATGTGTCTCGGGCGGCACATAAAAGCTAACCGGGCCGCAGATTGAGTATCGGTGCACTAAACCATCGACAAATGGTTGTTTTCGACGGAGCAGGTGTGCCTCGATGCTTCACAAGCCATTTTGGGGTTTGAAATGTATTTGTTTTCGCCAAAACAAATGATTAATCAAAACACGAAATTCTCTTTCGTACAATGTTTTCACAAAAGCAAAAGTAGTGTCACTTTCACGATTGCAATTCATAAAGAAAAGGCCGAAATCTCATGTGTACGTGACATGAATTATTTGAAGGGTGATAACTTTCTAGAAATCATAAGTATAATTTGTTGTTGCAGCCAGCTAATACAGAGTCCCGGGACATTTAAACCCATGTATATGTTAATTCGTGTATGGCAAACAAGAGGGGGGGGGGGGGGGCTTTAACGTTTCATTGGGTGGAGGCAAAGTTTTCCTTGAGGGTGGTGGTATTTCTTTAGATCTTATTGTGAACAGCTGCACTGAAAAAAAATTCTTCCACTGGCATCTAAAAAATAAATTGTGGCTCTAGAAAAAAATAGTTCCATGTCATCCTTATAAATTCTAGTTCACTTTGCTAGAGAGTTCTACTCTTCCCTATTCAAATTCAAGAGCGTTTTCCTATATTATCGTAGTCAAACTTTTTAAAAAATCTCTGCAAATAAATGTGAACACAAGAGGTTAGTTTTAGTAACTATAATTGTAGTTTATGAATTTTTTCTAGAAACCGAGTGATAATTTCTCGCAATTCAAATGATTCATAATATAATGTATCGTTTCGTCACCTATCTCGATCATATCGTCTATTCAGTTTATTTGTTTACCTTATTCGCATGACTCGGAAATCTATATTTCTAGTTTAGGGATTTAGAAACTGACTACTTATTCGTTCCAGATGAAGGCGGTATAAGTTTTATTTCCGTGTGAACAGCGATAGATGCAGTTTTATTCTCACATATGTTTTTAAAATTAGCCAAAGAACCAATTAATGACAAATTTGTCTTACTTTGAGAATGTTGCAATAGAAAGGCTTTCTCAATTATTATTGATAAATATTAATTTTTGCTCTTACAGTTTTTATTTAATGCTAATGTTTCTATTCCAATCAAATCTGGCAAGTTATTTTGTTTTTGTGTTAATTTCAGAAGGGAAAAAAATGAGTTTGACCTGCGTTGAACTTATACACCTTGAAATATAAATTATTTGGGCGGGAACAACCTTATGTTTCACAGCTAGTTAATTTTAACGGAATGCAAGCTGAATTCGAATCATCTGACAAGTGGTTTCTGTTTGAATTTTTAATATCATTCCTTTTCGAAAATGATAACCCTCAGGTATGAGTAAAAGAAAAAAATTTCAAAATGACGAATTTCGTACCAAGTCGCTATAACTTCACCATTGGCACACTGCGAAAAAAAAAAAAAATGTTGATTTTACAGTATAATACTAACATGCAAGCTGCTAGTATTATACCGTAAAATTAACAGTAATAAACAGTAAAATAAGCAGTAATACACTGCATGCGCGGTAGTGTATTGCTGCTTATTTTACTGAGGGAGGTAATCGGAAGAAAACGTCTTGCCAATTATGCAAGGAGGATGGTCACTGAATCACAACAATGCTCTCTCCCACACATAGATTGTTGTGCAGACATAGCTCGCAGAAAGAAAAAATTCCACTCCTCCACCAGCCTCTGTACTCACCGGATTTAACACCATCGTATTTCTAGCTCTTCCCCAAGATCAAAATGGTCCTCAAAGAAAACCGTTTAGGCACCGTATAAGATATCAATACCAACGCAACGGTCGAACTTGGGAAGATACCAAAACAGGACTTCCATATCGCTGTTTCCAGCAACGGCAGGAGTGGTGGAGCATGTGTGTGTGTTCTGACAGAGCCTACATTGAAGGCGATTAAGTAATTGTGTGTACCTATATTGATGTAATAAAGAGTTACAACGGAATTCCTGGAACTTTTTGACTTCCCCTCGTAAGTTGCATTTTAACTTCTTCAACTTCAGCAAAGTTTTAAATAGTTAAATAAACTCAACTTGTTTGAATCCGTGTATTTTGTTTTATTTCATTCAGTTTTGTTTTAGAACCTCCGTGCCAAAAATATTCTGTCATGTGTCACTTATGACACGCGTGCCATAAGCTCGCCGTTGCTGTAGTTAGACCTTATAAATAACTTTAATTATTTTCAGATAAGAAAGTGATCTTTCTGAAGAAGATTTAGTTATAGCTATTATTTTGAAGATTCTTAAAGACTATTCTGTGTCAATGTTTGAAAAATGTCGTCAAACTAAATTTGAAGTGCTATATAACACGTCATTGTTAGCTTTTAACACTTTCCCACATAGTTGAAAAGTGTTTATGAATTCGGTTTGTCTGTCTGGCTATGCTCTAACTCTGGTAAATATGTTAGGATTGCCATATAATTTATATATGTTATCGAGGTTTACCATGGCATTTTCGGTGTTTAAAATGAAGTGTTATAGTTTATTTACAGCGGCACTCAAAAGAACTTCGTTACGTTATGGTCTATGGGGAAAAATAGCTGCCAAGTTATTTTTCGGTTATTCGAAGTTATCGAAGTTATTTTATCTTGTAAAAGCTCTATATCTCCTTATATTTATTTACAATCACAATTGTTCATCCAGCTCATTATTGTATCTAACGTGGCTCGTCCACAGTATAATTGGATAGCCTTTGAGATTAACACTGAAATCTTTCAAAGTTAATTTTCAATAGTGAGGATGCCCTTCCCGGGTATTCCCATACAATTTTTGTATGTTGTACTTGTATTTTAATGAAGTTACACTTATTTAAAACATATTGAAATTGATATATATCAATCACTGAGGTGTACTACAAAATTCTTACTATAGAATAGCGCGTGCATAGCGTTTATCGTTCATTTACAGGGACCAAAGAAAAATTTCGGTATATTGTACTGTCTATCAGCAATGATTTCTGGAAGTGCGTTTTCAATTGTGGTATGCATTTTTAAATTTAACTATTTTTTGCATATTACTTAGTGTGTATAAATACTATAAATCACATGTATGGCTTCACAAAAAGAAATTAAAGTACATTTCCGCTTGTTAACGAGAGTTTCTGAAGGGGAATTTTCAACTGAGTTAAACATTTTTAACTAAACTGAATTTTTGAATACTGTGTAGCATATGTTACAAATCTACAGATCCTATACAGGCTGCACAAAATAATTCAGACATTTTTCCGACTATAAATGGTAATTGCTGAAATTGACTTTTGAAATGTGTAATGCATTTAGTATTTTTAGTATAATTTAACATTGGTACTCTAGTATTATTGTTCATTTAGTATACTTACTTCTATCCATTATTATTATCTACTTCAGCATCAGACAGTATTATTACATGGTAGCATTATTGCTCAGTATCGCATAGTATTATTTAGTACTGCTCAGTAGGAATGGTAAATTGTATTTTCAGAATTTGTATTTTCGGAATTTTGTAATTTCAGAATTTGTATTTCAGCACTACATAGTATAATTATTGCTCAATATCACATAGTATAATTTAGTGCTGAGTATAATTAGTAAATTGTTTTCTCAGATTTTGTATGATCAAAATTTAAATTTTTGGAATTTGTGTTTCAGTACTACTTCTCTAATCTCAGGTAGTATTTGATTTGTGTTTATTGTTTTCACTACATGTACATATTCTAATATAATCACTTATGTTATTCCCTATTATTCTTAGTACTAGTACACAGTACTTGTATTTTCAGATTTGTTTTCTGGCATTATTGCTGTACTTAAATTGTGTTAACTGTTTACTGTAAATACCCCTTATATAATTATTCAAGATTTTCCCCATATAAGTCTTTTTATACACTCGATGCTACTATTCAAACTATGATTACATTCTTTGTTAATATCGATGGAAAATTATTTCACTATTCTTGAAATCAATCTGCAAAGGTTCTATTCTATGTAGTCTAGCGAAGGCTAGTCTTTCTGTGTAGTTCTTCTGTCCTTTTACGTAACACTTTAAGCAGTAATTACACGTTAATTTAAAGTTAAGAAGTGATTTTATTATATTATTTGCAATATCGTATTTATTAATTGTTTATCGTTAAATAAATGAGCTGTTAGTATTGTTTTGTATTTATTGTCTTCTCTCAACTTTAATTATTATCTTGTAAAAGCTCTACATCTCCTTATATTTATTTACAATCACAATTGTTCATTCAGAACATTATTGTATCTAACTTGGCTCGTGAAGTATAATTGGATAGCCTTTGTGATTAACATTGTAATCTTTCACAGTTAATTTTCAATAGTGAGGTGTTGCCCTTCCGGGCATCGCTCCCTGGGATGGAACCTTACCGCATAGTAAACAAACCTGCTGGGTGGGGCTAGTTGAGCTTAAGCCGAAAGGTAATCCTCCCCGCCCGGTATGACCTTGACCTAGTTTACATAGACATCATATTTCATCTTATTAAACGCTGAAATTTTGATACACTATTGTGGAAATATTGGAAAGTCTTTCATAATCTATGCTTGACGCATGATTTTCCTTTCTAATTTCATCTTTATGTTAAATATCGTTTGAGATGCACACATTCTTAAACAACAAGTTGGAAATTGTACGTCAAACGTGACAAATGAGGTGCGTTCGTACTATAGCTAGTTATATAAATATTCATATCTTGATGATTTTTAATTCTGTGAAATGAATTGCATCGTCTGCAGATTCATTTCTGTCATAAAATAAGTATCTCGGTCGCTTGACCGATTAAACTTCGGAAGCTCCTCTAACAAGAAAACACCGATTTTTTTTAAAAAAATTCCAATTTCTTAATAAATGTTTTTATTAATATTTTCTAAGGTTTTGATTCGATTTTCATAAAATTTGAAATGTCTCGACAAAATTCTGCTAAGATCTTAATATATCTTAAATTTCAAACCATTCGGTTGGGTAGTTTTTGCGTTGTTATATGCGGACGGACGGACGGACAGACGGACGGACCAGACGACGACACCAGGTGCTACGTATTTACATAATTACGAACGCACCTAAAAATGTATTCAATGTTCCCCGGGTAATGTTCCCTGTCAAAAATTTGCAGCCATAGGCTTCAGTCTACTTAACCTATTGAGAAATCCGCCACTGGGTCCGAGGTGTGGCGAAATAAGTTAAATGATGAAACAAGAATCAAATGGAACCCCGAGCGAGGTCGGGCCATACCACTGGTATATATGTTTCTAAAGTATGCCACTACCGTGTTGCAAAACAAATAATTTTCACATCTTTTATGTCTCTGGTAGGTTGAATTGAATGATTCATATGACCGAATATGAACTTATGATGAAAGAGAAATTCAAAGAAAAATAATTATGCCGATTCTGCACATAATTTAAACGAAATAAGAGACTGGAAAAAAAGGGGGTGGGGGCAAAAAGTTGGCATAAATCAAGCTTGATTGGACAGAAACAGAACGAAAGATCGCGGCGCCGTTCACGCCTCTTGCATCAAGTTCATTTGCATCACAAAAAACGCTTTACAAAAGGGTCATCCTCTGTTTAGAATGCAAAAAAAAAAAAAAAAAAAAACAAGACAAATGGCGCTGACTCATTCGTTTATACTGTTTGCCCCAAGATTGTACAAAAATGTCTAATTTCAGATTTGTATTCTAAAATGATTTTTATAAGCTGTGCACAATAATTTTGTTAATTTTGTTTTGCCTATAGCATTAAAAATGTCCAATACCACCAACGAGTCAATAATCATTGTTCTGAAATTCGAAAGGTTGCGTAAAAAGACACCGCACAAAACAATTAGAGGATATTTTGAGTTCGATAAGAAGAAATAATCATGTAATCGACTATTGTTTAAAAAAAAAAAAAAAAAAAAAAAATATTAGCAAGTTGGAAATTGTACGTCAAACGTGACAAATAAGGGGACTTCGTACTATAACTAGTTTCATAAATATTCATATCTTGGTGCAATAGCTGTTGCACTCTTATGCAAAAATGCATAAATACAAAATTTATTTTACGTGCAGATCTTCATTTTATAGCTATTCATTTTATTTTATGAAATTGAGTTTCAATACACTTTTACAAACAATCAATTAGAATTCTGTTACATTAAAATTATACTATACGCAAATATCTAATACAGGACAATGTAAAAAAAAAAAAAAAAAAAAAATCACTGTTATTATTTTACTGAAAAAATGAATTATATCATTTGTATTTATGACATGATTCATTTCCGTAATAAAATAAATACATTTTAAGTTGGCAACATTTTAGCTTTTGTTTGACATTAACTAAAAATTCCATTTAAAAATTTCCGAACTTGAAATCCGTATTTAGACTCTTTTTCCATTTAATATCTATTTCTCCGGAAACATCTATCCAAAAAACTGTCGGTAGATCATAGAATTACTATAATTAAACAATTTTAGTATAGAAATTCGGTTTTTAAATTCAGTAATATACTGAAATAATAGGACTCCATCTTAAATAGGACGTCATCACCATGGCAACCTAGAATCGTTACCTATCATGCGATATCATTGAATTAGTTACGTATGATAGGATGTCATAGAATGAAGAACACTTTTATAAATATCTTATTAAGTTTTGATTCGACTTTCGTAAAATTTGAAATGACTCGACCAAATTCTGCAACGATTCTATATATTACATTTCAAGCCATTCGGTTTGGTAGTTTTTGCGCTGTTATACGCTGACAGATAGGCGGACCAGTTGACGACTCCACTGTAAAAAAATTAAATTGTACTGGCAATCGAGAAGCCAGTACTATTTCCGTGTTTTAACGTAAAAAAAATCCGTAAATTCCAGGAAGTTTTCCGTGATTTCTGAAATATCCGTTTTTAAATTTCCGTTTTACAACAGATAGCTTCCGTATTTTTTAGAAATTTTTATAAAGTTAAAATAAACATTATAGAACACCCCCCCCCCCCTCTCCCTAAAAAAAAAATTACTTCTCAAGAACAACCTTATAAAGGACAGATATACTGCCTCTTTTTTTTCTCATTTCTGAGTGAGTTTTGCGTAAACAACCAATCCTTGCCACGATGAGAATCGAACCCGCAATATTTTGCTTACTGAACCGGAGGCCCCGACCACTACGCTAAGACTTGACATGCCAGTTTCTCAAATGCTGCTACTTATTTCAGTCGCTTTTTATGATGCAAAAACTTGAAGGTTCCATGGATTTTTGTCAAGAGTTCCAATGTTTTTAACATTTTGCTTTATTATCTGATGCTTTATGACAGATAAATTTTAACTTATTATCTATTATATGCGTAAAACATTGTATTAAGACACATTGTATTAAGAGTCATTGTATGATTGCATCCTTTTGTAATAGTACAACATTTTCTTTTTTTGAAGATATACTTTTTAAAATTATTTGTCTGATGATCTATTTATCAATTCCAACAAAAAAAAAACAATAATTATCTGAAGGACACGTATTTATTACATGCTATTAAAATAACTTTTCGTTATCTTTTATTTTAAAAAACTTACGTAAATAAACAATTTTATAATAAATTAAATTATTATATTTGAGCTATGCTGAGAACTTTTGTTTACGGTTCTGTGAAACAGAATAGTTTTAATAATATTAAAACAAAAAATTTATTTTTAAAAGCAATTTCGAAATTAATGATCTTGTGATAGGTAAGTTTAAATTTGGACTTATTGATTTATTTTAAATTAATTTAGTTTAATTTATAAAATTATAAGCTAAAGGAATAAATTATAAAGTTAATAAAATTATAAACTTCATTTTTATAAAAGTAAAGAAAAAATATTAACTATTTTTATAAATTTAAGGAAAAAAATATAAACGTTGTAAAATTATAATTTATAAAATAATAAATTTTAGTTTAATTCATAAATTTATAAGCCAGATCAGTTTAATACAATTTACATAGCGATAACTTACAGAGATATTATGTTATGAAACCTTTAAATAACCCAATATTGCCTTACGTTAGAAAAGTTAAAATAAAATTTAAAAAAAAATTAGGGGAAAAAAGTCTTAATTTTGATTAAAGTATATTAGTATATAAAGTAAATAAAGTAGATTTAAAAAAAAAAAAAAAAATTCTGTAACTTATAAAAACAAAATCAATTTCTAAACAT
Source organism: Maratus michaelseni (assembly GCA_963931845.1). Classification (NCBI taxonomy): domain Eukaryota; kingdom Metazoa; phylum Arthropoda; class Arachnida; order Araneae; family Salticidae; genus Maratus; species Maratus michaelseni. Next base: position 276,387,763 of record OZ007597.1, read on the forward strand.
TTCATTAAAAAATATAAATATTACTATTATTTTCACAAAAAAATTATACTGTCCAGACACGGCCCCGGTTAGAATGGGCAAGCATGTCGAGCCGGGTCAGGCCTGGATCCTTGAAGAACTCTAGTAAATACAACAATCTTAATTCCCATTTCAAACAATGCGATTTCTGTACGCAAACCTCTAAAAGTTATTTACGGATATTGCACTTGCTTTGGAAGAAATACGAACATTGTACTTCTTTGAAAGAAATACGGTCAAAATCCATTAAATTTACGGAAAACTTTCTGCATATTTACGGATTTGAAATCTCCTTTACGAAACTAATGTCATTTACAGAAATTGTACTGTTGTTTTGGAAAAATGAAACTTCTCCGTAAAATTTTACGGAAAATTTCTTGTATTTTCACGGATTTTTTTTAGAGTATATGCTACGTATTTATATAATTACGAACACATCCAAAAACATGAAACAGAAAAATATTAAAAAGGAGAAATATTACATTTACAAACTTGGAAATATACAAATTTTGTCAGTGACGCAGAGAGTTTTAGATAAGAAATGAAAGCAACCTGTTGATATTTTGTGTGTCCCTGTAAATGAACGATGAATGCTATGCACACAATATTCTATAAGCTTCTTGTAATATTTGGAATGTCCTGTAAACGAACTATTAGTGCTATCCACACCATATCCCTTAATAATCCTCTTGCAGTACACCTCAGTGATATGTATCAATTTCTATGTGTTTGAAATGGTGATCCTTAAAATAAACCGAAAAGGATTTTTCCCCATAGACCGTCATGTAGCGGAATTCTTTTGAGTGTCCCTGTCAAGGAACTATAAGTGCTACACACTTAATTTTCAATACTAGACATGTGATAGTAAACCTCAATCACATATATCAATTGCATGGCAATCCGAGTACATTTATACCAGAGTTACAGCACGGACAGACAGGCAGACAAACCGAATTCATAAACACTTTTCAACCATGTTGGAAAGTGTTAAAAAGTATATTATGACATCTAATCATGTCCCATATATTTGATTCATATTGGAATGAACTAACCGGTAATAATCATAACACAAAATACCAACAAAATTATTTGAGAAAATAAGGAAAAAAATCTACATTTTAACGATAATTCTGCAAATATAACTGATCTTCCAATCGCTGAATTTGATAAATTGCATAAATTCAGACCCGAAATTGCTTAGCTGAATGCAAAATTTGTATCGGCTGCAATGGAAGAGGCTTTTCTGATGTAGATGAACAAATATGTGTTATAATAAAAGCTAGACATGTTCTAAAGCAATATATGCCTAATAAGTCTCATAAAAGATGATGTAAACTATATTTCCTTTGTGATCAGATCAGGATGAGTTTGCCCATAAATTTCAAGTTTACACAGGCAATGAATACCAAATTAGCAATCGTTTATCAAATGAACCAGATCTAGGATGCAGCGGGAAAGTTATCGTTCAATTATGCAGAGAAATATACCTCATAACCAAAATTTCAAGGTATAATTTGATGATTTCTATTCATCAATTAGCCTCGTGAAATATTTTGCTCAAAACGGAGTTTTGTGCTTAGGCACAATCAGAAGGCATAGAATTCTGGGGCCTTTTGATGAAGAAATAAGATATCATAAATTGAAAGAAGACATAATTTGCAGTCGAATGGCTATTTCTATTTGTTTGTTTTTCTTTTTTGTTCGATTGTACTTACTTTTTTTTTTATAAAAGTTTAAATAAAAAATAAAAATTAGCGTTAAAGCGTCTTAAATACGGACCGCTAAAGAAATCAATTCCTCGAACGTGTCAAAAATAGCAGTCGCCAGTCGTTATATCGCACCTGTTGGAGGACAAGAAAAAATCGCGATATATCCGAATGCGCGATATACCGAGGATATTAATAATTAAGGAAGATGATAATCTTCAAGTAAATGTTTTGTGCATGGCTCCGAAACATTAGATTATAGGCATGTTATAAATTTCTTAATAAAATTATTGATACTGAGTTACGCATATAGTAACTGATATCACACAAAATTATTTAAAAGTGTAGTATAGGTACAATTTAGTTTTTGCTGGGAGACTCGAAAACAAGCGATATATCCGAAAGCGCGGTATACCCAGGTTATTAATAATTAAGGAAGATGATAATCTTCAAGTAAATGCTTTGTGTATGTCTCCGAAATATTAGTTTATAGGCATGTTATAAATTTCTTAATCAAATTATTGATACTGACAAGGAAGATTTCCTTAAAGCGCATACTCAGAATATTCCCGAGCATTCCCGAACCCAACCCAGAAAAGTCAAAACCCAACCCGAAATGGACCCGCAGCGAAAAAAGTTCAGCGCAACTAGTTCGGGTAAAAGCGGGTTTATCCGACCCGATGCAGGTTTCTAACTGTAAACAAAACAATTCTTTGAACGTGCCAAAAAATTGTATCAGAAATACTGACCATTTCTCTTCATTTTTTTTTTTTTTTTTTTTTTAAGGTCGCGAGTGAAACGCCCTTAAGATGTTTATAACTGACAAACAACTGTCAAATTATACGCTTAAACGACCAAAACAAGAAGGAAAAAGGAAATATTCAATAACGAAAATCGAGGGCTTTACGATAATAAAAGAGATATTGATATCGTCTATCAACAAGTCGAACGCGGAACTTAAGGAACTTATCGCGTGGGAGGAAGATTCTTTTTTAACAATATCACGGTGGAAGAATGAGGAACAGGCTCCAAAGCGCTTAAATTATCTTACGATTTCGTCAACAGTATTGTAAAATACAGGGCGAGCAAAAAGGCTATATAAACTTTAAAAATTCCTTAAGAAAAATAACAAATAACGTTACGGGAGAGAGGTTTGCACTATAGAATTTGTCAAACAGTCGGAAATTTTTTGTGGCTAAAGGAAAAAAATAGTTCAAAATTTCAACGACAGGTGGCTCTATTAGTTCCATGTTATTAAAAGACACGAAAAATATTGAGATTTTACAACGTGTTTATTTGCACGTGAGATAAGTACAGAATATGAGGTTCTCAAGTACAAATAAAAACCTCTTGTATAATCTGACTATTTATTTTTTAATTTTTAATTATCAACTGTATTACAAAATACAGGGTGAAAAGAAAGGCCATATAAACTTTAAAAATTCATTAAGGAAAAAAAAACAAACAAATAACGATACGGTACAGTGGTTTGCACTGTAAGATTTATCAAACAGTCGGAATTTTTTTGTGGAAAAGGAAAAAGAATAGTTCGCAATTCCAACGACAGGTGGCTGTATTAAGTTCCACGTTATTAAAAGTCATGAAAAATATTGAGATTTTACAAGAGATATTTATTTGCACTGAAGAATTTAGTATAGGAATCTTAAGTGCAAATAAATACATATTGTATAATCTGAATATTTTTGTTACGTTTTTAATAATGTGGATTTTTATAGTGCCACCTGCCGGTGAAGATTTTAACTATTTTTTTTCTTTTGGCACAAAAGACCCGATTCTTTGGCATAGTCTTATGATGCAAACTGCTCTTAGGTATTACAATTTGCCTCAGCAGACTGTTAGGAACATGATCGCGAGGAACTTTACATGTCGTGGTTCTTAAAAATTTGACCATATGGATTTCACTTCCAAATATGGTAATGTTGAAGCATTGATTTATGCATTATGACGCTTCTGGCTTTGAAATTTCACGGAATTCAATCTAATTGGAAAGTAAGAACCGGGACATAAAGCCTGTGAAGTAATATAGCAATTAAATATAGAGACTAAGGTGGAATATGCTAATTAAATAATTTCAGCAAAATACCTTAAAATAAGAAAATAAAGTTGTATGTAGTGCGTAGTTAATTTAAAACAGTACTTTAGAAAAATTTATAAAATAAAAGGAAATATTCAATAACGAAAATCGAGAGCTTGTACGATAATAAAAGATATATCGAAATCGTCCATCAACGTCTAACGCAGAATTAAACGGTCTAAAATCAGCAATTGAAATATTGTGTTTCCTTAATTTTATTTAAATACCTATGGATATATTTACAGAAGTCCATTATGTTGCAGATAAAAGATTTATTCATTTATTATTATCATTATCATTATCATTATCATTATCATTATTATTATTATTACTAAACGGTAGGTCGAAGTCGGGGACCTATCTGCCCTCGGCAGCGCAAACCCGGGCTTCAGAGGTTTCCATTGTCTATTCATTTATCCTTTTACGCTCTAATTCTCATTAAAAAAATTATAAAGATACAAAATTTATATATGCATTGTAAAAAATTTCTGAAACATTTCCTGATATAGAGGAACCGTTTACGTAATGAGAAAATTAATCACTGCCTAACCAAAATGCACTTTTACAAGCTGGATTTACCTGTATTAAAAAGTTAATTTTGAAAATCCGTTCTATCATCAAATACTAGAATATCTATCTACCATCTATATTTTAAAGGAGAAACGTGTCTTTGAGTAACTCTGACGTCATTTTGATGTTGGCAACACAAAACGATTATATTTCTCTCTTACTGCAATTTTTTTACCTTTTAAACATCGCACATTCTCAATTTTTACACCTTCGAATTCAAATGCAATTTGTTTGAAAACTCTATCAACACTGACAGTTTTTTTTTTTTTAAATTGTTTTAAAAATAATAATCGAGCATTATTTTTTCTAATCTATTATCTCTGTCGCATGCAGACGATTGCAAAAGCTTAACCCGTCTTGGCAATTTAAACAATAAAAATAGTAGCTCAGCATTTGTTTCCGGCTAATATTCCACAACGAAATTAAAACGTCATAAATTAATAAATAAAATAATATAAATAAAAACACAAATTTAACAGACATGTAATCGAACTACGCGCTTAAGCCACTGGCATTATCAAAATCGAAAGGCGGATGTGTGTGGCGAAATCTTGGACAATTTCTTCGGCTGTTGATTCCTATGGCATGCGGTAATACGAAAGTTTCGCTTTTAATAAATGTCAAAATTGAATACATTATTGATATTTTTCATATAAAAAGGCTTTTTAGGTGCGTTCGTAATTATATAAATATGTAACACTTATAGTCCGGTTCATCCATCTGTCCGCATATAACAGTGAAAAACTACACAACCGAATGGTTTGACATTTAATATATAGAATCGTTGCAGAACTCTGTCGAGGGATTTGAAATTTTATGAAAATCAAATCAAAACTTAGAAAGATATTCATAAAAGTTTTCTTCAGTCTATTAAATCCTATATCATACGCAATAAATTAAATGATATCCCATGACAGGTAATGATTCTAGGTTGCCATGGTGATGACGTCCTATTTAAGATGGAGTCCTATTATTTCCGTATGACTGAATTTAAAAACTGAATTTATATACTAAAATTGTTTCATCATAGCAATCCTATCATCCACCGACAGTTTTTTGGATAGATGTTCCGGAGAAATAGATATTAAATGAAAAAAGAGTCTAAATATGGAATTCAAGTTCTGAAATTTTCAAAGCTTAGGCTTAAGTTTCCTTTTAGAATTTTCAGTCAATGTCAACAAAAGATAAAATGTTGCCAACTTAAAATGTACTTATTTTATTACGGAAATGAATCCTATCATAAAAACAGACGATAGAATTCATTTTTTCACTAAAATAATAACAGTACAAACGCACCTCATTTGTCACGTTTGACGTGCAATTTCCAACTTGGGGTCATTTCATTGTGACGGGTGTGACATCCAGACAAAATTTTAAGAGTTTATATCTATATTTTGGAAATAAATTAGCTAATAAATCCCTGAAAAATATTTTAATTATGTTTTTCCATGCATATGCTTGGATAATTGAGCAAATATTTAACTTCAATAGCTTTCAATATTTAATAAACAAAAATTTTAAACTTGTGACGGGTGTGACTCTCTCGGGACAAGAGTTTTTAGTTGCATACACATTTGTTAAAATTCCGGTGAATATTTAACTGTTTTATTATTAAAACAATTTTTTTCCAATGAAAGAGATTCAAATTAAACTTAATACGTAATTTTCATAATAAATTTTAATTATTTTAATGTATAAGAATTTTTTTTCTGCTGTGACGGGTGTGACAAAGAAGTGACGGGTGTGACATTGTGCAAAGTGTACAATTTGAAAGTTGTTTACCAAAAACATACAGTGATCAGTATAGACAGTAAACTCAACTATAGTAATACAAAAGAAATTTAATAAAACTAACATATTTATGCAGTCAGTTAAAAATTGGTAGTGCCCCCTACTCGTTATAAGTGATGGGGGGGGGCTACTTTTTTTACAATAGCAGAAATTTTTTTTATTGAGATGTCATCTTCCTCTCGCCAAATCCAGTGTGGCCCACTGGCTTGCATGTATTTTAAGCTTATTTCTTCCTTACAGAAGTTGATATTCAAGACATTAGCATAGTACAAGCTATTACGCTTTTTTGCTACTGGACAGGGAAACCAAAAGATAATCACCAATATCCAGACAAAATTTTAAGAGTTTATATCTATATTTTGGGAAATAAGTTAGCTAATAAATCCCTGAAAAGTATCTTAATTATGTTTTCCCATGCATATGCTTGGATAATTGAGCAAATATATAACTTCAATATTTAAATATATAATATATTCTTATAATGATAATCCATTAATGCAGTTGTGACGGGTGTGTTGACATCCAGACATATTTGTTTGATGTTACAAAGGTTTCTGGTAGTTTCGTTCAGAGACTACGCCATATTATTGCTGCGCATGGTTCAATTAAGTTTCATGATTAAATCTGATATTTTCAAAATCTTTTTTTTTTTTTTTTTGGGGGGGGGGGTCACAATTAGCAGTGACTGCCACTTCCCTCAGTGTTGATTTGGCAGTCTTTCCCATCAAAAGGATAGTACTATCACTACTTACTTTAAAGTGGTGATAAGACTTGATGCCTTCCCATTTTCTGTCAGTATTTGTTTAGTTTCTAGTATTTTCACTGCTGAGACATACAATGCCTTTATTGCACCAATCTCCTGAGCACATTAAAAAAAATCCAAAGCAGAATTAACTTAAAAGTAAGTAAGTTGCTACCAACTCACAATTTGCTAAAATAATTCAAATATATATTTCATGATTTATCTTCTCTTTTTTGGCAAATTGGCCTTAATATGTTCAGAAACAAGAATGATTCAACCTTACACTTCATTTAAAAAATATTTAAATATATTTCAAAACAATTTAAAATGTTATCATACCTGTCACAAGAATTTTGCCAACCCGTCGCAAGGATTATGTCACACCCGTCACCCTAAAATTTCACACAAAATAAAAATTTAATGAATTTTTAACGTTTTGTAGTTATTCAGACTTGCAATAGTTAGACTTTCCGAAAGTTCCATTTATTTTCAAGAAAAAATGCATTTTGTATAATAACTTAAGCATCTTTTTTGTGACGGGTGTGACAGAGAGACAGTGTAAATATATTTGTATTAAAAATCGGGACTTTTAAATTTTTTTGAAAAATTAAGTGTTTCAAAAGCTACACAAAGGTCACAAATAGTAATATATGCACATATATGGAAAATGCTGCTGTTTTAAATATTGCTTCTGGCAGAATGAAAATACCCTATTTTACAGGCTGAAAGTTTTTCAAATTTTTCCAACTTTGAGCCTAGATAAATTATAAAAAAAAAGTATTTTTAGAGCTTAGTTCTCTGTAATTTCATATGCGTCATACTGTTACCTTTAATTCGATATATTATTTACAGTAATAAAAGACATTTGGAATTTCAACCATCATGTCCACTTTTTCATGGAAATGCCCCTTGTTACTTTTTAAGTACGGAACCCTAAAAAACTATTAGAGTATTCAAAAAATAAAAATTGTATTCACCTATATGCTGTAATCCGGGAAGGCCGAGTTTTAAACGGAAAAATTACTTGTATAATAAAAACTTCGAAAGTTATTGTTGCGCATTACTTGATTTATTGCTTTGATATTAAAAGCATTTAAAATACTTAATGTCAGACGAATTTAACGATGGAGATGACTCCTCTAGAGCGAAATAAGGGGGAAAAAAGTGGCTCCCCCCAAAAAAAAGAGAACTTGAAGAGTTTGAACTCTGTGTTTTAAGACAATCGTGACATTTTGCGTGTCGATAAGTAGCAATAAAATGTAATGAATGTGGGGCCAACGAAAGGGGCCTTATTGCCCCTGGGACAGTTTTATATTCATGGTGCACGAATGGGCTTGGGAACTTTCCTCATTGAAATTTCGATGTCAGTACTTACAAGCAGACAATTATAAAATAAGATTTTAGGTTTTGGTTTTAGGTTTAAGGCTTAAGGTTTAAAGTTCTAGGTTTAAGGTTTAAGGTTTAAAGTTTTAGGTTTAAGGTTTTAGGTTTAAAGTTTTAGGTTTTAGGTTTAAGGTTTAAAGTTTTAGGTTTTAGGTTTAAGGTTTAAGATTTAAAGTTTTAGGTTTAAGGTATAAGGTTTAAAGTTTTAGGTGTAAGCTTTAAGGTTTTAAGTTTTAGATTTAAAGTTTTAGGTTTTAGGTTTAAGGTTTAAAGTTCTAGGTTTAAGGTATAAGGTTTAAAGTTTTAGGTGTAAGGTTTAAGGTTTTAAGTTTTAGGTTTAAGGTTTAAAGTTCTAGGTTTAAGGTAAAAGAAAGAAAGAAAACAAGGTTTCGAGATTTTGGCAATGCTTTTGTACCAAATGACCTGTGAGTTAGACTACTGCATCGGGTCGGATAACATTATTTTACTCGAACCAGCCCCAACCCTGATCGGGTTGACGCGAATTATTTTCGTTGCGGATCGGGTTGGCTTTAAACGTTTCGGGCTCGGGCTGGGATTGGTTTTTTGCTGTTTCGGGTCGGGTTGACCCGATTTTTCAAAAGAAAGTCCTGAATATCTTTCAAATGACAAAAACTACATCTTTGAATATTAATGAGTGTATATGTGTTCATTTTTATACATAAAAGATAAAACTGATATTAGAGACAAAATTGTAGACTACTTTTCGATAATCGTATTGATATATAGGTTAATTTTTTTATCACTTCATGTATATAGGGCGTCAGCAGGTGAATATAACGTCATATGAGTTTGAGGAACGTATTGAATCATGATAAAAACCCGATTATGGAAATATTGCCATATTTTAGCATTTTGAAGGTCTCTATACAATATGTTTAATTTTGTAATTGATTTTTTTTTTTTTTTTAAATATCGCATTTAGTCCACATGACAGATATTATTATGACAGAGCTATTGGACCGGTTCAGATTTTCGAAAAAACGAGAAAAATTAACCGGTAAATTTTTGCTTTATAAAAAACATGATTTTTTTTTTTGGAAAATGAAATTTATTTGCATTTATTAAAGAAATGATAAAGTGTTTTGAAAGGAATATTAAAAAAAAACCCTTTGTGCGATCTTCAATCACACTTACCTACTTGTTTTTTTTTTTTTTTTTTTTTTTGTCAGGTTGATTTCGAGCAGAATTTTCGGGTTCGGAGCGGATACACCCGATCTGCGAAGGACACTATTGTGGGACAAAGCTGCAACAGCATATCGCTGATAACGTAAAACACTGGGACTGGTAGAAACCTTTATTCCGTATATAAACTGCGTAAAGCATATGTGTATTCCTTAAAGGCAACATTTTAAACTGCGTCTCAAGTCCCTATAATGTCATAAAATCCTCTAAAAAACCCATCAATATTCTAGTCATGAATGGGCGCACTTCACTCTTATTCTTCAAGGGCTTTTTATCATCGGATCCTCCTCTCTTCTGAAATTCGAGAGCAGATTCTGGGTACTTTTTTTTAAAAGAAATTTTTTTTTCTATTGTTGCTGTTTTTGTTCTGTTCTGTTTTGTTTCGTTTTTTAAATGGAAGTTCTACCACTTTGACATAAAATTCACGTAATTTTGACAATTAAAAGTATTTGTACATTTTGTAATTTTACCTTCTTATTACTTACCCATCATGCGTATAGGGTAAGTCTTGTAATCGTTTTAAAACTCGAAAACATTTTTTTTTTTTTTGACGGATTTACACGTTTCAGACAGTAAAGATTCCGAAAAACATATTTTTAGAAAAGAAAAAAATTGCCGTCAGTCTGTCTGTAAACGCTCTATCTCCCGAACAAATTGCGAGTATGTAATAATGAGAAGAAGCCTATTGAATTTCAGTGACCTCGATTATCCGGAACTATTTTTTTCGGACTCTCGAAATATTCTTTCTGATAAAAGGTATATATATAAAAGTTTTCGAAATTGTTTATTTTGAGGAGTGAATATAAAAGACAATTTAAAAAAAAAAAACATAAATTTTGCATAAAGAAAGAAGTCTATCGGATAATGAGTTGTCGAGATATTTGTAATTCTATTTTCCACACTCTTCGATTTATCATGAGACTGTATTTCATTCAAATTTCAATTGAAAGATACATATTTTTATTGGAAATGAGACGCTTCATCCGTAGCAGTAAGTAATAGGATTACCATTTTTGGAGTTATAAGGATGTTTCTTTTACGCAATTCAGTAATAGAGCATTTACTGTTTAGGACGTCATCAATCCACGATTTTATGCGAATTGCAATGCATTTTATAAATAGTTTACACATGTTTATTTTTCATATTTTATATTATGTATATCCATGATGGGTAAGTATTGCGGTGCTCCCTAACGACTACTTTTTGATTATGTAATTGATATTTTTCATTGACAAAATGCTTTTTGAAGGTGTTAATGGGCAATCCAAAAAAAATATATTAAGCGTAAAAAATCTATTATATAGAGTTTTCAACAGTTTAAAAAAGGGGTTTTCACCTATATTCTGTAATCCGCCCTTCGGACTTGGAACACACTGTAGTTTTGAATAAATTCAATGATGGCCCGGAAGGGACTCCTATGATGCTCCAGTACCCTCCCTGGAGCATCAAAATCTCCTCCCCTGGAAAATATGAGATTTTGTATTTGGTTATGGTTTAAAAGCGCAAATTCCTCTCCCGCAGAGTTGGACAAAATGTATCCATAAACCATTTTTGATACAAACTACGCAATGCATTGGTTTTAGAGACTAAAATACAAAATACAAAATACTTTCAAATTAAAAAAAATTTCAAGAACAAAATACATGTATTTTTGAAATACATTTAAAAGTCTTTTTTTTTTTTTTTTTTTTTAATAATTTTGTACTAGATAAATAAAAACAAAATGCTTTTTAATTTAAAATATATATATATATAATTACCAAAGTAAAGAAACAAAACTGATAAAGAAAATAAACCAGTCCGCAAGAGAAGAAATGATATATAATAAACAAAGAATATTTAGAGATAAAATTTAAAAATCTATAAAGCAATATAAAAATTTCCATAGATATAATTCAGTTTCATTTACCCGTTGACTAACAACGGTACATATGTGTTATGACCACTATTTTCAATCAATAATCGCCATGGTAAATTTCTACTAGAAGATTATTATATGAAAATAATGGTAGAAATATTAGTAAAAAACCAGTTGCCTGGGGAGCAATCATAAACCAAGCTGTGTATAAAAAAAAAGATATTTCACGGGTTAAAGCATAAAAAATTATGTGTTAAAAAAAAAAAAAAAAAAAAAAAAAACTTGTGGTAGATTTGCGATTTAACACCGAAAGTTTCAATTTGGAGAAATTTATTTTGAATATTTTGCAAATACAAAATACTTGGGGAAAACATTACAAAATGCATTTCCAGAATACTTTTGTTTTATCAGTTTAAAATACAAAACTAGTCGTTGGGGGCCACCGTAATACTTACCCATCATGGATATGCATAATGTAAAATATTAAAATAAAAATGTGTAAACTACTTATAAAATGCATTGCAATTCAAATAAAATCGTGGCTTGATGACGTCACAAACTTTAAAGGCTCGATTACTGAATTGCTTGAAAAAGGTTTTTCCTTATAACTCCAAAAATAATAATCCTATTAACTAGCGGTTTATTGCATCTGATTAAGCCTCAAATTTCCAATTAAAATATATCTTTGAAGTGAAATTTGGATGAAATACAGGGTCATGAAAAATCGAAGAGTGTGGAAAATAGGATTCCAAATATCTCGGCAACTAATTATCCGATCGACTTCATGCTTTATTCAAAATTTATGTTTTTTTATTGTCTTTTATATTCATTTCTTAAAATAAACAATTTCGAAAATTTTTATATACCTTTCATCACAACGAATATTTCGAGAGTCCGAAAAAAATTGTTCCGGTTAATCGAGGTTATTGAAATGAAATAGGCTTCTTCCCATTATTACATACTAAGTACATACCAAATTGCAAGTCTCTATCTCAATTTTTTCGGGAGCTAGAGCGTTTACAGACACACACACACACAGACACACAGACACACAGACGGACGGCAAAATTTTTTTTCTAAAAATATGTTTTTCGGAATCTCCAGTGTCTGAAACGTGTAAATCCGTCAAAAAAAAATTTTCGATTTTCAAAACGATTACAAGACTTACCCTATACTACGTATGATGGGTAAGTAATACAAAATAAAAATGTATTTAAAAAAAGTATTTCAAATACATGTATTTTCGATACTGACCCACTCTGCTCTCCCGGAACTCCAAGCTGTTTCCTCCGGAGTTGCAAAATTCTCTTCTGGAGAATTCAACGCTACCCTGTAATTTTAAATGAATAAGGGGATTCTTGTTTCCTATACAAAAATGGTTTGTCTTGACATAAATTATAATCCCTAAACTTTTGTACGAATATTTGACCAAGTAAACAATAAATTTAAAGCTGAGTTTTAAGTAAATAATTTGAAAAACGCATAACATGTTTGAAAACACAATTTCAGCAATTACTGCCAACTAGGGCCTCCAACCCGGGCTTCCCGAGATACAGAATATGCGTGAAAACAATTTTTTTTTTTTCTTTTTTAACTCTAACATATTTTTTACATTTAATTTTTTTAAATTACTAACAACACCACAGAGCATTTTTTTTAATGAAATATGTCAATTATATATTCAAATAAATTTTTTAAAATTTTTAAAAGCGGTCATTTCATTTTGTCCTTGTGCCAGAAGTTAATAGCCGAAGAAATCGTTAAAAAATAGATTTCTATAGCTGTCTTTTTTAGGGTTTCGTTCATCTCACGAAACCCTATTGCTCCCGCTTCGTTGTCAGTCTGTCACAGAGCCATTCTCGAAAACTATGTAACTTACAGAGTTGAAACTTCGTGTATAAATCAGAATATCAGCTGTAAAGAGCTGAAAATATTAAAATTTGAAAAATTCGTATTATTTTAATAAATAGAGATAAAAAACAAAATTCTAATAGCCTTTTTCTATTCAATTTAAACATTTTTCTTTATAGCAGATGCCAAAAATTTAAAATCCACAATGAAATTCTTTCTACAATAATTAATTTTCTATCAGACGATTTTCGCGTGAAAAATGAAAATGAAATAAAAAGTTCCACCAATTGAAAAAAATATAAATATGAAATAAAATGGATTGACGTCATAGGGGTAAATAAAACGGAAAATGTCTAAGATTTCTCAATAATACAAGGAGTATGAGTATGTGGATGTACACAAAGCAGATTAATATCACGTGATTAGAGAATTAAAAAGAAAATCTGACGTCCTATTGGAAGTTTAACGAATTTTTCAGATGTTTGAGAATAATACAAAGCGAGTATTAATATGAATAATAGAGAATAGTAAATATATGAGTTTGAGGAATGTATTGAATCATGATAAAAACCCGATTATGGAAATATTCGCATATTTTAACATTTTGGAGGCGTCCAACATGTTTAATTTTGAAATTATATATTTTTTAAATATCGCATTTAGTCTGTATGACGGATATTATTATGACAGAATATAATAGCGGGTTTCGCCCGCTATCTGGCTGGTTTAGATATTCGAAAAAACGGAAAAATAGACCGGTAAATTTTTACTTTATAAAAAACATGCCTTTTTAGGTGCGTTCGTAATTATATAAATACGTAGCACCTATAGTCGTCGTTTGGTCCGTCCGTCTGTCCGTCCGTCTGTCTGTCTGTCCGTCCGTCTGTCTGTCTGTCCGCATATAACAACGCAAAAACTACCCAACCAAATGGTTTGCAATTTAAAATATATTATCTTTGCAGAATTTTGTCGAGACATTTCAAATTTTATTAAAATCGAATCAAAACTTTAGGAGATTTTAATAAAAATATTTATTAAGAAATTTGAATTTTTTTTTTTTTTAAATCGGTGCTTTCTTGTTAGAGAAGCTTCCGATGGATGTTAAATCGTCAAGCGACCGAGACACTTATTTTATGACAGAAATTAATCTGCAGACGATATAATTCATTTCACAGAATTAAAAATCATCAAGATCTGAATATTTATATAACTAGCTGATACATATATATCTGAATATTTATATAACTAGTTAAGATATTTGTATGAACAGTGTCATAAAATATATACTTAACTAGCTGTTTAACCCGTTCTACGCACGGGATATCATGAATTTAATTCTAAAACGTGCGTACGAACGCACCTCGTTTGTAACGTTTGACGTACAATTTCCAACTTGTTTTTTGTTGTTGTTGCTAAATTATATTTATTTGAATTTATTAAAGAAAGGATAAAGTGTTTTGAAAGGAATATTAAACGAAACCCTTTGTGCGATCTTCGATCACACTTGCCCACTTGTTTATTATTATTATTATAGATTAATTTCACGGTTAAAGCGCTTATTTCAATTATATGTCTGTTAAAATTTGTGTTTTATTTATACTATTTTATTGATTGATTAATGAAGTTTTTATTTCGTTATTCAATATTAGCTGGGAACAAATGCTGAACTTTTTATATTGTTTAAGTGCAAACGGATTCATATTTTGTTATCGTCTGCAAGCGATAGATTTTTAAAAAAAGCATGCTTGGAATTTAATTTAAATACTGTAATAAATGAGTGAATTGCAATACAGTTTTCAAATAAATTGCATTTGACAGTAGATTTTTTTTCTCCCTATATAATGGTGTAAAAATTAAAAATGTGCGATGTTTAGAAATTAAAAAAACTGCAGTAGCAAAAATCGCAAAACGAAATAATCGTCACGTGTTGCCATTCGCAAAATGACGTCAGCGTTACGCACGGACACGTTTGTCCTTTATAATGTAGATAGTCAGAAAAATATCCGAATTCTTTTAGGCAGCCTTGTATGTGATATATTTGCATATATACCACATAGTATGCGAAAATATAGTTCAATTAGGAAACACATAACGCTTGGAAATTTCCCTTCAGCAATTTCAGTCAGTAAGCTGAAATGTACTCGAATTATTTTGTGCAGCCCTGTGCATGATCTATAGAATTTATGCACACCAAGTGATATGAAAAAAATTGGTTAAATTTAAAAACGCATACCATCTATATATTTAAGACGAAAAGCGCATTCTGTCAAATCCACACTGTCTTTTCCACACGAAAATCGTCTCTTTGCGCATGCTTCAATGGTTTTTTGAAGGCTTCTACCCTCAGAAATGGGAAATCTGATTGATTAACCCGCCGTACCATTGCATTGAAAGCATAGACCTTCTAATATATTTTTGCTATGAGGATGAAAGCTAAAGCTTTTTTTTAAAGAACTCATGTTTTCACTACTAAATATCCATATTTTTTCGCAAAATTTTAAGGAGAGTTTGGATACAGTTATATTTATAACCGATTGAAACGTCAGAGAGTTCGGAACATGAGAACTTTTTTTTCATCGCTATGTTAAAGGAGCCGACGCGAAAATGAACAAACAAACAAAAAAGTGAGAAGAAAACATTTCTTTTACAACTCGATAACACTATTTGTTCACGAAATTTTTACACGAGCTGTAAAACCGTTTTATTTATCGCACATAAAGATTTCAAAGAGTTCGGACAAAAAGAACTTTTTATTTTAAAACTATGAAACGACCCTAGGTTATTTAAAAAAAATAAATAAATAAATAAATAAACAAGAAAATGAGCGTTTTTATCATTAACATCAAAAATTTTCATTTTAAAATATAATTTCATACAAAATCGGGTTAAAAATATAAAATAATAAAAACTTGATTTTTTTTTTTTTTTTTTTTTTTTTTTTTTTTTATCACTGACCCGGGCAACGTCGGGCGGAGGTCGGCTAGTAATTATTGAAACCGCACATCGCACATCCAACAATTACCACTTATGGACAATACTGCAACCGAATATTTTTGTATGTCCCAGTAAATGAACGATAAATGCTAACGCACATCCTATTCGACAGTAAACCTTGAATTGCCTACTCAAATTCGAACCAAGCATTTATAAACAAAAACTTTTTAAAATCCTTTTGCTGAAGTTTTCCTCTCTGGTGAACTTGTTTGTTTGCAATTTACTCATTTTAAAACATCACAAAATAATAAATAAATAATAAGTAGTAAGTTTTTATGGGATAGAATTTTGTGAAGGGGCCCATTTTATTAAATAGATTTTTGTGAAGGGGCCCTAAATAGGCCCCAAATTTTTCCTGGATCGACCCCTGATTATACACACTTCATTTTCAGTACCGAACGTGTCATGGTACACCTCAATAAAATATATCAACTGCATGACAATCCGAGCATATGTACGAGAGTTAGAGCACGGACAGACGGATGGACAAGCCGAATTCATAAACACTTTTACAACTATGTTGGAACATGTTAGAAATTGATTTATACCTTTCTCCAGCCTTTCCAATCCTTGCACTAACATAAACTAGTCGTTGGAAGCCACCGTAATACTAACCCATCATGGATATGCATAATATAAAATAGGAAAATAAAACATGTGTAAACTAGTTATAAAATGCACTGCTATTCGAATAAAATCGTGGCTCGATGACGTCGTAAACTTTAAATGATCTATTACTGACTTGCGTAAAAGAAACATTCTTATAACTCCAAAAATGATAATCCTATTAACTAAGAGTTTACTGCATCGGATGAAGCGCCTCATTTACAATTAAAATAGATCTTTGAATTGAAATTTGAATGAAATACTGTGCCACGAAAAATCGAAGAGTGTGAAAAATAGGATTACAAATATCGCGACCACTCATGATCCGATTGACTTCATTCTTAATGCAAAATGTTTTTTTTTTTTTTTTTTTTTTTTTTTTTTTGCCTTTTATATTTACTTTTTAAAGTAAACAATTTCGAAAAATTTTATGTACCTTCAGAACGAATATTTCAAGAGTCCGAAAAAAAAGAGTTCCGGATAATCGAGGCTTACTGAAATTCAATACGCTTCTTATTATTATTACATACTAAGTACATGTCAAATTCCAAGTCTCTATCTCAATTTGTTCGGGAAATAGAGCGTTTACAGACACACACACAGACAGGCGGACGGCAAATTTCTTTTTTCTAAAAATATGTTTTTCGGAATCTCCAGTGTCTGAAACGTGTAAAACAGTCAAAAAAAATTTTTCGGTTTTCAAAACGATTACAAGACTTACCTTATACTGCGCATGATGGGTAAATAATAATATATTAAAACAATTTGTTTCTCCTGAAACAAAATGCGCAAAAAAATTTGTAAAAATGCGCTAGGACTGCAATCCTGCACTTACTCGAAAATTATATTTAAGGTCAACCCGAAACTTGACAAAACAAATTTCGTTGACCCGAAATCTGACAAAAATTTTTTGGTCGGCTCGAAACTCGACCCGAAATTCAATGCAATTTTGAAAACTAGTGTACAATCATACCTCTAATATCAATTTTGTCTTTTATCTAGAAAAATAAGCACGTTAAAATTTATTCATATTCAGATACGTAGTTTTTCATCTAAAAAATATTCTGTTGTTTTCTTTTCTCTTTTCTTTCTTTCTTTTTTTTTTATTATTTTACTTTTTTTTTTTTTTTTCAAAATCTGATTAACTAGAACCCGACCCGCAAAGAATCAAAACTCATCCCGAAACCGACCCAAACCCGAAACAATTAGAGGCAATCCGAAGGGGAGTGGTGGAAAAAATGTGCGCCAACCCGGACCGCAGGTCGGGTAAGGTTTGGGAAAAATCAAGTAACCCAACTCAAAGCAAGACTCGATCTAGGGCCACTAAAATTTAGTGTTGCATACAGGGAATTTTCCCCCAGGTTGGAGGTGGAGAAACGTTTTGCCCCTGAACATAAAATATTTACCCCAAATAGTTTTAAATCTTGTGCTTGTTCAAATTCTAGAAGAGCAAATTTCCCTCCTCCCGTCCGGGAGTTGGAGAAACTTTCCCGAAGAAAAATGTCTGAATTTAAACCCTGGCTAAAATTTTCTCCTAAAATATTAAGCACTTTTTTTTTCTTCTTTTTTTAATTTTGTGCTTGTAGTGACAGAAAAAAAAATCTTCAATTTTTAATTTAAAAGATTATTTAAAGCTACTTCTTCGAGTGATGTAAAATAAAATATTTGAGTAAAAATCCTGAAAGGAGAAAAAAAAGAAAGAATAATTCTTACCTCTCATCAATCCACTAGCGTTTATTCCAACAAACAACATACACTTCATCATTAAGAAGGATAAGATCATAGTCCGGTGCATTTTCAGTTTTTTTTAAAAAAACTCCGCACACTTAAAAACACCAGGAGAAAAAAATATAAAAACACCAGAAAAAACTTCTTTTGAAATGCCCGCTGCCGGGGACTTCGATTCAAAAAATCAGTGTAGTTCCACAGATCACAATTTTGTTGCCACAATCCCTTTAAAAAAAAATAAATAAAAATAAATCCGCAATCAGCAAAGCGAGAAAAGATTTCGGGAGCGAAGACAAATGACCACTGGTCAGTTGAGCGATCAGAGTGACCAGCGCGCACGGGAAGGAACGTGTCTGCCCTGGAGGTTTTCTTGCATAAGTTGAGAAGCGGTCCGCGAACAAGGCTTTTTGTTTTTTAATTCACCGCAAAGACTTGCGGCTGATGGTAGTGCCATCTCTCGGTGATGGAGGGAATTAATTTCGCAAATTCCGGGATGAAAGGAGGAGAAAAGGATGCGGGAGATGAGAAGATGGAGATGAAAGACACAATGCGAGCACGCTCAAGAGGGATGGGCGATTGTTGATGGCATCACCAATACAGGGTTTTCTTCGTTAATTGATCCCGCAACATTACCGCTCTAAGCGGAACATACATTAAATAGGAATAAGAACGAAAAATCATGCGCCACGCCTTAGATTATCAAAAACTTTCCAACACTATTGGAATATTGTTAAGAAATGTTATTTTTCTTCATACCATTTTCAATCTTTCATTATGTTTCATACGATTTGTTATGACAATAAAAATGTTCTAATCATTTAAATAGTGTTTACAATCCTTTTACACCTGTAGGGCAAAATGGCCATGGAGTGATCACTTTGACCGTCTAGGTCGGGCAAAGTGATCATTTTGACCTTTTTTGGAGAAAAAAAAATTCTCACTTCTACTTTATTCTTTCGTAAAAATTATAAATACCCTTACGTTTCTAAGTAGTCACTCCAGTTCTATGCAAAATGTCAGTTATTTATATGTGTTTTATGGGGTAACAAAAAATCACGAAACCTTAGGGTAACCACTTTGCTCTGCCTTCCCCTAATCTACACATCTTACAATACTCTAAAAATTAGTTAAGTTTTAAAATGTATATCATAGCTGTTCAGAAATTATGGCTCATAGTCCTTCCAGTAAACGAATTATTTAGAGAGTCTCTGTAAATAAACGGTAACTTCTACGTACTCAATAATCTATATATGACGTTTTAGTGCATCTCAGTAATGTCTACCAATTTCACTATGGCTGAAATAATGAAACATCATTAAAATACGCTGTAAACGAATTTTCACCATAGCTCATAATGAAATGGAATTCTTTTGTACGTCCCTGTAAACAAACTATAATTATTACTTACTACGATTAGTGGCTATCGACCTTAAAGGTGCATATCAATTTCATTTTGTTTGAAACGGTGCAACAATACTAAAATACACTGAACACAATTTTCTCCCAATGACCGTAATGAGACGGAATACTTTTCAGTGTCCTTGTAAACCAGCTGTACTCAACCTTTTTTTTTCCCGCGGGCCGCAAACATATGTTTGCGACGTTAGTCGGGACACAACACACTTATAAAATGACAAAAAGAAAAAAAAAAGAGTAGTTAAAATAGTAATGCAACATATGCAGCAAAGCAATATAACAAAGTTAATACTAAAATTCATAAAGATACAACTAAATGTAAATATATTGATTGAAGGTGCGTAAAAACATACATAAAACATTTAAAAGCACATTAAAATCCTTTTAAAAAATTCCAAAACGTTTTCAACCGAACTTACTCGGTCATCATCAGTGAAAAACTAATTGTTGAGTTGAGTTGTTGTCTCTTCGCGTCTTCTTGCTTGCCCGGAATAAACTATTTTACTTCAAGGGTTTGGAATATAAGGTGGGGTGGGAAAGGTAATCAATGATGTATTATTTCCTTCCAGACTGCGTGGCTATCATATGATAATACATCGTTACAGACTATTTCTTTTTTAGATATTATTTCTAGAGACTCTCTTATGATAGCTTCCAGGTGATTATTTGTGCGAAATATAATTTTGAATCCATTGAAATCTACTTTTATAGGTTCAGTTTGTGCTAATCTTGCGCTAACGCAGTGTGGGGTCTATTTAATATATCCTAATTTAATCTAAAGATATCCACGCAGTCTGGAATGAATTAATACATCATTGATTACCTTTCCCATCCCACCTTATATTCCAAACCCTTGAATTAAAAGAATATAATTGCATAAATCGTGTTTAATTGAACGCTTCTAATTTCTGAAACCTCCGAAGTATTTTATATGCCTATAAATATGTATGCAACATAAAAAAAATTAAATTGCGAATTGCAAGAGGCTAAATAATATGAAAAGTGAGATTAAAAAACAGACTTTCAGAGCTGACGTTGAGGCTCCTGATCTGCAGATTTACTAGTTTGGAATAATTTATGATTAGTGTTGAAGATTAAGAAAATATTTACACATCAGCTGTAACACAAATAAGACTACGTGTACAAAGAAGTTTTGACTAAGGCTTTTAAGATGCTTTAACATGATTTGAAATTAATTATAAATAACAGGGCAGATTTTGTCTGAAAATATGTAAAACAACTGTGAATGTCTTAAATACTTTTTATGAACTCTTAATTAATTTATAAATATGGATTAATGATTATGTGTCTCGGGCCGCACATAAAAGGTCGCCGGGCCGCAGGTTGAGTATGGCTGTATGTAAACGAACTATACTTGCTACTAATACTCAGTGCCTGATTTACGGCAGGGCATTCGGGGCACGGGAACAGGGCCCCCCAAATGCTGTTGAAGATTTTTCAAGTATTGACGTTTACCATGAGGTATGCCATGGTAAACCTCAATAACATATATCAATTGTATATGGCAATTCGAGTATATTTACGCGAGTTAGAGAAGGGACAGACGGACAGACAGACAGACGGGCGAACAGACAGGCAAACCGAATTCATAAACACTTTTCAACTATGTTCGAAAGTGTTAAAAAGCCTTTTTTTAAATAAGGTAAAGCCAGGAGAGATGACGCAGTCGGAGAGATTGCGCACATAGAGGTTCGGGGGGAAGGAATAGAGTGAGCGCGCAGTGACTCCAGGTAGTTGTACAACAACAGTAGTGGAGTGTCTACTTGAAAGTGCACGTTGATTGCTTTGAGCGTTTAAGATAAAGTATTGCTATTTTGTTTTGTTTTCCCAAAGTAAGTGCTTGAATTTTCATAGCTATTCATCAGAATTTCTATACAATGTCAATAGTACAAAATATTTTTAACTTAAACGATTTCTCATAAGCTACTAATCTAGACTAACAATGTGAACATCAACGGTTCGTTTTAGAAGAGGTCATGTTTAAATAAAAGGCTGCGCAATCTCTCCTACCGAAATTGGAGAGTTTGCGCATCTGCTACTTAGGAGAGATGGCGCAGTGTTCCCATTAGTGTTTCTATGCTAGGAGAGATTACGCAGCTTATTGGTAAATTTGCATAAAAAAATGAAAAATGGAAAATGGACTAATTTTAAGTTAAACGTGTTATCAAGTAACATAATTTTATTTTGTAATCTTATCTGGACTTGCTTTTTCATATTCTTTATTTTTTTTTTCCTTTAATTAAATTTTTTTAATCGTTTTTTAAATTATTTACTTTTTCTGATTCTTTAATCATTAGGTTGAAATATTCACTCCTAATACAATAATATTTGTTCACAAAAACCTTACAGCAATGTCATTTAAATGTAATTATTATTGTTAACAATTTAATTGTAGTTATTACTAGTAACAATCTCTCCTACCCATGTGCGCAATCACACCAACCCTGTAAGGACAGATTGCGCAAAATAACTTTCTTGGTTTTATTACAACTGTTCTATTAAATTGCAACATAACAGCAAAATAGCAATGGAAATGCATAAAAAACAAATGAAGTAAAAATTATTCATGGATAGTTTAGCAAAAACTTAATATTTAGATTTTTTATTGCTATTTTTTTTAATTGTGCGCAGACTATCCTAGCTTTACCTTACACGAAAATAATTAATAATAGGTTAAAACTTCCATATCCCCAGCGAACAAGGCTTTTTGTTATTTAATTCACCGCAAAGACTCGTGGCTGGTTATAGTGCCATCTCTCGGTGATGGAGGAAGTTAATTTCGAAAAATTCTGGGATGTAAGGGAGGAAAAAGGATGGTGGAGATGAGAGGATGGAGATGAAAGACGCGATTAAGTCGTCTGAGATCGCGCTCAAGGAGGTGGCCGGTTATTCGGCTCCACTATCAATGGAATCTATTGCTAAGCACAATCAATTGTGTTATCGATGGCATTATGAAACAATCAGTGTTGCGATTATGTTATTATTCTTTTGGTTATTTCATCCGTTGCTATAGCGATGCATTGTTTTGGTTCAGATAATGGGTGAAGTAGCTAATTTTTAATTAAAGTGGGGTTTTTTTTCTTTCTTTCTTAACTATGTTACTCAACGATTAAACATATGTACTAAAAAGTTTTTTTTTTTTAAATGGAAAAAATGTATTAGACAATATTTTTTTCTTTTTCCGAAAATTTCGGGACTGGGCCCGGCCCGAGCAAATCACGATGCAACAGTGTTGAATTCAGGGGGATGGCACGGGAGACCCCCCCCCCCCAGAAGATTTGAGATTTTATACTTTTAATGGTCGAAAAGTGCGATTCCACTCCACCCCCCCCCACACACACACACCCGAACTCAATAATGTCACCCCCCCCCCCCGAAGCCATAGAAATCCCTCCCGGAGAAAAGTGTCTGAATTCAACACTGCGATGCAATCAAGCCTGACTCAATTTCTACAAGCAAAATCTACAAGCATTATTTTAAAATTGCTTTTAAAAAAAACCTCGCATGCATACTCATTCAAAGATTTTTAAATACAGCATTTTTCAGAGTACATGTCCGAAAACTATGGGACACTGAATAATCATATATTCTAATACGAGCAAATCTTGTGGGTGGTTATATATATATATATATATATATATGCAAAAATTATCTTAAAAACGGCTCTAACGATTTTGACGAAATTTCGTATCCTACCGTTTTGGGGTACCAGAAAACCATTGGGCTAGGTCACATGCTCGAGAAAATTCGATTAGTGGGTCATTTTGGGTCATTTT
This sequence comes from Maratus michaelseni, assembly GCA_963931845.1. NCBI lineage: Eukaryota > Metazoa > Arthropoda > Arachnida > Araneae > Salticidae > Maratus > Maratus michaelseni. The sequence continues at coordinate 276,411,522 of OZ007597.1, forward strand.
GGGTCATGGTCTAGCTAATTGTATCTAAAAAACGGTTCAAACGATTTTGACAAAATTTTGTATCCGACCATTTTCGGGCATGAGAAGTCAATTGGGCTGGGTCACATGTTCGAGAACTTTCGATTAGTGGGTCATTTTTGGGTCAACGCGGGTCAAATTAATTTTATCTAAAAAACGGCTCTAACGATTTTGATTAAATTTTGTGTCCTACGAGTTTCGAGCACTATAAAAGCATGGGGCTAGGTCGCATGTCCGAGAAAATTCGATTAGTGGGTCATTTCTGGGTCATTGTGGGTCAAGATCTAAAAAGCGGCTCAATTTACACTAAATTTTGCATCCAATGGTTTCCGGGCACGAGAAGACTGTTGGGCTAGGTCACATGTTCGAGAAAATTCAATTAGTGGGTCATTTTGGGTCATTTTGGGTGATGGTCAAGCTAATTGTATCTAAAAAACGGTCCAAACGATTTTGACGAAATTTTGTATCCGACTATTTTCGGGCACGAGAAGATTATTGGGCTGGGTCACATGTTCGAGAACTTTCGATTACGGGGTCATTTTTGGGTCAAAGCGGGTCAAATTAATTTTATCTAAAAAACGGCTCTAAAGATTTTGATTAAATTTTGTATTTTACGAGTTTCGGGCACGCGAAAATCATTAGACTAGGTCACATGTTCGAGAAAATTCGATTAATGGGTCATTTCTGGGTCATTGTGGGTCAATATCTAAAAAGCGGCTCAATTTACACTAAATTTTGCATCCTATGATTTTCCGGCACGAGAAGACTGTTGGGCTAAGTCACATGTTCGAGAAAATTCAATTAGTGGGTCATTTTGGTCATGGGTCATGATATTTGAACTCAAATTTAATTTTGACCGAGCATAGCTCGGTCTTCCCTGCTCGTAATATTAATATGACCACTTAGACCAGGCATGTCAAAAACATTTCGTACATGGTTGTCGTTATCCGACATCGATTGCACGCTGCAAAATGCAATCATATTACATTATGACGACAAAATCGTCATCGAATCGGTTAGGGGTAGGTGGAAAAGCATGTAGATTTTACGAATGCATTTTGCGTGCATTTGTGTCGAATAACGTCAATCGTGTACGATTTACCAGTGTGGTGTCGGTAAACGAAAAAGCGCTCTTAGGTGTGATGACAATTTATGACACGAGACTAGATATAGTTCTGATTGTAAACCAATCTTGACTGGGCAGTCCAATGTCAAAAGGGTTTATTTCCGGCTCTTCATACATGAACAAAGACAAATTGTCCTATTATTTTTGAATTTCAATATTTTTAAATGATTTTTTTTTCGTTGCATTGGATAGTTGAGGTCGATCTCTGCGCAGGCCGTTTTATACTTTTTTTTATTTTGTTTAAAAGGTTTTTTTTTTTTTTTTTTTTTTTTTTTTTTGAAGTGAAAACTTCTTTAGGCGCGGTGGGCATTTTTGAGATGGGAAAAAAACATTGAACTCGCGACACTGTTACTGTAACCGACACTGTTACCGACACCTCTGTATATTTGAAGTGATTGAAGTGAAAACTTCTTTCGGCGCGTTGGGCATTTTTTGAGATGGGAAAAATCCATTGAACTCGCGACACCGTTACTGTAACCAACACTGTTACCGACACCTCTGTATATTTGAAGTGAAAACTTCTTTAGGCGCGTTGGGCATTTTTTGAGATGGGAAAAAACCATTGAACTCGCGACACTGTTACTGTAACCGACACCTCTGTATATAAGTATGTACATGTATTGTGTATAGTTAGGTATGAAGTAGGGCGGGGCGGGCGCGTCGCGCGCCGCATGCTTGCATGTGCACTATTGCACCGCGGTATAGTAAGCGCAGAAAAATGTAAGCGGTATAGTAACACAGAAAAAATGTAAGTGGTATAGTAAACGCAGAAAAATGTAAGTGGCATAGAAAGCGGTATAGTGAGCGTAGAAAAAAATGTAAGCGGTATAGTACGTGGTATAGTAAGCGGTATAGTAACGCAGAAAAAGTGAGCGGTATAGTAAGCGATGCAGTAAGCGCAGAAAAATGTAAGCGGTATAGTAAGCGCAGAAAAATGTACGCGATATAGTACGCGGCATAGTAAGCGGTATAGTAACGCAGAAAAATGTAAGCGGTGTAGTAAGCGGTATAGTAAGCGGCATAGTAACGCAGAAAAATGTAAGCGGTATAGTAACGCAGAAAAATGTAAGCGGTGTAGTAAGCGGTATAGTAAGCGGCATAGTAACGCAGGAAAATGTAAGCGGTATAGTAAGTGGTATAGTGCGAGTGAAGTCTGGTTCCAGAAATTTTTGTATGTAAAATAATATGCATTATTTTTCATGTACAATAGCGCATTAAATGAAAATTGTAATATAATTTTTGTAGTAGTAGATTATAATAATGAATAAAAAACACTTCATTTAAAAGTATTTCCTGCACAATAAAACATTTCCTGACGATTCAAAAAATACACACGTAATTGTTCAAGTTTTCACTTCTGTCGGCACTCCCGGAGTGCCATTTTTTTTTTTTTTTTTTTTTTTTTTTAATGAGGATACTTTTATTTTCGGGACCGGTTTCGAAAGTGGCAATATCCTCATTAAAAAAAAAAAAAAAAAAAAAAAAAACTGCAACCAAATTTGAAAAACTAAAAAACGGCCTGTGTAGAGATCAACTTCAGCAGTCCAATGCAAAAATAAAAAAAAAAATTTAAAAATATTGAAATGCTTAAATCGAAAGATAGGCCTCCCCGCCCGGTTTGACCTTGACCTTGTTTAGTTAGATATTATCTTTCACCTGATTAAACAGTGAAGTTTTATTATTGTATTGTGAATGTATTGGAAAGTGTTTAATAAACTATGCTTTATGCATGATTATTCGTTCTTGTTTAATAGACGATTCTCGATTATAGAGGAAGTGTGTTCATATTCTATGCAAATTTATGAAAAGTAGCGGCGGGAATCAATACACTGTTTTGACCAATAATGATACTTATTCCCGAAGATGAGGTTTATCTATTTTGAGAAGTTCGTCTGATTTATTCGAAAAATCGTCTGTGACGTTAACTTCAGGTATCCAGCAGAAACAAAAGAACAGAGAATAAATTACGTTACGTAAGTAAGCTGTTAACACAAAAGTTTTTAGAGAAACTTCTTTAATCTCTCACGCTTCTCATTCTTCATTTTAACGATCGCAGTTAGCGGCGGTTGGTTTGCTTAATAAATCTGTATGATTAGAGGAATAAATATAAACATTTCCCGATCGTGGAGCGCATTCTAAAATCACCACGGCGCCATCTTTCTTCGTTTGAGTTTTGGATGCTGCCAAAGTTATTTCGAAAAAAGCTCGTAAATAAAAGATGTTGTTATCCCAAGGTCGACATAAATGGCCACAAATAATGCACAATTACCTACAAACGAGCATATTTCGATAGAGAACCATGATTTTTATTTTTATTTTTTTACAGCTCTTGAATTAGCCTTGCTCGTTGAAAGTTATATGTGCTATACTATGAAAAGTGCCTTCTTTAGCTCATCCCAAAAAGAAACCTTTACGAAGTGTTTGTTCATATTTGTTCAGTTATATAATTCTAGCACTACATTGTTCAGTTAAAAAAAAAATCTGTAACCAAAACAAGTAATTACAATGTTTTCATCCAGAGTGAATATATTTAAAGTTAAATAAATAAAATAATGTTAGTAACAACATTTAATGTGTTCCTACATTTTAACAATTTCCAAGAATAATCATGTTGCCATTGCCACCCATCATCTTAAAATTGTTGTTTTGAAATAAAAATCATAAAATTGGAATATATTAATTATTCTAATATAAATGCAGACGAATTAATAATAATTATTATTTTATTGTGTCATGATGACGGTAATTTTTCATATTTTATTGACTAAAAAAATCCCTGACGGCTTGGCCTAAATGCACATGTAGATTTCGAAGACGCAGACCGTGTGGCGCCTGTTTATTGGGAATTGCAGAAAAAGGACCTTTTTGTCATGATGCGGCAGTTGGGACCGTCCACTTTGAAATCTACCTGTGCCTGTAGGCGGGAGCCGGCAGGGATTTTTTGTTATTATTATTATTATTATTATTATTTGCTGTAAGAGTTGTTCCTATATAAAACTTGTCAATATAAAAGTTGTAGATAATATTAAGGCAATTTATAATAAATTTAAGCGGATTTGATATCTTGTGAATTGAAGAAGTTGTGAATTTTCTTCTTCTTAAACCCCTATTTCCACCTCCCCCTTCAGGCTATTTTTAATGATATCAAAAATCTGTCATACATACATTTTCAGCCCTTTTCCTAGAAGTAATAATAACTTTAAACGGATTCGATATGTATCATAATTAAAAATGTATGGGTTTTTTTCTGTTTTCACAAAAAAAAGAAAAAAAAAAAAAAACATTTTCGCCCCCTTGGTGAGATTTTGCCCATTAACGAACATGACCAAGATTTTATGCCCCTTGATTTTATGCATCAGTTTGGAAGAGATTTGTGCAGAATTATGGAAGTTATCGTGTCCATAAAAAAGTGATATAGATAGATAGATAAAGTTTTGAACTGGTGGTGGTTTTGAGTTCTAGGAGTCATGATCGGCGTAGATCTACAAATTTTTTTTTAGAAATTCCAACATAGGGGAGAATGTAATTGGTAGTCTTTCTTACGAAATATACCTAAAAGCAGGCTTTTATCTAAATCTGCTTATGTCGTTTTTTATTATCAAAATACTATATTTTAAATTATTATTATTATTAAGAAACCAATTAAAACTTCTAAAATATCTAAAGAACCTTTTTTTTTTTTCAAAAATTTCAAAAATTGTGTTCCATTTTCAAAGAATTCATTAATTTTTTTCAGGGACAAGAAATTGTGTTTTGGTAATGTTGAATTATATAATTAATTTACAATTCGAAAATTTCAAAAATTTGCTTTGAATATAAAGAAATACAATTTTACAGCTTATTTTATATACGATTTTATATATATAAATATTTTATATATTTTATATACAATAATATGCAATTTTATAGCTTATTTTATATGCAATTTTATAGCTTATTTAATATGCAATTTTATATATATAAATATTTTATATACAATAATATACAATTTTATATATATAAATATTTTATATATTTTATATACAATAATATACAATTTTACAGCTTATTTTATATACAATTTTATATATATAAATATTTTACATATTTTATATACAATAATATACAATTTTACAGCTTATCTTACAACGTTCATTCGTCTCACTCTTCTGTCTGTCTGTCCGTCTGTCACAGAGTTCAACTGCATAAGTTACAGATTTGAAATTTTGTATATTTACAGCCGAATACCTCCTGTCACACGACAAATCATAGCATTTTGAAAAAGTCTTATATATTATTTTAATTAATTAAAAATTCATGAAAATTTTCCCGAAATTTCACTTTTTTAATAAAAAGAAATTGAGAGTTTCATTTCCGACTGGTTTCGTATCTCGCATCTATTTTCACATTTCTAAGAAAGAATCAACCAATAAGATCGCGGAGTGGGTTGGGTTGATTTATGACGGCCAGTTATCAACACGAGGGATATAGGCCCAAGGGGGTGTGCCCTCCGTGGGGGTCTTTCTAAGGGATCTTAACCCGTATTTACGGCAAGGTTCGAAGAAAACCACGGAAAACTCCGAACGGTTAGGTCGACGAGCGCGACAGGGGTTGATCGCGGAGTGGACTCCGAGCAAGGTTAACAAAGAACTGAAAGTGATATAACTGTAAGATTCCCAGATCGAAATTCCAGTCATAAATTTTAAGGTATATACAAATTTTTAAAACTATATAAAGTAGGAATTTGAAAATACACAAAATAATATTCTATTTCAGATAATCGAAAAAAAAAAAACGACCGTTAACTTTTCATTTTATCAAAAAGCTGATTTATTTCATTTACTTAACGTTACAAAAGTTAAAAAAAATAATAATAATAAGGACAGGTATGGAATAATTAAAAATGGTACTCAAAAATTTTAAGGTATATTCAAATTTTTAAAACTATATAAGGTAGGAATTTGAAAATTGGTATATAAACACAACATCATATTCTATTTCAGAAATTCGAAAAATCTAAAAGATCGACCGGTAACTTTTTATTTTATCAAAAAATTGATTTTTTCTTATTTTTTATGCAAAAATAAATTTATTGTACTTTTAATCCTACCTTCAATCCACAGACATTAAAAGGGGAGGCGGTGGGAAGCAAATTGACATTTTAATTATCACCACTTCAGCCCTACGTTATCACTATTTCTGAATATTAATCTCCAAGGTGGGAGGAGGGGGTATTTTTTCGGGTTCTATGGGCCCCGTCAAAACGCGATTTGGCTCATTCAACTCGGTTTTCGATTGTCTTACAGATTTTAGTTCCACCTTCCACAGCTTGGGCGCGCATTCTTAACTCCGGTTCTATGGGCCCGATTTCAACTGGATTTGGCTCATTCAACTTGGTTTTCGATTGTCTTACAGATTTTAGTTCAACCTTCCACCGCCAGGGGGCACATTCTTATGTTGATTCTATAGGTAGGAATATTAAACGAAACCCTTTGTGCGATCTTCGATCACACTTACCCACTTGTTTTAAATTAAGACACCAATTTAAAACGATCAGAATGTCTATCAGAATGTCATCATTTTTTTCCCCTTCAAACAAATATGAAAATGTATGTCCCATTTTTAAAGATTTCTTTAAACATTTTTTATTATTATTACTCAATCCATATTTTCTAGAAGAAAAGAAAAGAAAAGAAAAACCCATAGAAATATTAAACCATGGAAGTAATCATTCGCAAAGCAAGATCTCCATGGTGAATTTTGCAGTGCTGTCTGGTGTAGACAAAAAAATCGCATTTATAAACGTACGATACGTGATAAGAAAAAAAAAAGGCATGCTCATTTCGCTGATAGCAGATGGATATAATTCATTTCACTGAAATAATAAGGATGATTTTTTTTACATTGTGAAACTAGTTATAAAACACACGCACCTCATATGTCACGTTTAACATACAATTTCCAACTTGTAATTATATGTATTTCGTACAATAGGATTTTATAGAAGGAAGAAAACTTTTATTAATATATTTTTAAGTTTTGATTCGAATTTCATAAAATTTGAAATAACTCGACACAATTCTGCAACGATAATATATATGTTAAATTTCAAACCATTCGGTGGGTAGTTTTTGCGCTGTCATATGCGGACAGACGGACGGACCAGACACAGGCCCTTATTATCGAATGGGCAATTCGGGACTTTGCCCAGGGGCCCCAGAGACCTCAAGGGGCCCCAAATCCATATATTAATTTATAAAATATTTACTTTTTTCTTCCCCCCAATTCCAACTCTGAAAATTTTCGAATCTAGAATACAAATTTCATCTTTAAAAGATTTTACTAAATTTTCTGAAAAAAAATTTCATTTGAACTCACAGAACTCAGTGCTTTTTCAAAGCTAACCTCAACCACTCAGTAGCAAAGCACCGCTCCGCTTTGACTGCAAGCACAGAGCATAGAACATAATAGCTATATGCTTTATTAGCTAAATTGCCATCTTTTTAAATTTATTGAAAAAACACTTTCTACTTGTGAAGTAGAATCTATTTGATTTGATATTATCTTGTGTGTAGTACAACTTAAAAAAATGTAAAAAAAGTGACTTGAGTAACTCATATTTACATGTTAGAGTATTTGACACTTCCATAAGTTGAAGTTATTAAATTCACCTTAAAGTAATATAACAAGTTGCTAAAGTTATATAAAAAAGTTTTGTTCTGGTCTTTAAAATATATATATATATATATATATATATATATATATATATATATATATATATATATATATATATATATATATATTAATTAAGATACATAATTTAGAATTGACGGAGCTAAGAATTTTCTTCTATTTAAAATCCAAGGTGCGAAAATATTGTTTATGCTTTACACATATGACTGACCATCAGTTCTATTTGAATAAAGTTGCAACGATTCGAATGGGGCCCCCAATCCCAAATTTATCTTTGCCCAGGCCCCCAATTAGTCATGATCGGGGCCTGACCAGACATCGACTATAGGTTCTACGTATTTATATAATTACGAACACACCTAAAATGGCATGCTCATTTCGCTGATAACAGATGTTATAATTCATTTCAATGAAATAATAAGGATGATTTTTTTACATTGTAAAACTAGTTATAGTGCGAACGCGCAAATCATTTGTCACGTTTAACGTACAAGTTCCAACTTGTATTTTTTTTTTTTTTCCTATTTGGATATATTTTAATTTTTCGACAGCCTCTTGAATTAGCCTTGTTCGTTGAAATTTACTCTGCGGGAAATTATTTCTATTTTTAAACTGATTATTTTACTAATAAACCTTGTTATTTCTAAACCAAAATTTCACTGGAACGGCTAATTTAAGGTACGGTAAAAGGGGACGGTAAAAGGCTAATTTAAGGTATTCAAATTTTAGAGCAAAAGCACAAAAATAAGTTTACGTTATAAGTGTAAATAAGAATGTACAATGTTTACTCTATGGGAAAATACTTCATTTTAAACTGATTATTTTACCCCTAAATCTCAAAATTTCTTAACCTAATTTATAGTCGATCATTATCTCAAAGGTTAGTAAAGGTCTTAAAATTTCAGCGTGGTTGTATAAAATTAAGTGTATTAAAAAAAAAAAAAAAAAAAAAAAAATGTGCGTAATCCTACGGGAAAATGTGCAGAAAAACGAATTTCGATTGATGAGACTTTCGGGAAATTTTTTCAAAGGGTTAATATTCGTATTTTTTAAAAACAGATTGCAGCGTTGGAAAGAGCAAGGAATGTACGATTTTTTTGTGTATTTAAATTTTCGGGGTATATGCATAATTTTGAAGTATGACGAGAGGGAAAGGTCGAGGGGAATTTAAATATTAAAAGAAAATAGTCGTTATCGTCCAAACTCTAAAATTTTTATGAGTTAAAAAGCAGATTTTTGTAGTCTGCGTAAAAAAAAAATCATGAAAAAATATTGATATTTAGTGGTAAAAGCGCTTGTAAGAAGACTTATTTTTTTCACTTCGGCTTGTTTAATAATAAAATAATATTACTTCTGATTGTCAGAACTCTGAAATTTTTATCGGTTAAACATATAACGATTTTGGAGCCCGTGTAAAAAAATTGTGAAAAAATATTGATGTCCAGCTGTAATTTTGTTGTTGTTGTTGTTGTTGTTTTCGCATCAAAGCCTTTAACGCGTAGGGTCCTTTAACATAAAAAAATAGTTCTTATCGTTCAAACTCTTTGAAATTTTTATGGGTTATAAATAGGACAGTTTCAAAGACATCGTAAAAATTTCGTGAAAAAATATGCATATTTAGTCGTGAAAACATGAGCCGAAGACATGCCGAAACCGCTCGTGTTTTTCGCGTTCCAATCAAAAATTTCGCAGATTTTATTTAATTATTTATTTTTTAATACTTCTGCTCGTCCGAACGTTTCGAAATTTTTATAGGTGATGTAAATCCGCTGTAGCTGAGAAGGTGTAAAAAGATTGTGTCAAAATACTGACGTTTAGTTACTCTTAGCGTGTAAAAAAGAGTGTCTCCTCGAGGCCCGAATTTTTTCGAAAGAATTAAAATTCTTATTTTTGAAAACTAATTGCATCGTCAAAGAGAAGAAAATCTCAGCTTTAAGAGCGTATTTTGTTTAATCCGTATCTCTGAAACTGAGACCGATGAGAACGTCGGAAGTTACAAAAATAAATCCGCGAAATCGAATCTTTTTGAAAATTTTTAAAGGGTTAATACCAATATTTTTTCGAACGAATTGTGGTATTTTAAACGTAAAATTACAAAATTTAAGAATATGTCTTCCGTTTATTCGTATTTTGAACGGTTTGCCCGACATGCGTTAAGAAAAACGGTTTTTAAAAAAAAAGCAAATCTCGCATTTTTCGATCTTCTGATTGCCGGTTTCGGAAGTCTCGAAACTGCACATACTCGAGTGCGTTTGCCAGTTTGCAAAAACAGAATTCTTTTTAGATGAGCTATTAGTCACTATCTCAGCTAATTATCAAAAACTGAAAATTTAAGTCTCAGGTACATCAAGACCTGCCTTGGACTATCTCACCCACATTTTCATATTTCTACGTGCGGTAGATTTTGTTAGCCAGACACACAGACAAAGCTAAACATTCTTCATTAGTATAGATAAAACTTGACGGCAAAAATTCAGCTAAAGTTCAACTTCCATTATACTCTTCGAAATTTTTAAGGAATGATTCGAAAATGGATAAAGAAATGGACATCTACAGGGATGAGCCTTGTAAATCAGATGAACATGTAGAAAAGAAAGTGAGTAGGTGTTGTTCTATGGAAAAAGACACGATATCGTCATAGGAAATTGAGAATCCTCTGGAACCTGAAGTTTTATCGCATATAGCTACTAAAGTAAATTATTCCAAATAAACTGTCGAAGAGCTTTATCATTTTCCCTGGACAGGAAAATAACAGTTCGACAGACGTGAATAGATTGAAGGCTTGTTGAATTCAGGAGGTGGGCCGAAGTAATCGAAAGGTCCCCCTGAAAAATATGGGATTTAATGCTTATTAGTGGTCTAGAAGAGCAATTTCTTCCCGGAACTCCACAGTGTCTCCCCCGAAGCTGCAGAAGTTGCTCCCAGAGAAAAATGTCTGAATTCAACGCTGGTTGAAGCATATGCGAATGATGAGGATGATCCACTCCCGCGGCTAACATGTAGAGTGCATTTTAGATCAAGAGTGCTTCTTCATCGTCATCGCCGTAAAAGAAAATTTAATCCGATTTCATTGTCTCTGCTCTGCATCGCAATTCTTCTCATTTAATATGCTATCCTTACAATGTAAACTAATTTATTGCATTTAATAAACATGTAGTTATTTTCGATCTCATATCATTTAAAATAATTCCACTTTTCGTTTGTGTAGTTGTAAAATGGAACTCTATTGGATGATTGGCGTATTTTAGAGCATTTGTTTCGCAAAGTTAACTCCAATGCTCTAAATTTCATGCACTTGCAACCACATTGATGGAAACATCGTTCATGCTTGACGCCAACCTTAGCTTCCGATTAGGAAACATTATAAGTAACTCTCTCTTACCTAGCAACCACCCACTGAGGGGGCTTTCCATACTATGAATTTTTCTTGCACGTATATGCCATAAGGGGGAAAGTTCCATAATCGGGTTTAAAGTAAGATGGTGCATTTCTACCCAATAGAAACTGAAATACACAGGGACCGATTTAGAAATTTGGGGGCCCTGGGCAACACAGCAGCGCCATCGCTTGTATTTATACCGAAATATAATCAGCACTAAGTTATATCAGTGTAACTGAATGTGAAGTTTGATGAAATCTCAGAAGATGAAATTCCTTCCTACTTCCTACAGTGCTGGAAAAAATTATAAAGCCGATAGAAAAATTTACAAAAGTCAAAAAGTAATGGAATTGTTGATAACGCAAATTCTATTTTCATTTACATGATCAACATCGCAATAATACGCAGGAACTTTGTTTAGAAAAACGGAAGGGGGAATATAAATTATGCTAATTTTTTACAACCAATGAAAAACAACTTGGAAAAAAGTATAAAGCCGATGGTTCTAGCCTCATTTGGCATAATGCCAGACTTGAGAAAGCAGGTCGCCATGAAAGTTTAGGTAAATGTAAACATGTTACGTGCATTCATTTTGTATTTGGTGTGTTTAATACAATGCCAATAGGAAAAAAGTTATCCGATGGTGAACAAATTAAAATATTAACTTTAAATGAAGCTGGAATGTCTGGTTCTAATATTGCAAGAAAAATAAGAAGGTCCTAGGCTGCAGTAGACAGTCTTCTCAGAAATCCTGAAGATTACGGCAGTAAGAAGCGTACAGGAAGACCGAAATCCTGAACTGTAAGGCAATCAAGACCAATCCGGAAGCTAGCTTGCGGACAAAAAATGTCGTCTACCCGAATTCAAGAACAGTTACAATTACCATGAACAAGCCGAACGGTAAGAAATGTTTTAAGTAACAATCCCATTGTTCAATTAAAAAAATTTAAAGGAAAACCCCTTCTTTCTAAGCACTACAAAAATTCCCGCTTAGACTTTGCACGAAAACATTTAACCGAAGGTACAAATTGGAGAGATGTTGTCTTTTCCGATGAAAAGAAATTTAATTTCGATGGACCCGACGGCTATAAATATTTTTGGTATGATTTACGACAGGAACCTCATTTTTTTCAAAGCGTCAATTTGGAGATGGCTCAGTAATGGTTTGGGCTACATTTGCTGCCTGTGGAACCACTCCAATTATTTTCATGCATAACAAAATGAATTCAGTTATGTATCAAGATATGTTACCTGATAATTTATTATCCATTGCCCTCTTATAGCTTCAGGAGACTAGACATTTCAGCAGGACAAAGCTTCCTTTCATGTTTCGAAGTCAACTAAATCTTGGCTGAGATAGGTAATCAGGTGAAATGCCTTCAATGGCCATCTCGTAGCCCCGATCTGAATGCAATAGAAAATCTTTGGGGAATTTTAGTCCGAAATGTTTACAAAAATGGACGACAATTCAATTCAAAGTTAGATTTGATGAATGCTTTTAAAAACTGCGGGAACAATATTGATGCAAGTACTTTGTGTGGTCTCATAGATTCAATGAACAAGAGACTAGTCAAAGTCATCGAAAAAAAAGGGTCTCACATCGATTATTGATGAAATACATGTATCGACTTTATAATTGTTTCCAACTTTCTTTGTGCAGAAAATTTTCTTAAGTCTATTAACCTTTTATTAATGTAGTTATTAATGAATTTATTTTTTCTTTACTTCCTTGTAGCATATAATATATATATATATGAATTTTCATAAATATTTCTTCTCTTGTTTTTTAATTATAATATTTTCAAGTGGCTTTATAATTTTTACCACCACTGTATAGATAGAAATACAGTTATCATGGAAAATAGAGAAAAATACAGCAAAACAGCATCACCCGTTTGGGATTCAAATATCAATTTATATCAAACTGAGTATGAAGCTTCATTAAATTCCGAGCATAGGTATCTATAATACTCACAGCTTCCTATTTTTATGTTATTATTTAAATTCATATATATCTATACTATTAAAAACCGTTCGCGTATCTATCTATGTAACCTCAAAAACTCGAAAACCACAGGGCGCAGGGCTAGGAAATTTTGCACACGGGTAGCTGGTAGGGGGCCCATGAACGATCGGGGCAAAAAATTCGAAAATTTTAAATAGATTTTTGATAGGTTAAATATTAATTAAAATCTATCCACAAAGAGATCTCATCAAAAATACGCTTTTTTATTTTCGGTTGGTTGGTTGTATAAAATCTCCACAAAAGTAATTAAATAAATCAAGGCAGGGATGATTGCAATTCCCAGTCGAGTGTTTAAAATCCATGGATCAGAGATTATATGAGATGTCGACAATCAACTTAATTATTGACCGTTGCCAAATGCTAAAAACTTAATTTTAAAAGATTTTATCGACTTAATGAAGGATAATTAGCTAAGTTTAAGGTTTTTTTTTTACATGACATATATTAGTATGATAGAGATTATTAATACAGAAAACTTTATTTAACAGATTATTTGTTAAATTTGCGGGAGATGGGGAGGGGTGGAGGTAAACGATTTTTTATTAAATATCACATATATTTTACTTGACCGCGTGCCACCTGGCGGCGACTTTTTCATTAATTGACCCTCCTGATTAATAAATCCAAATCTACTGCTCTGATTTCAACTGAACTAATTACATTTAACAAAGTTAACATTTTTTTTATTCACCCGTAACGTTTAATCGCTGTTTTATATAGATGATACCGCTATTTTAGAATAACAATTTTCGTAAAAATTAAATTTATGTTCCTAATAAAAGTACAGAGCCAGTATTCAGTTATGCATACCAACACTCAAAGTTAGTGATTTGTTGTTGAGCACTTGACCGCGCGCCTCCTCGCGGACCCTCCCTCAAGGTTTTTTCTCTAACTGTGCTTTATTTCCATAACTCAGGTAATTATGTTCCAAATTTCTCCAAACCAGTTCCATTTTGCTAAATTATCATAAAAATCAGCATTCATAGCTTCAGGGTGTACTTCTAGAAAACAGTTACCAGTATTTCCGAATAATAGTCTAAGTCAAATTTCAAATTAAGTTCCTAGCATAACCAAATGAATCAATCTTTAAAGATGTATATAGTGGCTCTATTTATTTATCATTTGCTGAAATGTACTTGAACATCCGCTCCCCCCGGCCCCTCTCTCAAGGCTTTTTGTCTAATTGTACCCTGTTTCCATATCTCAGCAACTAATTGTCCGATTTCAGTGCAACTAATTCCAAACATCATATTTAACTTAATAATCAACGTCTATATCATTAAAATAAATATGTGAGTAGCGGGTACCCCTATTTCCGAATAACAGCCTAAGACAAATTTCTAATTACGTTCCTAGCTTAATCAAACGAACGAATTTTTAAAGATGCATAGTGGTCCTCCTAATTAGTAATTTACTGAAGAGAACTTGAACATCCGCATCCCTTCCTCCTTCACCCCCCTTTACTGCAATGTGAGATATGCATATTACGGACGTCACGCTGCAATACCAACAAGCTGTAACGGGTATTACGATAATTCTTTTACCTCGCATGCAAATAATTAGAGATTATTTAATTGCGCTTTATTATTTCATTTTTTTTTAAATAAAGAAAAACATTTTATCACAAACGGCAACAACATTTTTATTCTATTTATTCCCTTATTCCAAAGATATCGTTTCATCGTCTGCTGCCATAGCAACAAAAATTAAGTTTCATTAAAAAAAATGCACAGTAGTATTTTTTTTTTTCTAAATCGCATAGTTATTGAACAACTCAACACTTTAACAGGGGAATTAAATTCATTTTATTCACATTTTAGAATTAAATTCATGAACTTCCGTGCGTAGAACGGGTTAAACAGCTAGTTCATATAAATATTTTTCCAACATATATTCATATAAATATTTTTTGCACAATTTAATATTTAATGTGACATTAGTGAGTTATGTGTTAGATGAGAAGGTAAAAATTATCTGAATTTAAATGTATACAACTTTCAAGAGTGTGTTTACAAAATATAATTATCTCAATATCACTTTACTATCACTAGTTAAATAGGTGATTTCACTATTTCCATGGTAATTATATCTCAAGAAAAACTCAAATAGAGAAGGCACAGACTCACAGGAAATTAAATACAGAATCTGCCAAGGAAGAAAGGCTGTTAAACTCTATTTGGTGGAGTGAGGAGATCTCCAGGAAAAGAAAATATAATATATATAATTCTATAGTAAAGAGCATTTTGTTATATGGAGCAGAGGGATGGAGAATTATGGAGACTGAAAGAAAGAAATTAGCAGCAGTGGAAATGGATGCCCTAAGAAGATCATGCAGGATATCAATAATAGAGAGAATAAGAAATGAAAAAATAAAAGAAATGATGAAAATAAAGGGAACCATATTGGACGATCTCCAAAAGAAACAATTAATCTGGTATGGCCATGTTAAAAGAATGAGTGACGAGAGACTACCCAAAATCACGTCTAATTACAGAACAAACCAA
Source organism: Maratus michaelseni (assembly GCA_963931845.1). Lineage (NCBI taxonomy): Eukaryota > Metazoa > Arthropoda > Arachnida > Araneae > Salticidae > Maratus > Maratus michaelseni. Next base: position 276,427,247 of record OZ007597.1, read on the forward strand.
GTGAGGAAACGAGGAAGACCACGAAAGACCTGGATGGATGATATAAGAAAAGCCATGAGGGATGGGGGTCTGGAAGAAGAATGGACCCTTGACCGGAAGAAGTGGCATGGTCTCTTGTAGATTTTTCGGATGGCGGCACCTGACGCCACAAACCGAGTTTATATATATATATATATAACAGTAGGTGTCTGTCTGCCTGCCCACGGATTTCTCCGTAATTATAACACCTAGGACTCTAAAATTTTTGTCATGTGTAGATGTTGTCACCGGAAAGTATACCTCAGCGCCGGATTTTTAAATTTTAATTTATATATATTTTTAAAAATTAAAACGTGTATATGGAATTTTGGGTTCGAGGCTATTTCAAGCTCTCCGCATGGAATAGCTTCGGCAACACCATCCGTGGCAACGAAGCAGCCAGCCAATGAGAGCAGGTCTGATTATGGCATGTTCCAGGATCTAGCGACGATACACGACAGTTTAGTTCGTAGCTTACGCGGCTGTTTAGGTACAAATTCTTTTTTTTTTTTTTTTTTTTTTTTTTTTTTAGATTTATTTTAAAGAAAAGGAATATATTTTTGACTGTTTGAGATTAAAGTAGGTTAGTTTTGATTGTATTCATTCTTTATATGTTTAGTTGCCCCCATATATTATGTTTTAGGTAAGAATATAACTTGCATTTTACTGAATGGTTTAATATCGTTCATATATCTGCTCATGTTCTGAAATGAAACAAACTGTTTTCAATAACAAATCTTAATGAATTAAATTAATCTTGCACTTTACTATAAAATGTACAGTTCTACAGTTTATCGCATGTTACAACGTTCTCGGGAACTAAAAATGTAGTAAAAAACTCTTAACAGAAAGATTGTAAATTAACAAACTCATATAACATAAGATATAACTTTAAACTGATTTGCCTCATCAACTGTTGTCGAAATCAATGTAATGCATATATTTCTTAAATATTATGATTTTGTTTAAGAATTGGAAACATTCGGTGAAGTGTAGATGGTATTTTTTCATCAAAACAATTTGATTTGTATGTATGAGGTAAAAAAAATAACCGTTTTCTCACATGATGAGTTTCATCAGAAAGTAAAACAATAAATAAATATGAATGATTTGCGGAGCTGTTTCAAAATAATTATAAATAATAAGTCTTTAAAAATGTAAAATCAATTTTATTTCTGGCCGAGTTTTTTTAAAAATAATTATAAACCATTTTAATTTGTAAGCATGTTGTAAAAAAATCACCCTTTAGTGACAAATTTTGTGTTTTATAAGAATCGCCCAAGAACAGACATCCAATGTGATATAAAATTTATGTTGTCATCGCACTCTTTATAATTATTTTTGTTGAGGGTTTTTGGGTGATGTTATTGAATTAGTGATAGAAACAGCTCCGCAAATCATTCATATTTACTTATTGTTTAACTTGCTGATAAAACTCATAATATGTGAGAAAACGGTGATTTTTTTTTTTTTACTTCATATTTACAAGTTAAATTGTTTTGCGGATTGTAAGTATGAGGTAAAAAAAAAAAAATCACCGTTTTCTCACATAATGAGTTTCATCAGAAAGTAAAACGATAAATAAATATGAATGATTTTCGGAGCGGTTTCAAAATAATTAAAAAGAATAAGTCTTTAAAAATGTAAAATCAATGTTATTTCTGGCCGAGTTTTTTTTTTAAATAATTATAAACCATTTTAATTTGTAAGCATGTTGTAAAAAAATCACCATTTTGTGACAAATTTTGAGTTTTATAAGAATCGCCCAAGAACGGACATGGAATGTGGTATAAAATTTATGTTGTCATCACACTCTTTATAATTATTTTTGTTGAGAGTTTTCGGGCGATGTGATTGAATTTTTGATAGAAACAGCTCCGCAAATTATTCATATTTACTTTTGTTTTGCGGATTGTAAGTATGAGGTAAAAAAAAAATAACCGTTTTCTCACATAATGAGTTTCATCAGAAAGTAAAACAATAAATAAATATTAATGATTTGCAGAGCTGTTTCAAAATAATTATAAAAAATAAGTCTTTGAAAATGTAAAATCAATGTTATTTCTGGCCGAGTTTTTTTTTAAATAATTATAAACCATTTTAATTTGTAAGCATGTTGTAAAAAAATCACCATTTTGTGGCAAATTTTGAGTTTTATAAAAATCGCCCAAGAACGGACATGGAATGTGGTATAAAATTTATGTTGTCATCACGCTCTTTATAATTATTTTTGTTGAGGGTTTTTGGGCGATGTGATTGAATTTTTGATAGAAACAGCTCCGCAAATCATTCATATTTACTTAATGTTTAACTTGCTGATAAAACTCATCATATGTGAGAATACGGTAATTTTTTTTTTTTACTTCATATTTACAAATTAAATTGTTTTGCGGATTGTAAGTATGAGGTAAAAAAAAAAAAAATCACCGTTTTCTCACATAATGAGTTTCATCAGAAAGTAAAACAATAAAGAAATATGAATGATTTGCGGAGCTGTTCCAAAATAATTATAAAGAATAAGTCTTTAAAAATGTAAAATCAATGTTATTTCTGGCCGAGTTTTTTAAAAAATAATTATAAACCATTTTAATTTGTAAGCATGTTGTAAAAAAATCACCATTTTGTGACAAATTTTGAGTTTTATAAGAATCGCCCAATAACGGACATGGAATGTGGTATAAAATTTATGTTGTCATCACACTCTTTATAATTATTTTTGTTGAGGATTTTTGGGCGATGTTATTGTATTTTTGATAGAAACAGCTCCGCAAATCATTCATATTTACTTAATGTTTTAACTTGCTGATAAAACTCATAATATGTGAGAAAACGGTGATTTTTTTTAACTTCATATTTACAAATTAAATTGTTTTGAGGAAAAAATACATCCTATACTGCACTGAATGTTTTAATTTCTTAGCAAACTCATAATGTTTAAGAATTATTTACATTATATTGATTTCGACAACAGTTGATGAGGCATATCAGTTTAAAGTTGTATCTTATATATGAGTTTGTTAATTCAATGATGTGAAATTTATGATTATTTATTTATTGTTATTTACAATTTTTCTTTCTGTTACTGTTATTGGACTACATTTTTAGTTCCCAAGAACGTTGTAATATGCGATAAATTGTAGAACTGTACATTTTATAGTAAAGTGTAAGATTAATTTGATTCATTAAGATTTGTTATTGAAAACAGTTTGTTTCATTTAAGAACATGAGCTGATATGTCTAGTGCTATGAAAACATTCAGTAAAGTGCAAAATATATTCTTACCAAACACATAATATATGGGGGCAACTACGCATACAAAGAATGAATACAATTGAAACTAACTTATGTGAACCTCAATTAGCCAAAAATATATACCTTTTTGAACGTTTGAAAGTTTGAAGGGGGGGGGCGTTGAGACTTATAGCTGCACGGCTGTCGTCCCGAATGATCCACGACTAGTGTAATCACCAAAGCAAAACAAACAACACTAAATCACTAAAACCGGTCAATGCTATGAAGGAACTTCAGAGCTGAAACACGAAAGTCCTTAGACGAGCAAAACCTGCTCACAAAACACACAAAAGAACTAAAACCACCACTGTTCAAAACCCTAAAATCCCAGCAACTACTGCGATGAGTCTGGTACTTCAAGCAATTAAACAAAATGTGTTCCAAGGAGTCTATACAGCCACACACACCACAACGGCCATCCGGAATCAAATGGAACCGAGCTAAAACTTCAGGGGTAATCAACATCCGACAGAGAAGCCGAGAAATCAACACATCCTCCCGTCAGTTCCGAGCCCAGGACAAGGTAAGTCTAGCAGAGGGGATATTCCCATGCGAGACACTGTACTTGGAGGCATTGTAATCTTGTTCGAACTGACTTGCCGCTTCCCGTTTATGAGCGCTGATCATATCCTCTGGAGAAATCCAGTCAACCAGAACATCGGAATAAGTGACGCCTTTCGCCAAACTATCTGCTTTTTCATTTAAAGGGACACCCCGGTGATCCGGAACCCAAAGGAAGATAATATTCGAAAGAAATAGAACTGAACGAATGATTTTGTTATGAAGCCAAAGGATGACCATAGGGGATTTTAAAGTTATGGACTGAAGAGCAGACAGCACCGACAGGCTGTCAGACAGAATGAGGACACGCGACGACGAGTGAGCCAGTTCGTCCAGCGCAATCCCAAGTGCAAGGGCCTCCGCTGTGAAGATGGAATTCACATGGTGGACTTTATAAGCAAACTGATTCTTTGAATTGCAGCCAGCTATAGAGGTGAGGAAAGTGGTCTTCGAAGCATCGGTTGCGATGATGTTCCATTGCTTGTAATCTTGGATGAACTCAGCAAAATATGGAGCGATCAAAGCCGTATCAAGATCTTTATTTTGGAACGGGAACCCCGCAGTGAAGACCCTGAAAGCTTCAAAATTCTGGGGTAATGGGACTTGGAACCGAAGAAGATGATCTGGAGTAATCCTTGACTTTGTCAGCATCTCAGAAACATTGGGTAAATCTTCAACAAAAAGGTCTAGACCATCCGCCCGAATGTCCCAGAGGGGGGACCAACTACCCAAAAAAAGATGTTTAACCCAGAAGTTGAACGCCAAAGCTTTGATCCTGTCTGCAAGTGGGGCAGCACCGGCATGTCTTCTTAGCACCATGTTTGGAGTCCATTTCGGTAGACCCAACGCAATTCTAAGGGCACTGGTTTGGAGAACTTCTAGCTTACGAAAAAGAGAAACGCCTGCTGAGCTGAGAATCGTCGCTCCATATTCTATCACACCTCGAATGGAAGAGAAAACCAAAGTTAGAAGGTGATGGGAGCGAGCGCCATACCGTTTCTGTGCCAGAGACTTGAGAATGTTAATTCTGGTGAAGACTTTTCCCCGGAGGTACTCGATGTGCTTCCGGAACCCTCCACGCCGTGCGATATAGAAACCGAGGAACTTGATCTCCGTACACCATTCGATTAATCCACCGTTGACACTAAAGTCGAAGTAGCATTCCGCGGGGCGTCTGGACAAGTTGATAGCATGGCATTTATCCGGCCGGATGGAAAGCTTCCAATGTGTGCACCACTGAGCAACTAGCCAGAGCGCTTCTTGTAACTTGATACGGCAATTCTCCAGAGAGCACTTGTCACAGTAGAGGAAAATGTCATCTGCATAAATTAAGTATTTCACTCCAAGACCCTCAAGAACCTCGAAAACATCGGCCAGAAAAATAGTAAACAGGATAGGGCTCAGCACCGCTCCCTGAGGGACACCTCTATTGATATGCCTGAGTGACGATGTGACATTCCTCCAGGCCACCTTGATGGAGCTCCCAGAGAGGAAGCGATGGAGCCAGCGTAAGATGGGACCAGTAATGCCAACTTGGGCGCATTTGTAAATAAGTCCGTCCACGTAGACAGAGTCGTATGCAGCTTGAAGGTCTAGAGATATGCCCAAAATATATTTTTTCTCTTTCCTTGCCAGTAAGAGGTCCTGATGGAGCCGGGTAAGTGTGGCCTGACTATCTCTGAAGGGTAGGAAGCCAAGATGTCTACGGTCCAAGGTATTATTCGCGAGGAGGTGATAATTGATACGAGTAGCTATCATCCGTTCACAAATTTTACAGGCCACAGAAGTAAGTGCAATGGGCCGGTAGGAGGCAGCCAATTTCTTAGTTCTGCCGGGTTTGAGGATTGGCATGATGATCGCCGTGGTCCAGGATGGAGGGACATCCCCCGTGAGCCATATGTCATTATACACTTGAAGCAAGACTCCAAGCGAGTGATCGTTGAGGCCTTTAAATAGTGTAGCACTAATCTTGTCCTCTCCTGGGGTCGAGGTTTTCGTTCGGCGGATAGCATCTTTTAATTCGGTTATATTGAAAGGATTGTTGAGCTGGGGACTGGTTACAATGCCATATGTGATGGGAATGGATTCATGATCCCCCTCCCCAGTGAAAACGTTAGCGAACGTCTCCGCTTGGAAAACCGCATCTGCGCTAAGAATGTCCCCTACTTGAAGAACAAGGTGTGTATCAATGGGAGCGCTGGATCGATTTCGGATCTTGCGGAATACCTTGTGCAGAATCTTGGGATCCCTCGCATCAGTACAGATCAAGTCCCAGAATCGCTGCTTGGACAGAGTCCCGCTGCTTGAACTCTTTGATGACTTTCCTGAGCTTGGCAGACACCCGCTTAAATTTAATCCAGTACTCACTGGAAATCAAACCCCGGGCTTTCTTTATCAAAAAGTTCTTTTGCTTGTGAAGATTGCTGCATCTCGCATTCCACCAGGCAGGAAGGCATTTGTCACGCCTAGTGCGGGAAAGGCTGTGATTCTGCATCGCACCTTGAACCAACTGATAAAAGGAGTCATAATCCATGGAGGAAACCCGTTGCAGTCTGTCGTTGACCTCCCGACAAATGTTCGGCCACTTGTAGAGAATAGGGCTAGGATGGGGTGGACTGGAAAGCTCTGCAGAAATGATAATTGGGAAATGATCACTATCAAACAAATCCTCCTCCACATGAATTGAGGACTGAGTGAAGATGTCTGAAGTACAAAGAGACAAGTCTATCAAAGAACAGGAGCCACTGGTAGAAACATGAGTGGGAGTGTCCAGGTTCATGATACAGTAAGGGCTGTCCAGAAGCCAATCAACGAACAATTCGCCAGCCCGCGAGGACACCGGGGCGCCCTACAGATGATGATGAAGATTAAAGTCCCCGAGGATGAGAGTATTACCTGGCAGGCCGTTTGTCACATTCATAATATCATCTACCACCAGACCCGAAGACGAGTAAAGGTTAATTATATTCAGATGATGTGAACCAAGAAATATGCGAACCCCCAAAATCTCATTCGAGAGGTTGAAAGCGTCAAAGTTTAACTGGAGGGAGGACCAAGCGTCTGTAATTGCAATGAGGAGTCCGCCACCAGGGCGACCCAATCTGTCCAACCGATAGATCACTTTTCCTGGGATGGTCAGGGACTTTTCAGCAGTTAGAAATGTTTCTTGTAGGGCCAAGATATCCGCAGAGGTGAAAAGGGGGGTATGCAGCCAGGGGAGTTTGTTTAAGATACTACGGCAATTCCATTGCAGGACTGTGATACCCATTAAGACAAGCTGAGAAAAAAGGGGGTGAACAGCAATACAACACCACAAGACACACACAGTGCCAAACTGCCCCGGCAGTACAAAAGGCAGAAAGAAAGCGTAAACAATAAAGAGGCGACACACACATACACACATTTTTTTTTATGTCTTGTCAGGTTTATGCGGGCGTTTGCGCTCCGGGGAGGAGTCGCACATTTTAGCCAAAGTATTTATAATGCTTGCACTAAAGGCATCCAGTTGCTTCGTTAAATTAGCAGACTGATTAGAAATCACGTCAACGATGATTTTGAGCAAATGATTCGTTCGGACTTCCAACAATTTCTGAAAGTCCTCGAATTCAAAACTTCTAGTGCTGGTTGTCTGAGCGAATGACTTCGCCTCGGGTTTTTGAGTAAAGAATTTTCTTCTGGCATCTGTGAAGGAAAGAAAATTGCGACTTTTGAATCGAAGGAATTCGGCTTCCTGGAGCCGCGAGGGACACTGACGAAAGTCCGCTCTGTGATCCCTATTGCAGTTAACACATTTAACTGGGGTGGTACATGGCCCCGAGTGTACAAGGCCACATGTGACACAGCACTGCTGTGCTGGGCATTTGCCTGATGGGTGAGAAAATTTGAAGCATTTAATGCATTGCCGGGGTCTATCAATGAATTGCGTGACTCTCTGTAGTGAATACCATATAACTTGACTTCAGTCGGAATTAATGTTCCCAAGCTGGTCACCAGAACCGGAGAGACCACACTTTGCGAGTCCTTTCGGATGAATCTCCGAAGTTCCAAAATGTTCAAATTATTATTTTCCGCGAGTTCATTACCCAACTCTGGTAAAGGGATGTCAACGGGTATATTGAAAAGCAGGAAACGATTAGTAATGTTTTCCCACACTACTCTCTTTGATATAGTAACTCCCAAAAATTCAGACAAATTAACGAAATCAATCGCACAATCCACCTTTTTTGTACTGACAATAATATCACCCAGTCTCGTATATCTAATATTAGCAATGTCCGCTGCATTCGGAACTTTTGACTTAATTTCTGCCTGGACCGCTCTCGGGTCTCGTTGGGGGATTGTTTTCGATACCGAGCTGTGTAAAAAGATGTTAAAGTCCTTACCACCATTAGATGCCGCAATTTGAAGCAATCTGTCCGTAGACGCTGTAGCGCGAGCTACGTTTACATTATGTATATCACATTTTAACAAATTTTCAGAAACCTCTACCATTTCGACACTATTAACTGGTGGTTGTAAAGATGTTTCATCATTGACCACATTAACTGTAGAGTTAGCCATCTTGGATGCCGACGGCCATCCCGACATTACCCACACGACAAAAAAGTTCAAATAGATAACTACTTACTACGAAAATAAAAGAAAAAAACCCACACAGAAAAGCACTGGTGATACAGCAAAAACTCCAGAGAAAAAGAGAAATAAACCACTTACTTTCAAAAGCAGCCCAAAACGCACAAAAAACAGATAAAACTTCTATCACCTGAACACAAACAAACCACGACAGCCGGCAGCTAGAATACGGAACCGCCCCCCACGTGAATTGTAAATTCAGCACGAGAGAGAAGCCAACCTCTCACCATCCAACCGACCGCCGAAAAACTATATACCTTTTCTTTAAAATAAAACTCAAACATAAACAAAACAATGAAATCTGTGGCTAGCCGCTTTCAGCTGTGAACATGAACTGCCGTCGCTGGATCCTGGATCATCCCATATTCACACCTGCTCTCATTGGCTATCTGCTTTGTTGCTGTGGATTGGCGGAGAGCATGGAATAGCCTCGAATCCAGAATTCCGTATGCATGTTTTAATTTAAAAAAAAAATCTAAATTGAAATTAAAAAATCAGGCCTAGGTGTTATAATTACGGTGCTTTCCTCAGGCAGGAAGACAGAATAGGTTTGTTTGTATAGAGGTTTGTGTGTGTGCTGTTTTTAATAAAGACAGTTGCATTTTTTCTGCGACCCTTTCAGTAAATCGGCATTTTTTCCACAATCCTTTGACGAATTTCGTATTTTTTCTACGATCCTTTGATGAAATTCAAGTTTTTCCTGCAATCATTTGACGAAATTTGCTTTTTTTTGTGATCCTTTAACGAAATTCGTGTTTTTCCCACATATTTTTGTCGAGATTCATGTTTTTTCAGTGATCCTACGACGTAATTCGTGTTTTTCAGCGATCCTTTGACGAAATTCACATTTTTCCTGTGATCCTTTGGCGAAATTTGCGTTTTCCCCGCGATCCTTTGATGAAATTCGCATTTTTCCGTGATCCTTTGATGAAATTTGCTTTTTTAATGATCCTTTGACAATATTCGTGTTTTCTCTGCGGCCTTTTGACGAGATTCATGTTTTTTTAGCGATCCTTTGACCAAATTCGTGTTTTTTCAGCGATTATTTGATGAAATTCGTGTTTTTCTCGCGAACCTTTGACAAAATTCGCGTTTGCCAGCGATTCTTTGATAAAATATGCTTTTTTCTATAGACGCTTTCAGTCGTAACGTCAGTCACGACGTTTTGCTTGGAAACTGACTCCAAACAAACGGTTGCTATGTAGTATTTTCTATTATGTATGCATATTGCAGTTATATCTTATAGCTATATCTCACGGCAAAGTGTTTTAATACGTTATATGCAGGTAACATTTTCTATGATTTATATTTAATAAGAAATGAAACATAGCAACCGTTTGTTTGGAGTCAGTATCCAACCAAAACGTCATGACTGACGTCACACTACACTAAAAGCGTCTATTATGATAGAGAAAAGCGGATTAGGATAGGTAGATAGGGAAATCCCATTATCGGATCGGGACATTAGATGTAATTAAGAAACATTTGTATATTTGTAATAATTAGTGAAAATGGCGAGATAAAGGGGGTGGGGGGGGGAGCGACTTTTTATTAAATATAGCATTTATTCTACACCAACTTCCTCTCACCACCAGGGGGTGCTTTGCTATCTCTGTTTCTATGGGCTGGATCACGACGGGGTATGGCTCTTTCCACTCGACATCAATAGAGCTTACTGATTTTAGATCGAATTTTCACCACAGGGGCGCTTTCGTATCTCTGGTTCTATGGGCTGGATCATGACGGGGTATGCCTCATTCGACTCGACATCGATAACCTTAATGATTTCAGTTATGTTCGTATAGATCAGTTTCAACCACGTGATCACCAGCCCACCAAAAGTTATCAACCAACCATAATCGTGGATTTGTAGCCTGTATTACGAGCCAACCAATCACAATCCACCATTTTTGATGGGCAAACAAAAAACAAATCTAGTTGCTAAGGTGGTTGCTAGGGTGGGACGTCAGTTGAAACTGATCTATAGAACATATTGTGCCCCCTGGCGGTGGAAGGTCTAACTAAAGGATTTTGCAGCTAATTCGGGTTCTATGGGTCAAATCACGACACGGTTTGGCTCATTCGACTCGACATCAATAGACTCAATCATTTTTAGCTTACCGATTTTAGTTCCGAGTTTCACCACCAAGGGGCGCTTTCGTATCTCTGGTTCTATGGGCTGGATCATGACGGGGTATGCCTCATTCGACTCGACATCGATAACCTTAATGATTTCAGTTATGTTCATATTGAGCATATTGTATCCCCCTGGTGGTGGAAGGTGTAACTAAAGGATTTTGCAGCTAACTCGGGTTCTATGGGTCACATCACGACACGGTATGGCTCATTCGACACAACATCAATAGAGCTTACCTATACGCCGCTGAAGTCGTGACGTCATCAATATGGCGCTGGGCATAAACAGACTGAAGTGCCCATTGAAATAACATGGACGTAAAGCATAAAATCTTCTAGGAGTAATAATTTTCATATATAAGAACTTTCAGGCACTGTTCTGCAAAGTTTAAGGTACGCTTTTCATTATGAATTCCACAAACTTCTGATTTTGTGCTTTAAATTTGAATAATTCATTAAAAAGTCATTAGCTTAACTCCAGTTAGACAAACAACACGGCTACATCGGCTGAATTGGTGATATTTACGTTCAATTTAAATTATATTATAATATTTACGTTTCATTTAAATTAATAATTTTACTAATTTTATATTTTTAAAAATTAATAAAGATATTTTATAATTTATCAATCATTATAATACATAAATTATAAATAATATTTAAATTAAGTATAGAAATTATATATTAAATATATAAAATATGATGTACTATAATAATATAAATAAATATAATATATTAAATTATAATACTAAAATGATACACTATATTAAATTAAATATTAAATCAATTTAAACATATTAAATTATTTATATATCACATTAAATTACTATTATGAATAATTAATACTAATAATAAATAATTGTTTATCATTTTAAATGTTTAATAAATATAATTAATATTAATAAATAATATAAAATTTATTAATAATATTTTTAATTAATAATTATTTATTTTATATATAAAATTAAATAATTATTAATTTAATCATTAAATATATATACATATATAATTAAATAATAATTATTAATAATTAATTATATATTATTTATTAATATCAATTTTATTTATTAATCATTTAAAATTATAAATAATTATTTATTATTAGTATTAATTATTCATAATATTAATTTAATTTGTTTAAATTATTGTTATTATTATATTATAGATTATATTATAATTTTATATCATATTATTATCAATATTTATAATTTTATTAATATATTTATATTTAATATAAATTAATAACATAAATAATAATATTATTACAAATTTAATTTATCATAGTAACATAATTTAATTATTATTAATTAAAAATAATTATAATAGAATAATATGAACTAAAATATTAATTATTTAATAATTATATTTAATATTTTAAAATAATCATTTAATAAAGATATTTAATATTTTAAAATAATTATTTAATATTAAAAACTATAATTAATATTAATAATAATAAAATATTTATAATTATAATTAGTATTAATCTTAATAAATAATTAATATTGTAAATATAAATAATATCTTGATGAATTATATTAAATTAATACTTTATTAAATTAATAATATAATATATTAAATTAAAATACTAAATTTTAATATATTAAATATATAAAGTATTATAATATGTAAATTATTAAAAATAATCTAATATATTTTTTAATTTTAATATGATTTTCTCTTTACTTATAATTAAAACATCAAATTACTTATAAGTAAAGAGAGATAAATACATCTTGACAAACATGAATGTAAACATCACCTATTCACAGACGATGTAAAAAACAGCCATGTTTGTCTAACCGGAGTTAAGCTAATGACTTTTTAATAAATTATTCAAAATTAAAGCACAAAATCAGAAGTTTGGTGAATTCATAATGAAAAGCGTAATGAAACTTCGCAGAACAGTGCCTGAAAATTCTTAAATATTAAAATTATTATTCTTAGAAGATTTTATTTTTTACGTCCATGTTATTTCAATGGGCACTCTGATCTGTTTATGCCCAGCGCCATGTTGAAACGTCACACTTCAGCGGCGTATTTTAGTTCTGAATTTCACCACCAAGGGGTGCTTTCCTATCTCTGTTTCTATGGGCTGGATCACAATGGGGTATGGCTCTTTCCACTTGACATCGATTGAGCTGGCTGATTTTAGTTCAGATTTTCACCACCAGGGGTGCTTTCCTATATCTGGTTCTATGGGCTGAATCACGACGGGGTATGGTTCATTCGACTCTACATAGATAGAGCTTATCGATTTTCACCACCAGGGACGCTTCTATCTCTGGTTCTATGGGGTGGATCATGAAGGGGTATGGCTCTTTCGACTCGACTTACGGTAATATATGGGAGTGTGTATGGCACGCCCAGTGTTTGCTGCAGGGAGATAGAGAGAAGGAGAGCAAAGATAATGTTTCTACTTATGGAACTAAAAGCGGTACCTAGTATGGCGGCGTTTCTGGTCTTTTGGGCCTTTAGGAAGTGTAGCGCCCTCTATCCCTTTACCATGCTCGAAACCAAAATGCAGGAAGAGCAGACGACAATTTGTCATGTTTGACAGGTCACATGACCGGCCTTTGGGAGCACCAGCGCCACGAACTGGGTACTAATTCCCGGTCCATGTTGTGATCTTGAATGCCTATCTTCACTGTTCTCCTTCTTATTTCTATCTCCATGGTTTGCTGTCTAAGGTAGTGGGCCCCAACATTAGATTTGTGTAAAAATAAACAAATGTTCAACACTGATTTCAGGTACATTTAAGGTTGTTGGCACGGGCAACGCCGGGCGGGTAAGCTAGTAAAAAATATTCGTTATGAACAAGTTGTAATGCTATGGTTCTTGAGATTGTAGAGCAACGAGTTTAAACTTTTGCTCACCAGATGGCGCATAGAAATACTAGATTCGCGGTAAGTTTTCGAACATGTATGGTTTCTCCGTAATTCGCGAAATGTATTTATTCATTAACGAAGGTCTCTGCTGCTTTTAAAAAATTGCTAAGTAAAAAAAAAAAATAGTGCAAAACTTTGGTTGACCTCCAGGTTGACTCATCCGCCTATGAAATCAAATAAAGAACTACTAGCGAGTACCAGGAAGATTTCTCAATTTTGCGAGAAAAAATTAATGCTTTTGCGAATTTCCGAAAATACAGGCTTTTTCCCTTCTTTTTTCCGATTTGGGCAGGGATTCAGATGTCCGTTAAGGATCTTTAAACGGGTCGGAAAACCTTATTCCCGAGTGAAATCTCAAAATCGCTATTCAGATGTCCGTTTAACGATTCTTAAATAAGAATCCTAGCGTTAAAAGCACTCCGATTTAAAGATAGCTAAAACGCCGTCCTAAAAATAAGGTTGGTGGTATTTCGGACGCCATTACTATTTTGATATCGTTTTCTTGTTTTCTTCCTTTCTCATATTGACGATTGTAAGTTTAAAAAATTTTCATTTTTACATACAGTTTATATTATTCAACTTATTATGATGCTGAAACATTTATATATTTTTTTTTTTCTGTAATTATTTCGAATTTTATGTACTGATGCTCATGCAACTATTTGTCAAAATAAACCAAATTGCGATGGTTGTATACATTCAATTAAGGTATTTTATGTTATAAATACTGTTAGATTATTTTATTTTGTATTATCGGCAATTATTCTGAATTTCTTATACCTACTTTATATGCATGACACCTGTTAAAATAACGTCAAGCAAACAAGTTATGTTCTGAATTAAATAAATAAATTAATGTTATAGAATTGCGACAATCGTATACATTAAACATCTTATTTTATTTATTTTTTAAGTACAGTTTTCAATGCATGATGATATCCTGATTTTAGGATATTTTATTTAATTTTGTCGATAGTTGTAAATGCATATTCCCATTATACGTAAACTTTAAATGTGCACTGAAATGTTAAAATAAATTATTTTAGATCAATTTGTATTTTCTTTCGATGATAGTTATAAATGCCCCATATCCCCATTACACATAAACTGTAGTATTATGTGCACTAAAATGTTCAGATAACTTATTTTGGCTCGATTAGTTTTTACATTTCTGTTAAGATTACACTAACACATTTTTTGCTTAAGAAATAATTATATAAACACCTATCTCGCCTTTAAAAAAAAACCTATCATTATGTACACACACATATATATTTATATACACAAGAAATACTTATTTTTTATTTCTAAATGTTAAAATTGAAAATGCATCTAAATTATAATTCTTCAATGTCGGTTGTTCTGTTGTATTATCCAATGATGGAATCAATGGGTGCCTGAGGAGAATGGGGAGTCTGAGGGATCTTTTATTTTGTTACTACATATAGAAATGAAATTCCTCCTTTCATGGAAAGTATTTATTTCAAATAGGTAATATATAGGTAAAAATATGTTCTAAACTTCCAGGATGTTTTTCTACTTGCTGTAAAAATATATAGTATCAATTTTCTGACATCAATTTAAAAAAAAAAAAAAAGTTATATGCATCCATATCAGGGTTGGCAAGTTTTTGACGCATGACGGTTTTTACCGGTTTTAACCATGGTTTTTACCGTCATGTCAAAAACCTCCTTGTCAAAAATGTCGAAAACTGTCAAAAACCCATTTTTTAGTAGTTTGTTTTTACATTTTTTTTTTCATTCTATCTTTAATATTAAATTGTTTTGCATAAAATATTCAGAATCAAAAAGACTCTAAAGTATATTTATCCATTCAAGAAAAACAAAAAAGAATTGCATTAGAATAATACATGTACATCTTTGTTAGAAGATCTCTACAATAATCTTAAGCTATTCGGCAAATTAGATTTTTTGAAGAAATCCTGTAACCTATAAGTATTAGATTAAACAATGTGTATAATTTTGGTACAATTTATTACATTGTTGAAAACAAAACTTTAAGATTCTACTTATTGAAGTGCAAATGAAAATCACCTTAATTGCATTTATGAAATACATAAAATATGCATTTTAAAGTATTATATCGAAGAATATTCAAATTTATTCACTGCCAGTCTATGCTTAACATTTATTGTCATACAATGTAACAGCATTTTTACATCTCTAAAAAAAATTTAATGTACTTTATTAAAAACATATATTGATTCTTGTTTAATAATTATAACCTTTTATTATCATTTAATGTTAATTGCAGTTAGTAGAATCTATATTAGTGAAGATTATAACAAATATTGTTCTTTTCTTTTACTCTTGTATTTTTAAATTTTTCCCATATTAGGAAATGATCTTCTTTTAAATAAATTTAACAAATGTAATTGTAAATAATAATAATAACAAGAACAACAAGGTAAAATCAATCTAGAAATGTATTGTATGCTACACTTACACCGTAAATTGGAGGATAATCGAAAATGATAGGTTTTTGACGGTATAAACCGGTAAAAACACGGTTTTTACCACTGTCATGTCAAAAACCCAACCCTGATCCATATATTTTCTAGTTGCAATCATAGAGTAAAGTAATTAATTAATATGGTTAATCACAACATTGTCCAATAAAAGAGAAAATATTGTTTGAAGCTATTGTTGCTCAGCTAAATAAAAAAGTTAACATTCAAGAAATTCAATTTTATTATAAATAATATTTTTTTAATCTATAGCTATAGGAGTAGAATTTCTCCAAGAAATTTTTTTGCTTTAATTTCTTTCTTCCCCCCCCCCCCCTTCCCTGCCATTTTTTCCCTTCTGTGTTTAACTAATTTTTGAGCAAAGAGCAAAAGAAATATCTTAAAATTATTGAATCCTTTATTCAGTTTTAATGAATATTGTATTTTCCAATATTTAGAAAGCTGGATTTTCCTTTTTATAAGACTATAATGTATTGCTTAGTAATAATCTCTACTTACTACAAAATATTTATTTTATCCTGTGTTTATTTTCTTTCAATGTATTTAGCGGAGGTTAAATTGTTTACACATTCCGCAATATTTGTATTGGTTCATAATAAACAAATGGTATAATATCTGTATAGGATGTATAATGCTATTTTCATTTTGGCGAGCATAATGTCCCACTGGAGGTAAAAATATATTTTATCGCTAATAGCCTCTAACATGTTGATATGTATTTAATAAATGTATACATCATTACTTTTTTGTATTAATTTAGGTTGCAAGTTATATTGGTCATTTTTAACAATGTCATGCACTTAATTTACTCTTTTAAACACAAATAATGACTGATAATAGTTTTCTGGCATGAATAACACACATAAATAATATTTTTTTCTTCAAATAATTATTGATAAAGTAATTTTTATAACCACTATATATATATATTAATATAACCACTATAAAGGTACATCTACCTTGCATGTATCGTATAATTTTATAAAATATGCAATAAATGTATTTATATATTTATAGCATTTTTAAATATTATTTATTATTTCATAATTAGCATCCTATGATAAATATTTACATGGTACAGTAGTATAGCTATGAATTCTTTTTTCTCGCATTGTTTCAAACAAGCACACACATTTCTTGGCTAATTAATAGTTAATTATTCATTAGTAAATAATGTTTGTTTTTCAATATTATGCATTTCTAAAACTAGTTTCTGTGCATATGTATGCATGTGTTAGTTGAATTTTTTTCTCTTAGTTTTTCTAGTTGCTATAGCTGCTACAGTTGATGACAGAGATACAACAAGGCTGATGTCCGTAGATATTTAGCTGGATACTTTGTTCATCAGCAGCGTCAGTTATTGATATAAATAAGATGATGGTCAGTGCAGAAAGAAGCGAACTTTTTGTCACTAAAGTTGTTGCTGCATCGTTTACTTCTGTGCTGGCCCGTTGGAATGCGCCTAGGTGGCTATAGGTTAGAAATAATCTTTAGTCTCTTAGATGCAAACTTGCAGGCCAAATCACATTTTGTACGCAGCATGGAAGAATTTTTTGGCCAAGGATTATACTTTGCTGTTTATGAAAAGTAAGTCATTTACTGCTTTTTAGAAATTATTTGTGTTTCTCTTGTATAATATATAATGTAAGAGTAAATTCAATTTAATGTTTTCTGATTTAAGACTGATTAATTTTTAAGGGAATTTAGTAATTGCCAATTGTGTATATTAGTTCACGGTGTGTATATTAGGGTCGATGCAGGTTTTTTTTTTTTGGGCCCCATTTTGTAAAAAGTAAAGTTTATTTTTGCGAAATTTATTATATTTTTGTGAAAAATAACATTTTGTAACGAAAGTTGATATCCATTTAATCAAATTTAAACCAAGCATTTATAAACAAAAGCTTTTTTAAATCCTTTTGCTGAAGTTTTCCTCTCTGGTGAACTTGCTTGTTTACAAATTACACATTTTAAAACATCACTGAACAATATATAAATAATAAATAGTAAGTTTTTATGGAATAGAATTTTGTGAAAGAGCCCATTTTATCAAATTGATTTTTATGAAGGGGGCTCATTTTATCAAATTGATTTTTGTGAAGGGAGCCATTTTATTAAATAGATTTTTGATAGATACAACAGTTATTAAGGAATATGTAAATCTTGAAATCAGGTTCACTGAGTATATCTATTTTCTTTTGCCACTTTCATCAAGAAAGACAGCATAGCAGTTCTGCCTGTTGAGCGATATACACTGAAATTTAGTCAGCAACAATTTTAGTCTAATTCTAACTGAAACAGTGAAATTCTGTGTGTTAGTTCTTGAGCTATAGAATCCACAAAATTCGCAACATAGACAGATAGACATTTTCCTAAAAAAATAAAATCATATTCAAGCATCCTAAAATGTGCCAATTCAACAAATAATGGAAGTTGAAAAATTTCATGATTCTAAATAGGAGTGTGGAAATGTTTAGGCATTTGGGGGGGGGGGGGGGTGCAAAGCAAAAAGATTTCTTTTTTTTTGCAGTTTGGCTGTTTTTTGTCCTGTTATTACAATTATATTGTAATTAAAAATACTGATGAAATGAAAATGAGCTCATGCTAAATTTGGGCAATTAATTATTAATTACTATGTTATGTTAAATATTATTCACAGGATTCATTCAAAAATATTTGTTTATAAATAAGTATGCATTTTTTTATAATAAAAAAAATATTTTAAACCCCCTCCCCTTTCCCCTCGCTTTTAAAAAAATTGTAAATCTTTAAGAATTCATCATTGCTGATTTTAATTTTATATATTAAAAAATTTGCATTATGAAAGTAATAATATAAATGTTCATAAAATAAACAGCCACGGTATTTTTCCATATGCTGAATTATAAAAAAATAATTTCCTAAATTGGATAAAATCCCAGTTATGTGATTGTATAGTAAAGGGCAAAATTTTCCAAAAAAAAAAAAGTCTGTGATCCACAGCTTCTAGTCTGTTTTTTTAAATGCAGGGTTAAAAGCTAAATTAAGATTTCCTCGAACCAGAACTCCTTGTGTAAGACAATTTAAACATATTAACTCTAAAAGCAATACAGAAATGTAACAATTAAGAAATAAACTGCCTTCCACTGGGTGTTCAGAAGCCCCGCCTGATGCTGACAAAAATTCTTAGTTCTTTTTTCTTTTGTTTTTTTATTATTCTAATTTGTCATATTTTTTCTTAATTAATCTTTTTTAAATAAACAGAGATTAAAAAAAAATAGTCCTTTAAACTTCCAAATCTAGCTCTCCCCCCCCCCCCCCCGCCGTGCGCTAATGAAAATCCTGATTATGTGTGTATATAAATTTGATTCTTAAATATTTTTTAGCCGTGGCTTATAAGAATCAAAACCTTTTGGTTTGAAATTTTAAACATGTACTCAAATGCATAAAATGAATATTTAAAGAAGAATTATTCCAGGAAATAAAACGAAAAAAGTGCATGTAAATGTAAATATAGCTTAGCTATTATTAACATTATTTAATAATATTTAAAAAACAAACAGAGCATTTAATTCTTCATCGCTATATCGTTCTGTCTTTCTTTTTCTTTTTTTACATGCTGTCTTTTTTCTCAAATGATGATGAAAAGTAGAAAAATCAAATTTCAAAAAACGCGCAAAACTGAGAACGGCAAATAATGCGCATGATTGATTGATTGATCTGCAGCGAAGCGATTCTGAATGCTGATTGGTTTATCTTCCGAGAACAGCCGAAGCCAGATCGGGGAATAAGGAAAACCGAAGCTAGTTTAGGAAGACCAGTCTGAATAGCGTTTTAAGGATTCTTAATTAGTGATCACTAAATTTAAGTTAAGAATCGCTATTTAGATATCCTTAACGGGCGGACACCTGAATGCCTGCCTTGTTTATCTCTTGTTTCTCAAAATTAAGAAAAACTGCCTGAGGTCAACTTAACCGCGGGTTTTTTTCTGCTAACTGTGTAGTGTTTGTTTATAAACAAACGGCTATCACGTGATTTGAGCATGGAACTTGATTTGAGTAAAAAGTTCTGTTATCATCCCGAAATTTTGATAACATATAAAAAAAGAAATAAAGCTAATATAAAATGTTCTTATACAAGAAGTTGTAATGCTCAATTTGAAATATTTTTATTTTCACACAATAGCAGCACCAGCTTGTAGTGTTTTACGTATACCACTTTTGACTTTGTGCTTTATAAGAACTAGAAAGAGCATTATGAATTTTAAGAATATGGTAACTAAAAGTGTTTCGAGCTTATTTTTTATTTTATTTGTGTTTATTTATTATTTCAGCATTTGTAGTAATTTTGTTCGATGAAAAGCTTTTTTCACGTTTCTGAAAACATTAATTATATTTCGAGAAACTGAAAATGCAGTTATGTGAACTTGAGATTTCATTGTATTTATGATTTTAAATTAAGTGTAAAATTAAATATATTTCTAAAAACGACTAGGTAACCAACGAAAACTGTGACAAATTTTTGCAGAAAAAATCGACGATAACCGAAGTCAACGAAAACCGAGGTATCACTGTAGATAGTATATAATGTATAATGGCCAGATCAGAATTATTTTTATGTTTCGAATGCTTAGAGCTTATGTTATGTTAAGCTCTAAGAGATTGTGGATGCAAAAGTAACCAATCGGAAAGATACAAAAGCATACCATGAATCTGAAAATTTAAGCATTTGTCAAATTTCTATAGCAGTGGCGCAGTCAGAATTCGGTTCTAGGGGGGAGGGGGGGGGGGGGGAGTTTCTGATAAAGGTGGTCGCCGGTTATATGAATCACCGGTTAATGGATTCAGTCTTTTCAATGAATGACATCATAATCTGATATATATTGTCATATATCATTTCATTTAAATACTCTTTTTTATAGTTTAAAATGATAGTACTTATAAAAAATATTTTATTTCATTAATCATTCATATATTTAAAAAATTAAATATTTCCTTTTAAGAATGTATTTATCATACGAATATACTTTTTACAATAATTTGCTAAGGATATTAGAATTTCTAAAAACAAAATTATGCGGTTCAGCAGACAATTATGGCGATTTGTAGACAATAGAAAATAATAAACCAAATGTTTTAATACCAGCAACTATTGATGATAGATTTAAAACATATAATGATCATTAAATTACTTTTTAATTAATTCTTGCTTTATTTATATGTTTATCTGTGATTTGTTTATTTCTAAGCATTTACAATCTAAATTTGTCTAAAATATAAATTAAAAAAAAATTAAAGGTTAAATAGATGTGACCTGTAGTCCACAAAAAGTCTCAAATCTGCAAAAGTGCAGATTAGTGGCTTTCAACTGTTTTCTTTTTAATGTATTTTGTTTACTTCATGCTTCTTTTTTTTAATCGATGAATGTTTTTCACATATTAAAATTTTTATTTTAAAATTTCTGTTACAGATGGAAGTCCTAAAGAAAGAGACTGTACATATAAAAAATCGTGATATTGTTGAAAAGAAATTACGTGAGTTAGCTGCTGGAGGACCATCTAAGCTACAGGTAGTATTCAAAATCTGCACAATAGTATTGTTGTCCCTAAATTTCTCACTACTAATGTGTCGCATTTAAAACGTAATTATTGTTTTGTATTATGTTAGACTGTTGACAGTTTAAAGTGTATATTGAATAGAAAGTATTGTACTATCAATTTAAAATGTTTTTCAGTCTCATGTTACATATGTTATTTTCATATACAATTAAATATGTTTTGTGAAGTTCAAAGCAATGTGTACAAAAAAAAAAAAAAAAAAAAAAAAAAATATATATATATATATATATAAAACTTTAAGTAAAATTTAATATATATATATATATATATATTATATTGGGATTATTGGATAAAAAATTCTCATTCCCAGAAATGCTTAAGCCAGTTCTCTGCTGTACCTTCATTGACAGAACTGGGGTCCTCCACATCATTTATTTCTTTAGCTGCTATTTTTGCATCAATTCCTTCTTTCCAGAAAAAAACACAAAATAATTCAAATTTACTCTTTTTTTCTTTCTTTCATTTTTTTTTTTTTTTTTTTTTTTTTTTTTTTTTTTTTGATAATATCCTGTTAGCAAAATGATAATTTTCCTATTGCCTTGGTGACATAGAGAAATTGTCCATAGCAAGAGAAGGAAATTTTTTACATGTACTTTCTGGCACAACTTTATTCACACAAGCAATTTTTTTTCAATATTTATACAATTTTTTTTGATATGAAGTAGCTATATATCTTTTGTTATATGCACAGGATTGGCAATAGCATGCAGGATTGTATTAATTGTGCACAAAATAGGAAAATTCCGCATAATTAAAAATGGCGTGTGTTACCGCCCGCCCCCCCCCCCCCCCTCCCCTTTAAATTCTTTCTATGCATCTGATTCTTCTGGGATATTTTTATATTTTGTAGAATTCCATAAAGTCAATTCCTTAGTCAGTCACGAAAATATCATAAAGTTCAACAACCAGTTGTGGGGGGAAAAATCACAAATTTTGACTAGTCACAGGAGAAGATGAATTTCAAAACTGTTTGTGGAAAAAAATTCTCAATTTCATCAGTCGTTGCAAAAACAAAAATCGTGAATTATAATTATTTAGGCACAGAAAAAAAAAAATCTCTAATTTTATTAAAATATCCCACGAATTTCCTCAGTTGGTCACAAATCTCATCAATCGGACACAAAATTTGTAAATTTTTTGCTCCATAGTGATGAGAAAATTTTCATCAATGATTTCTGCAAAGCCCTTGGTCACAGTATGTACTGATTTTTGAGAATGTACTGTATATAATATAATTCAATAAAGTAAATCATTTGATAACATTCTAAAGTTTACAATAAGTATTATGTGGCTGTAGCAGTGCAAGAAAAAAAAAGAAATAATTAAGAACTTGAATTATAAATATAAACCCCCTAAAATTTAACCTAAACAGGAAAATTCCTCCCTAAAATTCAATCCCTATTTCAAATCCTGATACAAACAGAAGTATTTTGACAAGTTTTTAGATACGTGCAAAGCCAAGTGTTCATCAGTTTTGTTTTCGTAGTTTGTTGTCATTTAACAATAAATCTCACCTTTTTAAGGCCCAGATTCCACCAAGCTTTTTAAAAAAATTGCCAAGTGCCCTTACAACAAGGAAATACCTTTCCCTCCTCATTTTCCGTTATAGCTAGTTGCAACAAATTCACATGAATTTATAATGAACATCAATCCTAGACGCTGTTTCTATCGAATGAGTGCTAGTGTTCAAAAATTATTTTAAATATTTGTAACCAACATACAATATTTTTAAATAAAGGACAGTAAGAAGATTGAACGTGGTAATACTTTCCAAAAACAAAGTGTGATTTTAGAAACTTTAAATGTTCTTTTGCAAAATTTTTAAATGCTCTACTGGTATTTTCTCCCGTTTTAGAAGCACCCTGCCTGCCTTTGATTAAAAGAATAGCACCTTTCTTGTCCCCCCCCCCCCCCCCCCCCATTAACAAAATAATATCCTTCTTACTCCTCAGTGGAAGGATAAAGACTCTTGCAGCTTTTTGTATTAAAAAAAATACTTCAAACATGGTTAAAAAATGATTCATTGCCATCTTGAAAAGAGTGCCCTGGCTTTTAAATATTGAAAATGCCTTATAAAAAGAGCCCTTAAGAATTTAATAAGTGTCTCTTTTCTACCAGCAGCACCCTTCCCTTTTTTAAACCTCAGGGAAACTGCTTTCTCATTATTATTTTTTTAATTAGTGTATTTGAGAGTAACTTGAAGAATACCTTTGTTTTATTGAGACATTTAAACTGTTTTTTTAATTATAACAGTTTAATTTTTGATTCATTAAAGCATTATATCCATTTTTAAAAGTTATAAAACTTTTTGTTAAAAAAAACTGCTAATAGTAATTTGCATTTTTTTGCTTTTTCGACTAATTTTGGTACAAAAAAGTTTGGAAAAATTGTTTCAACTTAAAAGGCAGTATGTCAAACATGAATGAAATGATGGGGGGGGGGGGGGGAGGACATAGGGAGAAGAAAAATTTTCAGGGTTGTAGGTAATTTAGATGATTGTTACAATAAAATAACAATGCTTACTCTTACACACGAATAGATGAAATTTATTTAATGGTTACTAGCTGACCCCCGCCCGGCGTTGATTGGGCCTGCAATAATAAATTTAAAAAAAAACATCAAGTTTTTATTATTTTATATCTTGAACCTGATTTTGTATGAGATTATATTTTTAAATGAAAAATTCGCGAAAAAATATTGATATTTAGTGATAAAAGTGCTCATTTTCGTGGTTTATTTTACCTTGGGTCTTTCATAGTTTTAAAAGAAAAAGTTCTTTTCATCTGAACTCTTTGAAATCTTTATTGGTGATAAATAAAACAGTTTTACAGCCCGTGTAAAAATTTCGTGAAAAAATAGTGTTATTTAGTTGTAAAAGAAATATTTTCTTCTCGCCTTTTTGTTTGTTTGTTTGTTTTCGCGTTCGCTCTTTTAACATAGCAATAAAAAAAATAGTTCTCATCTTTCAAACTCTCTGAAATTTCAATCAATTATAAATATAACTGTATCCAAGATCTCTTTAAAATTTTGTGAAAAAATAGGCATATTTAGTAGTGAAAACATGAGCTTTTTTTTTTTTTAAAAAAAAAGCTTTCAACGCAATAGCCATCTTACGTAATCAGTTTTCAAACAACCCTTTTCAATACCCCTGCCCTAGGCTAAACAGGTGAGGGCTAAACATGTTTCCCGTTTCTGAGGAGAGAAGCCTTAAAAAAAAGTTGAAGCATGTGCAATGAGGCGATTTTCGTGTGGAAAAGAGAATGTGAATTTGACAGAGTGTGCTTTTCGCCTTAAATATATAGATTAATGGAATTTTTGTTTTCTTATTTTATTCATCTGTTCCCCCCCCCCCTTCCCTCTTTCAGAGTCAGTTTCTGTCCATTGGCATACACAGTCATGTTCATTTGCTTTTTCCATAATTTATATACAACTATATACCACATGGTATGATTCATAGCTAAAAAACTGTAGAATTAACTGAATGTACTGCTTTGCATTAAAAAAAAAAAACTGTTCATAGATGCAGAAAGTGGTATGTGTGTGTGCCAATGCGGTAATTGATGTTGACAAATGCATAATATGTTTAAAATGATAGAATAGCTCATAAGCTTCTATTTATTACATTAATGACATAACTTCAAATAATCTAGAAATATATTACAGGTCATTTCTGATTTTGATAGCACTTTGTCTAAAGCTCATAAGGATGGAATGAAATGTGCCACAACGCATGGTAAACATTTAGCATTTTTTTTGTTCTCATTTCCATTGATTAATTAGATTTAATTGTTAAGTTTAAATTACTCATTTGTATGGCAACTAATGTGAAGAAGTGCTGTTTAAAAATTTTTTTGTAGATCACTGCTTTCATGAACTTATTCTTGTAGTTTCATGTTAGTCAGGCGTAAGTGATAAATCACCAACTATTGTTCCCATCATCATCATTCATACTGTATGATTTATTGAACAACACTTTTAAAAATATAAGCCTTTCACTCATTTCATTTAAAACACACTACTTTCATTTAAAATATGTGTATTACATATATAGGGTGTCCGAAAAGTCTGGAAACGATCAAATAACTCGAGAAATATACATCGGATTGAAAAACGGAAAAATACATGTTCAATATTTTTTATAAATCTATTTAGGGATATCAAAGTTGCTCCCCCAACTCTGCCCACTGGGGAGGAAAGTGGGGGCAACTTTGAAATCTTAAATGATCCCCCCCCCCCTTTTTTTATTGCAGATTTTGATTCTACGGGAAAAAATACGTAACTTTTGTATTGAACATTTCCTTCAGAAAATCGTAGATGGCGCTGTAATCAAGTAAAATTCAGTGAAAATCGTTTCCATTGAAAAGTCCTTAAACGGTCGAATAACTTGAGAAATATTCATCGGATTGAAAAACAGTAAAGTGCATGTTCAATAATTTTGAAAAATATATTTAAGAATATCAAAGTTATCCCCCCCCCCAACTCTGCCCCCCCTGGGGAGAAAAGGGGGCAACTTTGAAATCTTAAATGATAACCCCTCTTTTTTATTGCAGATTCGGATTCTACGGGAAAAAATACGTAGCTTTTATACTTAAAATTTTTTTCAAAAAATTGTAGATAGCTCTGTAATTGAGTAAAATGAGAATTTTTCTTTTGAAATGTCTGGAAACGTTCTAATAACTCAAGAAATATTGATAACTCGAGAAACTTTGATATCCCTAAATAGATTTGTCAAAATTATTGAACATGCGTTTTTCGTTTTTCAATCTGATGTATATTCCTCGAGTCATTCAACCATTTTGAGACTTTTTGGACACCCTGTATGTTTAAAATACATGTCTTTCACTCATTTCATTTAAAATACAGAAATAATTAAATAAGAAATAATACTATTAACAAAACATTTTCCTTCAAAATCAAAGTATTGTATCTAATTTACAGATGCAAAAAGTAAAAGTTGGTATTGGCGAGTTTTGCACCTGGCTAACATAACACTGTCCTTTTTCTTTTATCAGAGCCTCACATGTAATTTGAAATAAATTGTACTTGTTTATGTTCCTGTCGATCTTTCACAGTAAACAAAATCTGTTGCCAAACAATATAATTTAATGGCCACAATGCATAAGTAAAAATCACGTTCATTGTTGTCAATTGCAGCGCTGAATATCATATGTAATTTACACATATTCCATTTCTATTCTCTTGTGGATAAGTCAATTTAGTTTTTGTGATGAAGGATAAGTTAACTTTGATTCCTATGTTTTCTATTGCATTTTGAAAAAAAAAAAAAAAGGTAAAAATGTGGTACCTTTCATCAGTGAAACAGAATGCAGTGAAGTATTTTCAAGTTAATGGGATTCTGACATAAAAAAAAAGCTGTTCATTAACCTTTAAAGACCAGTTTGTTGCAACATAGAGACACAGATGGTGCAGTCTATGTGCCATCTTTAAAGCCTAAATAACAACTTCTAATGATATCTTTTTGATTTCTATGAAATTGTTAAAAAAAAAAAAACTAATTTATTTAGATTTATTGTAACATGGGTGGTCTGCAGTAACATAAAAGACATGGATTACATACTCCGTGTGCCACCAACTTTTAAAGACTAAATATCAACTTTTGATCTTAAAAATAAAATAGTGTCTAATGTCTGTACTCATAGTATAAAAGTGATAGACATCACATTTATTAAAAAAAATATTTAATTATGAAAGAAAGAAAATAAATTACACAAATACACCGGCGACATATTCCATACACGATAAGTATATACAGTAACACCTCGATATATCATGCTACTTGGGGATAATAAAAAAGTGTGATATACTGAGGGAGGCGAGAAGAGTGTTTATAAATAAAAAATAAAGAGCCCTACATTAAGCTACGAGGTTTCGATTTAATACTTGTTCAAAAAAGCTTGTTGTGTTCACTGGTAAGAAAATAGCGTAGAATTTTTTATCCCTGGAAATGAGCTCTGCATTGTCAAGATAGGCTTTGCAATTGTCCAGAAGGAGCAAAGCTTTTTCTTATCCTTTGTTTCTAGGTGTAACCGAACTGAAGGAACAAACACATCATCGAACCACCACTTAAACATTTTTTGTGTCATACAACAGTTTTGTGAGAAATCCCACAAAACTAGTAAGGTCTTCTGATTCACATTTTTCAAAATTCTCGGTGTCTTACTTTTGCCAATTAAAAGAAATTTTAGTTTGTGAGTTCCAGTCTTATATGCAGTAAATAAAAGAGTAAATCTGTCCTTTATTTCCTCTAACCTAAAGTTCCAGGTACACTTTTCACTTACTGTATTTTCTTTGGCAAACATTTCCAAAATGAAGCTGCTTCATCAGCATTATAAATCTGTTATCTACATAGCCTTCTTTTCTTTATTTATAATGCTTCCCAAATCAACAGAAAAATTTTCTACAGAATCATAATCAGCAGATTGTTTTTCTCTGACTATCTAAGTTGTCCTATTTCATGTCATTTCTGCCATCTCCAAAACCACCCTTCACTTGCTGTGAATTTGTAGTTTGGATCATCTTTTATCATTTTAGCCAAAAGTTTATCTTTAGTTTTGATGATAGGTTTAGATAAAAGTGCTCCAATAGCTCTTTGTTCCTTAAACCACAAAAACAAAGCTTCATCAGTTTCTTCTTCATAACTGACTCTCGTTCTTATTCTCTTTAACTTGGGCGTTTCATTCCTGGCTTGCAAAAAATTTTATAGTTTTACTTCATCTTTTAACTATTCTCAAACAGTTGCTGAAAACCAGAAATTTATCGGGGGACAACTAAAAAAGAGCAAAATAGCTGAATGCATGATATAACAAGGGGTTACTGTATTTCCTTTGATTTAATAAATTAGTTCGTGAAAGTCTGTATTTTTCAAATGTTATATTTTTTTAAATTCTCCCTTTCATACCAAGAAATGTCATTATTATTTTTTTTTTCTAATATTTAATTTCACATGAATTTCATTTTGCAGCAACTGTTACACTTGGAGATAATGGTGTTAGTATAATAGAAAAGTACCGTATGCTTTATCATCACACTTATCCATTGTCGATGACAGATTTTTTTTTTTTAATGAAAAATGGTTGGCGGGAAATTAAACAAGTACCAAGTAAATAAATAAAACGTCAAGTGATTGCTTACTTTTTTATTTACTTACTAGCAAGTTTTGTCCACTATGCTGGCCGGTTTTTCCAACTTCAGAGGTCGTCCATTGCATCTAACTAACGTTCATGTGATTATTCTCATTTTTTAGTTCTTGAAATCCAGGAAGTTTTGAATTGCCAAATTTAAAAGTCTGAGACATTTTCAAGATTTTTAAAATTGCAAATTTGAATTCTATATATATATAGAATTCAAATTTGCAATTTTAAAAATCCAGATTAAAAATCCCATATTATACACAGTTGTATAATATAGACGCACGCGCGCACGCCGTGTGCAGAAAATTTTCTGCAAAATTCGGAACTTTGCAGAAAAAATTAAAAAAAATTTTTTAAATATTCCTCAATTTTATGTTCGATTTATTTACTGTTTGCGCACAATTCAAAATTTAAAGATTCAAAACATTGTTGTGACATTACAGACGCTTGCAAAGAGATCAAAATATTAAGGATTGGGTTGTTTCTAAATACATTGACAAAATAATTGATAAGAATTCAGCTCTTCCTATCATGGATTTTTAACTTTATTATTATTTTTAACCAAAATAATTATTCTTTAATTAATATTAATTAATTTTAAAATGGTTATTTTAAACTACTGTTTTTAATTTATATCGTCAAAATAATATAACACGTAATTTTATTAAACATTAAATCAATATGCAGAAAGTTTTTGAGTCAATATTTATGTGCGCAGAAAGTTTTTGGTTTTATACAAGTCTGTATATATAGTAGATAGAAGATTTTTAAAAAGCTAATCCTATATATTATTTCTGTTGTCAACATCCCTTTTTCTAAGAGAATACAAAACTCAGAACGACGAATGAGGTACCATATGAAAGTGTTTTGAATCAGTTTCTGACATAGTACACTTACATTTCATTAAAACATGTCTTTTGATAAAAAAATTGCAGTTTATTAAAAATTAAATCGGCATTGT
The DNA here is from genome assembly GCA_963931845.1 of Maratus michaelseni. Lineage (NCBI taxonomy): Eukaryota > Metazoa > Arthropoda > Arachnida > Araneae > Salticidae > Maratus > Maratus michaelseni. The sequence continues at coordinate 276,456,966 of OZ007597.1, forward strand.
TTTCATAAATGAAATGAAAGTTTTTTCTCAATTCAATGTTGCCACAAAAATAAAATACCTCATTATATCGTGCTCAACAATGATTATTAAAAAAATTGTAAAATAAACATAACATGGGACGTTGTTACTGCACATGTTCATTTTATATTTATGATTAAAAAGCAAAATTTAAATTTAAATGCTCAACTTAGTTTTCTTTATCCCATGTTTTTTTCTGAAACAGATCATCCTCTAATGTAGTTAAAATACAATTGCCTTATCTATCTGCGACCAGAACTTTGATTGAACAAATTAGATGATATTCTGGCTTTACTGATGTTGTTTGCAGACATTTTTAGCCCTAATTTTTTTACAAGTTTAAACCTGCATCTAAAAAATATTAGACTGCAGTGCGAAATCTTTGCACGAGCCTGCTCGTCTTTTATAATCAGATTCATCTACTTTTAGATCTTTCTCCTTTGCTCTATAACAAAGAACATAGAATGGTGTGTTATACACTAAAAACTTCCTCCAAACATTACTTACACTGCAAAAAAAAAAAATTGTTGATTTTACAGTATAATACTGGCAACCCAGCTGCTAGTATTATACTGTAAAATTAATTTTTTTTTTTTTTATTTGCAGTGTAACTGGCATTGTAAGACTCATAAAAATCTGAACAATAAGTTGTAAGGATTCAGAATGACATTCCCATTTTGCATTTTATATGTGCAATAGATTGCATGCTAGTTGGGATGTTTTAGTAAAAGTGGTTTGGCACCAGGGCTTAATTTCTAAATAAAAAAGTACTGGAACTCTAATATTCTGCAGTAATAACAACCGCATAGAATATCCCTCATCCCCTCCACCTGCTTATTTATATTTCATACACCAGTGGACCCTTGTGAAGATTTCACACTGCTGTCTAATATTTTAGAGCAATATCTAATATTTTTTGGATGCAGGTTTAAACTTCTAGAAAAAATTACAGTGGAACCTCGCTACTCGGACCCCTTTAACTCTGATCTCCGGACAACCCGAATTAAGTCTGCTTGAGTTTCGAATTTCCTTCAGCATTTATTTGCTTATTCACATTCTATTTTGAAAAGATATTTTTTAAGATTTTGTGTTCATGTTTAAAAAAATCGAGGCTGCACCGACATTGATGTCAGTGACGTTAACAATTGGTTGAAAGTTGACAATGAAGGAGGTTATGCTGCACTGACTGATGAAGAGATAATCGCCTCCTGCTCATCTAAATAAACTGAAATTGATTGTACAGATAAAATTAGGACTGATGATAATAATTGTTCTACTATGATCCATGCTGAGGCAGCAACACAGCTAGATCAATTTATGGTCTATTTTGAGTGATAAACAGATACAACGCCAAATGATCTTCTTGTACTCAAATGGCTGTGTGATCGTGCCGCTCACAAGGGATATTCAAAACTACAACAGCAGAAAATCACAACCTTTTTTAATTCAGACTCTATGTTTTCCAATTCTGTAAAACAATGTTTAGATTTGACAATATGCAATGACTTGTGCAATAAATAGTTGATTTTCTATAAGTAGTATGTTTTATTTAAATTTCTTTTTTACACTATCTCCAGTTAACCTGGATTTTTGATAATCCGGACTGGATCCGGTCCCAGTGAGTCCGAGTTAACGAGGTTTTACTGTATCTGCAAACAACATGAGTCAAACCAGAATATCATCTAATTTATTACATCAAAGTTACAGTAAAATCTGACCGAAGATAGTAAACAAAGACCAGTTAATGTGAAGCTCACTTTGTTTTAAGCCCTATAGTTAGCAATAGTTTACCAAATATTGCCAAGCTTAGTCAAGAATCTTTTTAGGAAGAAATGGGATCCTTTAAAGGACCCTTCACAAAACTTTTCATCTAAAACAAAACCCTTCACAAAATTCTATGCCTTAAAAATAGACATTTCATAAAACTTTACCATCTCCAAACTGAACTTTTTACTAATTCTGTCATTTTAAAAGTAAAATCTGATCTATTACAAAACAGCTGAAGCTTCCAAAAGACCCATTGTCTATTATGTAAAGGATCTTAAAAAATGTGTAAACAGCAAATTTTATATTTAATGATAATTTCAAATTTACAAAATTATGACTAGATTTTTCACAAAATATAACAAAAAAATTTCACATTTTCACAAAAAGAGGACCCTGGGACAAAAGTCTGGACAGTCTCCTGTTAGTGAAAATTTGGCATGTGTGTGTGAATATATGTATGAGACTATATATATAAACAAGTATTACTGTATGTAGTATGTAAGCGCATACAGAGCCACAACAGATTGTTATATTCAGATTTTTCTGTTTTAACATCATCATCTAATGGCTTACTCTCATGATGTCAGCCGTGTTACCAGGAGTCGATGCAGGGTTTTATTCTTGGGGCCCATTTTGCAAAATTTATTATATTTTTATGAAATTTATCATATTTTTGTGAAATTGGTTATATTTTTGTGCAGAATAACATTTTGTAACGAAAGATGAAATTCAGCTACTCAAATTCAGACGAAGTATTTAATAATAATTTCTTCTTTAAGTCCTTCTGCTTAAGTTTTCCTTTTTGGTGAACTTATTTTGTTTGTAAATTACACATGTGAAACATAACAACAACAACAAAAAAATTAATGATGAGTATGTTTTAATGGAATAGAATTTTTGAAGGGGCCGATTTTATTAAAAGGAATTTTGTCAAGGGGCCTGTTTTATTAAAATAAATTTTGTGAAGGGACCTGTTTTGTTAAATGGATTTATGTGAAGTGGCCCTAAATTTTTCTTGGATCAATCCCTGATATCAAACATATTTTTGTCTTATAATACAGGGGTCGATCCAGGTAAAATTTGGGGCCTATTTAGGGCCCCTTCACAAAAATCAATTTAATAAAATGGGCCCCTTCACAAAATTCCTTTTACTAAAATAGGCCTTTTCACAAAATTCCATTCCATAAAAACTTGCTATTTATTATTTATTTATTGTTTTGTGATGTTTTAAAATGTGTAATTTGTAAACAAACAAGTTCACCAGAGAAGAAATATCACCAAAAGGATTTTAAAAAGTTTTTGTTTATAAATGCTTGGTTCGAATTTGATTAACTGTATTTCAACTTCCCTTACAAAATATTATTTTTCACAAAAATATAATAAATTTCACAAAAATAACCTTTACTTTTCACAAAATGGGCCCCAAGAAAAAAAACCTGCATCGGCCCCTGTAATATGTTATATAAACTTTAAAAAAATATGTTTGGTCAAATTCATATTATGTTGCCATTAAAATTGCATTGTTATTTACTTTTCAGATGAAAAAAAAAAAAAGAAATGTTCCTGTTCCTCCATGTTAATTTTGCAATTTTAATTGTAAATTTAGTTGTTCATTAATGTACAAAATTCTTGTATTGTTTACACTGTCAATCTGAAGAAAATCATCATAATTCCTTGTTTTTTTTTTAAGTTTTAATGTTTTGTATAATTATAGGTATTCTTAAACAAGAACCTTATGTATCTCGGGAATACAAAAATCAGGTAAAATGTACTGTATTTTGATCTTTATATTTTAACTGATATTTTTATTTTGCATGGTCCATATCTTGCATTTTCACTTGCCGTGTTATGTTGTATCGTTATTGTAGCAGAGAGAGAGACTTCTTCTCTAGAACTTGTGTACTTTCGCACATGCTCACTGTAACACATCTATGCACATGAAAAAGGTTGTGATGGATCGACTACTATGATCATGTGAGTAGGCGATGTTTTGAATAAGATCATAAGTTTTTGTCCACTAACTGTCCATGTGTGTAAAAGTTGATCAAGACTCTCTTTCTTTCACTTTCGACGGATGACTGTATAAATCTCGGAACTTGTGAATTTCTGCTTTTTATCAATATTCGTGGAAATTATTGTGGCTGGTCAATCGATAGTTAGGATATATAAGCTTTGGAAATACGTTTAGTATTCGGAACTTGGGATCATGTTCTCTCTCAATACAAGTAATTGGAGATCCTGCGCTTGAATTAATAATCTGAAGCTGGTGAAGTTGCTTTTGGCAACTTCTTCCTTGTACAACTGAACGGCCTGGCTCACTCATACTGACAGCAATGGCCGTCACAAGATTAGACTTCTACCTGTCAGTCTTCGATTTTAATTTTCAGAAATTTACTTTGCAAATCTTTTAGTGACCATGCTAGACAAAATTTACCAATTAGAAAGCTTTTCCTTTTGATGCAACAAGATCATGGGAAAAAAATAAACAACAACACATATCAATATTTTAAAAATTGAATGAGTTATGTTTAAGGGTGTTGCTTAGTAAGGTCTCAAATTTCCCTCGCGAATACGAGGTGTTTTTGAAAAGTAAAGATGCACCTCAGACAGCACGAAAGAAAAAAATTTAATAAGCATGTTGGCAACACATATTGTAACCTTGAACATTTGACCTTTCCCTCGCAGTCGCAGTCATTCGTTATTTGTACGGGGAGTCTGTTTCAGGTAGCACGTGTTTATAATGGCTGCATCAATTCAGAATCGTGCCAAATGTGAAGTACGTTCCATCATATGTTTTCTTCATGCAAAAGGTGAGCGTCCAGCAGATATACACAAATAAATTGTTTCTGTCTATGGGAACATTATCAATTGACAAAATGTAACGAAATGGTGTTGTCCTTTCTCTGGAGGTAGGACTAGGACCAATGGTCATGAAGAACTCGGAACAGGTAGGCCATCTGTGATGCCCCTAGCGACCTTACACTCAGTGACTACCACTTATTCCTTAACCTACAGAAACATCTCAGAGGTTGATCCAGGAAAAATTTGGGGCCTATTTAGGATCACAAAATTCCTTTTAATAAAACAGGTCCCTTCACAAAATTCCATTCCGTAAAAACATACTCTCCATTAATTATTTTTATTTTGTTAGGTTTTAAAATGTGTCATTTGCAAAGAAAGAAATTCACCAGAAATGAAAACCTTTAGCAGAAGGATTTAAAGAAGTTATTATTATTATTATTAAATGCTTGGTTTGAATTTGAGTAGCTGGATTTCATCTTTTATAACAAAATGTTATTTTTCACAAAAATATAATACATTTCACAAAAATATGAAAATTTTCACAAAAATAACTTTTACTTTTCACAAAATGGGCCCAAGAAAAAAAAAAACTGCAATCTTGCAAAACTTCCACGACGATGATGAGATCAAAATCGAAGTTGAAATGTGGTTTCGACTATAGGCGGTAAATTTCTATGACTTTAGGATACAAAAGCTTGTACACAGATTTAACAAATACTTGGACGATCACAACAACTATGTTGAAAAATAAGGCATATATCAGTAAGTAATTTGTAATGGACATTTTATTAATTAAAAGTTTTTTGAATGAGTATACATGCCATTGTATCTTTACTTTTAAAAAACCCCTCATATTAAACCTATGGGAGTTGAATGCATTCTTATTTTTTAAATATCTCATGAGGATATTAATATTTTTAAATTCTTTTTTCTGTGTATTCTTCTTAAAGAATGCGGTGTAAAGATCTTATACTGTGCTATTATAAAATCTGAATGTCCTGTATAAAGACATTTTATATTAAAACTACTATGAAAGGATGTCTGCTTGGAAAATCAAATGAGTGAAAAAAATCAAAATATCAGTTGAATCAACTAACAATGAAAATATTACTGTACAAAAGGAAATTTCAAATGTTATCAGGATTGAACATTTTAACAAATTTAAAAATGTACCTTAAATTAAAAAATGCAAATTAAAAGCTAATAATGGAAATCTAATTAATAATGAAATTAAATTTTTTAGTTTGCTAACGTATGACTGACAGTCCATTAACAAAAATTTTTCTAAATTTCTTAATAAAGTAATTAATGTTTTAAAAAATTTGGTTATGACGAAGTCTGTCTATGATGAATAATTTTCATGTTCCTTTCAACTTCATTATAAGCAGTTTTCACCATACTTATATGAAAACAAAATAAAAGTATTGAGTAATTTATTCAATAATTATTTTTAATTTCTGTTATACTTATTTATTTATTTTTACTTTTATAAAAATGTTTTGAATATTTATACTTTGATTTTAAATTAGTTTTGAATATTTATACTTTGATTTTAAATTAGTTTTGAATATTTATACTTTGATTTTAAATTAGTTTTGAATATTTATACTTTGATTTTAAATTAGTTTTGAATATTTATACTTTGATTTTAAATTAGTTTTCAATTTAACAACATTTTATTTCAGACAATTCAATTAGCCAGCTATTACCATCCTATTGAGGTTGATCCGAATCTGAGTACAGAAGAAAAAACACGTCACATGATAGAATGGTAAATATACAGTATTCTTAATAAAAGAAACACTTTTGATCTATAATTATTCCTAAGAGATGTAATTTGCGTCAGAATTTTCTTTTTATGTGAAACATGCCGTCTATGGAAGCTATTACTCTGCTGAATATGATGGTCATAGGTCAAATAGTTTAGCAGCATGACAAAGTTACCATTTGAGTAGGTGCTTAAGACAGGGTGGCTACAGATTCTGGAAATCAGGGAAGTTTATCAGTCTGGAAAAAGTCAGGGAATTTCATAAAAGTACTTGAAAATCAGGGAAATTTGTCTACATGCGAAAATATTTATGTTTTCACACGAGACTGATTCGTCAACAAACAGGTGATATTTAAGCCAATAATAGTGTGTGATAAAAAAAAAGTAAAATTTCAGGGTTCCCAGTAACATGGAAAATCAGGGAATTTCAAAATAGTCCAGGAAAGTCATCAAAATTTTAAAATATGTAGGAAAAGTCAGGGAATATACAAATGTTTTTCAAAAAGTCATCGAAAAGCCTGGTAAAAGAAAAATTAAAATATTTGGAAGGTTAAAATTTGTTGCAAAACATTTCAACTCAGCAATATGGTGATAGGAGTTTTGAATTCCCATTGCTTAATCAACTACTCATCAAAAATGTTTAAGAGCGAAATCTCAACAAAAACCAATTATATAGTTTTTTGCAGAAAATTTTGATAACACATGCAACTAAACTTCTCCTATCCTATATTTGAAGTTTCTCAAGCAAGTGGCTTGAATTTGTTTAAATTTTAGTGAAGATGCTTCATTTTCAAATGTTAAAATTAAGATAGAGATGCGAAGTGGGAAGAGAAAAACATATTAAGTAATCCAGGAAAGGAAAATATTTGTTTTCATGAGATCATTTCTGCTTTTAAAAACTGGCAAAGGTGAAGTTTTTTTGCATTTGCTAATTTGGCATCGTTCAAACTATATATTTTATAGAATTTCATTTTCCAATTTTCTTGAAAGGTGCTTGAAATTTGGATAGTTAGGTGCTTGAATTTTCTCCTGGAGAATACAGAATAAATCCTGTTATTATGATACAAATTTCTGATTTTTTTTTATTCTGCTTGTTATTAAGTTATTTTATGTTTTTTTTTATAAAAATCTATCTAAACCTTTTGAAATATATTAATTTTAAATTAATACTAATAATTAATATATTTTTAGAGATTTAATTACTATATCAAAGCAGATTTTGTGTAGCTCGTTTTAGTCCTGGAAGTTTTTGAGATTTGGTCATGGAAAGTCAGGGAAATTGCCATACGTGTTTTGCTAGAAATCCTGAATTTATATATTTTTAAACAGATGCACATGATATGAGTTTTTTGGTATTTAACACAAATTAAGGTGATCAGATGTCCTCATTTTCTGTGGATACATAGCGCTTATATTGAAGGCAATTTACCCATTTTTGAAAATTTTATGATACGTTAGCATCAGCTGACCAAGTGGCCAACTTAATCCAATTATCTATCCCGTGAGATATAGATATGTCTTAGAATTGAACATTCTTCAGAAACTGAGGAAATTTTCTTATCGCCATATATTCATTGGCCACTCTATGAAGTTGTTGGACTAAATTTTGAGTTTAGATTTATGAAACTGTGAACCAGTACTTTATGAATAGTGTGCAATTTTTCTCTTGTTTTTTCTCCCAAATGAGATATTAGCAAGCTGGAAAAGTGTGTTATATGAGGAAGCAGCATATATTAAAAAATACCTTATGTGTATCGTTAATAAATGTTGTCAAGGAAAATTCAGGCAACTTTTTTTTTGCAATTTCTGTAGCCATTCTGTAAGAGTTTTACTCACTCAGCTCAACTAATCAGTGGGAAAAGATATTTGTTTTTTTTATGATATTTTTACTTTATCCGTATAATTATCCTCTTTCAGTCACTGGCATTTTAAACTTTGACTATCGTACAATCAATGACTATGAATTTTAAAGTCAGTGAAATGTAAGTAAAAGGAATCGAACCGTGGAGTCAACAGATTAAACATGTAAAAATATTTTATTTATATTTATAGGTACACTAAAGGTCTTAATTTAATGCCTATGTCAGGTTTATCTAAGGATGATATTCCAGCATTAGTCAAGGCATCTAATGCTTGCTTAAGGTAAGAAAAGAAAAGAAAAAGACTTTCTTATTGGTCATCTTCTCTCTCCCCCCCCCCCCCCCCCCTCCCAACTTTAATGACATTAATAAAATATCTTAGAAGTTTAGTTAACTTGTAAAATTAAACTCTGAGAAAAACTAAAATTAATAATAAAATAATTTATTACTATTATTGATTAAAGTTTTGTATGCGAAAATAATGTTACTTTGAATATTTCAGCTCGTGATCCTCTGATCAGAACAATTCACAGCTTCCCTTCATCAGGTGAAACAAGGCACACTAACACAAGTAGAAGCTAGTCTATACTTTTTTATAACACAGGTAGATGTAGAAACTAGTCCATTGTTAGTATACATGTTCTGCTCCACCGGATGAAGGCAGCTGTAAATTTTTTTCTTCTATATTATTGCAATTATATATTGCTTGCAATTATTGTTTATATATTCAGGGTTTCTCAACACTGCTCTGTAATATCCACAGTTTATCTTCAAGTACATAGAAAATTTAGAACTCCATATATTGTATCAATTTTTCTAGAAAATTGGATGCATAGAAAATAGTTTTTTTTTTTTTCCTTTCTTTCTATGAAATGTGAAAATTTTCAGGTATAGAAAAAATGTCCAGGGATTTTTCAATCTTTTTGTCATACTTTTTTTCTATTATTTTCCATTGTCTAAATGTGATAAATTTTTCTATGGTAATATATTTTCTATATTATATATTTTATAGTTTGTGATTTAGGATGTAGCCTTAAAAAAATATATATAATAAATATGGCCTAAAATTATTATTATTATTATTGGTTTTAACACTGTAAACCATAATTATGTGTTAATCAACTGTACTTTGACCAAAGATAAGTCAGGTTTATATATATAATTCAAATTTTATTTGGTCTGTTTAATAGATTAATAAATGAAGTTTTAGATACACTATCAGTGCATTATTTTGCTTTTTAGACCATTTTTTCTTCATAAATGTCTATATTTGTTTTCTATCTTATCATCCCCAGAAATTTGTCACCTACATTACCATGAAAAAAAAAATATATATATATATGTATATATTAACAGTTATTTAAAACATTTTCACCGCTAGAGCATAGTTTAAGGTTCTATCTATTCTTCTGATAAATAAAAAAACTGCAATTAATAGATTTACAATGAATTTATTGAACTTTTTGTTGAAGGACAAGAGCTAGAATATAGCTTATAATTATAATAATAATTACAATCTTAATAAAACACATGAGTTATTTTTTCTCCTTAGAGATGGTTGTGAAATTCTCTGTGAATCTCTTAATAAACATGATGTTCCTTTATTAATATTTTCTGCTGGCATTGGTGATATTTTGAAAGAAGTAATGAGGCAGCAAAATCTGTTGTTACCTAATATGAGGATCATTGCAAATTTGATGAAATTTGATGAAAAGGTATGTAGCTATCAATATATTACCCATTTATATTCTAAAATTCTTTTTATAAACAATAAACAGTACATTGCTTCTTAATTCATGAATTATTTTATACAAATAAATAAATAAACCTAATGTAAAGATAATTAGAATAATTGTATATACAGGATGCCTGAAAAGTCTAGAAACGGTTAAATAACTCAAGAAATATACACCGGATTGATAAATGGAAAATATATGTTCAATATTCAGGGGTCGATGCAGGGAAAATTTGTTGCCTATTTAGGGCCCCTTCAGAAAAATCTATTTAATAAAATGGGCCCCTTCACAAAAATCAATTTGATAAAATGGGCCTTTTCACAAAATTCTATTCCATAAAAACTTACTATTTATTATTTATTCATTATTTTGTAATGTTTTAAAATGTGTAGTTTGTAAACAAAAAAGTTCACCAGAGAGGAAAACTTCAGCAAAAGGATTTTAATAAGTTTGTTTATAAATGCCTGGTTCAAATTTGATTAACTGGATTTCAACTTTCGTTACAAAATGCTATTTTCAGAAAAATATAATAAATTTCACAAAAATAACCTTTACTTTTCACAAAATGGGCTCCAAGAAAAAAAACCTGCATTGACCCCTGATATTTTTGGAAAAATCTATTTAGAGATATCAAAGTTGTCCCCCAACTCTGCTCCAGGGGGAAAGGGTGGCAACTTTGAAATCTTAAATGTTATCTACCCTTTTTTATTGCAGATTCGGATTCTATGGGAAAAAATACATAACTTTTGTATTTAATATTTTATTTGGAAAATCATAGATGGCGCTGTAATCGAGTAAAATCCAGTGAGAATCGTTTTCATTGAAAAGTCTGGAAACAGAAAAATAACAGTTCAGTATTTTAGAAAAATGGCAACTTTGATATCCCTAAATAGATTTTTCTAAAATATTGAACACATATTTTTCCGTTTTTCAATCTGATGTATATTTATTGAGTTATTCAACCATTTCCAGACTTTTCAATCGAAACGATTGCCACTGCAAAGTTTAAAATTTGTTATCTTTATCTCTACTATATAACGTCACATTTAATGCTTTTTAAAGATTGTAAAGTGAAAGTGAGCATATTCTTAAAATTATTCATGTCACTTTTCATTTAAAATGTTGAATAAATGTGTTTTCAAAATGTAAATGAAACATGTGTCTCAGCAAAAATAAAGGTTCTCTTTTCCTTTCTTTTAAACTGTTTTTGATTATGTTTGTAATGAAGTAAGAATGTATCTATCATCGAAATTCACATAACTAATAATAATAATAAACATATTTTGCAAGTATGGTTATTCATAGTAGAGATTTCTCCTCTTTTGAACAGAGAAGATAAATTACAAAGAAATTTTTACCGTGAGTGTTTTTTAGAATTTTTTAAAAATCCTTTTTCAGTATTCATTCAGTAAATACTGTTTCATTATAAAAATTTAGAATTCCATCTATAAATTAAATATATATTTTGCATTTACAGTAATATTTAAATAATTTTATTTGTTACAATAAAAAGTTTTAATCATTATCACCATATCATGGTTGTTTTTGTTAGCTTAATTGCATGTTACATCATTTGGCTCCATTATGTCACTTGAAATAAATTTAATCGGTTCTCTTATTAAAAAGTCATATATTTTTCTCAAAATCAAGAGTAAATTTATTTTTTTTTTAAAAAAGATGTTTCTTTCATAATTAGAGTTCAATTTTAGTTCATGTATTGTGTCCTCCAGAAAGTTCTGCAGTTTTTCAAAGCGAAGTATGGTTTTGTTTACTTATTTTGCTACTGCTGATAAGGAATGACCTTGAATCACCCACATATGTAAATTGGATCTTTTCTGCTTGCGCTGCATAATTTTTGTTTCAGTGCAGTGCTAATGATGGTGAACCAAAAAGTTCATTTCCATCAGTTATGCTCTTTTATTTCAAGAAAGGCAAAAGTGCAAGTCCGACTGCTCATAAAATTACTGCTGTATATGGACAAAGTGCTGTTTCAGATGACACAGTTCGAAGGTGGTTTTAAAATGTTTAAGTGCAGAAATTTCAGCCTCGAAGGTGATGCCGTTTTGGACGACTATCATCTGTAAAGGAGGACCCCTTTAAAGAAACTATCGCTGAAAATCCGCATTACACAGTTCAAGAGCTATCACCAGATTAAATATTCCAAAAAGTACAGTGCATGATCATTTGATGGCTTCTTTTAAGAGGTCCTCCTTTACGGATAATGATGGTCATCCAGAGCAGGCATCCTCTTCCAGGCTGAAATTTTCATGCTTAAACGTTCGCAAACCACCTTCGAACTGTGTCACCTGAAACAGCACTTTGTCCATATACAGCACAAATTTTACAAGCAGTCTGACTAGCATGTTTATCTCTCTGGAAATAAAAGAGCATAATATTATGAAAATGAACATTTTGGTTCTTATTTTTGGCACCTCACTGAAAAAAAAATTATGCCACAACACAAGCGAGAATTATGCAGCGTAATTAGAAAAGAAATGAATTTACATATCTGGGTCATTCAAGGGCATGTCTAAACAGCAGTAGCAAAATATAAGTAGACAAAATTGTGCTTCGCTTTGAAAAACTGCAGAACTTTCCAGATTTTCCAATATGTTAGACCTACTGTTAATAAATGCTTCATGTTTGATCTACAGAACTCTTATATTTACAGTTGAAATCAGCCATTTTTCCCACAGAAGGAATTTATGCTGCTTTTGTTTATGTGTGTGTGTGGTAGGAGGGAGGGGAATTTTGGCAGGAGACTTCTAACTATCATATGTTTTCCAGCACTTCTGATTTTTAACATATTTCTCAAGATTTTCTTACACATACTTTGTTTGTCTATCCTCAAATGTACTTCAATTAGCAGATAAAAACTGCAAATAAAACGTTTGTTCTTTAGCACAATTAATCAGCAAAATTTTATGTGATGAGCTGCACTTATATCGCTTATAAGGATGAATCTTTAAAACCTTGTGATTGTTACTATAGTTATTGTTACTATATTTGATTATCAATGATTTGTTTCAATTAAAAAATATTTAATCACTATTGTTTTGTATATGATTATGGAGAAAGAAGTTCTCTGTTATTTGCAGTCACTGAGCTCCATATATATCTGTCTTCCTATTTCCCAACATGATTTCCAGTGGTCAGTGCAGAAAGATACAGTGACAAAAATTTTAGTTCCCACTCTTGGCAAAATATGTTATTTATCGCATTGCCTTACATTATTAGAGAATCATTTATTAATTAAATAAGCATAGCTTAATTAGAGAAGCATAAATTAGGATAATACTAAATTAGAACACTAATATCTGACATTGACAACACAGACTATTTTATCCCTTTGCCTTGCAAGCTTCTGACCGCCGACTCAGTATTCCTGTTATATATATGGAGCTCAGTGTTTGTAGTTAGTTTTTAAAATCATGTTAAACATCCTAATATGCTTAAATTCTTTCTATGTGTAAGAAACAAATATATATTTTTTCTTATGTGAATAAGAGTTACCAGTTTACCCATGTGTGGATTTCACACTGCATTCTAATAATTATTAGCAATATCTAATATATTTTAGATGCAGGTTTAAACTTCTAAAGAAAAATTAAGGATAAATATATTTTCAAACAACATTTCTCATGCCAGAATATCGTCTCATTTTATTCCATTAGAGTTACAGTAAAAAATGATCAAAGATAGCAAAAGGCATACGCAAGGAAAAAAAAATCGTATTTTAACTGCATTAGGAGATGACGTCATCCGCTTCTTGAAAAACAAAGAAAAATAAATTGAATGCATTTAGAATACAATTTGGTCTAATATAACAATGCACACCTTTTATTCTACACACGGAATACCACTGCTTCAATTGATCGATGGTGTCTTTTTCTTCTAATTATTTCAATTCTGCTTTTTAGCCATAAATATAAAATAAATCCATGCAGAGAAATCATACTTTATCTCTTTTGTATGATTTAGTATTTTTATAATCATTCTTGAGCATCGTATAATGCAGTATTTTAGTTTTGTGGCAACACTCATTTGAGGAAAACCTTTCACTTCATTTATAAAAACAATGCTGATTTAATTTTTAATGAACAGCAATTTTTAATCAAAAAAAGAAGTTTTAGATATGGAATTTTCTATATATTTTTAATTAAACATGTTTTAATAAAATGTGAGCATACTATATCAGAAGCCGCTTCAAAAACCTATCGAATGATACCTCATTCACTGTTGCACATTTTGTAAATGCATAGAAAAAGGGATGTTGACAACAAAAATAATATGTATGATATACTCAGGACCTGATTATCCAAAAGGCACGTGAAGCACATGCTTCCCCTCTAAAATTTTAAAGGAGCCCCAAAATGACTGTGAAGAGTGCCTTCAATTCCCATTTTCCTTTATACATTATATTTTAAATTTTTTTGAAAAAGAAAGTTTGCTTAATTCAAGAGAAAATACACGCACTACTTCAGAGAAATATGAATGCCATCAATAGGATGTTAATTAATCACATAGCATCTTGGTGTGCCTGTTACAAAACACCCGGAAAATTCAGCATACATATGTACTAAATATATCTGAAATATATACAGGGAACATAAAGAAAAACCATTTAATGAAATATATGTGATCTCGGCTAAGCTACTGTCGGAAGTAATATTAGTATCATTGGTGAGTTTTCAGGAATGAAGAATTAAGAAAACTTTTGCAGAAGGGAAAAGGAGTCCCAAAATGATATCGTTCTTCCCCTTGATTCAGAGGTTAATCGGGCCCTGGATATACTCCTACTTAATTTTCAATAACATTTAAATTAAGTTTAATTATTTACTATTTAAAATTAACTATTTTCAACATTTACTATTACTATTTAAATTATTACCTTTTTTTTAAATACTATTAAAATTATTAATAGTATCTATACTATTAATACTATTATTTTTTTACTATTTAAAATTAAACTTGTATTAAACATGTTTAAATTAAAAAAATATGTTTTCATTGGGAAAAAAAGGAAAAAAAAAAAAAAAAACTCCTAATTTTTTAAATAAAATATTCTGATTTTTGGCTTTCAGAACTTGACAAGTCTGTAGTTGAGGGTATTAATTTTATAAAATCTTATTTTTCTTACAGAACAAACTTCTGGGATTCAAAGGCAACTTAATTCATCCATTCAATAAGAACCATACTTCCATAGGTGACAGGAACGATTATTTTGATACCTTGAAATCTCGGAATAATGTCATCTTGCTGGGTGACACTCTCGGTGATGTTGACATGACAGACGGAATAGAAAACATTAATGTCATCCTCAAGATTGGATTTTTAAACTTTAGGGTAAGAATTTTTTTTTAAAAATCTGTAAGTGTTTATTACAACTCCTACATGTACAGTTGGTAAAAAAAAAAATCCCTGATGGCTCGGCCTACAGGTACAGGTAGATTTCGAAGACGCTGACCATGGGGTGCCTGTTTGTTGGGAATTGCGGAAGAAATGACCTTTTTGCCGTGATGCGGCAGTTGGAAACGCCCACTTCGAAACTTAACTTGTTTGCAGGCGGAGCTGGCAGGGATTTTTTTGTTTTTAATTTTTTTTTTTGCTATAACGGTTGGTCCTATAAAAAACTTGTCAATATAAAAGTTTTAGATAATATTAAGAGGATTTATAGTAAATTTAAGCGGATTTGATATCTTGTGAATTGATGAAGTTACGAATTTTTTTCTTCTAAACCCCCCCCCCCCCCCCTTGGGGCCATTTTTAATGATATCAAAAATCTGTCATACATAAATTTTCGGCCCTTTTCCTAGAAGTAATAATAACTTTAAATGGATTCGATACCTATCATAATTAAGAAATTATCGGGATTTCTCTGTTTTCACAAAAAGCCCCCCCATTTCCCTCCCACCCCCCTTTGTTCGATTTTGCCCATTAACGAACACATCTTATGCACCTTGATTTTATGTATTAGTTTGGAAGAGATTTGTGCAGAATTATTGCAGTTATCGTGTCCATAAAAAAGTGACATAGATAGATAGATAAAGTTTTGAACTGGGGATGGTTTTGGTTTCTGGGAGTCATAATCGGCGTAGATCTGCAAAAATGTTTAAAAAATTCCAACGTAGGTGAGAATGTAATAGGTAGTATTTCTTACGAAATCTACCTAAAAGGGATTCTCACCTCTCTAATTATTCTATGAGAACACCCTCATAGAATATGAGGAAAGTGAAAATAGCTATTCAAAGCTCTCAAATTAGCTCAAATATAAATTTATACAAAGTTTCTATGATTAGTTCCGGAAATATTTTATATTAAAAATTAGGCTAATTTTTTTTTAGGAGGAGGGGGGGGGGATGTTGTTTCAGAAGTGAAAATTGCTACTTTATGGTTAAGGCACATTTTATAAATGTATACAGTAGTTTTATAACGCAAACCTAAAAACGCGAGGTGGTGCATTATATAGAATTTTGCATCATATAGATCACATTTCACACATCATTAAACTTACTTTGTATTGTTGTAAACATGGCCAAATAAGTCTGAAACACATCAAAATACGGTAGATTATCTTTATATTGCATTCCTTGGACTATAAATGTTTTGCATAATATAGATCTTTTCACATATTGTTAAATTTACTTTATAAACAAGGTTCAAATATGTTTAGACTAAATCATTCATTTTATTACTCCTTTCCAAAAAATTTTATTGTAATAATAGAAATTTGTTTCATTAAAAAGCTCTGAATTAAGGAGATAAGGTTGAACTAATGTATCAAATTTAGTCGCAAAGAGAGCCTTCGCACCGGGTGCAGAAATTGTGGGGCACCAAAATTATACTACCAACCATGGTTTTATTTATTTATTTATTCATTTTTTGGTTATTGATCATTTTCTGGGAAATTTCTTTTTCTGTCTTCATCATTCTTTTTTTTTCTGTCGCAAAACATCATGATCTCTTCAACAAATAAGTGCAATTTTCTCTTATGTTATTTAGTTGTTTAGAATTTCACCTTTTAAAGCTCCAAAGTAAACATGAAATGTTTATTCGATAAAATTTATTTCTGTTTCTGCACTTTATCAATTTTGTGACACCTGTCACAAAAAGAAGGAGGGGGTAGAGGTGCCAAATTGAAATTTTTCCCCAGGCGCACTTTTTTCTATGGTCCTGGTAGAGAGTAGCAATTTTTTATAATGTGAGAATGCAGGAGCTTCTTAACTGTAAAATTCATTGTTTACATCTGAGAAGTTGTGTGTTATATAGAGAATTGCATTATATAGAATCCTAATAATATTATAAATCTGATTGTGTGCAAATGTTAGGCTGAAGCCAGGGTCAAAATGGAGCATTTAATTATCCTGTATCTTTGCATATACGTTGATTATAACCCTCAAATGAACATAAGCCGGTTTTTGTTCATTTTATTCAAATATTTTTCTTAATAATTCAAAATTTCGTTATTTTCATAGAGAATAAATGGACATTTTTCCATAAAATTTAACCATTTTACTTTATCGTTGCTAGGGCTTTGATCGTTGCCAATAAATAAAAACACTTAAAAATAATTTTTCCTCAACAATTAATTTTCAACTGAACGATTTTCACGTGAAAAATGAAAATGTAAAAGAATTCAAAAGAAGATGAATTTCCGTGATATTTGAAACAAAAATATGGAGTATTTGTTATTATACATGAAGTATGAATATCTGTTACATTAAAAAGATCTTTTTCTGTCAAAAAACTGCGTTTTAATTAGAAGGAAAAATGAACAATAATTATATTCTTAAAAATAGATTTCGCTTGGACCATGGTACTATGAAAAGGATCCTCCTCGGCTTGGACAAATATGACATCATAAATAAAACATGTATTTTCAAATAGTCGTAATAATACAAGGAGCATGAATATCAATGTATAATGAAAGTAGATAGATAATGGACGTAATATTTAAGATGAAAAACTGAAATTTTTTTATCGATATTGATTAATAATTAGCCTGAGTACCAGTTACATAAAAATGTGAGTTTTCCGCTAAAATTTACGTTCTTATTGCCAGAAAAAGAAAATTAACAAGAATTATGGCATTAAAAAGAGATCTCTCTGAGGAAAATATGACGTCATATTTGAAATAAAACGGGAATTTTCAAATGTGTTTTACAAGGAGCGGGAATTAATTCCGTACATTAATAATACAAGGATCAGTAAGTATAGAAAGTAGATTAGTTTCACGACATATTTAAAATGAAAAATTGAAATGTTTTTTTATCTATACCGATTATTAAGCATGAATATCAGTTACATACAGATGAGAGTTTTCTGCTAAAAATCACATCATAATTTTAAGAAAAGGAAAATGAACACGAATCTATTATATTAAAATCTGACCGTGTGTTTGTATTTCGCAACTACTGCTAGACTGTCGAACGCAACGCGATATACTTAATACCGGTTATCATTGATCCGAGGATGTCACACAAACTCTCAGAATTTAAAAACTTAAATTAGATGCCAATTTTTTTTTTTTTTTTTTAACGAAGTTTATCTAAAAACGGAAAGTAAATTACTCCATATTTGTGTATAAAAAAGGAGCAATAAAACACATCATTATATTTTTTACACCATTTTCTCATTAAAACTGAAAAACAGAATTTATTTTCACTTTGAATAGATGGTGAAAACAAAATCTTGATTTCAGTAAATTATCCGAAAAATAAAAAAACATATTTTCACATATTCAAACTTCATGAATCAATTTATTCTGGAGAACAAAAATTGTCTGTCAACATACTGTTATTTAGAAAACAAGATTTGTTTCAGCTATACTATAAACCAAGGAGGCGGAATTGAATTTAAAGAAAAAGCATATACTATTTCCAATTAATGATTTTTTGAAGGATGTTAAAACGTTTCACAAAGGCGTTAAAAGTAAAATTGTTTATCAGATAAAATTGACATTTGTTTTTACCCAATTCGTCTATTTCCACAATTTTATTTGGCCCTCCTTTTTGCATTAGTTGCAATTTCATTTTCGCGATTATTTTGCACAAATTTTCACTTTTTTAAAACTGAGTTATGTCAAGGTCCCTATAACAAAAATTACCGTATTGTCTCCTATAAAATGTGATAAATAGTTAGTTAATTATTAACGTTTTTAATTATCGGGAGTGAAATATTTTGATTAATTAATGTATTTATTCTTCTTTTAATGTTGCGTGAACGAAGTCACGGGTAACAGCTAGTTGTGTTATAAAGATCTACTACTGTATTTCTGTAGGAAGTATTAATTCTATAAGAAAAACCCTAAGCTACTATATAATATTTAACAAAAAAAAAAAGGAAGGAGTGGTAGGGGTTTTAGTTTTTATTTTGGCATGATGTATTGGCTATGTCATATAGTATTGTTACTTACCCATCATACATAGTATAGGGTAAATCTTGTAATCGTTTTGAAAATCGATTTTTTTTTTTTTTTTCGACGGATTTACACATTTTAGACACTGGAGATTCTGAAAAACATATTTTTAGAAAAAAAATTTGGCTGTCCGTCTGTGTGTGTGTATCTGTAAACGCTCTATCTCCCGAACAAATTGAGATAGAGACTTAAAATTTGGTATGTACTTAGTATGTAATAATGAGAAGAAGCCTATTAATTTCAGTAACCTCGATGATCTGGAACTATTTTTTTTGGACTCTCGAAATATTCGTTCTGATAAAAGGTACATAAAATTTTTCGAAATTGTTTATTTTAAGGAGTGACTATAAAAGACAATAAAAAAACATACATATTTTGCATAAAGAATGAAGTCGATCAGATAATGAGTTGCCGAGATATTTGTCATCCTATTTTCCACATTCTTCGAGTTTTCATGACCCTGTATTTCATTCGAATCTCAATTCAAAGATATATTTTAACTGGAAATGAGACACTTCATCCGATGCAGTGAACCGTTAGTTAATAGGATTATCAATTTTGGAGTTATAAGGATGTTTCTTTTACGCAATTCAGTCATAGAGCCTTTAAAGTTTAGGACGTCATCAAGCCACGATTTCATTCGAATGGCAATGCATTTTATAAATAGTTTACACATGTTTTATTTTCATATTTTATATTATGCATATCCATGATGGGTAAGTATTATGTTGGCCCCCAACCACTAGTTGTTCTTAGTACTGATATAGCAGTACATTTTTTTTTCCAAGTTTCTTATAATGTAACTCTCCACTATTCAGTTCATCTTGTTTAATTATTGTCAGTTATTTTATATTTTCATGCAATTTAATTGTCTAGTAGTTTTTAGTATATTAGTTTATATGTTAATGCTGAAAAAATATATTTATGTATATATACATGGATAAATATTGATGAAACTTTATGTGAATGCTTTGTTTCAGATTGAAGACTCATTGTCAGACTATCTCAATGCCTATGACATTGTTTTAACAGATGACCAGACAATGGACATTGTCAATGGACTCCTGCAGAATATTTTATGTTGAAAATGTTAAAAAGAAAAGATTGTCTATCAGTAAAATATTATATAATCTACTTATTTCTTTATTGTTAATTTTATTGAATTTTATATTGAATGAACTTAATTTTGTAAAAAAGAAGCTTTTTATTATAAAAGATTAATATTAAACTTTGACGAGTTTATTTTATGACCTGCTTAAAACACCTTTTTTTCTAGGGTTATACAAGATTTTTATCTATATATTTAAAATGAAAAGTGCATTCTGTCAAATCCACATGAAAATCATCTCTTTGCGCATGCGTCAATGTTTTTTTTTTTAAGGCTTTTTTTTTTTGAAGACCCTCAGAACTGGGAAA
This sequence comes from Maratus michaelseni, assembly GCA_963931845.1. NCBI lineage: Eukaryota > Metazoa > Arthropoda > Arachnida > Araneae > Salticidae > Maratus > Maratus michaelseni. The sequence goes on from OZ007597.1 coordinate 276,477,750, forward strand.
CCTGATTGATTAACCCAATCCTCACCTGTTCAGCTTAGAGGGATTGAAAAGAATTGATTGAAAACAGATGGAGGCGTACCATTGCATTGAAAACATAGACCTTCTAATCTAATATATTTTTGCTCTGAGGCTGAAAGCTAAAGCTTTTTTTTTTCAGAACTCATGTTTTCACTACTAAATATGCACTTTTTTTCTCAAAATTTTAAAGAGAGTTTGGATGCAGTTATATTTATAACCGATTGAAATGTCAGAGAGTTCAGAAGATGAGAACTATTTTATGCTATGTTAAAGGAGCTGACGCAAAAACAAACAAACAAAAAAGCAAGAAGAAAACATTTCTTTTACAACTAGATAATATTTTTTCACTAAATTTTTACACAGGTTGTAAAACTGTTTTATTTATCACCAATAAAGATTTCAAAGAGTTCGGACAAAAAGAACTTTTTATTTTAAAACTATGAAATGGCCCTAGGTAAAAAAACAAGAAAATGAGTGCTTTTATAACTAAATATCAATATTTCTTTTACGAATTTTTCATTTTATATATATATCATTCCATATAATTTCATACAAAATCGGGTTAAAATAATAAAAACTGTTTTTTTTTTAAAATTTATTATGGGCCAGGCAACGCCGGGCATGGGTCAGCTAGTTTCTAATTAATTTGGGAAAAATTGGAATAATGTGCATGAGGGGGTACACATCTAATTTTAACCCATGGGGAAATTTAAGCAGGTGATTTCTCATTATCTAATATATAATCATCAAAATTTTGTTTTCACCATGAGAAAGTTGACATCTGATATCAACATCTGCATTTTCAAAAAACATTTTCCTGAATTTTGAGTATTTTTTAATAACAGAAGAAACTGAAATTTTATTTGAGCAGAATTTATTGAATTTTTAAAACTACAATAGATCAGCATTAGATGCGTGCTTTCTGATGGTGAAAACAGAGTTAGTTAATGAACAGGATTAGCCAAAAAATTTATTTAAGAGGCTGTTTCATTCATGCGAAAACCTTGCCGGCTAATGTTAATCCATTGAGAGAGTTGTTTTATAATATCTCTTTTGCATTTCAATATTTTGCAATGCTTTTTTTTGTATTGGATAGCTGAGGGCGATATCTATGATCGCCACTTTTTACTTTTTGTTTGTTTGCATTTTTTTTTAAGGATACTTTCACTTTCAGAGATTTTTTTTTTATGAGGATACTTTCACTTTTCAAACCAGTTTCGAAAGTGAAAGTATCCCAATTAAAGAAAACCTGCAAACAAAAACGAAAATGTAAAAAGCAGTGATTATAGATAACTGTCTTATCTATCCAATGCAATAAATTTCCATGTATTGAAATGCGAGCAAGATATTTTAAAAGAACTTGTCCCATAGGATTAACATTAGTGAGCGAGTGTTTATGCCTGAGTGAGGTAGCCTCTTAACTTTTTAATGGTCTTTGATACAATTATCTTCTACCATTGCTTTCTAAAGGGTTAACACATCTTATTGGGATTTTTTGTGCACATTTATGTATCCCAGCCTTTTACTCATTCTTCCATTCTGCTGGGAACCAGTATAGTCTAGTTTTTTCATTTACTCTTAGAGCAGGTAAAACATGTCTCTGGAGTAGATCATTAACTTCTCTCTACACAGTGCTACGAGTGATGAATATGTGCTACCTGCGGCACATTTTCCCTTCTGGTCTCATAGTGGCAGGACATCTTTTTGCACTAGATGAAAAAAAGATTACTTCTTTTGAAACAGATTGTATAACAGCTTCTTCCTTATAATGTATTTATGAAGTGTCTTTCTTTGGCATTATGAAATAAAACTCCAGGAATTCCTATTTCTTGACATTCTAAAAAATGATAACATTAAAATGAGTAATTTCTCTTCCTTTAAAAAAATTTTAAGAGTGTGTTATAAATTTTTGGAGTAATTTTTTAAAACATTTAAACTTTACCAATAATATTAGAAAGAATGTTAATTTCAATTTTGAGTTGAAAAGCTTTTCTCACATGATGCCAATCTGATGGTCTTTCTTATATTCTGGGAACACAAATGATGATTCAGCTTGTTTACCGTCAGATACAAATTCACAAAAGGGCATGGACAAATCTGTATGTTTAATAAGAAAATTGCTTAATTTTGTATTCATGGGAGTATTTTATGGATATATTATACAGAGAGCATCAGAAAAATGTATTCATGCACTGTTTAACGAGCCATAACTTCCTAATTTTTCTTTCTTTTCAAAGTGTCATTCATTGGAAATAATGAGTGGACCAAGATTAACTTTTGAAAAAAGAATTTTTTTTTTAAACACTATTGTAAGTATAAAAATGTAGCAGAAGTACAAAAACAATATTGCAGGGAGTTTCAGGCAGATCGACCCATGTGACTTACAATTTATCAAATAAAAGATCAGTTTGAAATGAATGGATGTTCATAGGCAAGGTTCCAGAACCACAATTGAGCAAGAATGCGCCACAACACCCAATGAAATGTTTGTGAATCAATAGCCCTTTTTGTTATAAGCAGTGTATTGACCAGAACAATAATAATTTTGAACATCTGCGGTGGGAGGAAAACTTATACATTTTATGTAGATTCTTTTGCAATTTAAATATTAATTACATGTGAAAACTAATTGGATGTGCCAATCCCAAAACTTTCTTCTATCTCATATAGGTTTCAAATACACCAAAAACAAATCAGCACCAATTTATATCAAGGACTAACTGAATTTAAAGTTTTATTAAATTCTGGAGTTATGACTATCGCGAAAATCATGAAAAATGCATAGCAGCACCACCTGTTGGGATATTTACACCAAAACCTAATGAACAACAACTTATGTCAATGTCTAACTGAATCTGAAGTTTGAGGAAAATCTGTGCATTAGTTCTTGAGATATAGCTATCGTAAAAATCATGAAAAAGTAGCATGGCAGCGCGACCTATTAGGCTGGTTACACCAAAATGTAATCAACATCTATTTATGTCAAGGTCTAACAGAATCCGAAGTTTGATCAAATTCTGTGCATTAGTTCTTCAGATATAGCTACCATGAAAATCATGAAAAATGTAGCATAGCAGCGCCATTTGTTAGGATATTTACACTAAAACATAATCTGCGTTTATTTATGTGATGGTCTAACAGAATCTGAAGTTTGATGAAATTATGTGAATTAGTTCTTGAGATATAGCTATAGTGAAAATCGAGAAAACTGTAGCATAGCAGCACCACCTGTTGGGCAATTTACACCAAAAATGAATCAGCACCAATTTGTATCAAGGTCTAACTGAATCTAAAGTTTTATTAAATTTCGTGCATTAGTTCTTGAGATAGAGCGCCCACAAAATTTTTGTCATGTACAGAGTCACACACTCAGAGACAGACATTTTCTAAAAACAGTCAAATCCTGTTTAGGACCTTCTAAAACGTTTAAATCCATCGAAAACCGGAAGTCAAAAATTTTCATGAATCCAATACTTTCTTCTTGTAAAGATAGAAGAAAGTAAAAACTGGAGCTATAATCATTCAAAGTGTGTATACATTTTTCTGACACAGCCTGTATTATACAGTGGATGCCGGTTATAACATACCTGGGATATAGATATAACACACTTTCACTCAGAGCCTTGGTCTTGACTGAAATCCTTTAAATAATAAATAATTTCTCTAAATAAATATGAAAGTAGAATGCTGTTTTCTTTTCCGTTTTTTTACTACTAAATGTTCAGAAATGCATATGATTTCTACATTGTCTATACACTTGAGAACAGATAAAATTCAAGCACTTTTCGAGGACTTATTTAAATATTTTCAAGGACTGTTTAGATGTATGCAACATTACATGCATTAAAATGGATTTAGAATAAGTATATTCAAGGGTCTGCTTCACTCAAACTCCCAGTTGTAAAATCCTATGTTAACCTATGGAAACACTTAAAATTGTGATTACTCGTTATCTAATATAATTATCAAAACACAGTTTTCATCATCGAAAAGGAGATGTCGACAATGTGCATTTTTTTAAATTGTCTCAGTAAATTTTAAGTACTTTTAAGAAAATAATAAAATTTTATAAAGTGGAAATTTCAAAGTTCAATGTTGTTTTCTTTTCTGTTTTTTTTTCCTACTAAATGTCCAGAAATGCATAAAATTTCTACATGGTCTATACGCTTGAGAACAGATAAAATTCAAGCACTTTTTAAGGACTGTTTAGATAGATGCAACATTACATGCATTAAAATGGATTTAGAATAAGTATAATACTTAAGGGGGCTGCTTCACTCAAACTTCCCGATTGTAAAATCCTATGTTAACCTATGGGAAAACTTAAAAGTGTGATTACTCATTACCTAATATAATTATTGAAATACAGTTTTCATCATCAAAAAAGAGATGCCGCAATGTGTGTTTTTAAAAATTGTCTCTGTAAATTTTAAGTATTTTTAAAAAGATGGTAAAATTTCATAAAGCAGAATTTTCAAAGTTTATAGGGATTTTTTTAATACTTAAAATTTAAGGAGACAATTTTTAAAAACGTACATCATTGGTATTGGATGTCTACTTTCTCCTGGTGAAAACCTTACTTCAATAATTATATTAGATAAGGAGTAATTTTTGAGTTTTCTCATAAGTTAACATGGGATTTTGCGATTGGTAAGTTTCAGTGAAGCAGCCCCTTAGGGGGCTACTTCACTCAGGCGAAAACACCCACTCGCTAATGTTAATCCTATGATATCTTGTTCGTATTTCAATATTTTTAAATGATTTTTTTTGCATTGGATAGCTGAGGTCAATCTCTATGCACACTCCTTTGTATTTTTTCGATTTTTGTATCAGTTTTTTTTAATTGAGGATACTTTCAACCGGTCCCAAAAGTGAAAGTATCTTAATAAAAAAAAAACTTGTAATCAGAATTGAAAAAGTACAAAGGAGTGTGCATAGAGATCGACCTCAGCTATCTAATGCATAAAAAATCATTTAAAAATATTGAAATGCGAACAAGATAGCGTAAATTATTTCCCCCATAGGATTAACATTAGTGAGCGGGTGTTTTCGCCTGAGTGAAGCGGCCTCTTAAGGGAAAGAAGCATCACATTGCTTGTCTATTTCAAAGAATTCTTATCAGATCTTTAACAAATTTTAGTATTAGATATTTTCAAGACAACATATTAGCGAATTTTTAAAGTATTTTAGCTTAGTAAGGTGTATCTATACCATTTGAAAGAAATTTCATTCATCATAAAAAGTTAAGAAAGCACAATTCAATATATTTTTTTAGGATCAGAAAAAAGAAGTTACATCACTACACAAGCAGAAATAATGCCTCAAGTACTGTTTCTTTTTATGATATTGCATTTATACCAGTATTTAAACACTTACTTGTAAAGAACATTACTTCAAAATTAAGAGTGAGCTAAAAGTATTAAACTTGCCATTTATCATAATATTTTGTACTTACAAATAGTTTAAGATAATACTAAAAAGAAATCAAAGTCAAATAATTTCCTTAAACACTTTTTTCTTCCATTAGTAGCAAAAAATTCCGATAAGGTCATCAAATAAAATTTGATGGCCAAATTTAATTTGAAAATTCAAGGAGTATTTATTATTGCATTTTATCAAAGACTTTCATGCACTTGAAAATGAACTTTGCTTGAAAAAAAAAAAAAAAAAAAAAAAAGAAAAAAAAACTTTTTATGTTTTTTCCAAGACATACAAAACATGTTCTATTTAAAATGTCCATTATTGCATTTGCTATTATGTGTCTTTCTCATTTATGTTATGTACTGCTGGTAAAATTGCTTATAATGTACCACATTTATCAGTCCCATGGCAATTCATTATAATCAATGTCTATTGTATTAGGATTGATATTATAATTCAGACTTTAATGTGAGGAAATATTTCCAAAAATATCAATATGTAATTTCATTCAGAGTTGGAGAAATTTGCAATTTAAATTTAATTATATGTAATAAATTATAGTTACAATTACATGCCATAAAAAATTCTTGCAGCACTGAAGTCAGAACCGATTCCCCCCCCCCACCCCCCACCCCATCCCATTATTTGATGAAATTTCTGTGCATGAATGAATGCATGTAGCTGTAATCCATTACATACAATTAAATTATAATTACACTGCAGATAATACCAATTGCAAATTTACCCAATTCTGATCTCATTTCTTGATGAGTGAAAATGATTTTAAATAGGTAAAATGCTCATCTATGCAAATAACAGAGAACACTTGTAATGAGTAATTATCTGCTTAAATTTCTTCATAGGATAACATTAGATATTGCATTCAGGGATGATTGTAAAGCATCACCTTAAGAAATTTCCAGGTACTTTCATGTTATAGCAGCCCCCAAGTATAAATCGCCAAGCGACCAAGATTTATCACCAAATTATAAAGCATAGATGCCATTATAATAATATGTAACAATTCGTGAAATATATATCCAAGTTATAGTTATATATCACGCATATATGACATGTAAGATGTAAATAATGTTTATATAATGATGTATATGGCACATTTGGAGTATATATATGTGTATATATTAGGGATGCACAACCTATGGACCACAATGGGTTAACTGGTGTCCCGCAGAGACCCTAAATGGCAACATCTCCAGAAATTGCAAATTTCGCCAATTAGTTGCGAAAAAAAAAATTGCAAATCATGAATTATGGCGATCGGGCATGGAAAAATCGTGAATTTTGCTTATCAGGTGCTTAAAAATTGTTCATTTTGTTAATCGGGCACGTAAAAATTGTGAATTTTGTCGAATGGGTAGGATGGTGGCCCTCCTCTTATAAAGGTTGTGCACCCCTAGTATATATGATGCACATATAGGCTTTGTGGTGATCTTGGTGAAATTATAGCTGCAACCTTGGCATAATCGTAATTCTGGGGGTCACTGTAACACGAAAGTACCAATTTACAAATAGAAACAGGGGCATAGGAAAGGAAGGGGTTCATATTACTTGAGCCCTCCTCTTTCAAATAACTTTTTTTTTTTAAGTCACATAACCTATCCCAAACATTATTATTTTCTGTCTTCAATGTTTGGTAATAATTTGGCAAATAATTCCATCAAGAAAAATGTTTTATTGGTGCTGATAGAAAAAATATATTTTTTATGATGGCATAATCTACATTTTTGCATATTTAAAAAGAAGAAATAATTTCATTTTAAAATTTGTGAAGAAAAATATATAAATGAGAAAAATATTTTTTTCTTTTGGAAGTGTACCTTATTCTGTCGTATTTTACATTTTTCTACTTAAATCAATTGCAGACCTTGGATTATTATCAATCAAACCTGACCCACATAGCTTAATAATTTCAAATCAATGACTGACAGAAATAGCAGACAAAGTATTGATATCTTTTAATTAAATTTGAATAATGAAAATAATGGATTACCAGAAACCCATGGTAACTAGTTAAGTAAAATATCATGCAATTCAAAACATTTTGACAAATAGGCATAAGTACAAATGAACCTTGACAGTTAAAAATAAAAGAGCTAAACACAGTGTAGCATTTTACTTAAAGCAAAGTAACATGATATCTGGGTTTTCCCAATATAGTCCTAATTTTAGACTTTGCAGCGTATCAACACTTTTCTTAAATGTATTCCAGTTCGTTTCTACATTTCCAACTTAAAAAAATTTAATTAAATTCTTCTATGATTCTTTGAAAAGAATCCAAACTGTGCACATCTGTATTGACAAACTGTTGAAAAACTCCACTCTCTGTGTGTGTATAGGGGGAGAGAATGCAAAAATTTAGTGAGAATATTTTTGGAAATCTTTTCCAAGCTTATTTCTACGCTCGAAATAACAAGGTAAATTCCAAATTTGTTTTACCATTGGAAACAAAAAAAGTCAAATCTGCTTTTTTTGATTGGCTGAGTGAAATTTTATATCTGTGTTCGGCAGAAGGGGCGGAGGTTCAACATTTATACTGTCCATCCTGGTTATTGTGCCCTGATGTCTGATAATCTTAATTTTATAGCATGAAGAATAAATTTTAAAAAAGGCTGGACTTTGGAAAATGCAGTGATGGCAGGGAAGGGTCATTGCTCCCGACGGAATTTTGAATTTTATTTTATTCATCACTGATGATTTTGAATGAAAAGTAATAAAATTTATTCCTCCAAAGGGATTTAATTTAATTAAACACTTGGAGAAAAGGGAACTAAGAATTTTTTATCAGAGGGGGCTCTGCATCTCCTGCAGGGCTCGATGCAATAAAAGTTTGAGTTTTGTTTAATTTACATTCACATACACATACTCATACTCCTTGTATTATTGAGAAATCTTTGAAAATTTCCGCTTTATTACTACTATGACGTCAATCATTTTTATTTCATATTAATCTTTTTTTCAATTGGTGAAACTTTTTATTTCATTTTCATTTTTCGCGTGGAAATCGTCTGATAGAAAATTAATTATTGTAGAAAGAATTTCATCGTGGATTTTTAATTTTTGGCAACTGCTTTAACGAAAAATGTTTAAATTTAATAGAAAAAAGCTGTTAGAATTTTGTTTTTTTATCTCTATTTATTAAAATAATATGATTTTTTCAAATTTTAATATTTTGAGTTCTTTATAGCTGGTATTCAGCTATATACACAAAGTTTCAACTCTGTAAGTTACATAGTTTCTGAGAATAGCTCTGTGACAGACAGACAACGGAGCGGGAGTAATAGGGTTTCGGGAGATGAACGAAACCCTAAAAATGGAAATAGCCATTCGATTGGAATGGTTATTCGACTATGTCTTTTTCCAATTTATGTTTTTTTTTTAAAAAAAGGGCTTAGGAGTTCAAAAAGCAAATTTTTTTTCGAAAAAATTATAAATTAGTATAACCTATAAATTTTTTTAAACAAATCTATTTCCAGAAGCTTCAAATATCTGAATCCAAAAGTAAAGCTCATTCTGCCAAGTAGATCTTGAGTTATGCTTGAAAAACTACCTGCATTGCAATCGGTTTTGCAATAATGATTACAAATGATTTTGACATTAAGAGCTCAAAACTTTTACAAATGACTTTCTGTTTGGTATAAATATGTCAAAATTAGGAGTCCGTTCATGTTTAAAATTTCAGTGATACAATTTTAGTATGAAGACGACTCCTTAAGCTTATTTAAAAAAAAAAAAAAACATAAATTGAAAAAAATACAATTTCAGTCAAATGGCTAGTTTTTGTCTGGGACAATTTATTGTTTAAAATGTACAGGGTTTTCTCTTTTTTGGCTTTCTGTACATAGATTTGAAAATAATTGTATAACTGTGATAAAAATATTTTAAAAACAGTTTTCACATGGAGGAAAATGAAAAATTGAATTATATTTTAAGTATGGAAAAAAATTGCATTTAAAATAGGATTTTAAAGCAAAAGGGAAAAAATTTGAATTTTTAAAAATTTTATATTTATTACAAAATTACCAAAAAAAAAAAAACCTCATATGAAATTTACATGCATTAAATTTTTTAGTATTATTAGTTATTAATAGTTTTTTGTGATAAAATGTGATTTAAACACCACCATGACAATTCATGGGAGAAAAAAAGTGTGTATTCTTATTTAGATCCAAGAGCATAAATTCTTTGAACAAATTTGTCAAAGATGAATTTTCCAACTAAATATTCGAAAAGAAATTGGTTCTGCCACCTATTTCTTTACAAGTACTAATTGAACTTTATCTAAGGTTTATATGTGATAAAGGTGTAAAATTAAAATATGCACAGTTCTCTGTGGGTTGTTTTACAATACAACTTCAAATGAGATTATCATGCATGAAAGGGTGAAATTAAGGAGGTTGGGGCAACAAAGTGCCAAGCCACAGTTTTGGTGAAATAAATGATATTGTAACCTGTTGCTTATTATTGTAATTTATAATATCCTACATATTTGTTTCTAATGTCACTAGGTGGCAGCATATGTCCCAGGTTTTGTTTTTGCCCCAGATCTTGAACTGTTTTCTATAGCTAATTTAAATTTACAAAGGACGTAACAGTAATATCTTTAAAATAATGCCATATTGTTATTCAGAATATCTCAAATGTTGCTAAGAAATTGGTAAAAAAATTTGTTATATATTTTGATTTGAGTATTTAATCTAACTTTCAAATTGATATATCTCAGAAGTTTACAAATGTGGTCAGCACTCTCTTGTTCCGACCCTCCTCAATTGGCAGGGATGTCTAGCCACCTGGAAAAGTTAGGGAAATTTACCATTCCTGAAGAAAAATCAGGAAATTTTGAAATTTCTGAGAAAAGTTCAGATTTTTTTTTTTTTTTTTCTGATTATAAAATTAAGAATGTGAAACTGAAGTACCAGGGAAATCTAATTTTGTTCTTCATAAATACTGTACAGTGCATTTCAACCTCTCATGCAATTCCTTTTGTCTACCCCCTTTTAGTCCTTCCCTGTGACTCAGATAGTTTCAATACCAACTTCCACTGAAACTTTGTGGGATTGATTAGATGATTCAGTTTGTTTATTTATCATTTGAGAGCTAAGCATGTGTTAGTTTATTTTATTGAATATTTATAATCCTTAAATTATGTTAGTTATAGAGCAGATATATATTACTTATAAAGAAAGTTTTTTTTTTTTTTTTTTAATTAAAATACATGTGATGTCAAATCAATCTGTATGTATTTAACTATGACTGAAGTGATAAAGAATTTCATCTTCATTGGACAAAATGGATGGAATCTGGTGCAAAATGCGTGTATCTGCAAAATGCTTATGTAAAAAAACATTTTCATTAAAAAATATAGAAACATGAAGCAATCATTAACCATGAAATATAAATATATTGGTGTTTAACAATTTGTAAATTTTGCACTCTCAAATTCACAACTTTTAAGATTTTCTGTATATAACATAAAATATCGATACCTGGAAATATTTTTTTATTGGTATGGAAAGCCTACTGGAAAACCTGCTGAGCTAGACTAGACACCTCAAATTGGAGGCTGTTAAACAAAAACAGCACTTGTCCAAAAATCACAAAAATAAACTAACAATCAATTTTTTTTTTCCTCACACACTCATAACATTAATATTTAGGGATGACAAAAGTTGAGCAATCATGTGTAAAACAGTGACACTGGTGTACATTTATTTTGGTGATTTCAATATTTTTTCGTAATAGTTTTGTCAGTAGCTGAACTATAATTTGATCATTTGGCAAGGAATAAAAATTAAAAATACAATAGTTAATGGATTTTGCAAACAAAAATAACTACATGTAAAATAGATGACACTGATGTATCTTTTTCTAAAGAACTACTGAATTGATTTGAATTTTTTTTTTTAACCCGTAGACTCTCCATTTCAGTTTAGCACCTCTACGCTCCATAATAGTGTGATTTGGGATTCTGTCACTTCAACTGTGCATAGTTTTGCTGCAAATATAGCAATAGTCAAATATAACACGATTCCTATAAGAAATTTAACAAGGAATCGAACTGCAATATTTATTTTTACAGGGTTCATACAGACTTGAGAATAAAAAATCAAAGGAGTCTAGAAAAATTCTAAGAAGTACAAGAATTTTAAAAGATTTACTGTATTTTTTATGTATGCCATGCCCTTGTGTACCACATACACCCACTCTAATTTTTAATACCTCATTTAGAGAGAAAAGAGATTTTATTAAAATCTAATAGCTAGTGCTAAAATTACAAAGTATTCACAATACATTGCTTACTGGTTTCACAAATTTGAATACAAAATTCACGGCAAACTACTTTATTCAGTGACCAATGACGATATATACATACAAAGACTAGTCATATAAATCCCCAAATACTTATGCACCTAGATTTGAAAAGTAAATTTAAGGGAAAAATTACGTAACATATACAAAACTAGTCGGATGTGCCAATCTCAAAACTTTCTTCTATCTCATACAGGTTTCACATATACTGAAAACGAATCAGCACCAATTTATGTCAAGGGCTAACTGAAAAATCGTGTAAATCCTCATAAATGCAGCATAGCAGCACCACCTGTGGGGAGATTAACACCAAAACATATTCATGATCTATTTATATAAGGTCTAACAGAATCTGAAGTTTGATGAAAACCGTGCATTAGCTCTTGAGATATAATTATCGTGATAATGAAAAAAAGTAGTGTAGCAGTGCCACCTGTTGGGTTATTTATACCAAAACATAATCAGCATCTATTTATGTCAAGGTCTAACAGAATCTGAAGTTGGATGAAACTCTGTGCATTAGTTCTTGAGATATAGCTATCGTGAAAAATGTAGCATAGCAGCACAACCTTTTGGGCAATTTACACCAAAAACTAATCAGCACCCATTTATATCAAGATCTAACTGAATCTAAAGTTTTATTAAATTCTGTGCATTAGTTCTTGAGATAGAGCACCCACAAAATTTGTGTCAGACAGACAGACATTTTCTAAAAACAGTCAAAACCTTCTAAAACATATAAATCTGTCAAAAATTTTCATGAATAAAATACTTTCTTCTTGTAATGATAGATTGGTTCCTACCAAAAACAGCAGTTGTCCAAAATTTAATATTTTCAGATAGAAAATTTTTTCTCTGGACAAGCATTGTTTCGATAAAACCAGGGCTGTGGAGTCGGAGTCAGGCCTGTTTTTGTGCAAAAGAGTCGGAGTCACTAAAAAATAGGCCGACTCTGACTCCAGTTTATTTTTTAGACAGTCTGAAGTGAAATTAAACCAATTCTATGTAATTTTAAATTTATAAACTGAATTATTATTTTTATATTTGGGCTATATATACAAGGAAACCTAGGTTAAACAGGCCCAATATACTGTCCAGTGTACAGCATATATGAAAACTGTTTTTAATTGAAATCTCTATTTTATTTTTAGTATATAGTCCTTTCTCTCGGTTTTTGGGGTTTGCGGAACCCAAGGTAATGCAAAAATTGGAAATTTTTGCACTTTTTGGAGATCACAGAATCCGAAATATCATTGTAATAGAAAATTTTTCCGTTTATTTTTTATTGCTGCCCTCAGATTCTTCAGGTCTGTGGGACAAGAAGTAACGCTGAAATTGAAAGTTTTCTCTCCCATTTTTAGACATAATTAAATTTTACCACATATAAAATTTAATGCATATTGTGTTTTTGTGTGAGTGCGCATAGAGTGTCTGGGAGAAGGAGGATTGGGGTGATGTTCAGAATATTTTCAGTCTTGACCAGAGCCAATTAATGTAGGGGCAAAGTTCCACAGGCATTTTATAAGAGTATTGTTTGCTTTATTTAAAGAAGATCTGCATTTAAAACAGGTGAAACTTTTTATACTAAAATACTGTTGGTAGCTTGACGCTGCAGTAAATGAGTCCTAGTCTTGATTATCTATCACTGCTTACATCCATAATTAATCCAAAAAAAAAAAAAAAAAATGAAACGTTAAAAAAAATTATCGGTTGATGTGCACATCATATGCTTCAAGGTCAAACAGGAATGTAACAGCAGGTAGCAGTATTGCCAGTTGAGTTTTTTTTAATTACGATTGCTCGATTGCTGCCACTTTTTTAAAATAGTAATATTTCCTTTATTTAATGACAAATTTAATAAAGCGACTATTACTATTTCAAAACAAATGACAGCAATGAAGCAATCTGAATAATAGGAATCAACAAGCAATACTTAGTACTTTAGCCATCCCGGAGTCGGAGTCGGTTCCTGTAAAATTTCAGGAGTCAGAGTCGGAGACGGTCATTTTTCCCACCAACTCCGCAACCCTGGATAAAACAACTAAAACTTTCACACGTTATAATGAGTACATAGGTTATTTTTAGCTAAACAATTTCAAAGTTTAAGGGGATAACAACAGTGCACAAACCACATGCATTGATGCATCTTTTTCTCATGAACTACTGAAGTGATATCAATATATTTTTTAAATAATTTCGGCAGTAGCTGAACTTTAAATAAGGAAAGGGCAACTGACGTCACTGTTGGTTTGGGAGAAAAACCTGTTCGTTCTTTACGACTCCTACAGTACACATGAGATGGAGCGATTTGATTGGTCTACATTAAACTGGTCTGTGATATGATTGGCCTACGTCGCCATGACGATTCCTACAATGATAGCTGCGACAAAAATGCTGTGGTAGATTGGTTGATGGAACTGTTTGTTTGTAAACATGCCCTTTCCTTATTAGTTATTCCCCAAGAAATGAAAATAAAAAATACGATAGTTATGCAATTTCACAAACAAAAAAAGTCTAAGTTTTTTTTTCCTTTTAATTAACTTAATTATTGCATTTTAATTTTTTATTTTTGCTGAACGCAGTTTTGCTAGTCTGCTACTTAAAAAAAAAAAAAAAAAAAAAAAAAAAAGGAGATTGTTTGATTGCTACCCCTTTTTTGAAGCAATAATATTAATCTTATTGCCACGACCATCCCTGTTAGCCGCAAAGTCCGAATCTGAATAACATGAACGGTTTAAATTACCGAATATAGAAAATTCAAGCTTAGTATATTTAAGATAAGCCAATAACTTAAATTCGACAACCATAAAATATCAAGATCCTTATAAATGAAATAAAAATATAAGCAAAACTCAATCATCTTAAATTAACAAATCCATCTAAATATCTTAGAAAACGAAAAATAAAAGCGTTTCCCAATATTTCTACATAAAGCGTAGAATTTAAAGCAAATAATAACCCGAAAAAATCTTATCATATTTTTTAAACGCATAATCGACTTTCTAAGCCTAATTAAACAAATAAAAAGTCAAAAGTGATATAAGTAAAATTAAAACAATTCCACCTTATGATAATAAACCCTGTTTCCCGTTCAAATTATTTGCCGCCTGGCCTTGTTTATTGAGAACATACATCAGACTTGTGTGCTTGACATCAAGTGCCCGCTTATAAGTCATCGTCAATATACAGGGACGAGATAGCCACAAGGAAATTTACAACACCAGAGAGTTACATCCGGGAGCTCCACAAAGTGTGTGCCATGGAGCCCTTGTTTTTGTTTACATTTTGCCTTGTGTCGTTGCCAGATGTAAAAGGTTTAAACGTTGCAGTAACGGGTGAGTAATTTTCCAACAGTTGAAGAAAAGGAAATATAACAAAAAAAGAAAGTAATTTATTTTTTGAGCAATTCTTTTATTTTTAATTACAACTAACAAGATATTACTTTTTTTCTGACGTTAAACAGAACGAGATTAACAGAATCTACAGTTAACTACAGTATTTTAACTGTATAAAGAAGCCGAAACCGCTATCATATTTCATCTTTATTCATCTTTCATTTTGTGTAGATGTATTATAATAACTGAAGAAAAGTTCTGTCAAGAATTAAAAAAAATGATGGAAGTATCTAAAGATAAAAATAACACAAAATGTTATTACACAAGAGCTTGCTTTTAGTGCAATGCTCAATTCGAAATCTTTTTATTCTCATATAGTAGAAGCATCAGTTGGTAGTGTTTTACTTATATCACTTTTGACTTTGCGTTTTATAAGACCTAGAAGGAGGATTATGCGTTTAAAGAATATGGTAATTAAGAATTTTCGGATTTAATTACTAACGATAAGTTATGTGTTTTGTTTATGTTGAAATCCTGCAAAACGCTTTTATTTTTCATTGTTCAAGATATTAAGATTGATTTGTAGTTGTATCTTAACAGATCTTTTTATTTATTATTAATTTACGTTCATTGAGATTTGCGTATTCTTTTCATCTCATTTATGAGGATTGTAATATGTTATCGTTCATTTATAGGGATCTTAATATTAGATAGTGTCAAATTTAGTAAGTTTAGTCGAATTAGCAGCTTTATTAATGAGTGCAGCCATGTGTGCCAGCTTTGGAGATTTAGGCACAACCAACTCCATTTCTACAAAAAATTCTGATTTTTCTTAACGTACAATTAAGATTCTTTTAAAGGATAAGGCATACATATTTATTTGAAAATTTTACTGTATACTCCATCCACAAGTCTTATAAATACAGAATAACAACATTAATGATCATTTACACTCGTATCCACTATCTACCCCAACACTTGGTTTAGTACGAATAGCTCAGTCGAATTCTTAAATGATATTCACTATCAACCTGATTGGACTTCGGCTGCAATCAGGTTAATGGTGAATACATTTTCAATGGTCGACAGCGGCTATTGTGCTTAACCAGGAGTTGAAGTAGGTGATGAATATGAGCATTAGCCTCTTAGATATTACATTCAAATAAAGACTCATTAAATTAAATAATGTAATATTTCAAATTTTAATTGCTTAAAAGGCATATACCCAACATAGTGAAAAAGTATCCAAGCCGGGACTCGAACCCGGGTTATCAGTATAGCGCACTAACGTTCTACCAACTGAACCACTTCGAACAATACTCAGCCTAGCACTTCTCACTATCACATGTTGGCAAGGCTACAATCACAGCACAAGATGGAATATTTTTTCATGAGCCGCCGCAACCTGGGGCAAACACAAAACCAAAGAGAATTCAGCATCGATGATTGAATAAATCTATTTAATACTTGGAAATTTTTCCACAGAAAATTTCCCCCAATGGGACCTTGCGCCATAAAACCCTATACAACCAACCATAGAAAATTTCTCGGGGTGGGGGGGGGGAAGTCCCGGCTTGGATACTTTTTCACTATGTTGGCTATAAGCCTTTTAAGCAATTAAAATTTGGAATATTATGAATGCAAAGGCATTAGAAATTTTCTATTGAAAAATTTCCAAGTATTAAATAGATTTATTAAATAAGGCTTAGATGCTTTACACTCATGCTAAAAAAAAAAAAAAAAAATTAATCTGTTAAAAAAAAAAAGTCGCCAAATTTAGGGGATTTTTTCCTTTAATGGCAACCTAGCCATTGTATTAAGTTATTCGTTTGGCGCAGTCTTGGAAATCGCGCCAACCAAACAGTCGCCAATCTTTTGTTTACATTTTAGCGTGAGTGTAACACATCTGTTCCTTAAATAATGTAGTTTAGAATAAATTTTTAAAAAAGATGGTTCAAAACATCATTTTTGAAATATTTTTTTTTAGTTTATTAAATATTTCTAAAGATTCTGTTAGCAAATGTTCAATATCACTATTATTTTTGCAAATAAAATTGCCTGTCTTACACATTCTGGGAACAATTAAGGCTAGATCTGGACCAGTCCCCTATCATGAAGAAAAAAAAAGTAGGCTTGAGTTCGTCCCAAGTCTGCTGAAAAAAAATAAGCCTGGGCTCAGACACTTTGTAACTGTCATGCAGATTTCTACGCTGGGCACGTTAAATTTCTGTTATTGATTCTGACAAACTAGCATTGGCTCTTGTGTCACTTTTATAAATTATTTTTGGCCTATTCTGGTCCATTGAAAATTTTTCATATTTTGTTGGCTTAGTCTGATTCTTTTAAATTTGTCAGTTCCAGAAGGTCACCCCACTTAATTTTTTTATCAGCACGGCCCTTTTAATTTTTCTATTGGCCCAGACTGTTAAAAAAAGTGTCTATTCTGCTGGCCTGGCCCATTCGAAAGTTTGTCTTCCTTCTGCCTGGTACGGGCTCGTGCACATCTCTACTACAGGCACAGTCTCAGTCTTCCGTTGCTAGTCATCCATGATAGGCTTTCTTTCATCTTGCTAAAAATTAGTTCACATTTAATTTATTGTTCTGCATTTAAAAAGCCTTTTGTAATCTCTGTTCTTCTGTATGTGTGTGTTTAATGCATTTTTATGTATTATTTTGAGTCTGTGTAGATATAATATTGTTTCATGTAGTAAAATTCTTTAATCAGTTTTTTTATTAAAAAAAATTCTTTTACAGATGGAGGTTTTAAAAAGAGATAGTGTACATATAAAAAATCGTGATATTGTTGAGAAGAAATTACATGAGTTAATAGTTGGAGGATCTTCTAAGCTACAGGTAATATTAAAATTTTACGTATAAATAATATAATATTATTGCCATAGAATTTTTCATTGTTTTAATATGTTGCTCCCTAATATTATGAGCTGATCAGAATAATGAAATTAATTTTGTTAATCATCATTATAATGTATTGAAGAAGACTTAATTAATTAAATATAACAGAACCAAAACTGAGGTAAACGAACTGAATTACTTTAACATATTTTAATTAACATCACTGAACAAGTAATTGCATATAACACAGAACTACATCTACATACTGCAGTGAAACAAAAACATCTGAATGATAGGTGTCTGTAGCTACTAGAGAGAATTTCCTGTGGTGCTGCCATCTAGGGTTATTTCTTAAAAGTAAAACTCCATAGATTCATCATAAATACATAAGATTTTTTATATCAGGATTTGAAATAGGGATTGAATTATTGGGGAGGGGAGAAAATTTTCTCGATAGTTCAAATTTTAGGGGAGATTTTTTAAATTTTGGCGAGATTTATAATTCAACTTCTTTCTCTCTCTCTTTTTTTTTTCCCGATTATTACAGTCATTATTATATTTACTACAATTATAAGCTCATTACATGCAGAAAGTCATCAAGGAAAAATTTCTTATCCCACATCTCCATGGAGATCCATGGATCAAAAATTTGTCATGATCCTCAATACAGGGAATGATCTCCAATGCAAATTTGTAATTTTTGATATAAGATTTGCAGACTTTTGATTTTTAAAAAAATCTGAAAATTTGCTTGCATTGAGTGATTGTTAATGTGACAGTCACTGTAATGGGACCAATTCGTTAAAATGCGAAATTAAGAAAATAATTTTATAAAAATAAATAATTTAAAAAAAGAAAGAAAGAAAAAAAAACTATTCTGAAAATTTCTATTGTACCCTATAAATTGTTAAAATAGCATTCGCTAACAAGGATCTTTTGTTGTTACATGACATCTAAATAACTTATTTCATTAAAACACACAATTAAAAAAAAAAAAAAAAATTAATTATAAACACTTAAAAATGTTGTCACAAAAAAAAAAAAAAAAAAAAAATCTAATTAGAAAATATCTATTATGCCAAAATAAATAATCTTGTTAAAATGCTCAATCGTCAAAAAAGATGAAATAAAAATGTATAATCAAAACAATGAACACTTAGAAATTTCTATGCCAAAAAAAACTGAAAATTTCTGGACAATGCAAAAATTTTTCGAAAATAAAATCTAGTATAGAGAAGTTGCAATCAACTTACCTTTTTTTCTGCCAATCGCAGCAATCAGAACTCCCCAGTTGGCCCAAAGCCATGCCGACAATCCTCTCAGCTACCAATCACAACTGCCCTTCAGCGGTGGTTTGACCTCCAATGCAGGGGCCGCGCTAAGATTTTCAAAATGCTAGCCAGTAAATTAGCCAAATTCAAATATTTTTAGCCAAATTTATCTATAATTAGCCGAAAGTATATAATACATTTTTTATCATTAACTCTTTCAGCCCTGACTTTATTGAATGGGTAAAAAAGCATTTTCTCAATGCATTACATTTGCTGCGTGTCCAAAAATTGTGCCCATTTTTTTCTTTTTTAATTTTTTTTTTTAGTTATACTCCATCCAAAAATAAAAGTATTACCTTAAAGCATGGCTGCCCACTGTTCCAATTTTTGCATACCACTGAAATTTAATAGAAATTTTTGCCTTATTTAATCGTCGAAATGCTGTGGTTAAATAAAACAAAAATTTCTATTAAATTTTAGTAGTATCCAAAAATCGGAAGAGTTGGTAGTTCTGCCTTAAAGTAAAGATTAAAATTAAACTGTCGCCAACTAAAAAAAAACCAAAAAACTGCTGATTAACTTTGAACTCAGTACCGTTTTATTATTGTTACTTTAGTGGGCATAGCATACATATTTTTCACTACAAACTTTTTTTTAAAATCATCCGCGTTTCAAAACATGATTACAAGAACGAAAAGCTCCCGATAAATTATTCGCCAGTCTTTTCGCCATAATAATTTTTTATTCACCAATTTCATGATGTATTCGTATTTGGCGCATAGGCGAATAACAAGCGCGGCCCCTGCAATGGTCAAATTGTGGCATCATTTGAAAGTACCCTATAAACTGCCGTAACATCTTTCAAAATCATGTGTTCATTACCATATCGGCTGTTTCTTCCCATGAGCTAGAACTTCGGGAAAGGTTTTTTTTCTTCAATTTCTGGACGTGGCAAAAGCTTGCCATAAACTGACTTCTATTTTTTTTTTTTTACTTTGTAGAGAAAAAAAAATCTATTTAATAATTTTTGAATTTTAAATGATTCCTGAAAGTTTCCTCTATACATTGATATAAAATTTTCCTTTGAATGACAAAGATTAGATACCAAGACTATTATTTAAAAAAAAAAAAAAAAAAATCGAAAAAGGTGACTTTGCATAAAACTAAAAATTTGCTGTATGAACACTGAATAAAGTTTATTAAAAAAAGGACAAAATTTACTATATTGGGCTGAAAAGATTTTATTCTTTTTACTGAAATCAAAAATCACCACAGGATGCAAAAAAAAAAAAAATGCTAAAATTTGCATAAGAAATTAAATAACAAAAAAATCCAAAATCTGAACCTCAGGTACATTTGGACCTGTCTTCATCTATTCTGAATCAAATGAATAATCAAATGAAATTTTCTGAATCAAATTTAATACTTGATAGATTTCCTTACCCATTGCTGACAAATATCACTGGTACACACACAGAGAGGGAGAGAGAGACAAAACTTTCTTTTATTAATATAGATACTAACAGAATAAGAATTTGTTTAAGTTTATCTTTTAGCACTTTTAACTAAAAAAGGCAAATAGTTTTAAAAAATGTTCACTAATGAATTTGTTGCCACTGTCTACTAATGAAATTGTTGCTACTGGTCACTGACTACTAATGAAATTTCCTGTTTTTCCCTTTTAATGTATATTAAAAACAGATGTTAGTCAATGTCATAAATTTCATTAAATGCTAGAATATTTCTTGAATTGTTGTTATCATTTGCATAACTTCTAGTAATTTCAAAATACATTCCAGGTTGTTTCTGATTTTGATCACACTTTGTCTAGAGTTCATAAAGATGGAGTGACCTGTGCCACAACATATGGTGAAAATATTAAATTTTAGTCCCTCTTTTCTATTTATTACTTTAGTTTAATGTTAATCACTTATTTATGTAATAAGATGTAATAGTTTCTGGCCTTATGTATAAAATATTATTTGTTAATAAACTTCTTTAGTAGAGATGTTGTGATAGTATTCAAAATAGATAGAGGAGGTGGGTAGATAAGTTATTGATTTTTGGTCCTTGTTTTTGAAAGTTAAAAAAAATTTCTTTTGATTTGGTTCAATGCCTGTCTGATGGATTTTTGTTTAAATGTATTACAGGCAAATTACAGGGCATCTCACTCTTATCCGAAGTTGTGTTTTCGTTCATAAATTTAATAGTAGTGAAGATACTTTAACGAAAACGAAATCCTTACAGTATCCTTACAATTTATACAAATACTAGCAAGCTACGCCTGCTACGCTGGTCAGTTTATCTTAATGCACCTTTAATCAAGTGAAATATTAACTTTGTATTTTAAAACCCTATGGACCTTTACTTGGAAGTCCTCCTGCATTTCTGAAAACGATACGAACGCTATTGCGTTATTACATTTTTAATGTGTCAGACAAAATTTGGGCTGTTAAGGACAAATTTGACCAATTCTCCGCAGATTTTATTATGGAATAGGTCAGCATTAAAAAAAGGAACAATTGTGTTAAATTATGGTGTCTATGGGGAAAAATCATTTCCGTTGGATTCAAATTGGATTTGAATGAAGTTGCAATTTACAATACTTCAAATATAATGAAATTGATATGCCTCACTGAGGTGGACAAAAATATGCTACTCGTCGAGAATTAAATAAAAATCATGCACTCGCGACATCATAATTCACTTTTATATTTTAACAGAATAATAAGGCTACTGTAATTTGTGACTCGTGCTATAGTCAGGACACAATGCCGTTATCATTATATTTTTATGTGTGAAGATTTCGCTATATGGTACTTCATTGTAAAATTTGGTAATTTTTTAAATTCAATATTTGAAAAACGGCATAATCATTCGATTTGAAATTTATATCAAGAAAAATACAATTTTTTATCTTTCTAACGCATTTTGTCTAACATTTTTCTGACAAATACTTTTCGAGCTATTTATTTTTTCAGTAACTTCAAGTGTTTCATTTTCCGAGATTAATTTGTGACAACGATTAGCGAAAAACCCAGTCGTCAGCAACACATAGCTTTTTATTAAAGAGGATGAGTCTGATACGAATTGTAGTTATGAACGAAAACTCGACTTCAGATTGGAGTAAGACACCCTGCCCTGTAATTTTGACTATATAAATGGATTTCTAACACTGATTTCCTATACAAAAATTATTTGTTACAGTTTCCTGTACCAGCAATTGAAGTTTGTACCATGAATTCGGGATCACCCGCTTCTTAATAAGATTACCTGTCAATTTCATGCATTTTGAAACAAAAAATGAATTCAGGAATTGTCAGAAAGTATCAGTTTGGATTTGGGAAACTGTTCAATCAAATCCAAACATCTTTTTAAAAATATATATTAGGAGGTCAAAAATGAATGCTTCTGTACTCAGTTCCTTTGAAATTTATTACACTGAAATCATTTGTATTCCTTTTTGAGTGTTTACTGGATGAAATGGTGTGCTAATTTGTTCTAAATTTATGGGAAACATTATTTCTTAATAATCCTGTGTCGGTTACATCTACATGTGAAACAGGCTTATATGAAATTATTAATTACCTTGTATCCATGCCGAATTTTTAATCTGTTATAAAGTTGCATTTTGGTTTTGTTTTTCAACTTTATAAATTGCATAGTAGTAAATGAAATTATATTATGGAATTTAAGATTTATGTATTTTAAATTTTTTAGATTTTATTTCATACAAAAAGTAAACTATTTTACTACAGTCGAACCTCTTTAACGCGAACACTCAAGGGGAAACTTTTTTTGTTCGTGTTATCCGAACTTAAATACATTACATACAACTGGACGGGGCAATCGGAAACAGTTCGTGCTAAAAGTAATTCGCATTAGGCGTGTTCGTGTTAACGAGGTTTGACTGTATTTTAAGTCAAGCTTAAAATCAAGCTGTCTTTATTATTATTAAATCTTTTAAACACCTTCAGTAAAGTTTTTATAAAATGATATATATGTGTTTTTAGAACATTTATGTAGTTTTTAGTTATTTGTTTGTCTTATAACATGAATCTGGATTCTGTGAGTGTGTTTTTATCATATCTCAAGTTTTTTGCAATATCATGATAATTATGAACCCTGATCACTGGCATTTAATGCACTGTGTGTAAAACCCTATTTATATATCTACAGCATTTCACGAGCAGTCAAGAAAAAATAATGTTAATATTGAAAAATTTTTGATCTTGGAAAATAACTCGGGGAATATTTTTCTTTGAAAATGACTATAAACCCTGTGGAAATTTCTATCTATTGTTTTTATTGTATGTTTGAAAAAGTAATGATTTATCATAATTGATGATTTTTTATAAGTTGTAACGTTTTATTTTGGCTCAATTTTAGGTATTCTTGAGCAAGCACCTTTTCTAGCTGAGGACTACAAACATCAGGTAAAATATTTTTATTTTCCAATTATAAAAACAATTATAAGAGATTCCAATTAAAGATTTCCAATTATAAGAGATTTAGTATAAAACTAAAACTTAACTTAGGGAAGGTTGAAAAAATACAAATTTTCAGACCACATACTTCATGGATTTGTATGAAATGACATGATTTTTTTTAGTTTCTTTTTTCAAAAGTGTTGCATGAGCGAAAAATGCACAACAGGGGTATAATTTATAGAAGTAAATACAGTATAAATGATTTAATGATTTTTTAAATTTAACAATAAATGTTAATGATCTGGATTTATCTATGTTTATTTCTTATGTTGAATGATTCTCATTTCAACAAAAGTTTTCCACTATTTTAATGAATTACAAATTTTTTAAGCTTTTTTTTTTTTTTTTTAGTTAGAACAATTGTCAAGTTTTTACTCTGTATAATTCTGTTGTTTAATATGAAAACTAATTATGAAATTAGCATTTAAATGCAATTAAATTTTATTAAATACTTTATTAATATGTTATTAATAACAACTGTTGAAATAATTCTTTGTAAAAAAAAAAAAGTAAGTTTGTGAATTTTTATATTTTATATTTTCTGTATATTTTTAACAGGCAAGAATCCACATTTTTGTAGAAATTAGTTTGTTTTTAGGGTCTTTCTGGCTGTTTTTGAAATTGATTGCAAAAATCGTTGAAAAAATTATGGTCTAACAACTTAGGCAAGACTTGAAAATATCCAGTCACCACTTATCCCATGGTGACTATACAAAAAAAATGTAACAACTAAATAAAATAAACAAGTCTTTCTGACACTAAATAATGAATAACACTGTGTTGCTCTTTTTTACTCACAAACATTCCACAGATGTAGATGAATAACAACAACAGATTGCCTGCCAGATGATTCTGTTAGCTGACTGCCAGCACATATCATATGCTTCTGCATCACTACCTAGGACAAGTCCATTTCTGTAGTAGAGAGTTGTCTTTCTTATTTCATGCTCTACCGCTACACAAAGTTTCGCCACACTCGTACAAAAATAAACCAAACTATAACTACTGTTCTGTTTTAATTTGATCTACCCTTATATATAACTTTTTTAATGTCTTGTTAGATTTTACTTGAATGAAACCTATTTGAAATGCTTTTCGCTTATTTTTTATTCAATTTTTTTTCCTTAAAAGAGGAATCAGAGTTTGCATGTTACATAAGGGCTTAGTATGCATAGAAAAATACTTTATTTTGTTTTTAAGTTGGCTTTTGATTAAAAGATATATATATTTTTTAAATTGCAGACAACTTGTTTATTCAACTATTATCATCCCATTGAAGTAGACCCAAACCTGAGTAGAGCAGAGAAGGCGAATTACATGATAGAATGGTAAGTATAAAATACTCTTCATAAAAGTATATGTTCTTAATAAATGTATAGTTGCTAAATATTTTTATAATTTGTTAAATTGTATCTCTCATTTAATAGAAATGCTAAAAAAATGATAATTCTTAAATAATTTATTCTTATAAACAATAATCACACTTGTATGTGGAAGATTTATTTTTTCTAAATATTAATGCAACTATATCTGTGTGTCTCAACTGCTACAGACTGGCACATTGCGAGTTCTCTAGAACAGTGTTTTCAAACTTTTTTTTTTTTCATCTCATAGTACCAGGCATAATTTCATGTACCAAGATGTTGTTTCACCTAAACCATAATCTTTATACACTACACAAATGTTTCATAAAATTTCCAGCAGCATTTATCTGCTTTTATATATTTAAAAAAAAAAAAAAAAAATCAAAATTTTAGTTTTTCATTAACTACAAGAAACCCACTCTAAATGTAACATAACTAAGCCAATCTTATTAAATGCTAGGCTAATTATTTCCATAGATTTTCCACTTCACATTCTGCTCAAAATATTTCCAAAGAATAAAAGACCCATGTATGTGCATCTGAAGTTTGCATCTGCTCAATATTTCCAGACAACTCAATAACTTTCACATAGATTAACTGATTTTCATATTTCTTTTGTTTAAAAAGATTTGTGTGCTTAGAAATGTCTTTCTAATGATATATTGTTTTCTTTACTCTTTTTTGACAGTAAATAGCATATCCATATTTTACCTGTAAAAGTTGAGTGTGTTGTTAAGATTTGTGATTATATTTAAGATTTGTTGCTTTGATTTGTCAAGATGTAAAATGACACTTTATATTTTGAACATGTAGCTATTGTACCCTGCCTATTGTTTTTCATGGCTACATTAAAAATTCAAATGTATTTCTGTAAAACCTGTCTAAAATGAAACTTTCGTAAAGTAGTATTCAATATCCCAAAATCTCTGTGAAAAGAATACAATTCCATTATATCTGTCTGTAACGGTATTTGGGGATCGCGATGAATATATAGGAAAAACTTAAGGAAAAGTGAATCACCAGCGACTGGCACCGGAGTGATTCCGAGTACCAAGAAAAATTTAGACAAAACATATATTCAACACTATCCCCAAACACCATTATAGGCATGATCGTAAGTAGCAGCACACGTTGCGAAGCCATGAGAAGTAATAAAAATATTAAGTTAAAATTCATAGTATTACGTTTAACTACCTATTAAGCAAAGTTAAAGTTATATATTTAGCATATAAAATCAAAGACTAGATTTTACAGTACATGTACATCATAAAAATTATTTTGAAGTTTATCTGCATATCAACTTGATCCTGGTGTAAAAGGAGAATATAAAAACAAAAGAACTCACCAGATGTAAGAAACACAGACTTTTATTGACATCTTCAATGCATTTAAATATTAATATTTCATTTGAATAAAATCACTTGTTTCACCATAAAAATAGATATCATATAATATTTCTTAAATCAATCATTTTTTTATATTTATAACCATATTAAAATTTTGGAGTTTTCAGTTCACATAAGTAAGTTGATAATTCGTTATATTAATTTTCCAGTTAATTTAAATAATAATAGATGGAACCCGTCAAAATTTGAAGGCAAAAAACTTGATAGTACCATAAAAATAAAATTCATAGCTGCTTTAAAATGTTTGAAACTTTTGCAGAATAATTCAAATAAATAAAAAACCCACTTTGAATTAAAGCTAGGTTGAAGAACAGCAATTGGCTAAGTTTCACTGGCACATGTACTCGCGGAATTTCTTTCATCTGACACATTTAGCGCTGTTGTGCAAGTAAATGGTAAGTGCCCCCTTGGGGAGGGGGAAATGGCGGGATGGACCAAGGAGATGCATAACATGAATAAGCAGTCAAAGACCTTTCAAACGATATGTAACATGAGGGGTGTGTGCAAAATTTAGAAAAGTACCTCTTTGGGGGGGGGGGGCAAAGCGGGGAGATGGACATCAGAGATATGCATATGATTAAGCAGTCACAGACCTTTCCAACGATATATGACATGAGGGTTGTCTGCAAAATTTAGAAAAGTACCCCCTTGGGGGAGGGGGGGGGGGCAAAGTGGGGAGATGGACATTGGAGATGCATAATATCATTAAGCGGTCACAGACCTTTCCAACAATATATGACATGAGGGGTGTCAACAAAATTTAGAAAATTGTCCCCCTTAAGGGGGGGGGGGAAGTGGCGGGATGGACCCCGGAGATGCATAACATGAATAAGCAGTCAAAGACCTTTCCAACAATACGTAACATGAAGGGATTGTGCAAAATTTACAAAAGTACCCCCTTGGGGGGGGCAAAGTGGGGGGATGGACACCAGAGATGCATAATATGATTAAGCGGTCACAGACCTTTTTAACGATATATAACATGAGTGGTATGTGCAAAATTTAGAAAAGTGCCCCAATTGGCAGGGGGGGTGGGGATGGACCACACAGATGCATAACATGAAAAGGCAGTCACAGGCCTTTCGAACGATATATCATATGAGTGGTGTCAACAAAGAAAAGTCTCCGCCCCGTGTAGGCAAAACATACTCCCCCCCCCCCCCCCCCCGCCGCCATAATTATTGATGCAGACTCATTTTTTAAATTCGTTCGCACCCCGCTTCTCCCGCAAAATGTTGTGCATTTTAAAAACTCCACTTACGAATTTTTTTATACCAAAAGCACTTATGTCCGTCGTCTGCATGCAGAGTTTTGTGCTTACAGACGCCAGACACAACAACACACACACAGACAGACGTTTACCGACATTAATAGTATAGATGATACTCAGTGCCTACACATTTCACCCTTTATAATTCAGCCAATGAGTTGACGGTTGTTCATTTCCAGAAACGAAACAATAATTCTTTAGGATGAATTTTGTTTGTTTGATACACCGTGGCAGAATGCGTGCAATGCAGCGACAGGCGGCACAAACTTTTTAGGGCACCTGCAGACTAAAAACATATAATCAATCTTCACGGGAAAAAAATCCTAGATTTTGTCAAATGATCACGGGAAAAACACTAATTTCATCAAAGGATCATGTAAAACGTGAATTTTGTTAAAAGGCCACAGAAAAACGCGATTTACACAAAAGATGAGCAAATTTTGTCAAAGAATCGCAAAACAGGAAATTTCACCCAAAGATAGCGCTTTCTTGCCAAACTTCGTCTAAAAATTGCGGAATAAAATGTATTTTATCAAAAAATCGCTGGAAAACGCACATTTCGTTAAAGTATTGCAAGAAAAATGCGAATTTCTTCAAAGATTGCTGAAAAAACGCAAATTTCATCGAAGGATTGCTGAAAATTCATGAATCTTATCAAAAGGCAGCAGAGAAAATGTGATTATTATCAAAGCATTGCGAAAAAAGAAAATTTCGTCTAAGGATCACAGAAAAACGCAAATTTCATAAAAGAATCGTGGAAAATAACGCAAATTTCGTGAAAAAAAAAAAAAATCTCAGAAAAAACACAAATTTCGTCAAATTATCGCTGAAAAAAAAACACGAATTACGTCATAGAATAGCTGAAAAAATTATGAATCTCGACAAAAAAAAAGATACAGAAAAAAATGCGAATTTCATTAAAGAATCGCGAAAAAAAATGCGAATTTTGTTAAATCATTGCGCAAAGAATGTGAATTTTTTGAAAGGTTCGTGTGAAAAATGAAACTGTCTGTATTAAAAACAGCACACACACAAACATCTATACAAACCTCAATACACACAAACATATTATAGGCAGGGCTTGAAATTCAGTTTTTCCAAAGACGGGAGTCTCCCTACCAACATTTTTAAATGGAGGGGAGTTGTAATGTTTGGGAGGGAGAAAAAAAATCTTTAAACCCCACTATTCTTTTACGTGCTATTTAAAGAATTACATTAATGCAGACATGACAAAATACCATTGAAAAAATTAAGTCAACTGAGAATGATTATGTAAAATGTTTATTTTTATTATAAAAAAGGCAAGAAAGTTAAGTTTTATATATGCAGTGTATTTTTCAAGTTCCATTAAATGTGTTAGGGACCCTTAACAATTAGGTTGTTAAATAAATTTCTGACTTTAGATTTTACTTGATTGAGATTCACCGATCGATCATGGAAAAGACGCAAAGTTCATCAATCTGTCGCGGAAAAAACGCTAAGTTCATCGATCTGTCACCAAAAAACGCAAAGTTCGTTAATCAGTCGTGGGAAAAAAGCAAATTTCGTCAATCGATTGCAGAATAAACACAAAGTTCGTCGATCTGTCCCCAAAAAACGCAAGGTTCGTCGATCAGTCGCTTAAAAAACGCAATGTTCGTCTATCTGTCGCAGAAAAAACGCAAAGTTCGTTGATCAGTCGCAGAAAAAAATGCAACGTTCGTTGATCTGTCGCGGAAAAAACGCAAAGTTCGTCGATCAGTTGCGGAAAAAAGCAAATTTCGTCGATCGATTGCGGAATAAATGCAAAGTTTGTCGATCAGTCAGGGAAGAAAGAAAAATTTCGTCGATCGATTGCGGAATAAACGCAAAGTTCGTCGATATGTCCCCAAAAAACACAAGGTTCGTCGATCAGTCGCTTAAAAAACGCAATGTTCATCGATCTGTCGCAGAAAAAACTCAAAGTTCGTTGATCTGTCACGGAAAAAACCACAAAGTTCGTCGATCAGTCGTGGAAAAAACACACAGTCCGTCAATCGGTTGCAGGGAAAAATCACGAAATTTATCGTTCGGTTGCAGGTAAATTAAATAATGCAAATTTCTCCAAAAATGCTGAAATTTTTTGGGCGTGATTTCAAAATTTTCTGTGCGAATTCCGCCCTGAAATTCAAGCCCTGATAGGTATAGTTTTAATCTGAAATAATATACTGAACTTGAACTAACTTTTGAAAAATCGGGTTAACCCAAATCCAACTTGCAGAAATCTACACTCAGTCTGAAATCGACTCGAAAAATAAAGACAGTTAACCCAACTTGCAACAAAAATAACTATTTTCTGTGAATTTTCTGATTTTTTCTTTTCTCAGAAATGCTGTAGTCATTTTGTCCCCCAATTTTGCCCTTTACAATTCAGCCAATGAGTGGAGGGGACCAAAGGAGCGTTCCTTATCACAAACGAAAGATGAGATACGTTCGTTTGATGTCGTTGTTGAAAATTTATGGATTTCTATTATTAAAGTAATTTTTTCATTTTACCGTATTTATTTTCTTTTTGTGTTGTATGTATTTTGCTACTTTGAATTTTTTTAAACTAACCCCTTTTTTTTTTTTTTTTTTTGGAGAGTGAGAGAGAGAGATTTAGTAATTTGGTGACACGAAGTTCAGAAAATTCTTAAAATCCACAAATCATTTCCAATGTAAACAATGAAATTTACAATTAAGTTGCAAGTGCAAAATTTCAGTTTTTTAAATTTTTCATGTCATTCTGTACACATTTTAATATGTCATTCTGATCATTATACATATTTAGTTATGCATTATTAATTATTTACTTGACCTTTACTTTTAATATTTTAAATATTTCAAACTTACAGCTGAATGTAATTATTAAAACATTTGAAATACTGCATTCGAAAAATGAAATTTCAGCTTAGAAACTCGAGAATTAAAAAATTTAAAGTAGAAAAGTACTTATGATATAAAAAGAAGAAAAAAAAATACACCAGAATTTATCTGTATTACGAAAGCGGGAGAAATGATTTTCTGTGCTATACGAAAAGATATCCAAATAACTCAATCATGAACATAGAAATAGGTATCGGTTTTTATGTTCAGGTGCACTCAATCCAAACTTGAAACTTTTAAAACGGTCATTGAATGAATGAAATTCATCTCCGCCTTTCACATCCAGAAAACTTGCTGTGTCGCCAATTATGTTTATATTTTATATATATATAAAAAAATAATAATTCAGGCACTTTTCCGTTATACGGACACCATTGTCACCAAACATACATACATACATACATACATTTTGGCAT
Organism: Maratus michaelseni; assembly: GCA_963931845.1. Lineage (NCBI taxonomy): Eukaryota > Metazoa > Arthropoda > Arachnida > Araneae > Salticidae > Maratus > Maratus michaelseni. Next base: position 276,508,804 of record OZ007597.1, read on the forward strand.
AGTATCCGTATAACAGAAAAGTACTAAAGTTCATGGTTTAAAATCACAATAAAATATCATGAAATTTATTGATTAGTTGTGGGAAAATATCGGGGAAATAATGTGTTTTTCATGAATTTTTTGTTTTGTTAACAATGTGGTTAGAGAGACAGGGAGAAATCCAGAAAACTTGCTGTGTCGCCAATTATGTTTATATTTTATATATATATATATATATATATATATATAAATAATAATTCAGGCACTTTTCCGTTATACGTACACTATTGTCGCCAAACATACATACATACATTTTGGCATAGTGTCCGTATAACAGAAAAGTACTAAAGTTCATGGTTTAAAATCGCAATAAAATATCATGAAATTTATTGATTAGTTGTGGGAAAATATCGGGGAAATAATGTGTTTTTGTGAAATTTTTTGTTTTGTGTTGTTGTGTTTAATTGTAAGCATTCATTATAATTTTCAGTGCATTATTAAATTGAAATTTTTGTTTAAAATATGTAAACAAAACAGTGACCAGAAACCTGCACAATTTCTAATATAGATAGATAGATGCATGCATGTAGTACTTTTAATTATTTGGTAAAAATACTGTGATCGTCACTGAGAAAACCTGAATTTAACCTAAAAGTAATTGTCGAGTGTTTAAGCTGAAATTTCATTTTACGAATACAGTATTTCAAATGTTTTAATAATTACATTTAGCTGTAAGTTTGAAATATTAAAAGTAAAGGCCAAGTAAATAATTAATAATGCATAACTAAAAGTAATTGTCGAGTGTTTAAGCTGAAATTTCATTTTACGAATACAGTATTTCAAATGTTTTAATAGTTACATTCAACTGTAAGTTTGAAATATTAAAAGTAAAGGCCAAGTAAATAATTAATAATGCATAACTAAAAGAAATTGTCGAGTGTTTAAACTAATTTCATTTTACGAATACAGTATTTCAAATGTTTTAATAGTTACATTCAACTGTAAGTTTGAAATATTAAAAGTAAAGGCCAAGTAAATAATTAATAATGCATAACTAAAAGTAATTGTCGAGTGTTTAAGCTGAAATTTCATTTTACGAATACAGTATTTCAAATGTTTTAATAGTTACATTCAGCTGTAAGTTTGAAATATTAAACGTAAAGGCCAAGTAAATAATTAATAATGCAAAACTAAATATGTATAATGATGAGATTTTTTTTTCCTTGAATTATTCAGTGAAACTCGTCTTATAAATGTACGCAAATAATTCACATCAAAATCTTAAAATAACAAAGTTTTCTTTCGTGTTTAGCTATGCTTAATAACCAAAAAAGCTTGATTAATACAAAAATTATTTGGTAAAAATACTGTGATCGTCGCTGAGAAAACCTGAATTTAATCATATCACACAGAATTACATATTAAAAGTTTAAAATTAGTTTGTTTACATCGGAAACGATTCGGGGAATTTCGTGCCACGAAATCTCTCTCTCTCTCAAAAAAAGGGTTAGTTATAAAAAATTCAAAGTACTAAAATACATACGACTTAAAAAGAAAATAAATACGGTAAAATGAAAAAATACCTTAATAAAAGAAATCTATAAAGTTTCAACAACCGAACAACCAAATGGAACACATACGCTTCTAGAGAGAGGAAAAAGCCTTCACCTCATTGGCTGGAACATCGCGTCTGAAGATAGTAAAAGCCTCTAGCTGATTAGCTGAATGCTCGCGCATGCGTATAAATAGCATTTTTGCACGAAAAACTAAAAAGCAGGTTAGCTTAGTATATGGATTTGATTTCTGCAAAGTTCAAATTGTTCAATTTATCGTGGAGATTATCTATTTAGTTTCTGAAAATTGTAGCTGCATCACTAGAAGCTTTCCGAATGTTCATATGAAGAAAATTAAGTTCGTAGGAGGCAAAAGTTATTATAAAAGTTAAATGGGCTATGTCGAAAGACATTTGTACGGATGGAGGATCATTGTAGATTAGACTCAGTAGAACCAACCATAACGTTGTTATTAGGAACTTCTAAGCAGAGTATCAACACACTCACTGGGAAATGAATATAGGCGTAGATGAGGCGTTCAGAAAGCATCCAGAAAAAAAACTAACTCCTAATCATCTGGTGGCTATAAGCTGTGGACCCATCACATCATCGAAAGCAATGCTGAATGACACTGAAAAACGAATCTTGGTAGGATGATTGATATATAATCATTCGTCTAGAATAATAAAGATGAAACAGAGATCTTCTTAAATGTTGAGAATTTTAAAAAAAATGTTAAATTGACGCTCGCTGGATCGGCATTCTACGGCCCGCTGCTAGGCCAGAGGCCTGGCAGCTTAAAAAAGGATGATCTTTACATGCTGGTGTTTCGTTGAGAAGTCAGTTCACACGGCACTTCCGATAATACTGGAAAACTTACGATTTTAAAAATCCCTCCAATCAGACAGCAGCATTTCCCAACGGTTGCAAATTTTAACTCTCGCGCTCGTGACACCACCTGATGGATTTTTTGAAGAAGCTCACCCACGCGGTCAAAGTCAAATATTAACTGTTGACGACACGTCATTGCGAATGTTCTATGGGCTTCCATCTGTCACCTTGAATCGGACTGATAATGACCTTGCCTCTCGTGAGTCACTGACCCAGATACAAATGCGCGGGAACTCGGAAATAACGCCTGCTTGTTTACCCGAAACATCTAAAGCTTGTCAATGGCGTCTCATCGCAAATCTTGACGATGATCAAAATAAAATAAACGAAAGTAATTAAAAATCTATAATTGCCAAACTAATGGATGAAAACAAATGAAATTTTAGCAATCTAAATAAAATTAAAATTTCTTTCCACCAGATATGTTTTTGAAAGTAAAATATTTAATTTAAGAAATTTTGAAAAATGATTATTGGACTTAGAAATTTTGAAATGATATATGGAAAAGTTCATTATTCTGAAAGAATTTGCCTGAATTAAAATAAATGAATTTGAACTTTCTGAAAAGAATAAAATTAACAATTAACCAATTTTTAATCAATATTATTAAAAGGAAATACACTATATTTTGGAATAATTTATTAAATTTAGACTGTATATTATTTAAGAAAAATGGACATTATTTAAAAGTTAGAAAAAGTAAGTCAGAAATATTTTTATTTTAGATAATTTGAAATGAAGTTTAATTAATATTGCAAAGTGAATAATATGTAAATTAAATTGAATGAATAAATATCCTAAAACATATGTAATGGAAAGATTCTGAAATTAATTTATATTCTCACCAAAAGTAAACAATTTAAAAGGAATGTTAGATTTAAAATGCAAAAATGAAATTTAGCTTAATTAATTTAAATGAATTTAATGAGTTTAATTAAATTGATGAATAAATTAAAGTTAAATGTAAAAATACTGAATAAATTAAGAGTCAAATTTTTAAACCATAACACTGTCTATGACAGACTTTTAACAGAACTCCAGTCCTCTGTGGTTCCATCGTGACAGGTTTTACTGTACCATATTTACTCATGATACAGATATGCTGCAGGAGTGTTTGTGATGGGGTGTTACTCTAGAATTCTGATAATTTGTGATGATTTGGGCAGAAAAATCCAGATCTTACTTCAATGTTTGTTTTGGGTTGTAACGTGTAAATTGCAACTGTATAAAAATTGTTTATTATATTATATATATAGCACTTATTAAGATTTTCCGTGTCTTTTTTAAGCATCATCAAGGGAAAAAATATAATGGGTTTCAGGCATAGCCAATAGGACCGATTTACTCAAATGTCATTAATCCCAGACAAGCTTAAATGGCTGAATTAAGTGTGTTTAACAGAAAAAATACAAGGGCTGTTTTTATGTCATTTAAGCATGAGGATTTCCAATATATTTTTTTAATTTTCATTATTTGAAGGCAGAATAATTGACATCTTTCATATAAAATGGTGTTTTAATCTGTTGCCAATAGAAAATGAGAAAAATAAAACCTATATTGTTAACAATGCATTAATTTTGAATTAATAAAATACGGTTAGAAAATGACATCATAATCATTAATAAAATATGCATCATTTAAAAAATATATATTAAAATGGAATTTGAATTTAAATTAATAACATTTCAATGTGTTATTATGACGATAAATTTAACTAATTTCTGTCTGTTTAAATTTCAAAGTATTGTACTATATAGTAGAAAAATTATATTTATCTGAAAATAAATTTTTTGTCCTATTATTGAGATATTTATTAAAGTAAAATAACAAAACCTTTTACCTTAGAATATATAAAATTAAAGTTAGAATGAACAAATTATTACATACAATTAAGGCATATTGTGTCAAAAAATATATGCTATACATTAATGACATTGTTCATACCAACATTTTCACCAGTTGAATTTTTTGTGCAAAATTTTTAGACATTGGAAGTGTTTGGAAAGTGGGATGAAACTTGGCACTATGCAGCTTAAATATATAAAGCAACTTTTAGATCACCAAATATTGCATACCGGTTTCAGTAGCAGTTCAGTTTAATGTCATCAGTGATATATTGAAAATGATTGTGGGTGCTAATCTGTAATTAGTAGACCCAATTATGGAGGCAGTTGGTGCATTTTAATGAGTATGTTTTGATGTATTGTTATGTCCAAATTTCTTTTTTATGTTTGCGTGGAAAACATTTAAAATACTAACCCACAAAAGAATAGCTGCAATTTATAACTGCATGTAAGTTAAATTAAAATATTGAGTTAATTTCAGCAAGAAGTTTATGTAAACAATAAAGAGAATGAACAAATCAAAAGTAAAATAATGCAGAAAATACAACACAACTCGGATAAAAATAGAAAAGCATGGTGAGTGATGAAATAAGTCCTTAGGATACCATTCAATATTTTAAAAAACATTTTAAATGTATGGTTACAATAATGATATTTTTTCGACAAACTACACTCGTTTAAATACACCAATTGGCTGTGACCAGATTATGGAATTTTCTCCAATCAAAGCATTAAAACATTTTAAACAAAAATTCAAATAAACGAAATATCTCCAATTAACAGCTGCCATTGTTGCTCCTCGGGAGTTATGCTTATCAATTTTAAGTGAATTATAAAGAAAGTTGAAGCACAAAATAAAAATTTTTAGAAATTCATAATAAAAGCTAATTTTTAAAAATGTGAATTAATGTTCTTTGATTTTTTCTGTATGCCTATGGGTAATTATCACTGCATATCCAACTTCACATAACGAGTAGTTATTGTGTGGTGTCATATTTCACTGGCGTATAATAAAAGTTAAAAAAACAAACGAAGTGTGACCTACATTTCCACTATGAGTTCATGATGTTATTCCACTCAACAGCTAATACTCAATGAATGGGAGAAATATGGAAATCTATGAAAGTCATTGCACTGTGGCATATGTTTAAGTATAGTAATACTTATAGTTTAGTTAGCTGCAGCCGTAGATAAGTGGCTAGTGTATTAATAAGGTGCAAAAGCATTTTTCAGCTTATAATATATCTTTTGTTTCTTGTTTATTCATAACAGTAACATTGCTTAGTTAAATTAAATTAAAATATATTAAGTATTAACATATTTTTCCTTTATCCACAGGTATACTAAAAGTCTTAATTTAATGCCTACATCGGGTATATCTAAGGATGCTATTCCAGAATTTGTCAAGGCATCTAATGCTTGCTTAAGGTAAAAAAAATTAGGTACTTAATGATTATCTTGCCTCAAATTTTGTTAGCAAGTTTTGAAATGGTAGAAAAGGAACATTTTAAAAGCTTAATTTACTTGTCAAATTAAGCTCTGGGAAAAGCTGAAAATGAATTTGTAAAATTATTAAATAGTAAAATCTTCTTTATTATTGATTATCATATATTCATTAATTTTTAAATGTAAAGCTAATTTTATTTTAAATATTTCAATGAATGATCTTGTAAAAATTTTGTTTAGAAGCATGAATGAATTATACACAAGCAAAACTTTGAACTTCCTTCTGGTTTGTGTTTAAAAAAAATTCTTCCTATCATTCTTTTACACCAAAGTTATTGCCTCTTGTAATCAGGGCAATTAGTTTGAATCATCCTATCCTGTATTTACTCAAATATCTAATAATATTTAACCACAGGTTATTAACCTTAATATCTGTTCAGAATTTGTCCAGCTGGATATTCATTACATCTGTAATATATTTGTTTGTAGCTTTTTAATTTTAAATTAAAGATTTATTTATGTTCATAATGTTACATAAAATCTTTTTTTTTTTCTTTCTTTTTTTCAGTTAAGTTATCAGCCCATTAGCAATTCTACTGTTATTCATTATTATTTTTCAGTTTTTAATTCAAATAGTCTGGTTTATTTAGTAATATCCACAAAGAAAATATTTTTCATCTCCATTCAGAAAGAAAAACATGGCTATATTTTTAAAAAATATCTAACATCTCCTTTCATCTGGTGAAGCAGCATGAATTTTCATTTAACACAGGTAGAACCTAGTCTACTCTTGCGTGTTCATGAACATGTGAATGCATGTTCTGCCCCATCTGATGGTTTGAACTACTCATTAATTGCTCCCAAAGTTGTAGTTGCACCATTATTGTTTATACAAATATATATATATATATATATTTTACTTACATTTTATTCTCCAGTGTATTTATACTATCTTTATGTCAATGTCATATATTTATTTATGCTATAGAAATTTTAAAAAGATTGAAAATTCTGCTCTGATTTATTTATATATTATAAAATACTGTCATTTTATGAAAATCTACTTAAGGTGTGACAATCTTTTGTTAGGGATTTGAGATGTAATTCAAACTTTACATTTGCATTGTGTATTTGATGCACAAACTTATGACAAATTTCTTGTTATATAATTAGTTATTAAATAATTTATCTCCATTTTAGTTCTTATTTTTATTCATTGTATCAATGTCATCGAATAGTGCATAGCCACTGCACTATACCTAGACACCTTGTTTATGACTATAGCTGTTACTGTTTGGAAGTTAATGGGGGATGGACAGACTTTATATTATAAAGCAAAAAAATGTCTGTGAGTAACACTGATGTTATATTGATGATGGAAATGATCTAATAGATCAGTCAATTAGCTTCTAATTGGAAATTTATTCACTTCTAAATATAGCATAATTTCAATATTTTCGCCATTGAGTAAGAGAAAAAATGTACTTTCAAATGCAATTTGTTTCAAAACTGCATCTCAATTTACTGATTTTCTATGTTTTTTAAAAATAATTTTCAAGCATGATTTTTAAAAAATCTATGCGGCTTAATTATGTAAGATAAATGTGTTTGCACTTAAAACAGTATAAATAGTTCAGTATTTGTTTCTCGCTAATATTTCATGATGAAAAACTTCATCAAAAAATAATAATAAAATACTAATTTAACAGATATGTAATAGAACTGTGATTAAACACTGAAATAATCAGAATCAAAAAGACTGCTGTAAGTAGCTAAATCTTTGTCGATTTCTTTGGGTATTAAGCTCTGTCATACAGCTAATACAAAAGTATTGCATTTAATAAAATCCAAAACTTTATTTGAATACGTAATTGATATTTTTCATATAAAAATGTGTCTTGGTAATGGTAGTAGGCAATCTAAAAAAATATAATAAATACAGGGCTGCCATTTGCAACTAAAATGCTACTAAAAGCGACTATTTTCAGCATCAGGCAACTATGGCTACTATTTTAGCCCAAAAACCTGCAAAAGCGACTATTTTGGAGGAAAACCAGAAAAAAGGAGACTATTTTCCAATCCCAGCTACTATTTTTGTGAAAAAAAAAAAATTCACCAGTCCCCCCAGAATTGCAAACTTTTTCTTTTTTTAAACACAATATCCTGACCTAAAATTTCCATATCGATTTAAGTTTTTTATTTAATTTTTAAAATCTCTAGAAACTTCCATTTGAAATTTAAAAAAAAAAAATTACTTTTTTAATCTAAATATAGATTATTAAAGATTAGCAAAGATACCAATCATTCAAATTTTGGTGGGAAACTAATTACTAATTTTTGGTTTGGCTACCACCTACAACCCTTATGCTTTACAGTATATTTTTCCAATTTTTGGTTGTTTTTAAAGATACTTAACACTTTAACTGCCGTATGAACCACAAACAATTAACTGTAGATTTGTTCACTGTGCTGCGTGAATCGTATTTGTTTCTAACCTTGTATAAATGTTCCATACTAGAAATTTGAATTAATAAATGAGCTTTAATAAATGCTACTTAGAAATAAGAAAATATTGTTTTTTATCATAATTTTTCAATTTAATAAATAACAGATTTAAAATGTTGAGAAAAACATTTAGAATATTGCCTTTCTTACTTATTTAGATGGCTTTGTTTGATCCATTGGTGTCCACAACATCACATTTTATTTATGTCATCATTATTTATGTCACATTTTATTTATGCCGATTTTGCTATTTTATTTTACATAAATTTCTTGTAAAGAATAGATTAGTTATGTACACACATTCTCTTTATCACATGCATCCTTTTTTGATAAAACCACTTTTTATTCAGATTTCTTGCTTCAGTTCATTTTTTTTACAGAATGGAATTAAAATTGCAGCTTTTTAAAATTTTCTTGTTTTCAGATACCTCACAGTAATGCCCAAGTGTAAGGTAAGCATATATACAATTTAGTTTGGGAAAACCAAACTGCATTCTGATCCCATATTTCAGATGATAATTTAAATTTCTTCTTTCTTTCTGTTTTTTTTTTTTTTTTTTTGAGTGTGTGTGTGTGTGTGTGTATGATTTTATAATTAAAATACAAAAAGTGACAAATTTGGGTGGAAGCATAAACTGTAGAGAAAGATGTGGATTTTCATATTATATTTATGTCAAACAAGGATTCTTGATGCCGCCCTCCCCCTCCCCTTTTTCTTAACCATGCAACTATTTGGCTACTATTTTTGCACAAATGCTACTATTCTGGATACTATTTTTTTCCCTGTAGGCTACTAAAGCAACTATTTTTATGCCATTCTGGAGTGGCAGCCTTGTAAATATAAAATATCTATTTGAGTTTTCAATAAAAATTATTTTCATCTCTGTTCTGTAAACTGGGAAGCCCGGGTTGGAATGGATCCTCTGGTATAAGTAAATAAGAATTTGTTGATTTATATATTTTTTAAAGATTGATTCAATCCGGGTTTGAAAATGCAGTCGCCAGGTTGCCACTGGCGACCAAGTTATTTTATCGTACTTTTTATTTTTTTCTATACAAAAATTAACTTGAGACATGAGCATAAAAAGCATTTTTTCTCTCAATATTAAGAATTAGCTTAGAAAATATATTGGAACAAAAAAAAATATTTATAACTTTTATTTTTAATTTGGCAAAAATAAATTCATTAAATGCACATTTTAAAATAATAAAATCAAAATTATTTGACTGACTTCGACAGGAAAATTGGCAAAACATTTTCTTCCTGATTCTCTACTTCATTGATGCCCCCCCCCCCCCCCTCATCAGCTATAGATTTTTGTAGTGCTCCAACTATCTGGATATTTGAAGCATTCGTCAATCAGCATCTTCCAAATATGCTGGTTAATTCAGTCTTTACAATATTTCTTTTTTCTTTCCAGAGATATATAATTTTGATAAGTTTCCTTAGATAACATTGTTTATATTACCTTTCTAACTTATGTACTACTCTAAACTATGTAACTAATAATTCTAATCTATGCTTGTTAATATTTTTTCTCAATCAATACATAAAAAACTTTTGTCCTTTCTGAAAATCAATGATGGAGGGAGGAGGGGAGGTAAATATTTTTTTCTCGACGACTAGAATTATCTGCTGGCTACCATATTTTATGAGATTTGTAAAGCCCTGGTTTCAATTAATTATTGTTCCAGGATATTTGGTTTCAAAACAAATAATCTACTTCCAAATCCTTAAATATGTATTTATTCCTTAATTGTCTGAAATATATGTCATTACTACCTGTTACACGTGACTTCGTTCACGTAACATTAAAAAAAGGATAAATGCATTAATTTAGTAAAACATTTCACTTGATAATTAACAACATATATAATTAACCAAAGCTTTATCACATTTTATAGGAGACCATACGGTATTTCTTTGCTGTAGGGGCCTTGACATAACCCAGTCTTAAAAAAGTGAAATTTCATGCCAAATAATATATACAATCGCGAAAATGAAACTGCAACTAATGAAAAAAGGAGGACCCAGTAAAATCGTGAAAATCGAGGAATTCCTTTTCGTAAAACGAAAAACAACACTGGCAGAATTCTTCTATACAACAGCGCATTTTAGGTGGTATTTGGTATACAATTTGTATATGTGTGCATTGCTAAATGGGCATTATTATATTGTTTATTTGCATAGACATATGTTATATATTTCTTACTACATTATCTTGTTTATGTATATATTAAATTAAGTGTTTCACGCTAAGTGGTGTAAATAGTGAACAAACTGCTTGTGGATTTTATACATTGATAGATATTTCACAAAGATATAACAATCTGATGCGATTCTAAAATGTAAATAAAGGTTGCTAGAAAGTACTTTAAATTCTGCCCAATTTAACCTCGATATTTTCTCTATCGCGTCAAGAACACTATTAGCAAATAAATACCGACGACACAAATCTGATTATCTAAATTTACATATTTTTGTTAGTATATATAGGATTATTTTAACTTATTTCATGCGCTTGAAATTTTTTACGCTTTCTCTAGGGTTAGGTGTCGAATAAATGTACTTTCTTGTTATTTTATTTTGCCATTTCTATTTATTCTATTTTCCATTCATTCCATTTATGGATATTCATTTAATTTACATATTCGTGTCAAAGAATATTCTTTAAAGTTATTATCAGGATTAGGATAGGATACGATTAGGGTTAGGATTAGGAATAAAAATTGAACGACAATGGCATGATCGATTCAGGTTTAAAGTATGAACCATCATGAAGCAATAAGAAAATTAGAAAATTATCGGCTAATTGTTTTTAATATGTTTTACAGTCATAGTTGGCATCAAAGGTGAGCGGGGAAATGATCATCTAAAATACCATTAAGTGTTTACCACGCAAAAAACAAATTTGGTTACAACAATGTATTTAATTTTGCGCCAAATTTCACTTGATAAAAAAAAAAAAAAAAAAAAGGGCAAATTTACTATGGACTTAATTACAGACCCCTAACCTTGTTATTCTCGGAAATTTTCTACCTATATGTAAAAAAAAAAAATACTATATGGAACGCGCTTTCACGTTTATAATGTTATGAATTGGCACGATCAGCTTGTTCAAGTTTACACAATTCGGCTGGAAGAAAAGATTCATTACTTTTTGATTTCTTCTTTGCTTTTGCATTACGCGAATTTGTTGGTAAAATCGATTTTCTTTTCGATAACATTGTTGTTTTTTAAGTTTAAAAAATATTGTAATTTTACTTAAACATTGCTTTAAAATCTATGCAATTTTTCTTATCCTACAAGACTTTACAAAAATCTATTATGAAACAACTTTAAAAAAATCTATATTTAAAAACGACAACAAAGTTTTTCTTATTTTAAAACTAAAAGAAATGTAAAATTAAATTCCGGTTCGAAACAATGATTTACAAATGTGTTTCGATTGTGGGAAAATGATAAGAGGAAAAATGCTGTTACTTCGACACAATCATATTAAATCTTTAGCTTTTAAACTTTCTTTTAAAAAATTTAGTTATTTTTATTAAGATTTTTTGATTTTCGATACGGATAATTTTGCGATGCATATCATTGACATTTGCCATCCAATATTTTTATTATTATTATTATTATTGTTTTTTTACTTTTTGAAATTTAAATTAAAAATATGGTATCTTTATGTTAGCCGTGTGCAGACGATAAATCGCCAACCTATCCCCTCATTCATATTGAATTCATTAAAAATATAAATCTTTCTCTCATTTCATTTAAAACACAGAACATTAATTTACAACACATACATTTAAAATACATATATTACGTACATTTAAAATAATTCCTTTCATGTCAAAAAAAAAAAAGAGAGAAATTAATCACAAATAATTCAAAACAAATCTGTTTTATTTTTCTATATATGACATCATATTCGCTTGCTTTCCATACTTACTCGTATTTATGCACTTTGTATTATTATCAAATATTTGAAAACGCACATTTTGTTTCTCATATGACATCATTTCATATTCTGTTTAATTCTTAAATAATTCATTTCCTTTTCATTTTTCACTTGAAAATAAATTGTTGATTAAAAATTATTACTCGGGTTTTATTTTATATTGGCAACGATAAAGTATTAGCAACGGTAAAATAAATTTAACCATTTAAAAAAGAGTTGCAAAACCGGGCCCTTTGGGCCAAACCAACCAACCATTGTAAAATATACAAAAAAATGTCTATTTATTCTGTATGAAAATTTTAATTTTTAAGAAAAATATTGAAATAAAATAAAAGAAAACCAGCCTATATTCATTTGAGGGTTATAATCAACTTATATGCAAAGATACAGGATCATTAAATGCTTCATTTTGACGCTGGCTTCAGCCTAACATTTGCACACAATCAGATTTATAATATTATTAGGATGTAACTAGAAATCAAAATGTGTAAATGACAAAAAATATAATACATCAAATAAAAGCTTAAGAAAAAAAAAAGTTTCTTGTTATGCTACAGAATTGCGGAATTTTTCTTATTGCTCAGTTTGAAAATAAATAAATAAAATTTTGTCATAAAATATTAATCAGTATAACACAAAATATCTCATGGCACCTCTTAGAAATAAAAATTATACTTTATATTTTTGATTTGCTTATGTAGTAGTATTTGTTGTACATAAAAATGTTTCTATATGACTTATAGTTAAATTATTAATATGCTTACAATTTAAAAACTATGCAAATTTTATGGCATATTAAATGTAATGCCTGTATCATCATTTATTTAACACAAATACTTTGAAGTCAAATTAAAAAACTACCAGGAATATATGAATGGAAAATGTATTGATATTGTATGTAAATGTATTGATATTTTAAATCACAAAGAAAAAAATAATAAAGATGTATTTAGTATGTCTAAATAAGATTTAAGTTGAAAAATTACCATAAATTTATTATCACAGGAGAATTTTTAAGAATTTAATTTCTTTGTTTACATTCACAGATGGAATACAGGCAGGTGTTAACAGATTACTAGTATTCTGTTGTATATATTTCAAAATATTATTTTGAGTGTGTCTCTTTGAAAATAACATCTTAAAAAATTATACACTCCTAAATAAAAGTGTGATTTTTCAAACAAGAAAGTTTTATGTATTGATTGTTTTTTTTTTATGTCTATTTAAATTCCTCCTCCCCCCCTTTTTCTTCTTTACAAACAATAAAATTTAATCATCCCTGCAAATATTCTGTCTTAAATTAGGCAATATTGCTTTTCAGTGATGTCCTAAAGTAGAAGAACCCATCTGAAGGCTCTTTTTGTATACTTTCAAATTGTTTCCTTTTACTAGCTGTTTATCGTAGAAATAATCTTTAAATTGAACAAATAACCTCATTAACTGAGCTATTAAATAAAGGAAGTATCAATCATCTTTAACTACAACCATCCAATCTTCATTCCACCCATGTAACAAACTGATTGTCTGATTAGCTGCAGTAGGTGCAATAATTGAACTCCCCATGCAATGGCTGGACTTCCCAAGGTTTTTTCCTTAACTAACTCTTTATTTCTGATTCGAAAGTGAAACATAAGAAAGGGTCATTCCCAACCTCTCGGATCAGACTAAAACTCGCAATGGACACAGCAGAAGTCCACTCGCACCAGAAGGATCATACGTTGATTCTACTCACTTGTATTCAACGTCTACTGGACTACTTACACCACACTGATTAAGATTATTATACTGCAACATAATATGCATTATGTTTTCGAGCAGAGTGTCATCTTCGAGCTCATCTGTTGATTAACGCAAAAATACTGCAAAGAATTTTGTTCTGTACATATCTTAATGGATGTTTGTGTATGTAGATAAGATACAATTTTATTTCTTCTACTCTACACACCTACATATCTCCCACCCGTAAATACGAACCCTAGCACTAGCTTTTTTTTTAAAAAATCAATTTTTAAAGATGTTTTACTTTAAAATTTTTAATGTTTGCATTTTTTTCCCCCCTATAAGTGGCATTAAAGTCTTTGCTTCTTTCATCCTGCAAAAATTTTTGAGGAAAGCTCCTCTGTGACTTCATAAAGATAGATGTGATGCTAAAAATCCAAAATGATCAAATGATTAAAAAAAAAGGCGATAAACACTACAGCGACAATCCACCATGAGCAGGGCAAACCAACAGATATGACAAATATGTAAATTTATGTACGCTAAAGGCGCCTGGTGCATATAAAATCCATCATGGGTGCAAAGTCCTCTTGTTTTCTTGTGTTCTTGTTTTCAGTTTCCTGTGAATTATACCTCTGGGGGTGCCTAGTTAGGTGAAGGTCTCGTCACCTGATCAAGGTTCTAAATTACGAGAGCAATTACTATCACTTCCTTAATTTTTGCTTTTTAAAATATGCGAATTCAACAAAGATAAATAGAAACCTTGAACCTGCAAACAAAGAGATCTGTTGCAAAATATTAGAGAGCAAGCACTGCAGCGATGCCAACAAAACTATAATCAGGTGGATATCAGCCATGCTGTGATCAGGCGATTTTCACCCAGCTCCCAGGTACTAACTTGTCAAGCTAGGCACTAATGCCGGACAGGTAAAGGTGCCTGGTTAGCAATATTTAAAAAAAAAAAAAAAATGTGATGCTAAATTTATTGATTTATATTTTCTTCTGCAAGTTATTTGTAGGGTGCACAATTCTCATCTTCATGAAAATAAAAGTTTTGGTAAATAATATTTAAAAAATAATAATACTTAGTATTAAATACAGGTTTCCTTTGATTAGTGCAGTCAATTATTTCTGCAATATTCGCACTAATTAAAATACACATTCAATTGGGAAAGTCTAAAATAAATCCACAGCCAACTGTTAAACCCAATAGACATAAATAATCAATATAATAATGTACCACGCTATTGATTTTGATGTGTTATTATTAGGAAGTACATATTACAGTTCGATTTCAAATTTTTAAAATAAAATTTTATCTTTTTTACCTAAACTTCCATTAACATTAACATGTGTGCTAATTTAATAAGTGACAATCAAGAAAGATTTAAAAAGCAATTTTATGTTCAATTTTGCATAATAAGGACCTTTGTTCAACTGTCATGCTAACATTCAAACATTTGTTATTGTATTTTTTGTTTTATTTTCCTAACAATTTGCTGTTGTTTAGCTGAAAAATCGAATTACTCATTCCGTGCTTTGTGCACTAATCGAAAATAATTGAGGTGTCATCTTCAAAAAAGTTACCATACTAAATAAATAATAAACTGCATAAATCGAGAAAAATCTTGTATGTTGTATTTGTCTTATTACTGAAAAGATGACCTGCTTCTAAAAATAAATTTTTAAAAGTTTAGATTATATATAGGAATCCACGATTTGAAAAATATACCTGCATCATTTGCTTCTTGAAATTGAGATAGTTTTTTTAGTGTAAATATGTCTTTGTCAATACATGACAAAGAACGTATTTGTCTTTAATGCATTATTCTGTTTGGCAAATCTGATCAGCTAAAAGTTCTCTAAATGTGTCAAATAAATGAGTATGTTTTACTGTTTAATTAAACAAAGTTTCGAAACTGGTAGCAATAGTGCATATAATCAATGTAATTTTCCAATTTTTTAAAGAAAATTCATGTCTTCTACATTATTGACAATTCTAATAATAATTTCTAATATTATTGCATGTTTCTTTTATTTCTTAATTTCTTATATATTTTTTTCTCTTTTCTTAGAGAGGGTTGTGAAGTTGTGTTTGAATCTCTTAATAAACATGATGTGCCTTTATTAATATTTTCTGCCGGTGTTGGTGACATTTTAAAAGAAGTACTGAGGCAGAAAAATCTACTGTTACCTAATATGAAGATCATTGCAAATTTCATGCAATTTGATGAAAAGGTATGTAATGTTTTTTTCTTATTCAGGGTTCATGCTCATATGCCTTAGGGGTATGGAATTAATTACACAAATCTACTCACCACTGGCTAGTGAATTTTCTGGTGAGGGGGTGAATTTTTAGGCATTCTTTTAAAAACTGTAGGTTATGGAGAATAGACCATAAACTTGTATATATGAGGGGTTAAAATGACAGTGGAGTAAGCGAAAAATTTGTAAAATCTAGCTAACCCTATTTTCACTGAACGTATATTAATTTCTGTTCAGTGCGACTGTCAAATAAGTCATAGTTCACTTAGGGAGTCGTTAGAAGGCATAACAAGTTGGACCACTTAATGCAACGGCAATGCGACAAGTTTCACAAAACCCTTCATTTCTGAAATTACTAAATATTGACTTACTCCACTGTCATTCTAACCCCCTCATATATGTTCGTTGGCAATACAGTACAAAGCCCAAAATCCGGAATCCTCCACACCTTCGCAAATCCGGATTTCGGAATTTTCTGAATTTTGAATCATTATCAGTTTATTTGTCGAAAAAAGAAAAATCTTTTAGCTCAATATAGTAAATGTCGATCTCTTTTCAATAAAGTTTCTTTGTTGTACAGTGATTTTTAGAGTTTTTTTGCATTCCGCGGCAATTTTTTGACATTTGTAAAAGTAATTTGGTTTCAAACTTTTAACCTAATATAGTAAATTTTGTCCTTAGTGATTTTTAATGCAATTTTAAAGTTCCATGGCGATTTTTCGGTCATTCATGAAAGAATTTTGGTTAAAATCTTCTAGCTTACTATAATAAATTTTGTCCTCTGTGATTCTTAGCTCTTTTTTTTTGTGCTCTTTTTACTAAAGTTTATTTGGAATTCATACAGCAATTTTTGAATTTTTTTCAAATTTTTCAATGCGATAAAAAAAAAATTCACGCTCCATGGTGATTTTTGACATTCGGTTACAAACTTTTAGTGCGTTTTGTCCTCCACAATTTTTGAATGTTAAACAAATTTCCCCCCCCCCCCCTTCTTTTGACGTTTTTGCTGATTTTTCTAAAAATAAAAATAAATAAATGCTGGTTAGCAAAAAGTCTGGATTTTACAGAATTCCAAATTTCGGATGTCCGGATTTGAGACTTTGTACTGTATTTGCAGTTTCTTCAAATTGCTATGGTGTAAACACTGCATTGAATTAAATTAGATTTCATATTTTTCTCCTAGACAGTAAAGTGAGATGCCAATTTCTTATCTTTTTAAATTATAAACTGTGTCTAATACACTTAAAAAATCAAACCATTGACATTAAAACTAGGAATAGAATGTCTTCATGACAAAAATTATAATCCTTACTGAATATATGAATATATTATATTTGAAGAAACTGAAATTTGAAACTTGCATTTGCCACATTGTTTTCACTGATATCAAATATATCCCCGTTTACCCCGTGACCACTGAGCAAAAAGGCAAATTTGTAATGTTGTTTTCTCTGTAACTTTTTAAAAATGCGAAAAAAAAATTCATTTTCAAACTTGATATAAAAAACTCAATTACGTATATGAGTATAAACCTTGAAAGTATTGATCATTACTCAGTGTTTTAAAACTGCATTATATTTGTAGAAATATATTAATTTAAACAATGCTTCTATTGCAGTGAAACCTACAGCATAGTGAACAGATATATCAGTTCATGGCGGTGAGAAGGTTAATGTGATTGCAATGGCAACTAATAAAATTCATTAATTTTCCTGTAAATTTTAATTTATAGTACATGCAATGTTTCGCACTCAAGTCTTAATCTTTGATTTGAAAGACTTTGTTGCTTTATTTTTCTTAATTTTCTAGTAAAATTTTATAAAAATGTCACTATGAAAACTCGTTGTAATGAATTATTTTTGTAGTCACAGAAGTTTTTTTATGATAGTTTTCGAATGTATTGCATCTTGTTGGCTGATAAAAAAAATAATAAATTGTTGTATGATAAGATTTTTGAAAATTCCCACCCTGCCTGGAAATCAGGGAAATCTCAGGGGAAAAATTTCAATCATAAAATCCCAGGGAAACCTCAGAGGAAAGTATTCTAAAATATACCCCAAAACCTGAGAGAATGATAGACTACTCTGGGAAATGAAAGCAATCCCTGCTATTCACATGCTTCATGATGTCATAATAAAATCAAACTAAGATCAAAGAATTTAAAATAGGAGGATTGAACTTTGTGCCATTATATTAAAAATAAATTAACGTAAAAATAGCACAAAGGAAATACATGTGAAAATGACACACAGCTGTTTCTGAGCCGAAACTAGCTTTTTATAATACATTAATCCCCTCAATATATCACGCTACTTGGGAGATAAGAAAAAAATGTGTCATACTGAGGGGAGTGAGAAGAGTGTTTATAAATGAAAAATAAAGGGCCTTAAATTTAGCTATGAGGTTTTTGATTTAATTCTTGTTCAAACAAGCTACAAGTTCAACACAAAAGAGATGGTAAAATGTTAAAAAGGGTACAAAACCATACATATACAGTATACATTTTTACTTATATTTTATAGTATTTTCTGAAAATAAGAATCCAGAGTTGTTTATTTTTTATTTTCTTTGATTATTTGCTTTCCGCTGGAAATTAAAGAACAAAAATGAACTAATTGCATTTCAGTTATATAGCTATATACGAAGGTGCAATACGACAAGGGGCTACAATACCATAAAATAAATATGCAAAACAAAGGAAAAACTGGGTTTCAAGATTATTTTAAGTAGGACTATGAATGTGTTCCTGTGTCATCTTCCTATCTTATTTTATTATTTTTTTTTAATTCTGGTATTAATTAAAGGCAGTGTGTTTTTTTGGAGGACATAGGTATATGCCAGGCTTTGAAATTAGCAGTGGTTAGTTGCATTTTGCACTTATAAATTTCAATTTGACAACTGTGTTTTTACATTTGGTCATCATTCTTGATGCCTAGCTTTTTAAGTGCTTGTGAGATGCCAATTTGCTTTTTCCAATCAAACTTTTAGTCCTTTCCTAATACTGTAACCAATATATGTTGATGTGCTCCATCCAGTCTTTCTCATTACTCTATTTAAGCAAAAATATTTATTTTCATAATGATTCTTCCTTTAAGTACAGCTAAATGTGAGAAGGGGATTTTAATTAATCAAATTTAATTAAAAGATAAATAATAATACTTTGCCTGCTACTTCTTTCAGTCATTGATTTGTTATTTGTTAAGCTGTGTGAGTCAAACTTGACCAATTACAATCAAAGGCCTGCAATTAATGTCAAAAAATGTAGAATACAATAGAGAAAAAAACTTTTTTTTTTATTATAAATTTTTCTTTGTGAGTTTTAAAGGGAATTTGTTTATTATTATAAACCTTTACACCACGTCTGTTTATTGGCATACAATCAATATAAGCAAAATAAATAATTTCAAGACAGCACTTAAGTAGAACATTTTGGCAACTAAAAATAATAATAATGTGTCATTGAAGCCTGATTATTTCTTCCTAGTTTCTAACCCTTGTATTCTTAAACGTTTTGTGGATATAAAATCAGAGCCTGGTTATATATACCACACAGGTCAACTCAGCCAAGGCCTTGGGCCCACCAATGTTGGGGACCTCTAAACAGACTTGTATAATATAGACACATGCCGTGCGAAAAAAATTTTAGAAAAGGAAAACGTAATTTTTGTTTTAATCCCAAAAAATTAAAAAATATTCCAATTTTATGTACGATTTATTTACTGTTTGCACACAATTCAAAGTTAAGATGCAAAACATTGTTGTGACATTACATATGCCTGCAAAAAAGTCATAATATTAAGGATTGGGCTGTTTCTAATTGCATTGACAAAATAATTGATAAGAATTCAGCTCTTCCTATCATGGATTTTTAGCTTTGTTATTTTTTTTTAACCAAAATAATTATTCTTTAATTAATATTAATTAATTTTAAATTTAAATGGTAATTATTTTAAACTACTAATTTTAATTCATATCGTCAAATAACATAGCACATAATTTTATTAAACATCAAATTAATTTGCAGAAAGTTTTTTACCCAATATTTATGCATGCAGAAAGTTGTTGGTTTTATACAAGTCTGCCTCAAAATGAGTAAAATGATTTAGAAAAAGTTCTTAAATCTCCTAGGAACAAAATTTGTTTCAAGCTCCAATGTCTGAGTAACAGCTACCTCTCTATAAGTACCTCTATAAGTAACCTGTGCTTTTTTGCTATCTAAATCAGCTTAAATTAAGTATGTTGTAGACAAAATATTTTTGTTAGAATTGTCTTTTAAGAAATATTTCAGATGAAGAGATATTTAAGGTAATATAATATCAAATCAGGGTTGTAAAAAACCCAGCCCGGGCGGGTTTTATTAAAAAACCCGGGTTAAATGGGCAATTTTCCCCGTGTAAATTGGGTTAAAATGCCAAAATGTGGACTATGATTCCACCTTCCTCACAAATAATAATCTTCAGGGTTGCTACTGTATAGGGAAAACTGGAAAAACTGAGGGAATTTAAAAATGAGTATTAAAAAACAAAGAATTTTACTAAATTTTGGTATGTAAAATTTATCCATTGAAATTTTGAAAATTCTCAGAGGAATTATTCAGGGCAAATTAAATTTATTGCTCAGGAAAGCAGAAGGAATTTGATTGTCGAAATAAGTAGCAATCCTGATCTCAAATACAATCTTTGTGAACACTTCATAGTCTAATAGATTTTAAATTGCAAAGCTATCAATTGCATGTTATTTAATAATAAAATATAACTGTAAAAAAATTATTCCTTTGAAATTATCATAAGATTAGCAAATGTTGATAAAAGAAAATATCTTACAACAAAAATTTTTGTTATATGTATGTATAATCTATTCATATATGGTTAAATTTTTAGTTTTTAATACAACTCATTTAGAAGAAATTATTCCTATTCAAAAACTTCACCTAATATTACCATGTGACCTCCATTTTGCCTTAGCCTAAATGCATTTCTTTTTGAATTAAAACAGTAGCTGTGCACAACTATCCTTAATAGGCTATTCTTATTTTAATTAAAAAAAATTAGTTTATCCATTATAAATAATTATAAGTATGATATATATATATGTATATATATCACAAACACAAAGTAGATTACTTTAATTTTTAATAGGCTGATGCAATAAGACTAAATATTGCAAATGATCATTTGTTAAGTTTAGTTTTAAACATTTACGTTTTGCCTTCACTATTCAATAAAAAACAAGTAAAAAATGATGCAATCTGTAAAAGGATTATCATCACAGCTCATTGTTATTACTTGTATTTAAAATTCCAAAACAGCTCTCTGATTGGTTAATGGCATTGCAATATGTTATAAAACGTTTTTTAATGGTAATTCTATAACTAATTTGTTTTATTATAACTATGAATAAAATATTTTCTGTAACTAAATTTTATTTTTATAACTATGAATAAAATATTTTCTTTGCATATACTATTCTAATTAATTTAACAAATATAATAAGTTTAGTAAATATAATACTCTTGAAGCTAACTGAAAAGCTTAAATATACGTTTTAAATTAAAATCTAAAACGTTTTGAAATTACAGGGTTCCCAATCTAAAAGTGCAAGTAAATTAGTACAAACATATTTTCTAAGATTCAAAGAAGAGAATAAATAAAACAAAATAACCATAAACTTAACAAATACATCATTTGTTCCTTTCCAGAAATATATTTTTTAAAAAGCCCGGGTTTTTAAAAAAAAAAACCAGCCCGGGCGGGCAGCTGGGCGGGTACCCGGGCAGCTGCCCACTACAACCCTGTATCAAATAGCGAACAGAAAATTAAGTTAACTTCAGTATCATGAAAATTTTTATAAAATGTAGGAAAATTTTTTTGAATACTCCCAAAAAAAAAATTCTAGCTATAATTTTTGTTTGAGGCAGGCCCTGAAAAGCTGTTGGGCCTTGGGCCCCAGAAAATTTTAATCAGGCTCTGAATATAATGAGAGAAAATTTAAAAAAAATTAAACTGTGAAATTCTCACTGAACCATCTTCAGAGGTACGGTGGATATTTATGCAGCTTTAACTTTTATGTATAGTTTATTCACAAAAAAATTATTTGTACAATAAAGCCTGTGAAAACAGAACCTGTCTATAATAGAATCCTACATTAAATGTAAAATTTGTATTGTCCCAGTGAAAAACATACAATGAAGTTTTACTTGCTAAGATGAAAACCTCTCTAAAACAGATTTTTTTTTTGTTTTCCTGGTTCCTTGAAACTCTGTCTTGGCAGGTTTTACTGTATTTAAACCCGGTCGGAATTTTTGTAATAATAATATGTTTTTTTTTTTTTGGCAATGAACGTGCTTCTGAAATTGCTTGCATAATCTGCGATCATTTGAGTGCAGACAAACATAAGTCTGCAAATAAAATTCTAGGCTGAAATTGCTCAAAACAGTTTACTAGAATGGTGATTTTTTTTTTTTTTAAGCCAAACTGTGAGTATCCTTAACTGTATTTTTGTTGTTGTTGTTTAAAGCTATGTAATTTTATCCAATGTTATTTTCTATATTCTAATTTTATCTTGTTACAGAACAGACTTAATGGATTTAAAGGCAGTTTAATTCACACCTTCAATAAGAACCAGACTTCCATCGATAACAACGATTATTTTGACTCCCTGAAATCTCGGAACAATGTCATCCTGCTGGGTGATTCTCTTGGTGATATTGACATGTCAGAGGGAGCTGAAAATATTAACGTCATTCTCAAGATTGGATTTTTAAATTTTAGGGTAAGATTGTGGATTTTCTTACCCATCTGTGCAATTGTTTATTATAATCATAAAATATGCAGTGTACCATTGCATATCTGTTAAGTACAGTAATCCCTCAACATTCACGGTTTTAACATTCGCAAGTTTTGATTATTCACAAACATGAAAATGTGGAAAAACGTAACATTCGCGAGAATTTGATTTGATCATTTGCGATTTTTTTTTATAATCTCTTTTTTTTCCAGAATTTATAGTGGTTAAAAATTATTTCCCCTGCGATTTCTTAGCACTAGAACCGTGGGAAATTTTACTCAAGTTTTATAAAAATATTTGACACCAGAAATTTTATTTAAAACTATTTAACTTATTTATTTAAATTATTCTTGGTCAGTATGTATTTAACTTATTTTGTAAAAATATTTCTGGTTCGAATCAACATCTATTCATTTGACCCAAATTAGTCAAAATGACCCGTTATCGCAGTTCTAGTGTTAGTATCTATTTTCTGTTGTCAACTGAAAAAGGAGTGAGTATTGTAGAAAAGTAAAATAATAATAACAGCAGAATATTCAATGCAATGGTGATATTAGAAGTGGTAACGGCATCTTTAATCTAGTATTAATTTAACATGCTCAGGTTTTCGCAGAGATACAGCTGAAACTGCTCTTAGATGGAAAATAAATGAAAGCTTTTCTGAAGCATTTAGCTGTTTTTAAATATCATATTTTAATATTGTATTGCATACTGACCCACTAGCACATTATCATTTCTTTCCGAATAGAGAGAGTCGAAATTACTTTATACAAAACCTATACTTTTTAGATGTAATTATTTCTTCAGTCAGTTAATTAGAATTATCTTTCCTAAATAAATTTCATATTAATGAATATGTATGTAAATTCGCCTTTTACATATATGTTATGCACAACGTATTGTTAATACATATATCCTTTAGTTCTGTGAAATGCTGTGCCACTCTTAATTAAAATTTTGTAGAACGTAACTCCTTTTTAAGTGAAGAGATATAGACTCAACATTCGCGGATTTGACATTCACAAGGTTTTCCTGGAACGTAACCCTCGCAAATGTTAAGAGATTACTGTATTCTATTTTTGCCATAATTTCTCTGGTTCTACTTTTTTTAACACTTTCCAACATCCAAAAGTGTTTGTGAGAGGGAGCTGTCCAGACTTTTCTCACAGGGTCCTGCTTTTTTGTGAAATTGTGAACAGCTTCATATATTTGTACAAAATCTAGTCATAATTTTGTGAAGTTTAAATTATTGTTATGAACAGGGAAGACCGAGCTATTCTTGATCAAAATTAGCTTCAAATATCATGACCAAAATGACCCACTAATCAAATTTTCTCGAACATGTGATCAAGCTCAATTGTCTTCTCATGCCTGAAACCCGTAGGATATAAAATTTAGTCAAAATAGTCTGAGCCATTTTTTAGATAAAATTAGCTTGAACCACAGTGACCCAAAAGTGACCCACTGATCGGATTTTCTCGAGCATGTGACCTAGCGCAATGATTTTCTCGTGCTCAAAAACCGTAGGATACAAAATTTAGTTCAAATCAAAGATAAGCTTGATCCATAATGACCCATGACCAAAATGACCCACTAATCGAAATTTCTCAAACATGTGACCTAGCCTAATAGTCTTCTCGTTCCGTAAAACTGTAGATACTAAATTTAGTTCAATTCCTCTGAGCCGTTTTTAAGATAAAAATAACTTGACCCATAATGACCCATACCAAAATAACCACTAATCTTGACCCATTAATCAAATTTTCTCGAACGTGTTACCTAGCCCAACAGTCTTCTCGTGCCCAAAAACCATAGGATGCAAAATTTGGTCTAAATAGTCCAAGCCGTTTTTTAGATAAAATTAGCTTGACCCACTAATTGAATTTTCTCGGACATATGACCTAGCCCAATGATTTTCTCATGCCCAAAACTCTTAGGATACAAAATTTAATCAAAATTGTTAGAGCCATTTTTTAGTTAAAATTAATTTGACCCACGTTGAACCAAAAATGATCCACTAATCGAAAGTTCTCAAACATGTGACCCAGCCCAATAGTCTTGTGCCCGAAAATGGTAGGATACAAAATTTTGTCAAAATCGTTTGAACTGTTTTTTAGATGCAATTAGCTTCACCCTGACCCAAAATGACCCACTAATCGAATTTTCTCGAACATGTGACCTAGTCCAGTGGTTTTCTGGTGCCCCTAAATGGTAGAATACAAAATTTTGTCAAAATCGTTAGTTGTTTTTAAGATAAAATTTGCATATACAGTAGAAGATCTTTATAACGCAATTCTCCATATAGTGCACAACTTCTCAGATGTAAACAATGAATTTTCAGTTAAGAAATACCTAAATTCTCACATTAGAAATGGTTGCTATTCTCTGGAGGACTAAATTTGAACCTGTCTATAATAGAATCTTGCCTAAAATTGAAATGTTATGATCCAAAAGGAAAGAAAATTGAGCCAAAGAGGGGAAGGGGTAAAGCACCAATCATTTGCTTGGTTTGCATTGATTATAGCAAAGGCAGTATTCAAATCTACTCAACTGACTAAATTACACATAGTTTTGTTTATTTTTGCTATCTCTCTATCTTGAATAGATTATGGAATCTTCTGTAAATATGTTGCAGTATAAGATTTGGCGCAAACTTGCTAAAGATCTACATAAATTTTACTAGGTGAAGGAATAACAAATAAATGAAAAATTCTTACTATTTTATGTGTTTTGTGTATAGTTTATGTTTATGTTACGTTTTAACATATTTTTAAATGAAACTTTATGTGAATGTCTTGTTTCAGATTGAAGACTCCTTATCAGACTATATCAATGCCTATGACATTGTCTTAACAGATGACCAGACAATGGATGTTGTCAACGGACTCTTGCAAAATATTTTACATTGATTGTTAGAAAAGAGATTGTCATTTAGTAACTGTCTTTTATTTTTATTATTATTTCTGTCTAAGCTATGTGTATAACTGTGATTTGTTTCTCTAATGATTGTTAATTCTATTGAATTTTATATTCTTGTATAAATTAATAATTCTGTAAAGTTCTGCATTTTAAATCATTAAAAAGTTATTATAAAACTTGAAGAGTGTATTTATTTTAAATGTCTCTTTTAAGCATATTGCAAGACATTTATTTTAAAAAATAAAGTAGATTTAAATAATTCCAAAAATGAAAAATTTATAGTATTACAATATATAAACCTATAAAAAAGAACCTTTAATTACACAAACAATGCTGTGCACATATATGTAAATCTCTTCCTTTTTTAAGTTTTTCATAGAATGCACTTTTCAATTTTGGGTATACTTTTTTAGAAAATCTTTTTACAATCCAATCCAGGCATGATCTGGGGCCTGTTTAGGAGCTCTTCACATTTTTTTTTCATTTTTTTTAAGGGCTTCCCTTACAAAAATCAGTTTAACAAAATGGGACCTTTAAAAAAAATCCCATTTCGCAAACAGGATCCTTTACACAAAATTTCTTTCCATAACAACAAATTTTTCATAATTTTTGTATCTTGTTAAGGTTTTGAAATGTGTAATTTGGAAACAAAATAAGTGCTCACAGAAAGCAAAATTTTAGAAGTGGAACTTTAAAACAGCTAATATTAATAAATTAACTGTATTCTATTTTACATTACAATTTTATTTTTCACAAAAACATAATAAATTTCACAAAATTGGGACCCAAATAAAGCTTGAATTTTTTTTTCTATTTTCCACTTTCATGCCTGGTTACGGAATATTAAACAAAAACAAACAAATTCTGAATTAATTATTTTAAATGGAAACTAGTTAATCATCCATACTCTGGTTGCATGTTCATTTTTGAGATAGACTTAAAAAAAAAAAATTCATGCTTGAAAGCTATTTTAAAAACTGAAAAAAAAATCAGTAAATTGGGATACAGTTTTCAAAGAAATTGCATTTAAAAGTAAATTTTTGTTTTAATCAATGGTGTAAAAATTTTAAATTATGCAATGTTCAGAATTTAAAAAATTTGCAATAAAGCAAAATTGATTGTTCACATGGTTGCCACCATTGATATGACATCAGCATTATTTGCAGACATGTTTTTGCTTTATAATGTAGATTATGCTAAATTTTCAATCACTCTCACTTTTGAGATGTCATATGTGTCATTAATTATGGGAGAATTTAAAAATTTAGATAATTGCTTATTATCTAAAATGTAATGTTTAAAATTCAGTTTTTACAGTTACATTTTCAAAAATTGTTATCCTATATTTTAAGTATTTTTCAAAAAACAAAACTCTGGAATGCTATTTGGTTTGCACCTTACCCTGCCAGTTTTTTTTAGACATTTTTTTTTTTTAAATACACATTGTGAGTTTTTGTTTTATTGTTTTGAAATGAAAATTAAGAATTTTTCCTTAAATATGCTATTTTTATTTGGGGCGATCCTGTACCTGAGTGTAGGTGACCAGTCAGTTAAAACAAGTGTAGCATTCCAGGTTTAAGTTTATAACTTTAAAATTTATTGTTTTAAAAAAATACTTACAATTTATGGAGATGATATCTGAAAATGTAAATTCTTTTGCATAAGCACATCATAAGGTCATTTAGTTATATTACTGCACATTTCATTATTTTAATATTTAAGGAGGAAGGAAAGAACAGTAACTTTCTGCCTTCTTTACCAATAAAAAAAAAATTAAATTGAGATATTTAAAAAAAAAAATTTATTGTCATTTTATTTACACCAAGGAGTTCAGTTTTGCATTTTCTTTGCAAAAAAAGAAATTTTATGTTTGTTTAAGAAAAATCTGCTGAGAAAAAAAGAAGTTTTAATAGATATTTGACTATTTTATTGTGACAAATTTTTCTTATTTCCATTTTAAACTACGCAATAAACAGAAATTTGAAGTAAAAGGGAACAAAATAGTAAAAGAATAAAAAGCAACAATCATGCTCTTGACTTGTGTTAATTGCAGTCAAGGAATTATTGGGTCAACTTTATCCAGACTAAAAACCCAGACTGGATGACATTTGGTCTTTTCTGCTTGCACTGCATAATTCTTGTTTGTGTTCTGGCATAATTTCTTTTTCAGTGCAGTGCTAAGAATGGTGAACCAAAAAGCTTATTTTCATAATATTATGCTCGTTTATTTCAAGAAGGGTAAACATGCTAGTCAGACTGTTCATAAAATTTGTGCTGTTTATGGACAAAGTGCTGTTTTAGATGACACAGTTCGAAGGTGGTGAGAAGCGTAAGTGCGGAAATTTGAACCTCGAAGATGATGTCCGCTTTGGACGACCATCATCTGTAAAGGAGGACCTCTTAAAAAGAAGCTATCAAATGATCATAAACTGCATGCATTTTACGAGCAGTCTGATTAGCATTTCTACCCTTTTTGAAATAAAAGAGCATAATATGATGAAAATGAACTTTTTGGTTCTCCATTCTTAGCACTGCACTGAAACACAAAGTATGTCACAACACAAATAAGAAATATGCATTGCAACAGAAAAGAGAAAATCTGGGTCATTCAAGGTCACTCCTTATCAGCAGTAATAAAATAAGTAGATGAAACCATGCTTCACTTTTAAAAATTGCAGAACTTTCCATATGACCCAATATTTATGTTGCCATATCATATGTGCTTTTATTTATTCAGAGTCTCTCTTGATTTTGGACATGATATAAATGTCGAGAAAGTTTGATTTCACTACTCCTGGATATTTTGATAATAAATAGAGCATAGATCACTTGCTGCAGTGGCTGGTATAAGTAAAATTAGACCAGCCATGACTAGATTTTTTCTCACCAGTTGGAGAGTGGTGAATGTCACTGTAATGTCACGAAACCTGTTTGTGTATTATTTATCATTACTATTTATTATATTATTATGTGTATTTGTGTATCAAAATTAGTAGGTTATTGGATTCAAAAAACAGAATAATGATAGATGGACATTAGGATCACTACAGGGTCATTTTAAAATATGTAGTAAAAATTGAAAAAAGCAAATAGAAATAAAAATCAAATAGGAATTAAAACATGTTCACAATTCACTTATTTAGGGAAAAATAGATGGATATATTGTTCAAGGTTGAACCTGAATTTTCGTTTATTTTTGAAGATATTGTAATATTTACAAGAGATTCTCTGTGAGGGAAATTTGTCATCATAAGATGTGCACAGGCTATTCGGCCAGTTACATTTTGAAATATGAAGTGGCTGACTGGCTTGTTGCTTGGATACATAGGGTAGTAGCCACTTTTAACACTTATTATGATGCCATTACATTTCTCTCAAAGCAAAGTAAACCTTTTAAAAATTTGTTAAAATGTCTTCATTAATATTAAAGGTATAAATGGATGTTTAGGATTTCCTTTTCATGAGACAAACCAAGTTTTTGACTAAATAATTGAACGAGTACAACCAGTGATGTACAACCAGTGATGAATTCAAGGAGTGGTCCAGATGGGACATTTCCTCCCTCCCATAGCATCAATTTGTTCCCCAAGGTTTTAGGTTTTGTACTTATTAATGTTCTAAAAGTGAAATTCTCCTTCCTCCCTCCAGAGTTGCAGAAATATCTCCTGTGTAATTTTTGTTTGTTTATGTATGGCTTTCCATGTTTGACAGATATTTTAGAATCACTCTGTATAGTTTTGCTGCAATTAAAGTGTCATATTGGAAACAAGTTCAACAAGTACGAATTAAATTTAAAAAATCAAAACAACCCGACTGCGTGAAAAGCTAACTAAAAATTATTTCTCGTCAATGTGAAACTATTTTTTATATTACTTACCTATTTTTTTTTATTTACTTGTATTGACGACTTTTAAGCTGTGTTTAATTGCTAGTTCCTATCTGTAAACACTGTTTTGATGAGGCCTATACAATATACATGTGTATGAAGGTTAGAGTTACAGTTAAGCTAGAGATCCTACCTACACAACTTTCAGGCTGTGTAATATTTAAACGGAGCTTCTGACTGTAAAATAGTCTAGGAAACATAGTCTTCATTTTGAAAGACCTATTCCATAATATGCCACTCAATATGGTGCATAACATTTTTTTTTCCATCTCTACCGCCATTTTGAATTTATGAACACAAAACCTAGCCTACAACCATCGGACGGTTAAGACGAATCGATAGAGACCTCATTCATTAACATCCATCCAGCTATTGGGAAGTTTCAAGGGTATAAAGAAATCCACATATATACCCAGATACACGTCGAACACATAACCCTTCTTGGCAGTCGGGGGAAAAAATGAGTTTAATGATGTTTCTATCATCTGTGATCAACTATTTGATGAACAGAATTTCAGATGTCATTCAATACCTTATGCATAAACTTTAACATTCAATGAAATATTCCAAATCTCCATGCATTTTTATTTAACACATATTTCACATTGGATTAATAAAGATGTATACAAAAAATGTTGTGAAAGATTAATTTTTTTTTTTCCTTTTATGGAAGAAAATTATTTGAGGTTTTTTTTGTTTGTTAGATCAAAGCTAGGTAAATCAAAACTCGCTGTTTGTATCATAGCAGAGTAAGTAGAATGTTAAGGGGGCACTTCACCAAGACTTTTCTCCTTTCTGATTATGAAATCCTATTTAACCTAAAAGAACATTTAATTAGGTGATTATTCATTAAAATTCATTATTTCTAATATAATTATCAAAATACAGTTTTCACTATCAGAAAGTAAACATATGATGGGGATATACTGCTTTTTTTTTTTTTTTTTTGTAATGTCTCTTTCAATTTTAAGTACCGTACACTCTGTCTAAGCAAATTCTGTGTAAAATGGAAATCTATCTAATGTCAGAAGAATTTCATGTTCCTGGCGTATCCATAGAAATTAGCATTAATTCATGCTGTATATGCCAAAATCTGCCTAACGTAAAAGTGGAAAGACTTCTAAATTTTCCACTGAAACCAAATTTTTGCATAAAACTGATAAAAGGGTAAACCTTTTTCTGTATATTTAAAGGAGACTGCCTACATTCAAATGAGCATTTTCCCATAAATTTTTAAAATTTATTTTATTTGTGTGTTTTGTTCTGCTGACATTTGTAATTCCAAAAATCCCTTATTTTTATCTACCTTTATTATTTGCAAAGATAAAGCTTAACTAAATGAACTCTTAATAACCAGAAATTATAGTTTTAAAGACAGAAAAATGTAATTATTGCAGAATTTGTAGTTTTCCAATATTTATTTATGTCTACATATTAGAAAAACACTTTTAATAATATTACATTCATAAGAGTTTTAATTATTGTGAGAAAAAACTTAACAGTATGTTATCAATCATTTTTTTAAATATTTCAAAATTTTTAGTTCATTGCAAAGAAAAATGGGGACTTACGTATTAACGCCACCGCAGCTACAGATTTGGTGTTTTTTAAGTGCCGCCAATCTTTCGTAGCACTAAAAAATGGCGTCAAAAATCAGCAAACAACAAGGCAACAAGGAATCCAAAAGATAACTGGGTGTGCGTGCGAACAACAAGATTGCTCTTCATTGCCGCATGAGCACAACTTCTGGTGCGGTAGCATTAATACGTAAGTACCGAAAAATGTCTGAATACCATTACGTCAAGGGAAAATTTATATATATTAGGGGAAGATGTCCTAATGGACAAAACGATCCATATAGGTTTTCTTCCAGACAGGTCACGCTATCTACAGATTAACACATAAACTAGTTGTGATAAGTAAAGAAGAAGCAATGGTGGTATTCGAGCGATCGCAATATTACGCATCTGAATAGAATTCTTTGAAAAATTGGTTTTTATAACTTTTTTCATAAGGTAGGCACTCACTTTCATATTTATTTAGATTACAGTCTTTCATGTACAGAAATATGACTTGGTTTACTTAATGGAGTATGCTTTTAGATGTGAATTACACTTATGTTATGTCATAATTACTTTTATATATTTTATTTTGCCGATAAAAAAACAATTTACAATTATTTTTAAATGAAGGATCATTTTGACCTTTGGTGAGAGTAAAATGATCCTTTGGACACTTTTTAAAAAATCTATTTGTTTCACTACTCAATTGGGGTTTAAAATATGTTTATAATGCAAAATATAGTGTCAAACATACTAGCAAAGGGCAAAAGTTTTATTTAAACAGTTACGTTATTTTACACAAGCTTTTCCCTTAAGGGGATCATTTTTTCCTCTAAGTAGATTTAAGTGCGCAGTTGCTTGCATAAACATAAAAAATCATCCCATTTCTGTTCAAAATTGCATAGTTTTAGATCATAATTAAAGTATAAATCAATTCATTTTTCCAATACATTTTTTTTTCTTTTTTAAAGCACAAAGTGCAAAAAAAAAAAAAAAAAAAAAGGCTTTGGACGTTAACACTCTTAAAAATGAAAGCCTTTTTTTTTTTTTTTTCTTGTACTTTACTGCATAAGGCAAAATACTGACTACGACAGAAAGTTTTCTTGGTTCCACTTACACAGTTACTGTATTTCATAAAACCCTATAAACTTTGAAGTTTCTACTTGAGGGAAATTTTCTGCTTTTATCATTTTCTTAAAAATATTTAAAATTTTAAGACACTTTAAAAAAAAAATGCAGTACACCTGCATTGGACAATTACTTTCTGGTGGTAAGGACTTTATTTGGATAATTATATTAGGTAATGACCTATTTAATATATGCCACAGTTTAATGTGGAGATTTCACAATTGGAAAGGATCACAGAAGAGTCCCATTAATAATAAGATGGGACATGTAATGGTATATACATTGAAATTGAAAGGTTCCCATTAGTAATGAACTATAGAGAGTTTACTGCCAACAGCAACTGCTTAGACTGGGAAATCTAGTTTGTAGAGCTTAGATGGCCCTATCGGTCCCCTTTATCTTTAAAAAGAAATAAATACAAAATTGAACTGAAGCTGAGCCCGTCAGTAAGTGCGACAAAGGGCGGGGTAGTAAACAGTAGATAAATGTATATAACGTAAGCAAGCAATATTTGTGAAAAAGACAATAGTACAAAGTAATATCACTGACAATCGACAGTTAATAAGGGGAACCCGAGTCCCTGGGCTCAGTGATGGATAAAGATATTAAAGTCACATAGAAAATTAACCCCTTAAGCACCATGACGTACCTGCGTATGTTATGAACTCTTCTATTTGAAATACCAGGATGTATGTATGTATGTCCTCATTTTAAATTGAGACTGCAATGTTCTAAGCATCTGGTTTTTTACGTCGCTAATTGCCATTGTGATTTGTTTTCTACGGGCTTTTTAGCAATGATTGTTTTCGCACCCAATAGATGGCATTACATGTACAAAAAACTTATTAGTTTCCCACTGCGATGAAGATTGGAACTTCAAACCTTATTTCTTGTTTGTATAATATAAATTAAAGTAGAAATGATCTCTATATAATTTCTATGGAACAACCAAAACTTCCACACCTTATAACAAGGTTGATTTATGACGGCTGATTATCTACACGAGGGATATAGGCTCTAGGGGAGAGTGCCCTCCATGGGGTCTTTCTAAGGGATCCTAACCTGTATTTACAGCAAAATTCGAAGAAAACCACAGAAAACTCCGAACAGTTAGGTCGACAAGCATGACAGGGGATTGAACCCAACACCTCCCATCTACCAGCTTTGAGAGCAGAACCTCTCAGCCACTGGTGGGGCTCCCTTATAACAAGGATATATATTTATTTGATTAAATGGTTTTGCAGTGTTATGGGTATCTTTGAGAAAAACAAAGCACTGTTAGTTCATTTTAGTGTATTTTGAACAACTGTTGTTATTCTTGAAGAACCTTCAATTTAAGATTGTTTTCAAATCTTTTTCAAATCAATTGACATGAAAGAAAAAAGAAAATAATGTGTGGGACTTACTGGCATAAATTGTGCTGCATAGGTAGTTTTACCTAATATTTTATGGAGTTTTCGGGGATTTTTTTTTCTAATTAAAGTTTTTTTTTAAATGTTTATTTGCCTATTCACCGTTGTCTGTATTTTCTCTTTTATGTAAAAAGCAAAAGTTTAATCAAAACTTGATTTCATTTCTTTTTGTGATAAAGTGTCTTTAAGTTAAAATTTTCATAGCTCACCACTGATTATCACCAAATATGGTAATTGTCCTGAATTCACAATTTTCAGATAAAGTAAAAGGGTCTGTAATAATTTCTATGGAACAACCAAATTTTCCATAAGGGGCTCAGCCCCCTACTCACTAACGCTCGCCAATCCCCGTGAATTACAAAGAAATTCACATTGAGACTGCTATGCGGTCCCAGTTCGCTTCGCTCACTCACCCCTGTTTATTTTTGCAGCAATTCTAGCCGGAATAAGTACTACCATAAATCCATTATAAACCACCATAAAATTGACAGTTTTTTTAATGTAAAAAGATAATTGAAAACTCCGTTGAAAACACAGTTAAAAATGCATTTAGTTGGTGCTACCAATGGTCATAAATCATTTAAATACTATGAAAAAAAGATCTTGAAAACACAAATAGTTTAAAACTCTTTGCACCTATAATATTGTACAGCACACCTTAAATTCATTTAAAAAAATACTACGTGATAGGAAGATAGTTTATATATATCATCAATCATTGTTTAAATTTTGTAAAACTGTTCTAATTGATTATAGATATTTGCAAAATAAATTATTTTTTACTTCATCAAGACAGCAACAGATGGCAGCAGGTGCAATCTAGACAGTTGATATTTTTATTCTTTCCGAGTTTCATGTGAGTGAAATTCATAAATAAATTCTGAATAAGAGTTGAGAATTCATTTGAAATTAACGATATTACTCATAATTAAAATGAGGAATCATCTCTAACGCTTTGGATTACGCACATGTTATTTTATTTTTAAGAATTGCTAGTTTGAATTTCACTGCCCTTACACTGGCCGCCATATTGGAGATTCTGGAAACGACAGTTGTTGCCAAACGATAATCTAGAAATTCAGCCCTTTTTCCATGCCATGTAAGAGAAATATATATATAGATATTTATTTAATTAATTAAATGGTTTCATGGTCATCTTTGAGAAAAACAAAGTACTGTTTGTTCATTTTAGTGTGTTTGGATAACTGTTGTTATTCTTGATACTTCAATTTAAGATTGTTTTCAAATCTTTCATGTGAAACTGTTTTTAGATTCTTCTGTCACAATAATGCATCATTTTCGTATCTACATGCATAATTTTTTTTAGCTATTCTTACATAGTCTTCAAAGAAATAAACAGATTTTTTTTTTAATTTTCTCATAAATTTAATACATTTTTATTTATGGTTGTATTAGGATCCAATAGGAATTGATAAATTGGGTGAAAGATAATAGGCAGTAACAGATGTTTGCTTCTGTTTATAGCTATTATGCATTAAATCTAACGGTCATAGTGTAGTGTATAGATTAAACAACAAAATCAGAAGAGGCTACTTCACTCATGCAAAAACACCCACTCGCTAATGTTAATCCTATGGGACAGTTATTTTAAAATACCTCGTTTGCATTTCAATATTTTTAAACTTTTTTTTTTTTTTTTTTTTTTGGCATTGAATGAAGTTTTGAATATACTAAACCGTAAGTACCTTTCTACAGATGCAGAAGATGCTACAGTTGTAAGCAAATGTCTTATTGCTTTTTTATCTGATGTTTCGCAAAAACTTGAATTGAAATGGCCTCTTCACGATTCCGAAGGAGACATTTGGGATACAACTTTTTTCTAAAAAAGAAAAATGATAAAGATCTGCCTTAGCTTAAGAATCTCATGGTTAAAGCTACACTAGTGTATGTCTTAGAAAAATTGAAAGCTTTTTTTCTTTTCAATCTCGGTTAAATCACTTCCACAATATTGTGGATCTGTCAAAAAAGTTAGGAAATGAGAAGTCTTAGTGTTTGATTATAGCTATAACATTCTGAAAAATGCTTCATATTATTTTTATCCTAGTTGAAATCATTAAATTTTACTTCAAGCTTTTTCCAAATGTGAACAGCCTCAGATATAGATCAGTTTAGAACTTTTTGCACTGCATCTAGAGATTGCGCAATTGGTCCAAGACTATTAACCAGATCTTCTGCATTTCTTTTAATTGCAAAATTTAATACTTTGCTTATGGTATTGTCAAATTTTCCCTCTATACTCTTCACATAATTTTTATCGACATTGGCCAGTTTTTTTTTTTTTTTTTTTTTTTAAATGAAAGTTGATGAACAAGACAATAAAAGTATTCCAACAAACATCTTGACATAGTACTAGCTTCTGACCATCTTCTTGTTACTTACCCATCACACGTAGTATAGGATAATTCTTGTAATCGTTTTGCAAATAGAAAAAAAAAAATTTGACGAATTTACACGTTTCAGAGAGTAGAGATTCCGAAAAATATATTTTTAGAAAAAAAAAATGCCGTCCGTCTGTGTGTGTGTGTGTGTGTCTGTAAATGTTCTATCTCCTGAACAAATTGAGATGGAGACTTGAAATTGGGTATGTACTTAGTATGTCATGATGGGAAGAAGCTTATTGGATTTCAGTCACCTCGATGATCCGGAACTATTTTTTTTTTTTGGACTCTTGAAATATTCTTTCTGATAAAAGGTATATAAAAAATTTAGAAATGGTTTATTTTAAGGAGGGAATATAAAATACAATAAAAAAACAAATTTTGCATAAAGAATGAAGTCGATTGAATAATGAGTTGCTGAGATATTTGGATTCATATTTTTCACACTTTGATTTTTGATGACCCTGTATTTCATTTAAATGCAATTCAAAAGATATATTTTAATTGGAAATGAAATGCTTCATCTGACGCAGTAAACCGTTAGTTAATAGGATTATAAATTTTGGAGTTATGAGGATGTTTCTTTTACGCAATTCAGTAATAGAGCATTTTAAGTTTAGGACGTCATCAAGCCACGATTTTATTCGGATTGCAATGCATTTTATATTATTCATATCCATGATGGGTAAGTATTACGGCTGCCCCCAACGACTAGTTTATATTTTGCTTCTGCAAAATGATTATTGTTAAAGTATTTTACAATGTGAATGACGTGTTCTTTTTACACTTGGAGTTTGCAAGTCACTTACCAATAAATGCAACAAGTGGGCAGAGCAGCCACATGCTAGAAGGTAATTTAAAAAAACAAAAATCTTTTTTTAATTCATCATGCGTATACTCTTGACATTAGATGCATTATCTGTGATAAGGCTACCTATCAAACAGTTGCATAGAGCTTTGCATTTTAAAGTTACTTATTGAGTAATTTTTATAAGTTGATGTGTCAATGGAATCCATGTGATACCAATCCCTGCTGCATTTTGTGACAATTTCACAAATAATAAGCTCATTGTGGACATTTTACCACCCATCTAAACTTAAGCAAGAGTGTCTGTCCTTCCAATACTTTAAAACTAGTATATTTTTTTTTTTTTTTGCTTATAAATATTATCTAAATGTATACTACCAATTTCTCTTAAGGTAAGTGGAATGGGATCAGGACGTACCAGATTCAACATATTTTTGAATTTGCGATGAATAAAATCAATTACACATGAAAACTATTATCTATTTGTTACTACAAGAATTAACAAGCTATTGTTCAATTTAAAAACATTCAAAATTCTTTCAAAAAATTGATCAGCTATATGCTATAAACATTTGTAGACATGCAGTCTTCATTCTACTTTTCTGTGCTCTTTAAGTCTGTGACACAGCCATGAATAAAACAGTTGCAAGATATTTAAAGAAAAAGGTAATTAATTTAAAGATAAATGATGTTTAATTTATCAAACAATTTATAGCAATGTCATATTGAATAGCATCTAAGTGATGCATATAATGGCCTTCGTAATACGGCTAGATAATGGTCAAATGAATTTTGGGCCACTTTTGTTCTGGAAATAACCATCAAGGATATCCTTTCTACGATAAATACTGATATCTCTTTAGTTATAAGGGGGAAAAGCAAACAATACATGCAGATTGGAAATGTAAAATTTACAATTGGAAATGTAAAAGAATCATTCTTAATCACTTGTTTTTTTCTTCTTTTATTTGATCTCTAAACAACATGTGGGTTGTTAAAATGTTATTATATTCAAAATCAAGGCAGAACTACATATTGCAAAAGAATGAAATTTAAATAATGATTTTAAAAAATCGGTTATTTAAATCGTGATTTTAATTATAATTTTAATCAACCTGATTTAAATCGGCGTACCCTGATTGAAAAAACACAAACTGAGAAAAATGAATTTAAAGACTGCAACTCTTAGTTATTTAAAAGGAAATAGATGCATTAAAAAGCCTTTTTTTCGCTTTTTATTTTGAATTATTGTATCTACGACACTTCGTCAGCATATATATATATATATATATATATTATGGAATTCTAAATTAATTTTAAGCAAAAAATTGAAAAATTAATATCTTCGTCATTTTTCACAAAAATAGGGCCTGATTACAGAAAAGAAGCAGCATTCTCGAACTTTTGGGGAGGACCACCACCCTAATTTTTTTGGGGCACCTGGGGCTCTTTTTTTAAGCATTTCTTTAAAATTTTATTCGAACGATTAATTTATACTCTATGTTTAATTTCGACTAATTGAAGATCTAAAGCGCTAAGAGCTAGGACCTTTTAAGATGTGATTATATTAAGATATTTTAAGGTACGATGAAATAAGACTCTTAGGAGCTTTTTAAAACTATCAGTTGGCCCTTTTGGGACCCCTACTGTAGCTTCCTTAAAAATCGTCCGATTCATTAGGGGTTTTTTTTTTCTAACAACTTCTTAGGGCTTCCAGCTGCTACACGAACGACAAAAAATTAAGACCCGGGCCTCCTGGGTCCCTTTAAGTTTTTGTGCCCTAAATTTTTAATACCTTGCCCCTTTTTATCTGATCTTCGTTTTTAGGGCCACTTTCTTCATTTAGTTATTCCGCCATTTCTACATTCCAGTTAAGACCCTGGTCTCGTGGGGCCCGGTACAGGGCCCCTTGGAATTTTTTGTTTCATAAATTGTTAATATCTTGCCCCTTTTAAACCGATCTTCTTCGTTTTGGGGGGCTTTTCTATTTAGTTATTCCCCCATTTCTACATTCCGATAGGACCCTGAGCCCCGGTCGGGGCGGCTTGAACTTTTTGTGCACCATGCATTTTTTACCCCCTAATTTTGTCACCCTCTCAATGCATAATTTTAAAGTTGAGTCTTGGACTCCTCTCACCAGGTGACCATCCTCATATTTTTATTGGGGACCTAGGGCTCTTTTTAACACATTTCTTTAAAATTTTATTCTAATGATTAATTTATACCCTATGCTTAATTTCGACTAATTGAAGATCTAAAGCGCTAAGTACTAGGACCTTTTAAAGTATTTTCCTCTTAGGGCCCTGCTCAAAACTATCAGTTGGCCTCATTTAGAACCCCTACTATAGCTCCTTTAAAAATCGTTCAATTCACTAGCTTTTTTTTTTTCTTTTTTCCAACAACTTCTTAGGATTTCCAGCTACTACTTGAACAACAACAAAAAAAGAAATTCTCTGACCTCAGCTACCACTAATTTTGAATATTAATCTTCTTGGGCCCTTAGTGCAGTTTCTTAAAAAAAAAAAAAAAAATCATGCAAACTTGAGTTCTGTTTAAAGTTATTATCACGGGCCCTGGCAAACGGCGGTTGGGTCAGCTAGTTTTAGAATAAAAATAGGGAGTACATTGCATATAATAATTACAATGAAAGAATTCAGTTTACAATGTTTTTGTCCAGTATAGTAAATTTTGTTTCCAGAGATTTTTGAATATTTGGTGAATTTTGCTATTTGAAATTCATATACAAATTTTATACGCAATCTGATTGTTTTTAAATGTTAGACATAATTTGGTTCAATAATGTTTAATTTAAACTTAGCTTCTTCACTTGATGCAAGAGGGATTTTTTCTAATAGTCACAACGTCGATACAATAAATGCTTTTTCCAGAGGAAAAGCTAGGCGAATGAGATTTTGAAGTGTCAGTTTTATTCTTGATATGGTGCTGTCTTGTAAATATTACTAGAATATGATAACATTTTTGTTCATTTAATTTCACATTAGATGTTGTTATTTTTTAAAAGATGAAAAATTCTTAATTTGATTGTTTTAAATATCTTAAATGTAAACTAGTTTGATATATAATTGTTTTCTTTTTAGGTAATTATATAAATACGTAGCACCTATAGTCGTCGTCTGGTCCGTCCGTCTGTCCGCATATAACAACGCAAAAAGTAACCAACCGAATGGTTTGAAATTTAATCTATAGAATCGTCGCAGAATTTTGTCGAGTCATTTTAAATTTTATGAAAATCGAATCAAAACTTAAAAATATATTAATAAAATTAATAAAATTGCTTTATTCTACTAAATCCCATCATACGTAATCTATATCATAAAAGCACAAATCGTGTGACTGAGGAAAACAAATACGAGCTAACCACATCTTTTTCAATACGCCATTTTTATTAACAATTATTTTTTCGAATAAAATTGTGTAAAAGTTACATTTTTAGAAAGATCGTTCAAAAAAACTGTTTGCTTGAGAGATGAGTTTCATTAAAAAATGTATAGATTCCGAGATAACTTCAGTGAAAATGAGGTTAACAGCCAAATATCTCAATCCATTAAATTGAATAAACAAAATATTCATTCATCGTGAGTCATAGGAATATTAATCATGGAGGTAATCATTCGCAAAGCAAGATCTCCAGGGTGAATTTACAGCGCTGTCTGGTGTCGAAAAAAAAATCGCATCTGTAAACATGGCATACGCAATAAGAAAAAAAAAGGCATCCTCATTTCGTTCATAGCAGACGATATAATTTATTTCACTGACACAATAACGATGATTTTTTAAATTGTAAAACTAATTATAGGACGAAACGAACGCACTTTAATTGTCACGTTTAACGTACCATTTTCAACTTGTTTAATAAATTATATTTAGCATATTAATTTACTTATTCATAAAAAAAAGTTTGAGCAGTGGTGAAAAAACAATTACGTCATGGGGGCGGCAAAATAATGCTCGCTTCAAGCAGTAAAATGTCTATCGCCGGCCCTGGTTACAGTATTATGGAAGTGTTGGAAAGTATTTCATAATATATGCTTGACGCATGATTTTTCGTTCTTTTTTCTCTTTATATCCATTTTTACTTTTAAATCGATCGCCTTCTCCAAATCGGTCACTGTGGTTGACAGAACCCTTTCTGCCCCAAATTGCCTTTTTTTAATTTATGTCCTCTTCGCTTCCGGTGACGTCTAAAACGAGAGACTGATTCACCGTCCGATCTGTCCACGTGACAAAGAAATGACCACCGGACATGAATACAAGTGGACACTGGCGTTGATTGACGGATCGTTTTATATGCATAGCTGATGAACGACGCGTCTTTTAAATTTTTTTTATTTTTTTTTTTTACATATATTATTTTTCTCCCCCATTCAGTCCGAAATAAATATTATTTCTGATGTTTTATTTGTCTAAACAAAGGAGTTCGTTCGTTCCTAAATTGTTTGCTTAAAATATGTGGAGCAGAAAGTGGACATTGAAATTCAGTGAAACATATTTGAAAAAAACCTTTTTTACATTGATGAGATATGCAAGTTTGTCGTGGTGACGTTTAAGGTCGTTTTTTTCGCAAATGCCTCATAGTCTCCTGTCTGCGACTTTAGAGAACCTATCACAAGGTTAACAGGTAGTGTTGGCAGGTCTTCTCGGGTTGTCCTGATTTTCAACCCGTGATTGTTAACCCGTGCTGCGGAGAGCAAAAAAGTCCCGGTTTTTCATGATGTGCAAATTAGA
Source organism: Maratus michaelseni (assembly GCA_963931845.1). Classification (NCBI taxonomy): domain Eukaryota; kingdom Metazoa; phylum Arthropoda; class Arachnida; order Araneae; family Salticidae; genus Maratus; species Maratus michaelseni. Next base: position 276,550,611 of record OZ007597.1, read on the forward strand.
GATCTGCATTAGCCCGGGACAATTTTCATTCACGAGACTCGGGCTGGGCCTAGTCATCACTCTTTTTTTCAGCCGGGAATAACTTTTTTCTGCAGACTCCGGCTGGTCGGGGCCTGTACTTGAGGTCCTATAGGTCTGTCTGCATGGGCCGAAATTTTCAGGCCCGGTCTCGATCAAGCTCGTATGAAAATCATTGGCCCGGCCCGTGCAAAAGTCAGTAAAATGATCCCTGAAACAACAATTTTTTCAAAAAATGCATAGATTTTTAAATGGCTATTATTCTACAAATTAAAATTCTTTTTACAGAATAGTACATACATTTCTGGGCAAAAAATAAAATAAAATAAATAAATAAATAAAATAAAGTACAGTAAAACTTTTTAAATAAAACTTGTCTATGACGGAAACCTATTTTAAACGGAAAAATGTTTTGATCCGTGCAAAATGAATATAGTACATACTCAATAGACGAGATACCTGCTAAGAATAGAACCTGTCTAGTCTATAAGGGATTTTTTTTTTCCCTCTTACTGAATCTTCATTTGAATGTAATTGTCTAAGTCAGTTCTATAATCAGTGTTTATGTACGTACTTGTCTAAGTGGTTATTAACACCAAGTAAGGTTAAACCAAATTTTTGGTATAGTATTTCATGATAACATATCATTACAGGATTTCCTTCTCCTTGTCACACTGCAAAAAATAATTGTTGATTTTGCAGTATAAAACTGGCACCCAGCTGCCAGTATTATACCGTAAAATTAACAGTATTAAACAGTAAAATAAGCAGTAATACGCTGCCGTGCAAGCAGTAATACGCTACCGCGCTTGTGCTATAATCTTTACTTTGCTGAAAAATATATCAATTTCTGTTTTTAAATTTAAACGAGATAAGGCTGTAGATGTAAATTTGAGTATGTTTTTTAGGTGCTTTCGTAATTATATGAATACGTAGCACTTATAGTCGTCATCTGGTTCGTCTGTCCGCATATAACAACAAAAAACTACCCAACCGAATGTTTTGGAATTTAATATATAGAATCGTTGTAGAATTTTGTCGAGTCATTTCAAATTTTATGAAAACCGAATTAAAACTTAAAAAGATATTTAATAATAATATATCTTTAATAATTTGATTTTTTTTTTTTTTAAATCGGTACTTCTTTGTTATAGCAGCTTCCGAGGATTAATCGTCAAGCGACCGAGATAATATCGCCAAGTTATCTGACATGTATGACGTTGTAGTCATGTATAACGTAATCTACAAAAACAACTTTTCAAAAGTAAAAAAAGGCCAAGCGTAAAAAAAAAAAAAAAGTTGTGGCTAAAAAATGGTGTGATATCAAATTTCCAAGCTATTATATTGCTTATTTAACTTTTTTCCATTAAATAAGTTATCATATATATAAGTCGAGTGCCTACGTATATGTTAATAGAAATCTTTTTCTCCTGTACTAAATACATCCTAATGAGTTTCTGAAAATTCAATTTTTTTCAAATTATGCATGATGGGCTTGGCGGCTATCTTTGCATATTATTCACAAAATTCTAACCACCCAAATCCGTAGTTAAAATCCGAAGTTAAAAATTGTTATTTAAGCAAATATTTAAGAGTTTCATTTATAGACTTCTATGCTCTGAAAATTGTGTCTTAAGATAATGATGACTTATCTTAAAGATTCATCTTATGATTTATTTTTTAGAGTAATTATTAATTTCAAACTAGTAAAAATCAATTTATCAAAATATCAGTCTTATCTAATTTATCTGTCCGTAGTTAGAATCTGAAGTTCGAAATTTTTATAAACATATTACATTGCAAACATATTACGCTTTTACTTTAGAAATTTGGGTGCTTAGAAATATGGAAAGATGGCCGCCAAGCCCATCATGCATAATTTGAAAAAAATTGAATTTTCAGAAACTCATTAGGATGTATTTAGTACAGGAGAAAAAGATTTCTATTAACATATATACGTAGGCACTCGACTTATATATATGATAACTTATTTAATGGAAAAAAGTTAAATAAGCAATATAATAGCTTGGAAATTTGATATCACACCATTTTTTAGCCACAACTTTTTTTTTTTTTACGCTTGGCCTTTTTTTACTTTTGAAAAGTTGTTTTTGTAGATATCATTTCTTTTTTTTAAAATATATTGAACATAATTTAAATAATCTAAACATGAGAAATAATTTAAAAATACATTTTACTTTCAGTCATTGTTTAAAGGGTTAACTAGAAATACCAGTAGATTTTTCAATTAAATTAATTACACTCTTAAAAACAACATACTAAATGTGGCTTGTTATAATATTTGTTATCCTCCGTTAAAAAATATCACTGACTAATCCATTAAATGAATAAAAATGGAATATGTACATAGCGTGTCAGCGCTGCATTTGAAATCAAACGTGATATCACGCTCTTTTATTATTAGCACTAGCTGGCTTCGCCCGCTAGCGGGCCCCTAATTTACACCGGGGCCTCAAACCTTTTAAAACCTCGAATAAGATAAACCACGAACCTCCGACCTGGTTCCACGCTGCCTTCGGCACCGGATAATCCCTTAATTTGCACGTCGAATTGTATAAACCTGTAAACAAACGAACTTCCGACACGGTCCCCGCTGCCTTCGGCACCGTATAGCAGTTGTTCTGCGCACGCTCAAGTTCTATCTTCCACCACCAGGTAGCGCAATCTGTTCTATACGAACCTCGGGCACTGAAATCGTTAAGGCTATAGATGTCGAGTCGAATGAACTATACCCCGTCGTGATCTATCCCATAGAACCAGAGATAAGAAAGTGCCCCCTGGTGGTGAAAAAACGAACTAAAATCGGAAAGCTCTATAGATGACGAGTCGAATGAGCCATACCCCGTCGTGATCCGACCCATAGAAACAGAGATAGGAAAGCGCCCACTGGTGGTGAAAGCTAATCTCGTTTGGGGGGCAAAGTGGGGGGATGAACACCGGAGATGCATAATAAGATTAGGCGGTCACAGACTTTTCCAGCGATGTATCACATGAGGGATATGTACAAAATTCAGAAAATACCCCCCCCCCCCCACCTGCATAATTTGATTAAGCGTTCACACCTTTCCAACGATATATCACATGAGAGGTGTCGGCAAAATTTAGAAAAGTGCCCCCTTTGGGGGGGGGTGAAAGCGGGAGGATGGACCCCGAAGATACATAATATGAATAAGCGGCCACAGGCCTTTCGAACAATATATCACATGAGTAGTGTCGGGGGGGCGCAAAATGTGGGGGTTTCACCTGTGGTGCATAACATGAATAAGTGGTCACAGCCCTTTGTAACGATATGTGACATGACAGATATCGTTAAAATTTAGAAAAGTGTCCCCCCCCCTTGTGTAGGCAAAACGCGCTCCACCCCTCCCTATAATTTTTGACGCAGCTTTATTTTTAAAATTTATGTTATGTGTTATAAAATATCGTAAAGTTTCAAACTGATAGCCTTATTATACTTCCTAATTTTGTTCACGCTCCTCCCCATCCTCTCTCCGAACTGTGACGCGCCATTCTTTTTTATAATTTTTTTATCATGTTGTAGTAACTCCTCTATACCGACCCGATAAAAGATGGTGAGTGGTAGCGAGATCGGATCGCTGGCACAGAGAATTTCTCGCATAAATTAGAAAATAGAATTTTATTGTATAACAATGTTAATTCTAATGAAAAATATATACAAGACGTCAATACAGCATTTAATTATTTTCCGTGAGTCAATCGCTAATAAATTAATGTTCTCTTGACTCTGAGTGCGGCTCGATCAATCAAAAGTCTCAGGAAATTACTGTCTGTCGTAACTCCTAAAGAAAGTTCATTCGGAACAGGGCTCGTCCGTTCCTTCTCTTCGGAAAAATATACTAAATCACGATGCTTCAGAGTTAAAGAACTCTCACTATCGCACTTGTCGTGCTTTTTCACTTCGCTGGGATTTTCACCTGATACCTGCCGTATCAATTAAATAGAGGTCAGACCTCACTATTTCCAGAGAGTCACCACTCTCGTTCAGATCTATTCAAAAACTGTCCTCTCTCACTTTTTCATTCTCGCAGGAGAACTTCTTCTAGGGGCGGGGATTTTGTCGAGGCGGACCCCTCGAAACTCTCCAGCCTCTCAGTAGCCTTGAGATCCCTCTGTTTCGTTTTCACTAAGTCCGTCATTGGACGTTCTAAGACAAAGGGCAAAGTTTCGGGCGCGAACCTAAAAATCGTGTGCAGAGATCGCTTCTCTCGCAGATGCACTGTTTCCCACGAACTCGGCAAGGATCAAAGCATAAGACCCCTCTTTGGGTAACGCCTTACCACTACATCACTGTCCGAACTTTCCGCTCACAGTACAATAGAATTCGGCGTCTGCTAGTCTTCAAGGCAAAAATAGCGAGGGAAGGTATGCAGTTAAGTGTACTCACAGGAAATGCTAGAATGACACATCGCGCACCTGGATGAGGAGGCCCAATTCTTTACAACACCCCCTCCTCAAACGATTCTTAAGGGTGAAACACTAAGAATCTCTAAGAGTCGGATAAAGAATTGCAAGCTCAAATTACATCAGAGTGGCAAGAAATAAAACATACATGAATAAGATAATACTACCTTCCTTTTTTTTTGCGCGCTCTGATAAGAAATCATGAATATATAATGAAATAAAACACAGTGAAATAAAAAATAAAAAATCTTAAAATAATTATATACAAAAGTTTATCAAGAAATCTCCTTAAACTCGACTCAGACAATCAACATGCGGAATGTCTTTGCCTGCGCGATGAGAAATGGCATAATTATAAGGTTGCAGAGCTAAGGACCACCTTAATAACCTGGGATTATTTCCAGAATTTCTTTTTAGAAATACCAAGGGATTGTGATCGATTTCGATAGAAAAGTTTTGTTCATCAATATAATGCCTTAACTTTTTTATCGCAAAAATAATTCCAGCACACTCTCTTTCAGTGGCGCAGAAACTTTTCTGACTATCAGCAAATTTGCGACTTAAATATATTATGGGGTGCTCTTCCGATCCCTCTCTTTGAGCCAATACCACGCCAATAACTAAGTCACTAGCATCCGTTTGTACTATGAATTCTTTCTGAAAATTAGGAGCGTATAGCACCGGTTCTTCAGTAAGTTTCATTTTCAAAGTCTCAAAGGCTTTTTCCATTTCGTCGCTCCATGCAATCTTTTCTTTTTTATTTTTCCCTTTAAGCGCCCTCGTTAATGGTTCTACAATCACTGCATAATCTTTTATGTACCGGGAATAATATCCAGCCATTCCCAAACATCTACGAATTTCAGTTTTCGATTTCGGAACCGGTAATTCCTTAATTGCCCTTACTTTCGCCTCAGCTGGCCTCCGTCTGCCCTCACCTACAATATGCCCAAGATATTTTACGGTATTCTGAGCGAACTTGCATTTCGCCAATTTGATTTTTAGTTTCGCGTCATTAACCCTTTTTAATACTATTTCTAGATGACGCATATTGTCCTCCCAACTATCTGAAAAAATCGCCATATCATCTAGATACGGTAAACAGAAATTCTTAAGTGCGTTTATTTCCCGCGTTAAGATATCTGCTAACTCCACCCGTTTTCTGTAAGGCTTTACTAAACTCACGTGAGAAGTCTGAGATTTCTGTCGCCTCCCAGGAACATTCACAATATCAATTGTTTCCGTAATTATTGACTCCTTTCTTCCCGGCCCTATCCGACTATCTGACATTTTAATTGGCTTTCTGGTAGTTAACACTAAAACCTCATCTTTCACATTAAGCTTCCGTTTTACCGCCTTTCTGTCAAACCAAAATTTCATCTTTTCTCGTTTTTCTGACACATTTTCAACGGCTAAAACTCGACCTCTTTTTAACCTGTTCGTGAGATTAAACACACATCCCTTCACGAATTTATTTTCCTCCGTTTCTCTTATCCATTCTCCAAATACTAACGCTTTCAAAAGCTTTCTAACTTTTCGATGCCAACATGCAATACTATCGCTTATCGAATCTCTCATCTTAACACAGAACCGTTTTAGAAATGCGGTCGCTAAATCATTCATCAAACTTCTCCCAAAGTCAAAGTATCCTGACACATTTCCTTTAACTTTCCCTTTCCCTAAGTGTAATGACACTTTTTCTAGGCACGCGCCAAAAATATCCACCTGACAATGCAATGGGACAAGCACCTGCTTCCCCCCACTCACGCGATTGTCTCTGGCTTTTGCCACTATCAAAGAATCTCCTGCATTACAATGCGATTCTTCACCTTCCGTTTTTTTACTAATCTCTTTGAGAGATTGATCTCTGTCTAATTCAATTTTACTATCCTTCCCTCCAATTTCTGCTAAATTCGAAGATCCCTCACATGTCGACAAAGGCGATAATCCCTTATCCACACTAACCAATTCAATAGGGCTTTCTAGATTTTCACCCTCTAGTTTTGAATTCAACGCTTCCGCTTCACTGCACTCGCGAAAAATTCCCCCTTCTTTTTCTTTTACTGAATTCAAAGTTTCCGCTTCAACATTTCCGCTAGAAATATCCTCTTCTTTTTCTTCCTCGGAAATCATAATTTGTTTATTTACCGGATTCGGAGCTGGGCCACCCTTTTCTCTCGTTTGAGCGCGTGTCAAAACTGCATTCATCAATTCGGGTTTTTTCTTCGTCTGTTCTAACAATTTCTGAGTGCGATTACCCAACAAATAGTAGTACATATCTGAATTTCTATTGTTAACTCCTGCCTTGGTTTCAATGACCCCCACGCCTTCAATTTCTAAAGTGACCTCTGCTATAGGTAAACAGTATAATTTACTGTCCAGCGGAGTTTTAATCCATACGTGATCTCCATTCAATTTATCTTGACTGACCAAGTCGTATGCGATGATATCAATTTCACTCCCAGTGTCAGTTAAAGCAGTTGTCTGAATTCCATTCACTAATACTTTACTCAAATAAGGGGAGAAGGTTTCTTCAAGTGTCGGTTTACTTATTAAGTGACCGACCCGCGCAACATCTCTCTTTTTAATTTCCGGACAATCTACTTTGTAGTGCCCGCTTCGAAAACACGCATGACACTTAACTTCTCGCCTTTTTTCGTAAACACTTTCCCTTGCTTTATGATCATCGCGATCCCTCCAGTTAAAGTTAGTCTCTGGATTTCTGTTACCGTTTCGCCCATTTTCAAAAGTCCTGGGTCTTTCAAAATTCTTCTCTAAAGGGAGTTTCGGATTCCACGTCTTTTTAGAGGGGCGCTTGATTGCCTCGTACGCATCTAAAAGCCTTACTAATTCTTCCGGGTCTTTAATCTCCGCCCAGTTATCTATAAAATGTTCGCGCATTTCTGGAGACGCTCTCCGTTTGATCTGGTCCGTGACAAGCAAATTTTTCAATCCTTCAAAATCCGAAACTTGTAAGCATGACAGCCAACCTTCTAAAAAACTATTAAGCTCGAATATCAGATCCTTCCAAACTGAATTAGGATTTCGTGGATGTTGACTAAATTTTTGTCGGTATGTCTCTGCATTCAAACGATAGCGTTCTAACAGTTTTTCTTTCACATATTGAAAATCATCAATTTTGTCTTAGGGTTCTCTCAAAATTAACTCGGCCATTCCCACAGGTAATAATGATAGTAAGTTCGTCACCAACTCATCCGAATTTAGATTACATTTTTTTGCCTGTCTCTCGAATAAATTCAAAAACAACGAAATATCCGAATTCTTTTCATCAAAGCGATGCATAATTGTTTTTAGGGGTAAATGATTCGTTCTAACTGAGATGCTACTAGATGCGGTACTCCGGTCATCTGACTCTTGCGTCGCTTTTAACCTAGCTAACTCATGTTCGCGTTCTTTTTCTTTTTCTGCTTTCTCCCACAATCTTTCTTTCTCTAACTGAAGTCTATCATTCTCTTCCTTCTCCGCCAATAAATTATTTTCCCTGTCTTTTTCTAACAGTTTAATTTGCGCTAAGGCTAGCTCTTTATCAAATCCCTCTGACGACTCTATTTTTTTTTATAATTTTCGGTACTGTATCATTCTCTTCTAAAATGACCTCAAATTCGCAAGCTAACGTTTGCAAATCAGCTTTCCTAAAATATTTAAGCTCCGACATTTTTAAAGTTTAAAATTAGAAATTATCTTTCCCACAATTATAAAACGATACAATAAGATTAAATGTAATTTCTACCAAGTGTACTAAAATAATACTGAAATATACACTCATAAAAAGTACGCATAACAATAATATATAAGAAATATGCAACATATAAAAATAAGCAACCCTATCCTATCGTCCACATTCACCTTGGTATTTGGTTATAACATACATATGGGATCAATTTTACACAAAACAACAATTTCAATTTCAAAAAGCACAGTAAAAATATTTTAAATTGCAAAAGTCTTATTCAATTCCTTTCTCTTTTAATCAATGGTGGTCTTAATCTCTGCATCCACTCTTAAAAGATTTAGAATAATTCACAAAAAACATATAAAATCAACTCTGTTATCTTAAAATATGAAATGCGTTCGATAATTTTTTTTTTTCAATGATCTCTCATTTATAGATTCAGCTAAAATTTTGTAACACTGCACAATTCTCAGTTTGCATTACATTAATTCAACAATAATTTAATTTTAACTACAAAATTTGTCTATTAAATAAGTTACAGTTATTACGGAAATATCTCATCATACCTTTTTTTTTTCTACCGAAAGAATTTCTCAAAAATTTACTCTCACAAAAATAAACATACAACTTTTTTTTTTTTTTTTGAAGCCTACAACACCTATACAAACACTAATAACAATTAAAGCCACTCTGAGTATAAAAAGAGCTTACCTCCATTACTAAGAGTCTTTCAGGGCGTCAGAAGCACAGACTTCAGAGATTCTCAGGAGCACAGACGGGGTTCTCTATCACACTTTTCGGATGGGGACTCTTCCGGATGGGGGAACACTCTCCAGAATTCTTGGTAGATTTCTCTTTCTGATGGGGGAACACTCTCCAGAATTCTTGGTAGATTTCTCTTTCTGATGCTGTGTTGATCCACAGGGGCGTCTAAGGAGACTCAGGTCACAAGTCACAAGGAGATTCTTTCTTGGAGCACTTTGATGATTTAAATTTCAGAGTCCACTCTTTGTCTTTAGAGAATGTCATTAATTTTTGCTAATTAATCCATCACCGCAGGCCACCAGTTGTAGTAACTCCTCTATACCGACCCGATAAAAGATGGTGAGTGGTAGCGAGATCGGATCGCTGGCACAGAGAATTTCTCGCATAAATTAGAAAATAGAATTTTATTGTATAACAATGTTAATTCTAATGAAAAATATATACAAGACGTCAATACAGCATTTAATTATTTTCCGTGAGTCAATCGCTAATAAATTAATGTTCTCTTGACTCTGAGTGCAGCTCGATCAATCAAAAGTCTCAGGAAATTACTGTCTGTCGTAACTCCTAAAGAAAGTTCATTCGGAACAGGGCTCGTCCGTTCCTTCTCTTCGGAAAAATATACTAAATCACGATGCTTCAGAGTTAAAGAACTCTCACTATCGCACTTGTCGTGCTTTTTCACTTCGCTGGGATTTTCACCTGATACCTGCCGTATCAATTAAATAGAGGTCAGACCTCACTATTTCCAGAGAGTCACCACTCTCGTTCAGATCTATTCAAAAACTGTCCTCTCTCACTTTTTCATTCTCGCAGGAGAACTTCTTCTAGGGGCGGGGATTTTGTCGAGGCGGACCCCTCGAAACTCTCCAGCCTCTCAGTAGCCTTGAGATCCCTCTGTTTCGTCTTCACTAAGTCCGTCATTGGACGTTCTAAGACAAAGGGCAAAGTTTCGGGCGCGAACCTAAAAATCGTGTGCAGAGATCGCTTCTCTCGCAGATGCACTGTTTCCCACGAACTCGGCAAGGATCAAAGCATAAGACCCCTCTTTGGGTAACGCCTTACCACTACATCACTGTCCGAACTTTCCGCTCACAGTACAATAGAATTCGGCGTCTGCTAGTCTTCAAGGCAAAAATAGCGAGGGAAGGTATGCAGTTAAGTGTACTCACAGGAAATGCTAGAATGACACATCGCGCACCTGGATGAGGAGGCCCAATTCTTTACAATGTGTTATAAACCATCTTAAAGTTTAAAACAGATCGCATTGGAATTTAATATATTTGCTGAAATTACCATTATATGTAGAATAATATAGAAATAAACCCTCCTTTAGATTGTAATTGAGATATATGAACAATTTTTAGAATTTATGAAAGCTTATTTTTATTTATTTATCTATTTATTTTTTTTGTTTATTTATTTATTTATTTATTTTGCATTGCCCTGTGCATGTTTGGAATTTCTTAGCAATTTCTTAGATTTACATTATTTTATTCAATTAAACATTGAACTGTTACAATAAATTTAAATGGAAACTTCACTTCTAAAACAAAAATAATTAACAACTGGATTTCATTAATTTATAGAAAAATGACGTGAAAGGTATTCCTGCGAACGAAATGCCTGTCCTTTACCGTTTTTTTTTTTTTTTTTTTTTTTTTTTTAAAGAAATAAATGAATCACCTTTAATTCATTTCAAAAATTTTGTTTACGTTTGGAAAGAAATTTTAAATGCCGATAACTCTTAATGTATACATTTTAGAAGGTACGTCTTCCCTCAAAAACTAATTTATTTTTAAAGATCTTTCAAAAACGTATATTATATATTTAAAATATTTTTTAAAGCATAAACACTAACGTCTGATTACTTTATTTTACAATATTTTAAGAACACGCATTTTATCAGACAATAAAATGCACTAAACAAACACGAGTGAAAAATTGACCTGGGTCAGGACTCGAACCTGGGACCTTACGCAACCATGCCGACGCTCTGCGACTGAGCCACCCAGATCGATACGCTTGACGGGAATTTCTCATACTTATTCATGTTGGAAACAGTCATCTGCCACAGTTTGCAGTCATATTTAATTGTTTGATAAAATGTGTGTTCTTATAATTATGAAGTTTTATTTAAAAAAAATATCTTCAGAAGAAAATGGCTGACTTGAAAATGAAATTTGATGTTGTTATAACTTGTAACTGATTTGTGCTATTATAATACAGACTAGCCGCCACTGGCGACCAGTTTGGTCTCCCTTAAATGTATGTTAAGCACTGTAACACGTTACTTTTATTCATAATTTATTTTTTTTCCGTAATCCTTCGCCAAACCGGAAGATTCTAATAGACAAATCAAAAACTTTTCGATCATGGTAGCATTTCGCATATTTTTTGTTGTTATGTATTTCATCTTTCTTGACAAAAACCGCTTAACCAACTTAAGCATTTATGCTTCATATCCGTTTGCTTATCAGTTGCAATATGCTTGCTAATGAGGAGATTCTTAAACATATTAAGTAGTTTTCCGTAATTGGATCCATTGCCAAATGGCGTATTTTAGTTAATACGATTTGGTGCAATGAAGTCTATTTTGTGAAAGTCTTTAATGATATCCACCATTTACACTGAACCATATTGTTGCCAATATTTTTTTGTTTGTTTGTTTGTTTCTCGCTAACTTTGGCTGTAGACTTGATTACGGGAGAATCAAGAAGAAAATCTATCATTATTCTCATTTAAAACGTCTTGAATAATGTGACATAATCGGAGTGCATATTATAACACGTAATTTTCGAGTATGGTTTGGTGAAACATTGAACTTTTGGAAGCCAGTTTTGATAATCACGTAAATATGTCACACCAACATTACCGCCTATAATTCTAATTACAGCAACCCGTTTTTTCTCTCTATATTGCAACTCTATAGTTAATATAGTGCCCCGGTGCGTCTACGACAGCTGTTCCATCAGAACATTTGATTTCAAAATAAAAGTATCGTTTCTAATGAGCACACGCGAAAAATAAAAGCTGGTATTGGCGATTTTAAAAATTCTATTGGCGAGATTTGCGCCCAAATAACACAAAAGTACTTAATGATGTTATGTATTTTGTAAATGTATATTAAATTACTGTTTTGAAAGCGATTGGTCATTAATAATGGTAAATATGATTGGTGATTAACAATCATTTTCGGTGGTCTCTCTTCCTTTCACGTGTAATAAATACCAAATTAACTGACAATTTGTTTCGAAATTTGATTCATTAAATATCATTACATGAGTTGTATTTGTTTACATTCAGCTTACATCAAGAAAAGATAAAGAATGAAGTTGAGTTGTATAGCACATAATTATGGTAAACTTTGATTGTGTCACTGGTACGAACTATTTTTTTGACACCAGGCAGCGCTCCAAAAAACTTTCATGGAAAACTAACTTTACGAACGACTATCTTCATGGTTTAATGGTTTAATATTTTAAACCTTCACGACGAATGAATCTTTTTTTTTTTTTGTTTACTTTCATGGATAGAGAATTTGAACTGCGAAGCTAATTTCAACTGAAGTTATTGGAGAATATATACATAATTGAACGTAAGTCATCTCTCAAATATTAATTTATTTTGGTACTTTTCGGTTAGCCGGGCGCCAGTGAAATTTATATATCTATGTATACATATATATACATATATCTATACATACACACATTTATATATGCATGTATATATATATACATATGTATACACATACATATATGTGTGTATGTATACATATACATGTATATATAGATATATACATATCAGTGGCGCCCGGCTAACCGAAAAGTACCTTTATTTTGAACGATCTTTCTAAAAATGTCACATTTATGAAGTTTTATTCGAAAAAATAATTTTTAATAAAAATGGCCGCCTGGCATATGAAAAAGTGAAACGGACATTCCGGAACAGTTGATGACAGTCACATGACTTACGGTTTTATTATAGAGATGGTACATGGTCGTTGGCATGTTTTATCTCTGTTTTGGCATAATTTTTTAATTGCCAAGTTAATTAACAGTTTTTTGCTATTTAAGGATAGAAAATAATATTTTTTTACACTGAATTTTATAAAGCACATAGATTACGTAATTACTTGTCCAAAAATGCAATCCTTTTTTTATTCTGCCGAATATTAAGGTCTGTAGGTTGTTTGAAAAAAAAAAGTTTGACGAAGAAAAAAGTGATCATTTTAAGTAACTCGACGTTTTTTTTTTAAAATCTATATCTCTGTTTATAAATCACTTATGAAGATGAGTTTGGTCTTAAATTGAAGAAATTCTTCATTAGATTCTTCTAGTTTTCGTTTTTTTTTTCTGCGACGCTTGGTTTATTTGTTATCTGATATTTTAATCTGGCATGTTTTGTCGATTTAACATTGCGAAGTTGATTTCTGTAAATAAGCAGTAGCGGTCTAGTTCAGTTCTTGGTGTTGTTTGTGTGGCGTTTTTTTTTAAAGCTTGGCTTGGCAGAGCGACCGCCCTGCTTGATAGGACATTTTACATGCTCTTCATTCTATTAAATCCTATCGTACGGCATTAATTCGTTGATATCCCATGATAGGTTATGATTCTAGGTTGCCATGGTGATAACGTCCTATTTACGATGGAGTCCTATTATTTCCGTATTACTGAACTTAAAAACATAATTTGTATACTAAAATTGTTTATTATAGCAATTCTATAAACTATCGACAGGTTTTTGGATAGATGTTTCCTGAGAAAGAGATATTACATAGAAAAAGATTCTAAACATAGATTTCAAGTTCTGAAATTTTCAAAGCTAGGCTTAAGTTTCCCATTGCAATTTTCAGTCAATGTCAACAAAAGATAAAATGTTGCCAACTTAAAATGCACTTATTTTATTACGGAAATGAATCCTATCATAATAGCAGACGATATAATTCATTTTACTGAAACTAGCTATAGTACGAGTGCACCTCATTTGTCACGTTTAACGTACAATTTCCAAATTGTTTGTTTTTGTTTTTGCCACAAAAATTCCGTCATTTTGACAAGTCATTATGCAAGCTGCACTCCAATGAGATAAATTGTTTTTTTTTTTTTTTTTTTTTTTTTTTAATGAATATTTGAAATGTGAACGGACTTATAAGACATCCTATAGATTGAAAAACTGACAGATGGAAATTTATTACTTACCCATCATATGTAGTATAGGGTAAGTCTTGTAATCGGTTTAAAAATCGAAAAAAAAAAAAAATGACGGATTTACACGTTTCAGACACTGGAGATTCCGAAAAACATATTTAAAAAAAAAAAAAAAAAAAAAAAAAATTGCCGTCCGTCTGTGTGTGTGTCTGTAAACGCTCTATCTCCCGAACAAATTAAGTAAGAGACTTGAAATTTGGTAGGTACTTAGTATGTAATAATGAGAAGAAGCCTATTGAATCTCTGTAACCTCGATTATCCGGAACTATTTTTTTCGGACTCTCAAAATATTCGTTCTGATAAAAAGGTATATAAAGATTTTCGAAATAGTTTATTTTAAGGAGTGAATATAAAGGACAATAAAGAAAAACATAACTTTTGCATAGAGAATGAAGTCGATCGAATAAATAGTTGCCGAGATATTTGTCATCCTATTTTCCACACCCTTCGATTTTTCATGACACTGTATTTCATTCAAATTTCAATTCAAAGATATATTTTAATTGGAAAAGAGACGCTTCATCCGATGCAGTAAACTCTTAGTTAATAGGATTATAATTTTTGGAGTTGTAAGGATGTTTCATTTACGCCATTCAGTAATAGAGCATTTAAAGTTTTATGACGTCATCAAGCCAGGATTTTATTCGAATTGCAATGCATTTTGTAAATAGTTTACGCATGTTTTATTTTCATATTTTATACTATGCATATCTATGATGAGTAAGTATTATGGTGGCCCCCAACGACTAGTTTATTCTTTTGCTATTTTGTTCACTTTTACTTTAAATTTCTGTTTGTTGCGTAGTTTAAGATGGAAATAAGAAGGATTTGTCACAACAACGGGCCAATAAAATATTTGTACTGGCTGGGTCAGGCTCGGACCGAACATTTAACTTTTATACCGGGCAATGTAAAAAAAAAATTATACAGGTCGGGCCGGGCCCGTGCTGACCAGTAGTGCAAATTCTTTTAAATTGCTTTTAGTATCATGTTATTCGTTACTCTGAATCGAGTTGCATTATCATGTTGATATTCTTGTATTCCATGCATTTCGAACATAATCTGAAAATAAAATCTATGCATATGCAAGTGTGCTTTTTGAATAGTTTTAGAATAATGTTGCTTTAGAAATTCAGTTGGACCGGGTTCGGACCAAACTTTTAGCTTTTAAAGGGCACCGGGCTTGGGTCGAGATTTTAGCTTTTATATCGGCCCGGGCCCAAAAAATTTTTGTTCGGATCCGGCCGCGCCCGGGACTGAAAATTTCGGCCCATCCAGACCTCTAGTTTATACCCTGAATCAAATCCTTTAAAACGTTTCCATAACATTTCATAACGATATATCTGTACAAATTTTTGCGTTAAATCAAAATGTCGAAAATGTGATTTTTTAAAAAAAGCTATAGATGCAATTAACATTCAATCCCATACTCTAATTATTAAACTATTGTCATTAATATTCTAATGCCAGTAATTCAATTTCTAAACAAGATATTCAAGTTTAATATTGGATCAAAAAATGGAAAATCAGTTTTTTGACCGATTTTTGCATTTTAAGGATAGTCAAATACCTTAATAAAATTTTTGAATAACAATAATTTACTGAAACCAATATAAGGACAACAGCACCAATCTAAAGATGAGGAATTGAAAATTATTAAAATTTTCTGTTACAAATCAGCATACCAGTTCAGTCAAAAATTCACGCTTGGACGGTGGTCTTTCAGAGACAAGGCAACTCGTGTTCGGAAATTGATCGAACAATGAGTCGGCCGGCCGATGAGAGAACAAATGAGCGGGAAATTAAAAGCGAGCGGCAGTGGGGGAACCCCTTTTGTAGTCCAAACGCAGACAATAGCAACCGTTGACGGAACGGTCATTCACGGTTGAAATGTCCACGACAGGTGAAACAAATCCATTTGCTTACTTTGACCGTTATTATATATGCATGGAGTTTTTATTGGATCGAATAGTCGAAAAAATAATCTGTCTGCACAAACGAGGTTTTTACAGGGTAACCCATAAAGCTGCGATAGACCAAATTCTGCGACATGAGCTATAAATTATTTATCTAGGCTTTCTTTCCAAAGACTCTGTGGTCAATTGTGACCTTTTTATTGGTCTTCAAAGGTTTAGAAGCAAAGCGCGCAAAATCAACAAAAGCAATTCAACCCAAAGGAGGTGCTAAACATGTCATGGACCCCCCTCCACTATCGTAGCATTCGCTGTTGTCGCGCGACAAATAATGACCACATCACACAAGACGTAAAAAGTCCCGAACTCCATCGCGTTGCTGTATTTCAATCTTAAGGCAGTTTAAAAAATAATAATAATAATAATTTTCCTCTCATAACAACGCGAAACTTTCTGACACATTTATGGACTCATTTTCAAACGCAAAAGCATGATACTTGCAGGCCTGACTATTGAAGCGATTTGATATCGAATGGTGTTTTCCATTTTTTGATTAAATGAAATACTTATCGAAGCGATTATTGCCATATGATGACAGTTTTTTCTCCTATAAGCTATAATGAAGGGCTAAATGAAAAGTAACTACCTTCGGTCACACGAAACATTTAGCTCTGGAGGAAAAAAAAAAAAAAAAAACAATATTTTCAAAAGTATCAGCTAATGTTACTGTTCATAGGCACAACAGAGCGGGGGTATATCTGTACCTGAAATAACTAGAGAAGGAATTAAGCATTGTACTTTTATTTATAAGGCAGGCATTGCAGCTGAAATCCTAAGAATTGAATTATATTTGAATACGTACACTTCCCCATTTTGACTCTTTTATTGTTTAATATCATTATCTTAGAAAACTGAAAACATTCTATATAGTAAACAGTTATAGTGAATGAAAAAGGTCAAGCTAAAATAAAATTTGTAATGAAATATAATGAACAAAATCTTTAAAAAGTACTAATGAAATTGAAATCGTGTAATAATCAATTCAATCATAAACAGCTTTTTATAATTGCAATCTCTTGGTACTTTTTTAAAAGACAAAAATTTACTTTATTCAACGATTTAAGGAAGGGTCGCAACGCTCCTCTGCTCCCCCCGCCCCTCCTGAATACGTTCACAGTATCTTTACCAAATCGATTTTTCATTTTTAACATATTCTCGTTCTTTACCATTTCTGAACATTGTAGAAAACTACGTCATTTAAAATTTCGCATTATTATCCGAGTTGTAACGCTTTTTAACAATACTCTATAACTGAAATCATTACTATTTCAAAAAATGTAAAATGTTTTTTTTTTTCTTTCGTTTTTGTTTTCTAATGGTAAATCCTGTATTTATTTGCGCACAAGCGCGAACTGTTACTCTGATGAGAGCTTTTAGGGAAGTTCACGAAATTGTAAAGTAGGGGTAACTGGGCTAATTTTTAGACACAAAACTTTGGAGTGATTGTTAGATGCTCTTGGTTTTTTTTTTTTTTTTTTTTTAACTGTTAACTTTATTTGTTTCTGGTGTTTTAAATGCAAGTATTTAAACTCCTTTTCTTATTGTATATAAAATTTCATAAGCTGTAATTCACATATTAGCAAGTTTCATACTCCGCTAGAAAAATACCTCTTAAAAATTACTCACCAACTTTTACTTTCAACATTTTCAAATTTATTTAAAGCAGATATTTATTTTACTTTAGTTTCGGATGCTTAAAGGTATTAAAGAAGGAACTGACTACCTTTAAATATTCCAACAGAAAATTCCAAGATTCATAAACTGAAAGGAGTATAGGTATCTCAAAAATGGCATTGTTGCATTATTTCATGCTGGGATAATTTTTAGAAATCCTTGGGATAATGTTTAGACACTTTGGGGTAATTATTATACCATGAAAAATTAGATTTAAAATGAATTTTAATATGTTCTAGGTAAAGGTGAATTTATTACAATATTAAAAAAAATATATTTCAAGAACCCATTTACCCATTGATTATCCACTCATTGACTGTATTATTTTCAATTTGAAAAGAAATCAATAAAATTAAAGTATATTCTATTTTACTAAAAATTTAATGACTTGATTTGGATTCAGCACATCATTACTTTAAATTTACACGGCGTAATAAAGTAATATTCAAGTAAACAAAAATATCAGGTTACAGTTAAAATCAGCAGTTTACATACAGATTATGGTTTTAACTGTAACTTCATGTCTTTGTTTACTTATTTTGAAAGTTGCTCTAAAAGTGAAACTACGTTGTTTAATTATCATTAACACCTTGAAAGGTGTTGGGATATTATATATCCTACTTAATTTCAATCTCCAAATACCAATATAGCACCAGAATTTTTTAATAAAATTTTGATTTTATAGTGTACATAAAGAAAAGCTTTTGCTTATTTTGAAATAAGTTTGTTCGTAAATCCTGGTGTTATTCAATCATTTCAACATTTTAAAAGCAGAAATGCTTTGCGCTTGAAAGGGTTAAAGTAAGGTATTAACTAAAACATTTTAGGGTCGCAACTTATTATTATTATTATTCTGATGAACATATATCTCATTTAAGTTTGCCGACAATGGAACTGACTCGTTCCAACAGTATTTCAGTTTTGAAATTACTTCCTCACATAACTGACATTTTGTTTTACTATGTTGCTGTCCACCAGTTAAAATGCTGCCTGATAAAAAAAAAAAAAAACTTGCAATTTGGGAACAAGAAAACGATGACAAAATGAACAATGATGAATAAGGCGGATATTTCAGCAATATTTTAGGACAAGTAATGGTTATCAGGGTTAACGAGGGAAAATATTTTGTCTGGAATTTCTTCTACAGGAATTTATCCTGGAAATTCCGAAGGAAATTTCACCAGCTGGAGCGGTACAATATTCTGCATGGTATACATGCAGCTAGTGAAGCTGCTGAATGTTCCTCATCTGAAGGTTGACCGAAACTTGACGAGGCACAGAATAATGATTTCTTTTAGACCACTAATCAGGCCTCTACCTGCATGGCTTTTGCTCAGCTAAACGAATTTATGCCTGGCAACGGGGTGAAGATTCGCCTGATCTCCGCATGGCGGGGATTTACTTGACCAGCCTCCAGGCCATCGTGGCTGCAATTCTTCTTGTTGCTTCGTTGGTTTTGCTAAGTTGACCGGTTGCTTATTGATGTTTAGCTGCTCGATTCCAGTGTTGAATTCAGAGGGTGACCCTGTGCCGGTGGGTCACCCCTACCCCCCGGAGCATTGAAATGTCCCCCCCCGGAAGATTTGAAATTTTATGCTTTTAATGGCTAAAAAGTGAAATTTCCCCCCCCCCCGGAAGATTTGAAATTTTATGCTTTTAATGGCTAAAAAGTGAAATTCCCCCCCCCCCCTCCCCCCCGGTGAAAAGTGTCTGAATTCAACACTGGTCGATTCTGACTGCACAGCACAGCGAAGTCATGCTGGGCGGAGGTGAGATACTGGAGTATTTACTGACCTTCCTTTGGTAACTACTATTGTTTGTCGCTTCCAGTTAGGTTTATCATTTGCACTTATCTTGTGTTCTTAAGTGCTTGACTCTAAAAGTCTTGGGGGTGGTTCTCTTTTGTCAGGATGAGTTGTCACTGATCTATGCTAATCACACTTTTACACTCACATGCTACTGTTCTACTGACAGCTAATCACATTTTTTTTTTTTTTTTTTTTTTTTTTTTGATTAGCTGTCTGCATTATGGGTAGATGTCATTTTCACTTCTTTGTTTCATCTTTGTCGCTATAAATAGTTGCTCGAATAGTTGACATTGTCTCTGATCATGGTTGTTCCTAACATTCAATGTGATGCTTGTTGTCATTATCGGTGCTTTGTCTTTATCATTGGAGGTTGTCGTATTCTTGCGATTTGTCTTTGTCATGTGTTGTCGTCGTTGGCATGACTTATTTTACACCTTTTTTTTCCCTTACTTGATGATTTTAATGAATTAGCAACTAGGCTATCAGTCCTTCATATAGTTGAATCGCTGTTATCACTTTGTTAGAATAGAATGATGCTTTTACATCTGACAGGCCAGCATCAATATCTTCATATTCTCTGCAAAAGGATACTTCTACTTCTAGAAAAAAAAAAAAAAAAAAAAAAAAAAAAAAACACGAAAACTTGATATTAATACTACAAGTCATAAAAGCGTTGAAGAAATTTCATTAATTAAGATAACCCTAAGGACATATGTATTATGCATGTAAAAAGAAGAAAAATAGACATGAATGCAGTTGTTATAACATCTGATGCCCATATTAAATAAATAAAAGTCCTTCCGGCCTGTACCGGTAGGAAAAGGTAGCTTTCATAGTCCAAGTTTTTAAAAATTCAACTCATTTTGCTCAATCACCCGCGAAGCTAAATTTCTTGGAACTCGATTATAGAAAATTCAATCCCGGTTTTCGTTAATGCTGAATTTGAATGCGAATTTCAGCATGAGAATTACAGCATAAAAAATATCAGATTGTTTCAAAATGTCAACCGCCCTAGAATTTCAAACTGACATATCTCTGCCATTTTTTAAGATAAAGCCAAAACAAAAAATGTTCCGAAATCCTTGTATCACAATCTAACACTTAACGGAAACAACTTTTTCAATTTATAATTTTTTATACATCTTTTTGAATTTGTAAAAAAATGAAAAAAAAACTTAACTGGCCGCCATTTTGAAACCAGATGGCGCATGAAGCTGGCTAACGAACTCGGTCGAGACCTTGGTATGTTCTGTACACATGATCAGTCACATTCATATCGTTCATAAATACGAGAGTTACAGAATAACAAATATCAGATTGTTTCAAAATCTCAGCCACTCTAGAATTTCAAACTGCCCTATTTCAGTCATTTTTTAAGATATAGCAAAAACAAAAAATGTTCCAAAATCCTTGTATCATATTGTAACACTTAACAGAAGCAAGTTTTTCAATTTATAATTTTGTTGTACATCTTTTTGAATTTTTAAAAATTTAAAAATTTTTAACTGGCCGCCATTTTGAAACAAGATGGCATATGAAGCTGGCCAACGAACTCGGTCGAGACCTTGGTATGTCCTACACACATATGCAGTCACATGCGAATCGGTTCATAAATAAGAGAGTTACAGCATGTCATATATATATACTATATATATAAATCAACATTTGAACAGCGGGTATGGTTTGGAGGTCTGGGGCTCATGATCGGTGAAAATATACCAAATTTTTTTGGAATTGCTTTCCTCCGAACGGCTGCAGTGGGTAGCTTTTTGTAATGAAAGCTACCTAAAAGAAAAAGAAAGGAAGAATGTGTCTAAACAAGAAAGAGAACTTCACTTTAATGAAAATGATACAAACTATATCAAGCTTCTTGAATCCCTAATTCACCTTATTTTGAAAAACATAAATAATTTCGTAAAACAAAATTCCAATTAAATTACTTAAGGTGTTTTATTATACACTGTACAAAACAACAACACATATAAACCAAGATTTTTGAACAGATTAGGTTATCTATCACCATGGAATTAGTATTAAATTATATGTCATGTTTATGATCTCCATGTGCTGTTATAAAAAAAATTTCCTTTTCCAAATGACTTACTCACGCAAAAAGAAATCAGTGTTGCCAGATGGGCAAAAGTGAATTTTTCCGAATAATTTTGAACATTTTACCAAAAGTTCCCCATTTCTCCCCCAAAAGACTCACTGCCGCAAAAAGAAATCAGTGTGGCCAGATGGGCAAAAGGAAATTTTTTCGATCAATTCAGAAAATTTTCCCAAGTTAGTGGATTTTTCCCAAAAACTTCCAATTTGGTTTCGACTCAAACAAAGTACATTTTAAATATTACATTTAACAATGCAAAAAATATTTAATTGTATCAATCTCGAAAATTTCCCCCCCAAATCAAGCTATTTTTTGAAAAAAAAATTCCCATATTAAAAATTAATTTGCATAAAGATTTAAATTCTTAGAATATGCATATTTTTGACTACAAAACCCCATTGTTCGCGTTTCGCATAGTGTAATAAAGAAGAACTAAATAATTACAAAAGTATAAAAAATAAAGCATCTTGTCAGAAATATTAATCAAAGTATAGTGTCAAAACTGAGACAAATGTTAACACAGCTGAAAATCTACAGCTGAAAATCTAATCAGACAAAGACCAATCAGTGACGAGAAGTAATGAAAAATTTCTCTGAGCAAAGATTAGAGTTTCCCAAAAGATTCCCAATTAAAACTCACAATTCTCCAACATGGAGAAAAATTCCCTAAGCTGGCAAACAATCAAAGAAGAGAAAAACTTTCTTCCGGCGATTCCACCGTGTCTTTTGTAACAGTTTCTTATCAGGGGGAAGTTGTGTGTGCCGAAATAGCTCAGTTGGGAGAGCGTTAGACTGAAGATCTAAAGGTCCCTGGTTCGATCCCGGGTTTCGGCAGCGCCCCTTTCCTCGGTAGTATAGTGGTCAGTATCCCCGCCTGTCACGCGGGAGACCGGGGTTCGATTCCCCGCCGGGGAGGGCTTTTTTTAAAATTGATTGAGTAAACAGTAATAGAAACAAATATTAAATTAAATTTAAATATTATTTTGAAGCATGATATTTTTTGCAATAAAATCTGCTAAAACGAAATCGTAAGAAAACTAAAATAATTCTGTTTTAGACAGGTTTCCATAATAGCAGGTATAATTGTATGGAATTCTTTCCGACGGGACATGAAAATTTCCCTTTGAGGCAGTTCTCAAATCCAACGGAGCTACTTTCTGAATTTATTTTTGTTCGGAAACGCATTAAACTGGCAAGTGAAACTATATAATCGATTGGTGTTTTCCATTTTTTTGGTAAAGACAGAAGATCTTTCAGAAAATACTGTCAAAGTTGGCGTTTTGAACCAAAATTTCCTGACGTGACAGCGCGGGAAGGGAGAAACGTCACGTGACAACAACCGCTTATAACTCGATAAGTAATTTATTTATTAAAAAAATCAAAAACACTATTCGATTCCAAATCGCTTCTATATAGTCAGGCCTGCCAATTTTATGCCTTTACGCTTAAAAAGGAGTCAGAAAATGCGTTCGAAAATTTTGTGTTTTTGTGCAAGGAATTTGAAAGCCGCCTTAACTCTAGAACTACCTCGTTTCTTGTATACCTGGAACTATCGGTGTGGGTCATAGCTGGCCCATGGTCTTTAGTGATGTTATTCTTTTTTTGTATGGGAGATACAGACACACAATAAGATTCTATGTTTAATACAATGATTTTTAATTAATAATTAATAACAATTTAGCTTCTAGAATATTACATAATATGAAATACATAACGATCAGATACCATCAAAGAAAATTTAAATTTCTAATTTCAGAATAGATACTTTGAGATTTTGACAGGTCGTATCATATATTCTAATACGAGCAAATCTTGTGTGTGTGTGTGCTGGGGGGGGGGGGGGGAGGGGGTTATATATGCAAATTTTATCTTAAAAACGGCCCTAACGATTTTGACGAAATTTTGTATCCTACCGTTTTGGGGCACCAGAAAACCATTGGGGTAGGCCACATGTTCGAGAAAATTCGATTAGTGGGTCATTTTGGGTAACCAAGGGCCAGGGTCAAGCTAATTGTATCTAAAAAACGGTTCAAACGATTTTGACTAAATTTTGTATCCTACCATTTTCGGGCACGAGAAGACTATTGGGCTGGGTCACATGTTCGAGAACTTTCGGTTAGTGAGTCATTTTTGGCCCAACGCGGGTCGAGTTAATTTTATCTAAAAAACGGCTCTAACGATTTTGATTAAATTTTGTATCCTATGAGTTTCGGACACGAGAAAATCATTGGTCTAGGTCACATGTCCGAGATAATTCGATTAGTGAGTTATTTTTGGGTCACTGGGTCAAGCTAATTTTATCTAAAAAACGGCTCAGATTATTTAGACTAAATTTTGCATCCTATGGTTTTCGAGCACGATAAGACTGTTGGGCTAGGTCACATGTTCGAGGAAATTCGATTAGTGGTTCATTTTGGTCATGGATCATTATGGGTCAAGCTATTTTTATCTTAAAAACAGCTCAGACGATTTGAACTAATTTTTGTATCCTACGGTTTTTGGGAACGAGAAAATCATTGGGCTAGGTCACATGCTCGAAAAAATACGATTAGTGGGTCATTTTTGGGTCACTGTGGTTCAAGCTAATTTTATCTAAAAAACGGCTCAGACTATTTTGACTAAATTTTATATTGAACGGGTTTCGGGCATGAGAAGACAATTGGGCTTGGTCAAATGTTCGAGAAAATTTGATTAGTGGTTCATTTTGGTCATGGGTCATGATATTTGAACTCAAAGCTAATTTTGGCCGAGCATAGCTCGGTCTTCCCTGCTCGTGAAATGTAAAATACGAAAATCTTTCAAATAATATACATTTAATTATCAATTTGAATTTCGTAATAATGTTCCTACAGATTAAAATGATGTTAAAACTGAATAACAATTAAATATATATAGCTCCATGATTTTTTACTTACATTTTGCGCACGGTAATTCTAGGTATATAGACCTGCAGATAAAAAAGTATTCGTTGAACTTCAACTAAACTCCAATTAAGGCATTATACTATATATTTAGGAAAAGGTCTAGCAATTTCAAATTTTTATTCTGAAAAAACAACACTGATACAAGCGAAAACTGACGTTTTGGGTCTAGAGTTCTGCACGGGTTGGGTTGTACCCGAACCCAAAAACTCCATTTGAAATCAACCTGCAACTTGACCCGAACACGACAAAAAAAATTTCCTCGACCTGCAACCCGACTCGAACCCGCAAAAATTATTTTCAGCGACCCGCAAACCGTCCCGAACCCGACATACTTCGACCCGAACCCGCAATGAAAAGACAATAAATCATGTTATAATGCTATTATGAAAGCTAATGTACATTTAT
The DNA here is from genome assembly GCA_963931845.1 of Maratus michaelseni. Classification (NCBI taxonomy): domain Eukaryota; kingdom Metazoa; phylum Arthropoda; class Arachnida; order Araneae; family Salticidae; genus Maratus; species Maratus michaelseni. Next base: position 276,575,626 of record OZ007597.1, read on the forward strand.
ATCTCTAATACCAATTTTATTATTTATATAGAAAAATTGACAAATCTATGTTCTTTAATATTAAAATATAGTAAAACCCCTCAATAGCGGGCACCTCGAGATCGCTGAATAGAGATGTTGAATTGAGTATGAACATACACATGCTACGTGTATGTTAAATTTGGAGGTGCCCACTATTCCAAGGTATAAACGTAGAAATGTACATATAGGTGTCATGAATTGAAAAAGTGTTCGCTAAATAGAGGTGTCTGTTTTTCGGGAGTGTCGATTATGGAGGTCCATTCAGGCGTGTCCATTATTGTATATACATTTTTAAACTGTAAAAATACTGTGGACATTCTTTTGAAAAGCGTATCAACCCGAACCCGACCAGCAAGAGTCAAAACCCAACCCGAAACCGACCCAAACCGGAACAATGAAAGTCAAACCGATCCGAACCCAAATCGGAACAATGAAAGTCAACCCGATCCGAAACGTAAAAATATAGCGCCAACCCGACCCGACGCAAACCGTGGGTCGGGTCGGGTGCGGGTAAAAGCAGGTAACCCGACCCGATGCAGGACTCTACTTGGTTCATAGATGACCCGTCTCGGTGTTAAGGCAGTATAACGTTAAGATAGGTATACTGACAAACTGTTTTCGCAGGTTTTACTGCACTCGTAAAATGCCCAATAAGAATTTTTAAAATCTCTTTTTCGTATATATGACACTATATAAATAACTTAATAATAATAATAATAATAAAAACAGACATCTGTATATACCGACAACGCAACATCAAAATGAACTTTAATAAACTTTCTAGAACCGGAGCAACAAAACAAGGTGTTAGCGACCGAAAGTGTGAAAGTAACACATTTGCATATAAAAAAACAACTCACAACAATCATAAATTTTATTTTACTCTCCTTTCAATCTGTTTTTTCCACCCAGGGGGAAACGACTCTAGAAAGGAAAAAATAAATAAAAAAGGAAACACACCAGAAAAAATATACAAATAAGTAAAATAAAGTAAATATGCAGCACCCCAGGAAAAACGTCCATAGGATCGTATGACGGGTCAGTCATCTGTAACATGAGTGATATGGGTAGAGCTAAATGGCCTTTTAAAAAAAGTAAAGGCCGCTTTTAAAATGGTATGCACGGATTCCATGCACCTCATTAGACACGTATTAGATAGTGCAGCGCTAACATGCAGACCTGCGGAGTTTACATCGGATTTTTTGTGACGGTCAGTTTGAGGTGGACGTTGGTCAGTCTGAATCCACTGGTGAGTACTTTTTAGATTAAACTATATTGTAATTTTGTAGAATACTAAAGACAATAAAATTAACTATTAATTACTCGTTTTAAGCAAGTAAGACTAATTAACCTACGCCTCATATAATACTGTAATAAAAAAAACAGTGTTTTGAATATTATAATATTATTGAATACTAAAGACAATAAAGTTAACAATTAATTATTTGTTTTAATCAAGTAAGACTAATTAACCTAGACCTCTTATAATACTATATTTTAAAAAAAAAACAGTGTTTTGAATATTATAATATTATCGAATACTATAAAGACAATAAAGTTAACAATTAATTACCTGTTTTAAGCAAGTAAGACCTGGATAATTACCTGAGTAATACAAAAGTACTGTAATTTAAAAAAAAAAAAAAAAGTGTTTTGAAATCCATTTTCAACTAATTTTTATTTTAACTGCCACTTATTTAATATCAAGACTTCATATGTGGTACAAATCATTTTGTGATATGTACAATCTAGACTATCATTTCAATTATATCAATTTAATGAAGGATTTTTTTAAAATAATTTGTGTACGTTACGTGTTAAAAAAAATACGGCAACAAATTCTAACACATTCATTGGTTAGATGCGAAAAACATATTGAAAGTTACGCAAAAAATATTTATTATGTAAATACTTTACTAAAAGGTTTTTTTTTTTTTTTTTTTTTTTTTTTTTTTTTTTTTACGAAAATAATTACTTTATACTGTTATGAACGGTGCGAATAACAGGGAAAATAACTTTAAATTATTTCTTAAAATTTTTAACTCGAAATTTTAATTTGTATCGTCAGTGACATAAAGTTTATCTAATATAAAGCAGTCTGAAAAACGAGCACCAAGTCCACTGACAATAATCTGGACCCTGTCCATACCCTGTATAAATAAATACCAGACATCCAGACATATTAGGCAATGGTGTAGTCCTGGGAAAAAAAGTGGGGGGACGCTCATAGTTCCGAACATAGGGTCTGTGTCACCGATAGAAAACTTGATACTGAATGTTACCTTCCATTTGAATTTCATAGAAAAGTAATTGAAAAATTAAACAGTTTAATTCTGTTAAAGTTTGTTTACTTGTAATGTTTTAAATAGCTTGTCCCTAATTGAAAAGTTCAGAACTTCGTGTCTGAAAACGTCGGTCCATGCAGATCTCTAGATTGAAGCTATATACAATTAAGTTATATCATTTTCAGTAGTGATAACAACGCAAAGAAACTCAAAAACATACATCAATTTTGTCACAATTCAAACAAAGTTACAGAAGTTAGAGGGAGAACAGACAAATCGACAAACATGGCAAACGATCCGAAGTGATAAACACATTTCAACTTTGCTGAAAAATATTAAAAATCAGTGCTTATTTCTTAAAATTGTTAATTGATTAGCGTGCAAAAAACTGATTATCCCTTTAAAAATTAATAAGTTTGGAAAGTCTGCGTTCTCCCGCGTCCCTACCGTACCCTTGAAAATAAAATGTGGGGGGGGACGCTTGTGATAAAATAAAAAAGGGAGGGGACGCCGTCCCCCCGCGTCCCCCTTCGACTACACTACTTATTAGGTAGTACCGCGCTAACATGGCAGACATTCAGAGCTTATATCGGATTTTTTCTGACGGTCAGTTTGAGGTGGATATTGGTCAATCCGCATCCACTGGTGAGTACTTTCAGATTAAACTGTATTATAATATCATAGAATACTAAAGGCAATAAAGTTACAATTAATTATATGTTTTAAGCAAAAAAGGTTAATTAAAATGCTCGCTCACCTGGACGTCATATAATAATTTAAAAATAAAACATAAACAGTGTTTTGGAATCCCTTTTCGACTAATTTTTATTTTAATTGGCACCTCTTTTTAGTATTAGGGGTTCATATCTCATATGTGGTATATATACATTATTTTGTCATATATACAATCTAGAAAAGTATTTCAATTATATCAATTTAATGAACGATTTTTTTTTTTTTTTTTTTTTTGTAATAATTCGTGCACGAAAGTTTTAAAATCTTCTAAAAATTTTATGTTAAAAGTTTCTACATTTATACGGCTTCTACATTTTAAAAAAATCTGTAATTTTGACAGGAAAATATTGCATTTTTTACAGAAAAAAAAACTGTAGTTTTTTCTTGTAAAAAAATGTGGAATTTGTAGTTTTTACTGAAAAAACTGTTTTAATGTAAATATTCAGATATTTTCTGTAAATTAAACGGGTTTCCACTGGCGACAAAATTGACAGTTATTTTCTGTCAATTTGACAGATTTTTTTTTACAGTGTAAAAAATTGATTTGTTAGATATTAAGGACAAAAAAGTTAGCAATTAATTACGTGTTTTATGCAAGTAAAACTAATTAACCGGCTCGCTCACCTAGACCTCATATAGTAATAAAACAGTGTTTTGAAATCCATTTTCGTCTAATTGTTATTTCGATTGGCAACTATTATATATCAAGGTTTCATATGGTGTATAAATTATTTTGTTATACATACAATCTAGAATAGCATTTCAGTAATATTAATTTGATGAATGATTTTTATTTTTATTTTGTTTATTTTTAATGATTCGTGCACGAAAACTTTAAATACGGATTCTAACTTTTCATGGATTCTAAACAATTGATTAGTTAGATACTAAAAACAATAAAGATTACAATTAATTACACGTTTCAAGCAAGTAAGACTAATCAACCGAATTGTTACCCTTACCTCAAATAATAATTAAAAAGAAAACAGTGTTTTGAAATCCATTTTCGACTAATTTTTATTTTGATTGGCACCTATTAAATATCAAGGTTTCATAAGTGGTATAAATTATTTTATTATATGTACAATCTAGAGTAGCATTTCAATTATATCAATTTAATGAACGATTTTTTTTAAAGTGATTCATGCACGAAAGTTTAAAAAACGACGTCTAAAAAATTTATTGGTTAGATACTAAAAACAATAAAGTTAACAATTAGTTACGAGCCCCACCAGTGGCTGAGAGGTTCTGCTCTCGAAGCTGGTAGACGGGAGGTGCTGGGTTCGATCCCAATCGTGCCCGTCGGCCTAATCGTTCGGAGTTTTCGTGGTTTTCTTCGAGCCGTGGATTTATCCATGCGTAAATACGAGTTAGGTTCCCTTAGAAAGACCCCCACGAAGGGCACTCCCCCGGGTAGTATGTGTAGATAATTGGCCGTCAATATTCAACTCAACTCAACTCAACAATTAGTTACATGTTTTCAGCAAGTAAGATTAATTAACCGGCTTGCTTGCCTTGATCTCATAATTTAGAGAGAGAAAAAAAAAGTGTTTTGAAATTTATTTTTGACTAATTTTTATTTCGATTGTCACCTATTATATATCAAGGTTTCATATGTGGTACGAATTCTTTTTTGATAAGTACAATCTAGAAGAGCATTTCAATTATATCAATTTAATGAAAGATTTATTATTATTATTATTTAATAATTCGTGCACGTATTTTTTTTTTTTTTTTTTTTTTTTTTAAGATAAATACGGTTTTTAAAAAATTGCTTGGTTAGATACGAAAAACGCATTGAAAGTTACTCAAAACATATTTATTCTGTAAGCCCTTTACTGGAAGACTTTTTATATTTTTACGAAAATAATTACTTTATACTCTTTTGAATGGCGAAAAAAAAAAAGGTTTTGTACTATATGTGATTTGATAATAATTTGAAATGATTTCGTCAAATTTTTTAACTCGAAATTCTAATTTGTATCGTCAGTGACATAAACTGCACTTTATATAATTTAAAGCAGTTTGACAAATATCGCACCAAGTCCACTCACATTAATCTGAACTCTGTATTAAAAAAAATACCAGATATATTAGGTAGTGCAACGCCGACTTGCAAAACTGCGGAACTTGTTTTAAATTTTCTTATTACGGTCAATGGGAGGTGGACGTTGGTCAGTCTGCATCCACTGGTGACTACTTTCAGGTTAAAATTTATTTCATATAACTAAAGATAAAATAGTTTTTAACAATTATTTATATATTTTAAGGCCGCTGATGAGTGAAATTTCAAATTCCCATCGATAATGTTAAACCTATGGGCATATGATGCATTCTTATTTTTAAAATTTCTCTTCAAGAAATTAATATTTTTAACTTTTTTTTTTTTGTGTGTGTGTGCACTTTTCTTAAAGGATATCTCTGTTTTCTCAGTCGTGAAAACATTTCTAAAATATGTACTTGATTTTATGTGAAGTGTTAAAATCTTACTCAGTTTCGCTAAGATTTTAACACATAAAATTATAAATTTAGTATGTATTTTAGAAATATTTCAACAACTAAAAAAATTAGAAGAAAAGTGCCTAGTTAAACTCATGGCATTGAACTGACAGGCTATTCACACTAATTGTATATTATACTCTTATTTCAAAGAATAATGCCCCTCGAAAAATAAAGACATCGACAATAAATTAAGGGGGGGGGGATTAGATCCCCGTTCCCTCTCTTTATACTTAAACAATGAATCCCCAAAACTAATCAGGGAAGCGACTTATCACAATGAACCTATATACAAAATGTTAAGCAAATCGGATAATTTTGCATGAAAACCCATTTATTTAAATTAAAAAGGGGGATTAGCCACCCGTACCCCCCTTTATGCTTAAAAAATGAACCCCCAAAACTAATCAGGGAAGCGCCTTATCACAATGAACCTGTGTACAAATTTGAAGCAAATCGGATAATTCTGCATGAAAAACCCATTCATGTAAATTAAGGGGGGGGGGTTAGCCCCCCCCTTTATGCTTAAAAAATGAACCCCCAAAACTAATCAGGGAAGCGCCTTGTCACAATGAACCTGTGTACCAAATTTAAAGCAAATCGGATAATTCTGCATGAAAAACACATTTATGTAAATTAAGGGAGGATTAGCCCCGTTTCCCTCCTTAATACCTAACCAATGAACCCCCAAGCTAATCAGGGAATCGCCTTATCACAATGAACCTATATACAAAATATGAAGCAAATCGGATATTTCTATCAAGAGTTACGGCGTTACGTACATACATACATACATACATACATACATACAGAACCTGCGGGCAGATTAGCTCTCAAGCATTGATAGCCTGTGAGCTAAAAAGAAAGACATTCTAGAAAAGTACACAGAAAACATAAGTTAAAAATTAATTTCCTGAGGAGATATTTTAAAAATTACGAATGTTTCACACTCCCATAGATTAACATTAGTGAGACATCATTAACCTCTTGAGTCCTGGGTACCCAAATGGGTACCTAGATTCTTTAGCTCATAAAAACTAAAATGATTAAAATTTTTACATTTTAACTTAACTTCTATAAAGTTGAATGCTTTTGCTTTAAAATGAAACCTATAAATGGCAGCACCGATGTCGATTTCCTTATAAAATAAATGTTATTTGAACCCGAGTTTGCGAGATGCTTTCGAAACAGTGCATCCAAGAAAGTAGGTAATTTTCACAATTCTTTAACTTAAAAACTTTATGATAAAAAAATATTAAGAATTTGCAGATTATTCACATATTTAAAGCTGTTATTCTTTTTATTGTGTAATTTTAGGTTATTGATAATTAAATTGATATTTTGGGGAGGCTAGTAATTTTATGTTCCTATTTGTGAACCTAAATTACAAGCCCCCTAAAACAATAGATTTCAAAAAAATATATTTTTTGTCATCTAATGATGTCATTTTTTTTGTTTAAAAGCAAAGAATGAGTATTTGTACTATTATTTTAACTTCGGGTCTTAAGAGGTTAACATTATCATTTCGCTCCTTAGCAGACGATATAATTCATTTCACTGAAATAATAACGATGATTTTTTTTTATTATTATTACATTGTGAAACTAGTTATAGCACGAAACGAACGCACCTCATTTGTCACGTTTAACGTACAGTTTCCAACTTGTTAATTTATGTTATTACTTGTTGAAAAAACTTTACTGGATCTATTGAATTTTTCAGTCTTAAGTCCATATGGATAAATAGTATTGTAATACGGTGATTTGCAACGGTGATTCAATAAAGAGACGTTCAGAGCTATTTTTATGAATTTTAACGATTTCTATTGTGGTATTTTTAAATTTATGTGCATCAAAATGTTGAATTTCAGCAGCAGATTGACTTTGTTTTGTAGTAGGTTTGCAGTTATTGAAATCTTTTCATTCGTGACAGTCTTAATTATTGACTGATAATTTTACAGTTTCATTTTCAAAAGCAAAACTAAAACTACGTATATTTTATTTTATTTTTAAAAAGATGTTTGGTTTGCGGTAAGCATTAAATAACCCCAAAAGTTTTATAGGTATACTTTATTTTTATGATTTTTCCTAGACTCATTTATATAATTTGTATTTGAACTGAACTAAACATTAAGCTCTGCGCAATAAAAATTATGTTTAAAAATTATGTTTATATGTAAAAATTATGCATTCTAAAAACGACATTTTCAAAACTGAGCAAAAAATACTCAAAGCTGAGTATGTCGTATAGTCAAAATGTCTCCGAATCAAAATGACTCAAGTTTGAAACATGTATACACTCATTTCTGAAAACATGCACGCACTCACGAATAAAACATCATGAGCTCCTATTTGAGTATGTCTAATGTTCAAAACTGAAAATGAACTGAGTTCTATGTGTTCCTTTTTGAGCATTTCCATGTTTCAAAAATGAGTTTGAACTGATTCTAATCCTTTTTGAGTATGTCCATGTTTCAAAAATGAGTTTGAACTAATTCTAATCATTTTTGAGTATGTCCATGTTTTAAAAATGAGTATAAACTGAATTCTATGTGCTCATTTTTGAGCATTTCCATGTTTAAAAAATGAGTGTGAACTAATCCTAAATCAGTTTTAAATATGCCCATGTTTCAAAAATGAGTATGAACTGACTTCCATGCAGGGCTGTAGCTATAGGGTGCCAGGGGGGGACTCAACCCCCCTAAAAAATTGTGAACCCCCCTGGGAAAGATACCTAATTAACTTAATTTCTATACTTAAAGCCCCACAATCTATTCACATTTCTTTGATGCGGTTTTGTATATACTTTACTTAAAAATATTACTTAAAAAAATTACTTAAAAATCACTTTTTACTTAAAAAGTGAAAAGCATAATCTCCTCTAGTCGAAGTCGGATAAGGACAAGATAAGAGGATATTCCCAGACATAACGAAGTTTCTCTCGATCTTGCATTGCACTGGTCCTCTTTTAACCCTTCACTTCGCAGTGATGCACATTTGAATCAGTTAAAATTCAACCTTTAACCCCTTAACAGTTTCGTTTTTATTTATTTATTTTTTAAAACAGTAAACTAAACGTACACTCCTTAGAATGTCCAAGGAGTCACTCAAGGTCACCAAATGAAACTGTTCAAAAATTGAACTTAATTTTGGGGCAATTTTTCAGTTTTGCACAAATACTAAATTGTAGTATTTGTATAAAAACTGCAAATAAGTGTTTTAAATTAGTTTAAATAAGTGTTTTAAAAATAATAATTTTAAAATGCAAAATACATATTTAATTTTGTTAATGTTTTTTATCATATAAAAATGAAATTTTAGAATCCTTAAAGGCAAGGAATATTCAGAAAAAAAATTAAAGGTTGCAACTCTTTATGAAACAGGTGAACTGTAAGCTTTTTATTTACTTTTTGACACCACCACTTATTATTACACCAGTATAATTATAGTCTAGTTATACAATGGAAATTTTTATTCTGCAGCCTTTTCTTTTCTTAGTATAAAATGAACTTATTATAAACTGTTTGATAAGAAAAATAGAGCCTACAATATGAATATGAGAGAGAGAGAGAGAAAATATGAGTCTCCCCTACATTTTCTTCAGCCCCCCCCCCTCCTCTATTATTCACTTCTAGCTACAGCCCTGCTTCTATGTGCTCATTTTTGAGTATTTCAATGTTTCAAAAATGAGTTTGAACTAATTCTAATCATTTTTGAATGTGAAATAACTTCATATTTGAAACAAAAAGTTTCATAACAAAATGAAAACATCGATTTACTCAGATTTAAAAGCGCGTCATTTTTTTCTCAGTATGTTACTTCCCTCACGCGAAAAGACCCGCTCGCTAATGTTAATTCTATGAAAGATTTTTATTTTTTTAAATATCTCGTTTGCATTTCAATATTTTTAAATTACGAGGGAAAGTCATTAAGTAAGTCACAAAATATAATTAAATAATAACTTACAATGATATTCACTTCAAAACTATTTTTATTTCTCAACATATTCTCCAATATTTATGCACTTATATCACCGTTTTATCAGTGCCCCAACACCAGCTGCATAAGATTCTTTGGGTTGCTGTCTCAACCACATTAGGACTTCAAGTTGAACCTTTTCATCATCTGTGAACATCATCTTGATTCCCAGATTTTTTTTAGTGGACTAAACAGATGAAAACCGCTTGGGGCTAAGTCGAAGCTGTATGGTGGATGTTGAAGAAATTGCCAACCAAACTTTTGAATCGTCTCCTGTGTTCAACTTGAAGTCTTAATGTGGCTGAGACAGCAACCCAAAGAATCTTATGCAGCTGGTGTTGGGGCACTGATCAAACGGTGATATAAGTGCATAAATATGGGTGGAGAATATGTTGAGAAAAAAAAAGGTTTTGAAGTGAATATCATTGTAAGTTATTATTTAATTATCTTTTGTGACTTACTTAATGACTTTTCCTCGTATTATTATTATTTTTTTTTTTCCATTGGATAGCTGAGGACGATCTTTACGAAGGCCGTTTTTTTGATTTTTCGACTTTGTTTGCAGATTTTTTTTTTATGAGGATACTATCACTTTCGAAACTGGTTCCGAAAGACGAACCGCGGAATTCGTGGAACAGGCGGCGCGCGACCGTTCAATGTCCCCTACTCCCTATCCCGACCTGACTCTTTAAAAACCGAATTCAATACCGGAAAAATTTAGACAGTAAATTCCACAAATTTAATGCATTTTGTGGAATTTACCGTCTAATTTTTTCCGGTGTTGAATTCTGCTTTTAGAAAGAGGCGGTCAAGTGTCGAGGTAAATGGGATAAGAATGTTGAATGGTCGCGCAGAACCTCAAAGTAAAGATTACTATTAGAGTGCGGACTCTTTTGTTATCTCTTTTGAAAAGTTGAATCCAACATCATCCCGGATTTGGCGCTTTAAAGGCTGTCTGTTTTGGCATCATTCGCTTCCTTGGCAACTTCGATTTCATTCTCGCAAAAAAAAGTAAACGTAAATAAACAATGAAACTGAAACTAAAAAGTGTCGCTCGTGTTGTTATCATATTCTAGGATTTTATGTCAGAGTTAGGATAGAAATGCGATGTCTATGGATTTTATCTGTGTAAAATCTACACAAGGCCGAAAGATATAATTGCAGAGTAACAAATTCAACTGTTATAAAAAAAATTAATTTATATTAAATTTGCATATAATAAAATATTATTTGATTTGATTTCATGACTTGTAATTTCAAATGCTATTCTTATAATGGGCAAGACTAATTTGTTTTCTTTAAATAGGGCCTTGGTAAAAGAAACTATTATTAGAAGGTCTATGCGCCAGAACGCTGTGCTCCGCGAATTCTGTGACGGTCTCCCAACGTCGGTTTCCTTTAAGCCAAATCCAAAGGAACTACTTTCGAACACATTTCTGAATTCATTATTGTTCGGAAAAGCATGAAATTGACCGTTATTTTTATTCAGAAACTATGTAATTGAATGGCGTTTTCCGTTTTTTGGTAAAGACAAAAGATCTTTCAGAAAATACTGTCAAAGTGGACGTTTTGAAATGAATTCCCGACGCGGCAGCGCGATAAAGGGGAAAAACTTCTCGTCACATGAGAATAATAGCTTATAATTCGATAAATAATATTTATCAAACAGTGTTAAACGCTAATGGATTCCAAATCACTTCAATAGTCAGTCCTGCCAATTTTAAGAATTAACGCTTAAAAATGAGTCAGAAAATGTTTCAGAAAGTTTCGAGTCGTTGAGCAGCGAATTTAAGAACCACCTTAAGGGCGTATTTCGATTACGTATCTGTTAAATTCGTGTATTATTTATTTATTTATTTGTGAAGTTTTAATTTTGTTTAGCAAAAGTTGTTATTACACGGAAACAAACAAATGTTGAATTATTTACAATGCTTATGCGCAAACAATTTAATCTTTCATAATTGGGTTGCAGATTTTATTAAAATCATGCTTGAAAAATTAATTTAAAAACATAAAAAATCGATAAATTGATTCAATTTTCAAAAAATTGCTTTTGAAAGCTTTTTTTCCCCTTATCGACAGTATAAAAATTTAAATTGTGCGATGTTTGGAAATTTCAAAAATTGGAGTAATTTATTGGTTAAGTCGTTTCCATACCGGCAATATGACTTCACCGTTACTCGAGGACATGTTTTTGTTTTATAATATCGACTATAGTTGACCCGCCCGACGTTGCCCGGGCCGGTGATAAAACCTTAAATGAACCCCAAATAAAAAATACTGATAATTAGTGATAAAAGTGCTCGTAAGAAAACATTAAAAAAAAAAGCTTGTGTTGTCTAAATCCTTTGAAATTCTTAATGGTTATAAATATAAAGGTGTATAAATATACGGCTGTATGTTTCCGTGTAAGAATTACGTCAGAAATATTGTTATCTGTTTGTAAAATAAATATGTTTTTTTTTTCGGGAAGACGACCCTTTTTCAAATTATATAGAAGGGGAGAACTCCCCCATCCCATTTCCCTTTCCACTCCTGTCTTAAAAAAAAGTGAAAGCGCCTCCCTCCTTTTTCAATCCCTCCCTTTTGTTCACCCATCTCTCAACCAAAGCAGGTGAAAGAATGGATGCTCGCTCCGAGAAGGGGAAATAAAAATAGAAAACAGAAGAATTTAGAAGGAGTATTTCCTAGCGGTAGGGTTGCGATCAGTGCAGGCCAATAGGCGAGCTATTCTTTCCCCACAGCGTTCTTGATTCTTTTAATTCTGGTTCCTTCTTTATTCACCGTTCAAAAAAAAGTTCAGGCATGCGCAGTAAGGTCGAATTTGCATTGAAAATTTAAGACTTTTGTTTCTTGCTTTAATATATAATATTTTAACGGGACGGGGTGGGACAAGTTATTTTTTTTTCTTTTCCCTGCAGAAATCTACATATTTCAACCAGTCTTGAAATTCTTCAAAACTTTTAGTTTATTACATGGAAAGCTGTCTTGAGGACTTTTAAATTGTCGAAATGTGAAAAAAAAAAAAAAAAAAAAAAAAAAAAACATTTTTGTCATTTTATATTCTAAAAAGGATAAATTACAAAAACACAATTTTTGAAGGAGGTAATTAGATACATCTTTCTTCTTTCATTTCAAATTTTTTCAGATCATAATGTGGAAAATTAGTTATTACCGGGGCCGAACTAATGCAGGGGCATGCGGGGCAGCTGCCCCCCGATTTGAGGGCAAACTAAGGATTGACACAGGATTTTCATTAAGCGGGCGCCAAATGGTAAAAATTGTCCATAAGTGACCAATTTTTTTTTTTTTTTTTTTTTTTTCAAATTTATGGCATAGCCCTTTTTAAAATCAACAGTTTTTTTTTTTTTTACACAAGTTGTCAATAGAATGCCTGGAATCATTTCCATATTATGGAATCAGCCAAGTGTATGTTGATACAAAACAAGAATTGAATTTTATACTGTGCCAGGAAATATTAGGACATTATGGAAATTAGCTAAGAATGCCTAAAAGACCTGTATTTATACAAGATCCACTCACACTTGCGCTAACAACAAGAACTTCAAAAGTGTATTCCATCACCTCTTAAAGTTGTAGCTATCGTTCTTGTGTTACCCTGTATACAGACATGAATAGTATTTGGCACGAAATTTATGTATACAATCAATAGACATGTTTAGTACTAGTCACTTCAGCATATTTCACGAAAAATTTCAAAATGTATATAGAAGGGGGCCCTCCAGAAACTGCTCGCTTCTGACCCTAGGTGGTCTGAGTCGGTCCCTGGTTGTTACAGGTTTTTTTTAAACTTGTAGAACAAAAAATTGAAATCACAGGTTGCGCGTATGATTACAAAATAATTTGGTGTCTAATTATACACTGATGTCCAGAAATTAAGGGGCAGTGGCCGATTTCAGACGTTTCGTCGGATAGCTACTGAAATTCGTGAGGAAATGCCCGAAATACCTTTGAACTTTGAGTATGTAAAGAACATGTTTGATTTCCTGTTTTGCAGTGAAAATTTTGTCGCGAGGGCAATTAATAATTTTAATAATAAAATAATATTTTCGATCACCCAAGTAACAGAAAATGCTAAAAATGGTCTGTCACTGTAGCAAATGACTATGCAGGTCCGGTTCAACATTTGTGTGCATTTGTGTAAGCATAGCAGGTATATTCATGAAAACGTTAACGTTTCTGTAAAAAATTCAAAATGTTTTTTTTTTTTTTTTTTTTTTTTTAAAGAGTTTTGAACCGAATTTAACACCGCTTTCCAAAAACTTGACAAAAAAATGAAGAAATAGTATACTGCAATTAAAATATTAATATGTTGAATATTTTAAGAGATATGGGTATTTGTATGAAATAAATTTTAACTGTGCATGCGCGAACAACAGCAAAGATTTTTGTCATGATTTCATAGGATTTCATACCAGGATGGTGCAAAATTTTAATTAGATTAACTATTGAAAACTAACGGTTAAAAGTTTAATCATGACTAAAGATTGACGATTGAACTTTTATCGTCAATCTTTAGTCAGGATTAAACTTTTAATCGTTAGTTTTCAATAGTTAATCTAATTAAAATTTTGCACCAACCTGGTCAATACCATGAATATAGATCTAAAGATGGTCAATACTATAGGGCAACTCATATAAAAAAAAACCTGTCGAATATCGTGAAAATTCAAAAAGTTACTGGCAATACAGTGAGTTAATTGATAAATTGAGGAGATGATATCTCGTTAAAAAATATAAAAAATAAAGCATCTTGTCAGAAATATTAATCAAAGAATAGTGCCAAAACTATCTAATCTGACAAAGACCAATCAGTGAAGGGGAAGTAATGAAAAATTTCTCCGAGCCTTTCCTCCAAAAGATTGGAATTCCCCGAAAGATTCCCAATTAAAACTCTGAATTCTCCAAAATGAGGGGAAATTCTCCAAACTGGCAAACAATGAAAGAAAAAGCTTTCTCCGGACGAGCGAAAGTCCATGGTATTGAAACTGTTTCTTATCAGGGGAAAATTGTGTGTGCCGAAATAGCTCAGTTGGGAGAGCGTTAGACTGAAGATCTAAAGGTCCCTGGTTCGATCCCGGGTTTCGGCAGCGCCCGTTTCCTCGGTAGTATAGTGGTCAGTATCCCCGCCTGTCACGCGGGAGACCGGGGTTCGATTCCCCGCCGGGGAGGGCTTTTTTTTTTTTTAGTTGAGTAAACAGTAATAGAAATGAATATTAAATTAAACTTAAATATTATTTTCAAGAATGTTATTAATATAATGATCGTATGTATTTCTTTTATTTAAAACCATTATTACTATCTATGTAATAAAATATGATTGTACAAATGCATTTCACATCTATTCCATCGTGAATATGACAAATTATAAGCTGAAACAAGCAACAATTATTAATTACGAGCTGAAACGAACATCTTTGGATCCTAATAACTAACTAAATTAATTAAATAAATAAAATGAAAATGAAAATAGGGATCCGAGGATATTATATTAGCTGTCGAAATGCTAAAATTAAAATTAATTTTAATGATATCTCTGTAGTAATTGCAATTGATGGCAGTTAGGATATACCATTTTTGTAAAAACAAAAAAGGAGGGGGGGGGGAGGAGAAATGATCCTTGAATATATTAATTTCGGACAAAAAAGGGAAAATGTCAGTTCTTTTAAACGGTAAAATACCCTTCAATAACTGAAAAATTCAAACAGAGTCGCTAGTAGAATAAGGCAAATAGGGATCCTGTCTCGGGTCAAAATTAGGAATGTGCTCCCGAATTTGGCAGTATTTCCGTCAAAAATATTCGGGAAAATTAAAAAAATAATAATTAAGGCAGAAAAACTAATGAAGACCAAAATTGCAAAATAAAAATCCCTGATGGCTCGGCCTACAGGCACAGGTAGATTTCGAAGACGTAGACCGTGGGGCTCCTGTTTATTTGGATTTGCGGAAGAAATGACCTTTTTGCCTTGATGCGACAGTTAGGACCGCCCACTTCGAAATCTACCTGTGTCTGTAAGCGGAGCCGGCAGAGATTTTTCTGGGTTTTTTTTTCTGTGTAAGGGTTGGTCCTATAAAAAACTTATCAGTATAAAAGTTGCAGATAATATTAAGAGGATTTATAATAAATTTGAGTTGATTTGATATCTTGTGAATGTACAAAGTTATGAATTTTTTTCTTCTTAAACCCCTATCCCCTCCCCCCCTCGAGGCCATTTTTAATGATATCAAAAGTCTGTCATACATAAATTTTCGGCCCTTTTCCTAGAAGTAATAATAACTTTAAACGGATTCGATACATATCATAATTAAGAAGTTATGGGTTTTTTTTCTGTTTACAGAAAAAGCCCCCCTCCCCCCGGTTCGATTTTGCCCATTAACGAACTTGACCGATATTTTATGCCCCTTATTTTATGTATCAGTTTGAAAGAGATTTGTGCAGAATTATGGATGTTATCGTATCCATAAAAAAGTGATATAGATAGATAGCTAGATAAAGAACTGGGGGGGGGGGGGGATTCTGGGAGTCATGATCGGCATAGATCTGCACAAATTTTCCAGAAATTCCTAGATAGGGGAGAATGTAATAGGTAATATTTCTTACGAAATCTACTTAAAAACGCAAAACTTTTGATATTTTTGCATCAATAAAGTCAAGTAACGTTAAGCTATAACTATTATTGGGCATTACTGCGAATTAAAAATTTAATTAATTCAATTTCAGGTTTCAAACTATATGTCTTTGTAATTTTGCGTAAAATTGTAACGAAATAATTAAACAACTTGTTCTTCATTTCTAGTTATACCTTTCTAGTTAAATCTCTAAACATATTATTAGCGATTGTTTAGCGTGTGAAATGTGATGTTTTGTGTACCTCCCATTTTGCGTCATGTGATGTTTTGATTAAATTATAATATTAAAATTGTTATATTAGCTCAAACTCACCATTTTTATTTCCATAGTTGGGATTTAGTTTAGATTAAAAAATGCCATTTCCGGTTGGGAAATTTGTACTTTGAACCATACATAAAATTTCAAATCTTTCGGGGGTGGGGGGCATTTTTATACTTCAGGTGATACCCCTCTCTCCTTCCCGGCCCAGTCCCTGATTCTATCCTATTCCATCACTGATTCTATTAATTCGAATAAAGAAATCTGTAATTTAAGGCTGTTCTCAAATCAAAAAGGAGCTACTTTCTGAATGCATTTTTCTTCGAAAACGCACGAAATTGGCAAGCGTTCTTATTCAGAAACTACGCAATCGAATGGTGTTTTTCCTTATTTGGTAAAATCAGAAGATCATTCAGAAAATACTGTCCAAGTTGGAGTTTTGAGCCGAATTTCGAGAAGCGACAGCATGGGATAGGAGAAAAAACAATCGTCACGGGATATCAATAGCTTATAATTCAATAAGTTATTCATTTATCAAAAAATGGAAATCACCACTTTATTTCAAACCGCTTCAATAGTCAGGACTGCAAGTGTTATACTTTTGCGTTTAAATATGAACTCGTAACTGCGTCAGAAAGTTTCATGTTGTTGAACGCGGAAAAATATTTTTATGCCCTGTTAAATTCAGGAGGTGGCCCGGGGGGGGGGGGGATATTCCCCCGGAGCATTGAAATGGTCCGCTGCCCCGGAAGATTTGACATTTTATGCTTTTAATGGTGAAAAAGTGCATCCACCTCCCCCCCCCCCCCCCCCCGGAACAAAAATGTCCCCCCTAGTGCCACAGAAATCCCTCCCGGAGAAAAGTACCTGAATTCAACACTGTTTTTGTGAGAACCCCCTTAGCAGACTATTGCATACATAATCATAAAATTTCAAATCCTCCGAGGGGGATATTTCTATGCTCCAGGGGAATTCCCCCCCCCCCCTCTTCCCGGGCCAGCCCCTGAATTCATCACTAATTCTACTGATCCGAATAATGAAATCTGTAATTTAAAGTACCTGAATTCAACACTGTTTTTGTGAGAACCGCCTTAGCAGACTATTGCATACATAATCATAAAATTTCAAATCCTCCGAAGGGGATATTTCTATGCTCCAGGGGAACACCCCTGAATTCATCACTAATTCTACTGATCCGAATAATGAAATCTGTAATTTAAAGTACCTGAATTCAACACTGTTTTTGTGAGAACCGCCTTAGCAGACTATTGCATACATAATCATAAAATTTCAAATCCTCCGAGGGGGATATTTCTATGCTCCAGGGGAACACCCCTGAATTCATCACTAATTCTACTGATCCGAAAATGAAATCCGTAATTTAAATATTTTTATCTCAGACTTGTCCGAAAAACTCCGTATTTTGTGACTACGTAACAATCCATTATAAAATCGATGTCACCGATGATTCACCTTTTTTCCGTCACAAAAGTATGTAGATTAAAAAATACCATGTCAACAGTTCTAGACACCACACATTCCGTTGCAGTCTGATTTAACATGAGGGGGGGTGGGGGTAGAAAGAAAGAGATAAAGACACATCCGGGAAAGCGAACACGCCCCTGGCAAACACGCGGTAATAGTATGTCCGTTGACCTGTAAACACGGTACGTTTTGAATCAAATGAACGTGAATGTATTAAAAGAGACCTGAAATTTAATTTAAAAACATGTGGAGTTGATAAAATATTTTTTGAATTTTAATGAGACTAGTGGAGTTGCCCGCTACGCTGGTCAGTTTATTCCAAAAGGTCATCGAATTAGACTAACTTAGGATTGGGCGCCAAACTGTCTTCGAATCAGGTAAACTCGGATTTAAATAAATAAAAAAAATATATATTCATTTAGAATCCTGCAAAAACTGCATCAACGTATTTTTAAAAACTGTGATTGTTGATTTATTTTTTTGTCCGAAGCGTTTCTCTTCAACGAAAATTGACCCAGGCTCCAGACAACAAAATGGCTGCTTGTAAAATTCATCTGAAGGAAAAGCTGTCATTTTAAAGAGAGAGAAAGTTTTTCTTCCCATTGGAAGTGGGGAGAATGACGAATGGGTTTCTCATTGTGTGTGGGTTGGTTCCGCTCCCTGTTCTCTTTTGTTTAATTAGCCCACTCTCAAACTATACAAGGGGAGAATCCCCTTCCATTCCTGCTTTGAAAAAAAGTTGGAGCATTCGCATTGAGGATAATTTCATGTGAAATCTGAAAAAATGCACTTTTAGCTTTAAATATATAGATGGTAACTGGTAAGATAGAGTACAACCACTATTATCGCAGTCAGTCACAGTTATGCGAATTCCAATTGTCCGAGCCATTTTATCAGATAAAGCGACTAAACGTCCCTATTTTTCTGGTCTTGTCTTTAAAAAAAATGTAACAATGTGTCCCTTGGAAGGGCATGATTACCAAAAAAGCATGAGAAGGATAAGCATATTCTCTAAAAAGGAGCCCAAAACAAGCGCGAATCCAACGAGAAGTCATGAAGAACATGCCCCCCCCCCCCCCCACCCCTAAACGAAGACCATTATTTGTATAGAACAATACATTTTTAGGTGCGTTCGTAATTATATAAATACGTAGCACCTATAGTCGTCGTCTGCATTTAACAGCTCAAAAATTACCCAACCGAATGGTTTGAAATCAGAATTTTATCGAGTCATTTCAAATTTTATGAAAATCGAATCAAAACTTAAAAAGATATCAATGAAAGTTTTCTTCATTCTATCAAATCCCATCATACGTAATTAATTCATTGATATCCCATGATATGTAATGATTCGAGGTTGCCATGATGATGACGTCCTATTTAAGATGGGGTCATATTATTTCCAAATTTAAAAACCGAATTTGTAAATTAAAACTGATTAATTATTGCAATCCTATAATCTACCGACAGTTTTTTGGATAGATGTTTCCGAAGAAATAGATATTAAATGGAAAAAGAGTCTCTATATGGATTTCAAGTTCTGAATTTTTCAAAGCTAGACTTAAGTTTCTCATTCCAATTTTCAGTAAATGTCAAGAAAAGGTAAAATGTTGCCAACTTAAAATTTACTTAGTTTATTACGGAAATGAATCATATCATAATAACAGACGATATAATGCATTTTTTTAGTAAATCTTTTTTTTTTTTTTTTTTTTTTTTACATTGTCTTGTATTGTATATTTGCGCATAGTATAATTTTAATGTAACAGAATTGTAACGAATTGTTTGTAACAGTGCATTGAAACTTAATTTCATAAAATAAAATTACTATCTATAACATGAAAATCTGTATTGCGAAATGATTTGTTTCAAAATAGTAAATATTGATAAATGATTTTGTTATAGCTATTTTAAGCATGGAAAACAAGTATGGAAGTTTTATAAGGACAATATAAAAATAAAATAAACAATTTAATGAAATCTACATTCTAATAAGCCACTCTAAGAAACAATATCTGTAGTATTTATGGATTTCCGTATGTGTAGAAAAATAATAAATATTATTTTCAAAAAAAAAAAAAAAAAAAGAAAAGAAAAGAAAAGAAAGAAAAGAAAAGAAAGAAAAAGAAAAATCTCGTTAGAAAGAAAAAGTTGCCATCTCTAAATGGGTATTTTTTATTTTAACGTATTTCGTTCAGGAAAACAGATGTGAATTTTAAAAAAATGGTAAGAAACGAAACACGCAAAAAAGGTATACTTTTTTTTTTCTTTTTGGAAGGGTTAGTATTAATATTTTTTAAAACAAATAACACTGTTAGGATCGGAAAAGAACTCCAAATAAGTGGGTACGTTTTATTGTTTCGTATTTTGCTTAGAAAAGCGGATCCGGACTTGTAAAGATTCGGAAGGAGAAGAAACACGAAATAGATATCAGGAAAATAATGTTTTTCAAAAGACAAATATTAATTATTTGTTTAAAACGGATAACACCGTTAGAACCGGAAAAGTACGATGGTTAAGTGGGTAATTTTTTCCGTATTTCTATTTGTTAATCCGATTCAAACTTGCAAAAACGCGAAAAAAATTTAAACTTTTCCCTCCTTTCAGTTCTTTACTGCCTGCGAAACACCGAAAACTTCGCAAATCAATACGATCGGCGACAGCGCACCATTTTGCGATGTTCATTATAGTTTTTAATTAATATATTGATTAATTAACAAAAAATGAATAGAAAAACCTGAGCCTCTGGGGCATCCGGACATGCTTTGAAGCGTCTCCTTCCAAATTTTCAGCGTTCTCCGTGAGGTAGATTTCTTTAGCCATCGCGAATACACATCTTTATTTTATTAGTACAGATTACATCGAATTAAAAATTAGATTTTAGATTTCGACCTTATTTAAGTGTTGATAAAAGAAGATAATCTAAGTATCCTTTTAGTAAAATAATTGTGCAATTTTAAGTGTTAGCATTACCTTTGTGTTAATTTCGATTTAGTGGTATATGCCAGCCTAACAGTTTGATTTAATTAAAACAAGTTGGAAATTGTACGTCAAACGTGACAAATGAGATGCGTTCGTAGTATAACTAGTTTTATAAATATTCAGATCTTGGTGCAATAGCTGTTGCACTTTTATGCAAAAATGCACGAATACAAAAATTTATTTTATGTGCAGATTTTCATATTATAGATATTAATTTTATTTAATGCAATTAAGTTTCAATACACTTTTACAGACAATCAATTAAAATTATGTTACTTTAAACTTGTACTATGCGCAAATATCCAATACAAGACAATGTAAAAAAAAAAAAAAAAAAAAATCATTGTTATTATTTTAGCGAAAAAATGAATTATATCGTCTGTTAATATGATAGGATTCATTTCCGTCATAAAATAAGTACATTTTAAGTTGGCAACATTTTATCTTGTGTTGACATTTACAGAAAATTCTAAAAGGAAACTGAAGCCCAGCTTTGAAAAATTCAGAACTTGAATTCCGTATTTAGACTCTTTTTTCCATTTAATATCTATTTCTCCGGAAACATCTATCCAAAAAAATGTCGGTAGATTATAGGATTGCTATAATGAAACAATTTTAGTATACAAATTCGGTTTTTAAATTCAGTCATACGGAAATAATAGGACTCCATCTTAAATATAATCACCATGGCAACCTAGAATCGTTTCCTATCATGGGATATCGTTGAATAGATTACGTAGGATAGGATTTAATAGAATGAAGAAAACTTTTATGAATATCTTTTTATGTTTTGATTCGATTTTCATAAAATTTGAAATAACTCGACAAAATTCTGCAACGATTCTATACATTAAATTTCAAACCATTCGGTTGGGTAGTTTTTTCGCTGTTATATGTAGATAGACAGACTGACGGACTGACCAGACGACGACTATAGGTGCTATGTACTTATATAATTACAACGCACCCAAAAACAATAATAATTATTATTATTTAATAATTAAAAATTTTGCTGTCGCATTTAATTTCCTGATCATTATACAGCATAACGTGTGACTTAAAATATTATTTAATTATCACTGATTTTAAATGATAACTAAGTAATTTGAATTCACAGAAAAAAAAAATATGATTAAATTATATTGATTTGACAATGTGTAAAAAAATCTTGGTATGTTTTGAAAAACATGACGTAAAAACCACGCCCTTCGTAAACGCTACACTTCAAAAAATTTTACTGTTACTCGTAAATACCACGGCACTTCTTCTATAAATTACGATAATTGAAAACTACTTCTTTTGTAAAGGAAAAACAATACTTTTTATGCTATCTCACAACCCTAATATTTATGTAAAGAAAGGTGCTAAATCTTTCTTTAATTCGGTTTTAATATTTTCCACATTTTTCCGTATGTTTTTTTTTTTTTTTTTTTTTTTCTAAATCTGTCTTGAAAAAGTCTTAAAATTCAGCTCGAGTGGTGTAACAAAATGGAGCGCAGACAGATATTGTTAAAGTATAATGAAGTATTTATTTCAATGTTTCAATTAACTAAATGTTTAAGAGCCATTTAATTTTCTCGTATATGAATATCACAAAATATTCAAACACAAAATCACAAAAATGTTTGATAAAAATGACTTGGTGGGTAAGTTTGGGTTTGGGTATAGCCTTAAAGTTTTTTGTTTTGAATGCGCAAAATATAGTACCCTCTTTCAATATCGCAGTATTAAGAAGCTAAGCTATAGTTTAAAAAATGGATTTTACAATTAAAATTTACAAAAACTATTATTATTATTATTATTCGAAGCAATGAAAGCATGTTTAGAAACTATTTTATTTTTCCCAATAAGTTCCATTTCCTTGCAAACTCCGGTTTATTTTCATGTTTAAATGAGACCATTTCAAATATTTTTTATTGTAACCTTAACCTAAAGAATTTCTGACATGTGCCACTTTTTTTACTATAGCACGCAAATTTCTAATCAAGTCCAAAAATGGCACAATTTTTTTTGTCAAAGTATTCAGGATGTTTAACTGTTGCACATTAAATTTCCCCAAAGATAATATATTTTTAAATAAAATTGTGCTCTAAATATTTCATTTTAATGATTTGATGAATTGAGTTTGATATAGATTCTTAAAGTTTTCCAGTAAAATTGACTTGCTGTTAACAAAACTAAGAGTTATTATTTATTTTACTTTTATTTATTTTTAATGCGACTCAATTTGAATATTATTATTAGATTAACGCATTTTGTCTGAATATGAAAAGCCCCTTGAACAAAAAGTTGAAGGCATTACGCATTTTATCTACCTATTCTTAATTATCCTTTCAGGAAATAATTACATTTTTTCACTTTTATAAATTACATCAATGTCAAAATACACTAAAGAAAGTCAATTGTCACATATATTTATTTGCCATACAGATTACTAGTTAGAAAGAATTATTTAAAACAATAAAAACGAATCATTACAATTTATAGTTACAAAAATAGATTTAAAGGAATAACAAATTTTAAAAGTCTACAAAATTTATAGCCATTAAAAAAATAATATATGTTTAAAGAAATAATAAAATAAAAATCTAAGAAATTTGTTGTTTGAGAGATATACTTAAAGAGTTAAAATTAAAAATTAAAAAAATCGTTGTTCAGAAGAAAATTATAAACTTTAGAAAATTATAAACTATTAATTAATTACTACAAAAATGAAAATAAATTAAAATCTATAAAATTTCCAGTCAGAAAGAAACATTTAAAGAAATAAGAAAGGAAATCTATAAAAATTATAGTTAACGAGAAATATTTAAAAAATAATAATAATAATGGAAATCTGTTAAATTTGTATAAAGAAGTAGTTAAAGAAATAAAATAAAATAAATACACAAAATTTATAATTAAAAAGAAATATTTAAAGAAATAAAAAATAAAATTATAAGATTTATATATAAGAAATATTTAAAAGAATAGAAATGAAAATCTATGGATAAAATTGACAGATAGAAGGAAATATTTAAAGAAATAGAAATGAGAATCTGAAAAACGTACAGTTAGAAAGAATTATTTAAAGAAATGAAAATTAAAGTACATTAATTTTATAGTTAAAAAGAAATATTTAAAGGAATAAAAAGAAATATATATAAAATACATAGTTTGAGAGAAATATTAAAAGAAACAACCATGAAATTTACAATTTAAAAAAAATATTAAAAAAAAATTAAATAAATAAATAAAAAATAACTAAATAAAAAATAAATAAATAAAAATAAAATCTATAAAATTTATAGTTAGAATGAAATATTTAAAAGAATAAAAATAGACATCTAAAAAATGTACAGTTTGAGAGAAATGTTTAGAGAGGAAAGAATGAAAATCTATAAAAATTATAATTATAATAACACTTAAATGAATAATAATAATAGTAATAATAATAATAATAATAACATAAAATTGCAGGTAGAATGACATATTTAAAATAATAAAAATTAAAACCTGTCAATTTCATTGTTACAAAGACATATAAAAATGAAATATACAAAATTTATAGTAATAAAGAAATCTATAATAGAATGAAAATGAAAATCTACAATTTATAGTTAGAAGAAATTATTTAAAGAAACAAAAATAGAAATCTAAGAAATTTACAGTTACAAAGTAATATTAATAATAATAATAATAATAAAATCATGAAATGTATAGTTCAAAAATAAATATTTAAAGGAATAAAGATGAAAATCTATAACATTTATATTTTGAAATAAGCATTTACAGATATAAAAAAAAGAAATTTAAGAAATTTATCGTTAAAAAGAAAAGTTTAAATGAGTAAAGAGTATATATATATATATCTCAACTCGATTTAGTCAACATGTATGATGCATTGCCATGTGGATGTGAATATTATGCAGAAGTTGTGACATTTTAAGGATTCTGTATAATTATTGTGAGTAAAATATTTTATCTACACTTTACGCGTTCATATTTCCAATTTTATTATTTCAAAACTGTTATCTCGTGGTAATTTCGTGAGGTGTTAAATACAGTTTTTGGGATAATCGATGTGAGTGAAATATATTGTATATTCTTAATGGTTTTTTAATTCCTATTTAAATATTTCCAAATTTTAATATTTCCAATTGTTGTCTGGTATAATTCAGTGTACCTGGATGATTCTACTGATCTTAGCATTATGCCAGTAGAATTATGAAACACTGAATTATTATTTAAAACACATGTGGGTGCATCCAGGCTGATGAGTACATGTGCATGTGTTTTTTCATATCCAATTCATATTTAATTCTCATGTGGTCCAATTTTACATTGTATATGGTTCATATTTAATTTATTAATCCATTTGTATTTACTTAATTGCAACTCCGATTTATAATTTTTTTCCCCTTTCTCTCTATTTCTTTTTTCAATATTCTTTAGGTATGAGTAAAATTTGGCCAATTACCATTGAAGCACAAGCTATGGTAATATTATGTTTGCACATGTTAATTATTAGCTATGTGGTATTCTGTATACACAATATCATTATTAACATTACCATTGGAAAGAAGACAATTAGATTACTTAAAAAAAATAAAAAATAAAGAATGATCATTCTATTAAAAAAAAAAATTGTACTTAGAAGAAGTATTTAAAGGTATTAAATAATAATAATAATAAAATTTATAGTTAGAAAGAAATAAGGAAGAAAATCTATCAAATTTATATTTAAAAGAAATACTATATGATAAATTAATCAAATGGTAAATCAAATTTATAGCTTGCTATAAATATTTAAAGAAAAAAAGAAATATATATCATTTATGAATTAATAAATACAAAAATGAATAAAAAGGAAACAAAAAAAAAAAAAAATAGAGACAAGAAATATATAACGGAATGAAAATAAAAATCTATAATTTATAATCAGAAGTAATTATTTAAAGAAATAAAAAGGAAAATATATAAAATTTTAAAGGAGTAATCAGGAAAGTTTCAAAGGAATAAAAATTAAAATATATATATAATACAATTAGAAAGAAATATTTAAAGAAATAAAAAATGATCATCTTTAAAATTTTTATAGTTAGAAAGAAGTATTTAAAATAATTGAAATACAATAATAAAATGTATAGGTGGGAAAAAAATAATAAAAGGTATAAAGTTGAATAATCTATCAAATTTATTTTTGAAAATATATATAAGCAATAAAAATGAAAATCTATAAAATTTATAGCTTGTGAGAAATATATAAACATATAAAAAGGAAAATCTATAAAATTTATAAACTAAAAGTACATAAATGAATAAAAAGGAAAAAAAATATATTATAAATTACAATTAGAATTAAATGTTTAAAGGATGTTAATGAATGAAACAAAAAAAAAAAAAATAAAAAAAAAAAAAATAAGAAAAAATGAAAATCTATAAAATGCATAGTTTGAGAAAAATGTTTAAATAAATAAATAATAATTAAAAAAAAAAAGAAAGAAAGAAAGAAAAAGAAAAAAAATAAATTTAGTATTACAAAGAAATGAAGAACTAAAATAACTTCTTAAAACACCATAAAAACTTTAAAATGCGCTAGGCCTTTCGAAAGATCTGAGTCTTTCTTCGTCAGGCGCAAAAAGACGTGCGTCTACTATGAAAGCAGCAGCAAGACTCAAGTCTTGCTGCTGAGTCTTGCTGCTGCTTTCATAGTAGACGCACGTCTTTTTGCGCCTGACGAAGAAAGATTCAGATCTTTCGAAAGGCCTAGCGCATTTTAAAGTTTTTATGGTGTTTTAAGAAGTTATTTTAGTTCTTAGTGTTTCACACCAGTTTCAACTTATTTTATTTACAAAGAAATGGTTAAAAAATAAAAACCTATAAAATTTACAATTAGAAAGAAACACATAAAAAAAAATAAGATTGACAATCTATAAAATTATTTTAAATATATACAGAAATATTTACAGAAATAAAAGTAGAAATATATTAAATTTATAATTAGAAAGAAATATTTAAAGAAATAAAAATGAAAAATGCTAAATTTATAGTTAGAAAGAAATATTTAAAGAAACAAAAATGAAAATTCTATAAAGTTTATAATTAAAAATATGTATTTAAATGACTAAACATGAAAAAATGTATATAAAATCTTTAATTGGAATGAAAGTTAAATAAATAAATAAATAAATGAACGAAAATATGTCAAATTTATTGATAGAAAAAAAATTAAAGATATATAAAAATAAAATCTATAAAATTTATTAGTATAAAGAAATGTTTAAAAGAATAAAAATAAAAATCAATAAAATTTATAGTTAGAAATAAATATTTAACGAAATAAAAATGAAAATCTAAAAAACTTACAGTTAGAAAGACATATTTGAAAGAATAAAAAAAGATAATAAAAAACAGAAAATATTTCAAATTTACAGTTATAAAGAAATATTTAAAGCAATAAAAATGAAAATATGTATATAAAATTTTTAATTGGAATGAAAGTTAAAAAATAAATAAATAAATAAACGAAAATATGTCAAACTTATTGATAGAAAAAAATTAAAGCTATATAAAAATAAAATCTATAAAATTTATTATTATAAAGAAATGTTTAAAAGAATAAAAATTAAAATCAATAAAATTTATTGTTAGAAATAAATATTTAAAGAAATAAAAATGAAAATCTAAAAAACTTACAGTTAGAAAGACATATTTAAAAGAATAAAAAAAGATAATAAAAAACAGAAAATCTTTCAAATTTACAGTTATAAAGAAATATTTAAAGCAATAAAAATAAAAATCTATAAAATGTGTAGTTATGAAGAAACGTTTAAAAGGAAATCTCTAAAATATATATATATCAGAAATAAATATTTAAATACATAAAAAAAATGGAAATCTTTAAAAATTGTAGTTAAAATGAAATATTTAAAGGAATAAAAACGAAAAAAACTGTAAAATTTATATAATATATTTATTTATATATTTAATTTATATAAAAATAAATATTTAAATACATAAAAAATAAACGGAAATCTTTAAAAATTGTAGTTAAAATGAAATATTTAAAGGAATAAAAACGAAAAAACTGTAAAATTTATAGTTAAAAAGAAATATGTAAGAAAAAAAAAGGCTGAAAAATTTATAGCTGGAAATAAGTATTTTGAAGAATAAAAATTTTAAATATTTAACTTTTTTATTTGTGACAAATATTTAATGGCACACAAATAAAAAGCCTATAAAATTTGCAGTTTAAAAAATTGTTAAAAGAAAAAATGATAAAGAATGTAAAATTTGCTATTAAAAAGAAATATTTTTCAGGAATAAAAAATGAAAACCAATAAAATTGTACTTAATTAGAAACCATTTATCTTGAAATGCAACAAAGTATCAAGTATTTGAAAATTGTATACTCAATTGTAACATTTACTTTAATTTTCCCTATAATTATCAAACTAATGGAAATCAACTTTAAAAGTACTATTTTTTAAGTGAAATAAACTTCCTTTATATAAAGAATGAACAAAAATTTGAAATCATTCCATTACCATTATCATAATGTGTTATATGATGTTCAAATAGTTTAGATTTGAAAAGAAAACGCATCAATGAATGAAAAACATTTTTTAGTCATGTACAGAGAAGAGTGATGTTTTTTCACATTCAAATAAGATGTCATTAACACAAATACATTGTATTCAAAGTCACCAGACTGTTAAATATTCAACGCTTCAGGGCGAAATTTATTTATTTGTTTACGCTATGAAAAAGTTCAATCACACGATGCTTTGAAGGGTTAATATATATCAAATAACGAAAAGCAAAAGTGATATATTTTTTCATTTAGGATATTTCATCTCACAATAATGACATAATATCATTATGTACATAATTATGCATGGTTATAATTTATAACTATGATTGTTTTATTATATTTTATTATATTATTGTTAACTAGTTTATTATCACAATAATCGCATAATATCATTATGCACATATTTAATGTAATTTATGAATGGTTTATTTTGAAGACGTTAAAGCGATAAAAAAGGCTAATCATATTACATCTCATTGCTTAACTAATACTATTTGCATTTGTATTTGAACAACCATAAAAAAAAAAAAAAAAAAAAAAAAAAAAAAATTAAGCTAGCCGCTGAAGGATTTCAATCACCCGGGGGGTAATGAACAGTTTTGTCTTCTTGACCTCACAGGGCATCAAGAGTTCTATTTAGAAGCAACAAAATGGCTATTTTTTGGAATTTTATCAATATTTTAATGGTTATTTCTGCTCTAATACTATTTCTACAGATGTCAAATTACGCTTTTTAAAAGATTTCGATTAATGGTTATTTTATTTGTAATTTTTATATTAAAAGAATGGCAAATGATATTTATAGAATATATATAATGAAGACATTTTTATATGTATTAGCTTTTTACAAAATTTACAAATTAAAAAATATATAAAAGAATTTTTAAAAAATATATAAGATTTATAGTTAGAGTGAAATATTTAAAAGAATAAAAAGGTAAATCTATAAAATTTACAGTTTGAGAGAAATATTTAAAGGAAAAGTAAAAATCTTTAAAAGTTATAATTATAGTAATATTTAAATGAATAAAAATTAAAAAAAACATAAATTTGCAGTTAGAATGATATATTTAAAAGAATAAAAATAAAAATTTGTAAAATCCATTGTTAGAAAGAACTATAAAAATAAAATCTACAAAATTCATTGTTAGAAAGAAATATAAAAATAAAATCTACAAAATTTATAGTTATAAGAAATATATAATAGAATGAAAATAAGAATATATAATTTATAGTTGGAAGGAATTATTTAAAGAAACAAAAATGAAAATCTAAGAATTTTACACTTACAAAAATATTTAAAAATGAAAAAAAAAAAATCTATAAAATTTATAGTTAAAAAATAATTATTTAAAGAAATAAAGATGAAAATCTATGAAATTTATATTTTTAAATAAACATTTAAAGATATAAAATGAAAATCTTAGACATTTATAATTAAAAATAAAAATCTTAGAAATTTATAATTTAAAAAAAAAAAAGTTTGAGTAGAAAAAAAATCTATAAAATTTAAAGTTATAAAAAATTATTTAAAGGAATAATAATAATAATAATAAACAATTAGTACACTATTACAAAGAAATATTTGCAGAAATAAAGAATGATCATCTGTGAAAAGTTGTGTTTCGAAAGAAATTTTTAGAGAAATAAAGAATCGTCATCTGTAAAAAAAAAAAAAAAAAAAAAAAATATATCTATTTAGAAAGAAGTATTTAAAGGAATTTAAAAATTAATAATAGAATTTATAGTTAGAAAGATGTAAGAAAAGAAATAAAGAAAATTTTAAAAATTATAATTTTTTTATTTCATTTTTTTAATGAATTAAATCAATTTCAAATTTAAAAATACAATTATAGTAAACATAAATTAAAACTTTAAAAGGTTTCATATGACATCAGTACAAATCCGAAATGTGTTAATGCTATTTCTGGTTGCCAAATCCTGCCTAAACTTTTTTAGCTTTCGGTTATCAAGATTTCATTTCCTGTTTAATAAATTAACTATACCTTCTTAACTAATATAGTACGTAATTAATGATGAAAAATAAAGCACTTTAGGTAGATTTCGTAAGAAATACTGCCTATCAGTGACTGATTTATGGCAAGGCATTCGGAGCACGGGCCCAGGGGCCCCTAAATGGTACTGAAAAATTTTCAATTATTGGCCAAAATCTGATGAAGTTTTAACTATTAAAAAAATAATATGGAAAAATCTGTTTATCATTTATTTCATTTAAAAATAACTTTTTAAGGGGCTACTTTCCCTCAAGTGAAAACACCCGCTTGCTAATGTTAATCCTATGGAAGACATTTTAAAAAATATCTCGTTTGCACTTCAATATTTTTAAATATTTTTTTTCATTATATATTTGAGGTTAATCTCTGCCAAAGACTTCTTTTCTTTTTCGATTTAGTTTACATTTTTTTTTAATTGTCTGAGTGCAACGAAGACTCATACACAGCGCAGTATTACTTTGCCCCATATATAGCTACGATGGATATTAAAACCTTTCGTCAAGCATAACTCAAAAAATATTTAACGGATTTCGTTCAAATTTTTACAGCAGGTACCTATAAAGGTGACAACGACGTCTATTTATTACCAAGAATAAATGCTAAACCGTTTGGAAATTATATTAAAAAAATAGATAAAAAAGCACAATTAAAGTACATACGTCACGAAATTTTGTGGTACGTCATTTTCACCGGCGCGAGATTTTCGTAGACATTCGGAATTGAAAAGTTCATGGAGTACAAGGAGCAAAAAAAATATGCACGCACTAATATTAAGCACAATAAAATATATTTCAATTGAGTAGAAATCGAAAATTAATCTGGATTTTTTTCTCTTTGAAAGAAAAACCCCGCAATAACTTAGTAGACTTGGTATTAGAGATTTGGCGCAAATCTCAGCAATAGCAGCTTTTTTTATTTCTCATGTGTAAATAATAAAAAAAAAAAATTCTTTGGTGTTTAAATAAAAGGTTTCGATTTATGGCATTATTTCTTTTTTTTTCTCTTTTTAGCATTTTAAATGGGATTAATGAAAGGCATGTATTTTAAATTAAATGAGTGAAAGGTTTATATTTAAATGAAATGAATTCAATATGAAAATGTTATAGGAACAATATTTGGCGATTTATCAACTGCGCCAGGATAACATAAAAGTACCAATATATCAAATGGTATGTAGTATGTGAAATGAAACAGTTATAATCACCCATCGTACAAGAAAAAAACTAATATTCTGCATTCAGAGGGAAAAATCCATCTCCTGTGCCGTAAGATTTGGCGAGTTCTTTTTTGGTGATAAGTTTTTCGATGTGATTGTTGGGATCTGAAGGATTTGGCTTACTTTTTCTAAATCTTATTTTTTGCAGATGTAGTATTATGTGAATATATTTTTTAGCAGATATTTTTCTATTTTGTATATTTTCTATTTGGCATTTGGAAAAGAGATTTTTACATTTTTATCTGTGCATTCGGAAATATTAAAAAATAAAAAAAGATTTACATATATCAAGCGCTTAATTTTTATACGGACCACTTCTCCATTTTTAGATTTGGTACTTTTCGGTTAGCCGGGCGCCAGTGAAATTTATATATCTATGTATACATATATATACATATATCTATACATACACACATTTATATATGCATGTATGTATATATACATATATATATATCCACATACATATATGTGTGTATGTATACATATATATATATATATGTGTGTGTATATATAGATATATACATTTCACTGGCGCTCGGCTAACTGAAAAGTACCTTAGATTTTAAATGCTATTTATTATTTACTAGCCGTTTATTAATTGTTTTCAATTTAACCCCCCTGACAATAACAATTATTTATCACAAAAATGCCTCTTAGGTTTGTTATATAAGTTTGTTTATGTGTTTTCATTACTTATTAAAATATCGAATATGGCGATAAAATTTCATTTTAGCATCGTGCTTAAATTTTTAAGATGGCGCAAAAACATGCTTTAATAAACGTATGTTTGTAAATATTTGAAAAACATGTTTTACCGCTCTCTTGAAAAATTTTGTAAGTTGCTAAAACTACCTTTTGGCACCATTTAAAATTTTTTTCGCCAACCGACATAGGATACGAAACTTTTTCCCATTCAGATACACATGCAAGGTTGGTCTCAAACAAAAGTAAAGCTAGCAACAATATTGTTTTAACTGTATAAGAGTTACAATAATGATATTAAATACTCCGATTGGCTTTGGGCCCAATTACGAAAGTTTCTACTACAAAAAAACTGTAGAAGAAGTCTTTTACATTTGTTTCAAATGAAGCTCGGTCTACAAGGTATTAGTTAATAATACAAACAACACTAATGGCATGGAGGCAAAAGTTTTAATTTAAATGTATATATTTGAAACCCTTCCCCCCTACCCCCCCCCAAAAAAAAAAAGAAAAGAAAGTTACAGTAATGAATTTAAAATGGCGTTAAGCCACGCTTTCTGACATAAGCAATTGGCTGCAAACGCGATAACGAAACTTAATAACATGTAGCTAATATAGCCCTCAGGGTACTTTGCAGTTATACAGACCTTGTGGTTTTTTTAAAAAGCTTGAGACAATTCAGGTTTAAGAAGTTGAGATTTACTGTCAAATGATATAAACAACTATGAACACAAAACTGATGAATTATTATTCAGGTTTATGTATGTATTTAAAAAAAATGCATCTGATTACACTTATTAGATAAATTACTTCTGTTTGCATTTAATAACTGATAAACGGCTTCTGTATAATAAATGAACTGTTTAAATATTGGGAAGAGGTGGCGAGAGGTAGAAAGACGAGTAAACAAACGGGTAGACAGACGGGTAGTGAGATGGGTAGGGAGACGAGTAGCGACATAGGTAGACTGACGGGTAGCGAAACGAATAGACAGACGGCTAGAGAGAAAGGTAAAAAGAGGGTTGACAGAGGGGTAGCGAGATGGGTCTCGAGACGGGTAGCGACACCGGTAGACTGGAATGTAGCGAGAAAGGTTGTGAGACGCGTAGCATGGTAGATAAAGAGACGAGTAGAGAGATGAGTAGAGACGAGTTGACTGACGGGTAATGAGATTGATAGCGAGACGGGCAAAGAGTCGGGTATAAAAACAGACGGATAGTGAGACGGGTATACAGACGAGTAGAGAGACAGTAGATGGGTACGGAGATGGGTAAGAAGATGGGTAAGAAGATGGGTAGAGAGGCGTATAGCCAGACGAGTAGAGAGACAGATAGACAAATGGGTAGCGAAGTGGATAGAGACACGGCTAGACATACAAGTAGTTAGACGGATAGACAGACGGTTAGAGAAATAGATTGGCGGGTAGCGAGACTGGTAGAGGAATATAGAGACGGGTAGCGAGACCGGTAGAGAAATATAGAGACAGGTAGCGAGACGTGTAGAGAGATAGACAATCAGTTAGAGAGACGGGCGGAAAAACGGATAGGGAAACAGACAGATTGTGGAGAGACAGACAGACAGGCAAAAGAAAAGTCTGCGGATTGGCGCTGTAAAGGCGCATTAAAGGCGCAGGGGGCAGAGTCTCCTATAAAATAATCAAGAAGTATCTGTTAAGCTTAACTTTGTAATATATATAATTTTCAATTTTGCCGATATGGAGATTTAATGTAAAAGTTATTTTACAGAAGTCATCGAAAGATTTTTTCTATACTTTAATAGTAATTTAGACTATAGTTTTGCAATCTGGTTTGTAGAAAAGCATGCTATCAATGTGGTTTGAAGTGTAAGAGTTTCTATAAACAGTTATACAAATAATAGATATATAATCAAGGAAGAAAAATTTTAAATTCACACACAAAAAAAGGTGCAACAATGAAATTAAATTTGCGTTAAGCCACGCTTGATAGAATAATCTATTGGCTGCAAATCCAATTACGTAACTTTAAAAAGCTTGGCGTTTTAAAAGATCCGGCGTTTTTTTTTTTTTTTTTTTTTTTTTTTTTTCAAGTTTTGCGCAATACGCGCTTAAGAAAATGAGATCCTTTGCCACATGTTAAAAAAAATTATGACAGCACATCTGATGAACGGTACTTCTTTTCTATTTTTTTAACAGTGTATATGAATTTATATATGATATTTTGTAATTCTATCATTTAATTTGCTCTTTTTCTTTATATTGTAATTGTTAACCCTATGTTCTCAGCTATATCACTCAGACTAATCCCTTTGAGGGAAGTCCTAGTTAATATATCTTTTTACTCCAGCATTGGTGCAAGGGGGCCCTCATAAGCATCAGTGCCCAGCCCCCCCCCCCCCCCCCCAAATTTGCAAATCGGTCCTTGCTATCTATTACATTCTCCCCTATGTTGAAATGTCTGGAAATTTTTTGCAGATCTACGCCGATCATGACTCCCAGAACCCAAAACCACCCCCTGTTCAAAATTTTATATCTAGCTATATCACTTTTTTATGGACACGATAACTTTAATAATTCTGCACAAATCTCTTCCAAACTGGTACATAAAATCAAGGGCATAAAATCTCGGTCAAGATTGATAATGGGCAAAATCGGGCCAAGGTGGGGGGGGGGAATAGGGGGGGGGGCGTTCTGTGAAAACAGAAAAAACCCCGTAACTTCTTAATTATGATACGTATCGAATCCGTCGATGGGTCGAAAATTTATGTATGACAGTTTTTTGATATCATTAAAAATGGCCTCGGGAGAGGGAAACGAGGGTTAAGAAGAAAAAAATTCATAACTTTGTCAATTCCCAAGATATCAAATCCGCTTAAATTTATTATAAATCCTCTTAATATTATCTACAACTTTTATATTGACAAGTTTTTTATAGGACCAACCCTTACAGCAAAAAAATAAAAAATAAAAATAAAAAATAAATAAAAAAATCCTTACCGGCTCCGCCTACAGACACAGGTAGATTTTGAAGTGGGCGGTGCGAACTGTCGCATCATGGCAAAAAGTTCATTTCTTCTGCAATTCCCAATAAAGAGGCGGCCCACGGTCTGCGACTTTGAAATTTACCCTGTGCCTGTAGGACGAGCCGTCAGGGATTTTTTGGAATCTCAAATGTCAACTGAACAATCTATATATATATATATATATATTTGTCTTACGTGGCGCGGAAATAGGGCTGAATTTCTAGCTTATTGTTGGCAACAACCGTAGTTTCCAGAGCTCAGGCCAATGAAAAGACTAGATCGTGTTAGATAGATCAGCTCCGCCTCCAATATAGCGGTCAGTGTCAGAGCAGTGAAAATCAAGCTAGCAAATATTAAAAATAAAATAATATGTACGTAATCCAAAGCGTTTGAGATTATTCCTCATTTTAATTATGAGTAATATTGCTAATTTCAAATGAATTCTCAACTCTTATTTAGAATTTATTTATGAATTTCACTCACATGAAAAATCGGAGTGAAGTAAAAATATCAACTGTCTAGGTTGCACCTGCTGCCATCTGTTGCAGAAATCTATAATCAATTAGAATAGTAAAATGTCGAACGAAATTTAAACAATCATTGATGATAAACTTTTTTTTTTTTTTTTTTTTTTTTTTTAAATGAATAAGCCGTGCTGTACAATATTATAGGTGCAATAAGTTTTAAACAAACTATGTTTCCAAGATCCTTTATTCATAGTATTTAAATGATTTATATGCTCATTAGTAGCTCCAACTAAATGCATTTTTAGTTGTGTTTTCAACGGAGTTCAATTACTTTTTTACATTAAAAAAAATTGTCAATTTCATATGTTCAAATGATTTATGGTAGTACTTATTCCGGCTGGAATTACAGTAAAATCCCGTTACAACGAATTCCATTACAACGAAAAATCCCGTTATAACGAAATGCAAGCGAGTCCCGTTTTGAAATGTATTCAAATAATGTTAACATAATCTCAGTATAACGAAATATTCAATTTTTTATAATCTCGTTAGAACGAAATAATATGACACGGCAAATACTTTCAGTTGTACATTTTTATCGCTTGACAATTTTTGTTTTCGATGCCTAGTCTTAGGGACAATCAAGCTTATCTCTAAAGCAATCGCTTTTCTCCGAGCTTTGTTGTAAAATCGGTGTGCATAGGCATTTCACTGCAGAAGGAATGTTTCCTTTGTTCGCTCTCCCCTTTTCTCCACCCCTTTTTCTTGGAAGTCCAAGTAAGCTGTAACCAATGTAGGCAAACTTAACAAAACGTGAAATGAGTATTGCACATTCCCCCTTCCCTCTCCTCCCTACCTGAATAACTTTCGCAAAGGAATTTCCAAAGCTCGAAATCAGTTTGAAAATTTTCATCTTACCAGTAGGTCATAAAATGGCGGCTGTTAAGCGAAAACAGTTTAGTTTGGAAGAAAAAAAAGCCATAATTTCTGAAGTTGAGAAAGGAATGAAAAAATCTGATGTTGCTAGCAAATATGGAATTTCGCCGTCTACTTTATCCACTTTTCTAAAAGATAAAGAAAGCATTTTGAAAAAAATTCAAGTTAAAGTCTTTGATCCAAGCAGAAAACGAATTCGAAATGCCCAGTTTCAAGATGTGGATAGTGCTGTTTACAAATGGTTTATGGATGTTCGTTCTAGAAACATCCCTCTAAGTGGCCCTTTAATTAGAGAAAAAGGTTTGGAATTTGCAAGAATGCTAAACATTGAAAATTTTCAAGCCAGTGTCGGATGGTTGAATCGATTCCGAGAAAGATACGGTATAGTGGCAAAATGCATTTCAGGAGAAGCAAAAGACGTCCCAGTTGAATTTGTAAACGAATGGCGTAAAGGTGAAATACAAAAAATAATCAAGACGTATAGTCCTAACGATGTTTTTAATGCCGATGAAGCCGGAATATTTTTTCAGTTAGAACCAAGGAAGACTTTAGCGTTAAAAGGAGACAAGTGTATTGGAGGAAAGCTTTCCAAACAAAGGATTACAGCCCTATTTTGCTGCAACAAATCAGGAACAGAAAAACGAAAAGTACTCATAATCGGCAAATCTGAAAAACCCCGTTGTTTCAAACATTTTAAGTCCTTACCATGCATCTACAAAGCCAACAAAAAATCATGGATGACGCAAGGATTCTTTAATGAATGGCTGATAAATTTTGATAAAGATATGCAAAAACAAAAACGTAAAATTCTTCTACTCATAGACAACTGCACAGCACACAATGATCCTCCTATATTGAATCACATTCGTGTAGAGTATTTCCCGCCTAACTGTACTGCAATACTTCAGCCTCTTGACCAAGGCATTATCAGAGCCGTAAAATCACGATACAAAACTATGTTATTAAAACGCATTCTCTGTGATCTGCAAAATAACGTAAACAGAAAGTGCAACATGAAAGAGGCAATTGATATGATCTGTGGATCGTGGGATGATATAAGCCAGAAAACAATAGCCCACTGTTGGAAACACGCGCAGATTGACCAGGATTTAAATAAAGAATCGACGGCTCAAGGATCTAGCGATGTAGTACATGATGAGGAGCAGACAGTCGAATATGAGATCGAATCCACTTGGAACTTAGTAAAAGAAAAATCTGGTGTGTCTCAAAGCATAAGCTTTAAAGATTTTTTAACTGCAGATGACAATGCTGCAACTTGTTATTCATTAACAGAGACAGATATTGTGCAGTCTATTGTTGATGATCGCATTTTAGAAAATGATGAAGAAAGTTCTGAAGATGAAGAAAATGAGGTTTCAAAAGTTACATCTGCTGAAGCCTTAGAAAGCTTAGAAAGAGTGCGCAATTTTATTTCTTTACAGAGCAGTGTACCAGATAACATTTTTTCTAATATTAATCATGTACATAATTTTGTATTGTCCGCAGCTTCAAACTCCCTTGTACAAAAAAAAATCACTGATTTTCTGCATTAAATTTTTTCTTGTACAATTTGAAGATCATTGAAATGGTGGTAAGTCAATTTTTCAGTTCTATAAAAAATATTATACATTGTATTATACTAACTTTACGTTATTAGAAGGTACTACTAATTTTTATTACTATTTTTAATAATTAATTATCTACTAATTTGTATTATACTACTATATTTTTATAATTAACTATGATATGAGGATCTGAATTGAAATGTTTAATTTTCTATTGAATTCCGTTACAACGAAATTCCCGTTACAACGAATAAAATTTGCGGTCCCGTGAAGTTCGTTGTAACGGGATTTTACTGTACTGCAAAAATAAAAAGGGGCGAGCGAGCGAAGCGAGCTGTGACCGCGTAGCGGTCTCAATGTGAACTACTTCGCAATTCACGGGGGGTTGGCGAGCGTTAGCGATTAGGGGGCTGAGCCCCGTAGTAGGAATGAATAAAAGTAATTCTGAAAATGCTTAAGTTAAAAATCCCCTTAAATAAAGGGAACCATAATTAAATCATTAGCTGGGTCTTTTCCTTAGAAATATACAAAAGTATGTCACATAAAATTTATTGAAAAAGTAATTTCAATTGAAAATATGTTAAGATGGAAATGTGATGCGGAATAACTGTGGATGTAGTAAATAATTAAATATTAAAAAATAATTTTTCATATGAACAAAGTATCTATAGAGCCTAACGCTGACCGTCACATCTCAGTTTGTACCACTCACTGGTTCTTGAAAATTATTTTTTTTTTTTCACATTACAATGTTTATTTGTAATTCAAATATTGGAAAATGTATGCCAAACATGAAAATTAGGTGCGTTCGTACTATAACTAGTTTTATAAATATTCAGATCTTGGTGCAATAGCTGTTGCATTCTGACGGGGAAAAATGCTTGAATACAAAATTTATTTTATGTGCAGATTTTCATATTACGGATATTAATTCTATTTCATGAAATTAAGTTTCAATACACTTTTACAAACAATTCGCTACAATTCCGCTACATTATAATTATACTATGCGCAAATATCCAACACAAGGCAATGTAAAAAAAATCACTGTTATTATTTCACTGAAAAAATGAATTGAAATGACATTGACTGAAAATTCCAATGGAAAACTTAAACCTAGCTTTGAAAAATTCAGAGCTTGAAATCCCTATTTAGACTCTTTTTTCCTTTAATATCTATTTCTCCGAAAACATCTATCCAAAAAAATGTCGGTAGATGATAGGATTGCTATAATGAAACAATTTTAGCATACCAATTCGGTTTTTAAATTCAGTCATACGGAAATAATAGGACTCCATCTTAAATAGGACGTATAAGCACCATAGCAAACTAGAATCATTACCTATCATGGGATATCATTGAATGAAGGACGTAGGATAGGATTTAATAGAATGAAGAATACTTTTATGAATATCTTTTTAAGTTTTGATTCGATTTTCATAAAATTCAAAATGACTCAACAAAATTCTGCAACGATAATATACATTAAATTTCAAACCATTCGTTTAGGTAGTTTGTGCGCTTTTATATGCAGACAGGCGGAAAAGAAAGCCCCAGGCGACGACCGTAGGTGCTACGTATTTATATAATTACGAACGCAGATAAAAATGCAGTTTTAATAAAATATTTTTTACGATCTGGGAAAATACTGTCATAATATTCAAAGCATTTTTTTCCCCCAGAAATTTATCCAGCACTAAAACTCTATGTTTCTCAGAGGCTACTAATAAAGCTAACCAGTAATAATAAAGGTAAGTAAACCTCAAAATAATTTTTAATATTATTTACACCATTTTGAGAAATAATTAAAAAAAAAAAAATCCCGCGTGACAGGCGGGGATACTGACCACTATACTACCGAGGAAAGGGGCGCTGCCGAAACCCGGGATCGAACCAGGGACCTTTAGATCTTCAGTCTAACGCTCTCCCAACTGAGCTATTTCGGCACGCACTCTCCTCCCCTAATAAGAAACAGTTACAAAAGACACGGTGGAATCGTCGGGAGAAAGTTTTTTCCTTCTTTGATTGTTTGTCAGAGAGAGAGGAATAGTATGACCCCCCCCCCCCCCCCCTACATTTTCTTGAGTACCCCTTATTATTTACTTCTAGCTACAGCCCTGTCTGAGTTTTAAGTGGGAATCTTTTGGGGAATTCTTATCTTTGGGAGGAAAAGCTCGGAGAATTTTTTTCATTATTTTCATAAACCTTCTCTTTAAAAACTTTCCAGATTCGATCGATCGTGGTGGTTTTGCGCTTTGAAAGAGCTCTTTTCCGTAGATTTTCAGCTGCGCTAACATTTTTGTCAGTTTTGACACTATTTCTTGATAAATATTTATGACAAGATGCTTTATTTTTTATATTTTTTGTAATTGTGCGTATCTATTTCTAATTTATTACAATATGCGAAACGGGAACAATCAGTGAACAATGTGGAAATTCGAAGAATTTAAATCTTTTTGCAGATTATTTTTTTATATAATAGATTTTTCTCAAAAAAAAAAAAAAAGGCTCGATTCTAACCTGTTAAGAATTTAAATTAAGATTATTTTAAGATTTAAAGATTACTTTTTCTTTTTATATATGGGGGTTAAAGAAAAAATAAATATAAAAAAAAATGAGACTTGATTTGGGGTAAATTTTTCGAGATTGCAATATGCTTTATATTGCTAAATTTAATATTTACATTTTGAGTAGAAACCAAGTTAGGTAATTTTCGGAATAAAGCCACTAATTTTGGAAAATTTTCTGAACTGTTCGGAGAAATTTACTTTTGCCCAACTGGCAACACTGATTTCTTTTTGCATGAGTGAGCAACTTGGAAAAGATTAATTTTTGGTAACCGCATACGGAGATCATAAACATGATATATAATTTCATAATTAATACAAACTCCTGGGTGATAAATAACCCCATCTGCTGCGCTCACATTGAATGAGATTTTTCTGTTTTTTCCGGGGGAAGTGGGGGATTTAATTTTATTGCATATATAAAATATTTATCGTAATAATTTTACTAAATTTCGTAAAATAAGTAGGAAATCGTGTTTACAATGAAAGATAAATGAAAATTAAAAGCATTACTCTTCGAGAATTACATGATTTTTATACAATAACTAGGGGGATCTGCCCCCTACGAGCTACGCTCGCCAACCCCTGTTCTGAAACCGCATGATTTTAAAACACTGATTTTATCAACTCTAAAACGATTCCGAAGATTGTATTCTAATTAAACGACCAGTGGCGATCTGCTGTAACCGGGTTTCCATTCATTTTCCTTTGACGGAAGGATTTTAAGGTTGAATCAACTGCTGTCGAAACATGTAACAACTGTTTTCCAGATTGATTAAATAAGATCGATTAAACATTTAAAAATTAACTTGTGTAAAATGGTTAAGTAAACAATGTCGCTGCATCGTATAATTTTAAAACGTTGCTATAGAAACTTTGTAAATAAATAAATAAAATAAAATAAAATAAATATATATATATAAATAAA
Source organism: Maratus michaelseni (assembly GCA_963931845.1). Classification (NCBI taxonomy): domain Eukaryota; kingdom Metazoa; phylum Arthropoda; class Arachnida; order Araneae; family Salticidae; genus Maratus; species Maratus michaelseni. The sequence goes on from OZ007597.1 coordinate 276,617,492, forward strand.
TAAATAAAATACAAGAAATTCAGAAAAAAACCCACTCAGCAAAGTGTCAACTATCAGTAAGTTAAAACAATAAAATTTAAAATATACTAATGAAAACAGAAAAAAAATAATCTTGGATATTTATTTATATTATTTTTCTTAATTATCCCTCTCGGCTAGTGAATAAATGTGGCACAGATGTCATATACACACCACGTTGGCGCGATTTTTTCCCCCGCCAATTTGGCGAAAACAAAATTGGTGTTTATTTACTTTTATTTTTTAATTGAATTCTATAAATATTTTTTATTATGTATATCAATATTTATTTATATAAAACTATCATTTATTTCTTTTTATTTCTTTTTTTTTAAATAATAGAAGCTATTTAATTTATTACGTTATTTTATTTTTATATTGAAATAAAAAATTGCATGCTATTCGTAACTAATATTCAAAAACAATGTTTTCGCCAAATTGGCGGGTGAAAAAATCGCGCCAACGTGGAGCGTATATGACATCTGTCATCTGTGCCATAAATATTTGTGACGTCAGTTGAAACTCACCTATTGTATGTAACTGTTCATCGCAACATTTAAGGATGCAATTGTTATTTTAATTAATGAAATAATTAATAAATCAGTAAAACATAATGAAAAATATACGTAAAAAATTTGTCGAAATAAATTAATTTATCGTGTAAATATATTTTTTAATTGAAACTTGTTTCGAAATATTGTTATTTGGCATTTTAAATATGACGTAAGTTTCTCTACTTAATGCTTTGAAAACGCGTCAATACAAAAAAGTATAAAGCTACCTATTGCAGCCGTTCGGAGGAAAGCAGTTCCGGAAAATTTCGATATATTTTCACCGATCATGACCCCCAGACCCCAAAACCACCCTCTGTTCAAATGTTGATTTATATATATATACATATATATCCATATATATATCTGACCTATGTCATACGATAACGCTCGTATTTATAAATCAATTTGGATGAAACTAATTGTGTGTATTAAGCTCACCCATGTCTCGGCCGAGTTCGTTGGCCAGCTTGGTCCGCCATTTTGTTTCAAGATGGCGGACACTTACAAATTTAAAACTAAAATAAATATACAAAAAATTTAAAAATTCAAATTTATTTTTTAATTACGTGTTAGGCCTTGATACAAGGATTCCAGAGCATTTTTTGGTTTACCTCTATCTTAAAAAATGGCTGAGATAGAGCAGTTTGAAATTCTACGGTGGCTGACATTTTGAAACAAAACAGCACATTAACGCGATTACTCGCAAATTATTTTCTTTCATTGTTGTAATAATTTTCCCAATCATACGCATAAAACTATATATTCATATCCGTTAGCGCCAAATTCTCGCCAAAATTGGCGACATTTGGTGAAATATCGCCAAATTTGGCGACCAAAATAAGTCTTTATAAATGAAGCCAATTTGGCTATTGCTCAATAATTTGGCGAATTTCTTATTCAAATTCAGTGTTAACGAATCTTTTGTAAACGTTTCTTTGCATTTTAACTTGCTGTTTTCGTGTAACATTAGCTAAAATTTTAAAACGAAGATATAGGAAAGCTACCTTTTCCTCCCGATACAGGCCGGAAGGACTTTTTAATATTCACGCGCAAGTATATTTTTTATTACGTAATTTTCTACATTTACTGCTTTTAACACGGGATCATTTAATTATTATTTTAAAGCTTTACTAGATGGAACCCGTCAAAACGTGACGGAAAAAAATACTATAACAATATCAGTAAAATAAGCTTCTTTATTATTTAAGTAGGGCTTCGTATGAAACAGTCTTTCAAATATTTTATTTTAAAAATCCCCCCCCCCCCCCAGTGAAATGCTATTTCCGATGCAAACTCCAAATGAACACTCCGTAAACAAATGTGTAATGCAAATCAGTCATACAAATTTCCTACTTTCATCTCATATTCAGTAAATAAAAGAACATCGTATAAGCACCCCCCCCCCCCCTGTGATAATGCAATCGAATGAGCTCCTATGCGCATATGTATTGCATCTGCCCAAAGGCACCGTTGAAATTCGACGTTAAAAAAAGTTTTAAAATGTTTAAATTAAAAGTTTTAAAATGTCTTCTTTAATCATTGTTCGTTTCAAATCCATATCTTCTAAAACGCATCCATTGTTTTAAGCTAATCAATTTTTATGTAAAAATGAAGAATTTTTGTTAAAAATAATAAATTAATATGCAGATGAGGGAGAATTTTAATGTTTTCAATTGTAATTTATTTGTATCGTTTCTTCTATCCCTTTACATAATCAGGATGATTATTCCTTTTCCATCACAGTCGGTCTCTTATACAGTGAAATATCCAATGGATCTTTAAAAAAATAATAAATAACAGTTCCTAGCATATTCTGATTCAACATATACATCAACGAATTCAACATATCAATTTTATATTAATCATAAACTAAAAATAGTTTTTTTTTTTTTTCTTTTGACAGATTTTATATTAGCGCCAAAATACTCTATCTTATGGATAATCTGATCTTATGATTTATCAGGTTTTTATTATTTTTTTTTTTTTCACTTTTCATGAAGGTTAGGGATACCTATTTTCAATTGTTGCAACTTTCCAAGGGGCTATTTTACATTATTAAAGCAAACGGATGGTCATTGTTGAGATAGAATTGAAAAATATTTCATGCTTGGAAATTATTTAAAAAGTCGTTAAATTAAGCGGCAGATTTCATATAAATTTCAATCGAAAGCTAATTTTTTTTCTAATTGAGGATGTAAGAATGGAAACTAAAATGTAGTAAAAAATTTTTTAGAAGTGATGTAAAGCCGATGAAAGCTAAAGTGATAGTGCCGATAGTGCCGTTTGTTGTCACAACCGTTATACATTTCTAAATATTGCCACTGTATTTTGGTTGGCGTCCAAAAGTAGACTACCATTTTTTGACATCGAAAGAAAAATTCACAGTGAAAGAAATAAGACTTTGCCGCTAATTTGGAACTGTTAAATAAACTTATAACAAACCTACCAAAATAATTCCTATAAAATATTAGCCTTACATTGTTTATTCTAGCTAAAAATACAATCATTATTTCAAGTTTTTTTTCTTGAAATTCTTTACTTCTGTGAATTTTTTTATTAAAAAAGGAAATCTTAATAATTTAAATCCTATAACTTAATCCTATAATTTAAAAAAAGTAATTGGTAACATGTAATCAAGGTATGCAATCAAGATGAAGCAACCAATAAATGCTCCAGTTCTAATCTTTATAATTAAAAATTGAAATATCAGTTAATATTACGCCATGTTGACACAATCATATAAATTTTTCTTTTAGTTTTATCAATGTTAAAATGCATTTCAAGCTAAGCATAACGTCATTTTCACCGGTACAAACTTTTCACACGTACATTTATGCTTAAGCACCATGCATACAAATAAAAATATATTTTGCATTTAATTGTAATGAAAAAAATGGCATCAACAAAGTTATAATGCTTAATGATAAAATGAACCCAATGGACAATATTTCCGTGACGTCACAGTAAATATGAATTTTTATTTGCTAAAACACACGGATAAATATTTTTACCTAAATACTTAAACATTTTAACTATATTTTAACTTACAAATTAAAAAATTCGGCCTAAAAGTCACGTGCTTTTAATATTTAATATTTATTTTTTATGCTCGCAATCATTGAGTTCAGAAAATAAACTCTGTATCTGTATGTCGCAACAGTGGGCGTTAATCCGATTGCCGACTTTATGACGTCATAAGCAGAAGTAAAATTTTAATTTAAGATTACGGCTAATTAATTAAATTTTCGAACAAACGAATGTACGATAACAAATCAGTGACCAAATATCTTTCATTTAAAAAAAGAATGATGTAATTTGATGTAGTAGTTTGTTCTCACGGATTGTCGAAACAAAACGCTTAGCGTTTTAAATATATAGATTTCTGTTTTTAATAGTCACGTGTAAATACATTTCTTAATTGAAAGGGAATATTGTTATGTGCGCTGTTTTACAAATTGGCAACAATTCAAATAATGGATTTTATGAAATATAAAATAAATCTTCATAAAAATAATGAAAATGTTGAGTAAAAAATTGAAATATAACCTAAAAAATTTACTCAAATTGAAAAAATAATTGCAGTCTACACACCGCAATCTTGTCAACTATATCCTTATAAATTTTTGTTAGATTCCTATGCATAGTTTTCGTTCCTAATATAAAACCTTTTTAAGAAAACTATTTTGACCAACTTTAATATTAAATATCTCTTAAAATAATTCTTCGATTTAAAAACTGTCTGCTTCAGCGTGTTTATCGAACATTTCTTTATAAAACGACCAATTTTTAAATTTTTATATGCAATAGTTTTCTGGATATTAGTCCAGAAAGACTTCAAGGCACAAAATCTTGATTGACAGCGGCTGCGGCGGCGGTGGTTACTTTTTTTTAATATAGAGAGAAACGCTGAAAATACATGCATTTAATGACGCTCGTCCTTTGAAAATTACGCTTCTAATCTCAGAACTGGTGGAATGAAGTATTTGAAAATGACGTCATTTTGAAAAAATTATAGAAAAATATTTTAGCTTCATAAATTAAAATAATGTGCTTTAAAAAATATTCGACATTGAGTGTCCTTGAGAAAGGTCTTGAAACCATCTAATCCAGTAAAAATATTTTTCCTTATCAATTTGAATGAGAAAATGGCATCAAAAAACATTTAATAATTCCGTAGATGTGAAATAAAAACAAAGACATGCATGCAATAATATTTTAATATTTATGTTTTAGTTTATTTTTTTCATTTCAATAATTTGTATGAAAAACTATGATTCCACCATGAGACTGATATTTACAAAGAAAGAATGGTATTAAATACAATTACGATTACTAATAACATGACGATAAATTAAATAGGAATATGTATTTCAATTTAGATTAGAACTCCCTTTTAAATATATGATATAACGACCACTAAAATGCGTCCAGGGTCTAGGCTCCAGGGTCCATCTCTGCTTTATTTTAAATATATACCAGGTGGTTATAATATAAGTATCTCTATTTGGAGCTGTCTGTAACTTGAAGGAATAACCGGAATGAAACCAAAATCGGTATACTTACTATTCGAGAAGGGCGAAGAAGAATGGAACAATAAAAAAATTAATTGCAATAATCGCCGACAGATGGCGCTTTTGAGTATGAAATGTAAAGTGTAATATTGTGTACCGTGGAGGTGTCGCAAACCTCAATGACTTTACCGCATATCACAATATGTGCGAAACATCACTCCTGATGCGTTACATTCCGCAATTGTGCATGTCGTGCATCGCCTGGATTGTGTCCTCCAGCACAATGACCATGTGGAAACTGAACATGATCGACACCGCCATGCAAAAGCGTAACCGCGTTCACTGTGACATTTTCCAATAAATTAGGTGTAATATTCGGTTTAACACCTTAATTTTTTGTTTTTGTATTACGCATTACATTTCACACTCAGTAGCGCCATCTGTCGGTGATTATTGCAATTATTTGTTTTATTGTTCCATTTTTCTTCCCCGTTCTCGAATAGTAAGTGTACCGATTTTGGTTTCATTCGGATCATTCCTTCAAGCTACAGACAGCTTCAAATAGAGATTCTTATATTATAACCAATCTATAAATAAAATTAATCACATTTAGGCACTGTAAGATTGCCTGATTATATGTTTCCCCGTAATTTTTTACGCATTGAAGGCTCATTTTTGTACTTAATAGCTTTAAAAGTTACAAGTAAACAAAACAAAAATCATAACTTTAAAAAATGTCATTTAACACCGGTTGTAATAGTGTTAATGCTATTTCCGATTGCCAAATTATGCCTAAACATTTTTTGCTTTTGGTTATCAAGATTCAAGATTTCATTTCCGATGTAATAATTTACCTTTAAATATCCTAACTAATTCACGTAATTAATAATGAAAAAAAAAAGGATTTTTTGGAATAAGAAATGTCATTTGAATAAGATGAATGAATAAAAAGAATTTTGAAAATGTTTCAGTTTAAAAAATTCCTTAAATAAAGGGAATCATAATTAAATCATTAGCTGGGATTTTCCCTTAGAAACATACAAAACTATGTCACATAAAAATTATTGAAAAAGTATTTTCATTTGAAAATATGTTAAGATGGAAATGTGATGCGGAATAACTATGCAAGTAAATAATTAAATGTTAAAAAATAATTTTTCATATAAATGTAGTCCATGCAAAGCCTGACAAATCATGTCCATTGACATTCCAGTTTGTACCTCTCACTGGGTCTAAAAAGTTTTTTTTTTCCTTTTTTTTTCCGCGTTACATTATTTATTTGTAATTCAGTACACTTTATTTTTAATCATTCTCAGATTCAATTTCAAAGGGTAATATTTATTTCTGTAAAGCTTTATTTGATGAATAACTATTGTCACAAAATACTGAGTCATGTCCGTAGACTGAAAATGGATAGATGCTAAATTGCTCAACAAATTGGAAAAAAAAAGAAGAAAAAGCTTTAGTGTAGAAACCTCTTAGACATTTTAAACGTATCCAGGGGTTGATGAATGTCTTTTTTTTTTCTTCTTCTTGGGGTCTATTTTGTAAAAACTAAACGTTATTTTTGTGAAATTTATTATATATTCTTTTTTCAATATTCTTTAGGTATGAGTAAAATTTGGCCAATTACCACTGAAGCACAAGCTATGGTAATATTATGTTTGCACATGTTAATTATTAGCTATGTGGTATTCTGTATACACAATATCATTAATTATCTCTTTGGAGATTTAAGTAGAATGATAATAGAACTTGATATGTTTTTTGAAATTCATAGATATTATAATTATATATATATATATATATATTATTATTATTATTTATTTTTTTTTTTCTGTAAAAACAATATTTTGTAACGAACGATGAAAACACAGTTACTCAAATTTGAACCAAAGCATTTATTAATAAGTCCTTCTGCTAAAATTTTCCTTTCTGGGGAATTTGTTTTGTTTGCAAATTACACATTTAAAATCTAACAAAATAAAAATAATTTAATGAAGAGTTTGTTTTTATGGAATGGAATTTTGTGAAGGGCCCCTATTTTATTAAGAGGAATTTTGTGAAGAAGACTGTTTTATTAAATAGATTTTTGTCAAAGGCCCTAAAAATGCCCCAATTTTTGTCTGGTTCGACACCTGGTATCAATATGTTGCAAGTATTATTTGTATAAGATATTATTATTATTATTATTATTAAATAACTTTGAAACAATCTTTAACGTAAAGATCTCACCATCAGTTTCGTGCACGAAATAAAAACGCTTAATAAGGATTGTAAAATATTAAAATTAAATATAATAACATGGAACACAAATCTTAATTCAGCCGTCTCATTTAATTCAATCTAATATTTAGTGCGTTACATTTAATTTACGAAAAGAACTAAAGAACGTAAAAGAACAAAAATCATTTCCATGGACATCTATCTTATACAGTATCTACATAATATAAAAATGCAATTTTAATAAAATATTTCTCAAGATCTGAGTAAATACTGGCATGATGGTCAAAGCATATCCCCCCCCCCCCCCCCCCGAAATTTAGCACTAAAAATCTATGTTTCTGATAGAATGACCCAGCTACTAATAAAGGATAGCTAGTTATGTATCAATAAAATTCTTCAAAATAATGTTTAATTTAATGTACAAAGCACAAAATCATTTACAATATTCATGTTACCATTTTAAAAATAAGAACTTATTAAAAAATAAATAAATAAATAAATAAATAAATAATACTGCCACGATGCTTAAAGTATATTCCCTCTCTCCCCCTCCCCGATATTCAGCCAAAATCATTTATAACTGCTTACAGTTTACATCAGCTTAAAAAATTGTATTTAGGTTAAAAAAAAAAAAAATGCCCTCCCCGGCGGGGAATCGAACCCCGGTCTCCCGCGTGACAGGCGGGGATACTGACCACTATACTACCGAGGAAAGGGGCGCTGCCGAAACCCGGGATCGAACCAGGGACCTTTAGATCTTCAGTCTAACGCTCTCCCAACTGAGCTATTTCGGCACGTACTTGCCTTCCCTGATAAGAAACAGTTAGAAAAGCTACAATGAAATCGTCGGGAGGAAGGTTTTTTTTTTTTTTTTTTTTTTTAATTGTTTGCTAGTTTGGGAGAATTTCCCCTCATTTTGGAGAATTCTGAGTTTTAATTGGGAATCTTTTGGGGAATTCTATCTAACCTTCGGGAGGAAAAGCTCGGAGATTGTTTTCATTACTTCTCGTCTCTTATTGGTTTTTGTCAGTTTAGATTTTCAGCTGTGTTAACATTTTTCTCAGTTTTGACACTATTCCTTGATAAATATTTCTGGCTAGATGCTTTATCTTTTAGATTTTATTTTTTGTAATCATCTATTTCTAATTTATTACACTATGCGAAACGTGAACAATGGAGTTTTGTAGACATATTCTAAGAATTTAAATATCTTTTCAGATTATTTTTTAATATGAGGATTAAAAAAAAAAAAGCTTGATTTTGGGGAAATTTTTGAGATTGATGAAGTTAAATATTTTTTATATTGCTAAACTTAATATTTAAAACTTACTTTTTTTTGAGTAAAAACCAAGTTGGGGAATTTTCGAGAAATTTTTCAGAACTGTTTGGAAAAATTCAATTTTGCCCATCTGGCAACACTGATTTCTTTTTACGTGAGTGAACCACTTGGCAAAAGATTAATTTTTGATAACAGCATATGGAGATCATAAGCATGATAGATAATTTAATACTAACTCCTGGTTGATAGATAATCCAATCTGCTGCGTTGACATTGAATGAGATCTTTCAATTTTTTTCCGGATTTTTTTTTTTTTTTTTTTTTTTTGGGGGGGGGGGGGGGGGGGCGGAGGGGGTCTAACTTTATTGCATATATAAAATATTTATCGTAATAATTTTACTAAATTTCTTAAAATAAGTAGAAAATCGTGTGTTACAATGGAAGCTAAATGAAAATTAAGAAAATTACTTTTTGAGAATTACATAATTTTGATACAATTATAATAAAACGCTGCAATTTTCTCACTGAAAATCCATATATATAATGACGCTGTTTTTACAAGTTCTCAAACTCTTTGTTCAACAACGCGAAACTTTCTGACACCATTTTCTGATTCATTTTTAAACGGAAAAAAGCATTAAATTGGCATGCCTGAATCAGGCAACCCGGCTATTAAAATGACTTGGACTTGAATAACGTTTTTCAATTTTTCATAAATAATTTATTTATCGAGTTATAAGCGATTCTTGTCACGTGGCAATCTTTTTCGCCTTTCTGACGTTGTCGGGTCGAGAATTAGGCTCAAAACGCTGACTTTGACAGTATTTTCTCTGAAAGATCTTCTGGTTTTATCAAAAAATGGAAAGCGCAATTCGATTACATAGTTTCTGAAAAAGAACACAAGCCAATTTCGTGCGTTTCCGAACAAAAATGAATTCAGAAATGTGTCAGAAAGTACCTTCTTTGGATTTGAGAAACAGTATTTTCTCTGAAAGATCTTCTGCCTTTATCAAAAAATGGAAAGCGCAATTCGATTACATAGTTTCTGAAAAAGAACACGAGCCAATTTCGTGCGTTTCCGAACAAAAATGAATTCAGAAATGCGTCAGAAAGTACCTTCTTTGGATTTGAGAACAAACAACATGATTAATGCCTTAAGTATTAAGCATTTCGTGCTTCGAAAATTTAGACTTCTAATTTCAGAGCTGCTGGAATGAAGTATCTGAAAATGACATCATTTTGAAGCTATTATAGAAAAATATTTCAGTTTTATAAATTAAAATGCATTCTTTCAAAAAAAGGTCATTTCCAAAACCAAAACATTCTACTTTTAGTTGTCCTTGAGAAAATTCTCAAACACCATCTGTACAAGTAAAAATATTTATTTTTTATAAATTAAAATACATGCTTTCAAAAAAAGGTCATTTCCAAAAAAGCAAAACATTCTACTTTTAGTTGTCCTTGAGAAAATTCTCAAACACCATCTGTTCAAGTAAAAATATTTCAGTTTTATAAATTAAAATACATGCTTTCAAAAAAAAGGTCATTTCCAAAAACAAAACATTCTACTTTTAGTTGTCCTTGTAAAAATTCTCAAACACCATCTGTTCAAGTAAAAATATTTCAGTTTTATAAATTAAAATACATGCTTTCAAAAAAAGGTCATTTCCAAAACCAAAACATTCTACTTTTAGTTGTCCTTGAGAAAATTCTCAAACACCATCTGTTCAAGCAAAACTATTTTCACTTTAAAATTTAAATGAGAAAATGGCATCATTAAACATTTATTAATTCAATAGGTGTGAAATAGAAACAAAGACATACATGCAATAAGATTTTAAAACATTTATTATTTCAGTTTATGTTTTTCATTTCAATAATTTTATGGAAAACTGATATTTACACCATGAGACTGATATTTACAATGAAAGAATATTATTAAATACAATTACGATAACGAACAACATGACGGTAAATAAAATTAAAATTTGTAATTTTAATTTAGATTAGAACTCCCTTTTAAATATAGGATAAAACGACCACTAAAATGCGTCCAGGGTCTAGGCTCCAGGGTCCATCTCTGCTTTATTTGAAATATACCGGGTGGTTATAATATAAGTATTTCTATTTGGAGCTGTCGGTAACTTGGAGGAATAACCGGAATGAAACCAAAATCGGTATACTTACTATTCGAGAAGGGGGAAGAAGAATGGAACAATAAAAAAATTAATTGCAATGATCGCCGACAAATGGCGCTTTTGAGTGGGAAATTTAAAGTGTAATATTGTGTACCGTGGAGGTAGAGTTGCAAAAAACCTGCAGTTTTTGAAGGACGGGAATAAACCAGGGAATTTTTAAGAATAAACCCGGAATTTTGGGAATATTGGAAATTTTGAAGGAGTTTTGAAAGTAAACAAAACTAGTTATTTTCAATTTTATTTTTCTATTTTTAAGAAATTTCAAGCACTGTTCTGAATAGTTTAAAATAAGTTTTTCATTATGAATTCACAAAACGTAAGATTTTGCGCTCTAAGTTTTTATGATTTAATATAACTCATTTGCTTTACAACAATGGCGGCTGTGAATTGGTAAAAATGCGAATGTTTCTTTAAAAATTAAAATTCTTTAATTTCTGTTAGCTGGTATATTTACTATTCAGGCATACGCTATGTTAATTTTCTTGTGAGTTAGAGTATTTTTGCATTGATTTCTATTAGTTTTGTTCGTTTTCTTGTTTGTTTACATTGTGTGAATCGGACAATAGGGCTGATGTTTATATTCATGTCAGGCAAGATGAATCTGTCATCTGCCCCTCGCACTTTTTACTTATCCACGATTAAAATATTAAATTACTTATACTTTAATTTATCTTACTTATTATTTCTGGAGATTAACCATGCATGTCGTTAGTTTTCATGTAAGCTGTGCTATTTTTCTGTATTTGTGTTATTGGTTTTGTTTACATTTGTAACAAAACATTTTGTTTATAAATTTAAGAAATCCATGTCTAAAACTTTCTGAAAACTTCCGGGAATTTTTAATATTTCCCTCCCAAAAAACCCGGTTCATTCCCGGGAATAAACCCGGTTTTTTCCACCCTTTGCAACTCTACGTGGAGGTGTCGCAAACCTCAGTGACTTTACCGCATATCACAACATGTGCATCCCTCCTGATGCGTTACATTCCACAATTGTGCACGTTGTGCATCGCCTGGATTGTGTGCTCCAGCACAATGACCATGTGGAAACTGAACATGATCAACACCACCATGCAAAAGCGTAACCGCATTCACTGTGACATTTTCCAATAAATTAGGTGTGCCATTCGGTTTGACACCTTAAATTTTTGTTTTTGTATTACGCATTACATTTCACACTCGGTAGCGTCATCTGTAGGTAATTATTGCAATTATTGTTTTATTATTATTCCATTTTTTTCCCCCTTCTCGAATAGTAAGTGTACCGATTTTGGTTTCATTCGGATCATTCCTTCGAGCTATACAGACAGCTCTAAATAGAGATACTTATATTATAACCACCCTGTAAATAAAATGAATCACATTTAGGCACAGTATGATTGCCAGATTATATGTTTTCCATGTAATTTTTAACACATTGAAGACTCGTTTTTGCACTTATTAGTTTTAAAAGTTACAAGTAAACAAAACAAAAATCATAAATTAAAAAAGTGTCATTTAACACCGGTTGTAATAGTGTTAATGCCATTTTCCGATTGCCAAATCATGCCTAAATTTTTTTTTGCTTTCGGTTATCAAGATTCAAGATTTCATTTCCGATTTAATAATTTACCTTTAAATATCTTAACTAATACACGTAATTAATGATGAAAAAAAAAAAGTATTTTTGGAATCACAAATGTCAGCAGAACAAGATGTATAAATAAAAGAAATTTTGAAAATGCTTAAGTTAAAAATTCCCTTAAATGAAGGGAATCATAATTAAATCATTAGCTGGGTTTTTCCCTTATAAACATACAAAACTATGTCACATAAAATTTATTGAAAAAGTAATTGCAATTGAAAATATGTTAAGATGGAAATGTGGTGACGCGGTATAACCGTACAAATAAATAATTAAATATCAAAAAATATATTTTCGTATAAATAAAGTGTTCACAGAACCGGACAAATCTTGTCCGTTGACAGTCACATCCAAGTTTATACCACTCGCTAAATATATAAAAAAAAATTAAATTTTTTTTAAACGTTATTTTGTCTTTTTGTAACTCAGCACACTTTCTTTAAAATTACTCTCAAATTCAATTTCAAAAGGGTAATATTTTTATTTGATAAACAGACTGCCCAGGCCCGTGATTAAACCTTAAATAAACCCCAATTTTGTATTATTTTATATCTTTAAACCGATTTCGTATAAATTTATATTGTTCATGACAAAATCGTGAAAAAATACTGATATTAGTTATAAAAGTGCTCATAAGAAACATTTTCTTCTTTTTACTTACCCATCATAATGTAGTACAAGGTAAATCTTGTAATCGTTTTGTAAATCGAAAAAAAAAAAATTGACGAATTTACACGTTTCAGACACTGGAGATTCCGAAAAACATATTTTTAGAAAAAAAAATTTGCCGTCCGTCTGCCTGTGTGTCTGTAAACGCTCTATCTCCCAAACAAATTGAGAGTGGGACTTGAAATTTGGTATGTACTTAGTATGTAACCACGAGAAGAAGCTTATTGAATTTCAGAAACTTCGATTATTCAGTACTATTTTTTATATGTTTTGTATTTTTAATATGTTTTGTTTTCGCTTTTTTTGGTTTTCCAGTCGGGTCAGTTACCATAAAAAAAAAAAAAAAATAGTTTTCGTCGTCCGATCTCTCTGACATTTTAGTCGTTTATAAATATAACTGTTTCCAAGTCTTCTATAAAATTATGTGAAAATTTATGCATTTTAAATAGTGAAAACGTTACCAGAAGCCGAGCGTGACCGCGGAAACTTCCCGTTATTATGGGTTTTCGCCGAAATTTTTTCAGATTTTATTTTTTTTTATATATTTCTTCTCGTACGAACGTTTCGAAATTGTTGTAGATGATGTAAATTTGGTCTACCGAGATGCTCTAAAAAAGATTGTGTCGAAATACAAACTACAAACGTTTAGTAACTTTTACGGTGAGAAAAAAAAATCTTCACTAGAGGCGCGAAATGACTTGCGTTCGCCGGTGTTTTTAAAAGGGTTAAAATTCGTATTTTTAAAACTAATTATACCGTCTATTAAAAGAAGGCTTCGGCTTTAAGAGCATATGTTTGGTTTGTCTGTATCTCTAAAATTGCGCTGTTGAGGGGCGTTGCTGTAAGGGAGGAAAACATTCACCCGGGAAAACGACCCTTTTCCAAAAATGTTTTTTAAAGGGTTAACATTATTATTATTTTTTTTTTCGGATTGATTGCGGCATTTGAGACATAAGAATACAATCTTTCAAAATATAAACAGAATTGCGAAATAAGCTCATTCTTCATTTAAATGTTTCTTCATTCTCTTTCGCTGCCGTGAATCGGCTTCTGGGCATGCGCGAGTGCTGAAAGCCTGCTCGCAAAGAAAGGAATGAGTTATTGATCGGTTTTTAATTAATAGTTAGGTTAATTATTAAAATATTGAAATTCTGGGTCTCAGTTGCATCAACAGAGGCTTTGGACTATCCTCACCTAAATTTTCAGACTTCTAGGTGTGCTAGATTTCGCTAGCCATCGCAGACACACAGACACACGCAAACAAAGCGAAACTTTATTTTATTAGTATAGATAGATAACTACTATCACGAGATATTAAGTCATGTCCGAAGACAGAAAGTAGGATGCTACATAGCTCAACTAATGGGATAAAAAGAAGAAAAATTTTAGTGTAAAAGAGAACCCTGTTATACATTTCATACAATGAAAATGTTATCTGTATAAGATATTTAATATTATTGGTTATAAAATAGTAAATTTAAATAAAATAACATATAACACAAAACTTAATTCACCAAATATTTAGTGCGTTACATATAATTTACGAAAAAACATCGACATCATTTCCGTGGACATCATGCTTACATAGCATCTACATAATGCAAGCATGCAATTTTAATAACATATTTCTCACGATCTGGGAAAATGCTCGCATTATGTTCAAAGCATTTTTTTTTTTTCTGTTTTAAGAATTTTGGAATCAAAATTCTACGTTTCTGAGACTGGTCCAGCTACCAATAAAGGTAAAACACATGATAAGTTATGTATGAATAAAAGTCTGTAAAATAATGCTTAATTTAATGTACAAAGCAAAAAATCATTTATAACATTTTTACGACATTTTGAAAAGGAGAATAACAGAGAAAAAAAAGACCCTCCCCGGCGGGGAATCGAACCCCGGTCTCCCGCGTGACAGGCGGGGATACTGACCACTATACTACCGAGGAAACGGGCGCTGCCGAAACCCGGGATCGAACCAGGGACCTTTAGATCTTCAGTCTAACGCTCTCCCAACTGAGCTATTTCGGCACATACAACTTTCCCCTGATAAGAAACATTTACAAAAGGCACGGTGGAATTGTCGGAAGAAAGAAAGATTTTCTATTTTATTGTTTGCGAGATTGGGGAATTTTTCCTCATTTTGGAGAATTCTGAACCTTTACAGGAATTTATTGGTGATAAGTTTTGTTTTGTGGACTTAATCTAATTAATTAAGGGAATCTTTTGGGAAATTCTTTCATCTTTTTTTCTGGTGGGGGGACTCGGAGAATTTTCCCTTACTTTTCGTCTTTGATTGGTCTATGTCAGATTAGACCGTTATTAATTGTTTTTTTCATTTTTGTCAGTTTTGACAATATTTCTGACAACATTATGCTTAATTTTTTTTTAGATTTTTGCAATTGTTTGTGTTTATTTCTAATTTATTACACTATGCGAGACGTGAACAATCGAGTTTTTTAGTCAATAATATGCAAAGAGTTTAAAGTTGGAGAGTTTAAATTCTTTTGCAAATTATAGTTTTATATGTGGATTTTTTTTTTTTTTTTTTTTCAAATAAAAGGCTTGATTTGGGGGAAATTTTCAAGATTGATATAGTTAAATATATTTTTTTTATATTGCTAAATTTAATATTGAAAATTTAATTTTTTGAGTTGAAACGAAGTTGAGGGAATTATGAGCAAAAGTTTTAATTCGGAATCTTTCGGGAAATTCTTTTTTTTTTTTTTTTTTTTTTTTTGGGTGGGGTGGGGGGGGGGGGGGGGGAAACTCGGGGAATTTTTCCATTACTTCTCGTCTCAGAGTGATCTACGTCAGATTAAATTTTCAACTGTAATAACTTTTTTGTCAATTTTGAGACCCTATTTCTTGATAAAAATTTGTGACAAGATGCTTTATTTTTTTAGAGTTTTGAAAATATATATTTCTCATTTATTATTCAATGCGAAATGCGAACAATCGAATTTTGTAGTCACAAATATGCAATTTCTGAGCGTTTAAATCTTTTTACACATAATATATATATATATATATTTATGGGGATTAAAAAAAAAAAAAATTTTAAATTTAAAAAAAAGAAAGGTTTGATTTGAGGAGAAATTTTGAGATTGATCTCTTTTGTTAACATGCTTAAAAATTGTCTTGGGCGTAGGATTCTGAGAAAAACAAATCTTAGTTTAGTTTATTTCCTTTTTATATTCTGCATTAATAAAGAGAAATACCTTGGGAGCGGACTACAGGCACATCCGTTTCAAACTCTTGCTCTTTCACGGATTTTGTACTGCGGATGCGCAGACCATGTCTTCAGATTTTGTTAGACCTTGGCATAAATAGACGCCGATTACGTTTTGGTGTAAATCCCCCAACAGGTGGCACTGTTATGCTACATTTTGCACGATTTTCACGATACAATATCTCAAGAACTAATGCACAGAATTTCATCAAACTTCAGATACAGTCAGACGTTGACATAAATTATTGTTTATTACGATTTGGTGTAAATCTCCCAACAGGTGGCTCTGCTATGCTGCATTTTTCAGGATTTACACGATTTTAGCGATAGTCATATCTCAAGAACTAATGCACGGAATTTAATAAAACTTTAGATTCAGTTAGAACTTGATATAAATTAGTGCTGACTCGTTTTTAGTGCATACGAAACCTGTGTGGGATAGAAGAAAGTTTTGGGATTTGCACAGTTGTACATGTTTCTATCTCTGTCTCTGTTTCAGGGTCTGGATGTCGGTATCCATCCGCGTCAGCCGAACTATCTGCCGACGTACAACGGCATCTTCAGCATCCAAGCACTCAATTTCTCATCTTCGACAGCGGACACGCTGCTGGCACATCAGTTCCTCGCCAACAACTCCATCGCCGAAAATCGCGAAGACGAAGAACAAGGTGAGTATTATAATGCAATACACTTTTTTTTTGTTTCGCTTAAACACGAAAATTTCCTCTTTTATGGGCCCATCTCCCCCCAAAATATAGAAAATTCACCAATCTAACGTAATAAATTTCTAAAATCCTTCAATAAAAATCTGCATTTTCGTCAAATCACACCTGTTAGTTTTTCGTATTGAAGACGGAATTGTTACGTGATAAACGTTAACATGATTACGTTATAATTATTAATGTACATGCCGGCATATAACGCGCACCTACGATTTCAAACTATATATTTTTATTTTTAGGTATATTCGCCTTATTAAGTGTACGCGCACCCCCCCCCCCCTCTTTTGCAAAGAAACCTTCATGAGATATGCATCATGAAAATGAAATTAAGTGCATTAAAAAGTATAACAAGTTGGAAATTGTACGTTAAACGCGGCAAATGAGGTGCGTTCGTACTATAACTAGTTTTACAATGTAAAAAAAATCACCGTCATTATTTCAATGAAATGAATTATATTGTCTGTTAAGAGCAAAATCAGCAAGCCTTTCTTTTCTTTCTTGTTACGTATGCCACGTTTACAGATGCGAATTATTTTTTCGACACCAGACAGCGCTGCAAAATTCACCATAGAGATCTTGCTTTGCGAATGATTACCTCCACGGTTTAATATTTCTATGACTCATAATAAATGAATGTCTTGTGTTTATTTACTTTAATGGATTGAGATATTCGGCTTTCAACATAATTTCTACGAAGTTATCTCAGAATCTAATACCTATTTGAATGTAACTCATATCTCAAACAAGCAACTTTTTTCAAAGATCTTTCTAAAAATGTAACTTTTATGCCATTTTATTCGAAAATATAATTTTGAATAAAAATGGCCACTTGGCATATGAAAAAAGAAGTGGTTAGCCCGTATTTGTTTTCCTCAGTCACACGACTTGCGCTTTTATTATATAGATTACGTATGATAGGATTTAATAGAATAAAGCTAACTTTTATTTATATCTTTTTAAGTTTTGATTCAATTTTCAGAAAATTTGAAATAACTCGACAAAATTCTGCAACGATTCTATATATTAAATTTCAAACCATTCGGTTAGGTAGTTTTCGCGTTGTTACATGCGGACGGACAGACAGACAAATGGACAGACGGACGTACCACACGACGACTATAGGTGCAACGTATTTATACAATTATGAACGCACCTAATAACTAGTACAAGCATTAAAACTAGTCGGATATGCCAATCCCAAAACTTTCTTCTATCTCAATCATGTTAATACTTCTAATTTCGTCCTCACATCGCCAATAAAATCAATATTTTTCGTCATTCTGCTGTACGTCAGCTGCTTGCGAATCGTCGGGTTACCGGGATGCAATCAACTCATGTATACTAAACTACGAAAAGTTATTTTGGCCTGTACCGACCGGAACAGATAGCCTCCCTATTCCTTGGTTTTATGATTTTAGCTAATTTTACTGGAAAACACGAAGTTAAAATGCGTGGAATCCAATTAAAGAAGATTCATTCCCAGTTCCCGTCACCATTGAATTTGAATGAGAATATCGCCAAATTAGTCTTCTGCAGCCAAGTTGGCTTCATTTGTGGCAACCTATTTTTGTCGCCAAATTTGGCGATATTTCGTCAATTGCCGCCAAGCTTGGCGAGAATTTGACGTTGGCGAATATAAATATATAGTGTTAAGCATTTAAGAATAGGAACAATGGTTACAACAAGGAAAGAAAATTTGCTGAAACCCTGTTAACTAAAACTCATAAATTAAACCCGTTTATGGATGAATTCTGCTGTCTTGTTTGAAAATGTCAACCACCCTAAAATTTCAAACCGCTATATCTCTGCCATTTTTTAATATAGAGACAAAACAAAAACTGCTCCGGATTCTCCGGATCAAGGCCGAACATTTAACGGAAAAAACTTTTAGGATTTCTAATTTTTTTATACATCTTTTTGAATTTGAAATCTTTAAATGGCTATCACAGCGCCCCCTTCCGGCGGAATATCTTCACATTCTAGTAGGACCTGCTGGCTACAGCCAAAATCATATTAAAAATTTTTGGTTTAATTATCTGCATAACATGATACACTTTTCGATGATACAATAGTGAAAATCGAACAAAAATATCGATCACAGCACCCCCTTTCATCAAAATATCCCCGAATTCTGATAGAATCTGCTTGCCATAGCCAAAAACATAGAAAACAAATTTGGTTCAATTTGAAGCATAACTTCATACACTTTTAGATGGTACAATAGTGAAAATGGAACAAAAATATCGATCACAGCGCCCCCTTTCGTCGAAATATCCCCAAATTCTGATAGAATCTGCTTGCCATAGCCAAAAACATATAAAAAAAATTTGGTTCATTTTGAAGCATAACATCATACACTTTTAGATGGTACAATAGTGAAAATGGAACAAAAATATCGATCACAGCGCCCCCTTTCGTCGAAATATCCCCAAATTCTGATAGAATCTGCTTGCCATAGCCAAAAACATATAAAAAAAATTTGGTTCAATTTCAAGCATAACTTCATACACTTTTAGATGGTACAACAGTGAAAATGGAACAAAAATATCGATCACAGCGCCCCCTTTCGTCGAAATATCCCCAAATTCTGATAGAATCTGCTTGCCATAGCCAAAAACATGGAAAAAAAATTAGGTTCAATTTGAAGCATAACTTCATACACTTTTCTATGATACAATGAAGACACACAGACGGACAGACGGACAAACGGACGGACGGACGGACGGACAGACGGACAGACAGACATTTTGTAAAAACGTGTTTTTCGGAATCTCTGACCCCTAAAACGTGTAAATCCGTCGAAAACCGGAAGTCGAAAAAAATTTCGATTACAATACTTTCTTCTATTATAGATAGAAGAAAGTAAAAATAAGCAAATGCTAAGTAAGAACATACGCCATTATCAAGTCTATCTGCTTGAATTCCCACAAAGCTTTTGCCTATCTTATAAACATGCCCCTAATTTCCTTCATCTTTATTATAGTTAATACGTTATTGAATATTAAAGTTCAGTTGTATTTTTAAGTTACCCTGTACCACAATATCACTGCCAGTAGCCAGTACCCGCTTTACGGATAGGCCACCGGTACTGTTGCCAGATGCCCTAATTTTTAGTGTTACAAAATCCTTTAGCTCATACCGCGATAGCATGTGAACCCCAAAAATCCCAATGTTTCATAATGAATCAATTATTTTAAATATTCGTGATTATCATGTTTAAGTTGCATCCACTGCACGTAACCATATACCCCAATTAAAAAAATATAACAAATTTCCAAATGGTTTTCCTGCATGTCCTTAAAGGAACTTTGTGCCATTAAACCCTAATCAATATATCAACCAACCAACCATCCAAATGGTTTTCCCGTGCGTACAATAGATCAGTTTCAACCACGTGATCACCACCCCACCAAGTGTTATTCAACCAATCATAATCGTGGATTTGTAGCCTGTATTACGAGCCAACCAATCACAATCCACCATGTTTGGCGGGCAAACAAAAAACAAATCTAGTTGCTAAGGTGGTTGCTAGGTTATGACGTCAGTTGAAACTGATGTATACTAAGAGGATGGAATAGGAGGATCGACATAGCAATCTTCCCCTGTTGAAAGTTTTGAAGCCGACAAACGAGTTCTTCCCCCCTCCCCCCTCTACTGTGACTGCTATATTTCACTTTGACCGATAGCAATCAGCAGTCTCCATTGCAAAACGTGACCGCGTATGACCTGTCCCCGTGGCGCGTCAAATATGGCGGACGCAGAAGAGAAAGAACGGTTTCAAGTGATGTCTCCTCACGTTCTATCCTCCATGGTTCAATATCAATATCAGCTGTGGGATAACATCATGACGTCACATCTCAAATGTCAGACACATTCCGCTTCTTCCAATCTTTTATTATCATATATCGTTTATGATGTCAATATCCCTTTTCCTGTGCACATACAAGACGCACGACGATGAATGGGGTATCATACTGAAAGTTTTTTTTAACATGCTTTTGACATAAAACACGTTGTTTGATTACAAATTGTAATTTATTAAAAAATAAAGAAAAAAACGTATCAGCCTTGAACAGCTCCACTGAGAGTAAATTACGTATTTCTCTATGCATATTTACATTTCTCTTTCTGATTTGATAACTGCCATTTTTATGCTCTTTTTTAGATGACCAATCGACAAAATTCTCAGACGAAGACGGCACGGCAGCAAACGAAATCGATTCAAAGGACAGACTCAATGCCGATGACCACCAAGATCTGACCACCTTCCCTCAACTACACGTGGTCTCACAGACAATCAGTGACGTGTCCACGGTAGAACAAGACGAGACAACGACAGAAATGGACAACGACACGACGGTCCAGAACGAGACTTTGACAGAAGAGGTCAACACGGACACCGAATCGCTTCTGGAAGGTTCTGAAGACAATGAGGAACGACCAAACAGCGAGGACCTTTTCGATCGCCTCATGAGGACCATCCAAGGCCACTGGTTGGAGTTCGTGGGCAAGATGAAAATGAGTGTTCTGGATGTGTGGCAGTCTATCTCGCGTCACATGATGGAGAGACTGGAGAATTTTGCGACGGGTGTGTAAAGGTGTGTTTACACTTGGTCTAACTTGTACAAGTCTCTTGAGATGTAAACAGATTTTATGCAGTCTGAGCAAGAATATTTGCTTTATCATCGCTTACATAAATGCGGTACAAGGTACAAGGCTAGATGTTTCAAACGACGATCGGCTATGTAACTTAAAATTGCGTCAGAAATTATGTAATTTTCATGTATTTTCTTCTTATACGTGTTGATCTGAAAACCACCTAGGGTACCATCAAGGCAACACTAGATACCGGGCTTGCTCATTCATTCTCATTACGTCACAAATAGTGGCTGGCCGCGACCAGTGATTGGTACAAAGCGACGCACCCATCATTTTGTGCAAATCGCTGTATGTCTTTTGTTACGGCCAGCCACCTTTTGTGACGTCATGATGATGAATGAGCAAGCCCGGTATCTAGTGTAGCCCTGGTACCATTTAGTACATACTCTAAGATTAAACTAACGTACATATTAAAAGTTTTTTATTAAAATTATGCTTCCGTGAACATTATAGATCGTGAAAGCCTATGATGGACTATCTTCCCCTTGAAAAAAGATACCTCCTCTCCTCTCTTTTTTGTCTTGTGCGCTGCTTGCGACTGTTTGCTATGCAGCAACCAGCATTAGTATGTTATGTTTATAAGTGTCTGGTATCTTTATGACTAAATTAATAAGTTATCAATTTGAAATTCTATGTTTTTATAAATAAATTTTTAAATTACCAATCAGACAGAAATCCTTGATTTATGTAAAAACTGTACGTGGCATAAATTTTTGAAAATATATCCCGAAATAATCATAAAAAAACACATAAGGAACACTCTTTATTTTAAACAAAAAAAAATTGCATTGCGAGCCTATGTTATTCTACTATTCCTAAAGTGGCTATCAGATTCAACATTTTTTTCAAGCAACCAACTTTTAAGCCGATTTTAACCCCAATCTTTCCGCGTACAAAGCGAAAAAAGATTCAATTCCAATCAAAAGCTTCAAAGCCAATTGCAATTGTTGTTGCAAAAGTTGAATTAAAAACAGATTGCTAACTATATATCACTCTTTTGTTGACGTTCCAAAACAGCTATCTGTGATTGGCTTATCATAGGAGATATTGCTGTTAGGAGCGATTTTTTATGAGCTGTGGATATTCTTGATCGCTATCACACTGGAAGTTGAGACAATTTCTCACGGAAAATCGGCTCAAATCAACAGTTGGCTCAAAAATTGCCAGAAAAGTTGTTGAATCTGATAACAATTTAAGATAAAAGTAAGCATTGCTTCCCTGTCCGACGGTAGTTAAAAGTACCACTTCAAAAACACTTTCAAAACACATTTTTTAATTTGACAAATAACCTTACGTCTCAGACTTTAAAAAATAGAAAATAAATGCAATGGATTTTCCTATAAATGTTGAGATGTTTCACAGCAGAAACTATTTATCGTACATCACACAACAAGATGGAAGCTGAAATGAGATACATAGGTGAGAAAAAATACCCCTTCTCAAGCATTTTTGCTTCACAGAACTACTAATTCTATCTACCTATGATAGAGTGAAGTATTTAACTTCGACCTTGAAGCGTGCCGAATGAATCCAACATTTTTATAACAATATATTATTCAACTGGTACTTCATAGTATCATCGAAGCATGAAAGGTTAAATTTCTTATCTTTCGATCATTTATACATACCTAGCCAGTCAAATCACCATACAGATTACATAATTGTCTTATTCCCCAATTTCCTTTAGATAGTCTCAATGAGACCGAAATTTAAGAGCTATAGATAGAGTTCTTTGCTCCAAATATTAGCGTTAGATAGCAGTTTGTTCACATATTTCATACCTTATTTTATAATCTTTCCTTCCTCCTTATAGAGTTAGCCAATCACCACAAGTCCCTGGCGATCAGGTTAAAATGATAATCATTGTTGATTGCTTTGATTACTAAACAAGAACGAAAAATCATGCGTCAAGCATAGATTATGTAACACTTTCCAACGTCTCCAAAATAATTTTACAAATCATACCGTTTAATAAGCTGAAAGATTACATCTAAGTAAACAATTTGGAAAACGCATAATATATTTAAAAACATAATTTCAGGAATTTCTAATATATACAATATTCAGAAAAATATACGAATACTTTTATTCAGCCCTGTATAGGAT
This sequence comes from Maratus michaelseni, assembly GCA_963931845.1. Lineage (NCBI taxonomy): Eukaryota > Metazoa > Arthropoda > Arachnida > Araneae > Salticidae > Maratus > Maratus michaelseni. The sequence goes on from OZ007597.1 coordinate 276,641,286, forward strand.
CTATAGACCTGTATATATACTACATAGGATGCTAAATTTTAGTTAAGTTAGGAAACGCGTAGCACAGTTTAAAATTCGCCGTCTGGAGTTTCTGTCACTAAACGGAAATGTGTCCGCGAACTTTTGTGCTTCCCTGTATAGGATCTACAGAATTTATACACATCACGTAATAGACAAAAAGCGAGTTAAAATTAAAATCGCGTTCAGTAACTTAAAACGCACTTCCAGGAATTATTGTTAACAGACCAGTTGAGAATTCTTTTGTGTGTCCCTGTAAATGAACGATGACTGCTATACACACAATATTCTGTTGTAAGCCTCTTGTAATGCACCTTAGTGATATTTATAAATTTCAATGCGTTTAAAATAGTGAAACATTATTTAAATAAACCGCAGACGATTTTTCTCCATAGATGTAATGTAACGGAATTCTTTTGACTGTCCCTGTAAAGTAACTATAAGTTCTATGCACACCCTATTCCATATTAAACTTCTTCTAATGCACCTTAGTGATATATATAAATTTCAATGCGTTTAAAATTGTGAAACATTATTTAAATAAACCGCAAATGATTTTTCCCCATAGACCGCAATGTAACGGAATTCTTTTGAGTGTCCCTGTAGAAAAACTATAAGTGCTACACACTTCCGTTTAAATAGGGAACATGCTATAGATAACGACAATAACATATAAAAATTGCAGAGCAATCCGAGCCTATTTACGGGAGTTAGAGCACGGACAGACGGACAGACGGCAGACGGCCATACGGCCAGACAAAAAACACTTTTCAACTAGGTTGGAAAGTGTTAAAAAACGTTATGACTTGTTAGATTTGGTCAAGCCGATGACATTTCATAGATTGCATAAAAAAGTCCACGCATCTCGAAAAGCTTCAGACGAGTTAGACCATGGTACAAACGAGCCTTAAAGAACACCGATGCATGAATAGGTGCATTCTACTTTTTGGTGATTTCTTCTAAATACCTTTTGGCAACAGAAATACGCCTAGATTTGGAAGAGATTCTGCACTCGCAAAGGAGTTTTGGAGAACTTCAGCAGCGGGTTATCTTACCATGTGATATACGTAATTTTTGTAATTTTGTCCTAAGAAAATTGTAAAATCCATAAGGAAAGATTGTTAGTAGAGAGTTTTAAGCCTGTATCAAACGCACTTTTATGTAATAGAACCTATTTCTTTTCAAATAGCTTGGAGTAATAGTTTTATAATATGCATTAAATGAAGTTTTTTTTTTTTTTTTTTTTTTTTTTTTTTTTCAAATAAAGGGAATGCGCGTAATACGCCAAAAATACCTAAAAATGGAAAATTTTTGTTTCAAATTTAAGGTGCGCGTAATACGGCAAAAATACCTAAAAATAGCAAAATTTACTTTGAAACTTAAAATGCGCGTCATACGGCAAAAATGCCTAAAAATAGAATAATTTAGTTTCAACCTTAAGGTGCGTGTAATACGGCGGAAATACCTAAAAATAAAATAATTTAGTTTCAAACTTAAGGTGCGCTGTATGTTTTAGAATATTACGGTACTTAGACTTGTTGCTATAAAATTTCGCATGAATACAGCAGTTTTTAATGTAAACTTGTGAAGTGAAGGGGTTTAAAAAAAAACTAGCTATTAATTTTCAGCAAAAATTTCTGGCAACGAAATTGCCAGTAGTTTTTCTATTATTTGCTTTCTTTCTTGCAGTGTATGGCATGATTTTTCACAAAACAAACATGCATTAATTGAAAAAGAAAAAGAGAATGCTACATTAAATACACTTGAATTATTATACGTGATTGTCATTTACAAATAATGACCTAAAAGGTAAGGGAAGCAGTGTTGAATTCAAGGTGTGGGGGGGGGACATCCTCCGGATTATTGAATTGCCACCCCCTCCCCCCCCCAAGAAGATTTGAGATTTAATGATTTTAATGGTCAAAAAGTGTAATTTCCCCTCCGGAAACTCTATAATGTCCCCCTCCCCCGGAGCCAAAGAAATCGCTCTCGGAGAAAAATGGTCTGAATTCAACACTGAAGGAAAGTCAGTGGACCTATTCTTGGCGCGATCAGAATGCACGAAAAATGCACTGCTGGTCAAAAAATAACAGAGTATTTGTCAACATGCGTAAGCTTCACTGTTAAAAATTTGCAGCAAACTGTCCAGTCATTTGACCGTTTTTGTATAACACGGTTACATAACAGTAATTTAACTCTATTCTGACCATGTTATTGCTCATATTATGGTCATAATAGAGTTAAATTACAGTTATGTAACCGTTTTCTATAAAAACGGTCAAATGACTGGACAGTTTGCTGCAAATTTTTAACAGTGTATATTAGCCACACACAGGGTGGCTTATTCTTTCAATCTCTATCATTTTTCATGTTTATGAAAAGTCACAGCAATCCATCGTTGCCACAGATTAATCTCGGAAAATGAAACATTTGAAGTTACTTAAAAAAATAATAACTCGAAAAGTATTTGTCACAAAATTGTTTTACAAACTGCGTTAGAATGGTAAAAAATTGTATTTTTCTTGATATAAATTTCAAATCGAATGATTATGTCGTTTTTCAAATATTAGATTTCAAAAATTACAAAACTTCACAATGGAGTACCGTAGCGAAACTTTTACACGTAAAAAGATAATGATAAAGGCATTGTGGCTCGACGTGTATCGTGTATACTGGCCATAGCATGAGTAACGAATTATAGTAAACTTATTATTCTGTTAAAATATAAAAGTGAATTATGTATATACATTTTTAAAAAATAAAGAAAAACATTTTATCACAAACATCAACAAAAATTTTTCTTCTAGTTATTCCCTTATTCCAAAGATATCGTTTTGTCATCTGCTGCCATAGCAACATGAATTAAATTTCATTAAAAAAAATTGCTCAGTGGTAGAAAAATATTTTTCTAAATCGAATGGTTATTGAACAACTCAACACTTTAACAGGGGAATTTTTATTTGTTATTTAGATATTTTAAAATTGTTTGTTGTCATTGCGTTTTTATTCTGAGTTACAGCTAGTTTATTTATTTTTTAAATAAAAATCATGTGTGGCAATCTATATTCGGCCTTATAGCAGAATTTTCCCCTCTTGTTCTTGTCAATACTGAAGTTACAAGTGGTAAACTATCAAATAACCATTTTAGACTAATTTTTCTATGTCTTGTAAGTTGGCTTAAGTTTATTAGGCGGAATCTGACATTACCTACGTTAAGAAAGTACGTCCACAGGACCGATTAACCTCTGAATCTATAGGCACGGTATCATTTGGGGATCCCCTTTCATTTGACTAAAGTTTTATTAATATTTTTCATTCATGAATACTCACCAACGATACTAATTTTATTCCTGGAAGTAGCTTAGCCGAGGACACATATATTTCATTAAACAGCTTTTTTATGTTCCCTGTATATACTTCAGATGTATTTACACTGAGAAAAATGACACTTTCAAATCTGAGTAAATCGATGTTTTCATTTTGTTATGAAACTTTTTGTTTCAAATAGGACGACCCAATGATTTCATTTTTGAAATACCAGAAATACTCAGAATATTGAAACATGGGCACACTCAAAACGGAGCACATAGAGGTCAGTTCATACTCATTTTTGAAACATGGAAATATTAAAAAATGAATAAGATCAGTTCAAACTCATTTTTGAAACATGGACATTACTCAAAACTGAGCACATAGAAGTCAGTTCATACTCATTTTTGAAACATGGACATATACTCAAATAGGAGCACATGATGTTTTATTCTTGAGTGTGTGCATGTTTTCAGAAGTGAGTCTATACATGTTTCAAACTTGACTCATTTTGATTCCGAGTCATTTTGACTATGCGACAGACTCAGATTTGAGTATTTTTTGCTCAGTTTTGAAAATGTCGTTTTTAGAGTGAGTACATAGTTGTATGCTCAATTTCCCAGGTGGTTTATAACAGGCACATCAGGATGCTATAGGATTAATTAACATCCTATTGATGACATTCCTATTTAAGTTCCTAAATAAGTTTCGTGAAGTAGCGCGTGGATTTCTCCTTGGATTAAGCAGACCTTTTCCAAAAAAAAAAAAATTAAAAATACAATGTAAAAAAAATGAAAATGGGAATTAGAGGGCCCCCTTTACAGTCATTTTGGGGGCCCTTTTACATTTTAGATGGGAAGCATGTGTTTCAGGTGCTTTTTGAATAATCAGGTCCTGAGTACGTCTGATATAGGCTTTAGTAATACATTTTTATATACATTAGAAAAATTCATTTATGGAATTCATGATTTGGGATAAAGTTTTGATGTTAGAAACTGGCTTTTGTTTCAACGGATATTCTGTTTGAAGAATGTTATATAGAAACATAAATTCTATACAAAAATTCTATTCTATGTTATCTTTGTACAGCGAAGTAGCTGAAGCAACTGAATAAACCATTTCATGTTGTATGTGTTTGTATAAATTTAGTAATTATTCATTTCTGATTCTAAAAACTAAGTTTACTTAATTAATGAATCAATTATGAACGAGTTCGAGGATCAAGAAAAAAGTGGTAATCGTTTTTAATTACATTTATGAGCATTGATCATTTGTAAATAATAAATGATATTTATTATAATTACATTTATAAATAAAGAATAAAAATAATACAAATAAAAGGTTATAAATAATAATAAAAATGCTTTTTTATTTTTTTATTTATTTAGTTGTAGCACGACTTTTATCTCACTGACCATCTTCAAAACATTTTTTTTGCACTGAATGTTATGCACTGAAGCTAACTACAGGCAAGAATGAGAAGCTTAATGATACATACATATTTTGATGACAAGTATGACTATATTAAATACAGAATATTAATAATCCCAATGTGTCAAATAATAATTTTTATTAAGGTAAATAAACTTTCAATGATTTTGTTAGATATCGCCGAATTTTATCAAATTCCTCTCAATAATCTTAAACCTATGGGCGTATGTATATTTTCGCATTTAAAGGATGTTTGCTCTTTTTATTTTTTTTTAGTCGTCAAAATATTTCTCAAATATATACTTAATTTATAATTTTATGTGTTCAAATCTTAATGAACCTTACGAACTGTGAATAAGATTTTAACACCTCAAATAAAATTAAGTATACATTTTAGAAATATTTTGACAACTAGAAAAAAAAGACATCCCTTAAGAACACAGCACAGAGAAAAATGTTTAAAATATTAATTTCTTGAGGAGATAATTTATAAATTCGAAGATATTCTACGCCCATAACATTTGCGACATTTCTCTGCCCATTCAATCGCTTAACATTTGCGAGAGGAATTTGAGATCCACATTGAAAAATAAATAGTGCTGTCATCTGGTGTTATCTATTAACAACACAAACATGATTCACACTCAATATGTTTGGTGTTGCCATCTATTTTCATCATATTGTTATTAAAACGAATATTAATATTAATTTTATGTGTTTAAATCTTAACGAAACTTACGAACTGTGAGTAAGATTTTAACACTTCAAATAAAATTAAATACACAATTTAGATATATATAGAAAAAAAGAAAGGCATATTTTAAGAAGAGAACAGAGAGGAGGAAAAAAGTTTAAAATATTAATTTCCTGAGGAGATAATTTTAAAATGCGAATGTATTCCACGGCCATAGGTTTAACATTAGTAAGGAGGAGAATTTGAGATCTCACATTAAAAAGTATATAGTGCTGCCATCTGTTGTTATTTATTAATAACACATAATTCACACTAAAAATTCTTTGGTGCTGCCATCTATTGTTATCATTCGATAACATATTAATAAAACGAATACAGTGACCTCTCACTTATACGCGATGTTCAGTAATTACCTTTTCATACCACTATTTTAAAACAATAAAATTCTATTTATAAATTATGCGATTAAATAAGGAAAAAACTACTTTAAGGAGAAACTGGTGTGGAAAAATAATTAATGTGTATCGCGTATAAGTGAGAGGTCACTGTATTAATGTCACTTTCAAATACAAATTAGCTACTTTTTTGACACATTGACGAAATCATCTACATCCGTAGATGTATACAATTTTATATGTTTATTCAGGTCCATAAAATTGAAAAATGCTGTAAATGTAAAGAAGCTTAAAAAAACTACCAAAGTTGGCGTTAAAAACTAACTAGCTGAGCTTCGCCCGCTACGCTGGTCGATTTATTCCAAACGGACCTTGAATTAAAAGAACTTAGGATTGGGCGGCCCATTGTCTTCGGATCTGGTCAACTCGGATTTAAATAAAAAACAAAACAAGAGCAAAAAATCATGCGCCAAGCATAGATTATGAAACACTTTCTAACACAGCCAGAAAACTGTAACGAAACTTCACCGTTAAATAAGGTGAAAGAAAATATGTAAGTAAACAGTTTAGAAAACATATAACATATTGAAAAATACAGTTTTCGAAATTCCCTTCCAGTGTCAAAAAAGTAGTCGAATTATTTTACGCAGCCCTGTATAGGATCAACAGATGTGGGTATATAGCATGATAAAATATAGTTCTGTTAGAATATTCACATTTAGAAATTTTCGCCTATCGATCGAAATGCACTCGAAATCTTTTGTACAGCCCTGTATATTATATGAAGACTTTTGTACACATCACCTATTAAGCTAAAAGGCAACTTAAAACTCACTCGCAGCAATTACCAAACGTAAACGACAATGTATCTGTTTTTGCGTAGCCCTGTATATGAATTTATTTACATTCCACAAACTTCTATTAGTCTACTAAATATAGTTCAGCAGGAAAATGCGTAAACACAATTAAAAATTACTCTTTAGCGATTCACTCCCATAGTCTGTAATACTTCCCTTGTCTAGCCCTGTATATGATCAACCGAGTTTATAAACACACGCGTACTATTGAAAAAAAAAATTAAACTTAAAACGCAAACCAAAGTTAAACACGTACTTATCACACATAGACTGTAAATATTGCACATGTACTGTAACCAATATATTTTGTGTGTCCCTGTAAATAAACGAAATGCACACAAGAGAGCAATTTATAGTGCACCTCAGTAATGCATATAATTTTCATTATGCTTGAAATAGTGAAATATCACTAAATTACAATGCAGACGATTTTTCCGCTTAGAACGATGTGTAACAGAATTCTTTTGTTTGACCCTGTAAATGAATAATTAATGCTTAGCACCTCATATTCTACAAAAAGCATGTTTCAATGCGCTTCATAATTCTATATCGATTTCATTATGTTTTAAATGACGTAACGTCATCAAAATGCACTTGAAAGGATTATTCCCCATTGGCTGTAATGTAACGGAATACTTTTGACTGTCCCTGTAAAAAAACTATAAGTGCTACACACTTCAGTTGAAATAGGGAACATGCTATAGATAACGACAATAACATATAAAAATTTCAGAGCAATCGGAGCATATTTACGGGAGTTAGAGCACGGACAGACGGCCAACCGGCAGAGAAACCGAAGTCATAAACACTTTTCAACTAGGTTGGAAAGTGTTAAAAAGAAAATTTTATTTAGAATACTGCAGAAACTGCATCAATGTATTTTTAAAAACTGTGATTGTTGATTTATTTTTTGTCCGAAGGGAGATGCGCTTCTCTTTAACGAAAACTGACCCAGACTCCAGGCAACAAAATGGCTGCTTGTAAAATTCGTCTGAAGCTGCCCTTTCATCATCAGCTGCCATTTCAAAGAAATAGAAAGATTTTCTTCCCTTGGGAGTGGGGATAATGATGAGTGGGTTTCTCATTGTGTGGGTTTGAACAGATTCCTGTTCCCTTTTGTTCAGGCCCAGCCTACTCTCAAACTATAGAAGGGGAGAATTCCCCTGGTATTTCCCCTTCTACTCCTGCTTTTAAAAAAATTGAAGCATGCGCACTGAGACCAATTTCATGTGAAATCTGAAAAAATGCTCTTTTAGCTTTAAATATAAAGATATTCCAAATGTGAGAATCTCTAAAAAAGGTGGTCAGTAATCATCTGTAATCAAAGATCTCTCACGTTTACGGTATTTTTTTTTTCCGATTACTGGTTTATTTTTTGTTACAAGAATGAGAATAACTGAAAATTTAACGCATGTAGAGTTGAACAAGAACGAAAAATCATGCGTAAAGCATAGATTATGTAACACTTTCCAACACGTCCAAAATACTTTTACAAATCTTTACAGTTTAATAAGGTGAAAGATGGTGTCTAAGTAAACAAGATCAAGGTCAAACCGGGCGGAGTGGTTTACCTTTCCGCTTAAGCTCAACTAGGCCCACCTAGTGTCTCAGTAAACAATTTGGATAACGCACAACAACTTTAAAAACACAATTTCAGGAATTACCAAAATAATATTCGGTAAAATATCTGAAATCTTTTGTGCAGCCCTGTATATGATCTACGGATTTGTAAATATACTATGTAGAATGCTAAATTTTAGTTCAATTAGGAAACGGATAGCACAGTTTAAAATTCCCCTTCTGGAATTTACGTCAATATACGGAAATGAGTACTTTCGTGTTAAAGCGGCTCCCACAATTACGATTATGTCAAGGTTGCAGCTATGATTTCGCCCATATCATCGCAAAGCTTATATATGCATCCTATATACGTATATATATAGTCCAAACACTCATATATGCGCCATATAGTCATTATATAAACATTTTTTACGTCTTATATGTATGTCATACATACATCATATACGTCTTACACAAATGTCATATATATACATCATATATGCGTCGTTATATATGGCTATAACTTGCCCATATATGTCACGAAATGTATATACATCATATATTATTATAATGTCATATATGTTTTATGATTTCGCAATAAATCTTGGTCGCTGGGAGATTTATCATTGGGGGCCGCTATAACACGAAAGTACCCGGAAATGTACTCGAGATAATTTGCACTGTCCTGTATATGTTCTATACAATTTATACACACGAAGCAATGGGCAAAAATTAGTTAAATTTAAAAACGGGTTCCATAACTGAAAACGCGTTGCAGAAATTATTGTTAAAAGATATTACTTTAGCAGAATGCTTTTGTGTGTCCCTGTAAATGAACGATGTATGTTCTGCTCACAATATTCTATTAGTAAACTTCTAAAAAAGCACCTCAGTGAAATAAATCAATTTCAATATGTTTGGAACAGCGAAACATATTATTAAAATAAACCTCAAACGCGATTTTTCCCCATAGACCGTAATGAAATGGAATTATTTTGGGTGTCCCTGTAAGTGCTATGCGCAGCCGATTCTATAGTAAACATCTTGTAGTGCCCCACAGTGATATATATCAATTTCAACATGTTTGAAATAGTGTAACATCATTAAAGTACACCGCAAATGATTTTCCCCGCATAGAACATATTGTACGGAATTCTTTTGCGTGTCCCTGTAAAGAAGCTACAAGTGCTACACATTTCATTTTCAATGCCGAACATGCCATAGTAAACCTCAATAACATATTTCAATTGCATGGCAATCCGTGTATATTTACGCGAGTTGGAGCACGGACAGACAGACAAACCGAATTCATAAACACTTTTTACCTATGTTGGAATGTGTTAAAAAGGTTTTGTAAATGTGCGAGAAGGATTCATGCTCTGAAGTGGAGAAAGTGATATGTTTAAAAGAAGACAAGAAATGTTTGAAACGACGAAAATTGACTACAGTTTGATCGTGGTTTAGAAAACTTGTAAGATAATTTAGACTATTACTTATTTTTGAATTTATTTATACTAGGGGATCAAACCATCCAACTCGGGCTTTCCGATATAGAGAATATATGTGAAAACCATTCTTTTTTTGAAAACTCTAATAGATTTTTTTTCACTTAGTACATTTTTATTGCCACCTAACAACACCAAAGAGCAATTTTATATGAAATATGTCATTTATATATTCAAATAATAGTTTGAAATTTATTAAAAGCTGTAATTTCGTATGGGCCTCTTGCCAGAAGTTAATAGCCGAAGAAATCGCTAAAAATTTGGATATCGACGGCCGTTTTCTATCTTTTAATTCTGATAATTTCAGCGGTTTTAAGCGCTTATTTCAATTATATGTCTGTTAAATTTGTGTTCTATATATACTATTTTATTGATTGCTTAATGAAGATTTAATTTCGTCATGGAATATTAGCTGGAAACAAATGCTGAAATATTTATATTGTTTAAAGTGCAAACGGATTCATATTTTGTAATCGTCTGCAAGCGATAGATTTTTATAAAAATCATGCTTTAAATTTAATTTAAATGCTATAATAAATGAGTGAATTGCGACAAAGTTTTCAAACAAATTGCATTGGAAAGTAGATTTTTTCTCCTATACAACTGTGTAAAAATTAAAAATGTGCGATGTTTAGAAATTAAAAAAGTTGCTGTAGAAAAAATCGCAAAACTGAAATTGCATCTTCCATACTGTTGCCAATCGCGAAATGACGTCAGCGTTACGCACGGACACGTTTGTCCTTTATAATATAGATAGATATGTTTTATACACTGCTGTCCAAAAATTAAGGGGCAGTGACCGGACGTTTTCGCTTTTTACACAGTTTGTCGAATATCTACTGAAATTCTTGACGAGTTGTTCTTGCACTTCGAGGTTGTAAAGAACATGTTTGACTTCAAGAACAGTAGAAACAGTATACTGCAATTAGAAGATGAATATATTGAATATTGGATGAGATATGGACATTTGTATGAGATAATTTTTAACTGCGTATGCGCAAACTATACCAAAGAATTTTTTTCATGATGTGGTAGTCAATTCTATAGAGCAACTCCTATAAAAAGACCAGTCAAATATCGTGAAAACTCAGAAATATATCAGCAATACAGTGAGCTAATTGGAGGAAAATCCGTTATTATCCATTAGGATTCTAACCCCAATTTGTCAATTAGCTCACTGTATTACTGATATATTTCTGAGTTTTCACGAAACTGGTCTTTTTATATGAGTTGCTCTATAGAATTGACTACCAAATCATGAAAAAAAATCTTTGATATAATTTGCGCACGTGCAGTTAAAAATTATTTCATACAAATGCGCATATCTCACCAAATATTCAATAAATAAATCTTCTAATTGCAGTACACTGTTTCTACTGTTCTTGAAGTCAAACACGCGCTTTACACACTGTCAGAAATGGATACTCAAATTTCACGAAATTTTCGTTTTTGACGAAATTGTTTCCTGGGAAATGCTCCGAGCGAATATTTCGTCAAATCGAATAAATTTGTATCCTCAAAAAAGTGAGGAAATTAATTTCGTCAAATTGCTTGCTCGGAAGTGTAAAAAAAAGACCGGTAGTGCCATCTATTGACAATTTTGGAAGCATCTGTACTTGACAGGGGGAAAAATATGTCGGTTTTCATAAGTCTTCAAGGAGATTCGAAAGCGCGACCTTTGGTGTGGGAGACAAATTCGCTGCCTCCCTCGCCAGCGGGACCTTGCGTGAATCTGATTTTAAATGTATCTACCGGATGTTGATGTGTGTTTATATTTTTGAAGGTAGATTGTATTTTTATCAGGGCTGTTATAATTTCTGCATGTTTTAATTAATAAGGCTAGATTATTATTATGGTTTTTCTATAGTTAATAAATAATTAGAATATGGCTTGATTAATAAAATTTATTAGAGAAATTTCCTTTGTTCAATGAATGATTAGAATATGGTCTTAGTTAATTTGTTGGTCAGAAATTATAAAGATGATGGGGGTTAAGATTTTAACCCGTTGCTGTTTATAGAGGGGAAAGGGATCAGTTATGTTTTTTTTTTATTTGATTTGATTGTTATATGAATATATTTCTAAAATAAAAAAAGAACTTTTTTTTTTTTTTTTTTTGAACGATTTTGTAACAACAAAAATAATTTGGCCGTGAATGGGGAAACAGTTTCGTCAAATATTTGAGATTTTCCATTTCATTAAGAATCACTTAATTTTGAGACGAAATGATTGTCAAAATTGATGAAATATAGCTCAAGAATTGCTGAATCGTCAAAAGTGAGAGTTTTATTTCTGATAGTGAGGAAGCAGTTTCGTTAGATGTTTGTGGTTTCGCTTTTCGTCAAAAACCACGTGACTCTGTGACGAAATGATTGTCAAAAATAACGAAATAAAGCTTAAGGATTGCCGAATCGTCAAAATTAAGTGATTTATTTCTGAGAGTGCATCCTCGAAGTGCAAGGACAACTCGTCAAGAATTTCCGTAGGTATTCGACAAACTGTGTAAAAAGCGAAAGCTTCCGGTCACTTCCCCTTAATTTTTACACAGCCGTGCAGAAATAAAAAATATTTGTTAAATCGTAAAAAACAATAACAAAAGTTTTAATGCTGTACGACAAAATTAATAATGTAAACTTAGTTTTGCCACCATCTTGAAGTCCAGGCTCCCTATTCTGCACATGTTGTGTTGCACAGTCACATCTGAAATTCAAAAAGAAAATCATACTTGAAAATTATTTGAAAAACATAAAAAAAAAAAATAATTCTTAAATTCAGGTACAATTTTCAAACAAAATGCATTTGAAAAGTATATTTTCTTTGTCTATTCGATGTTGTAAAAATTAAAATTTTGCAATGTTTAGAAGTTTGAAAAATTGCAAGAAAAGTGAAGTTTACTGTTCAGATCGTTTCCACCGTCAAAATGACGCCAGCGTTATTCAAGCAGGATATGCTTTTGCTTTATAATATAGACACTATAATTATATGCTACTGCTACTCTATACCTAAATGCGAATTTTAAAAAGAAAAACAAGACCAAACCTGTGCGTGGCTTTCGCATTACAATTTTTAAGATTATTTACTAATACTTTTTTTTTTCATTATTTTTTAATTAACTGCAATTTTTTTTTATCTAACAACGTGTTTTAACGAAATGTGAATGTACTATGTCAGAAAAATTTTCGTATGATACCTCATTTCTCGTTGTGCGTTTTGTACATGCATGTTAGATGGGATGTTGACATCAGAAATAATATACATGGCAATTTACATTTTTTATTTAATCATTAATTAATTTAACTATTTTATGGTAATATAATCATGAAATTTTAAATATTAGCATTCAGAATTAATTTGAGGGTCCTGGGCACATATACTTTTTGCAGGTTCTAACTATCGCAAGGGTAAATAGGATAGCTACGCCCCGTGTTCCCACTTCTAAAATAAAACAGCCAAATAAAACAGGTATTTTTCTTAAAATCAGCACAAATTAATTTGAGGGCACTGGGCGCACATATTTTTTGCAGGCCCTGTCTATCGCAAGGGCAAATGGGATAGCTATACCCCCACTTCTAAAAGGGGCCTCCAATGCCAAAAAACAGGTATTTTTCTTAAAACCAGTACAAATTAATTTGAGGGCCCTGGGCGCACATATTTTTTTGCAAGCGCTGTCTATCGCAAGGGCAAATGGGATAGCTATGCCCCGTGCCCCCACTTCTAAACAGGGCCTCCAATGCCCAAAAAACAGTTATTTTTCTTAAAACCAGTGCAAATTAATTTGAGGGCCCTGGGCGCACATATTTTTTTGAAGGCGCTGTCTATCGCAAGGGTAAATGGGATAGCTACGCCCCGTGTTCCCACTTCTAAAATAAAACAGCCAAATAAAACAGGTATTTTTCTTAAAATCAGCACAAATTAATTTGAGGACACTGGGCGCACATATTTTTTGCAGGCCCTGTCTATCGCAAGGGCAAATGGGATAGCTATACCCCCACTTCTAAAAGGGGCCTCCAATGCCAAAAAACAGGTATTTTTCTTAAAACCAGTACAAATTAATTTGAGGGCCCTGGGCGCACATATTTTTTTTCAAGCGCTATCTATCGCAAGGGCAAATGGGATAGCTATGCCCCGTGCCCCCACTTCTAAACAGGGCCTCCAATGCCCAAAAAACAGTTATTTTTCTTAAAACCAGTGCAAATTAATTTGAGGGCCCTGGGCGCACATATTTTTTTGCAAGCGCTGTCTATCGCAAGGGCAAATGGGATAGATATGCCCCGTGCCCCCACTTCTAAACAGGGCCTCCAATGCCCAAAAAACAGTTATTTTTCTTAAAACCAGTGCAAATTAATTTGAGGGCCCTGGGCGCACATATTTTTTTGAAGGCGCTGTCTATCGCAAGGGTAAATGGGATAGCTATGCCCCGTGCCCCCACTTCTAAAAAGGGCCTCCAATGCCCAAAAAACAGTAATTTTTCTTAAAACCAGTGCAAATTAATTTGAGGGCCCTGGGCGCACATATTTTTTTGCAAGCGCTGTCTATCGCAAGGGCAAATGGGATAGCTATGCCCCGTGCCCCCACTTCTAAACAGGGCCTCCAATGCCCAAAAAACAGTTATTTTTCTTAAAACCAGTGCAAATTAATTTGAGGGCCCTGGGCGCACATATTTTTTTGAAGGCGCTGTCTATCGCAAGGGTAAATGGGATAGCTATGCCCCGTGCCCCCACTTCTAAAAAGGGCCTCCAATGCCCAAAAAACAGTAATTTTTCTTAAAACCAGTGCAAATTAATTTGAGGGCCCTGGGCGCATGTACTTTTTACAGGCCCTGACTAGCGCAAGGGCAAATGGGACAGCTACTCCGGACCCCCACATCTAAAAGGGGCCTCCAAAACCATAAAAGCAGGTAGTTTTCTTAAATTCAGTACAAATTAATTTGAGGGGTCTTGGGGCACATATTTTTTGCAGGCCCTGATTATCGCAAAGACAAATGGGGGGGGGGGGGGGGGTAGCTGGCCAAGGGCCCACATACTTAAAAAAAAATCCACCAAAGCCAGAAAAAAAAAAAAAAAAAACAATTTTTCTTAAAATCATTACAAATTACGGCTACAAAAATGTCATGTAGCCCCCAATCGAATATTTTCCCCAGGGCCCGTAGAACACTTTTTATACATAAAGGCCACACATAGGGCTCTTTTATTAGGCCTATTATAGAGTTTTGGAGCCCCTTTGAGAGTGTGTGTGTGTGTGTGGGGGGGGGGGAGCAAAACACGTCCCCCGAATGTCTTGCTACAAATCAGACCCTGTTAGAATTACCCTCGTTACCTCAAGATAGGAAAGAGTATAAATTTAGTGGTATGCTAGTCTAAAAATTTTTTAACCCCTGTTCTAAAAAAAAAAAAAAAAAAAAAAACGCCCCTTTCAAAAAAAGAAAAGAAAATCTCAAAAGGCCTAGTTAAGTTACGCCCAAAATTTCATAGGACCTTCTGCTACGGCTTCTATGGATAAAATAACGGATTTGGAATATATCAGTCACGACGCAACTTTGTGACCACGTGTGCTTGTTTTTGAAAAAGTATAGGTGGAGTAGAGGGACGGGTGAGCGCCGCCCTTGGGAGCTTCGGGGGGTGTAGGCACTCAGAGGGGGCGACGGTTTCAGCCGGTTGTTCGGGCGTGTCTCCCGAGAGCGGGAAAAAGAAGGCAGGGGGGTATGATTGCGTCCTCCTCTATCCAAAATCGATAGCTAGGGGATTTGCTTTCTTTCTCCAATCTTTTCAATTGAGATTGGAGTAATCTTTTAAAGCGCTTTTTAAAAGATTGCTCAGTGTTTTAGAATTCCCGCCAAAATTCTTAAATCATACATATTATTTCTGTTGTCCATATCGTTTTTTCTATGAATTTACGAAACGCACAACAAGGAATAAGGTATCATTCGAAAGGTTTTTGAAGCGGATTTGACATAGTACACTCACATTTCGTTAAAACATGTTTTTGGATTAAAAATTGCAGTTCATTAAAAATTAAATCGGCATTGTTTTCATAAAATTAATGAAAGGTTTTCCTCAAATGAGTGTTGCCATAAAAATAAAATACTGCATTACATGAGGCTCAACAATGATTGTACAAAAAATAAATAGTACAAAAAAGATGAGGTATTTCTCCGCGCGAGTTTATTTTATATTTATCGTTAAAAAGAAAAATTGAAATGTTTAGAAGAAAAAGACACCATCGATCGATCGAAGCAGTGGTATTTCACGTGTAGAATAAAAGATGTGCTTTTTTATATAATAGATTAAATTGTATTTTAAATGCATTTAATTTATTTTTCTTTGTTTCATGTTTTTCAAAAAGCGTATGACGTCCTCTTCTAATGCAGTTAACATACGATTATTTTTTTTTTCCTTCGCGCGTGCTTTTTGCTATCTTCAATCAGTTTATACTTTAACTTTGACGGAATAAATGAGACGCTATTCTGGCTTGAATCATGTTGTTTGCAGATATTTTTATCCTTAATTTTTCTTTAGAAGTTTAAACGTGCATCTGAAAAATATTACATATTGTTAAAAAATATATTAGACTGCAGGGCGAAATCCTCACATGGGTCTACTGGTATCATAATATTTTCGGGTGACCACAATAAAAGTGCACGCACTAAGGCAAAGTTATTATTGTAGAACTATAAAAACTACTTAAAAAGATTTCTGAAAATCAGTGGTCCCCAGCAAAAGAAATAAATGCTTCATTAAATCTCGAAAAGCTATTTGTTTCTCAGGTTTTAAAAAATAAAGAATGCTTTTTGGAATAATGGGTAACTCGAAAGAAGTCATTGTACACTTCACTGTACATACAACTGTTCATGGTTATAATGTTTAAAATAATACGAAAAATAAGAAAACAATAATTGCGCTCAATAATTTTGGACCATAGTTAAGTTATTGCAAATAGTAAATATTTTCAAACTTTATATAAAAAGAAATTAAAACATATTGTACTTAATATAAAAACTTAATAAAGCAGTGTTCATTTAAAAAGATGAAGTTTAGGAAATAAATAGTTTGGCCAATAATGTAAATATTGGACTTTTTATTTTCTTTTTTACAACAAAATTGAAGATCAACTAATTGAAAACAGGAACATTTGCTAGGATTCAGCAATGGCGGATCAAAGGGGACCCCCCCCCCCCCCCCTTGTGCTACTATAAGGGTCTGCACGGGAAAGATCTTTGGCCCAAAGCGCGAGCGTTTTTCCGAGTCCAGCCTGGCATTAGAATTTTATTCTTTCTAAATTTCTGCATGGGCGGAAATTTCCATACCTGGATCCGGCACGATATAAAAGCTAAAAGCTCGGCCTGGGTCCGACCCAGCCCATAAGAAAATCATTATTGGTCCAGTTCGGGCATACCTGTAAATCCCCCCCCCCCCCCCCCCCATTCCATGTTGGGCTTTATCTATCTTTACAAGAAGAAATTATTATTAAATTTTGAAAAAAAAAAAATCTACTTTAGGTTTTTGACGGATTTATACGTTTTAGTAAGCTTTAAACACGATTTGACTATTTTTAGAAAATGTCTGTCTGTCTGCAAGTGACACAAATTTTGTGGGCGCTCTATCTCAAGAACTAATGCACGGAATTTAATCAAACTTCATATTCAGTTAGAGTTTGACATAATTTGGTGTAAATCGTCCAAAAGGTGGTGCTACTATGCAGCATAGTATGTTGCACTATGTTGCATTAATTCTTGAGATATAGCTATCGCGGATTCCGCGATAGCTATATCTCAAGAATTAATGCACGGAATTTGATCAAACACCATATTCTGTTAGACCTTGAGATAAATAAAACCTTGTTAGGTTTCGGTGTATACCGCCCAACAGATGCTACAACCTGATTTTCACGTTTTCTGCGTTAGTTATATCTTAAGAACAAATAGATTGTTATTACTTTCTTCTATCTTTAGAAAAAAATATTGGATTCTTGAAAAAAAATTGAATTCTCGTTTTCGATGGATTTATACGTTTTAGGAGGTCTGGAACACGATTTGACTGTTTTTAGAAAACGTCTGTCTGTGTGTTTCTATGTGACAAAAATTTTGTGGGAGCTCTATCTCAAAAAATCTCTGACGGCTCGGCCTAGAGCACAAGAAGATTTCAAAGACGCAGACCGTGGAGGGCCTGTTTATTGGGAATTGCATAAGAAAGACCTATTTGCCATGATGCGGCAGTTGGGACCGCCCACTTTGAAATATACCTTTGCCTGTAGGCGGAGCCAGCAGGGATTTTTTTTTCTGTAAGAGTCGGTTCTATAAAAAAACTTGTTCATATAAAAGTGTAGATAATATTAAGAAGATTTATAATAAATTTAAGCGGATTTGATATCTTGGGAATGGACGAAGTTATGATTTTTTTCTTCTGAAACCCCTACCCCCCCCCCCCCCCCCTGGGGGCATTTTTAAGGAAATCAAAAATCTGTCATATATAAATTTTTGCCCCTTTTCCCAGAGATAATAACTTTAAACGGATTCGATATGTATCAAAATTAAGACGTTATGGGGTTTTTTCTATTTTCACAAAAAGCCCCCCCTTCCCCCCCCCCCCCTTGGTTCAATTTTGCCCATTAACGAACTTGGCCGAGATTTTATGTATGAGTTTGGAAGAGATTTGTGCAGAATTATGGAAGTTATCATGTCCATAAAAAAATGATATAGATAGATAGATAAAGTTTTGAACTGGGGGTGGTTTTGGCTTCTAGGAGTCTTGATCAGCGTAGATCTGCAAAAAATTTTCAGGAATTCCAACTTAGGGGAGAATGTAATAGGTAGTATTTCTTACGAAATCTGCCTAAACTAATGCACGGAATTTAATAAAACTTTATATTCAGTTAGATGTTGACATAAGTTATTAATCATTAGCTTTTGATGTAAATCGCCCAACAGATGACGCTGCTATGGTGCATATTACGGGATTTACACGATTTTAAAGATGGTCTAATGTAAGAATTAATGCACGGAATTTGAAACTTCACACTCTGTTAAACCTTAACATAAGTTGGTGCTGATTAGGCTTTCATGTAAATCATATAACAGTGCTATGCTGCATTTTTCATGATTTTCGCGATAGTTATATCTCAAACGGAATGCACCGAATTTAATCAAATTTCCTATTCTGTTACACTTTCACATAAATAGATCCATATTAAGGGTGTATTCAAATCCAAACTGCTTATTTTGAGACACATTTGTAAATTCATTTTTGCTCTAAAATGCATCCAATTGGCAGGTTCTCTTATTCAGAAACTTTACAATGTCCGTATTGTCTCGATTTTTTGATAAAGGCAGAATATAGTTGCAAAAAATGCTGTCAAAGTGGGCATTTTGAACCGAATTTCCCGAAGCGATAGCGCTGGAAACAAAAAAAAATGATCGTACTGTGAAAATAATTGTCTGTAAATCAATTTCTAATTAATTGAACGAAAAATAAAAACATGGGTCCCTTATAAATGTCTTTATAAATCACGCCGCCAAGTTTCTTGTTGTTACTTTTAAAAGCGAGTCTGAAAATGTGTCTCAAAATTTTGAGTTGTTGAGCGTGGAAAAATATTTTTTTTTAATACCACCTTAAGCTTGGGTGTGTGTATACTGCCCAACAGCTTATTTCGGCATTCAGCTTTTATGCTCTTTGGTGTGGG
Source organism: Maratus michaelseni (assembly GCA_963931845.1). Classification (NCBI taxonomy): domain Eukaryota; kingdom Metazoa; phylum Arthropoda; class Arachnida; order Araneae; family Salticidae; genus Maratus; species Maratus michaelseni. The sequence goes on from OZ007597.1 coordinate 276,660,730, forward strand.
AATTTTGGTTGCAGACATCTAAGAGGTTGGATACCAAAATTCAATGATTAGTTTGAAATATGCGATGTTTATATCTCTTTTTTAAATGCACAGAATTCCCTTTAAAATCCTGATGATGGGCATAGATTGTCATTTAATTTTGGCACTGTGATAGCAAATTTTGAAGTATTACAGAAGGTCTTTCGCACTTTATGGAAACGATTTTCAAAGTTAATTTCTACACATAAATGACATATTTTTTGCAACAATTTGACTTTGTTGGATAGCCTTGACTTTTGGCTATAGCTCTGGCTCGAAATTTCTATGATAATAGATTTTCTTTCTTACAGTCATGTCAATTTTTCCTGATACCTCTCGCAAAACTTTCCAAAGTCTTTTCAAGGTTTGTGATTTCACTTAAATAATCCAAATAGAGAAAAAGGTCATTGATGAGGGGGGAGGGGGGATGCGTCAGGTGATTTTACATGCATTTCTTCAATTGAAATGCAATTTATATGCGTTTGGGATTCTTTCTTTGCTAAACATGCATGAGTTGAAATATGGAAGAGCAGCTGGGAGACTTAGTTCATATGAAGCTCAATTACTGTCTTTTTCATATAAAGCTGGGATTTCTTCTTCAAAAATGGGTTCTAAAATATTTTACTGATAATAAAGTGAAATAACCTTAGCTTTATTGCATTTTTTACTGTTAATTTAATTTCATAACCAAATCCAGCAGCAATCCTGAATTCTTTTGTAAGTTTTTTCTTCACATTCACAAACGCTTTTTTTTTTTTTTTTTTTGTATTAATTGATAAATATTAATCTTCTTTTGTTACACTCACTTAATTATAGCCATGTTTCATCCAGTATTACGATAAATTTTTATTTATCACCACCTATGTGTTTGTTAAAGCGAGCGTTAGAAAGCGTTATCCACAACACATTGGAAGACTTTGGAAAGTTTTTCAAGAGGTGTGGGAGAAAATGGATTAGGATTGTACTAAGAGAAAAATCGACTAGGATGAAAATTCCGATCCAGAGTTATAATTAAAAGTAGGGATCGACCGAAATTTCGGTTTTGGTTTCGGCGCAAAATCGGAGTTTCGCCGAATATTCGTTTTCGGCGAAACTGCTGCCAAAATTTCGGCCTAACCGAAACTCGACCGAAACTATCTGTATTTCAAAATTTCGTTCCTTCTTTAGGAAATTTTAAACTTTACTCATTGATATGAGTTGTATCGACTCAATTGAGACGCTGTTTACTGCTGTGAACACCACTGTTTATCATTATCCGTCATGACTGATTCATGATGCAAGTGTAAATTAAAAAGCCAACAATGCATATATGACAAAACTTAAAAGACGCTTATCACGTGATCTTTAAAAGCTGCAAACTCAGTCACAGAAAATTTTTACTTTGAAACTCCAGATTGTTTCGAATGCTTTATGAGAAAGGTGTTGTTAAAACATATGAAGATTTACGAAATTTATTACAAAAGATATATCGAGGTATGTATACTTACAATATTTTTTATTAGATAATATTCGTATAATTGGAAACTATTTCTGTCTTATTGATAAATTAATTAAGTTTTATTTTATATGAAAATAAATAGTTTTGGATACAGGCACAAAGAGTCAACTTGGCATCGGAAATAAAATTTCCAAACAGGGGTGCCATTTCAATACTTTCTTAGGGAGGCAGGGAGTGGCAAAGATTTTTTTTTTTTTGGGGGGGGGGGGGGGGGATGGAGGCGGTGAGTGAGCAGAGATTTATTTTGATCTTATTGTGCACATCCTAATAGAAAATTGACGACTGTTACATTTTTATCCTTATATATATATATATATATATTTAAAATTAACTAAAGTACAAAATAATGTTAAACATGTTTCACTTTGAGAATACTGAAATGGAAAATAAAGTTTATCATTAATAATTTCTAGGCTTAAAATGTTGTCTTAATGTGGTTCAATACACGTATAATTAATAAATTAATTAGTAACGTAATTAGTTATCATTAAGTAATTATTAATTTGATATTAATTAATTAATAATTATATGCAGTTATGTATGCATTAATCAGTTTTTTTTTTTTTTTTTTACACTTTCGGTTTCGGTTTCGGCCGAAATTCTGTTACGGTTACGGCCTTAAAACCTGTTTCGGTCGATCTCTAATTAAAAGTCAGGAAGAGTAAAGAAGAAAATTGTTGCGAAGAATATGGCATATATGTTCCGAAATTAATTTTGAAAATAGTTTCCATAGAATGTGAACTACATTCTGTAACATGTATGAGATGGAAGAAATTTTTGGGATTGGCACATCTGACTATAGTTTAATTTTTGTTGTAGACGATTCGATATATATAGAAGAGTTTTTGATCGCCACAAAAATTTTCTAACCTATTTAATATTCTACAGCAGGGCTGTGAAACCTGGCGCCCGCTATTCACCTGAAAATTCTAACAGAAATACAGTGGAACTTCCCTTTAACGAAGTCCCTATTTAACGAAGTTTTCTACTGAACGAAATTTTCTGCAGAACTTTGACTTTGAACACCATTAGCATGTAAATTAATCTCCATATTACGAAAAAGATATTCTGTATAACGAGGTTTATTCCACTTTTGTACAGAATCCAAAGTAAGAGGTTGCTGCTACGATGGATATGAGATTTTTTTTCAGTGGATTGTATGAAAATGAACACATTTAAATAATTTCCATTCTGCTTGGTGTTACATAAAACAATTTTTTTCAGACTAAGAAAAACACTTGTTATCACCACTCTCCCACACCGAGACTCCAGCGCTGACAGTTGGGGGAAGTCAAAATCCCCTTTTTGTATTATTCAATGATATAGAAGATGTAGTGACGCAATGACGTCAGATACATTGAAGCAAAAAAATATCAATTAGAGTCAGACAGTTACCATTCTGACCTTCCATTGCTGATAAACAACTAACTGCTTTGTACATCCACAAGAACGTGCTTCATAATTCAAATCAAAGAACATCAAAGTTATTTTTGTTCCTACCAATACAACTTCTGAACTTCAGCCATTAGTCCAAGGAATAATAAAAAATCTTGAAAAACATTATCGAAAAAGACAGAAAAGTGACAATGTATAGTGAAAACATTAGTTTTCGAACCTGTGTATATCAGAGCTGATGAAAGCCTGAGCCGAAGCTTGGGAATGTGACGTGATTTCAACGACCGTACACAACTGTTTTGTAAAAGGCGGCTACATAAATGAAACTGAATCAAATGCTTCTGAATCCAATACCTGTTTGTCATATCTGAAGGGAAAATTTCATGAATTTAAGTTGATTTCTATTGAACGAAGTTTTTAAGTGTAACGATGAGACTTCGTTAAAGGGAAGTTTCACTGTATTTGCCTTATTTAATCGGAGGTATTCGGAGATTGAATAAGTCAAATTTTTCTGTAAGAATTTTCGGGTGAATAGCAGGCACCAGGTTGGACAGCCTTGTTCTACAGTAACAATAAATAAATAATTTGTCACCTAAATTACCCTAATCTCATGAAGATCACCCCCTCCCGTCCACACAGCTGACAAAGTTTAAAATCTTTAAAATTCTTTAATTTTTTTTCTGCTCTATTTGTGATTATGTTGTAACAATATTTAAATAACAATCTAAATTATCCCTCTTTCCCCAGCACACACACAGTTTAAAATCTTAAAAAATTGGTTATTTTTTGCTCTATTTATAACTTTTTCTTGTAACAATAATTAAATAATCATCTAAATTACTCCTTAACCCCACGAAAAAAAAATAATAATAACTTCTCTCCCCAGCACACAAATTTTAAAAATGTTAAACTCTATTTTTTTAAAAACATTTTTATGCTGTATTGTTACTTTATAACAACAATAAATAAATAAGCATCTAACTCTTTCTCTAAATTTTTCTTCCCCATCCCCAGAAAAAAGGGCAAATTTCTAGACATGGGAGGGGGACAGAGAGATTTTCCTCTTTTTTGTAGCTTGGCTGTTCTCACCCCTAATATTCTGTTAATGAGGGGGTGGAAAAGTTACTTTAGATAACATATTTATTTTAAAACATAAAATATACATGTGATTCAGGAGTCCTTTCCTTGAGTGGAAAGGACAGAACAAAAAATTCAAAGGTGATGAAGATTGTTGATTAGTGATACTTATATCAGACAATGAGATTTTTAGATTAGTCACCTTACTACAAAATAAACAAGAACGAAAAATCATGCGTCAAGCATAGATTATGTAACACTTTCCAACGCTTCCAAAATAATTTTACAAATCATTACCGTTTCATAAGCTGAAAGATAACATATAAGTAAACAATTCGGAAAACGCATAACATGTTTAAAAACGTAATTTCAGGAATTTCCAACATATACAATATTCGGAAAAATATTCGAATACTTTTATTCAGCCCTGTATAAGATCTATAGATTTGTATATATACTACTTTGGATACTAAATTTTAGTTTAGTTAGGAAACGCGTAGCACAGTTTAAAATTCTCCTTCTGGAGTTTCTGTCCATAAACGGAAATGCATTTGTGAACTTTTGTGCTGCCCTGTATAGGATCTACAGAATTTATACACACCAAGTAATAGACAAAAAGTGAGTTAAATTTAAAATCGCGTTCAGCAACTTAAAACGCACTTCCAGGAATTATTGTTAACAGACAGTAGAGAATTCTTTTGTGTGTCCCATTAAATGAACGATGACTGCTATACACACACTATTCTGCAGTAAACTTCTTGTAATGCACCTTAGTGGTATATATAAATTTCAATGCGTTTAAAATAGTGAAACATTATTTAATTAAACTGCAAACAATTTTTCTCCATAGACGTAATGTAACGGAATTCTTTTGACTGTCCCTGTAAAGTAACTATAAGTGCTATGCACACCCTATTCTATATTAAGCTTCTTGTAATGCACCTTAGTGATATACATCAATTACAATGTGTTTGAAATTGTATAACATCATTAAAATAAACAGCAAATGATTTTTCCCCATAGACCGTAATGTAACAGAATTCTTTTGAGTGTCCCTGTAAGAAAACTATAAGTGCTACACACTTCAGTTGAAATACGGAACATGCTATAGATAACGACAATAATATATAAAAATTGCAGGGCAATCCGAGCATATATACGGGAGTTAGAGCATGGACAGACAGCCACATGGTCATACGGCAGACAAACCGAAGTCATAAACACTTTTCAACTAGGTTGGAAAGTGTTAAAAATAGGGCATATTTTGTTTAAAACTTAATATTAAAGATTTTAAGCGATTTGTTGGGAGGGGAGTCAGAGAAGGAAGTGGAACTTTTGGGAGAAAGGAGGATAATTTAGATGACTGATTATTCATTTATTGTTATTAGAGAACAACAAATACAGCACTTTTTTTTTTTTAAAGGAGTTTCAGAGATTTTAAATTTTGTATGTGGGGAGAGGAAGGTGGCAAAAATTTTTGCTATAGAGAGATAATTTAGGTGGCAGATTATCTATTTATTTTTACTAGAAGCAACAAATAGGACATAAGATTTCTTCAAATAAGAGTTTAAAAATTTTTAAACTTTGTATTCTGGGGGATGAGGAGAAAACATGAATTTTAAAAGGAGGAGTTTGTAATTTAGATGATTTGTTAGTATTTACTTATTAATAGAAAGCCACAGATAGGACATTTTTTTTATAAATAGAGTTTTAAAGTTTTTTTTTGCTAGGGGGTAGAAAAGGAGGGAAGCTGACATTTTGAAGGTAGAGATGTAATTGAAATGGTTGATTATTTATTTATTGTTACTAGGGAGCAACAAATACAGCATATATTTTTTTTATAAAGAGTTTAAAGATCTTAAACTTTTTTGGTCAAGGGGGAGAGGGTGGAATGGGCTAATTTAGATGGTTAATTATTTACTTGTTTTAATTAGAGAGCAACAAATAAAACAAAAGAATATTTTTAAATAGAGTTTTAAAGATTTTTTTTTTCTGCTGTGTGAGGGTGCGGCAAAAGGCAGAAATAGACATTTGGGGGTATAGGGATCATTTAAATGGCTCATTATTTATTTATTGTTACTAGAGATCAACAAATAGAGCATATTTTTTTATTAAAAGAGTTAAGTGGAGAGGGCAGCATTTAATTAAGATTATATAAAAGCATAAGTGGAAACCTGCCAAAAAATCCAAAAAAAATGAAAAATTCTCCTCCTTATTTTTTTTTTTTTTTTTAATTGCACATTTTGAATTGAGATTGGGGGGGGGGGGGGGGGCTTTTATTTGGGAACAAAAAAAAAATGAAAATTGCATAAAAATGGGCAAAATGTTTACTTTCGAGTCTTTACTTTTGACATTTTACAGCAAAATTTCTTCATCATTTACTTCAATGTTAAAATTCAACATTTTAAAATAGTTCTTTATTGAATTAATTTCATTAACTCAAAAAATATATTTAAGTATTCTTTAAGAAAAAAAAAAGTAAAATTATGAATATAAAAATGCAAAGACAAAATTACTTATTATCATGCCCCCCCCCCCCTTCCCCCACACCCATGCCTTCACCTACAAAAAGATCTTTTATTATTAATTTTCTTTTTATTATTATTACATTCATATTAAATCAAAATTTACATTTTTAAATTCACTATATTTTGTCCATCAGAAGATTTATTAAAATAACTGTCTTAAGTGATGATATTCAAATAATTAAGCAGCATTATCAACAAATTTCTGACTAAGTGATTTTTAATCAATTATCTTCTTCTGCAAAGAAATAATATATTATTTTATTATGATTCACAAATTATTAAGAAGTAAGAAAAGTTGAATAATAGTAAGAATAATAATAAAAACTAAGTTCTACATTTTAATATTAAAAACTTATATTTTCAAAATAATTTTTAATAGTTCTTGGTTCTTTTATGGGTTTTCAGCATTACAAATCTTTATTAAAGCAATTGAATTTTTTTTTTTATATAAAAATAATGCAATTTATTAAAAACACTAAGAATAATTTTTTAAAAATCTAAATTCTATTTTGTTAATAAAATTCTGAATTTAAATTTAATAACAAATAATTTTGAAAAGAAATATAAAGTTTAATAATTTTATCTATGCTTTTATAAATTAAATGAATACAGAAAGTACTTATATTTTCAAAACAATTTAATAGCTCATGGTTCTTTCAGCATTACAAATCTTACAAAAGCAAATAATTAATTATTTTTATAAAAAGTATTGCAATTTATTTAAAATATTTCTCATAAATAATCAACTGAGACAGTATATTGCATTTACAAAAAGAAAAATATATACACTTTCACTTAGTATTTAATTAAAAAAAAATTCATGTAAATAACAAATTTATACAAATTAATCCTTTTTAGGTGCGTTCGTAATTATATAAATACGTAGCACCTATTGTCGTTGCTTGGTCCGTCCATCCGCATATAACAACGCAAAAACTACCCAACCGAATGGTTTGAAATTTAAGATATATTATCTTTGCAGAATTTTGTCGAGACATTTCAATTTTTTTAAAAATCGAATCAAAGCTTTAGGAGATATTAATAAAAATATTTATTAAGAAATTTGATTTTTTTTTTAAAAATCTGTGCTTTCTTGTTAGAGGAGCTTCCGAGGTTGAATCGTCAAGTGACCGAGATACTTATTTTATGACAGAAATTAATCTGCAGACGATATAATTCATTTCACAGAATTAAAAATCATCAAGATCTGAATATTTATATAACTAGCTATAGTACGAACGCACCTCATTTGTCCTGTTTGACGTACAATTTCCAACTTGTTTAATTCTCTAATCTTCATTTCTTTTACCACCAACAGAAGATTGCCGATCTGCTTTTACAAATATAGCCACTTGGTTACAGTTGAGACTGCAGCTTTTGGACTTGTTGCCATATCTAGTCTACTCCTTAATCTGAGCTATAAACTTATAATATCTTAATGTGTAGCTCTTTTAAAATAATAATTTAAAAAAAAAAACATTTTTTCAAACATCATCTTCTGATGGATGAGGGCTCATATCCGAAGTAGGTGATTCTGAAAGACTTTGATCATCTGAATCTGAAGAAATAGTTTCAGCTGCATCAAGATCCATATCCACTTCAGACGATACTTCATCTTTAGTGCTATCTGATTTGTGTGGGCTTAAGCCCTCTTTTCTCTCCCTTAAAGTTGCAGTTGAAGTAAAGCTGAAGACACTTGTTAAACCTGTTATTCTTATTTGAGAATCTGAAAATGAGTATGAACAAGTCTTATGTTTAATGAAAGAGTCATAATATTCAGACATTTCTTCAGACGTCCTGTCTATGTCTGCCCCTCTTGAAGGATCAAACCCAAACTGTGGTTCTGAAATATGAGAGGGCTTTTTTTGTTTATCTGAAGAAACATTTTCAACAACTTCATCCGAAGAAACAGTTTCGACAACTTCATCTACTTCCATCTCGGATTCAGACAATAACTGCTGTTCGTTCCAGGATTTTATATAATCCTGAACACAAGAACAATTGCTTTTTTTACACTCCTCGCAACAGCCAGGTCCAATAATGTCCTCGGCTATAAATTCACTGCTTTCTAAAAATGACCTGCATAAACGAGATTGTTGCATCTCTTCAAGTGTTGGATAAGTCTTAGGAAGCTTAGGAAAGCTCGGTACTGAAGGATATTCGCAAGGCAGATAACCATCTTCAGCGTGCACATACTCATACCTCATTCTGTTCCTTATATAAGTATTGTCGAAAATAGAAAGATCTGGTTCTTCACAATTTTCAAATTTTATCGCACTATGAGAGGAATCCAAACACTGTAAATGAGGATAACTCAAAGCATACTTGACCCAGTGATCATAAAATAACATAAGTTCATACCATATTTTTTTGATACAATGACTTGATAATTTATTTCTTGATACAGTGCCAAGCATTGAGCTAAAGTAATACTTCAGAGAGGGGTAAAATTGTGGAGGAAGTACTTCAATACCTATTATTAAGTAGGCTGCAATGGCACCGAAAGATACAGTCGCTGGTTTTCTGCAATCCTCACCAAAGCATTCAAGACAGAGATGATGCAGCATGGTTAGAAATGGGAGTAACCACACTTCGGGATCTGTTTTACGAAACAGTTCCGATAAGATGTTGGTTAAAATCTCTTTGGTTAAAAAACAGAAACTACCATAGTTGTAATGACATCTGGCATCAAATAGAGGAGACCAAAAATTCTCATTAAAATTCCGATTAGTTCGTTTTAGGACTTTTGTAATAACTTTAGGTATAGAAAGTGGGTTTAAAATAAGGGAATGAATTGCACGAAGAGGCCTAATTATACTTTTTGATTTTTTATCTTGCGATTCATTGTTGAAAAAAATAGCAAGTTCTTTGTTAATTAAAACAACTAGTCGACTTTCTTCCAAATGTATGTAAACATACGCGAAATATCTACCTTCATAAGCTTCGATCAATTGCTTGAAATAAGGGGCTACAGATTTTGAACAAGTCCAAGTTTGTTTCAGTTTGAGATCGGGCATATTACATTTTTCTAAAGCATTATGAATTGTTTTACCAAAGGGTGAATTATCCTCATCATCACTTGGTATATTAGAAACATGAATACACGTCTTACTACCATGACTTGATGTATCAGCACTCTTTCTGGATGTATTACCGCCATGACCAAACATAACATTGGCATAATTAGATGTAAAACCTTCATGACTGAATGTATAACCACCATGATTGGATGTACTAGTACCACGACTGAATGTTCTAATACCACGATTAGATGGGTTACCACCACGACCAGATGGACTACCACCATGATTGGATGTACTAGTACCACGACTGAATGTACTAATACCACGATTGGGTGGACCACCACCATGACTGAATAGACCACCACCATGACCAGGTGGACCACCACCATGACTGAGTGGACCACCACCATGACCAGGTGGACCACCACCATGACTGGGTGTACTATCATCAGAACTGGATGTACTATCATCAGAACTGGATGTACTATCATCAGAACTGGATTTACTATCATCAGAACTGGATTTACTATCATCAGAACTGGATTTACTATCATCAGAACTGGATTTACTATCATCAGAACTGGATGTACTATCATCAGAACTGGATGTACTACCACCATGACCATAATCACCTTCTTCCATTTTCCCTACAATAAATTCTTGTTTCCCAGATTTTAAAAGCTTTCGCCACTTTTCATCCACAGCACTCAATTCCTCTTCATTTTTCATAATGCGATAAGTAATTATGAACCTAAAATTAAAAAAAAATTATCTATATTAAATCGAACTTTATTTTGATTTAAGGAGAAATCAAGGTATTACAAAATTAGGCTTAGGAAACAGAGATTTTTTTTTGTTTGTTTGTTTTTGCTGACACAGGCAAAAGAGGAAGCATAAATATATAAGGTTAATAAAACAGTAAAATTGATTAAAAATCTTGTGTACAATCCCATTAGTAAAAAATAAAGTTAATAGTGTAAAGTAGGGTAAAACCAGGTACCTAATGGTTTTCCTTTGTTGACAAAAATTTAGAATGGCAGAAAAATACGAACACCCCACAAAAGTGTTTGGGGACATCTGGACTATAAAAAAACCACATGCTACAACCAGAAAATTCTTCTCTACTTGGGAGAAGGCATTTTACAGGACCCTCCTAAGCAGTTCCAAATTTTGGTGGCAGGGTAAAACCGGGTACTAATCAGAAATTAAGTTTTTACACTTCCAGTAACAAAAAGCTTTGTTGCAAATAAATTTTGAATCAAACTTTATTTAAAACATATATATGTTTTTTAAGCTCAGTAACTTTTTTTTTCATGCGTTCAAGCAAATTTTTAATGTTGTTATGCTTTCTCAGCTTTTACATCTCGTATCCGCTGCACTCCTCATGTGCCCACTCTTTGCAGACTGAACATTGTATCTATCCTTCACCACTTGTTGAGTGAGAAAACAATTCATTGCAGAAATTCAATGTAAAACCATGGCTACCCGGTTTTGCCCAACAGAAAACCAAAAATCAACATAGTTTGTCTCCGGCCGAGACCAACTATGTTGATTTTTGGTTTTCTGGATGTACACACGTCTATGTAGCATTTAAATAGTGTGTGAAAGCTATAGCATACAGTGGTTTACTTTCCTAAATTGATCCATAAAGCTGGATTTACTTGAGAAGAACAAGAAATTAAAACTTTACGAAAAATTAAATTTACGAAAAATTAAAACTTTTGGGGTGAATTTCTTTCTAATAGCACTGCAGGGCATAGGCGTAGAGCAGGGATGCAAAAATCTAGGCGCCAATGGGCCGATTCTCACCAATGAATTTTTAGTATTCTTTGCATAATAAGAATACTGATAAAATTTAGGCGAAGTATATTAATAAAATTTTATGAAGAATACTAATAAAATTTAGTGGTGGGAATCAGCCCGTTGACGCCGAGATTTTTGCACCCCTGGCGTAGAGTTTTGAAAATTATTGGTGGGGCTCAACTCGATATTTTATATGAGTCGATTAGCAATTTAATGTTTCTGTTTTAACACTTTGACTGCCATGACACACAAATGTGTGTGCCACCAATATTTTCCGGGGCAAATGACTAAACGTAAACGTATGCCATTAATATTTTCATTGATGATAATTTATTGCTATGAAACGGGACTGTTGATAATTTATTACCATGTAGTTAAAAAAAAAGAACCTCGTGGACCCCCAGGCATGTCTAGTGATTTCAGCCTGGCATTCAACGAGTAAAAATAACTAAAATTTGATATTTTTGAATTAAAAATATATAAACTTAACACTTTGTATTAAATTAACAAACATTCCCGCGATTGGGAATTGTGAACCGACTCGATAACCACTGAAACTTGCTTTGTAAAGGTCTGCCAAAAAAGCCACTTTGTCACAGTCTGTGGCAGTCAATGTGTTAAAGAAATTAAACAGAATTATATACTGATAAATAAATCAGAAGTTAAATGAAACTTCAAGACAATGTAAAAATGCGAATGTACAGACCTGTTTATAAAATGATATACTCACTGTTTTTCGCGAATCGTTTACAATAAAATCACAACAAAAGTTAATTTTGAATAACGTCTTTTTTTTTTTTTTTTTTTTTTTCAGAATATGGATTTTTTTCCTATTTTCGTTTTTTATATCAAAAGTTCAAACTTTTAGCATTTTATTTTAATTAAAAAATAAAACATAAAGAGAAAAAGTTTCCCTAATGTCGTTTATGCCTGCAACAAAAGACAAAAGAAAAAGAAAGAAAATTCAAGAGAAATTTTTATTTTCCAAAAATGGCACATTAAAAATTCCATAAAATATCAGAAAGTCAAAAACTTTTCTTTTTTTATTGAGGAATAAAAAAGAAGAGTCCATTTTAGAAATTATTGATGGAGCTCGAGCTAGAGGTGAAAATTAGCAGTCGCCACTTGCCATGTGGCGATAAAACAATCAGCCATCGATCGTCACCCTAGTTGCCACTCGCCAAATGGCGATTAAAAAATCCGTTATCGATCGGCAAGTGAAATACACCATTTTTCATGGAAATATGCATCTCTACATTGATTACATCTAATTAGAGAACTGGTTAATTATTTTTCCAACCAGATGCAAACAGATTTCAACGACTTAGCTGTATTTTCAATATTTCGGCTTTTTCTCATGTGCTTACACTTTAGTTGGATATTTTTTTCAAGAAATACAGTTTTATTCTGCAAAATATATTCATCAGCTTTGATTCCACATGCATTTCAAGTAATTTATTCCTTTTTTTTCCCACCGGATACAAGCAGATTTTAAGGACATTTCAGTATCTTCAACATTTAGACTCCTGCCACATGCTCACCAGTTGGATTATTTTTCTTCAAAAGATACTGTTTAATCATGTGAAATACACTCATACAATAGGTATAAAATTCTTATAGAAAAATATGTTTATATACAACGATTATAATTTATCTAGATGTCAAGAAAGTTTGAAACAAAATAGTGTCTAATTAGCATTAACTTTAACTAGTCGTTGGGGGCCACCGTAATACTTACCCATCATGGATATGCATAATGTAAAATATTAAAATAAAAAATGTGTAAACTACTTATAAAATGCATTGCAATTCAAATAAAATCGAGGCTTGATGACATCACAAACTTTAAAGGCTCAATTACTGAATTGCTTGAAAGAAACATTCTTATAACTCCAAAAATAATAATCCTATTAACTAGCGGTTTATTGCATCTGATTAAGCGTCAAATTTCCAATTAAAATATATCTTTGAAGTGAAATTTGAATGAAATACAGGGTCATGAAAAATCGAAGAGTGTGGAAAATAGGATTCCAAATATCTTGGCAACTAATTATCCGATCGACTTCATGCTTTATTCAAAATTTATGTTTTTTTATTGTCTTTTATATTCATTTCTTAAAATAACCAATTTCGAAAATTTTTATATACCTTTTATCAGAACGAATATTTCGAGAGTAAAAAAAAAATAGTTCCAGTTAATCGAGGTTATTGAAATGAAATAGGCTTCTTCCCATTATTACATACTAAGTACATACCAAATTGCAAGTCTCTATCTTAATTTTTTCGGGAGATAGAGCGTTTACAGACACATGGACACACAGACGGACGGCAATTTATTTTTTCTAAAAATATGTTTTTCGGAATCTCCAGTGTCTGAAACGTGTAAATCCGTCAAAAAAAATTTTCCGATTTTCAAAACGATTACAAGACTTACCCTATACTACGTATGATGGGTAAGTAATACCCGCCATGGACCATTACCCCCTATATAAGCAACGCCCCCTATCTCTAGGGGGCGTTGTTCGAAGGCGAAAAAGCTAAACAAAGCATGTAGACACGTGTTGTTTTGGTTGTTGCTTGGCTTTTATTATTATAATAAATACGTTGTTATATTTCAATTTTACACAAATTGTAGTGTGTGAAGAATGTCTTACAGGTGTTGTGCTATAAATTGTAAAGGAAATTATAAAGATTGACCAAAAGTTCCCGTTTTTTCGTTTCCAAAAGATGGCGACTTACAGCGAAGATGGCTGCAAGCACTTTGCCGAAAGGATTTTATAGTAACTCTAAACTCAAGAGTAAGTTGACTTCATTTGTAACTTCTTTTTTTTTCTCTCTTTTATGGTTTGTAATTGTTTATGCAAAATATATTTGGGACTATTCAAAGCAAAATGTGTCTTAAGTTACATTCCATAATTTATCGTATTTGTTTACTACCGGAATCTAACATTAAAAGCTGAACTATCCCAAATTCCCCCAAAAAAATAATTTTTTATTCAATATTCACCAATCTCTTAAAATACATGAGTAAATTCTTTAATTTTCATACATTTAAGCAAATTAGTCATAAAATTAACCAAATACTATTTCAATTGTTAACCGATTGGCGCTTTTTGGCGAAATTTCCTTTCTATTAAATGTTTGTTTACAATTACCAAGTTTATTGTTTTTCCTTGTTCAATATGTCTGTTGTTTTAAATTATGTTAAATTCTTTTTAAAATTGCAATTTTATTTAAATCAGACTATTTAAATTTGACTTTTTAAATAAAATTTTTTATGCTATATGTGCAATTATTTATTGCATATACATACAGTGTAATTTATGTATGGCGTTGCCCAGTTCTGCCACTTTCTCAGAACTTTCAAATTTACATAAATTAATTCTGCATTTTATAAAAAAATTCAGAATTTTAAAATAAATTTTAAAATTTAAAAAATCATACATAAGTTCAGATAATATATAATTCTAGGATTTTTTTTTTTTTTAAATCAATTGTATGCGAATTTTATTAACAATTCATAAAACTATGCTAGATTAGCTTTAAACTTTTTTATATGCTTCTACTGATATACAAACTTGCCAGCTCTATTTTTTAAGGGGGGGGGGGGGGATTACATGTAAGTTTCATACACTTCATTCAGTCTTCTTTTCTGCTATTACGCATGTATTTATTTTTTTTAACTTAGTTATCTGTTATGCAAGTCATGTTAATTCTTTTTTTTTTTTTTCTGTTAAGTATTTTAAATTTTATTAGCATCTAAGAAATAAATAATTTAAAACACAAGTTTTCAAAATTGCATTTGTGCTCAAAAATTGACAATAACATTAATTTGTTTTATTGCATTAAGATTTATATATAGTGATTATTCTTTGGGTATTTTGTATTCTCTATGTGCAATTATTTATTGCATATATACATTCTAATTTAGTTATAGTGTTGCTCAGTTCTGTCACTTTCAAAACTTTCTATTTTATATTAATGTTATCCTCATTTTATGAAAGATTTCAGAATTTCAAAATACATTTTAAAATTTAAAAAATCATATATAAGTTCAGATAATATATAATTCTAGGGTTTTATAACCTTTTTATGTGAATTTTATTAACAATTCATAAAACTATGCCAGATCAGCTTTAAACTTTTTTTTAATATGTTTCTATTGATCTACAAACTTGCCAGATCTATTTTTTAAAGAGGGGTGGGGGGGGTGCATTTTTGCTTTGAATAGAAATATTTTGCATAAACAATTACGAACCATAAAATAGAGAAAAAAAATATAAGTTACAAATGAGGTCAACTTACTCTTGAGTTTGGAGTTACTATGAAATTCTTTCGACAAAGTGCTTGCAACTATCATCGCTGTAAGTCTCCATCTTTTGGAAACGAAAAAACGGGAACTTTTGGTCCATCTTTATAATTTTCTTTACAATTTATAGCACAACACCTGTAAGGCATTCTTCACACACTACAATTTTTGTGTAAAATTGAAATATATAACAACGTATTTATTATAATAATAAACTTTTGTGCCATCTTTTTTTAAATCTAAAAATCTGATTTTTTAAAATTTAAATCAGATTTTTGGATTTTAAAAAATGTTTCAAAATTTAATTTTAAAATTATACATTTTAAAATAAAATAACCTTTACTAAATCGTTAAAATTAACAATTAGAAAAACTCATTTAAATGTATTTGAAATTTAAGAAAAATATAAACTCATTCACTTGGTTAATAGGAAATTTTGTAATCATATAAACAATTAAATATATATACAGTTAAAAGAATGGAGCAATAGAAACAGCATTGGAGCAATAGAATTTGAAAATGTATTTCTTTAAACATATATCTATTCCAGATTATATACAATATTCTGGAATACATGCAATATTCATTTAATGAATTTGGAGCATGTATCACATATACTTAAAATGATCATGATTTTTTGTAATAAACTTCAATGGATCTGAAAATATTATTATTTGTTATTAAAATGTTTGAAAAAAAAAAAGCACCAATTTTCCAACTTTATGAGTTCCTAAGCAATTACAGAATTTAGAGTGAATTGAAGTTGGATTTATTTGATTTAAGAAAAAAAAAAAAGAAAATCTTTTTTTTTTTTTTTTAAAGTCTTTCAAAAAACCACATTGAAATATTAAACCATTTAATTTACATGTGCACAAAGAAATAATAAGATCTCTACATAAATATCAACAAAAATACTTTTAAATGACCTATATATTTATTTATTCTAACATTTTCAATATCTTCATAAGTTTCCATATTATAAAAATTACATAAGATTTAGATATATTTTCAATAGATAATATAATCATTAATCTTTTAACATTTTTCAGCTGAGATTCTGTATTTTAAAATTAAGATTTTTATTTTAAAGTGTGATATTTGGTTTAAATAAAATTCAAAAAGCATGGATTTTGAGTTCTCAATCTTTCTCACTTATTAAATTTACAATGTATTTTTGTTAAAACCTAATATTTATTACGAAACATCTTGACCTTAATTTTTTTCTTCTTTCAAAAAGTTTATTTAAATCAATGATTTTTTTTAAAAAGAAATCATGATTTAAATCAATGAACCCTGGCTTCAGTCATAAGAAAAAAATCATCTATAGAGAAAAAAAAAAGTAAACACTGAAACTACTTCCTAGCCAGGTGTGCCGACCATCGGCGTAAATTCAGCGCTGACATCTACAATGGTCTACTTCAGCGACGTCACTGGTTCCGTGCGGAGGCTTGCTTATATAGGGGGTAATGCATGGACCCGCCTAGGGACTGTGCATATGTAACGTTATCACTTTAGGGAAGAGGACGGGTCTGGAACTCGATATCATAAGATATCTCTAGGGGGAGAGGGGTATATCTTTTGATATCGTTATCATTTTTTTATCCAAACAAAATTTTCTTTTTTTTTTTTTGTCACTTTTTCTCTACATAAAAATAGTCTGTTAACTGTTTTTTTTTTTTAGTGTTATCTATTGTTAGGAAAATACAAAGTCATTATTAAAGCCATTGAATGATTTTAAAATCATTCCATTCCAAAATTTGGAATGCCCCAATGTTCGGCGTTCCTGTTTTTCTGCCATATGCACATATAATTCGCTATTGGAGAAACCAAATGTGAAATATGTTGGAAATTATACTTGTGTTTACTAGTATTGTAAGGAAACAATGCTGTCCACCTGTTCTGCTTTTTCACCCTCCCCGTGCAAGGCGAAGTGCAAGAAGATAATTATTAATATTACTGTTGACTGTATTACCGTAAAATCCCATTAATCCGCCCCCCCCTAAACACAACGGAAACTCGTTAAATAATCAGGGGGGGGGGCACTTACACAGTATTAAAATTGTAGTATATGATATTTATGGGTGGTGGTGGAGGGGGGGGGGGGGTGATGCTAATGGCTGATCGTCGCAAAGTATGCATTATTTTAATAAAGTGACAAAAGAAAAACATTTTGAACAAAAAAAATGATATACAAAATAGAAAAACAGTATAACTTCACGATTAATGGCAATTTCAGATTATAGAAAATTCTGGATTTCAGAAGCTTTAAAACTGGAATATATTTAGAAAAATAATAACATTAATATCTGTCATTAATACGGTAACAGAAAAATAAAAGGAACTTAATAATTTGAAATAATTAAAAAACACTGAGAAATTGCAGTTGAAAATGTTCTAAAATACTTTCTAGAACTAGTAACATTTTATGTGGTGTCGCCATCTGTTGTAAATTAGGGAGATTAAATAACCGTTTTTTTTTTTAAAATCCTGATTTTATATCTATAAATGCTAAATAAATAATACAAATCACAAAAATTGAGAACATAAAGAACGAATTGGTAGTGTTGCCAGATTTTTAAAATGAAAAACATTGCTACCATTGGTGCTGTAAGCGGCATACTATGCAAATTAAGACACTCATGTGCCATTAAAAACCGAATCGTTATGTCCTTTTTATGCGGTATTTTGGCCCAAAGACAATTAAAAACCAATTTTTCCCATCCAATGTGGTATGACCTTGTCATGGTGGATGCTTTCCACTAACAATACCACAACGGTTGACTAATTTCGAAGTCATTTTTTCCATCAAACAACCAAAACACTCATGCACACTGAACAGTACGGTTGGTTTACTGTGCAACTCATGCCAAAGCCATCATATTTCGATTAAAAATGTAGTCGAATCCACTTTCGTTATGCCACTTGCAGCGTCATCTATTGATATACTTTAGAACTTTTTCTTTCTTATGCCATACTGTTTCCCCCTTCTTCCAGTATATTCAGTTCAAATTTGAAGTTATTCTCACCAATGGTTCCTTTTTTACAACATTTTGAAAGTGGGACTTTAATTATAATCATCCAGTATTTTGCAAATCTGATCAAATGGATGCTGTTTTAATGTCCAACCAGTTATCCAGAATACATCTGACCCCAACCATTCTGGATAAATGGTTCTGTATTGTAATCCTAATCCAACGTGGATTACAATTTGAATAAAATATGGCTGAAACGGTCTTTAGAGCATTCAAAGATAAAAAAAACTTTTTAAACAAAAGATTCAGACAAAATTAACAGACTTTTACCATAATTAAATTGAAGAACAAACATGGTAATACAGTAGACTCCCGTAAATCCGCATAGCTTGGGACCCGAGGTTGTGCAGATTTGAGAATTTTGCAGACTTCTGGTCACTGTTTTGTTTACATTTTTTAAACAGTAATTTAAATGTAATAATGCACTCGAAATTCTAATGAATGCTTCCAATAAAGTAAAATATTAAAATAATGAAGTAAAATAATAAAAATTAAGAAAATTCAAAACATGATTAAAATAATAAAGGTAATTGTCAAGTAAATACAAGTGTCGATCCAGGCAAAATTTGGAGCCTATTTAGGGCCCCTTTTCAAAAATCAATTTAATAAAATAGGCCCCTTCACAAAAATCAATTTGATAAAATGGGCCCCTTCACAAAATTCTTTATAATAAAACAGGCCCCTTCACAAAATTCCTTTTAATAAAATAGGCCCTTTCATAAAATTCTATTCCATAAAAACTTGTCATTTATTAATTATTATTTTGTGACATTTTAAAATGCGTAATTTACAAACAAACAAGTCCACCAGAGATGAAAACTTCAGCAAATGGATTTGAAAAGGTTTTTGTTAATAAATGCTTGGTTCGAATTTGAGTAACTGGATTTCAGTTTTCTTTACAGAATGTTATTTTTCACAAAAATATAATAAATTTCACAAAAATTACCTTTACTTTTCACAAAAATATAATAAATTTCACAAAAATTACCTTTACTTTTCACAAAATGGGTCCTAAGAAAAAAAATCTGCATCAACCCCTGAAATAATAATGCATAACTAAATAAGCATAATAATGATGAGATTTTTTTAAAAATTATTATTATTCAATGTAACTTGCCTCATAAAGGTACACTAATAATTTACATCAAAATCGTAAAATAAAAAAGTTTTGTTTCATGCTTAGTCAGACTTAATAACCAAAAAAGCTTGATTAATACATAAATGTATTTGGTAAAAAGATCACATTGCCACTGACATCAGAGCTATCGTGAACAAAATTAAGACTTTTTCCATAATTAAATTGAAGAAAAAACATAATAATATACATGCTTAAAATTAATCTATTAAAATAAATACAGTACGATGATTATAATAGCAGAAAAAAAAATAATTCATCAATTTTAAATACAGTATACAAACTCCCTTAAATCCACATAGCTTAAAACCAGAGGTTGTACGGATTTTAGAATTTTCTGGTCACTGTTTTGTTTACATTTTTAAACAGTAATTTGAATTTAATAATGCACACGAAATTATAATGAAAGCTTACATCAATATAGTAAAATAATAAAAATTAAGAAAATTTTTTTTTTTTTTTGTTTTTAAATATTAAAAGTAAAGATCAAGTAAATAATAATGTATAACTCAATATGCATAATGATGAGATAATTATTTCTGCAATTATTCAGTAAAACTTGCCTATAAAGGTACACTAATAATTCACATCAAAATCTAAAAATAACAAAGTGTTATTTCATGCTTAGCCATACTTAATAACCAAAAAAGCTTGACTGTTACACAGATCAAATACATAAATGTATTTGATAAAAAGATCACAATCGCCACTGATATCAGCATTATTTTGAATTTTTTCAGAAATAAATTTATACTTCCTTCATGAGAAAACACGAGTTGAATCATATCAAACAGAATACATATTAAAATGTGTACAGAATGATATTAAAAAAAAAACTTGTATTTTCCCCCTACATCTTAACTGTAAGATTTACTGTTTACATCTGCAACAATGTGCGGATTTTAGGCATTTGTGGATTTTAGGGTCGTGGATTTGAAGGAGTCTACTGTACATAAATTTATACTTCCTTCATGAGAAAACACGAGTTGAATCATATCAAACAGAATACATATTAAAATGTGTACAGAATGATATTAAAAATAAAAAATCTTGTATTTTCCCCCTACATGCAAGTTTTACTGTTTACATCTGCAACAATGTGCGGATTTTAGGCATTTGTGGATTTTAGGGTCGTGGATTTGAAGGAGTCTACTGTACATAAATTTATACTTCCTTCATGAGAAAACGCGAGTTGAATCATATCAAACAGAATACATATTAAAATGTGTACATAATGATATTAAAAATAAAAAATCTTGTATTTTCCCCCTACATGCAAGTTTTACTGTTTACATCTGTAACAATGTGCGGATTTTAGGCATTTGTGGATTTTAGGGTCGTGGATTTGAAGGAGTCTACTGTACATAAATTTATACTTCCTGCATGAGAAAACACGAGTTGAATCATATCAAACAGAATACATATTAAAATGTGTACAGAATGATATTAAAAATAAAAAATCTTGTATTTTCCCCCTACAACTTAACTGCAAGTTTTGCTGTTTACATCTGCAACAATGTGTGGATTTTAGGCATTTGTGGATTTTAGGGTCGTGGATTTGAAGGAGTCTACTGTACATAAATTTATACTTCCTTCATGAGAAAACACGAGTTGAATCATATCAAACAGAATACATATTAAAATGTGTACAGAATGATATTAAAAATAAAAAATCTTGTATTTTCCCCCTACAACTTAACTGCAAGTTTTGCTGTTTACATCTGCAACAATGTGTGGATTTTAGGCATTGGCAGATTTTAGGGTCGCGGATTTGTAGGAGTCTACTGTACATGCTTAAAATTAATCTATTAAAATAAATACAGAATAATGATTATAATATCAGAAAAAAAAATTAATTCATCAATTTTAAATATAGCACTATTTCTTAAACTTAAAATGCAGTGTATTTCTGAACCGTAAAGTTATTTTATTGTTGTTTTTTCTTATTATAAACACAATGTAAACATTGATAAATTTCGTTACTACCAAGGTGCAATAAACCAAATCACAGTTTTAAAACATTAAAACTATTAGATGTTAAGATACATGAGCTTTCGGCTAAACATTAGCCTTCCTCAGATGAAACACCAGCAGTCGAGAAGACGCGGCTCTGAATGGCGCGCTTTTGGACAGGCTGGGAATGGGCGAAACCAAACAGCTATGAAACGAAGGGAGCGACGGAAGTCGGGATGATACCATTACAAGCTGGGGGGGGGGGGGGGGGGGTCAGCAGAAACCTTAAACCCCAGCTATACCTAGTACATTATACCAAATACGAGGGATCTGATAAGATAATACATCATTACATGTATTATCACCTCTTTTCAAAATCTCTAGGGACTCTCTGATTATGCAACTATTATACTGTGAACTTCGTGAAATTATTTTAGCTTTACTGAAAAATACATCAATGTCTTTAGCTTGATTTAATCTGGATAAACCAGTGGATAATTTTCCTTTATTCATGTCAGCTGTATGCTCCTTAATCCTTTCCTTTAATTTGCGAGTTGTCATGCCTATATATGAATATATTTTAGAACTGCCATTAACTTTAAAAGGAATAATATATATGGCAGATTTATCTCTGTTATCAATAGGGTCAATCATTCTATGTACCAGATATTTTAGCTTTGTTGGGGGCTTAGCGATAAGAGTTACATTATATTTCTTTAAAGCGTATTTAATCCGCTCAAACAGATGCGGGATATAATCAATACTGTAGAATTTTGAAGATTGCATATCTTTTTTAACTATTGTAGCTTGTTTACTTCTGTACTCATAAATTAATTTATTAATAAATTTGTTTGAAAAACCATTTTCATATGCAATCACTTTAATTTTGTTCAACTCATCATTTAAATAACCTTCTGAACTAACCTCAAATGCCTTTTTGATATAAAACCGATATGCTGCTGCTTTGTAATTAAACGGAACATTACTATTGTATGATATTGTGTTATTGGATCTGCAAGGTTTTCTATAAATTTTCCTATCAATGCTACGTGTTGAAATATTTTTAATAAGCTCTATATCTAAAAATGGTAATGAACTGTTTTCTTCAATTTCGCAAGTAAATTGTATATTTTTATCTATACTGTTGGCATGCGCCAGAAAATCATTTAATGTAGAGATACCGTGATTCCATATGATCAGTATGTCATCGACATACCTAACCCATAATGCAGGTTTAACGGGGGATGTAGAAATGATAAGTTCTTCCAGAGGTCGTAATTTTAATTCTGCCAGTAATCCAGATATAGGTACCTTCATGATGGTACCTATATCTGATATATGGCACCATCTGAGGGACCATAGGGGCTCCCTCAGATTGTTTATAATAACATCCGTTAAATAAGAAAACATTGCTATTAGTAATTAAGTTTATACCTGAAATCAGAGTCTGTTTAATGCTGTCATTATAAGCTGGGTTATTTATAATGCTATTTTCGATGATAGGTTTAACTTCCTGAACATCAATAGAAGGATACAGAGATTTAATGTCAAAACTTGCTAGAATGCTGTTATCTTCCAGTTTAAAGCCTTTAATTATGCTAACTAAATCTGCAGTAGAATTGACTACATGCTCAGTGGGGGGTAGCACTGATTTAAGTAGTGGTACAAATGATTTCTCTATTGTGTATGTTGGTGCTGTACATTTTGAAACAATAGGGCGGAAGGGGAAATCTTTCTTATGGTCTTTTAAACACCCCTGTAATCGGGGGGTGACTGCAGTTTTATTAATAGCCAGTTTTATTTTAATGTCACTTGGCCATGTACCATGTTTAATCAGTTCCTGAGTTCTTTTAAACGCCCCTGTAATCGGGGGGTGACTGCAGTTTTATTAATAGCCAGTTTTATTTTAATGTCACTTGGCCATGTACCATGTTTAATCAATCCCTATTGACCCTATTGATAACAGAGATAAATCTGGCATATATATTATTCCTTTTAAAGTTAATGGCAGTTCTAAAATATATTCATATATAGGCATGACAACTCGCAAATTAAAGGAAAGGATTAAGGAGCATACAGCTGACATGAATAAAGGAAAATTATCCACTGCTTTATCCAGATTAAATCAAGCTAAAGACATTGATGTATTTTTCAGTAAAGCTAAAATAATTTCACGAAGTTCACAGTATAATAGTTGCATAATCAGAGAGTCCCTAGAGATTTTGAAAAGAGGTGATAATACATGTAATGATGTATTATCTTATCAGATCCCTCGTATTTGGTATAATGTACTAGGTATAACTGGGGTTTTCGGTTTCTGCTGACCCCCCCCCCCCCCCAGCTTGTAATGGTATCATCCCGACTTCCGTCGCTCCCTTCTTTTCATAGCTGTTTGGTTTCGCCCATTTCCAGCCTGTCCAAAAGCGCGCCATTCAGAGCCGCGTCTTCTCGACTGCTGGTGTTTCATCTGAGGAAGGCTAATGTTTAGCCGAAAGCTCATGTATCTTAACATCTAATAGTTTTAATGTTTTAAAACTGTGATTTGGTTTATTGCACCTCGGTAGTAACGAAATTTACCAATGTGTTTACATTGTGTTTATAAAATTTGTTAAGGTGAATTTTGACGTTCATGTTATATAGATTTTTCTATATATTTTTATTTATGTTGTTTCTTCTACAAATGTTTCCTTTTTTCATCAATAAAATAAGTAAAACAAATCGATATAAGTTAGAAAAAACTGTAAATAATTACTTTTTTTCATCACACATATTTAGAGTTTACAAATTTAAAATTTGACTTTATGTAGTTTAAAGTACAGTAGACTCTCTCAAATCTGCAACAAAAAATCTGCAATCACCTAAAATCCACACATTGTTTCAGATGTAAACAATGAAATTTACAGTTTGTGAGAAATTTCAATTAAAAAATTCAATTTTTTTTTTTCAATTTTTATATCATTCTGTACACATTTCAATAGGCAATTCTGGTTAATATGATTGAACATGGTTTCTCATGAAAGAAGTATAAATTTATTCCTGAAAAAATTTCAAGATAGTGCTGATAAAAGAGCCAGCCAATCATGATCTTTTTACCAAATACATTTATGTATTAATCAAGTTTTTTTGTTTTTGTTTTTGTTATTAAGTATGGCTAAACATGAAATAAAACTTTGTTAGTTTAAGATTTTTATGTGAATTATTAGTGTACATTTATAAGGAGATTTTCACTGAATAATTCAAGAAAAAAATATCTCATCATTATTATACCTATTTAGTTATGCATTATTACTTATTTATTTGACTTTTAATATTTTAAATGTTTTTTATTTTCTTAATTTTTATTATTTTACTTTATTGTAAGCATTCATTAGAATTTCGAATGCATTATTACATTCAAATCAATGTTTAACAAAATGTTAAAAAAACAGAGACCAGAAATCTGCAAAATTGTAACAACTGCACAACATGTGGTCCCAACCTATGTGAATTTAATGGAGTCTACTGTATTTATAAAAATAAATCTCTAATGAATTTTCCATACAAGGTTTTTTTTTTTCCTGGGATTTCCAACTGTGTTAAATAGACTTTATTTATTTTTTACACAAATCCACAAAACATACATATAAAATCACAACAAATGTTTCATTAGACAGTAATACAAAAAAAAAAAAAAAAAAAAAAAAAAATGTGATAGATCCTTTTCAGATACATATTTTCACCTTGGAAAGAATAAAAATTTTGTTAGCTAATTATAAGAAAGACATATTGAGTGCATTAAAATTTTGTTAGAACTTTAAAAATGAATTAACTTTTAAAAACACTGATGCTTTATAGTAACATAAAAGCATGGACAACATATTTAAAGCCTAAATAACAACTTTTAATAATAATTTCTTTAATTCTATGTCCAATAATGCAGGATAATCCAAAATTATTGAACACATTTCCTGTTTCAAATAAAAAAGAAAAAAATGAGGTACATACATGTTTATTGTTTTCTTGGAAAGACAATTCAAAACAGTTTTACACAACAACATTTTAAACATTATAACACTGAACAAAAATGTACAATAACTTCTTTCGAGTTTCCTATTATTCCGAAAAACATCCTTTATCTTTTGAAACCTGAGAAACCAGTATCTTTTCGAGATTTAATGAAGCATTTATAAAATCAAAGGTTCTTTTGCTGCCATTGATTTTCAGAAATCTCTTTGAATAGTTTTTATAGTGCTTTAATAATAACTTTGCCATAGTGCTGTAATAATAATTGCCATTTTCTCTTCGAAAGACAATTTAAAACAGTTTTACACAACCATATTTTAAACATGAAATAAGTTTCACATAAGCTGTTAGATGGCGATTATTATTATAGAGCACTATGGCAAAGTTATTATTATAGCACTATAAAAACTATTCAAAAAAAATTCTGAAAATCAGAGGCAGCAAAAGAATTTTTGATTTTATAAATGCTTCATTAAATCTCGGAAAAGATATTGGTTTCTCAGGTTTCAAAAGATAAAAGGATGGAAAGATAATTTTATTCTAATTTTAAGAAAGAGATTTATTGAGATTTAATAAGGTATTTATAAAAACAAAGTTTCTAATGCTGCCACTGATTTTCAGAAATCTTTTTAAATAGTATTTATAGCACTATAATAATTTTGCCATAGTGTTATAATAATAACCGCCATCTACCAGCTTATGTGAAACTTATTTAATGTTTAAAATGTTATTTGGGTAAAACTGTTTTGAATTGTCTTTCCATGAGAAAATGGCGATTTTTATTACAGCACTATGGCAAAGTTATTATTATTAAAGTGCTATAAAAACTATTCAAAGAGATTCCTGAAAATTGATGGCAGCAGAAGAAACTTTGAATTTATAAATTCTTTATTAAATCTCAATAAATCTTTCTTGTAAAATTAGAAAAAAAATTATCTTTCCATCCTTTATCTTTTGAAACCTGAGAAACCAGTATCTTTTCAAGATATAATGAAGCAATTTATAAAATCAAAGTTTCTTTTGCTGCCACTGATTTTCAGAAATCTCTTTTAAATAGTTTTTATAGCACTATAATAACTTTTCCATAGTGTTATAATAATAATAATCAAAATCTACCATCTTATCTGAAACTCATTTAATATTTAAAATGTTGTTTGTGTAAAATTGTTTTGTAGTGTCTTTCCAAGATAACAATAAACATGTATGTACCTCATTTTGTTCTTTTTTATTTCAAACATGAAATGTGTTCAATAATCTTGGACTACCCTGTAGTATAAAAAGTAATAAACATTAAATTTGGTACTTTTCCAGTATAGTGGCCTTGGTGTTTTTTTTAAAAGATCAGCACAATTTCTGTGATATACAGTAGACCCCCTTAAATCTACAACCCTAGAATCTGCAAATGCCTAAAATCCACACATTGTTTCCGATGTAAACAATGAAACTTACAGTTAAGATGTAGGTGGAAAATTTTGAGTTACTTTAATTTTTATATCATTCTGTACACTAGGGGTGCACAACCTGTGGCCCGCGGGCCAAAAGTGGCCCGCGATCGGATTACTGGTGGCCCGTGGATCAATTTCGCCGATCGGACGCAAAAAAGCGCGAATTTCAACCATCGGGTGTGTAAAAATCACAAATTTTGCCGATCGGGTGCGTATAAATCGTAAATTTCGCCGGTAGGGTGCGTATAAATCGCGAATTTCGCCGATCGTATGCGTAAAACTCGCGAATTTTGTCGATCGGGCGCGTAAAAATCATGAATTTTGTCGATCGGGCCCGTAAAAATCGCGAATTTTGCCGATCGGGTGCGTATAAATCGTTACTTTTGCCGATCGGGTGCGTGTAAATTGTAAATTTCGCCGATCATCTGCGTAAAAATCACGAATTTTGTCGATCGGGCGCGTAAAAAGCAGGAATTTTGTCGATCGGGCCCGTAAAAATCGCGAATTTTGCCGATCGGGTGCGAATAAATCGTTACTTTTGCCGATCGCGTGCGTGTAAATTGTAAATTTCACTGATCGTTTGCGTAAAAATCGCGAATTTTGCCGATCGGGTGCATAAAAATCGCAAATTTTGCCGATCGGGAGCGTAAAAATAGTAAATTTTGCCGATCGGGCTCGTAAAAATCGTGAATTTTGCCGATAGGGTGCGTATAAATCGCGAATTTTGCCGATAGGGTGCGTATAAATCGCGAATTTTGCCGATCGGGCGCGTAAAAATCGTAAATTTTGCCGATCGGGATCGTAAAAATCGTGAATTTTGCCGATAAGGTGCGTATAAATCGTAAATTTCGCCGATCGTATGCATAAAAATCGCGAATTTTGCCGATCGGGCACGTAAAAATCGTAAATTTTGCCGATCGGGCTCGTAAAAATCGGGAATTTTGCCGATAAGGTGCGTATAAATCGCGAATTTTGCCGATCAGGTGCGTATAAATCGTAAATTTCGCCGATCGGGCACGTAAAAATCGCGAATTTTGCCGATCGGGCGTGAAAAAATGACGAATTTTGCCGATCGGGCGTGAAAAAATCGCGAATTTTGCCGATCGGGTGCATAAAAATCGCAAATTTTGCCGATCGGGAGCGTAAAAATAGTAAATTTTGCCGATCGGGCTCGTAAAAATCGTGAATTTTGCCGATAGGGTGCGTATAAATCGCGAATTTTGCTGATAGGGTGCGTATAAATCACGAATTTTGCCGATCGGGCGCGTAAAAATCGTAAATTTTGCCGATCGGGATCGTAAAAATCGTGAATTTTGCCGATATGGTGCGTATAAATCGCGAATTTTGCCGATCAGGTTCGTATAAATCGTAAATTTCGCCGATCGTATGCATAAAAATCGCGAATTTTGCCGATCGGGCACGTAAAAATCGTAAATTTTGCCGATCGGGCTCGTAAAAATCGTGAATTTTGCCGATAAGGTGCGTATAAATCGCGAATTTTGCCGATCAGGTGCGTATAAATCGTAAATTTCGCCGATCGGGCACGTAAAAATCGCGAATTTTGCCGATCGGGCGTGAAAAAATGACGAATTTTGCCGATCGGGCGTGTAAAAATCGCGAATTTTGCCGATCAGGTGCGTATAAATCGTAAATTTCGCCGATCGGGCACGTAAAAATCGCGAATTTTGCCGATCAGGTGCGTATAAATCGTAAATTTCGCCGAACGGGCGCGTAAAAATCGTGAATTTTGTCAATCACTAGGAAAAAAACTGAATATTGTCAATCACAAGTGGAAAATAAATGCAAGATTTTTCTATCCTTGCCAACTGAAATGGGTTATACTGACTAAGGAGGTGGTTGAGTATAGGGAGCTAACTCTCCTTTTATAAAATTAGCAATTTTATGAACATTTAGGCCGATTCTCTCCCTCCTTCCCCAAAACAAAATTTTGTTCACCCTACGGATGTTGGCTCGCGACAATCCAGTCATTTTTGTGACTGGCCCTCCTCTTATAAAGGTTGTGCACCCCTACTTGATATCCACATTTTATGACTGAATATGTTAAGAAGTACAATTTAATATATGTTTCTCCTCCTCTCCACCTTCATTCTTGAAAGCAGAATTTTTTTTCGACATTGGCAATCTTTAAAGTTAAATTTACTCCCTCAAATAAAGTCAAGGAGTATTTTCACTCTTTGAAAATAATCTTAGCTATATCTCTTGTATAAATACAAACGTAAACTGTTGATATATCATTGCCAACAGAACTGAATACGTTGACTGGGAAGGAAAGAACCTAGGGGGCTAGCCCCCCCGTCACACCTCCTGTAAACAAAATTCTACTGATGGTGGCCCTCGACAACCCAGTCATTTTTGTAAGTGGCCCTTCGCTTAAAAAGGTTGTGCACCCCTACTGTACACATTTTAAAATGTAATTCTGGTTAATACGATTGAACTCATGTTTTTTCATAAAGGAAGTATGAATTTATTTATGAAAAAAATTCAAGATACCACTGATATCAGTGGCAATTGCGATCTTTTTACCAAATACATTTATGTATTAATCATGCTTTTTTTTAATTAAACATTAAGTAAGGTTGATAAAAATCAAGATTTTTTTTTTTTTAATCAGATTTATTTGATTTAAATCAGAGGGTTTTTTTTTTTAAATCAGAATTTATTTTTATTTATTTATTTATTTTAAATATTATTTGTGTACTCTGCATGTATATCTATTTTCTCTGCATAGATTTTCACATTTCTATTAATTTCATTACAATTCCTAGATAACAATTCAAAATAATTTTTAAAAAAAAATAAAAAATTGTTGCAGACAAATTCAGATGATTTACTTAAAACTTAAAATCATATTACTCAACTATTAAATTATCATAGATACACCAAATGTATACCAAAATTGATATACCTATGTGTGCTGTGTGCATATATTTCTAGTCCATTTAAGTTATCAGTGATGATGCTAAGCTTTTGAAATACTGGGTCCCTGGGACCCAGACATTTCCATAAAAAATTGGATCTTTTTTTTTTTTTTTTTTTACAAAAGTAGGTCCTCTTTTAGAAATAAGACAGATTTAATGTATTTTATACAAAATATGCCTCTTTTGTGATCTTTCAACAGAAAAATTGTGCATCCTGATCCTGAAGGACCCATAAAAATGATATTTATGTATCCATTCTCCATTTTTTCTTTTGCTTAGATGATGCACTATAGCGTATCCTTGGCATAACTGGTATTAAATTTTTCATTAAGGTATTTATAAAGTATTACTCATATTCACTGTCATCTTTATCACATAGATTGCTAGTTTCTTTGTGTTTTATTATTGCCAAAATTGGCAATATTTCTACATGATTTGCATATTGCATTCACATCTTTTCGAGAAATAATATATTTTTTTTTTTCTGTAAAATAAAGCCACATTGGATCTTTCTTTCTGCCAGCCATTTTTCTTATGTATTAATGCATCCAAAAGCTCTCTGTACTGTACTTCCTATCAGTAAATGATATTCTTCTCCCAACTTGTGTTTCACACTATACTATATTAATGATTACAAAACAGTTACAAGATGCAAGATAATAAAATAACTAAAAGTAGGAAGCTATCAATTGTCAGTGTTATCCAGACCCTCAGCCATTGACAATTTCAGCAATCAATCATGCTTACTTGACAGTAGAAATGACTGCTTAGCTTAGAAATAAGGTACAATAACATATCTTATATTTTCCATTGCAATACGGAATGAATTCAAGGAAAGGAAAGGGATCAGTCACAGGGATTAACTTATTTTCAGTATAGAAGAAACATGAAACTGGAATTCTATAATTCTTTGTTAGATAAACAGTTAAAACATTTGTTAAGTTACAGTTAGTCCATGTATTGATCATATTATATGATCAATATGTCAACCATTAACATATAGAATATTGTAATTTGTAGGTCTGAAAAACTAAACATAAAACAAATTTGTGAATCGTGTATGATCTACTTTAGAGGAAGTAACTCCTTACTTAAAATACTATTATATTAAATATTTTTATATTGAATATATTTAACTTTAGCTTCAGCATCTAACTTGCAAAAATAGAAGTTTAAAAATTAAAAAATTAGAGATCATTTATCAATATTTATTTTGGGATGTGCTATGGATAAATAATATTTAAATGCAGTGTTCAATTTACTTTCATAAAATAATAGTATTTTCAATTTATAAAAGTTTTATTTAACTATTAAAAGGTAATTTTTAATCATGAATGATGACATTTATTTTAACACTATGATAATGTTGATCCTTATTTAGCTTGTAAATATCAAAGTTAAAAATACTGATTTAAATCAAAGATTTCTTTTTTAAAATCATTTGATTTAAATCAAACAACCCTGATATTAAGTATAGCTAAACATGAAATAAAACTTTGTTACTTTAAGATTTTGATGTGAATTATTAGTGTACATTTATAAGGCGAGTTTCACTGAATAATTCAAGAAAAAATTATCTTATCATTATTATGCATATTTAGCTATGCATTATTAATTATTTACTTGACCTTTACTTTTAATATTTTAAACTTTTAAATTTTCTTAATTTTTACTTTACTTTATTGTAAGCATTCATTATAATTTCGAGTGCATTATATAATATATTCAAATAACAGTTTTAAAATGTAAACAAAACACTGACCAGTAATCTGCAATATTCTAAAACCTTTGGTTTTAAGCTATGTAGATTTAAGGGAGTCTACTGTATATAGGTATTACAAGTAAAATAATAGAAATCATTTTACATTTTGAATACACACATACAAAAAAGAAATAAGAAAAACTTACAAATTTTTTTCAAATGTGTACTGATGTCTTCAGCGTATAACAATGTGAATGTGACCGTATCAAAAATACACCAACACAAAACCTAATGAAGCAAGAAACAAATGAATGTTTTAAACATGCAATAGCACAACATTAGCAATCACAAAACAATATATTAAAAATAAAACTAAGGAATATAAAAAAAATTTAATTTAAATTCCATACTATAGCAAAGCTGGACAAAAGAGATTGGGCATGTAAATTCAGATTATACTACTCCACAGGGGTGCAGAAAATGTTTTTACTCCCAACATTTCCCCCAATCCATAGGAAAATTTCTCCAAAATGTTACGATATGTTATAGACTTCTGTATTACCGTAAGTATAGTAAATTTTGCAACATACAAGTTGCATCTTTAAAAACCTATAGATTGAACTTGTAACATGCCCAGTTATTGGAAAGGTAAATTAAGTTAATGCAATGTAAGTTTTAATCTAATTCTTATGCCTAATATTTATTAATAAATGCACAGTGTAAACCAACAAATACAATGTTTTTGATTACCTTTTCTGATAAATTGTCAATTATTGAGAAACTACAATCTTCCACTCTCTTTGTGGATGTTGTCAATCATTTTTGATGTTTTGTAGATCTTGAGTCTGTTTCTTGAAGAAAATCTAGTAAAATGATAATTTCTACCATGAAAATGTCTGTTTAAAGATGCTTTTAATAGTTCCGTAGCTTTATGCACTGGTGGTCATTCCATGATATAAACACTTCATGAAAAAGATTATCAGATTTTAGGGTTCTGTTATAAATGTGCTTTCCAATAATAGAGCCAACAGATTCACAAACACAGTCACTGTAAATTTTCAAGCAGTTTTCAAGGAGCTAAAGTATTTCTGGTACCACTGTCTTGATCTAGAAGTGATGGTTTCTTTTCAGAATTTAGGATTATTTTATTAAATTAAGTTTTTAGAATAATTATCTTCAAAGTTGTCTATAGATTAAAAATATTTTTCTCATTATTAAATTTAAATTATTTTCTATTTTTGCTCACTTGTAGTGAGTTTTCCACCAGTGATGGGTGTGAGATCTTCTTGATTTGATTCTCTTTCTAAAGTTTTCTCTTTCCTGATTTTTTTTTTTTTTTTTTGTCAGAAAATTATATATCTTTTACAAATTTTTTCTAAGGTAATTCATTAGAAAAGAACTTAGAAATTTCGAATATTGCAATTTGCATAATTACTCCGGAACATCGGCGTTTTTCTACTCCAAAAATAAATTTTGACTTTTTTGTCCCATGTATAAAGTTGACCCCCCCCCCCCCCCTTTGAAGCAGATTATTTTTCCAAAATTTCTTGACTTATACTGTTCAACCACGATTCAAAGAACCCCGGTTGGCAGAATGCCAAGCCGATTCCATTCACACTGTAGGGAGAATAGCCCCGGCAAAAGAAGCTGGAATCACCACTCTTTATCTTAGGCAGCGTACTTATGACTTACGGACTTCCCCATTTTGGACATGGACTAGCCATTTTCACCCATGCGCAGCTCGCTCCAGGTTTCTATCAAGCGTGGTGCATCAGTACATGAGTATATACGGTACATATTATTCTCAGATCGATTTTGTGAAAGTCGCCATACGGATCTTTTTATTTGTAGGAAAACATTTTTCTATCACGGGGAATTATGTAATTCATCGTTAAAATTGAATTCTGAAAAATTTCCCCAGATGACTAAAATTTTCCCCAATCCTAGATCGTTGGATCGGACATATTCTGCACCCCTGCTTCTCCAAAGGTCAAATATAAGCAGGGTTGTAAAAGACCCAGCCTGGGTTTTTTCAGCTACCCACTACAATCCTGAATGTAACCCGGCCGGAACTTGCAAACTTAATTTAAAGTCAACCCAAAATTCAATCAGACTCACACCCAACAACAACAAAAAAAATTGTCGACCCAAAATCAAAGAAAATTGGCACCATATTTAATGAAATTATGGAACAATGGTCTATAATATAATGGCTTCATATCTCTAGTATCAATTTTATCTTTTATGTAAAAAAATGAACATGTTAAGACCTGTTTGTATTCTGATATATATAGTTTTTTATCTGAAATAAAATATATATCTCATAATATGCAGTATGGGACCTCACATCTAGAATCCAGACATCTGGAAAACCCAAAATCCAATTTTTTTCCTTTTTTTACAAAAAATAAATATTTAAAAAAAAAAATTTTTGTCAAAAAAAAAAGTCGGGGGGGGGGGGGGGGGGGGGGGGTTAGGTGAAAATATTTCTAATAAATGAGGTGTTGCAGAAAGAAAAGCTGAAGCAGATGAAGCAATCAAAATTATCAGACATGTTCAAAAAACAACTTAAATCGGCTCTCGACAAAAATATTTTTAACAAACTTGTATTTTAAGATTTATGTGAAATAAAGAGATATGAAGTGTATTTTAGAAACAAACGGGGAAAGAAAATTTAAATTATTTTAAGATTTACAAATATTTTTATGAAAATGCAGGAAAGCCCTCAGACGCTCAGAGGGTTAAAATGTTTGGCAAATAAAGATTATCAGCTTTACTGTTACTATTATTTAACAGGGGATGCAACCCACTGCCAAAAAGAAACAAACCACTATAAAAAAAAATGCGAGTGGATTAGAAAAGGGGATCTGCATCCCTTGCTCCGGATACCGGATAGCTATAAAATGCTAACGTCTCCTCTTTTTTTATATCCCCGTAGCGGTAATTTTATGTTCTGATGCAGTTAATATTATTTCTAACATTAAGTAAGCATACTTTCAATATTTCTTTTTCTTTGGCAATTTTTTTAATTCAAGTATTTATTGCTTTAAAAAAAGGCACAGTTTTAACTATGTTTTTTTTTATCAATAATTATTTGTTTTCTAAACAGTTTTCATTTTGAATAATTTTAAAAGCACAAATTATACCAAAATTCCATCATATTGCCGCTTACAGACTTGTTTTTTGTGTGAAGACCTAAAATCCTGAAAATTCCAAAATCCAGAAAAGCAGTGGTCCTAAGCATTCTGGATTTGTGATCCCATACTGTACTGAGCTTCTTTCAAAAAGCCAAATTAACCTGAATCAGACCCATCATGATCAAAACTCAAGCCGAAACAAATAGAGCCAAAGCTAACCCCACCCCCTAGGAAATTAGTACCAACCCAATCTGACCCAATGAAGGACGCAACTACGAGGGTCGATCCAGAAATAAGGTTTCCAAAGAGCTCCAGCCGCACAGGAAGGTGCGAGGCGAAATACGGCAATGGCGCTGTGTGTGGCTGTTCCTGCACTCGCGATTCCCCCAGCCACGCTTCGCTGCGCCGCTCTTTCTTGGCTCAGCAGCTGTCCAAGATGGAGGTTCCCATTGCTGATCCCGCCAAGTGCGAGATTCATTCTGTAATTCGCTTTTTGCATGCCAAAGGGATTCCGCCCGTCCAGAACCGCCAGGGAGGATGACTGACAACTGGTGTAACGCTGCTTCACAACAATGCCCAACCTCACGTCTCCCGTTAAACCCAGGAACTTTTGACACAATTTGTGTGGACTATCATGCCCTACACACCTTACAGTCCGGACCTCGCACTTAGTGATTATCACTTGTTCCCCAAGTTAAAGGAACACTTGGGTGGCCAACGACGATGGGTAGCGACGATGACATCAAAGAAGATGTGAAACGTTTCATCAATGGGTTGGCGGCGGAGTTCTACGACATTGGGATACAGAAATTGAAGCACCGTCTATAAAAATGCATAGAAGAAGATGGCAATTATGTAAAGAAATAGAGTAAACTTTCTTCTTTCCAACAATGTAAATTTCTATGAGAATAAACAATGTTGTCTATTTGTAAATTTGATGGGAACCTTATTTCTGGATCAACCCTCATACAAATAAATGAGTGAAAAGTTTTTATTTATTTATTTTTATTATTTTTTTTAAGGAAAATCTTGATGATTAAGAGAAAAAGTCTCACAAGGTAACCACTTTTGGTACAGTTCGCATTTAGCATTGAGACCTGGTGCATTTTAAAGCTCTATATTACAAAGTTTAAGAACCGATAAAATTTTTCTGTTAAAACAGGGCTTAAATTGCGTCCGAGCCCACCGGAGCTCAGCTCCAGTACTTCTCTGTGTTCAGTAAATGTTTAAATATTGGCCAGAATTCACCAGAGCTCATAAACACTGCACTCCAGCGCCTAGTGCAATAACATTTCTGAAAAACGAATCCTAAACTGTCCTTTCCTTTCTCTTCCATCTCCAATCTTTTGCATCAAAACCAGTGTTGTAAAAAACCCAGCCCAGGTGGGTAGTTGGGTGGGTACCCGGGCAGCTACCCACTACAACCCTTATAGTTGTTAAAAAACCCAGCCCGGGCGGGTAGCTGGGTGGGTACCCAGGCAGCTACCCACTACAACCCTGATCAAAACACTTATAAGTGACGTATTGTGTCGCTCATGTAAGAGATGGAGATAAAACAGGCTCGATTTTTATATATCAGTCTTCGGATTTGGGCAGGCTCGAGCTCAATCTGTCTTAAATTCAAAATTTTATTTATTTCCATTTCAAGTCATTTTAATATTATTTTAATCAGAACAAAAAGCAAACAGAAATAGTCTTTTTCTATTCTGCTTAGCTGCAAACTATTCATTTTTTGTGTTAACACTCTTTCCGAGTCATAATCCTGAGCTTATTGAATCGCAGAATTCTGCGATTAATGAACATTAAGATTAGGCAAAGGTTTCTATTTGGAAGTAGTAATAATTAAAAAGTGAAATAGTTAATAGCTAATTATATGCAGATAGATGCATTTAATTTTTTTATTTTGCTAAAAAAAACAAAAAAACAATGCTCTAAATTTCGAAAATAATGAATGAAATATAAATATGCAGACTGGAGTGACGACTACGGGTGTTAGTACTGCAGAATATTAGGGCTCCGGTACTTTTTTTCTTAGAAATTAAGCCCTGTGTTAAAATCATATATTTTTATTTTACAGCAGCATAACTTCCTGAAAATGTAATTTTCGAGACTACTTATCAGACTATTAACATAGAAATTTTTTTGTTTTTTTAAGCAGTTAAAATTACAATTTAGTCAATAAAAAGTATAAAATATTGAAAAAAGTTTTTAAATTCCTTCAAAAATCTATGAATTTGATTTTGAAAAACTACAACATTATACTTACATTTTTGGCGGGGGAAAAGTTGGCATTCTACTCCAAGTCATGTTCGCACGTACTGGAATGTAAAGATGAAAATAAGCACTCGCCAGTCGCCACTCGTCGATTAAACTTGAAAACTGGCGAATAAAAATATGGAAAGAACCGGCCAAATGCAGGATTTTCCTATTACCATTTTTCCCTAAAATTTGCGATTTTTCGATGAAATTCATGATTTTCCTGCACTCGTTTGACGAAATTCATGATTTTTACGCTCCCGATCAACAAAATTCATGATTTTTACGCACTCAATCGACGAAATTCATGATTTTTATTCTCCCAAATGACTAAATTCATTATTTTTACGCATCCGATTGCAAGAAAAACACGAACGATACGCGAAATTCATGATTTTTACGCGCATGTTCGACGAAATTCGAGATTTTCACGCTCCAGATCGACAATATTCATGATTTTTATGCGCCTGTTCGATGAAATTCATGATTTTTACGCTCCCGATTGATGAAATTTGTGATTTTTACGCTCTCGATAGACGAAATTCAAGATTTTTCTGTGCCCAAATCGACAAAATTCATGATTTTTATGAGCCTGGTCGATAAAAATCCTGATTTTTATGTGCCCGATCGATTAAATTCATGATTTTTATGCACTCGATCGACGAAATTCATGATTTTTAAGCTCACAAATGACTAAATTTATGATTTTTCCGCGCCCAATTGACGATATTAATGATTTTTCCGCACCCGATCAACGATATTCATGACTTTTACGTGCCCAATCGACGAAGTTCATGCTTTTTATGCTCCCAAATGACTAAATTCATGATTTTTAAGCTCCCAAATGACTAAGTTCCTGATTTTTACTCACCCGAACGACGATATTCATAATTTTTACTCACCTGATCGACGATATTCATGATTTTTACGCGCCCGATCGACAATATTCGTGATTTTTACGCGCCCGATTGACAATATTCATGAAATTTCACGCTCAACCTCAAAATTCATGATTTTTACGTGCCCGATCGATGAAATTCATGATTTTCTTACGCGTGCGATCGACAAAATTCATGATTTTTATGTTCCCAAATTACTAAATTCATGATTTTTACGCTCCCTAATAACTAAATTCATGAAGTTTCCACTCCCGATCGTCGAAATTGGTGATTTTTACGTGCACAACCGATGACAATTATTTTTACGCACGTGATCGATGAAATTAATGATTTTTACGGAATTCATCATTTTTACACTCCTGAATGACGAAAACTGCATTTTTTTCTGAAATTGATTTGATAAATACATTCCTGAATTTCTGGAGAGTTTGGCCTGCTGCCCACAGGTTGTGTATATGTAATGTACATCATGTTGTGTGTTATTATTTAGTGCATAAATATACCTATTTTATTATTGTCAGACCTTAGCTCTAGACAAATATTTTTTTTAAAAAAGGTACTTATGTAGTTAGCTACACAAGTAGGGGAGACTGGTACACAGTGGACCACATTTTTAGTTTAAAAAATTTTCTCTTTAACGGACAAACCGATCTGCATGAAAATATTTTTGAATATTCATTAAACCTCTATACATTCATCATAATTTTCTCAGAACATAGTTTTTAGTACATTTTTCAAACAAAAAAATTTTTATATGCACCCGTAAAGTGGACCAGGTGCCCCAGAAGTGGAGCACAGTGGACCGCTATTAGGTATTATCTGAAATACAATATAAATGTATTTTTCATTAATTTAATTCTTTTTTACTTCTCCTTTACCCAGAAAATAACATAGTAATATAATTTTACAAGTAACATTTTGAAACAAAAAACAAAAATTAATTATAATTTGAAAATAATAACAGATTAATACAGGAACAATTGCAATTTAGTTGAAATTATTACTTAAGTACAAAAATATCAGCGCACATATTAAAATTTGCAAATGAAATTCCAAAATACTTATGAGTAAGATTGAGCCTGGAATTTTCCCGAAATACTTTTGGCTCTGGGAGCAACATTATGAAATCATTGACATCAACAACCGATTCATTTACAGTTTCGGGAAAAATAAACTGATTTCCATTCAATTTGCATCTCATGAATCTTACTTGAATAGAATCATCACCCATTAGACTACAGTTATTTTATCAAAGGCAATAAATACAAAACAAAATATTTCTTACTACGTTAAATAAATTGTTATTTTTCTTTGTTTACTTTATTTTACAGTTAAATAACTACTTTAAAACAATATTTCTTGATAGAAAATAAGCAATTATTAAATATTTTGAACATTCTGCATTACAGGAGCAGAGTGGATTGTGGACCACTGTGCCCCAGGAGTGGGTGGTTCACTGTGCCCCATATGTTGAAGTTCAATAAATAATCATATTAATATTGTTTATAGCTTTCATTTAAACATATTAACTTCAAAGTTAAATAAAAACATGTATGTTAGTTTTGCAAAAAAGCTGTTTTATCTTATTTATCTACAACCTTTAATTGCTAAAAAATATATAAAAATATGATTATGAAAAATTTTACTTTTAGAAGCTCAAAACAACAAATCAGGATAAAATAGTTCAATCTGAGCTAAACATATTTTCTGAAGGATATAAATAATCAGTGCAGTGCTGTTGTCTATTAGGATAGGAGAGAAGCATAAAAAAAATTTAAATAAATAAAATATTAGAGGGTGGTCCCAGGGTTGGGTTTTTGACATGACAGTGGTAAAAACCGTGTTTTTACCGGTTTATTCCGTCAAAAACCAATCATTTTTTATTGTCCTCCAATTTATGGTGTAAGTGTAGCATACATTTCTAGATTGATTATACCTTGTTGTTCTTGTTATTATTATTATTTATAATTACATTTGTTAAATTTATTTAAAAGAAGATCATTTCCTAATATGGGAAATATTTAAAAATACAAGAGTAAAAGAAAAGAACAATATTTGTCATATTCTTCACTAATATAGATTCTACTAACTGCAATTAACATTAATATTAAATGATAATAAAAGGTTATTATAATTATTAAATAACATTCAATATACATTTTTAATAAAGTACATTAAAATTTATTTTAGAGATGCAAAAATGCTGTTACATTGTATGACAATAGATGTTAAGCTTAGACTGGCAGTGAATAAATTTGAATATTCTTAGATATAATATTTTAAAATGCACATCTTATGTATTTCATAAATGCAATTATGGTGATTTTCATTTGTACTTCAATAAGTAGAATCTTAAAGTTTTGTTTTCAACCATGTAATAAATTGTACCGAAATTATACACATTGTTTAATCTAATACTTATAGGTTACAGGATTTCTTCAAAAATCTAATTTTTTTAGACTATGTCAAATAGCTTAAGATTATTGTAGAGATCTTCTAACACGTATTATTCTAATGCAATTCTTTTTTGTTTTTCTTGGATGGATAAATATACTTTAGAGTCTTTTTGATACTGAATATTTCATGTAAAACAACTTAATATTAAAGATAGAATGAAAAAAAAAATGTAAAAACAAACTACTAAAAAAATGGGTTTTTGACAGTTTTTGACATTTTTGACAAGGAGGTTTTTGACATGACGGTAAAAACCATGGTTAAAACCGGTAAAAACCGTCATGCGTCAAAAACTTGCCAACCCTGGGTGGTCCACTGTGTACCAGTCTCCCCTACCTAAACTTAGTGTGACTTATGTAGTTAGCTACATAAGTATAATGTGTATAACTTTGCTGTTAACTTCTTTTAAAATTTAAAATAGATTGTAAATTAATATTTCAAGTTTATGCAAAACAGTATAAATTAAAATATTTTAATTTAGTACATAAATTACTTGTTTACTGTTAAGTCATTATATCTTTTAAGAAATTAAATAGTCAGTGACATAAATGTAGTTACTGGCTACTACAGAAATTATTCTCGCTAGCCAGTAACTGTCTACTAAAAAAAAATCAACCTACCGGCCAGTGTCTACTAAGCGAAATTCCTTATTTTCACCTTTACTGGAATGGCTCAAGAGATTCCACAGGTGTGTCACTGAAAGACGATGCTTGCCCAGGACTGTATCGGAGACCAGTGGCGTACCCAGGATTTTATTTCGGGGGGGGGGGGGGGCTGACTTAAAATTCCAAAATGTTCTGAATATTACGAAACACGTTGAATTGTGTTGTAAACAACAATAATTTTTGACAATAAGGACGTAG
Source organism: Maratus michaelseni (assembly GCA_963931845.1). Taxonomy (NCBI): domain Eukaryota; kingdom Metazoa; phylum Arthropoda; class Arachnida; order Araneae; family Salticidae; genus Maratus; species Maratus michaelseni. The sequence continues at coordinate 276,702,198 of OZ007597.1, forward strand.
CTAAAGGGGGAAAGGGGGGGAGGGGGTATTCTGTTCCAAAATTTTCGAAAATATAAGGCATGAGGTTCCGAAAATTTTAAAAAATCGGTCATCAGTCCGAAAATTTGAATTTTAAAATATAACGCTATTTTTGACAAATGGCCGCCGAAAAAAATCAATTTTGTCAATCGTTCGCAGAAAAAAATCTCCAATTTCATTAAAGGATCATGGAAAAATCCGAATTTTGTCAAAGGGCCGTGGATAAAACGCGAATTTCATCAAAGAGCCGCGGATAAAACTCGAATTTTGTCAAAGGGCCGCGAAAAAGAGGTCACATTTCGTCAAATGCTCGAGGAGAAAACGCAAATTTCATCAAATAATTGTGGAGAAAACAAGAATTTCGTCAAATGATCGCGGAGGAAATGCGAATTTCGTCAAATGATCACGGAGGAAACACGAATTTCGTCTAATGACCGCTGAAAAGCGCTAATTTCGTCGAAGGGCTGCAGAAAAAGCACGAATTTCATCAAAAGGTCTAAAAAAATGCACATTTGGAGAAAGGGTAGCGAAAAAAACACGTATTTCGTTAAAGGATTGTGAAAAAAAGGGAATTTCGTCAAAGGATCGGAAAAACGCGAGTTTCGTCAAAAAGCTGCAGAAAACCTCGAATTTCGTCAAAGGGCCATTGTAAAAACGCGAATTTCGCCAAAAAGACACAGAAAAAACGCAAATTTGGACAAAGGATCGCGAAAAAAGGTCAAATTTCATCTAATGATCGCGGAGAAAACGAGAATTTCGTCAAATGATCGCGGAGGAAACACTAATTTCATCAAATGGTCCCGGAAGAAGCGTGAATTTCGTCAAAGGGCTGCAGAAAAAACGCGAATTTCGTCAAAGGACTATGGTAAAAACGCAAATTTTAACAAAAGATAGCGAAAAAAAAACAAAAATTTTACCAAAATTCGTGAAAAAGACACAAATTTCAAAAAAGGATCTCTGTAAAAAAACGCGAATTTCACCAAAAAGCGGCGGAAAAAAACTCAAATTTCGACAAAGGATCACAAAAAAAAACGTTATCCGTCAAACGGTCGCGGAAAAACTTTAATTTCGTCAAAGGATCACAAAAAACACGAATTTCGTCAAAGGCCCGCAGAAGAACGCGAATTTCGTCAAAAGGCCGTGGATAATAAACGCAAATTTTGACAAAGGATTGAAAAAAAAAAACACGTATTCCGTCAAAGAGCCACGAAAAAAAAACGAATTTTGTCAAAGCATTGCAAGAAAACATGAATTTCGTCCAAAAGCCGTGTAAAAACGCGAATTTCGTCAGAGCATGCGGAAAAACGTTATTTTTTTTTTCAAAGACTCCGCTGAAAAAAACAAAAAACGGCAATTTCGTCAAAGGACAGCGGTAAAAAAGTGAATTTCCTCAACGGATCACAGGAAAATGCGAATTTCATCAAAGGGTCGTGATAAAAACCCGAATTTCATCAAAGGGTCGTGGAAAAAAACACAGCGGTCTCTTTAAAAAGCAGCACACATACAAACATCTATGTTTATAGGTATAGTTTTTAAACTGAAATAATATACTGAACTAACTTTTTAAAATTCTGGTTAAAAGACCCTTACAAAACTGAAAATCAATAATGAATGGCAAATCTTACTTGACATTGCCAATCACAAAAAAAATTTCAATACGTGCATTTGCTGATTTGGTGAAATTGTTTTAAAATGATCAATTTAACAATATAATAAAAGTGTAAGTCATGTGACTGTCATCAACAGCTCTGGGATGTCCGCTTCACTTTTTCATATACCAGGCGGCCATTTTTACTCAAAATTATTTTTTCGAATTAAACTGCTTAAAAGTTACATTTTTAGAAAGATCGTTCAAAATAAATTAATAGTTGAGAGATGACTTACGTTCAATTATGTATATATTCTGCAATAACTTCAGTTGAAATTAGGATCGCAGTTCAAATTCTCTATCCATGAAAGTAAACAAAAAAAAAAAAGATTCATTCGTTGTGAACGTTTAAAATATCAAACCATGGAGGTAATCGTTCATAAAGCAAGTTCTCTGCGAATGAATTTTTGGACCACTGCCTGGTGGTTGTCAAAAATAATAATTCGCACCATTGAGACAATCAACCTCCTTCCAGATCTTTTCTTGACGTAAGTTGAACTCATGTAATAATATTTAATATTTAATGAATGAAATTTCGAAATGAATTCTCAGTTAATTTGGTACTTATACATTATACTTGCCTTGAAGAGAGATCACGGAAAATGATTGGTGATCGCCAATCATATTTACCGTTGTTATGAAGAATCGCTTTCAAAATAGTAATCTCTATCTCTGTAAAACAGTAGGTGTCTGTCTGCCTGCCGTGGTTTTCACCGTAATTATAACACCTAGGACTCAGAAATTTTTGTCATGTGTAGATGTTGTCACCAGACAGTATACCTCGCGGCCGTATTTTAAAATTTTAATCTAGATTTTTAAAAAAAAATAAAACGTGTATATGGAATTTTGGGTTCGAGGCTATTTCAAGCTACTCCTCGGCAACGCCATCCGTGGCAACGAAGCAGCCAGCCAATGAGAGCAGTGTAACGACCGAAGAAATCTATGGCCTAGTCTGACTAGTGAGTTGCTGGCCTAGAGTTGTCCAGTTTTTGTCCATGGTTTTGTCGCCTAGCTTCGGAGGTTGACTGCCGTGTAATCGAATCGAAAGGACAGTTTTCGATATGCAAAGAGACTGCAAGAGATGTTAGTTGGCAGGTCAAAAAGAAGTGAACCGAGCTACGGTAAGAGAGATGCAGAGAGAGTTGAACAGACCATGGTGAGCGGAAAATGATGTGTGCGCATGAACAGTATATGATGGTTGTGTATGCTGGGGTTTTGATGGCAGAGTGTAATGTTTTTTAATTGTTCATCTTATTTTAACTTGTGTATCAACGATGCCTAATAAAAAGTGCTGGATGTTAATCATCACCTTGGATCGCTGGAGTTCGTTAAGTCATTACAGTATGGCTCTTTCCACCCGACATCAATAGAGCTTACTGATTTTAGTTGGGATTTTCACCACAGGGGGCGCTTTCGTATCTTTGGTTCTATGGGCTGGATCATGACGGGGTATGCCTCATTCGACTCGACATCGATAACCTTAATGAATTCAGTTATGTTCGTATAGAACATTGCCCCTGGCGGTGGAAGGTGTAACTAAAAAATTTTGCAGCTAACTCGAGTTCTATGGATCACATCACGACACGGTTTGGCTCATTCGACACAACATCAATAGAGCTTACCAATTTTAGTTCTGAATTTCACCACCAAGGGGTGCTTTCCTATCTCTGTTTCTATGGGCTGGATCACAATGGGGTATGGCTCTTTCCACTTGACATCGATAGAGCTGACTGATTTTAGTTCGGATTTTCACCACAAGGGGTGCTTTCCTATATCTGGTTCTATAGGCTGGATCACGACGGGGCATGGCTCATTCGACTCTACATAGATAGAGCTTTTCGATTTTCACCAGCAGGGGTGCTTTTCTATCTCTGGTTATATGGTCTGGATCATGAAGGGGTATGGCTCTTTCAACTCGACTTACGGTAATATATGGGAGTGTGTATGGCACGCCCAGTGTTTGCTGTCTAAGGTAGTGGGGCCCCCAACATTAGATTTGTTTAAAAATAAAAAAAATGTTCAACACTGATTTCAGGTACATTTAAGGTTGTTGGCACGGGCAACGCCGGCCGGGTAAGCTAGTTTAATATATATTTAGAAAATAGATAACATTATTAATTACTTTTATGTTAATTTGTGCAAATCTCGCCAATACCATTTTTTTTAAATCGCCGATACCAGCTTTTATTTTTCGCATGTGCAAATTAGAAAATATACTTTGATTTTGAAATAAAATATTTTGATTTATGATATTATTTCTTATTTACTTATTTATTTTCTATTTTAAATGAAAAGTGTGAACGGCATGTATTTTAAATCGTAAGTAATATAAATATTTTAAATTAAAGCGATGTATTTTAACGGAAATGAGTGATAGGTTTATAATGTAAAATTAAATTAATGCAGTATGAATGGTGGTGATGGGAGCAATATTTGGCGATTTATCATTTTCTCCCGTCTAATAAAAATACCCATAATTAAAAATGGTAAATAATATGGAATCAAACTAAAATAATAATAAAAAATATCAATGCGTGTTACTATGCTTAACATACATTTAAGGAAGACCAAACTGGTCGCCAGTGGCGGCTAGTTTAACAATAAGTGTTGAACACACAGAGCAATATACATAGAGCTAAAATTTAAAGAATGTATTGTAGATTCTTAAACTAGATCCTGTTTGAAAAAGATAATATATTATTTTAAAGGGCAAGGAAACTATCATTTAGCCATTATCTACAAAATTTTGGCCTATCCTGCATGTAAAGTGGACATACGGGACATCACACCTATTATTATGTGCATATCAGTATTATACGTCCTGCATTGCTCTATATAAAATTTTCTTAGAATGCTAAAAAAACATTTACCCCAAACATATGACATGTTGGTGCTTTTGAAGATTTCCTGACCTTAGACCTCACTTTTAAGTTCCCCAATTTTTTTGCTCTCAATTTCCTTTCAACAAAAACACCCGTACAATATATTTTTGTAAAATTCATACAACTGTTTATGAGCTGTGTATCTGTTCTTTTGTTTCCTTAAAATCTAAAAATTATTATTAAATGAATTTGAACCAAAATATATCAATTACTCAGTGGATTAGGGAAGATTTGAGGGGAGTAATTGAATGTTAAAGTTTCTTGCTAGAACATTAAAAATTTAATAAAATAAATATCCTTTTTTTTTTTCTTTTTTTTTTTTGCTAATAAGAATATGTGATGTGTAAATAGCAGCATAAAGAAAAGCACAAATAAGCAGAATAAAATATATATCCAACATCATAAAAGGAGTTCCGATTTTTCAGTGTAAAACGAAAAGAGATAGACAGCAAGAAGTTCTTTTTATACACATATACACACAAAATATTTTTATACACATGTATAAAATAACGACTATGCTTATTATTTGTGCATTGCACAAGTAATAATAATGACTTTAAACCATTCCAAATGAAAAATACTGGCTGCAAAGTTAGGACGGAATAGGAAGATAAATGGGGAGAACGTTACCGAACTCCAAAGGTGTCTTTGTAGTCAGCAGGGCCTGATTACCGCAGGGGCAAACGGGGCAGCTGCCCCGGGCCCCCATCTTAAGGGGGCCCCCAAATGACAAATTTCCGTAGCCCAATGTTTATGTTCCTGTATATAAGAAAAAATTTAAAAAATAGATTTTTTTTTCATTCTTTTTATATAAGATCTATGATTTGCGGGATCTACAATCAGCTGATCAACCATTGTACTTAAACTGGAGGTCAGGGTAGTTCTACCAATCAGAACTGCCTATTTGTCATGTGTGACCTCCAGCATGATGACGTCAATTGCAACCGCCCTATTTGCGATTCCAGCCCAGAGTTTATTCTCTGAGTGCTCTAATATGCTACCTGGTAGCAGATGTTCTAAATATTTATTTCAGTTACACTGAGCGAATCACAATGCATTCAGCGAAGTTAAACAAACTGTTCAGCGAATTACAATAAGGTAAATAGCTGGAATTATGCACCATAATTATTAATTTCAGTGCCACCGGAAGGGGATTTGTAATGCGGATACTACGTAGTAGAAACTTTTACCTCTCTGCCGCTACGTAAATCACTTCTTTTCTCTATGGATTTTCCCTCATTCACTAACCGCCACGATAACTTAACTGCAACTGTGCCGTGCCTATGTGTTTACATTTTTGTTGTTATCTAACATGTGTATCTAATGCACTTGTATTACCTCGTTTGGTGCTCTAGCCGCGAAGGAATACAGATTTTACGAACTTTATTTATCTTTTTATCGTATATTAATCGATGCTAGATTCCTATATTTGCATAAGTCATGCAGCGAAATTACTTGTCCGGTGCAGCAAAAAGAAAATTGAAAAGATCTCATGAAGAACAAGCTAAGAAAATGAAAAAGATGATGCTGGAATACACGAAAAAAAATTCCAGTGAAAAAGAAACAGATAAAAGCAGTAATTAACTACCTGAAGAAATAGATAATTCGAAAAATATAAGTGGTGATAAAGATGACTTTCAAGAAGAGGTGATGAAAACAATAGGAAATGTAACGACAACTGATGATTCATTGGTTGCGAGTTCAGGTCACAATTCTGATCCAGCATCATGGAACATTGTTTCACCGGACATGATTGAACATTTTATTAACAATCCCCCGAAGCAAAATATGGAACTCTTGAGTGAAACAGAAAAAAATATTTCTGGTTGTAAACGACTTCTGACTGAAAATAACTTTTATCGCATTAAAATAAATAATGAAAAAGTACTCAGAGAATGGCTTGTGCTTTCTCTAACAAATAAATCGATATTTTGTTGGATATGCAACATTTTTTTCCAACAATACAAGCAAACTTTACACTTTTAGATTTAATGACTGGGAGCATGTTTCTTTGAGGTTGGCAGAGCATGAAAACTCCTTTTCGCACCAAGAGATAGTTTTAAAAATGTCTTTTAGACTTAAAACCAGCCAAAGAACTGATTGTGCAGTAGTACTTCAGTATAAAAATGAAGTGGATTATTGGCGATCAGTGCTAATGAGAGTTGTTGCCACTATAAAATTTTTGTCCCTTAGAGTATGTACTTTGTGACTCCTTAATAAGCCATCTCTCAAACAGCAAACAGCCGTATGATAAAATGACAAAAATGTTTTTTTGCTCTTATAAGTTTGCATTCAAATGCTTCGCTACATGAAGATGCAAAATCTCTTCAACAAAGTTAACCGTCAGATTTAGAAGAGGAATTTTCTGATGAACTGAATCAATTTAGCTCATTTGTAAACAAAGATGATACTGTTCTCCAAATGTTAAAGACATTACAAAACCCTCATTTATCTTCAGCATTTCCTAATGTAGAAACTGCTTTACGAATTTTTTTAACAATGCCTATTTCTAATTGCTCAGGAGAAAGATAATTTTCTTTACTGAAAAGGTTAAAATCTCCCCTTCGATCCTATCTTCATCAGAAAAAGCTCTCATGCTTAGCTATATTATCCTTAAATAGAGATGTTACTAATAAACTTGATTATAACAATATTATAGATTCTTTTGTTAAATGCAAAATTAGAAAGAAACCTCTAAAAATAAAATAAGATATATGTTCAACACCATTACAAGGCTTAAAAAAACAAGTGAGTTAAATTAACCAAATACATATAATATATTTTTGTGATTGAAAATATGTTGACGATTTCATAATAATTAATTTTAAGAAAATAAGACTATCACACAATATTGAAATTGCATATATTTGCATATGAAATGTATAAATGGAATTTTCTGATATTTATATTTAACAATAACATTTTTTCTGTGTATATATGGGAGATCTTTTCAGGATATGTGTTTATTGAAGAGTTTTTTGTAATTTATCTTAAATTCCATAGTTATCCATTGCATCTAACTCAATGCATCATAACAACAGGTGATTCATTTTAGTTGTGCATTAATTCTGAAAAAAATATTTTATGTTCCTTAAAACATTACATAATTTTTAAGATATTTACTTAAATTTTGCTCTTCTACTTGTTCAATGTTAAATTCATGAATTTTTGCATTTTCAGTTCACAACCTTATAAGATGTTATTTAATTTGCATTTGTTTTAATCTACCTATTTTTATATAAAGTAATGAGGAATTTTATTTACTGTCTTGTTACCTGGTGTATAGAATAAAACGACTGATTTTTAATATTTAAATTAGGGTCAGGTGGGGGAAAGTTGGGGTAAAATCAAGCATTTTTTTTTCAGAGAAGGTTCTAAAACAAAACTAATATATTTTTTATAAAACTTTTGGTGCATTTTATATACATTGGATTCATATAGATTAAATATGAAGCATATAAACATTCAATGCTCTTTGATTGTTTTCTCTCAGTGATGCATTTAAAACAGCATGTTTTGATACCATCACTTTACTCCATGGTGAAAGTAGTTCTAAAATTAGTGTATATTTAAATAAAAATATGTAAATATTCTTTTTGAGATAAATTTGAGATATTTTGAGACTTTTTGAGATATTCTTTTTGAGGTAAATTTTATATACTGTCTTGTTACCTGGTGTAAAGAATAAAACGACTGATTTTTGATATTTAAATTATACTTTTTAATTCAATATTGTTCTAAATAGAATATTTATCAGAGAGTAATCAGTTTTTCTGAGTTAATATTGAAAATAACTGACAAGTAAGTGAAGTATATGTACATTTGCAGGTGTCGATGCAGGTTTTTTTTTTCCTTTTTATTTTGTGAAAAGTAAAGGTTACTTTTATGAAAAATAACATTTTATAACAAAAGTCAAAATCCAGTTACTCAAGTTTGAACTAAGCATTTATTAACAAAAACTTTTTAAAATCCTTTTGCTGCAGCTTTCCTCTCTGGTGAACTTGTTTGTTTAAAAAATACATATTTTAAAACATCACAAAAAGTAAATTGTGAGTTTTTAGGGAATATAATATCGTGCATGTAAAATTATGCATGTAGCATAATCTTATCTGATTGGGAAAGTTTCAGCCCAATCCAACTAGCAGAAGCCAAGATATAAAATCAGAATGTATAGTTTTAAATTTGTTCTATAATTTCAAAAATTATAATGTATAAAAACACTTTATATGTGCAATGGGTACTTTTCCATTAGCCGGGCGACAGTTAAAGGGCAAAACTGGGAAATTCCATTAGTGGCCAGTAGTAGCAGTTTAGTAGGCCACTTTCTTTAAACTAGTGGACACATTTTTATTTAAAAGTTCTAAACACTAAACTTTTATTAAAATTTCAATTAGTATTAATCTAAAAGTAAATAGAATCCTTGGTGAAATGCAAAAATTTTTTACTCTTTCCTTGTAAAAAAGCTGGTGGCTAGTGCTTATTTAGTCCTTTAACACCAGTGATATATATACATATGTATACACATCTATACAGATATATTTATATGTATATATATGTGTGTATATGTATATATATCACTGGTGCTCCGCTAATGGAAAAATACTGTGTAATGTTATTGTAGCAAAAATATTGCATATGAAAATTTTGTTATGGGGGGGGGGGGCCAAAAATTGAAGTCTGCCCCGGGCCCCAAATGAGCTTAGTCGGGCCCTGGTAGTCAGACAAAAGTCACTGTGTATCTCACAAATATGAGGAAGCAATCGAGTGCTGAAAACGAAAGTTAATGATTATCATTCACAGTTAGTTCATGCACACATATATAGTGCAGGACTTCTGACTTAGTCAATATTCTGAAGAGATTAGGTAAGGTGTCAATGTGCACTAATATGGGACTAACAAGGAATACAAGTGCTATGCATGACACACACATATATATATATATATATATATATATATACAAATTTATCTAAAAAGTAAGGAACTAAATCAGCCCTTCTTTTACCATTTTACTCTAACCATTTCGGCAGGGGAAAGAAGCTTAGTCCCTTAAACCTCCCACACATTTCGGTATGGCATGGAGATGTGCCTGAAAAATGAAAGTTAATAAGCTACTTTTAAAGTTAACTCTTCTGCACCTGATTTCCGATTTAGCCAAAATCAACTTGAGATTAGCCGTGGTGTTACTGTGCATTAACATACTTCTGCATTGACAATCTTTGCGCCGCCTGTGGGAGAGATTAAAAAACTCCTTAAATTAAACTGCTTCTAAATTTGTCGAACTTATTTGTAGGTCTCTTGAAATGAGCATTATATGTATTCATTTATTCAGAAAGACAGGGTTGGAGCTATTTTCCAGTCATTTGAAAATAGATTCTGTGGTATCACGTAAATTAGGCTGCAGGACTGAGAAGGATATTGGATTAAAGAGAAGGACAAATTCATTGCATGCCAGAAAACTCAAAAAGAAAGAAACAATATCAACCCTTTTTTCATTTAGCTGCAATCTCTTCGGAGAGAGAATAGAGCTGTAACCTCATAACCCCCGTCCCCATCACCTTCTTTGATTAATGTATGCTGGGGCATCACTGTGATACATGGAACCAGGGTTGGAAAAAAACATGGTTTTTTTTTTAAAAAAACAAAAAACGTGTTTTTTTTGTTTAAAACATGTTTTAAACGTTTTTTTCTCATTCAACAGCACAATTTTGATTAAAGTGAGCAAAAATTAATAAATTAAATACAAAGAATGAAAATATTTTTAAAAAACAGTAAGGAAGAAAAAAATTATATAATAAATACCAAACATTAATTAACAATTAATTTTTTTATTCCAAACTAAAACATTTAATTATTAAGTTCTTTAAAAATAGTAACAAGTTTGGCAGCCTTATCAAACACCTAACCGGTTTCTAGTTTTGTTCTGCACAAAGAAAACACTCTTTCTAAACCAGCAGTACAGCATACAGCTGCTTGTAATTGTTTTATAATCTGCATGACATTTTTATCGACGTGTTTTTCAAGGCTTATCTACCAAGATAAAGGTGTTATCTATCTATCTATCTATCTATCTATATATATATATATATTTGTCTTACGTGGCGCTGAAATAGGGCTGAATTTCTAGCTTATTGTTGGCAACAACCGTAGTTTCCAGAGCTCAGACCAATGAAAAGACTAGATTGTGTTAGATAGATCAGCTCCACCTCCAATATGGCGGTCATTATCAGAGCAGTGAAAATCAAGATAGCAAATATTAAAAATAAAATAACATGTACGTGATCCAAAGCGCCTGAGATTTCCTCATTTTAATTATGAGTAATATTCCTAATTTCAAATGAATTCTCAACTCTTATTTAGAATTTATGAATTTCCCTCACATGAAAAATCGGAGAGAAGTAAAAATATCAACTGTCTAGGTTGCACCTGCTGCCATCTGTTGCAGAAATCTATAATCAATTAGAATAGTAAAATGTCGAACGAAATTTAAACAATCATTGATGATAAACTATCTGCCTATTACGTAGTGTTTTTAATGAATAAACCGTGCTGTACAATATTAGGTGCAATAAGTTTTAAACAAATTATGTTTCCAAGATCCTTTATTCATAGTATTTAAATGATTTATATGCTCATTAGTAGCTCCAACTAAATGCATTTTTAGTTATGTTTTCAACAGAGTTCAATTACTTTTTTACATTAAAAAAAATTGTCAATTTCATATGTTCAAATGATTTTATGATAGAACTTATTCCGGATTCCGGCTAGAATTTCTGCAAAAATAAAACGGAGCGAGCGAAAGAAGCGAGCTGGGAACGAGTAGCGGTCTCAATGTGAATTGCTTCGCTATTCACGGGGGGTTGGCAAGCGTTAGCGAGTAGGGGGCTGAGCCCCCTAGTTTCTACAAAATTGTCCACTTTATTTGATTCCTGAGTAATGAATTTATGATTGGTAACTGACAGCATAACATTTTTAGGGTTTCATTCATCTCACGAAACCCTATTCGTCCTACTTTTCGGTCTGTCTGTCACAGAGCCGGTTTTCAGAAACTGTATAACTAACAGACTTGAAATTTTGTGTACTTACAGCTGAATACCTACTGTCACGCTGAAAATCATAACATTTTGAAAAAATCATATTATTTTAATATAGAGAGATAAAAAACTAAATATCTAACAGCCTTTTCCTATTAAATTTAAACATTTTTTGTTATAGCAGTTGCCAACAATTTAAAAATCCACAATAAAATTCTTTCTACAATAATTAATTTTCTATTGGAAGATTTCCACGTGAATTTAATTTGTGAATTGTCACATTGTGACATTATAAACAATAAACATGTTTTAAACATTGTTTTAAATGTAATGTTTTAAACAGCTGTTTTAAACAAACTGTTTTAAATGTAACAACCCTGCATGGAACTAACTAGAATGGCTGTATGATAGAAAAAAAATTACAAATTTATCTAAAAAAAGAAAATAATCAGGAGTTTTTTCATTTCATTTTTGATTATTTTGGGAGGGGGAGCTGTAACCCAATCAGCCCCTTCCCTCCTTTGGAATCAATTTAGACTAATATGGATTATTTGGACTAATGAGAATGGCTAATCCGCTGTATGACAGAGAACTAAATTACAAATTTATCTCAAACAGAAAATAACAGCACTTCTTCATTTCATTTTCGACTATTTCCGGAGGGAGCTGCAATCCCTTTAGACCCATTCCAGCTATGCTAATTATTATTATGCCAGCTATTATAACTGTGGTAAAACTGTGCAGTAATATGGGACTAAAGAGAAGAGTGCGGCTAGACCGTTAAATGATAGAAGGGAGGGATTAGAAATTTCTCTCAAACAGAAAGGTTAACAAATCAGCACTTTTGTTCATATCATTTTCGACAATTTTGAAAGAGAGGGGGCTGTAACCCCATCAGTCTTCTTTCCGTTCTTTAAGTATGCTGTAGTGTCAATGTGGATTAATATGGGACTAACGAGAAGGGCTATTTCTCTGTATAACAGAAAACTAAAGTACAAATTTATCTTTAAAAAAAATCAGCACTTTCTCATTTCATTTTTTACTATTTCAGGAGGACCCCATTGCCCCCTTCAACCTCTTTCGGCAACTGTGCACTGATGTAAGACTAAAGAGAAGAGCGTGGCTAGTTCATTGAATGATAAAAGGAAAAAAATTACAAATTTCTCTCAAACAGAAAGGGGAAAAAATATCAGTGCGTTTTTCCCATGTCATTTTCGACAATTTCAGAAGGGAGTGGTGGGCTGTAACCCCATCAAGCTCTTTCCCTTTCTTTGGGTATGCTGTAGTGTCTATGTGGACTAATATAGGACTAACAAGAATGGCTAATCCGCGGTAAAACAGAAAACTAAATTACAAATTTATCTCAAACAGAAAGAAAAAATTCATCACCATTTTCATTTCATTTTCGACTATTTCGCAACGGGGCCTGTAACCTCATCAGCCCCTTCCCCTCGTTGGGTATACTGTGGTGTAACTGTGCACTGATCAGGGTTGTAAAAAAACCAGGTTTTTTTTCAAAAAAACCCAAAAACCGGGTTTTTTTGGTTTAAACCGGGTTTTTTTGGTTTAAACCAGGTTTTTTTGGTTTAAATGATTTTATATTTTAGAAAAACGAAGAATGTTAATATTTTCAAATATTTGAAGTCAAGCATTAAACAAAAATTATTTTAAGTTATTTTGTTGAAATTATATAATAAAATTTTTACTATTTTGATTTAACCATTATAATATTTTTTTTATTATTATAATATTTTAATATAAAATAAACAATAAAAAGTGTATCACATATATGTATATATATAAATCAATCACTACTACTAACACACTAATCTTTAATCTACATTTTCTTTTAAAGAAAATTAAACTAAGAAATTTTAACTGACACAAATAACAACTATTTGAAAAATATTTGCAAACTGAAGATAAAGAATCACAAACTAATGAAATATATCTAAACATTTTATTGAAGAAAGAAGAAAAAAAACTTGACATTTCTTGAATAGATATCTTACAGCAAGCAGTATTTAATAATAGGAATGAATAATAAATTTTACCCTCAATCATTGTTCATTTGTTTCATTAAGAACACTAATTTTGATGCTTTCTCTACTCCTAATCTGTTTCGCAATTTTGAATGAACTACACCAAATGTTGAAAAAATCCTTTCAACACAGGCAGTCGATGCTTTGGCTGTAGTTAGCATGTTCACAAATTCCAAATCATTCTCCGTAATCAAAGATTTACTGAAACATTATAAAAACTATTCCACCATTCAAAGTCAGACATTGTATCAACAACTTTGGGGTCAAAAAAAACATTTTGATCGTGATTATGAAACGGTTCCAACTTCCCCAAAAATTTAAATGTAAGTGCTAAGAAATCAGAGCCACATTTTTGTTTGATAAATTCAAGACCCTTGTTTTTCTCTTCTTTTGTGACATCAATTCCTAGGTTAGAAATTAATACCGATGGGCTTAAAATAAATGCAGCAAAATGTGCATCTACTAATGATTGTTCATATCTCTGTTTATACGCTGATGATATGGCCTTTTTATTGTTTGATGTTGATGCTTCTTTTAGCTTCAATTCTAGCTTTTTCCATGCTAATACACATTCAGCGAGAGAACAGCTATTCCTCTGTACAAAATCAATAGTTTCGGCGATTGGTTTCAAAATCGCAATCATGTCTTCGACATTTCTTATTAAACCGATATTTAAGATTTTACTGGAGATGTCACAATCAATCTCAGATCTGTGATCCTCACAAACTTTTGTAAGAATTGACCAATTTTTAACATAAGATTCAAGTGAATCACAATAAGTATTCCATCGTACCTCTAGAGGAAGTACCAATGCACTTCCACCTTCTGCACGATACCATGCTTTCGGGAGATGATGGTTGCGAAAATATTTTAAAATACTTGTAACATGTTTTGTTACATCACTTTTAACCAAATCTTTGGCTAACAGATTTAAAATGTGGGCACTGCACCCATATGTAAGTCCCGAAAAACCAAGCTCTTCATACAGAATGTTTCTGGCTGAAACCATATTTGCAGTATTGTCTGTGACAAAACTTGATATTTTACATTTGAACTTTTCTTCTGCCGTCTTCACTGAACTCGAGACCAAATTTGCTAAATAATTTCCAGTATGTGATGAGCCGGATGTGTCAATAGTATCAACAAGAGTGACTTTACCACACTGTTTGATAACACTTACACACACAATAGGTTCATTATGGATGTTCGACCATCCATCCATTGCCATGCAAACTGTCTTGTTTTCTAAATCAGCTTTACATCTCTGAAGTTCATCACTGCAAATCTTGGGCAACCATTTATCAGCTAAATCGGCACGACTAGGTGGTTTATAACCTGGTCGTAAAGACATACAAAACTGTTTAAATTCCTTATTTTCTACCAATTTAAAGGGGCAATTGGCTGCAAAAATAAATCTTGAAACTTTTTTATCAAAATTATCTTTTTCCTTGGGAGATGTTCTTACTACAAAATCATCTAACTTTAATCTTTTGGAAGCCGTAGGCATTGAATTAGAAGTTGTAGGTTCATCAACATCCTCTAAAAATAAATAAAAATATGAAAATTTTAATGATTAGAATTATAAATATTTTTTTTTTATTAGCTGGGCGCCAGTGATAACTCACCAAATCTTGTTTCATTTGGGCTCATTTAAATTGCAACCCTTTCATTATGAAATAAAATGTTTCCAGTTATGTTATGTCTATTTTAACATTTTTGTTATTGACAAAGCCTAATCATTAATAGACCCGATTATGTGAAATTTTATTATTTGTATTGATATGTTTGTGTTTACATATTTTGTCATGATTATATTTTAGTTATTTTCAAGTAAGTTTTTAAAAATAATATATTGCAATGTTAAAATATTGGCTATTTGTTATTAGCTAATATTAAAAGATGGGAGAGATTAAAAAAATTTGGTCATCACTGGCACCTGGCTAACATAAAAGTACCGATATTTTTTACATATAAAAATTTAAAATAATGCATTTAAGGGCTAAATCTACTGTTAAATATTATTTAGAATATGTTATGTAACATAACACTCATAAGATAACATTAGGGACAAGTATAAAAATAGGTAAATGTAATATTATGGTATACATTTTAAATAAAATGATGTCAAAATTAGATTAAAACAAAATTAGTTTTAAATCAATCTTATTCCAGGGTTCATACTCTTTTATGAAAAAGAAAATTAAGCATATTTAAGCACCGTGAACTAGATTGTTTTGGGCAATTTAAAATCAGAAATCGATTTTTACCTTTGAAAAACGGGAGTATCAAGTAATATGATAAGAAAATATCTTCTAACATTTCCTGATACAAATACACAAAGAGCATCAGAAAATAAAACAATGTATTTCTTTAGGAGAGGGGGGGGGGGACAAAAGGAAACATTTAAATACTCTAATATTTATTTTAAACATGCTAAAGTTTTTAATATTTGTGTTGATTTTCTCTCTGATTTCTTTGCAAATGTTCAGTAAAGTGGCCCAACTTTTAATGTAAACTTCTAGTACATCTTTCATTGAATTCTACTTAATTTCGCTAGGGACAACTAATTTCAAAGCATTTGTATGTGATCTATATAATGCATTTGCAAAGTGATTATTGCCAAAGTACAAAAAAAAATTATGTAACTCAGTTTTTTTTTTAATATTACTTAATATTATTAAAGTTTCTGTTTGTTACATCAAAACTATGGGATGTTAAATTTATAATTTAATTTAGAAATCTTAAATTTATAGTTTATTTTAAAGTTATTTCATTTTTATATGCATAATTAAAAATACAGTACTTACTTGAATCTTCAAATTCTTTATCTTCATTTCCTGGACATTTAGAAAGATGATTCTTCATTCTGTTTATTTGGCCTTCCAATTCTTTACTGCAACTTTTACATTTGGCTCTAACACCTTTCCTGGATTCATTTTTTATTTCTTCAAATGATAACCATGTTATATCCTTTTTTCTCCCAGTAATATTGGCCATTTTATTTTTTTAAATGACAAACTGAGAATAAAAATGTTATTTTTCAAATCAAAAGTTAAACTCAATGCTAAACAAAAAAACAAAATAAAACTATTAACTGCAGATTCTCTAACTAGGGTAACTGCCAATCACATCACAGATCACATGGAATAAGAACAATCAACCAATAAGGCGATACCTGATGAGAACATACCAGACATCTTGCATCAGAGTCTGAGTTGCATCATTTAATTGTTTTACGCAATAAACATGTTTCACTGCTTCTGAATTCAAATTATTTATACAAATCTAAATAATTTATCATCACATTTTTGAGGAAAAATAAATGTTTTTTTTTTTCCTTAAAAAAAAAAAAAAAAAAAAAAAGTTTTGGTATTTCAAAAAAACTAAGTCTGTTTTTTTTTTTAAAAACCAAGTCTAGTTTTTTTTTAAAAACCATTTGGTTTTTTTAAAAAAACCATTTGGTTTAAACCAAGGTTTAAACCATGGTTTAAACCAGCGTGGTTTAAACCTAAACAACCCTGGCACTGATATGAGACTAAACAGCATGGGTAGTTCTTCGCATTGCAGAAAACAGAGTTACAAATTTATCTCAAATAAAAAGAAAAAAATCAGTATTTTTTTCATTTAATTTTGGGAGGGGGCTGTAACCCCAAACCCCCCCCTTCCACTTTTTGGGTATAATGTGGTATCACTGTGCACTAACATGGAACTAAAGAGAAGGGAGTGGCTAGTCTGTTGAATGATATGGTAAAAAATACAAATTTATCTCAAACAGAAAGAAAAAAATACTATTTATTTCATTTTCGATTATTTACGGAGGAGGGGGCTGTAATCCTATCAGCCCCCTCCCCTTCTTTCGATACACTGTGATGTCAATGTGGACTAACATGGGGCTAACGAGAATGACTATTTCGCTGTATGACAGAAGAAAAAAAATATAGATTTATCTAAAAAAGTAAGGATTGCAGAAAACAAAATTACAAATTTATCTCAAACAAACAAAAAGAAAAAAAATCAGCATATTTTTCATTTCATTTTCGATTATTTTGGGAGGGGCTGTAACCCCATTAGCCCCTTTCACCACTTTGGATATAATTTGGTGTCACTGTGCACTTATATGAAAATAAAACTAAAGCGAAGGGACGGCTAGTCTGTTAAATGATAGGGGGGAAAATGCAAATTTATATCAAACAAAGAAAAAAAAAATCAGCACTATTTTTTCATTTCATTTTAGACTATTTTGAGGGGGGCTGTAATTCTACCAGCCCCCTTCCCAGCTTTGGGTATACTGTGATGGCAGTGTGGACTAATATGGGGGTTAACGAGAATGGCTATTTATGACAGAAGAAAAAATTACAGATTTGTCTTTAAAAACAAGGAAAAAACACTTTTTTCATTTAATTTCTGACTATTTCGGAAGGAGGGGGGCTCTAACCCCATCAGCCCCCTTTCTGTTCTTTTGTGTCAATGCGGACTAATATAATAAGAATGGCTAGTCTGCTGTATGATAGAAAAAAAAATCCAAAAAGAAAGAAAAACATCAGCACTTTTTTCATATCACTTTCGAAAATTTCGGGGGGGGGGGGCTGTAGCCCCATCAGCCCCCCCCTTGGGTACGCCCATGTCGTAGACTGCTGACCAGGCCCCTACCTACCGGGATTCGACCCAGTTTGACGGGTTTGAGTGCCTGGAGAGTGGGGCGAAATTCGCCTGATCGCCTCATGGAGCAATCCACAATGACAAGTACCCAGGACGGCTGACCAATAAAGTCCGGATTTTACTGGGTTGATCACTCCTAGGTTTTAGTATTCTGAGATCTGTTGCCGCACACCACATACTCGTCATGATAGTTGGAATGGATTTGGACAATTTAGTGCCGAAACTTTGGTACTTAACTTAGCTTGAAAAAGGGGGGAGAATTTTGAGGGACAACAATTAAAACCACTGAAATTTAAAAAAAATTTTTTTTTTTTTTTTTTTTTTTTTTTTGCCAATAGCTAATTCGTACCAGCAAGGAAAATTTTAGGGCCGAATAGCAAGACAGACAAAAACGCTGCGGGGGCTGATGGGACTGTGCCGTTCTACCGTACCCCACCACCCAGGACTGGCTCATCATGTCATCACGCCTGCTGTTATTGATGAGGTTTGATGGTCTCATATGGCAAAATTGATGGATCGCTGTTGAAGAAAGTTTTGGGTTAATCATCTTGTCATGAGGTAGCATAAATGTATAAACAGTTTTGGAGATAACTTTTGAGATAATAAATGTTCTATTATACTTTTTGGCATCCGACTTCTTTTGATTTGACTGCCAATTACAGTTTATTTCTCTACTTCTCTAAAAACCAATAAAACATTTCAAGATGAAAGGATCATTTCTAATTTATATTGTGCTGTCCTCTAAAAAAAACCCATTTTTCTGAAATTCTCTCTATATAAACTATAATAAAGAATGCAAAAAAATTAAACATGGCTAAATGTTTACAGCTTGTTCTGACTAAGATTTTAATTGTGAGCATTTTTCATTTTATGGTCATTAAGTGGCAGCCAATTAAGCGAGAATTTGAAAAAAATACACTTTTCAAAAAAGTAACCCATTTTACCTGAAAAAAACCCCACACCTGACATAATCAGCTGAAAATGAAGCATTTTGTTTCACGTTAATGGTTTAACATGAAAACAATTAAAAATTTATGTAGATCATTCTAAAATTCTATTATAACAAGAAAATCAGTAAAAATGAAACTCATGTTTTGCCAAAATTCTGCAATGCTAGTTTAAATTATTTTAGGAATTTTTAACTCTTTTTATAGTTCTAATTGGTGTATAAAAACAGAAGAAAATAAAAAAAAATGACTTTAGGGAAATATTTTATGAAGTACTAGGGCAGGTTTTTATTTTAGGAAACATTTCACTTTTGGTTTTTTTTTAGAGGACAGTACAATACACGCAAAAATAGAAGATACTGTTTTCTTGCTTAATTTAATAAACAGTAGCTATGTCTTACCAACATGCACCCCCCCCCCCTTTTTTTTTAAACAAAAAAAAAAAAAAAAGTTGCCAAACTTTGGGGATTTTTTTCTTTAATGGTAAACTGTCTATTATGCTTGTATTAAGTTATGAGTGTTGAAATTTGATATTGCAACCTTCATTTGAATGGTTTTGAAAAAAGAGTAAGGGAATGATTGCACATGTGTACTATACATCATTGATGATGAAAATTTGTTGAGGTTCGACTGCAACTGGCTGGTAGAAGAACCACATGTGATTGATTATAGAGTTTGGTTTTTAATTGATATGTGATTTATTACATAAAATATGTACAGGGGCGGTTAGCAGAAAATTTGAATTTGTCATTCTTGGTTCTGTTTGTGAGAGTAGAGTGTCAGCATTAAATGAAAACTGATTTTTGATAATTTTCAAGATTACTGTGCCAATGAGCGACATCTTTAGCAGACATTTTTATTTATGGACCTTGGATTATCCAAAGGTATGTTAACATTTTGTTTTATATTTTGTAGTAATGTTTTGTTTTCTATCAGCCTTTTATTGTATGTCTCTCATACATAAATTAGTAATCGTGGCTTTAACGAATTCCGTGCATTTTTTAGATTGCTGCATAGCGAGATTTAAAAAATACTAATTTATGAAATTTAGAAACCCTTGCACAAGAATAGTGACACTAACGAACAGTGAAATGCAAGCAGAGTGCGCAGCCCCCCTTACAGAGTACAGTATTTTCGATGTAGTGGGGCACTTTACAAGAATGGGAACAGATGCTTTACACTCACGCAACGTTGTTTGGCGATTTTTTTGTTGGTGCGATTTTCAAGCCCGCTCTAAACCAATAACTTAATACAATTGCTAGGTTGCCATTAAAGGAAAAAATCCCCTAAATTTGGCGACTTTTTTCCTTTTTATAACAGATTTAAAAAAAAAAAAAACTGTGCGTGAGTGTATGACATTATAGCCCAAGAATGAAATGACACAATGATTTTATCTAAAAGTTTGTATGAAATTAGAATTTAAATGATCAAATGTTTACTCCAATGTAGCAGGACACTTTAAAAGAACGCAATGACATCGGTAACATATTTTCCATTAAATTTATGTTGTAAAAAGTGTATTCTTGCTTTATTTTGATTGTTATGTAAAAATACGCTTTCCTTTGTTTTCTAATACATTGTTATTTATATATGTTGTGTTTACCATGATTCCAAGTTCCAAGATGACGGCATATTAGAAAACAGTAGTTTAACTCGGGCTCGGAAAGCATGCCAATCAAAATTTCACCAAACATCGGTGTGTTGTCATCACACATCTATACCCCAACAGTTCGTGATTTATCACTGCACTTGATTACCATAAAAGTACTAAAGATAAAAACTTTTTTAAACATAAATTATAAGGATCATTCCTTTCTCAGAAATCTTTTTGGTACTTCTTCATTATCCCGTCGACCACTTTTCATAATTAAAAACTATCGCCAAACTATAGGATTTAAGGCCAAAAATGCAGGCCTATTCACTTGACGTCAGAAGCATTACACATGTTTATTATGTCATCAAGTGTTTTTAATTCAACATTTACCTGTATTTTTCATTATGTTTCACTGATTTATTAGTTACTTCACTAATTAAAATATAACAATTGCGTCCTTAAACAGCGATGCCATGATATTGAAAGAGAAAAAGCACTGAAAAAATGTTGCGATGCATAGTTATAATCATGTCAACAAGAGATTAGTTTCAACTGATGTCACAAAAACTTATTCCCCAGCCGAGATGAATAACTAAGGAAAATAATATAAATAAATAAATATCTAGGATTTTTTTTTTTTCTGTTTTCATTAACATAACGTAAATTTTATTGTTTAAGCTTACTAAGTTGACACATTGGTGAATGGGGCTTTCCCAAGTTTCTTGTATTTATTTATTTATTTATTTATTGAGATTCCAATGGCAGCATTCTTCCATTTGTTTATTTGGCATTATAGTTTGGCGATAGTTTTGTGTTATGAAAAGTGGTCGACGGGATAATAGAGAGGTAACCTTTTTTTTTTTTTTTTTTTTTATGCAAGAGCAGGAGTGTAAGAACTGGGTGCCAGTGGGCCGATTGCCACCACTAAATTTTATTAATAAACTTCGCTAAATTTTAATAGTGTTCTTATTAGGCGAAGAATACTAATCAAATTTAGTGGTGACAATGGTACCACTGGTGCTCAGTGCTTACACCTCTGTGCAAGAGTAAAAAACACATTAGTGAAACTGCTGAGATAGAACTTTAAAAATCATACATACTTAAGATTTTAGAAGGAAAACAATGTGTTATTAAACACTTAACTTTTTCCAAACTAAAACAATGTACAGAAGCAGGTGGAGAAGAGAATAAATATTATTGCCTTCACATAATGGCAACTTTATTTCTATGCTTCGCTTTAGCTTGAATAATTTATAAACAGCTATCAATGGTTTTGCAAACTTTTTCTTATTTTGATACAAGGTCTAAACGTAGTAAAAATGAGGTCTTCTTACATATGTAGGGGAGAAGGGGGCTAATGTGGACATGGGGCTAGTGTGGACAACTTGAATAATTCTGTTATTTTTTAGTTATAGTTTCTCTGTAAATTTTTGCAGTTTGGTAACACTGATATACACTTCCATGTGCAGTTACATGATTATACATTTCATGGTTCATTAACAATTTATAAAACAAGGTTTTTAAGGTGAAAAAGTAAGTTCATGGCTTGTTTTTTAATTACTAATTTAGACTATTTTTATTCATTATTTCAAATGAAATGGGATAGTATATTATAAATGAGTCTAATCAAAACATTTTTTGATATTCACTTTTGCTCTGCATGGTTTAAATTTACCAGTGTTAGGCCTAAAAAAATAAATGGCACCATGGGGCTAGTGTGGACACATGGTGGTGGGGCTACTGTGGACATGTCCACACTAGCCCCACTCAGCTTTCAGATGTAAAAACATTAATTAGGTATATAAATATATTACATTTTATGCTATTTATTTACTAAATTAGATTCAATTGTAAAGTGATAACTGAACTTAAATGTAGAATGCACACATAGTGGAATTTATTTTGATAAACATTTTTCACTTGAATTATTTATGCCAATCTATAGAGTATTACTTTTATAATAGACTTACTTTTATAATAGAATTAGTTTCATTTTGCGGCATTATTTCCGCAACTGGGAATACTATTCCTCCTGCTTTTATTTTTTCAAGAGTAAATTTTAAGGATCATTTTCTTTTTGGAGCTCCAACTGGAAGTCTAGGTTTGGCTTCAAAAAGCGGATGGATGGTGAAAGAACTTTTTCCAGTTGTTTTACAGCATATAAAAGAACGCACAAAATCTGATATTGACCACCCTGTTTTATTGCTCCTTGATAATCATAATTCACATATTTCTCTTGAAGCAATTACATATGCAAAAGAAAATGGTATTGTTATACTGTCTTTCCCACCACATTGTTCCCATAAACTTCAACCGCTAGATGTTGCAGTTTATGGTGCATTTAAAGGAGCGTGTAAAGTTGCATTTAATGACTGGATGCTAAATCATCCCGGCAAAACAGTATCAATCTATGATATTTCTTCCTTAGCAGTGAAAGCATATTATAAATCATTTACACCAAGTAATATTATATCAGGATTTGCAAAAACTGGCGTTTTTCCATTAACCCCTTAATTGTCGTGCCCGAGACATTCACGGGCAGCCTAGGCTACGCCTGTTTTATTCAGATTGTTTCATTACCACCAGTTTTTTAAAATAGTATAATTGGCTTTATTCTCGCATTATTTTATCTGCCTATTAAATAAGGCGAATATTTCTACTTAAAAAAAAACTGGTGGTAATCAAGCAATCTGAATTTCAAAAAAGTAGCCTACACTTTTTGGGCGCGACGATTAAGGGGTTAAATCGATTAGCATTTGGAGATGATGATTTTTTTTTGTAGCTATGTTACCGACCGTGAATGCCCAGATACTAGCAAAGATAAAACAAAGTCTTCTAAATAGTACGGAAAAAAATTTTAGTGTGCAAGAAAATGAAGACCTCCATAAAAATGATTTGGAAGAAAATGAATCATCCAACATTGTACAACAACCAACTACTCCTGAAAGTGTAATTCCGTATCCTAAAGCTGCATTGAGAAAGAATATAAACATATCAGGAAAAAAAGGAAAATCTATAGTTTATACTAGTATGCCTGAGAAAAGAAGGATAGAAGATTTGGAAAATATGAAACACATAGAAGAAGAAAAATAAAAGGGAAAGAAAAGAACAAATTCTCCGTTCTAAAGGAAGTAAAACCAAGCTCAAAAGGAATAAACCTAACAAAAACTTAAAATTAAGTCAAAGGAAGAATTTCCATTCAGTTCTGAAGATAGTAGGAGCACATGGGAAGACAGTGGAGACAGCCTTTCTGATATGGAAGTTGATGAAGTAGAAATTGAAGAAGTAGAAATGAGTGAGAAAACAGACATCAAGCCAGGAGATTATGTATTGGCTCAATTTTCTTTAAGTGGGAAGAAGTCCGCAGCACATTTTATAAATATATAGCTGTTATTTCAAAGTCTGTTTCTGTTGACGAGTATGAAATACAGTGCCTCAAGAGTATTAACTCTAAGAAAAATTGTTTTACTTATATTGAAAATGATGTTTCACAAATAAACATCAACAACATCATTGGAAAACTGCCACAGCCGACATTATTCAAGAAGGCAGAATGCTTGTTATGCAATTTCCTAGTTGTGTAAACACTAATGAAAAACATTAAGTTGTTTTTTCAAATACTTAAACCTTGTAAAAAAACTTAAGATTTTAAGATAGGTAAATAAATTCATATCTTTTTATTTTGACCAGTGTTTTTTTTTCTTTGTAATTTTGTCTTTGAAATAGATGCTTAACACATCTAACTGCAGTCCTTAGTAATAAAATATATTAGGTATAACATTAATTTAATTATGCTTTATTAAGATTTATATATTTACTATGCTATTTAAGTTCAAATTTATTTTATTTTGGTTTTACAAACACTTTTAAAAGTTGTATTCCATTGTCTAAATTAGTATTCCAGCTTGTCCACACTAGCCCCATGTGGTGGGGCTAGTGTGGACAAACACAACATTTTTTAAAAAATATATTTAAAAAAAACTGTATTACCAAATAATTTAATATATCAACCAAATTAAGGGTAAAAGAGCAAATTCTTGTAAAAAAAGTATTTGAAGTGTTAAAAATGGTATTTAGTACATTTTTTTGCAACATTTATAAAAAGTGTCCACACTAGCCCCCTTCTCCCCTAAACGCCATATTTTTAAATGTAACAGACATACATATCATTAAATAACAAAATAAAAATATGCAGCCAAATAAACAATTATAGCTGATTTTATGAAAAACCTAAAAAGTTACTACAATCTTAGATCTTACCATCATGATACTTTCTACCTTCATGATTCTTACCTTGTTGTTGATTTGACCCAAAGAGCCCGGTTTTGCATTGCCGCTTTCTATTTCTATCAAACCTTTGTTTTTATAATTCGATTCGAGCTGTTTACAATCGACTACAAAAATGACAAAAAAAATTCGATTAAATAATAAATTAAAGAATCGATCATGATCAAACAGTTCACTGAGCTAAAGGACCAGTTTGCCAAGCATTCTCTAAGGTGCCTTTATATCAGAGTGGCGATATACGGAAAATACAAGGGAAAATAGGATTGCCAAGCCTGCCATTTTCGTCAAATTAACTGTTAACTTGTCTCACTCGTCCAATTAAGGCAAGTATTGACAAGTTCTTGAATGTAGGTTTGCCGTATTTTAGAGAAAAACATCTGTTTGAATCAAAACATCTGTTTCAAAAATTCCCACAAGCGAAATTGGCCCAGCTTGTCCCCAATGGGACCTTGCGCCATTAAACCTTATACAACCAACCAACCACAAGCAAAAATGTGACGTCATTTTTAACATCTCGAGGCTAACGAAAAAGAAAGGCTACCGCGGTGCTTTACGCGTATCTTTTTTTACAGACCGCGAGAGTCACGTGATGCTCGAATCCACCAATGCAGGTATACGAAAATAGCATCACGTCATTCTAGCGGTCTGTAAAAAAAGATAAGTGGAATGCACCGCGGTAGCCTGTCTTTTTCGTTAGCCTCGTAACATCTAGTCAAATGCGTTTAAAAGATTTGTTAGCCGTTTGATTATAGTACGCTAACAATACGCAGTAGGGTAGGTTAGGGCTACTATATGGGTGCGGGAAAAAAACGATCATCAAAATTTTTTACAATAAAAACAAATTTTACTAACGAAAAACAATAAAGGACAACCACAGTTATAAAATATTCAGTTGGTTTCAAAATGGCCTCCTTGTGCGCGTTTGCAGAGTTACAAACGCTTCCGAAAATTTTTGGCCGTGGCACGCACCTCCTCCGGCGACAGTTGGTCCCATTCCCGGCGCAGCGATTTCTTCAGAGACTCCAAACTTTTGTGGGGCTGAGCACAGGCCCTGGTCTGCAAAATGAACCATATTCTGTAGTCCACCGGATTCAGATTTGGTAAGTGAGGCTGTCATTCTGCAGACGAGATGAAGTCTGGAAAATGGCTTCTGCACCAGTCCTGAGTCGCTTTCGCCTTGTGATCCGGGGCTGAGTCTTGTTGGAACGTCCAATTCGCATACTTGAAGTGCTGCTGGGCCCACGGAAGTACCACTTTTTCCAAAATGTCGCGTCGGTACATTTCTTGATTGATTTTGACCTCTTGGTCCACGAAACCGAGTGGAGTCTTGCCACTGGCGCAAATTCTGCCCCCAAACCATCACGGACTGAGAATTTTACCGGCGTTCGACAACGGCCGGCTGCCGGGGCCTCGGCGGACCAGCTTCTGTCGTTTTGGTTATTGTGAGCTTGTTCGACTGTGAACAACTTCTCATCCGTGAAAAAGATGCGATCCTAGTCGAGAGGTGAGTATCGACGAAGAAGTAGGTTACATCT
Source organism: Maratus michaelseni (assembly GCA_963931845.1). Taxonomy (NCBI): domain Eukaryota; kingdom Metazoa; phylum Arthropoda; class Arachnida; order Araneae; family Salticidae; genus Maratus; species Maratus michaelseni. Next base: position 276,728,841 of record OZ007597.1, read on the forward strand.
TTCGAGTCATACGTGCTTGTTATCGCCGGTGAGGAGTTGAACTTTTTTCAGCTTGTATGGCGTTAAATGTAGATCCTCTTTGGCTATTCGCCGAACCGATCTGTCGCTGATTCCAATATCATGGGCGATTTTTCGCATCGAGACCCTCGAATTTCGCCTAAGCCGCTCTCGAACCAGTCTTCGGTTGTTGTTGGTTCTGACGGTGCGCTTTCTGCCGTTTCCTGGACGGCAGCCACCATGGCCCAGCTCCTTGTATCGTTTAATTGTCCGAGAGACAGTGGCCGGGTCGATGCCGAGAGTTCGAGCGATCTCACATTTGCGCTTTTTAGGCTATGTAACGCCAAAATTTGTGTACGTTGGTTGGACATGGAAAAATAACATATAAAAAAACATTAAAAATTATGCAATTAAACATACTAGTACAGAAAAACATGGGCTATCCAATTAAAAAAAAACTACAATCAAACAGGTTCAAACAATCGTGTTAGAACAACAGAAACATTGATGATCGTTTTTTTGCCGCACCCTGTAATACCAAGGCAACACTAGATACCGGGCTTGCTCATTCATTCTCATGACGTCACAAATAGTGGCTGGCCGCGACCAGCGATTGGTAGAAAGCAACGCGCCCATTGTTTTGTGCCAATCGCTGTATGTGTTTCGTCGCGGCCAGCAATGGACCTTACCCACGAGTGGCAACAGCCACGCCTCTGAGAGTATATGCTCTCCGAATAAGACTGTTTATTGGACGAAGAAGAAGCTGTGTTAAAATCCTCTTCACGCCTATTGGTGTTTTTCTTCTCTTTACCCGCAGATGACGTGATATGGGTAAAGTCCATCATTTGTCATTCACGTCCGGTTCACCCATGTGGTGGTTTGCTTCCGCCGGCGGGAGTTGAACCAAGGAACTCATGATCAAGAAGAGAGAACGCTAGCGTCAAGCAAAAGGCCAAGTCAGTTACTTTCAGCTAGTAACTCGTTTTAAACTGTTCATGTGAGATGAGAGAGCTACCACAACGTCATGATAATGAATGAGCAAGCCCGGTATCTAGTGTAGCCCTGATAATACAGGCTGAATCATCAAGCATTTTGATGCCCACATAGACCAGTCAGTGATTGTTGCCCACGCGGCTTCTTTTCCTACGGGCAATTAAATGACGGCGTGACTCAGCCCGGATTGTAGGAGCCTTAGGATAGGGTGCTCCAATATGAAAAAAGTGACATACGTACAGGGCGCATGCTCAGACTGTGCCTAGACAGACGTTTTTGTCCAAATTATGGGAAACCTACATTCCAGACTTGGCAATACTCGCATGGACGACAGACGAGTGGGACAAGTTAAGAAGCATCAGCTTGGCGATTTGCTTTTGTCCAGAATCACCTCAACCAATCAAATTTTATATCCAGTATGTCGCTAATATCATATCGAGGCACCCTAGGACAAAATAACGTTTCGTAAAAATCCTGGATCTTTCCCACACGGACCTTTGCCATGCATGTGATTTGTGCTATCAAATGAACGGACACCGAAATGCATTTTAACAAGCGTCTATCTAAATGGAAGTCTCTATTTATTAATCAAGCCTCTATTAATGAAGGTAAAATATATTTTTAAGATAATTTCCAAAACATTTTAAAACAAGATAACTGTAAAATTGAAAGAATATATAAAAATGCACTGCTAAACATTGAATTGAAAATTGCTCTCATGGCCGGGGGTGGGGGGTTACAAATGTGTAATATGTGCAATGGCGACTTGCTGTCTAGAGTAACAAAGATAGTCACAAAACAATTTTACAGGTCGGAAGTTTTGAATAGAACACGATTGAATCTGATGTAGCCGCATGGCGGGTAAGTGCAGTGACGACAGTGATGAATTCTGAGGGTGGCCCGGGAGGACATCACCCCCGCCTCACCTTCGAAGCATCAAAAATAATATATCAGAGGAAAATCATTTGCAGTTTATTTTAATGATGTTACACAATTTCAAACACATTGTAATTTATATATATCACTAAGGTACATTACAAGAAGCTTAATACGGAATAGGGTGTGCATAGCACTTATCAGGTTACTTTACAGGGACAGTCAAAAGAATTTCGTTGCATTACGTCCATGGAGAAAAATCGTCTGCGGTTTATTTAAATAATGTTTCACTATTTTAAAAGCATTGAAATTTATATATATCACTAAGGTGCATTACAAGAGGCTTACTACAGAATAGTGTGTGTATAGCAATCATCGTTCATTAACAGGGACACACAAAAGAATTCTCTACAAAAAACCCAACAAATGTTATGATTTGGGCATGTATGTCTGCAGATGGTGTGGGCCGAATTCAAGTGATTGATGGCATCCTGCATGCCAAAAAATACATCGAAACTGTCCTGGAACCAAAATTGATACCTTTGTTTGTCCTGGAACCAAAATTGATACCCAACAACGCACCATTTATTTTTCAGCAGGATTCAGCTCCATGCCACACAGCAAAAGTATGTAAAGCATGGTTTCAAAATAAAGGCATAGATATATTACCATGGCCAGGAAACAGCCCTGATCTCAATCGAATTGAAAATTTGTGGCGACGTTTGAAAATTCTTGTACGAAAAAAAACGTTCATTCAATAATAGACCACTTATTGAAGCTATAATTGATTCCTGGCACCATGTGATTACGAAAGATGAACTCCAAACACTCGTTCACTCGATGAAAAGACGCTGTGAAGCTGTCTTAAAAAATAAGGGTTATCCTACTAAGTATTGATTGTGTAAGTATCACTTTAAAAAAATGCAAATCTAAGATAGATCTTACTATTAGTTGCATAACTTTTTTTGTAATACAGATATCGTAATACTGTTTTTATTATTAAATTCTACATTAAATTACCTTCAATTTTATATATAAACGTTTGTATTTAAGTAAAAATTAATATATTCTACAAGCACACAAAGTTGAAAAACATGAAACTTTCAAAAAATGTCCAAACTTTTGGCCACCACTGTATATTTATTTAAGGTTATTAATCACGGGCCCGGGCAATGGCGGGTGGATCAGCTAGTAATAATATGATGATGATAGGCAAACACGTAAGATTTACAACATATGTCTTTGCAAAAGTATCATCAGTGAAAATCTCCTCCCTTACATAAGGTATGTACTAAATTTATATAATAATATCCTAGTAGCCAACCAATCTTGGGCCAATATTGGCTATATCTTGGTGCAATATTGCCATATTGGTTAAATATTGGCATGAAATATTGCCCCAATATTGGGGTGTTTACACTTTGTCCTTATTTAGCCAATATTTGTAGCCGCCAATATTGACTATAACTTGGCTAAATATTGGTGCAATATTGGCATGAAATATTACCCAAATATTGGGGTGTTTATATTTTGCCCTTATTTAGGCCATATTTGTAGCCAACATTGCACCAATGTTTGTAGGAAACATTGCCCCAATATTGGGGTGTTTACATTTTGGAGTTATTTAGCCAATATTTGTAGCCAATACTGCGCCAATGTTGGTAGAAAATATTGCCTCAAATGGCTAAATTAAAGGCAAATTCTGAAGACCCCAATATTCGTGCAATAATTCCTACAAACATTGGTGCAATACTGGCTAAATAAGAGCAAAATGTAGATACCCCAATAACGGGGCAATATTTCATGCCAATATTGATATCAATATTATATATAATGCAACGTTTGCTTAATTGATTACAATTTATAAGAGGAAAATAATTGTCGATGCTGGTTTTTGAGTTTTTTAATGGATTACCAGCCACCCCAAAAAACATTGGTATCTAAAAATGGCAACAATATGCGGAACATTAAAAAAAAATTGCCTTCAAAACTATAACCAATACTATTATCATTCAAAAATCGTACGACAAACTCCGCTTTAAATATATCAGATAATATATTTCAATTCATATATTTCAATAAATTAGATCTGAAAAGGCTTAAAAATTACCCATTTTCAATTTTAATTATTTTTTATTGTATGAAAAATAAAACTATTTAAATGCACATGTCAAAGTATACATTTAAACACAATAACAAAGCATGACAAAAAAAAAAAAAAAAAAAAAAAAAAAAACATGTCTTTTCACCAAGAAACTTTCACTTCAACTGAGGCTAGGAGCTGCCGGATGTGGATCATGTTCCTGAAATAGACATAGATCGACACACCAGTCAATCAGTTATTATACAATATGCTTTTTACAATTGTTGAGCAAATGTTAATTTTTGCCTTTTGGCTAGAAATTTTGCATCAAAAACTGCACTGTGCGCCACTGTAACTGTAACCCACAGCATACTAGTTTCAGACATAAACCAAAATTGTTAGATCAATCATTAGCTTTATACTTATTTTCATTTTATTATTAAAGCAAAAGGAACATTAATTAAAGCTTTGGAAAGGAAAATTTTTGTCACAATTTGCGAGTTATAATCACGTGCTGAAATTTCACGCTTGGACGACCCCCTCCCCCCACATGTTCGCGAGATGACGCGGGAAATTACGCACCTAATTGCCATCCTAATACCCTCTCCATGTGGCGTGGCAAGCGTGCGTGAACTCTCCTAACAGGGTTTGTCAGTTGACAATTATCCAGCTTCAGAGATCAATATCTTCAAGTAACCGACAAATGGTTTTGCACAAACACTTAGATGAAAATAAAAATAACTCGGAAGTTCTGAATGAAAACAGGTAAAATTAAAAAGTTAAAATACATTATTGTCTACGGGTAGTAGAGAAAGTAGGGATGTAAGTTTACGGGAAATTTTGAGGTGGTAAAAAAAGAAAAAAAAAGTTTTTTTTTCCTTAAAAGCTTTTAACTTTCTAAAAAAAAAAAAAAAAAAAAAAAAAAAAAGCCGAAATTTTTCCCTTTTTAAAAAAAAATTCCCAATTTTCTTTTTTAAAAATAAAATAAAATAAAATAAAATAAAATAAAATAAATAAATAAGATTTTTGGTTAAATTGATTTTTTACAAACAGTTTTTCTTGAGGTTATGGTCTTTTAGAAAATATGAAATATTATTAATTTTTTTAATTTGTGTGTCCTAAAATTTTTTATTTTCACTTTCTTTGAATATACTAGCAGGCTTCTCCCGATATGCAGATCGATTTCTCTAAATGAAGCCTTTTGAATTAAACGAAATATGTCAATGAATTTCACCTTATGTTTTAAAGCAATATGAATCTTTAGTTAGAATGTCCTTCCGCATTGCTGAAAACGATACGAATGTCATTGCGCTGTTATATTTCCTAACGTGTCAGGTAGAATTTGGGCTGTTAAGGACAACTCTTTCAGTTGAGCATATATAGTAGGATTTGGTAAAGGACGGTAGAACGACATTCATTATACTAAAACCATTCCTAAAAAAAATTGTAATTAACAATAATGCAAGTCTCATCAAAATTCGTCTTGTAAAGCTTTTTGAAAAGGCTAATCTTTCATAATCGTGTTCACCTTATTATAGAACTTTACCCCATAATTATGTAATTATGCAACGAAGAATGATATGTAATACACTATTACTAAAATCTTCTTTGAAAAATTATCTAACAGTGCAAGTTCCATCAAAATCCATTCAGCAGAACACAAGTTATAAGCGGTCGAAACGAAATTCCCATTTGCATTTTATATAATACGAGGTGTTTATGAAAAGTAGAAATACATCTCAGACAGCAGGAAATAAAAAGTTTTAATAAGCGCGTTGGCAACACATATTGTAACCTTGAACATTTGACCTTTCCCTCGCAGTCATTCGCAATTCGTACAGTGAGTCTGTTTCGTGTAGCACGTGTTTATAACGGCTACGTCAGTTCAAAATCCCGCCAAATATGAAGTATGTTCCGTCATACGTTTTCTTCATACAAAAGGTGAGCGTCCAGCGGATATTTACAAAAAAAATTGTTTCTGCCTATGGGAACATTATGAATCGGCAAAAATGTAACGAAAAGGTGTTGTGCTTTCTCTGGAGGTATAGGAACAATGTTCATGAGGAACCCACCACCTTACAGCCCGGATCTTGCACCCAGCGACTACCACTTATTCCTTTATCAGAAGAAACATCTTGCAAGACAAAACTTCCACGACGATGATGCGATCAAAATCGAAGTTGAAATGTGGTTTCGACAACAGGCAGTAAACTTCTGTGACTGTGGGATACAAAAGTTTGTACCCAGACATAACAAATGCTTGGAGAATGATGGCAACTATGTCGAAAAAAAAAAAAGGCATATTACAGTCAGTAATTTGTAATGGACATTTTATCAATTAAAAGTTTTTTGAATGAGTATGTTGCATTGTATCTTTACTTTTGATTACAAAAATAAATAAATATGCTTTTACTATTAAAATCTAACTTTTTAGTCTAAGAATTCCCGCATTAGCTTTCCTTGTTTAATTTAACACCATTGCAATATGTTATTCAACTGTTTAAAATGATCATTTCAACTACTCTTTCAATTTGAAATTGCCAATAAACTAATTTTAATAACAACAACAACAAAATTCTTATAAATTTAATTAATGACGAATCCAATATTCCGACAGAAGGTTTTTCTCCCAGCACTGTATTAGATCAATAAATTCAGACTGATTCAGAATGAAGACAGTCATGAAGATAAAATATAAAGTTTGTTCAAAGTTAATTAATTGGAAAACTTGAAGTATTGGAAGTTAGTAAATTTTATTAATTTTTTGATTAATGTAAGAGTAATTAAAATTTAAACAGTAAAATTTGTACAAAGTCGTCGTCGTCTGGTCCGTCCGTCTGTCCGCATATAACAGCGCAAAAAGTACCCAACCTAAGGGTTTGAAATTTAATATATATAATCGTTGCATAATTTTGTCGAGTCATTTAAAATTTTATGAAAATCGAATCAAAACTTATAAAGATATTAATAAAAGTTCTCTTCATTCTATTAAATCCTATTGTACTTATAATCTATATAATAAAAGCGCAAGTCATGTGACTGAGGAAAACAACATTCTTTTTCCATATTGCAAGCGGCCATTTTTATTCAAAATTATTTTTTCTATAAAATTCCATAAAAGTTACATTTTTAGAAAGATCGTTCAAAAAAACTGTTCCCTTGAGAGATGAGTTACATATATCGGGTCTATGCATAATTCCGTAGCGAAAATCGAGTAAATTTCAAACGTAAAATATTTAGGAAAAAAACAATTTTAATCAATCAAATATGTTCCATTGTATTCAATAACTTTCTGCCATCTCTCCACAAGCTTCACTATCCCTCTTTCATAGAAATCCTGAGATTTTTGGGCAAAGAAGTCATCCAAGTGGTTTTTGAGGACGTCCAGGGAACTGAAGTTCTTGTTATTTAAATTGTTCTGTAGAGTTCGAAACAAAAGATAATCTTAAGGTGCAAGATCCGGACTATACGGTGCACCGTGGGTGCTTCAAGCACCCATGGGTGCTTCAAAATATCCCATCCAAACCGCAATATTTTTTTCATCAGAGAAATATGCGGTCTGGCGTTATCGTTATCGCGGTGGAACACAACGCCCTTTCTGTTCGCCAATTCGGGAAGCTTCTAGTTGATTGTTCACTTTAATTTGTTCCGTTTTAAGCAGTACTTCATTTGGTTGGGTGGTAATAGCTCATAATAGACGATTCCCTTTCCAATTTCACCAGATACAGAGCATGATTATCTTCGGGTGTAATCCAGCCTTTGCGACCGTCTCCGCGCTTTGACCACGGTCTTTTTCGACTGGCATTATTGTAATCAATCCAATTTTCATCACCAGTGATCATCTGCTTCAAAAATGGTTCGTTTGTATGGCATTTGAGCAACGAATAACAAGAACTTCAGTGCCCTGGACGTCCTCAAAAACCACTTGGATGACTTTTTTGCCCCAAAATCTCAGAATTTCTATGAAAGAGGGATAATAAAGCTCGCGATGGAGAGATGGCAGAAAGTTATTGAACAGAATGGAACATATTTGATTGGTTAAAATTGTTTTTTTTTTTTCTTAAATATTTTGCGTTTGAAATGTAACTCGATTTTCGCTACGGAATTATGCATAGACCCAAAATACTTATATAAATTGTTTTCAGATACTTAAACTACATTATTGTTTTTTTTTTGTTGTTTTTTGAGTTTTTTCCCCGTTTTCAATTTGTAAATAAATAAAATTTCATGCTCGAGTCCGAGCCCGAAGATTGGTATAAAAATCGAGCTCGAACCTGTTTCGGGCTCGGACTCGGGATCGAGCTCAGCCCATCTCATCTTCATTTCTAAGTTTTCCCCTCCCTGTATTTTATTTTGCCTGCGCACAGGTTAGTCCGTGCTCTAACTTGCGTAATGTTAGCGACAGCGAGCAATCAACCAGAAGCGGCCCGGATTGGCGAACAGAAAGGGCGTTGTGTTCCACCAAGAAAACGCCAGACCGCATCACGTTTCTCTGATGAACCGGGAAAAATTATTGTGGCTTGGATGGGATGTTTTGATACACCCACCGTATAGTCCAGATCTTGCACCTTCAGATTATCATTTGTTCCGGGTGTTACAGTACAATTTGAATAACAAAAACTTCAGTTCCCTGGGACGTCCTCAAAAACCACTTGTATGACTTCTTTGTCCAAAAATCTCAAGATTTCTATGAAAGAAGGGTAATGAAGCTCGTGGGGAAATGGCAGAAAGCTACTTATTTTGCCTGCCCACATGTTAGTCCGTGCTCTAACTTTCACAAATATACTCGGTTGGTTGGTTGGTTGATTATTGACGGCCAATTATCTACACTAGGGATATAGGCCCGGGGGGAGTGCCCTTCGTGGGGGTCTTTCTAACAAATATACTCGGATTGTCATGTAATTGAGATTCACCATGTCATGTTCGGTATTGAAAATGAAGTGAGTAGCATTTCATTTATAGTTCGTTTACAGTAGCACTCAAAAGAATGCCGTTACATTATGATCTATGGAAATAAAATGTTAATGATGTTACACTATTTCAAACATCATATAGAAATTGATATACACAACTGAGATGCAAAATGGATACGGTGACAGATCCGAATGCACCTGAGGTTCAGATTTTGGATTTATTATTAACTAGAAGATAGCCCGTCAGAATGACATGTTTGCATTTTTAAAAGAATGACATAGTACTTAATGCATTATAAAAAGAATTGTGAAGTAATAAATTTTATCTTATGTGACTAATAGGGTCAGATGGTGCAAAATAGTTAAAAACAAGTAATATAAATTTTTTTTTAAAGTCAATTCCTACTTTTTAATCATAAATATATAAAATAAACCCGTGCAGCATTCATGTCAAACGTTATCTTTATTGAACATTATTTTATAATACACTAATGTTGCGGTATTTTATTTTTTGTTGGCATCACTCATTTAAGATAAATTTTTCATTTCATTTATGAAAACAATGGGAGAATTTTTTTTCTCCCATATAAAAATTAAAATTAATTAATTAAATTTAATGAATGAATTAATATTTGAAAAAACTGTATTAACATCAATTGTCATCCAGTACAATTTAAAATTTTTTTATTTGAACTTGAACGGATGAATAGAAAATATTTTATTAACGATTGAAAATTCCAACAAGATATATATAGAGAGAGTGTGAGCTAATAGTAGGAATTAAAAAAAAAAAAAAAAAAAAAAAAAAACAGCCCATTTATCATTAATCTTAATAGTCAAGAAAATTATTAACTGAATTGGTAAAATAATGACATAGAATATGCAAATTAACTACACTCACAAAATTTGAAAAACTGTTTCACCAAAAACATGAAAATTAGCATACTTATATAATGTTATTTTAAAACATATTGTCAATTAACTATTTTATCCCATGGTATGGGTTAAAATAAGTATTCTCATTTAATGCTTACTATATATATAATAATTAAGATAATAAATTAAACATAAATAAAACAAAAATGTATTTTAAAGTTACTAAAAATATTCAGGGGTCTGTCCAGACTTTTTTCCCAGGGTCCTGTTTTTGTGAAATTGCGAACAACTTTTGATATTTGTGAAAAATCTAATAATAATTTTGTGAATTTGAAATGATAGTTATATTCAGGTTCTTGTTTATACATTTTTTAGAAGATATATGGATGTAAAATACATATATTTTCTTTATATATGTAAAAGTGACAGGTCAGATTTTACTTTTAAATGATTAATTTGTGAAATGTTCTGTTTAAAGATGGAAAAATTTTGTGAAAAATCTATTTTTAAGACAAATTATTTTGTGAAAGGTCCTGTTTTGGGGCAAATAATTTGGTGAAGGGTCCTGTTTTGGGGCAAATAATTTGGTGAAGGGTCCTGTTTTGGGGCAATAATTTTGTGAAGTGTCCTGTTTTGGAGCAAATAATTTTGTGAAGGGTCCTGTTTTGAAATGAAAAAAAAATGTGAAGAGTCTTTTAAAGAACCCATTTTTTTCCCGAACAAATCCCTGATATTATATAGTATAGATTAAAATATTTATAAATACTTATCGCGTTTTCCCTCTCTAAATATCGCTTTTTTTCCCCTTAGTCCTACAGAAAGCGCAAAATCCAAAGGGATTAGAAACCAAAATAACAGATTTCATTAAATGAAGTGTATTTTATAGTTCAGCGAAGTCAGTGCATGTTATATTATTTTCTAATTACAATATTTGAATAGTTTACCTTTTTCCCGGATTATGCATTTTCTTGAGTTGTATACCGTTTTTTTTCACCCATTCAATAAAAAATGTAAAATCGGGGGTTTTCTTATATAGAAAGAGAGCGTAAGTTGGTTGGTTGAATTGGGTTTAATGGCACAAAGTCCCTTCTGGAACATGCTGCGCCAAGAAAAAGTGAAATGAAGAACATAAAATTATATCAAGAAGTTAATCAAAACCTTGTCAAAACTAATTAAATAAATAAAACAACACAGTTTAGTGAAAAAAGTAATGGGATGATATGTAATTAAAATCACTAAAATTACTACATAATGATGTTTAAAAAGCACAAATAAATCTTTACATTCTGTAAAGTAACATTTATCAAAAAAAGTATAAAATATCTATATAATGCAGCACAAAAACTGGTATATTTACAACACAGAATATTAAAAAACAAAATAAAATCATGTCGGCTCAAACTCCTCAAAAACAGTATTTTCGTCATCTGTATCTGAGTCATAGCTGTCAGACTCCATAGCCTATTCCACATAGTGGAGTAGCTGTTTGGAATCTTTCGTATTGGTTATTAATGGACTTAGACGTGATTTCTTGTTTTTTCTCTTCACAGTTTTCCACTGTGAAGAGGCTTGGGTTGAGGTTTTCTTTCTCTCTTTCTGTGCACATGATTTTTGGTTTGCTTTTTGAGTAGGGGAAACAGGTTTTTCTAATTTGTTTGCAGATGAAACGGAAGTTTTTCCTAACTCATGTTCGGTTGACTGTTTAAATTGACGATTATTAGGGTATTCTATTTTCACAGGTTCTGATGATGGTGCCGAACGTTCTAGTGCAGGCACAGCTTTTTTAATAGTGGTGCAGCACACATCACGGGTTTTCTTCTTTTTAGTGCTAGTTAGTGTTATAGAAGGATCATTTGGTGGTAAAGAGAATTCAGTTTGGGTGCTAAAATGTCTTAAGGATTTTGCTTGTTGCTTAAGTAAACTGGAATAAGAAACTCCTACAGATGGTGTTCTAGATTCAACAAGTTTTCGAGCTTCAGGATAAGAAAGTTTTTGAGATATTTTGACTGCAAGAATTTCTTTCTCACGAATCCAGTTTGGGCAAGAGCGGGCGTATGCTGTATGGTCACCCTTACAGTTTGTACAACGTTCAGGCTTTTCGCATGATTTACCATCGTGGCCGACTTCTGCACAACGTGCGCAGGTAACAGAACCACAACAGGTAGTTGTAGTATGACCATAGCGCTAGCATTTAAAACAACGTTGTGGGTTAGGTATATAAGGTCGGACAGGACAGCTCAGGTAGGCAGCTTTAATTCTGGTTAGCAAAGTAGGGCTATTGAAAGTTAGAATAATGTGCTTCGTAGGAAGCACTTTCTCATTCCGACGGCTAGTAATACGACGTGCATCTATGACATTTTCATGTTTTAAGTTTTGTAGAAGTTCGTCTTTTGTAGTGAATAAAAGATCTGGTTCGGATATTACACCACGGCTTGTATTTAGAGTTTGATGGGCCTGAACAGAAACAGAAAATGATCCTATTGTTGTGCAATTTGAGAGAAATTGTGAATGTTTTTTGATTTTGAGACCTCAACAAGCAAATCCCCAGACTGTAGTTTTTTAAGTGAGTAACCATCTTCAAATACAGATTGGAATGTTTTTGCAATAAGAAACGGTGAAGTTCTCTTAAAAGAACTATCAGAGTGACTATCAGTGCGTTTAATTATGAAAAAACATGTGAATGACTTATCCTGTACAATTCGCTGCTCTCCAGATGGGAGAGAGATAGAAGTAGTTGAAGTTTTTCCATCCATAATAAAGAGAAAACTAATTCAGACCCCGGCCGCACCACCCACTACCGAGCCCAACAAAGGGATGCACATTCATGCACCAGTGCTAACCAGGGCCCATACGCTCACATGGCACACCTATTTCAGTTTCCACCCTTAACGAAATGACTAGTATGTGCCTGCTCACTTGATCCCCAGCCATTGGCAAAGTCAGCTGACCAGCCGATTGATGCATACGGGACCAATATGCACCTCCCGTCTACCTGAAGCAGATGCCAAAGCAGTGTGTTGGTTTCCCTCAACTGCCAGGATCCCCCTTTCCAGGGACACGGGTCGCCACGCACGGCAAACGCGTGGGTGGTTTACAATTCTCCATAAGTCGATATAAACAGGATGACATCGGCTTATGCAGAATCGCTCTCACCTCAGAAGAGGAAACCACAATAAGAGTGAAACAAAGAAGAAAGATTAGACAAGAGAATGGAGAGGAAAAAAGAAAAGAGAAAGATCGCTCAGGTGCCCGGGGTTGCGAAGCCCGTGAATACCTAAAGAAGGTATTCCCCTGGGGGGAAGAGAGCGTAAGACTACACTTAAACGGACCATAAATAGTGTGAGTTTGGCGGGTTAACTCCATTCATTGAGTTCAAGAAATATGTTTACATATTCAAATTTTAATTGCTTAATAGGCGTATAGCCAACATAGTGAAAAAGTACCCAAGCCGGGACTCGAACCCGGATCATCAGTATAGCGCACAAATGTTCTACCAACTGAACCACTTGGTAACGATACTCAGCCTGAAACTTTCTCATCATAACTTAAGGCTGCAAACGCAGCACTAGATGGAATATTTTCGTGAGCCACCAACCCTGGGGTAAACACGAAGTTAAAGAAAATCCAGCATCGATAATTGAAATAAATTCATATTTAATACTTGGAAAATTTTCCATAGAAAATTTCTCACGCCTTGCATTCATAATATTCAAATTTTAATTGCTTAATAAGCGTATACCAAACATAGTGAAAAAATATTTCACTAATTTTCACTAATTTTTCCCTATGTTGGCTATACGCCTTTTAAGCAATTAAAATTTGAATATTATGAATGCAAGGCGTGAGAAATTTTCTATGGAAAAATTTCCAAGTATTAAATATGAATGATTTATATAGTCAAACTTCAATTAGGCTTGTTTCTAAGGTCTTGATTAATTGGTTCATGTGATGGATTTTTTTAATATAAACACTTCTCATGAGGTAGCATATCATGTTTTTTGCCATCCTTATCCATCCAGTCTTGTGTTTTATACCGCTGTATGGGAACTTTCGGGATTCAATTTTTTCTTTTAAAGCAAAAAATATGAAATAATTAAAAAATAATAATTATATTAAAGAAAGTGAGGACATTGATTTTTTTATCTCTGAAACGCGAAGAAGAAAGAGAGGAAAAAGGTCTATCGTGGGTTCGCTACGTAACTCTCTTTATCGCCCAAAGCCGTTACCATGCCGACGCAGGTGACATCGTGGTCGGAAACTTTTTTTTTTATTCGGCGCGTGCGAAATATATTCAATGCAATGATTCTCAACTGCACTGTAAAACATTTGGTGTAACGTTACTCCATAAAACTGGAGGCAGCATTGCTGCCTCCAGTTTTACGGTGGTATTTAACTGATATAACTGGTGTAACATTACACAGCTATTGTGTAAGTTTACACCATAATATTGTGGAACATATCACAATTTCTGTGTAAGGTTACACCACAATTGCGCGTAAGGTTACACCATAATTGCGTGTAAGCTTTCACAGTAATTGTGTGTAAGGTTACACCACAATTGCGTGTAAGCTTCCACAGTAATTGTGTGTAAGGTTACACCACAATTGCGTGTAAGCTTTCACAGTAATTGTGTGTAAGGTTACACCACAATTGTGTGTAAGGTTACATCACAATTGCGTGTATGCTTTCACAGTAATTGTGGTGTAACCTTACACACAATTACTGTGAAAGCTTACACACAATTGTGGTGTAACCTTACACACAATTACTGTGAAAGCTTACACGCAATTGTGGTGTAACGTTACACAGAAATTGTGATATGTTTCACAATATTATGGTGTAAACTTACACAAGAGCTGTGTAATGTTACACCAGTTATATCAGTTAAATACCACCGTAAGATTGGAGGCAGCAATGCTGCCTCCAGTTTTATGGAGTAACGTTACACCAAATGTTTCAGTGAATACTGAGAATCCATTTTAGGCAGTATTTAATATCCAATTTGAATACCACTAAGTACCCATTTTGGCCATGCTAACACCTATTTTGCACAATCTTAAATATCTATTTTAGAACACATGAATACTCAATTTGGGCGCCTTTAAATACCTGTTTTAGGATGAATTCAACATCCAATTTTGATAAATTTAAATACCTTTCTTGACACATTTAGTGCCTATTATTTTTAACATTGCACAATCATCCAAAATGCTGGATACAGTATTTATGAATTTATTTTAAATGTTTATTAGTGTACAGCTTCATAACTTATTGCTTTTATTAAAACATTACAGTAAAATTTTAAAGTTAAAATCGTACCTCCAAAAATTATTCATATTTGAAATATAAGACAATTAGCTCAATTTCGATGAGATTCCAATAATAAATAGCTGAATAATTTTCTCAGCAACTTCTGGAATTTTCTCAATATTTAGAATCCTTCTTCTCGGGATCTTGATTTGAAACAAAATTATGACTTTCTTATGAGATAAACTACCAAATTAAATGTGTTATGACACCAGCTTTTATGATTTCTTTCATTTGTCATATTAAAAGAAAATTAAGATACAGATTTGTACTAATTTTTGTCTCTCATTTTTTAAATTTCTTAGAATATTGATAGAATATTATTCTTACCACAAGCAATAGATTTGCTTTTAACATTAGAAAGATCAATTGGGGTTACTTTGACTACTATGTCGAATAGGGAAATCATAATTGTTATTTATCACGTACATAGTTTTGTGATATTTTATATATGAATATAATATTCAGGCCTTGTGTCGATGCTTAAAATGCTTATAAACCCACATTTAAATGGAATAGAGTTGATAAAGACTATATCTTTTAAAGACTATAGTACCCCACGTTTACTCAAATATTATTTTCAAGTAATTATATTTTATTCTTGCTGACTATTACATTTAATCTTCAAATCTTTGTTTAAACAGATTTTAATAATTTAATAATTATTCTTAAAAAATATGAAAAAAATACAGTAAAATATATTAGGTACATTAGGAAATTTTATTGTCTAAACATTTATATTCAGCTATTGTGTATTTAGCATAGCTTAAAAAAAGTGAACTCATGCAAGAATTTTGCACTGCAATCTAAACTTTTTATTTATAGATTTAAACTTCTAATGAAACAAAACCATAGTGGTACAGATGTCACGGATGCACCGGTGTTTCTTTTTGGCACCAAAATGGTGATTTTTTGCTTGGTGTGGTAACCTGGTGACTTTTGCATCATATGACAACATGGTATTTTATAACAAAATTAAATGTGTATGTAAATAAATTTAAAATAATTACTAAATAAAATTAAATACACGTGTATTAAAAATAATGTGTTTTAAATAAAACTGTGTAATAATAAAATTAAATGTGCGTGTTTTAAAATAAAATTATAATACAATTTTATAGGCCGTCTAACAATTATTCGAAAATGAGATTTTCTTCCCAAAATAGCACCACAAAAAATTTTTAAGCAACCCTGGAGCGTCTGCGATATCTATTCCATAAGATTAGTCAAGCCAGAATATCAACTCATTCCATCAAACTTACAAAAAAGCATGCGCGAGAAAAACAAAATAATCGTGCCTTGAATTAGATGACATCATTCGCTTAAAAAAGGTACAACATGGACAATCTATGGTATTTTTTTCTCCTAAACATTGAAATTCGAATTTTGCTTTTTTATCATAAATATAAAATAAACATGTGCAGAGATGTCACACTTTATAAAAATATAAATAGTATAAAAAAGATAATCATTGTGAGTGTGATATACTCCGGAATTTAATTTTTGTGGCAAGACAATTTGAAGAAAACCTATCGTTTCATTTATGAAAACAATGCCAATTTAATTTTTAATTAACAGCAATTTTTAATCAAGAAAGATGTTTTAGGAAAATGTAAGTGTATATGTCAGAAGCTGCTTTTAAAACCTTTTAAATGATACTTCATTCATTGTTCTGCGCTTCGTAAATTCATAGAAAAAGGGATGTTGACAACAGAAATAATATATATGATTGCCATGGATCACCACTTTGTTAAATTTACTTGTGATCATGCTTAAATTAAACTTAGGAAGTTTTAATGGTCATACAATATTAAATTTGGGGCCACTTAATCAGACATTTTTCAAGACAAACAAATATTAACACAGCTTTATAACTGTTACTTATAAATATAAAATGTTGTATTTGATATTTAATTATTTAAAGGGAGTGGAGAAAAATTTAACTTGATAATGACAATGAAAAAAAGTAATATGAAATCGTAAATAACTGCTAAACTCCACAGTACATAATACAATTAACACATAAGGTTTAAAAACTACATGATGATTTAAAATTTGATAAAAAAAAATATTAACACTTGCTTAATATTCTTGACTTGTAGTTCTTGGCGCAGTACAGACAATATTCAAAACAAAAAGCATAAAAGCAAATATGGTGCTCATAATTTGCTTTATGCCACACAAATGTAGGAATGCTGTTAACAGCTAAATTATACTCTTAAAACTGTGTCTCTGATATAAAAGGTACATTTGGAATGTTTGCGCCCCTGAATATTCAGAGACACATTTGCCTTTGAGATTAAGAGGCACATTGTGCCTTTCAATTTATATGATAGTGCTTCTTATGTAAAAATATATTCTGTGCCTCTAAAGATGGTGGTACATGTTTTTATTGTACATCTCATTTCCAATATAACCCAAGTCAATAAATTAATACTTATACAGGGTGTCCCTCTTAATTATTTTTTTTTTCTTTTATGACAAAACTAACAGAATTAGGATACTTTGAATTTTATGAATATTCAGTGTTTACAGGTTCTAAAAACAAAGACTCTTGTATAGAAAAATACTGAAAATTAAAAGAATAGAAAAAGTCAGTAGGATTTTGCCGTAAAGGAAAGAATTTTGTTTTTACTTGTAAAGAAATGAAGGAAAATTTTCTACATATAACTCTAGAATGCAAGGAGCACACAAAAAATTTAAATTTTTAATGTTTAAAAAAAAAAAAAAGAAGTATTTAATAAAAGTAAAGTTTTTAATATGATAAAGAACATTTTGAAACATTTTTGCAATTAGAAATATACTTTTAAAGCTGCTTAAGAACTTGGTATGGGATAACAATAAGAGGAACAGCTTGAATAAAAGAAATTAGACATATAAATAACAAAAGTAAAAAATCTTATGATATACATTTATTTTCACAACTTTACATTTATAAAACTTTTTTTTCTTTTAGATTACAAATTAATGTTTTCCAGTTTAAGATTTAATCAAAAAATAAGTTTAAGAGGTTATATCTTAACATCTTATTTTTACTCTTCTATCATAAAAAATCCCTTTATATCAACCATCTACTTAAATTAAATAATTTTCATACCTCATTTTATTAACTCTCTCTCTCTCTTTCAGTTGGAAATATTCATTATATGGCGTGTAAATAAATACATTTTATAATTATACATTTACAGTAAACTCTGTCTACCGCAGAAAGATTTTCAAGTCCCAGTGAATTTATAGACGTAGAGTAAACTTTGCTGAAGGTAAAATAATATGACGGAAAATGTTCTTAGTCCTAATTAATTTCACATTAGACAGAAGAGAAGGTTACAGTATTTAATACTATTTCTCCCGTCGTCAAATGATAACTTACAAAGTTTTGATTTGTTTATTTTATACATAATTTTTAAAGCTAAGAAGCATAAAAATAATTCATCAACATATTAAAAATGATTTGTGGTTGATTTAATCTAAAAAAAAAGGGTGGGGGGGGGATATAAAACATAACAGTGAATTGGTGTATCAGTGGTCACATTTAATAAATTTGTGCTGGATGTCAAATAGTTTATATATATATATATATATATATATATACTCCCAGCATTTAATGTTTATTTTACCATTTTGTCCCATGTTTTCTTTTATCCTTCAAAAATTATATCAAAAGAGAGAACATAAAAATTATTGTCATTACTGATGCCTAAGAGCTTAAATACTTTAAAAGAAATAAAACACAATAGATGGGAAAATAAAAATATAAGACATATAAATAAAATATAATTTATTAAATTTACTGTAGATGCAATAAAATTTTAAATGCAATACAAAATCTAATAAAATAGTTGCACAGTCTAATTAAAAATTATATACAATTGGTCAAAACAGACGGCCATTTCAAAAAACTTGGAACAGGTCTCTTCTGTTGAGAAGTAGTATATTCACCCTAGGGAGAAATTTATAAGAAAATAATTAATATTTAATACTTGATCATATCTACAAATTCACACAAATTCTAATACCTGTTTTTAAAAAAATTCTATTACTAGAGTAAATTCCTGACTAAAATGTGTTCAGGTTGAGAGTCAAACTTGAAACCTTTCACTTAAATTGACAACGCTCTGCCTATTGAGCTACCTGGACAGACAACTGTTGGCAATAACATCTGTTCTGAATTCAACAGAATAAACTACAGGTAATGGAACTTAATTAAAAATGGATGCTAACATAATCGCCAATCAGGTTATCTAAGTGAAATGTGTCTGCTGGCTATCGGCCCAGGTAGCTCAACACAGACAATTTATCCAAAGGTCTTGATTTCGACTCTCGGCCTGGACGTATTTTCACTCAGTTGGAAAAATGTCAATTCATATAATATTTTTATCAATCAGTTTGAGTTAAAAATTAGAGCCGTACCGAGTACTCTGTATATACTCTGTACTCGGCCAATTCCGAGTAGTTGCAAGAATTTCATTTTTTAAGCATATTTGAAGACAAATTAATTTATATGTGATCTATAAAAAGGTATTTGAATATAAATGTATAATATATGCCCTAATTCATAAAACTATTTACTCGGTACATAAAAATTTATCTATAAAACATAGCAAAAGGTAAGAACCCCCCCCCCCCTGCAAAATTAATGTAAATTAAAGTTTAGTTTATATTTAAAAAAAAGAAAAAAGTCATTTTTAAAACTGTAGGAAAAGACTGATTTTGGATAAAGAAGCAGTGTGCAGAAACAGAAAATACAATAAATGCAATTAAAAAAAATAATACCGTATATACTCGTGTATAAGTCGACCCCCCCCCCCCCCCCAATTCTTACGCAAAATTTTGGAAAAAATTGAATTTTCGTGTAAAAGTCGAATCACATTTCTGGCAGTATGTTCAAAAATGATTTGTAATCCAGGATTTAAAGAAAAACCATTCATTAAATTAGTATTAGTATTTTTTTTTTTTTTTTTTACGTTTCTAATCAGACTTTTTTTTTTTTTTTTTTTTTTTTTTTAATTCAACATTTTAAAATTGTATAATTATGTATAACTAAAGAAGCTTAAACTATTTTGAAAGCTATTCACATCAATTTAATGAATTACTTACTTTTTTTTTCTTCTTAATCTATTCAAGCCTTATTTACAAGGTAAACAACTTCTTAAACTGCTAAAATATAGTACTTCTTTGTATTGTAGGACTTTTAGGAGAGAAATCTAGTAGCATTCTCAAGTTGAACTCTTTTTGAAAAGGTGATTAAAATGTTGAAAGGAATGCCCCTGTATTGAAGGGAATTCTATCCCAAGAGAAAATGAGTGCAGAACAATTACAGAAGCATTATTGTTGAGCTTTTTTTTTTATCAATCACCATTGTCTGCTTTTATCTGTCTCTCCAACCTAGACCCATATGTGATTAATTAAAAGACTTGCACATTCACCAACTATCTGCGAAAAACATATGACTCCGGTATTTCACTCCGCTATTTTTTTTTTTTTTCTACTTACTCGTGTATAAGTCGACCCGCCATTTTCAGCTCCCAAATTTTGTCTAAAATTCTTCGACTTATACATGAGTATATACGGTAATTAAATTTGCTGTATGACAAATTATGGTACAAAAACACTACAATCTTTCTACATTTTCAGGAGATAGGGCATTTCTTTTATTGATGTAAATTTGGCCTGCACTGCAAAAAATAATTGTTGATTTTACAGTATTAAAACTGGCACCCCAGCTGCCAGTATTATACCATAAAATTAACAGTATTAAACAGTAAAATAAGCAGTAATACGCTGCCGTGCAAGTAGTAATACGTTACCGCGCATGCACGATAGTGTATTACTGCTTGCACGGCAGCGTATTACTGCTTAGCTGGGATGCCAGTTTTATACTGTAAAACAACAATTTTTTTTTGCAGTGTGCTTCAGAAAAAATGGGTTCACTGTGAGCACTTATAAAATAGCATTTTAGCTGTACATTACAAACACACACAAAAGAGAAAAGAAAAGAAACTGTAAAGCCCCGCCCCCTTTTTTGATGTTTTCGTGTTATAGCGGCCTCCACAATTACAATTATGCCAAGGTTTCAGCTCTGATTTCGCCAAGATCATCGAAAAGCTTATATATGCATCATATATACACATATTATTCCAAACACCCATTATACGTCATTACATACATATTATTTACGTTTTATATGCCATATATATACATCCTATACAACTTATGCACATGTTATATGTATACATCATATATGTGTTATATATGACTAATAACTTGGCCATATACATCACAAAAGTAATGATTTAACGTAAAAATATATCATATTATGTCATACATGCTTTATAATTTGGCGATAAATCTTGGTCGCTTGGCGATTCATCCTCAGGGGCTGCTATTACACAAAAGTACCCAATTTTTTTAATCAAAAGAAAATAAGCTACTTTTAAAAAATATGAAACTTTTGCATTATTCAAAGGTATTGTTACAGCAAGCAAAAACCATTTTTGATAGACAGATTTCAGGTATCAAAATGACAAATGGGTAAAGTTGTGTTGAATAATCAGTTTTAATTTCATATTGGTTAATTGAACTTTTTATATAAAAATTTTTATATTTAAAATTCTTTTTATATATATAAATTTTAAATAATGTTACTGTTTTAAAATTTTTGAATATACAAAAATTGTCTTTAAAAGGTCCACAATAAATAAAATTTCAAAAATTGAAGTTAATTTTATAAAATATGATTAAATTATATGCTCAAGATGCATGTTTATAAATAGGTATATATATATATAAACACACACACACACACATAGAAGTGTTACCACTAAGCACACTTCATGTTCGAATCAGTGATTCTTTCTGAAACACAATTACTCGGTATTCACTCGGTACGCGGCCAAAGCACTACTCGGTACACCACTATTAAAAATAATAATATATAATAATGTATTGATATTGTTTTTGATGTATTATTGTTAGAAAATACATATTACAGCTTGATTTGAACCTTTAAGAAAAGTATCCAATT
Source organism: Maratus michaelseni (assembly GCA_963931845.1). NCBI lineage: Eukaryota > Metazoa > Arthropoda > Arachnida > Araneae > Salticidae > Maratus > Maratus michaelseni. The sequence continues at coordinate 276,750,910 of OZ007597.1, forward strand.
TCCATGAACTTCCATTAACATAAACATGTGAGCTAATTTAATAAGTAACAATCGAGAAACGTTGAAAAGTCAATTTTAATTTTGCAATACTAGGTTTTTCTTTAGGTTATGTATGTTACTTTATTTACCATTAATTTAATCTTTATAAATTTGATAATTTATAAGCTATTGTAATACAATTTGATTACTTTAAACTTAATTTTTTTTATTTATTATTTAGTTCAGGGTTGGTAAGTTTGTGCTGCAGGTGGAAAAAACTGCGGTAAAAACCGTCCTGGCAAAAAATCATAAATTAAAAAAATTATAAATGCATGTTTTATTTCTTTTACTTATCTTAAATTAACAATCACAGAATAGTAGTACAATGCATTATGATGGTAACTTAATATACTCTAAATAACTGAGAAATTATTAATTTCACCATAAAAAAAAAAAAAAAATTAATTGAAAAAAAGCTATTGTTAGTCTGATTTTTATGCTGCAATAAATTAACAATATTGCAAAATCTACAGAAATTATAAACACTTCTAGTTTTAAAATAAGATGTATCAACCTATCAATCAGCATAATGCAATAATTCAGAGATGCAAAATATAAGCAATAGTAGTGAGTACATGTATTAATATATTGTGTTCAAATAAGTGAAATCTTAAATTTCTTTTAAAAAATTAAATATTTTAATAACATAAGAAATTACACATTCAACATTAAGCGGCACTTTCATCACCATCATCATCATTACAAAATAATTATTTTTTCAGCATTCCATACCAAAAAACAAGTTCGGAAACATTACTTATTGTCAACCTATTTCGAATTTTTGAGTGGACAAAAGAGAAGTTGGAAAATATTCTGTCGATTGCAGCACTACTGGCTGGGCATTATAGGTGCATCCCAAATTTGGGTTTCCAAAATTTGGAAGGAGTCACTGGCTTCTAAACCCAAAAAATCCAGTGGCCACAATTGTAAAACAAACGCATAAAAACAATAGTGTTTAAATGGGTTTAAAAAAAAAAAAAAACTCAGGAATTTAAAGTGTAAAGTAATTTATTTAATATAAATACATGTACAACAAAACTTGAATATTAATTAAATCTTAAATCATGTACAGTCAGTCAGAAGATAAAGTTGGGCAAGATACGGTTTTAAAAAAAAATGTATAAGCTAAGCAATCATGATAGCGAGGAATATCAGAAAAACAATATTCTTATTTTGATTTTGCCAGACAAAAGTACATATGAAAGAAAATCTGAATTTGTAAGATTATTTTGCACTATAAAAATCAAAACACACTTCAAACATTTATTTATATATGCATATATATATATATATATATATATATATATGCATATATATATATATTTAAATCACAGTCTATGTAATTTATAGTGCCTAATTAGAATTATGAAGGTAGTGTCATGCAATGTAGCAACATGTAATATGTCACATATAACAATGCTAAACAAATATTTAACACAGACATATGCAAATCAATTTAAAAATACCATTGTTATTGCACTTCATGTAGCTCTTTCTGGCTGCATCAGTTTCTTGATTATGCAAAGAATTAAATATGCAGTCCCTCTTGAATTTCCTTCTCCATGAATGAAGCAACTTATATCCAGCTGAAAAAGATTAAATAATTTATCATTAGTTTTTAAAATAGTAAAGACACATGCTGAGCTATAAAGCCACAGAAAAAAACGCAATCTAATTTATGTTAAAATCTAATCCCTTATCTAATTTATGTTTATAAAAAAAAAAAAGAGGTTGTGTAAAGCTAAAGTGGCCATTATTCAATGACTGATCATAAGTTACCTAGATTTTTAATTTCTAAATGTTTGTTTTTGTACATATGCAACACAAATGTTCTCTGAGTAATTAAATGAATTATAATATGAAACCAATATAATTAAACATTCTTTAAATCAATAACTTAAAAGAAGATGGTTTGTTATTTTCAATATTTACATATCTAATATCTTCAATTTTATTATGTTAAATTCAGTTCAATCATTTAGAACAATGTTTATGTTAAATTTTATTTTTATAAATTATAAAAAAGTCCCTGCACCCCTTCTTTTTTGAGCATGTTATTTCACGTTTGTAGCTGTAAGCCTAGCCTTAATCCTTAGTTTGTAGAATGTGCATTTGCAAGCAAAGAACAGGTAGCCTTTTTTCGGTACTTTTCGGTTAGCCGGGCACCAGTCATACATATACATGTATATATACACACACATATATATATATATATATATATATACACACTTATATGTATGAAAATATATTATATATATACTTACATATTTATTTATTTATATATATATATATACACTTATATGTATGAAAATATATTATATATATACTTACATATATATTTATTTATTTATATATGTACATAAATCATTGGCACCCGGCTAACCGAAAATATATGTATATACACACACACATATATATATATATATATATATATATATACACACTTATATGTATGAAAATATATTATATATATACTTACATATTTATTTATTTATATATATATATATATATACACTTATATGTATGAAAATATATTATATATATACTTACATATATATTTATTTATTTATATATGTACATAAATCATTGGCACCCGGCTAACCGAAAAGTACCATTTTTTCTTTGTTTGGATTCTATTAAGCTGTACCTGCAATGGTAGGTGGGAAAGCTTAAAAAACCAATATAACAAGTTAATTTATACAGCTCATGGAGTTGCATTCCAGTTTCCAGTCCATGCAGTTCAGCATCAATTGTGCGATATTTTCCAATTTTGGATTTATCCACTCCTAATTGCAAAACAAACTTGAAGAACAGAAAGCATCCAAACTAGTGTTTTGCTACAACATGTTGTTCCATAGAAAAAAAGACTTAGAATGAGACTAACATTAAAACAATATAAAAATCTGAATATTATTTATATAGGGTAATTTTATACAATAAATTATGCAAATATTTTCACAATGTACTTTCATTTTTAAAAATTAAAGTATTTAATAGTAGTTAGAAAGGGTCTATTTATATAAATCAATTCCATTCCCTCTAATCTCCAAAGTTTGGGATTAAAAGTCATGTAAATTATACAATTTTGAAGATTATTGTTAATTATTTGTTATTATTTCTCTTTTGCATATGTGTTACATTTAAATACACAAATCAAAATACACATTGACCAATGATTAGTTTTTATTTTATGAAACATTGATGTATTAGTTGTATATTTCAGTAATTTAGATTTCTGTTTGGAAATTGTATCTAGCAAGTAATGAAAAATATGACATTCCTTGTTCAGAAATGAAAGACTGCTTCGATAAAATTGAATACAGTAGACTCCCTAAAATCTGCACATCATTACAAATGAAAACAATGAAACTTACAGTTGAGATGTAGGGAAAAAATTCAGGATTTTTTAAATGATTATATCATTCCATGTACATTTTAATATGTAATTCTTATTAATTGGCTGAACATGCTTTCTCATCAAGGAAGTATAACTTTATTTCTGAAAAAAAAATTCAAGACAGTGCTGTTCTCAGTGGTGATTGTGATCTTTTTACCAAATAAATTAATGTATTAATCGAGAACTTTTGGATATTAAGTTTGCCTAAGCATGAAATAAAACTTTTATTTTATGATTTTTATGTAAATTATTAGTGTAACTTTATCAGGCAAGTTTCATTGAATAATTAAAAGAAAAAAAATCTCATCGTTATTATGCCTATTTTTAGTTATGTATTATTGTGTACTTGACCTTTACCTTTAAAATTTTAATCATGTTTTAAATTTTCTTACTTTACTTAATTATTTTAATATTTTACTTTATTGTAAGCATTCATTATAATTTACAGTGCATTATTACATTCAAATGACTGTTTAAAAAATGTAAACAAAACAGTGACCAGAAATCCGCAAAATTCTAAAATCTGCACAATCTTTGGTTTCAAGTTATGCAGATTTGAGGGAATCTACTGTACTATATATATTTTTAAACTGTTGATTTAATTATCGTTTAATTTATGGTTCCAGGAGAAGCAAGGATTAAACTGAAATTTTCATTGAATTAATGTTTAAAGAAATAGCAGTAACTTTCTGTAAAAAATGGTTTAAAAAAAGTTTCTTGCTGCCTTTTTTGTTTCAATATCTTTACTTTCAATTTTATTGTTTACATTTGAATATATATTTGATTTTTTATTTTAATTATATTAAAACAAATATATTATTCCAAGAAATTCTTATATTTATGAATCTTAAGATATGTTTAGTTTTGAAATTTTAAATAATAACAGGCTATAATAATTACGTTTACCAAATATTATTTGTTTCTTATTATGCTAAATAAAAAATGAGCACCCATTGCTGAAAAAAAGCAATGAACATTTTAATTTAGTTTTCAAAAACACATTTGTGCAACAAGACTTTTTATTTGTCACAGCAAATAAAATAGTAACTTGACCACTTTCTGTTTTTCAGCAACATCATTCGAGCCAAAACCAATCAGATTATTTGAAAACAAACTAGAGCAAATATCAGAGTTTCTCCCAGACAGTTTCAGAAGGGTGCTGCACCCTGCCTGCCCTTTTCTTTACAAAATAGCACCCTTCTTGCCCCTCATAAAATAATTAGCACCCTCCTTGGAAAGAACTAGATCTTTCGAAAGGCCTAGCGCATTTAAAAAAAAAAAAAAAAAATTATGGTGTTTTTAAAGAAGTTATTTTAGTTCAAAATAATACCTTTTAACAATTAAAAAAAAGTGCCTTTAAGAATCCAAAAAGTGCCCTTAAGAATAAAATAGTGCCCTTTTCTCACCAGCAGCACCCTGCCTTTTTTTAAACCTGGGGGAAACTCTGCAAATATTAGGGGAGACTGGTACACAGTGGACCACTTTTTCAGTTAATTTTTTTTCTTCTCTGTAACAGGTAAACTGATCTGCATGAAAATATTTTTGAATATTCTTTAAACCTTTATACATTCAGCATAATTTTCTCAAAACGTAGTTTTCAATACATTTTTAATTTTTTTTTTATATGCACCCATAAAGCGGACCGCCCACCCACCGGGGCACAGTGGACCGCTGTTAGGTATTATCTGAAATACAATATAAATCTATTTTTCATTAATCTAATTCTTTTTTATTTCCCCTTTGCCCGCAAAATAACATAATAATAATATAAATTTACAAGTAACATTTTGAAACAAAAACAAGAATAATTATATTTTGAAAATAATAACAGATTAATACAGGAACAATTGCAATTTAGTTGAAGTTATTACTTAAGTACAAAAAAAATCAGCACACATTAAAATTTGCAAATGAAATTCCAAAATACTTATGATTATGAGTAAGATTGAGCATGGAATTTTCCTGAAATACTTTTGGGTGAGGGAGCAACATTATAATATCCTTGACATCAACAGCAGATTCATCTACAGTTTCGGGGAAAATAAACTGATTTCCATTCAATTTGCATCTCATTTGCATTGAATTTTACTTGAATATAATTATCACCAATTAGACTACAGTTATATTTATCAAAGACAGTAAATACAAAACAAAATATTTCTTACTATGTTAAATAAATTGTTATTTTTATTTGTTTACTTTATTTTACAGTTAAATACTACTTTAAAACAATATTTCTTAATAGAAAATAAGCAATTATTAAATATTTTGAACATTCTGCATTACAGGAGCAGAGTGGATTGTGGACCACTATGCCCCAGGAGTGGGTGGTACATTGTGCCTCATATTGAAGTTCAATAAATAATCATATTAATATTTGTTTATAGCTTTCTTTTAAACATATTAACTTTAAAGTTAAATAAAAAAGAAGTATCTGAGCTTTGCAAAAAGGCTGTTTTACCTTATTTATCTACAACCTTTAATTACTAAAAAAATAAAATATGATAATGAAAAATTTTATTTTTAGAAGCTCAGAACAACCCATCAGGATAAAATATTTCAATCTGAGCTAAACATATTTTCTGAAGGCCATAAATAATCAGTGCAGTGCTGTTGTCTATTAGGATAGAAGAGAAGCTTAAATTTTTTTTAAATAAATAAATAATTAGGGGGTAGTCCACTGTGTCCATAGGTCTAGTGTGTACCGGTCTCCCCTACACTAAATATGCAATACTTAGATAAGCTTCAATTAAATTGTAACAAGTAAACAAATTTTATTACAATTAAATAACCTTTAAAGATTTATGTTGCGATTAAATAAGAATTTTGTTAGATATTAAACAGATACATTTTATTTCTTAAAAAAATGGCAGTTCTCTGACCGTTATAGTACACAAGTACTATTTTATGTTCCACAAAATATCATCATGGTGATCCGCAGAACTAAAAATTATAAATTTACTGGTCTGTGAGATTCCAAAGGTTGGCGACCACTGATTTTAGATGACTGATTATTACAATAAAAAATTTAAATTTTGTGTGCTGCTGAAGGGGGGGGGAGGGGAGGGGGTAGATTTTCTTAAAAAAAAAAAAAAAAAAAAAAACAGACATCTGCAGAAGTGCGAAAGATTCAGAGCTCTTAACCTGAAAGGTATGTGTAGTGATAGTTTGCTACAAAAAATAGTTTTTCTCAACCACTGACCATAAGAAATAATGACAATCTGTGGCCAGGACAGGTCTTAAATGTTTGCTTATTCACCTCCGACCAAAAAAAAAAAAAATAATAATAATAATAATAATTTTAATTAAATTTATAGTAGCAATGAAACTAGTAAATCTGCAGATCAGTGGCCTCGAACGTTAATTCTACAATTTTTTTAAAAATTATTTTACTTATTATTTAAAAAATTCAATCCGCAGAAAAATTTCTTTTATATTTGTAATACTAATTACAACAAATAATATATCAAGTAGTTTCGGGGAATTTAACTGTTAAAAATAGTGGGAATTATACGAATCTATGTAAAACTATTCCAAAACTTTTTTTGTTCAGATTTTTTTTGTTATCACCCCCCCCCCCCCCCCACTCTCTCTCAATTTGACAACTGTAATTCCCTGATATTTAGTATTTTAAAACATCTATCTAAAATAATTAAAATACTGATATTGTGATAATCATTGATATCATAATTGGTAAATTTACTTTAATATAACTATTTTTTTTATTAGAATGTTTTCATTAAATTCTGGTACTAAATACAGTCATAAAAACAATTATATTTATTTTCTTTTTTGTGGGGTGTCAATTACTGGAATTTTGATATTTTTCTGTTATTTACAATTAAAGTTCGATTCATATTTTTTCTGTTATTTACAATTAAATTTTTATTTATAATAATAATGTACATTGGTCTTAAAACTTTAAAAATAAATTTTGTAAATGGCCGTGAGTATATAAAATTCAGTTACCAAAACAAACACATCCAAATTTTGAAAGAAAATATAGAATATATAAATTTATTAAGTGAAGCTAGCTCTTAGCATGTTCATTAAGATTTTCCCTGAAAAACAGTGGAACTTCGGAACATCCCCCCCTACCTCCCCATTCCCGGCGACACTTTAAAAAAAAAAAAAAAGTAGGTTTATTTGATGAGTTGACAAAGTTGTTTGGGTGAAAGTTTCAAGTTTACAAAAAAAAAATTAACCTACAAGAATAATCAAGAAAATGAATTACCGTCCACTTTCTCAAATAAGCATTTGTATAATTCACAAACATCTATGATCCACAGTTTATGTTGCAGAATAAATAAAGACGTCTTTTTCAAAACTCGCCTTATCCAAAATCATAAAAATTGTGTTTTCCCTAAAAGTCTGGTAATCAAGGGCCCGCCCGCTTAGGACTTACATATAGGGGAAGCCCGACGTCACACAGGGGGGGGGGGGGGGGAGATATAACAAATTATTTGAAAACAATATATATATTATAAACAATATTATTTGAAAAGTATTTGATTAAGGAAAAAAAATAATCAGCCACATAATTTGTGGGCCCAGGGCCGAGGCCCGTGCATTAATCAGGCCCTTAAAATACTCTATATTTTGCATAAAAAATATTAAGAAAATGACAACTTACTTAATATTTAAGTTTCTTCCTGAAATGGCGACTAGTAACTTGCAACAGCGTCCTTTCCTTCACGTTATCGCATTTGTTTCTGCCTCGTTTCTTCATTTCCCGCCTGTCACGTGTGAGAATATTTATCATTGCGCATGCGTTTGGAATTTACGTCATCCGTTATTCCGGAGAAGGGTATCTTCACACAGCACTGTGAAACGTTTCACCGGCGATGTGTGTTTTTAAATAATCAGAAGGGGTTACTCCAGAATTTGTGTAATGTTACACAGATAAACCATGGTAAACTTACACAAATGTTTTACAGTGTGGTGTGTCGCGGCGCAATGGTGCGCCGTGAGATTACTTCATGTACGTTTTAAGTCGAGTTCTATCAATACTTAAATTATTAACAGAAATATTTTATCTTTAATATCTAATATTTCATATTATGCGATTTACTTCGAAATGAGATTTAGTGTCATAAAGTTTTAAGGTTATATTATCCTGTACCCGGGCAAAGTCGGGCGGTCTGCTTGTGTTATAATGAAAACTTTTAAAAAGAAGAAGAAATAAATTGCAAGGGTCAATGCAGTTTTTTTTTTTTTTTTTTTTTCTGGAGGCCCATTTTGTGAAAAGTAAAGGCTATTTTTATTAAAAAAACATAACATTTTGTACCAAAAGGAAATACAGTTATACTCAAATTTGAACCAAAGTATTTATTAACAAAAACGTTTTAAATCCTTTTGCTAAAGTTTTCCTTTCTGGTGAACTTGTTTGTTTACAAATTACACATTTTAAAACGTAACAAAATAACATTTATTATTTTAAATAATAAATTAGTAAGTTTTTATGGAATAGAATTTTGTGAAATGGTCTATTTTATTAAAAGGAATTTTGTGAAGGGATCTGTTTTATTAAAAGGAATTTTGTGAAGGGACTTGATTTATTAAGAGGAATTTTGTGAAAGGGTCTGTTTTATTAAAAGGAATTTTGTGAAGGGATCTGATTTAGTAAAAGGAATTTTGTGAAGGGAACCCTAAACAGGCCCCAAATTTTGCCTGGATCGACTCTTGAATTGAAATTATAAATAAGAAAATAATACTACAGAAACTAGGGGATAAAGATTACAAAATAATTAAAAAAAAAAAAAAAAAAAAAAAAAAAGGTTGAAATACATTTATAAGTAATTTTATTCACGATTTCATTGCTAGAAAAATATCATCTAAGGAAATGAATTATTCCGAGAAAAATGTAATTATGGTATATTATAATTATTTTCTGGAAAAATAACTTAGGTTTTTTATTTTGCTTTTACGTCTACAAATTTTATTTTATTGAAAAAATATATAACTTCTAAAAAATAATTTATCCTTACTATAAATAATCTCAACGGTGTTTTCTACAATTTTATAACCGATTGGAAAAATAAACTGTAATAGAAAGACAGAAAAAGAAAAGTTGAAAATTCGGGAATAAAAGAATAGAAGAAGAGACATGATAGAAAACAAAATGTACCGTATATACTCGTGTATAAGTCGACGCCCCCCCCCCCCCCCCAAATTCTTACGCAAAATTTTGAAAAATATTGAATTTTCGTGTATAAGTCGAACCAGATTTCTGGTAGTATGTTTAAAAATGATTTGTAATTGAGGTTTTAAAAAGTAATAATAAATTTTCATTAAATTAGTAAACTTTTTTCACGTTTCTAATGAGACATTTTTTTTTTAATTAAACGCTTTAAAACTGTATAATTATGTAAAGCTAAAGAAACTTAAACTATTTTGAAACCTATTCACATCCATTTAATGATACTTAAAAAAAAAATTCATTTGAAAAATCTATTCAAGCCTTATTTGCAAGGGTAAACAACTTCTTAGACTGCTAAAATATAGTACTTCTTTGTATTGTTAGGACTTTTAGGAGAGAAATCTAGAAGCATTTTCAAGTTGAAGTCTTTTTAAAAAAGGGGATTAAAATGTTGAAAGAAATGCCCCTGTATTGAAGAGAATTCTATCCCAAGATAAAATGGTTCCAGAATAATTACATAGGTACAGTATTGTTGAGGTTTTTTTTTTTTTTTTTTTTTTGTCAATCACAGGGAAATGACCATTGTCCACTTTTATCTCTCTCTCCAACCTAGACTCAGTGACTCCGGCAGTTCACACTTCTTCTGGAGTGTGATGTCACATGCAAAGGGTCTATAGCAGAACAAACACTCTAATATTTATTTATTTATTTATTTATTTACTTACTAATTCGTATATAAGTCGACTCTCCATTTTCAACTCCCAAATTTTGTCTAAAATTCTTCGACTTGTACACGAGTATAAGTTTGGGAATAAGTTCTCTAGAACATGTTTTTCAGTAATGAAAACTGTGGCTGCATGTTATCAAATTGTTGCATATTTAATTATTATATATTATTTTAATCCAAGCAGTCTAATTTCTATCAGACTTTTTACATTTTTTTCTGTATATACGCATACTTTTCTCCCTGATTATTCAGTTCAGAAGTTAAAGTGCCTTTTTTATTCCTTTTTGTAATGAGAATTTCAAAAAAAATGTTGAATATGCTGTATTCTTCAATGTGTAGTACCAAAATATGTATGCAGTTTTGGTGGTAATGGTAAAGAAATGGTACATTAATATGCTTGAGTTTTGGATACAATTAACCTTTTTTCCCGAAAAATGCCTTTAAAATTTTATTTTGCTTTTGCATCTAAAAAATTACTTTATGTTTAAACCACTTTTAAAAATAAATTAATGTGTCTAAAAATAATCTCAATACAATGCTATTTTTCATAATTGAATAACAAACTGGGAAAAATAAACTGCAACCATGAAAAAAGAAAAAAAGAAGGAAAGAAAACGGAGGCTAAAAGTATGTAAAGAGTACAAAAAAAAAAAAAACATGTCAAATTAAAAGAGTATTTGTAATTGTAATGTTATAAGCAATTTTGGCATACGCAAGGTCAACGTTTCATGGTTTCTGGTGCTAACACAGAGTTTTTCCTTCTGCCTATTTGTGTAGCTACATGTTGAAAAATACATCGTATTCAATTAAATTCTTTCGACATTCTCATTATGAAAAGAAAAAAAAAAGCACTTTTACTTATGAACTAAATGAGGGAAAAGAAAAAGTTACAAAACCGAAGAATTGCAATTCGTCTGCTGGTAGAAAACGAAACGATTTATGTCATTAGTCGTCACGGGGGAAAGAACTTCAACCTGATCTACACTGTTCCTGGTTTTTCGCGCCGAAACGCATCACATGACCTTGAGTTCAGAAACACGAGAGGAAATTTCCTCACCTGCGGAGAAAAGGAAGAACACCTTTCGTCTTCCGCAAAATCTCATTTGAATCAACAGAAGGGCACAATTACGATTGAAATAATAAAACACGTATTTTCAAGGCACCTTGTCGAATTAAGGAAAATAAGGTGTGGCAGAATGTTACGGGTTTATTAGTGTAATTTTTATTTCCATAAACAATGAAAATTTTGTGCAGGAGTGAAGGGACGGCGCCAGCCTTCTCCTTAGTCTGAGAACAAGAAACGTTTTTGGGGCACTGCATTTTTTTGAAAGGTAAAAAAGTTAGAGCGTCCAGTATACCTTTAATTTTTGCGTACCACTCTTTACGAATAGTAATTTTTGAATTGTTTAACAGATGGAATTCCGTTATTAGATAAAGCGAAAATTACTTTTAAAGAATAGTGGTGTTCAACAGTGGCGCACCCACTGGGGGAGTTAATGAGGGCTGAAGCCCCTCCCAGACATCGAGCTTAGACTAATGATTTAAATTTCCTAAAATTATAAAAGAACCAGCCAATTCCTTCAAAATATCCTTATATTTCTTAACCAACATTATTTTCAATTTTTAAATTCTTTTAAAATAATAATACTCATAGTTCTATAAACAGTTTAAAGTACAGAATTTATCAGATTATATGTTGACGAGACGTGGTGTTAGGAATTACAACATAAATAATCACATAAACAGCTTTCAAATAAAGGCTCAGTAAAAAGAAAAAAAATAACAAAATAAATGAATATACTTTAGAAAGAAAGAAAACGAATATTAAAAAAATCAGAATTTTAAAGCTCTATAAAGAAAACATAAATATAGATTTAAAAAATATATATTTGCCACTTATTTATTAAATCAAAATAAATTTCTAAAGTTTCTGTCAAAAATTTTATAATACTATTATTATTTTTACAAAAAAAAAAAAAAAAAAAAAAAAAAAAGCCTGCTTTACAGATTTCGGAAAAAACGATGTCTCGGCTTATAGCTAATCATATATTCTAATACGAGCAAATCTTGTGGGTGGTTGGTTATATATATATATATATATATATATATATATATATATATATATATATATATATATATATATGCAAAAATTATCATAAAAACGGCTCTAACGATTTTGACGAAATTTCGTATCCTACAGTTTTGGGGCACGAGAAAACCATTGGGCTAGGTCACATGCTCGAGAAAATTCGATTAGTGGGTCATTTTGGGTCATGGTCTAGCTAATTGTATCTAAAAAACGGTTCAAACGATTTTGACGAAATTTTGTATCCGACCATTTTCGGGCATGAGAAGTCAATTGGGCTGGGTCACATGTTCGAGAACTTTCGATTAGTGGGTCATTTTTGGGTCAACGCGGGTCAAATTAATTTTATCTAAAAAACGGCTCTAACGATTTTGATTAAATTTTGTGTCCTAAGAGTTTCGAGCACGATAAAAGCATTGGGCTAGGTCGCATGTCCGAGAAAATTCGATTAGTGGGTCACTTCTGGGTCATTGTGGGTCAAGATCTAAAAAGCGGCTCAATTTACACTAAATTTTGCATCCAATGGTTTTCGGGCACGAGAAGACTGTTGGGCTAGGTCACATGTTCGAGAAAATTCAATTAGTGGGTCATTTTGGGTCATGGTCAAGCTATAAAAAATTGTATCTAAAAAACGTTCCAAACGATTTTGACGAAATTTTGTATCCGACTATTTTCGGGCACGAGAAGACTATTGGGCTGGGTCACATGTTCGAGTACTTTCGATTAGGGGGTCATTTTTGGGTCAAAGCGGGTCAAATTAATTTTATCTAAAAAACGGCTCTAACCATTTTGATTAAATTTTGTATTTTACGAGTTTCGGGCACGCGAAAATCATTAGACTAGGTCACATGTACGAGAAAATTCGATTAGTGGGTCATTTCTGGGTCATTGTGGGTCAATATCTAAAAAGCGGCTCAATTTACACTAAATTTTGCATCCTATGGTTTTCCGGCACAAGAAGACTGTTGGGCTAAGTCACATGTTCGGGAAAAATCAATTAGTGGGTCATTTTGGTCATGGGTCATGATATTTGAACTCAAATTTAATTTTGACCGAGCATAGCTCGGTCTTCCCTGCTCGTGAAACAAAAATGACTCGAGCCCAGGCCTTACAGACCTATAAAATATATTAGCCCATCCGAAAGTGTAATCCTAGATGCGCCAATGGTGTTCAAATTCAAGGATTTTGCTCACCTTCAATGGGTTGTATGTGTGCCGCTCGTCGTGAAGGGGTTAAGTCCTGTTGGGGGCACCTATACTCGCCGGGAGTGTGTAGGTGCAGTCCCGGGTGCAAACCATTTTCGGATCTCACCCCCCTCCCCTTCTCAAAAGGTTTCAAAAACAAATATTTTACATTGCAGTACTGCAGTCTCCTATCGCCGGAACCTGATTGCGTATTAAGAGCCTACATCAGTCATGCGAAAAAACGTGCAAGCTAATGTTAAGTCTATGAGAAGGTTCTTGCGCGATTTCTCGCTCGCATTTTAATATTTTTAAATTGATGTTTTTTGCATAGGAGAGCTGAGGTCGATCTCTAACGTTGTTAGTTTTAATTTTTTCGATTTTGGTTCCAGTTTTTTTATATAAGGTTACTTTCACTTTCAGAACCGGTTTCGACCGATTCCAAAATTGAAAATGTCCGCTTATAAAAAAACTATACCCTAAATCAAAAAAGTAAAAACTAACAACGTTAGAGATCGACCTCAGCTATCCTATGTAAAATAAATCATTTAAAAATATTAAAATGCGAGCGAGGAATCGCGCAAGAACCTTCCCACATAGACTTAACATTAGCTTGAGCGTTTCTTCGCGTGACTAGCGTAGGCTCTTTTAAGAGCCTACGCTAGTAACGTGAAGACAATCGCAAGGTAATGTTAAACCAACGTGGTAGAATTTTTTTCAAATTTCTCGTTTGCATTTTAATATTTTTAAATGGATTTTTTTATATAGGATATCTGAAATTTGTATCTATAACCACGATCTCCGTATTTTTTTCGATTTTAATTGCATTTTTTTTTTTTTTTTTTTTTTTTCTGTGGACACTTTCATTTTCGGAACAGGTTTCGAAAGTAAAAATGTCTTCAGAAAGAAGAAAAAAAAAATCCATTTAAAAATATTGTAATGCAAACGAAAAATTTTAAAAGAACGCAGCCATTGGTTTTAAATTTAGCTTGCGAATGTGTTCACGTTGCCAACATAAGGCTATCTTAAGGTGGTTCTCAAGTGACCTGCGGCAACAACGAAACTTTCTGACACATTTTCATACTTATTTTTTAACGCAAAGGCATAAAATAGGCAGGCTTGACTCATGGAATAGAGATTTGGAATCGAAATGAGTTTTCCATTTTTTGATAAATAAATTACTTATCAAGTTATAAGCTATTCGTGTCACGTGACGATACGATTTTCACCCTTTTCGTGCTGCGGCGTCAGAAATTCGGTTCAAAACGCCGACTTTGACCGTATATTTTCTGAAAGATCTTCTGCTTTTACCAAAAAATTGAAAACGACTTTCGACTACAAAGTTTCTGAATAAGAACACCTGCCGATTTCATGCGCTTCCGAACACAAATGAATTTAAAAATGTGTCAAAAAGTAGCCCGTTTGTATTTGAGAACAGCCTTAAGGCTTCAATAGGCCTTAATCATTTAACAGTCTCATTTTAAAGCTATTTTAACGACAAAAAACTCCATTTTTTAGTCGAAATTTTAAATTTATGATTCTTTCTGAACGTGGAAGTGCAATTAATCGCTATAATATTTTGTATAGTTTGGAAGATATGATTTTTTTAGGGTTTCGTTCATCTCACGAAACACCATTACTCCCGCTTCGTTGTCTGTCCGTCACAGAGCCGGTTCTCAGAAACTATTAGAACTTACAGTCATGAAATTTTGTGTACTTATAGCAATATACCTATTATGAAGCTCAAAATCATAAAATTTGAAAAAATCGTATTAATTTAATATAGAGAGATAAAAAAACCAAAAATCTAACAGCCTTTTCCTATTAAATTTAAACATTTTTCGTTATAACAGTTGCCAACCATTAAAAATCCACAATAAAATTCTTTCTGCAATAATTAATTTTCTACTGAAAGATTTCCACGTGAAAAATGAAAATGAAATAAAAAGTTTCACCAATTGAAAAAAAAAAAATTAATATGACGTTATATTGGTAATAAAACGGAAATTTTCAAACATTTCTCAATAATACAAGGAGTATGAGTATATGTGTAAATTCAGAAAGCAGCTTAACCCCTTCGCGACGAGCGTCCTTTACAGAATTTTTAATCTTTTACCACCGGTTTTTCAAAACAGAAATTTTCGCCTAATTGAATCCCAGAAATGCTGTCATTAAATAAGGCAAAGTTTATAATAAAAAGTTACTGTTGGGAATAATCGAGGATTCTGAGCATCTTTTGCGTCACGTATACGTGTCGCTCGTCCCAAGGGGTTAATAGGACGTCATTAGAGATTTAAAAAGAAAGTTAATCTGACGTCTAACATTTTGAAGGTCTCTATACAACATATTTAATTTTGAAATTGATTTTTTTTTTTTTTTTAATATCGCATTTAGTCCACATGACAGATATAATTATGACAAAGTATAATAGCGGTAATAGCGGGCTTCGCCCGTTATTGGACCGGTTCAGATTTTCGAAAAAACGAGAAAAATAGACCGGTAAATTTTTACTTTATAAAAAACATGATTTTTTTTTTTTTTTTTTTTTTTTTTTTTTTTTGTGGGGGGTGGGGGGGGGGGTGAATGAAATTTATTTGGATTTATTTAAGGATAAAGTGTTTTGAAAGGAATATTAAACGAAACCCTTTGTGCGGTCTTCGATCATACTTACGCACTTGTTTATTATTATTATTAAAAGTAAAATTTGCACATGCATAAAAAAAGAAAAGCGATGTATGAAATAAAATTTACAAAGAAAAAAAATCTATGTCGCATGTCTATCGACGGAGACTTTGGTAATGGTAAATGGTTAATATAATATGAAAAAGCCATTTTACTTTTACTTACCCATCATACGTAGTATAGGGTAAGTCTTGTAATCGTTTTGAAAATCGAAAATTTTTTTTGACGGATTTACACGTTTCAGACACTGGAGATTCCAAAAAACATATTTTTAGAAAAAAAAATTTGCCGTCCGTCTGTGTGTCTGTGTGTGTGTCTGTAAAACGCTCTATCTCCCGAAAAAAATTGAGATAGACACTTGCAATTTGGTATGTACTTAGTATGTAATAATGGGAAGAAGCCTATTTCATTTCAATAACCTCGATTAACCGGATCTATTTTTTTCGGACTCTCGAAATATTCGTTCTGATAAAAGGTATATAAAAATTTTCGAAATTGTTTATTTTAAGAAATGAATATAAAAGACAATAAAAAAACATAAATTTTGCATAAAGCATGAAGTCGATCGGATAATTAGTTGCTGAGATATTTGTAATCCTATTTTCCACACTCTTCGATTTTTCATGACCCTGTATTTCATCCAAATTTCACTTCAAAGATATATTTTAATTGGAAATTTGACGCTTAATCAGATGCAATAAACCGCTAGTTAATAGGATTATTATTTTTGGAGTTATAAGGAAAAACCTCTTTCAAGCAATTCAGTAATCGAGCCTATAAAGTTATGACGTCATCAAGCCACGATTTTATTTGAATTGCTATGCATTTTATAAGTAGTTTACACATTTTTGTTTTAATATTTTACATTATGCATATCCATGATGGGTAAGTATTACGGTGGCCCCCAACGACTAGTTTTTTAATCCTCAATGCTTTCCGGTGTCGTCACCCAGATATGTCGTCAAATTTTCTTTGGCAATGTTAAACCAGATAAGTCATTATCTTAGAAAAAAGGCCTCTATCGTTTACAATTTGGCGCCTCAAGTAAAACTGGTTTAGCATGGATACATTTATTGTAGTTAAGGGAGCCAGAAAGTTAGAAATGGCGAAAATTAATTGAAGTTTAATTAGTTTAATTGGATTAGGAACCCTTCAATTATTTTAGACTAATTACTTCGGTTTTCATGGACTTATTTATGTTTTATACGAAAAAAATATAACATATATTTTTTAAATTGTAAAAAATTAAACAAACAAAAAAATGAATAAATAATCAAAACAAATAAATAATACAAACAAAATAAATACAAACAAAATAAATACAAACAAAATAAATAATAATAAAAATAAATAATAAAAGTTTAAATAGTGTAAGATTAAATTAAATCTTGCAAAATTAGCTTTGCAGCGATTTTGAAGATCAGGTTCTATATTTCTGAGTGGTAATTTTTTCTTTATACCGCTTATCACGTTGTGTCTCGATTATATTTAAAGCAAAAACAACGAAATAAACTAAGATAAAAATTTAAAAAATATATGATAAAAAAAATTATTTCGTTATAACTTGAAAAAAAAATTCTTTTTGTTTTTGTTTTTTGGATTTAGTTTGTAGGGAATTTAATTTCATTTATTAAAAGAAAAAAAAATAATTTTGTTACCTTGTTTAAAAGTTATCATGTCAAAACCGCTGAAACACAGGTGTTCCCAGACAAGTTTTTGAGAAGCTATGGAGTGACTCAACGTTTAAGGCTCGTACGACTGCGATTTTAGGAATTTTCCATCGTTAGACTGATTGGACATTCTTACAGGTTTAAATATTATAAAAATAACAAGAAAGAAAAATCGTGCGTCAAGCATAGGTCATGAAACACTTTCCAACACATTCAGAATACTGTAACAAAACTTCACCATTCAATGAGGTAAAAGATGGCGTCTAAGTAAACAACGTCAAGGTCAAACTGGGCGGGGAGGCCGGCTTAAGCTCAACTAACCCCGCCCGTCTAAGTAAACAATTTGGAAAACGCATAACATATTTCAAAACCAAATTTCAGAAATTACCATCTATAGCTGGAAAAAGATCCAGATTCTTTTTTGAAGCCCTGTATATGAACTACAGATTTGCATAGATATACTACATATAGTATACAAATATTTAGTTCAGTTAGGAAATGCATAACACGGTTGAAAATTATACTTCAGCAATTTTCGTCAATAAGCGGAAATGTTCTCGCATTATTTTGTGCAGTCCTGTATATGATACATAGAATTTTTACACATTAAGTAAAATGCAAAAAAATTAGTGATATTTAAAAACGCATACCACAATTGAAAACGCTCTTCCAGCAATTATCGCTGACAGACAACACTGTAACCGAATTCTTTTGCGTGACCCAAATGAACGAAAAATGCTATATGCACTTCAGTGATGTATACCAATTTCATTGCGATTCCAATAGTGTCACATCATTACAATAAACCCAAACTGCAAACGATTTCCTCCCATTAGACCATAATGTAATGTAATTCCTTTGAGTGTCTCTGTAAACGAACTTATAAACACTACAAACTCTATGTTCAATACCGATGGTCATATAGTAAATCTCAATAACTTAATATCAATTACATGACAATCCGAGTATTACGCGAGTTCGGGTACTGGCAGACAGACGGACAACCCGTATTCATAAACATTTTTCGACTGTTGAAACAGCACCTACAAACTGGCGATAAATCACAATTAAATAATAATAATGAAATTCATGTGTATTTCACTGTTTGGGTTTTTGCACCGTGTTATCCTGTAAAATACTTTTGTAATTTTTTTCGCTCTTTTTTTTTTCCATGTCTTCTTAATTTTATTTATTGATTGATTGTTCATTTATTTATTGCCCTTCTGTTCATTTGTGACCTTGACCCTTGTCCCCTTACGGACACGTGTTTACTTTGGCTGATGACGGGTTGATAAAAATTTCCAGCTCGAAACGCGTCCTGTGTGTTCTTTTGTTTTTATGGCTATTTATTTTTTCAACTGTGATGTTGGAAAGGGTTAATAGTAAACAAGTGGGCAAGTATGATCGAAGATCGCACAAAGGATTACGTTTAATATTCCTTTCAAAACACTTTATCCTTTCTTTAATAAATCCAAATAAATTTCATTTTCCAAACAAAAAAAGTCATGTTTTTTATAAAGTAAAAATTTAACAGTCTTTTTTTTTCTCGTTTTTTCGAAAATCTGAACCGGTCCGATAGCGGGCCAAGCCCGCTATTATACTCTGTCATACAGTACAATAGACCTCTGGTCGCGGTGCTTTGGCTTTCGAGCCCCCCCCCCCCCCCCCCAGTAATATACTCTGTCATAATAATATCTGTCATGTGGGACTAAATGTGATATTTAAAAAAAAAATCAATTTAAACATGTTGTATAGAAACCTTCAAAATGTTAAAATATGCCAATATTTTCATAATCGGGTTTTTATCATGATTCAATACGTTCCTCAAATTCTATGACGTTATAATCACTTGCTGACGTCACTTGATTTCTTTATTACTCATGTTGATACTTTCTTTGTATTATTCTCAAACATTTGAAAAAGGTCCATTAAACTTCCAATAGGACGTCAGATTAATTTTCTTTTTAATTCTCTAATGACATCCTATTAACCTGCTTCCTGCACTTACACGTACTCATAGTTCTTGTATTATTGAGAAATGTTTGAAAATTTCCGTTTTGCATAGGACGTCCTATTAATCTTTTTTTCAGTTGGTGAAATTTTTTATTTCATTTTCATTTTTCACGTGGAAATATTTCAATAGAAAATTAATTACTGTAGAAAGAATTTTATTGTGGATTTTAATTGTTGGCAACTGCTATCACGAAAAATGTTTAAATTTAATAGGAAAAGGCTGTTAGATTTTTGAGTTTTTTTAATCTCTCTATATTAAAATAATACGATTACTTTTAATTTTATGATTTTGTGCTTCATAGTAGGTATTCAGCTATAAGTACACAAAATTTTAAGTCTGTAAGATATATAGTTTCTGAGAACCGGCTCTGTTGACGGGCAGACAACGTAGCGGGACGAATAGGGCTTCGTGAGATGAATGAAACCCTAAAAAAAAATAACATATACAGTGAAACTTCCATTTAACGAAGACTCAACGTTACACTAAAAAACTTCGTTATGAAGAAAATTCGTTAAATAGAAATCAATTTAAATTCATGAATTTTTTCCTTCAGATATGTCAAACAGGTATTGGATTCAGAAGCATTTGATTCAGTTTCAATTATGAAACAGTCTTTTACAAAACAGATGAAATGACGTCACATTCCCAAGCTTTGGATCAAGCTTTCATCAGTTCTGATACACAGGTTCTCAAACTAATGTTTTCCCTATATTCTCCTTTTTCTGTCTTTTTCGATAATGTACTTCAAGATTTTTTATTATTCCTTAGACTAATGGCTGAAGGTTTGAAGTTGTATTAGCAGGAACAAAAATAACTTTGATGCTCGATTTGCATTTTGAAGCACATTCTTGTGGATGCACAAAGTAATTGTCTAGGAGCAATGGAAGTTCAGAATGGTAACTGTCTGACTCTAATGTCTAATTATTATTTTTTGTTCCAATGCATCTGACGCCATTACGTAACTGCATCTTCTATACGATTGAATGTAAAAAAAAGGGATTTTGACATCTCCCAACTGTTAGCGCCGGAGTCTCGGTTTGAGAGAGTAATAATAACAAGTGTTTTTCTTAGTGTGAAAAAAAAAAATTGTTTTATTTGGCACCAAGCAGAATAGATATTATTTAAATATGTTCATTTTCGTGCAATCCGCTGAAATAAATTCGCATATCCATCGCAACAGTAATTTCTTAGTGTGAATTACACGTACAAAAGTGGAATAAACTTCGTTATATAGAATATATTTTTCGTAATATGGAGATTAATTTACATGCTAATGGTGTTCAAAGTCAAAGTTCGGCAGAAAATTTTGTTAAGTAGAAAACTTCGTTAAATAGGGACTTCGTTAAAGGGAAGTTTTACTGTATTTACATATTTTCGCCATTTAAAACCTTTCTCGTCCCCGTAATAAAAGGTAATCATAGCCATAACAGCAACAGCGAGAAAACAGTTTCCGAATACGAGTGAATAGCCTTGCTTATAAAACACACACAAGTAATAAACATATTAATTAGTAAATAAAAAAACATATTTTCATAGTAATTAAGGATCATATTTGTACTTGTTTATCTTTATAATTTTCTTAAACTGGGATGCGGGATTTTGCGAGATGTATTTGATGATTATGAAGGATGTTCTTGTTCTAGAAAAACATTAGGATGCGGGATTCTCATTGCCATTTATTCCTCAGCATATGAGAGTTAGCTGTCTTTAGCTATACCCGCTTTAATCATGGCTTGAGAACATATAATCTAATATCTAGAAAAATTGTACATTAGCTTTTAACTGAATAAAAAATTAATAATCTTATTTCAGAATAAAATTTAAACAAATAATTAAAAAAAAAAAAAAAAAAAACATTGCATAAAAAAGTAAACATTTCAGAAAAGAAAATAATAGATGCAGTAAACAAATTTATTTATTTATTTAACTTCCCAGTTTTAAAAACATCAAAAAACTAGTTATGGCTATTCAGGGTCGTATTGACATGTCAAAAAGAGAGCGGTGGCGACTTGTTTAAAAAGGTCGCCAACTTCTAAACCAAAAGGCGCCAACTGCTGAACAAAGAGAGAAGTCAACATAACGGTTGCAGGATTAGTTTAGATGTATATGTATGTATACATAACATATATATATATATATACACACACATTATATATCAGAAGTAACCATAAGAAAAACAATCATAGTATTCGAAATATATATAACCTTTAAAAGACAACACAGAAACATCATACAAATATTAGGGAATAAAAATAAATTTGAACAAGTGGGTAAGTGTGATCGAAGATCACTCAAAGGGTTTCGTTTAATATTCCTTTCGAAACACTTTATCCTTTCTTTAATAAATCCAAATAAATTTCATTTAGCAACAACAACAACAACAAAAAGTCATGTTTTTTATAAAGTAAAAAATTATCAGTCTATTTTTTCTTTTTTTCTAATATCTAAACCAGCCCGCTATTATATTCTGTCATGCGGACTAAATGCGATATTTAAAAAACTAATTTCAAAATTAAACATGTTGTGCACCTTCAAAATGTTAAAATATACAAATATTTCCATAATCGGATTTTTATCACGATTCAATATGTTTCTCAAACTCATATATTTACTATTCTCTATTACTCATATTGATACGCGCTTTGTATTATTCTCAAACACTTGAAAATTCGTTAAACTTCCAATAGGACGTCAGATTTTCTTTTTAATTCTCTCATGACGTGATATTAATCTGCTTTGTGTACATACACATACTCATACTCCTTGTATTATTGAGAAATCTCTGAAATTTCCGTTTTATTACCACTATGACGTCAATCAATTTTATTTCATATTCATCTTTTTTTTCAATGGGTGAAACCTTTTATTTCATTTTCATTTTTCACGTGGAAATCGTCTGATAGAAAATTAATTATTGTTGAAAGAACTTCATCGTGGATTTTTAATTTTTAGTAACTGCTTTTACGAAAAATGTTTAAATTTAAGAGGAAAAGGCTGTTAGAATTTTGGTTTTTTATCTCTACTTATTAAAATAAGGCGATTTTTTTAAATTTTAATATTTTGAGCTTCATAGCTGGTATTCAGCTAGATATACACAAAGTTTCAACTCTGTAAGTTACGTAGTTTCTGAGAACGGCTCTGTGACGAACAGACAACGGAGCGGGAGTAATAAGGTTTCGAGAGATGAACGAAACTCTAAAAAAATGATGAATAATTAAATATTTGTGGCACTGTAGCAGAATCTTCAGACCATTTGCGTCTCACCGGAGGGGGGGGGGGAATCACAATCACTTTACTACCAGAATTTCAAGAAACTAAATTTCTCCTTCTTTAATCGTAGAACATTCCGCGAATAAATAAGGTCAAATTTAATATAAAGAAATTTCTGGTTTTAAAGTAATTGTGAAACACCCTGACGAGCCGCCACTGCTTCAGGCTCAAATTACTACAGATAACACAAAAAATGTACAATTTCATCCATATATAAACTATAATTGGCTGAAATAATACATGATTTGGACTATCGTACATTATAAAACAAGAAAATGAATGTAATTAACAAAATACAAATTTGAATTGAGGAAGACATCCTCACATAATCCCAGAAACACATGCATGATTTGCAAAACTTCAAACGTTGCCAAAAAGTGCTTACAAATATAGTAGATGAATCAAAAATGAAATGAACGAATCACAAATATTCAGTCTCCTTGAGACAAACCATGTCATCACAGAAGGCTATATATCTTGAAAAAAAGGGGAATGAGACAATGCTGCCATCTATTAACAGAACAAAAATGGAAAAATAGATCTATGCAAAACAAATGCAAAAAATGCTACAATTCAAATTATGTACCTAATTTAAGATAATAAAATAATAAAGTTAATGTATGTATTGAATGCAAAATTAAGCGATAGGAGAATACATTAATTAAACGAATGGTTAATAAAATCATGTGTACAAAATAATTAAATTAAAATAAAAAGTTGAATTAAGACCATTACAGTGCAGAATAATATTACACATATATTAAAAAAATATATAAAAATAAGAAGAATAAGAAGAAAATAGATAAGAATAATAATTAAGGGGGGGGGAATCTATTAAATAAGACAAATATATATTAAAGTATAATGAATGATGAAGTGATTAAGATGACATTGTCCCACACAAATCAAAGAAGTTAATTAAATGAAATACTGCATAAAGCAAATGCTATGAAACGAATTCTGTTACAAAAATGAAGTGTGCAGAATCAACTAAAGAATAACATGTAATGAAAGGATACATTATGAACCAATAACTCATTCTCTTTTTTTTTTTAATTAACCATTGCACATATCCATACAGCACCGCCACCCCCTGCATGCTGTAACATCTACCCTCCTAGCCGTCCTATTGCATTTTATTGTATTTTATTTTTTCCTTTCATTATTTATTTTCTTTTATTTTTTATTTTCTGTAATATAAAATTATGCAATGAGTTAATCAGCACATTTTGTCCAAACAACACCTCCCTCCTCCATACTCTGACATCTACTCACCCATCCGTCCTGTAGATTTGATCATGGACTAACTAATATACATATCAAAGAATATATGATTTTTTTTATACCATGTTGTATTGCATCAAAAATTAGTTGTTTCATATTTTTTGTTTATAAGATGGGAAGCGCATAGTCGTTTTATTCTAAACATATGATTAAGAAGTATAGTACGGTAAACAGAAATATAAAGACATGACTTAAAATGGGTAAATGTATTAACTTTGAATGTAAAATCTTTACGTTTGTCATAAATGTCTGTAATATTTTTGTGATCGTGCAGTATAAGTTTTAGATCTAAAAAGTGAATAATTTTATTAGATAATAGGTTTTCCGTAAATTCTAAATTAGTAGGATAATTGACTGGAAACTGAGAAACGTGTGATTGGTCGGTATCGATTAATATGATGTCATCAATATAACGATATAAATTAACATTACTGTTACAAAATGTACGCTCATAGTGATGTAAATATAAGTAAGTAAACTTGATGTGCATCCACCTTGTGGCATGCCGACTTTCTGTAAATAAATGGTACTATCTTGTAAAAGGTAGTTATTATATATAATGAAATTAGTTAATGTGTGAAAATACTCTGCATCCACATGTTATAGGAAGAGCAATTTATGTTTTCGATTTTTTTTTAAATAATGCATTTACTATATTATGAAGATCTAATAAGTTGAGGTTATTAAAAAGATCTTTGAAATCATACGTTGTTATATTTTTTACACATTTAAGATCATTGAGAATATTGACCAACTGAAAGCTTTTTTAAAAAAACAATCTGTGTTATCTATTGTAGTTGTGTATGTGTATATTTGATTGAGTATTTTAAATAGAATGTTGTTAGCTTTATTATTATATTATATGTAATGCATTCAATAGTAGAAGATCTGAATTTAATGAGTGTTTCAGGACATTTCGGTGAAAGAACCAAATGGGGATAATTAAAGATGGTAGAGGGCAGTTAAGTGCAATTAAACATTACATTTTAATTTAGAAAATAAAATTACAGAAACATTAGAATTGAATCATGAAATATATATATATATATATATATATGTATGTGTGTGTGTGTGTAATATTTATATATTAAAAAATAAATAAAAGTGAATAAAAATGTTTTGAAAAATTTTCAAGTTAATAATTTTTTTTTTTAATTACAAGTTAACAAAAAGTTTTTAAAAAATTACAAGTTAATAATTTTTTTAAATTTTACTAGTTAATAAAAAAGTTTTTTAACTATACAAGTTATAAAAAATAAAGTTATATATATATGTGTGTTGCCTCGAACTTATTTTACTTACACCTCATATTTCATAAACTTATTTACTATTTACTTTAAATAAATTTCATTATTTTAATATAACTGCTATGGGAATTATTAACGCTACTCAACATCCACCAGTAAATTCCCTAATGATACAACCTGCTTTTAAAAATATGCATTTTCCGTGAAATGACATCAAATCGAAGTAAAATGTAAATTTTAAACCACAAATTTCGTTACTTAAAGTTCGTTACTTAAACACAAAAAAGAGAGATAATCAATATTTCGAAAAAAAAAAGCATGCTCGAAAAATATGTGACTATTTATTTTTTTTTTAATGTGAAGTTTATTTATTGAAAACTGACAGAGAAAGAGTGTCCACAAAATTTAAAAATGCAAAAAAAAAAAAAAAAGTTTTTGTTACTGTTTAGGGTAAAGTGCCCAATAGTGCCCAATAGTTCCCTAATAGTGAGAAAATTCTCAAACAGTAGTTTTCCAAGTTTACTCAACAGAGTGCAGTGCGTTCGCATCATTCTACCAATTGTAGTGTTGATCCTCCACCAGCTGTGTTTCCACGTGTTGAATGTTTTTAAGGTTACATTTTCAAGAGTAACTTTTTCGACGAGGGTAAGTGATTTTGAAATGTTTGAACAGACCCGTAGTTTCAGTTCATTTATATTAATGTTTGCCAACTGTTGGTTTGGGCTGAAATTCATTTTCTTTTTGCTAGTAGCTAGTATTATTAGTCCATGTGGAGTTTCCCATATGGCACTACCAAGGATTCCCAATTATGGTTATAGTGCCGCACTTGGACCTCTTTTATTTTTCGTGTATTACCTATTTACTTTATCTTTACGTATTTTCTTCCGGATGTCAGACCAACAGCAGACAATCAAAATGAAGAAATAAAAAGAAAAGTGACTAGTTAAACTGATGGCATTGAGCTCACACTATTCACACTTATTGTGTATTATACTCTTATTTCAAAGAATAATGCCCCTTGTGACATTTTCTAATATTCCAGCGAAGGTGGCTTGCGAAGGAGGAACCCAGTTTAACCGTTACGACAGACCTTCTAGGTTATCGGTTCAAATCAAAGGAAGCGATCGATCTCCGATACCGAACGGTTTGGACATTTTAGGAACAATGCCTGCGACTGTATAGCACCTAGCCTGACATTTACGAATTGATCGCTCTCCCTGTGAGGTCGGGATTAGAAAGGCCTTCACAGACAGTCGGACGCCAAGGGAGGTCATTTTAACTTTCCAATAAGAACTGAATGTCACCAAGGATAGGCTGCTGAAGGGTGTAGGAGGCCGGAATGAATATTTCCTCCCTCCCCTCTTTTTTTGCTTGGGAAAAGGAGAGAGAGGACTTGGAGAAGAGAAGGGGAGTTTGGAGTGAGAGGGTGAGACATGACCCTGGGAAGCCGAATGCGGCAAGGAAGCGAAGAGCGAAGGTGTAGACCTTGGAGAGAGGTCTTGGGAGAGGCCGAAACGAGCAGGCGCCCGGTCTGTGAGAAAGTAGTACGGAAGAGCACCAGGCTCGACCCCAAGTGAACACCCTGTTCAACTTAAGAGTATCGCCGAATGAAACGGACTGAATCAAAGATTAGAATCAGAGTGTTTCGAATAATGATCGTGAAGGAGAGACTTTAAAACTTTGTCACCGTCGTTTATAATTCAACAGCACTCACGCACTTAATATTTAATTTATGAAACGAAAAACTGTTGGAAGAATAAATTGTATTCGTTGTTTCGAATAAAATATTTTTCTTCTAGTGAAGTAACAATTGTAATACTTCGGTTGTCACGGCTACCAGATCGCAATTTATTAATCCCACCGGAGTTATTACACCCTCGAAAAATAAAGAAATCGACAATAAATTAAGGGGGATTAGCTCCCTTTCCCCTTTATGCTTAACCAATGAACCCCCAAAACTAATCAGGGTGTTACGGTTGGTTTCAACAATTTTTTTTTTTTTTAATCTACATTAATTATTTAAATCACTTTCTCAACATTTATTTAAAAGCACTCTTTTTTTCTGTTTCTAATAAAAATTTAAATAAATAAAAGTAATTGTAATAATTATAATAAAATCAGTTTTTATTTTTTCTTCTTTCTTTTTCTTTTTGCAAAGTAATTTCAACGTTTATAGTCTAACGTAGCTTCCTGTTTTTCAAATACGAAAAGCAGACAGCAAGGGAGGGATGTTTTGTCAGTAGACTGCACAGGTGGAAAATTTGGAGTCATCTAGTCTGACTTTGATATAAGAATGACCGACCGCCCTGTATAAGAATTACGTTATCTTATGAGTGTACTATACACGCAATTAGGCTTTGTAAGTTTACGTCAGGCTTCAATTGGCTCTGCTATCAGGCGGATAGCTGGCGCCCATGTAAACAGAGGCTAACAGGACCCCCCTTCAGCACACGCCATGGGGGTGATGCATGGTTTCCTTCCCCCATGAAGCGGCCGGCAGAGTGGAGCGGCAAGCTGTAGTCTTCACGATGAGTCCATTTTTCCTTTTGTTTCCATTCCCGTACCCCTGGCAGAGTGGATCGGTCCCGTTTTTCAAGCACCGCGGGAGAATGAATGTTTACGACACTTGTTGCTTGGCCAAGAGACCTGTCGTTTGACTCGTAAAAAAAATTCGACTTATTACGGGGCTCGAAGATTGGCCTGTGGGCTGGATCGCGAAGTTGTTGAAGGCGGACAGGTTTCTGGAAGATTTTTTTTTTTGAGAGTGGGGCATTGATGGCCCTACATTAACCATCCTAAATCATGATGTTATGATGAAAAGAGGCTATAAGGGCATTTTCGAATTGCGGATCTATAACTGTTAACGAGAAATTAAGAAGAAGATATGTGTAGCCTATTTTTTTTTTTGGCGTAGTGGCGCTCCAAGATTATGACTTCTTAACCATCAGAAGTGATCATAGATATTGAACTAAACCGGTCGTTAGAAGTCGTAGTGTTCTGAGTTACGGTGATGGCTATCTTCGAATAAAACACATGCTTCAGGAAGGTGAAATTACTGACTCCGACGGTGAAGTTCTGGACCGTAGAACGATTTTCCCCTCCGGACTAGATGATGGACCTAGTAGTTGATGGCAAGTGATGCAGTGAGATGAGAGGATTGATGAATGTTAGCCTGAAACCACGTCTGAATTTTTCCCCAGCCTGAATACTCCAGCTTAAGTGCTTCATCAGATTTTGAAAAAGGAGGAAATGCTCCTAAGTGCCCATTGACTAAAATTGTAGAACTCTCTACCTGTTGTAAGTACTATTTGCATAGTTTTTCTTTTTATTTATTTGTACCTCTTTTAAAAAAAAAAAAAAAAAAAAATATGTTTGCTATACCAGAGTTTAAAAGTGAAATGAATATCTTTGGATAATTTCAATAAGAATAAACATTATGAACAGAAATAGTCTGTAGGTTAATATATAATGTTTGTATGTTTGAACGACCATTAAATGGTAATATGATGGTAATTTTAAAAATATGATGTGTAATTTAAAAGTAACCAGTGAGTGGTTTCAACTTAAAAGATCAGCTGTTATATTGTTTTATTAAGATTATTTTTGATAACTTAGTTGCTTCATTATTTTAAATGTTCAAATAAATTGTGTTTTTTTTTTGTTTATTATCAAAGTTGGTATGTTTTTCTTTGTATAAATCTCTAAATAATTAAATTTTTATATTCACAGTAGACCTATAAGAATGGCCTAACCTTTCTGTGATTAATTAAAAAAAAAAAAAAAAAAAGGGAGAGAAAATTCAACTTTATTAAATTAGGACTTTAAAATTTCTTAAGTTTAAATTCATAACTGACTGTTTGAATGAACATAAATTGAAGTTCACTCAATGTTATACAATCGTATTTTTGATCTTGATTTAAGGATGGATAGATTAATAAGTGAAACAGTAATATTAAATTTAATTTCATAAAATGTTAAATTAAGCTTTAACTCTCCTCTTTCAGAAACATTGTTTTTCTAAAATATACACCAAAATTGTTTTATTTTAAAAAGTAAAAAAAAAAAAAAAATATCCAGTCATTATACACCACTATACGATTCTTGGTTAACCGATCGGATCTTGTTCAGAATCTCTATGGTTGTTCTAAAATTTTAGTACATCATGATATCCCTATTCTATTAACGGATTTAACTCTTTCCCCTTTTGGTCCTCATATTGGAGGAATTTCAGGTTGTCTGCATTTTTCCAAATTATATGATGATTACACTTTTGTTAATTTAATGTGTATGGAGATTTGAGCTTGATCGGGTTGGAGTGGAGTTGGGTGTTCTTTATGCAATCCAGTATGCTACTTGATTTAGAAATCTGTTGCCCCTTACTACATTTAATATTGTCTTAAAATGATGAGTTCAAAATTATCATTGTTGTATTAACCTATTCGGATTCTTAAGTTTTGATATTTTGATTAGTTTAATATAATTTGCTACCTTTTCCATGGCAACAGATTTCAGTGGAGCTAATCAGGGTATACTTATTTTTTTCTAAATATTTAATTGTCAAGT
The DNA here is from genome assembly GCA_963931845.1 of Maratus michaelseni. Lineage (NCBI taxonomy): Eukaryota > Metazoa > Arthropoda > Arachnida > Araneae > Salticidae > Maratus > Maratus michaelseni. The sequence continues at coordinate 276,781,209 of OZ007597.1, forward strand.
GAAGATTGAGTAATAAATGAGCTTTTTAAGTTTAAGTAAGTTGTGTTTTAGAAAGAACCCCAAAACTCCACAACAAATGGAGCCGTAACAATTCGGTCTCTGGGTTATTGATTTTTTTTTACTTGTATGTATTTATGTATCAAAGAGCAACTGGGTGTTTTTGCAATTAAAATTTTATTTATATGTTCAAGTGTAAAAAGAGGTCTAGGCTCTCTCTCTGTGCTAGTAAGCTACAATTCCCAGTCAAAATTATGCCTTGTGAGCATAACCTTTTCTTATTTACAAAAAGCATAGTCCTGTACTTAAGTTTTATGTATTTATAAGGTTTTCCTTTCCCCTCTCTTTTTCTCATTTTTAAGTTGTCCCCCCCCCCTTTTTTCATTTTCTTTTTGGTTTGTTTGTCATTTTCTAACTCTAACTATGGCTGATAAGCACTCGGAAGCAATTGCCACTATTCAGCGAAAAAATGCTTTAGTGGATAATTTGTCAAACATTCCCCCATTCAATGGAGAGGCCAGCTCAGTCTGCTTCTCAGATTTTTCTGAGAAATTTGAGAGTTTTGCCAAATTATTCGACTGGAATGAGGAGGAGAAAAAATTCGTTTTGTTAGCTAGATTATCAGGAGCTGCTTCTAGGCGAATAAAAATTCACAAAGCAAAAACATCTGATGAGCTATTAAAAATCTTAAAAGAGAGTTATACTTCACAGGCCACACCAGATGTTGCCCTCAGTCATTTTTTAAATTTTAAACAGCCACCCAATATGAGTGTTCAGGAGTTTTATGACAAGGCATATGATATGTCATTAAGAGCCCTTGTAATTGAAGGTATCCAGGGTGAAGTAGTCGATAAAAGCCGAACGGCTCTACTACACTCCATGCTGTTGAGCAATCTTACACCAGAAGTGCGAAAGGGGGTAATTGCGAGAAATCCACAATCCCCAGAAGAAGTCCTCAAAATTGCGCTTCTTGAGGAAAAGGCTTATAGGAGCATTAACCCTTTCTACAACCACCGCGAGGAAATTCTCAACCCTAATTTGACCCAAAACCTACCCTGTGCTGCAGTTTTTCAGCAAGATAGCTCACAAAAGAAGGAGATAGACCAACTAAAATCTCAAATTGATGTTTTAGCAGCTAAGATAGACAGTTTAGTTGATCTTAGGGCTAGGGATGTACAGGAGAAAAACCAAGAGGTAAGACCCGTAACCTGCTATAGGTGCTCCGTACAAGGCCACTATGCCAGAGATTGTCCACTAAATTTTGTCGACTATAATTTTAGAAGGGGAGGTGGTCAAAATTTCAGGAGCCGTGGGCAAAATTATAGAAACAGAGGTGAAAATCCTAGAGGGAACCACAATCAGCGAGGCGGATATAGGGGAAGAAGAGGTGGTTATTACCAAAACAATAGGAGCACAGCTGCGAACAGAAATGAAGAGCAGGCGGTAAATAACACCCCAGTAGCTAACAATGAAAGTGAGGCTTTAAACTATTAGTGGCCGGATCAGATGTGGTCAAGTCGATCCCCAACAGGCCCCTGGACCCCCCAACTGTGTATAGTATGTTTCAGCCCCAATCATATACATTACCAACTGCAAGAATTTACATAAATAAAGTTTGCCTAAATGCATTATGTGACACGGGTTCTGCAATTAATCTCCTGAGTGGTACTGATTGTAACTGTTTAGAGAATTTTGAAATGGAGAATTGCAATATCCCCATTATGACTGTCACCGGTGAGAAAGTTCACCTAAATAAGAAAGTATTTTTAAAATTTGTTTTTGATAATGTTCAATGTCAAGCTGAATTCTATGTAGTGGAAGGTAAATTAGCAGAGGAATTTAATATGATTTTGGGAATGCCATTTTTGAAAGAGTACCGGGCAAGTATAAATTGTGATACAAATGCTGTCGCTCTTAAAGTGCCAGTTTCAGGCCAATGTAAACAAAGCGTAGAAACCCCAAGTAATACTTCAGGGTGTAATACTTGTCTTGCTACTAATTCTGTAAATATTTCTAACTCTGTATATAGTGTAAATTCTAATAATAATTGTATAAATAATGATTGTGTTAAAAATAATTCTGTAAATATAAAATGTGTCAACAAAGTAGGGGAGAATTCAAAAAGTAGTAATGCCAATAGCCCTCCTGAAAATTGTGCATGTGAGAAAGTTCATGACTCAGTTAATATTGAAAATGGGAATCATAGTAGTGAAAATATGGTAGTTCAGGACCCGCAGTTGAGTAATATGGGAAAAGATGTTGAGATAGTCATTCAAACTGAGTCAGATAAGGAAGTTGAAAGTGTTGCGCAGAACTTTTGCATGCAAACAACATCAGGCGGTAGCTCTGAGGGTAATAACACTGAAAATTTTTCAAGTATTCAAAGTGTCGACAACATTCTTTCAGCAGCGAGTCAGGTAACTCAGGGTAATTTAGCTGAAGAGACTACTGAAATTTGTAATATTGATGAAAGTGAAGATTTGGTAAGTATAGAGGATAAGGTACCTGAAGTCGAGGAGGAGAGCAATGAAGATAGCAGTAGTGATAAAACCAATAAAAATAAAAATATAAGTTTCGCTGTGTTATGTAGCAAAATTTCAATTCCCCCGCAGTCAAAAATGTTAGCCCAGGTTAAAAGTTATAAGGAAAATTTTATTAAGGAAAATGATATTGTTATGTTAGAACCTTTGGCGAAAAATTTAAATGAAGGTCTCCTTACCTCCAGAGCCATTTGCACTAAAGAACATGGCCTATATATCTCATTTGCAAATTTTTCAGACAATAGTATTCATTTAAATAAAGGAACCTTTGTTGCCAAAATTCAAAAATGTGTAGACCAGTCAAATATACCCGTAACTGATAATAAATTAACCTATAATATAAATTTGGCCCCTCCAATTGGTGACTTTGATCACGCTGATCTCACTTGGAGCTCTGAAATTAATTTAGATCATTTAGAACCCCCATTAAAACTTAAAATGCAAAATTTTCTAGACAAAAACAAAGATGTATTTGCAGCATCGGTCTTAGATTTACCCGGCTGTGATACAATCCCGCATGAAATTAACTTAACTTCAAATAAACCAGTTAAAGGCAAAGCTTATAGAGTCCCCTACAAATTACGTCAAGAAATGGAAGACCAACTTAATACTTTGTTACAGGCGGACATAATTTCCCCTTCCATGTCTGAATTTGCTTCTCCGGTTATTCTGGTTCGGAAATCAGACGGTTCCTATCGACTTGCTGTTGACTACAGAAGATTAAATAAAAATCTTGTTAAAGATGCTTACCCAATACCTAACATTACCGACTCTGTTGATGCTTTAAGTGGGGCTAAATTTTTTTCAACGCTAGATTTAACTAGTGGGTTTTTTCAACAGGTTATTCGCCCAGAGGATAGGCATAAAACTGCTATAATCACCCACAAAGGACTTTTTGAGTGGACCCGTAACTGTTTTGGGCTCTCAAATTCAGGTAACAGTTTCCAAAGACTTATGAATGCTATTTTCGGTGATTTAGGCAATCTTGGAATTCTTGTTTATATCGACGACATTGTAATTGCCTCCAGTGATGTTAATTCTCATTTTGAGAAGCTTAGCATGGTCTTTGAAAGGTTAAGACTGCATAAACTTAAACTTAAGCCCAGTAAATGCACTTTCCTTTCGAATAAAATACAATATCTAGGTTTTGAGATTTGTAGTGGCCAAGTATCACCTATCAATAAAAATATTGCCGTAATAGAAAATTTTAAACCTCCAACTACCCGAAAGGCTGTTAGGTCATTTATTGGAACTCTATCTTTCTATAGGAGATTTATACCAGATTTTACTAAGAGAGCTAAAAATCTAATCAACTTAACGAAAGAGACAGGAAAATTTTCGTGGAATGAAGATGCACAGAAAGAATTTGAAGACCTTAAAATGGCTCTTATTTCAAAACCATGTCTTGCACTCCCTGATTTTGAGAAAGAATTCCATTTATATACTGATGCCAGTGGCGAAGCATTAGGGGCAGTGTTATCACAATTAGATGAAAATAACATGCTCCATCCTGTTGCCTTTGCCAGCAGAAAATTGAAAGATGCTGAGACCCGCTACTCCACCACTGAAAGGGAATTACTAGCTTTAGTTTGGGCTACTGCCCACTTCAAATGTTACATTGCTAATACCCATTTTTTCATCTATACAGACCATGCGCCTCTAACATTTATGTTAAAAATTCACGACCCTACATCTCGCATGGCTAAATGGATCTGTACTCTCTCAGACTTTAATTTTACAATCAAGTTTGTTAAAGGTAAGTGTAACAGTGTCGCAGATTTCCTTTCGAGGTATGTCAACAATGATAACTCCAATGATACTGTTAATTGTAATTTTTGTATACAAGTCGAAAAGGAAGTTACTTTTATGCCTCATTCTAATCTACTTGAAAAAATTGGTGAATTACAAAAATCAGACAAGAAATGCTGCGAGATTGCAAGAAAACTAGACCAAGGTGTAGAAATTGCTCCTAAATACATGAAATTTTTTTTTAGAGATGACATTTTAGTTTGTGAGGATACAAGGGAGTCAGCTATTTTGAATAAATCTGTAAAGTTAGTCGTGCCAAAAGAATTGGTTACTCAAGTTTTTGCACTAACACATGAGTCCCTAGCGGCTTGTCATCAAGCCTTTCAAAAGACCATTGATCGCATTCGTGAGCACTTCTATTGGCCAGGAATGTCGTCAGATGTCAAGCATCTAGTGGAGTCATGTATTAGTTGCCAGCAGAAGAGAGCTTATAGAGCGAACCAGCTCGCCCCTCTGCAACGTATGCCGACCCCCCAGTTTCCCATGAACAAGGTTCATTTGGATCTCATTGGACCCTTACCGCAAACTTTTTCGGGAAATAAGTATATTGTCGCATATATAGATTCATTTACTAAGTGGCCAGAAGCATATGCGGTTAGTTCAACCACTTCAGATGTCATTGCGGACACTTTAGCTGATTTCATATCACGCTACGGTGCGCCCTGTTTTATTACGACGGACAACGCGAAGAATCTAATTTCAGATGCGATAGAGCACGTATATAAAATGTTTGGTATTAATCATATTAAGACCTCATCTTATCACCCGGCTGGCAACTCGCAAGTGGAGAGACAGAATCGTACTCTTAAAAATGCACTTTGTCACATAGTCAACCAAAATCAATCTGACTGGGACACTAAACTCAAATTTGCACTACTAGCTATGCGTTCAGCTGTCCACTCTTCAACTAAACTTAGCCCAGCTGCAGTTATGTATGGCAGAAATATGAATCTACCATATAATCTCTTTTCTCAACCACCTTCTTTTAATTATAATGATGCACCCTCTTTTTGCGAACTCTTAATCCCAGCTCTTCAAAAAGTATACACTGAAGTACATAGTAATTTAATTAAAGTTTCTGAGCAGCAGGAAAAATACCGTGAAAAGACAGCTGTTGATAAAAATTTTAAAATAGGAGATCTTGTGTGGTTATTTACACCCACAGTCGCCCCTGGTAATACAAAAAAATTAAGCAAGCAAAATAATGGTCCTTTTACTATAATTGAGAAGCTAAATGAGGTTAATTTTAAAATAGCGCTAGTTGCTAATCCCAAAAATTGTCAGGTTGTCCATGTTGACAGGTTGTCTTCTTTCAAAGACAGACTCCCCATCTGGTCCAGTAAACCAAAACAAACAATTGGCCTGGGATCGACTGAAAACGTGACCATCGATTCACCACACCAACCGCGCGATTCTCCTCCTGTACGCAGGTGTAAGCGTAACCGATTCATTCCCTGGGCACCATATGATAGTAACCGCGCACCAGCAGTAGTGAACGTCAACAATAACGAAACTCCGGTAGCGCCGGAAGTGGAGGAAACAGACAGCGACGCGACTGAAATCATAAATCCCTCTCCCCCACCTCCCATTTCTCCGGAGATTGCAGCGGCAGAGAATAACGAGATGTGCGTAAATAAAAATTTAGCAACGGCAGAAGGCAGTGAAATGCGCGTAGGTAAAAATTCAGCCACGGCAGAAAGCAGTTCAACTGCTGAGCACAGCGATTCGCGCAGGTCTCGTTCATCGATTCGTCCAGCTGCTAAATCGAATAGAAGTAGTCGTTCAATATCGATTTCTAGAACCGACTATTCGCTACGGGATAGAAGAGACCGTCCGAGTTATAAATACTAACTACCTTTTTTCGTTATTCAAGCATTTTTATTCAATTTTACCTTGTTTATTTGTATTTATTTATAGTTTAGTTAATGTGTATGTATATTTAATTATTTTTTTTTGACATTTTTAAAACGGAACTTAGTTTTTCTAGCGTATTAAAGGTTTGTTTTGGTTGTGTGTTGATACTCTCATGTAGGCATTTTTAACCCTTTTTATGCCTATACTTAAGGTTTTTGTCTGTTTTATGGTAGATTATGTGGTATATACCCGTCCGCACCCCGTTTTCGTAGATTTTGGGTATATTTTTGCAAAAAAAAAAAAAGAAACGAATGTAATTTTTGTTACTTTAAAATTTTTTTAGGATGTTGTGTTTTGTATGCCCTTTTGCCGAGGTAGATCTGTTTAGTTCAGTTTTTTTTAATGCATCAGTGTTTTGTATATAACTTTTTAAGTATGTGTTTACTTTAATTTCTACATTTTAACTAGATAGATTTATTATTTACTATACAGTTTGTGGTTTTATTTGAGCTTAAACTTTAAGGAGTGTGGGCCCTTTTTCTTTTTCTAGTACATACTGTCTCATGTACATGCCTGTATGTTGTTGTGTGTGGCTAAAAGTGCTAAAATTAACTATTTTATTTATTCTACTTCCTATTTTTGTGGAATGTGTGTTTTCCTTCCTGGTGATATATGTCACCCCCCCTGTTTTTTATTTTATTTTGTGGAATGTTTTCCCTGTAGTGCCCAAAAGGCCCGAAACTGCTTTTTGCTATAAGTAGCACAGAGGCAGAGATACTCTTTCCCATGCACATTACTTGTACGTGCATTTGTAAAATCTACATAATATCCCGAATCATTAGACTGTGCTCGAAAACAAACATGTGTTCTCATATAAAATTGTTACAATTGTGTGCGTAATTCTCTAACATGGTCTGTGATACCATAATTTGTGTCTTACAGATGTATATGTATATATTTTTTTTTGTGTGTCACCAGTTGCTCTTGTGTATTTTTGTATAATAGAATTAATATGTGTTTTACAAATTTCATTGACATTTACAGTGTTGTAACTATGATATTACTAGTACTTATTTACATTAATAGATAGTGTTGTAATATACTGTGATGCCAATTATTGAAGTTATGTATATAAGCAGTATAGTGACAATTAATCAGTGGGCACTTCTCTTCTTTTTCGGCTAATTTTTTTTTTCAAAATTCAATTTATGTATTATTTACAGTTCTGTTGCCAGAAGTCTCAGGAAATATGCAGTTATGCGTAGGAATGACAGTAGTAGGGAAGTGAGGTTTCACAATCACGTGGAACATGTGTTCTTTTACAGGTGCAGAAAATATCTTGGTCATTTTAGTGGTAAAATCAGCCTTGTGGTCCCTCCTCTGGTAGTACTCTTTTATGGTCATGTTTCAGGTAATATTTTAGGTAATGGTTTCTACGGATGTGCGAGCTCTGGTTGTATATATCCGGAATGTATTGTCAGGGTGGTATTTCAGCGGTGAACTCTCTGGATCCCGTCCCGGATCGATGTATGATCTGTGTTTGTGGGTCAGTTTTTTCAGTGTTGAGGTCCCAGCATGCCATGTGGTACCAAGTTACCTTTCAAAAAAATAATTTGTTTTCTCAAAAAAATTTTTTTTTAATTAGCCGGGGGGAGCAATCTTGTTACGGTTGGTTTCAACAAATTTTTTTTTTTAATCTACATTAATTATTTAAATCACTTTCTCAACATTTATTTAAAAGCACTCTTTTTTCTGTTTCTAATAAAAATTTAAATAAATAAAAGTAATTGTAATAATTATAATAAAATCAGTTTTTATTTTTTCTTCTTTCTTTTTCTTTTTGCAAAGTAATTTCAACGTTTATAGTCTAACGTAGCTTCCTGTTTTTCAAATACGAAAAGCAGACAGCAAGGGAGGGATGTTTTGTCAGTAGACTGCACAGGTGGAAAATTTGGAGTCATCTAGTCTGACTTTGATATAAGAATGACCGACCGCCCTGTATAAGAATTACGTTATCTTATGAGTGTACTATACACGCAATTAGGCTTTGTAAGTTTACGTCAGGCTTCAATTGGCTCTGCTATCAGGCGGATAGCTGGCGCCCATGTAAACAGAGGCTAACAGGACCCCCCTTCAGCACACGCCATGGGGGTGATGCATGGTTTCCTTCCCCCATGAAGCGGCCGGCAGAGTGGAGCGGCAAGCTGTAGTCTTCACGATGAGTCCATTTTTCCTTTTGTTTCCATTGCCGTACCCCTGGCAGAGTGGATCGGTCCCGTTTTTCAAGCAGCGCGGGAGAATGAATGTTTACGACACTTGTTGCTTGGCCAAGAGACCTGTCGTTTGACTCGTAAAAAAAATTCGACTTATTACGGGGCTCGAAGATTGGCCTGTGGGCTGGATCGCGAAGTTGTTGAAGGCGGACAGGTTTCTGGAAGATTTTTTTTTTGAGAGTGGGGCATTGATGGCCCTACATTAACCATCCTAAATCATGATGTTATGATGAAAAGAGGCTATAAGGGCATTTTCGAATTGCGGATCTATAACTGTTAACGAGAAATTAAGAAGAAGATATGTGTAGCCTATTTTTTTTTTGGCGTAGTGGCGCTCCAAGATTATGACTTCTTAACCATCAGAAGTGATCATAGATATTGAACTAAACCGGTCGTTAGAAGTCGTAGTGTTCTGAGTTACGGTGATGGCTATCTTCGAATAAAACACATGCTTCAGGAAGGTGAAATTACTGACTCCGACGGTGAAGTTCTGGACCGTAGAACGATTTTCCCCTCCGGACTAGATGATGGACCTAGTAGTTGATGGCAAGTGATGCAGTGAGATGAGAGGATTGATGAATGTTAGCCTGAAACCACGTCTGAATTTTTCCCCAGCCTGAATACTCCAGCTTAAGTGCTTCATCAGATTTTGAAAAAGGAGGAAATGCTCCTAAGTGCCCATTGACTAAAATTGTAGAACTCTCTACCTGTTGTAAGTACTATTTGCATAGTTTTTCTTTTTATTTATTTGTACCTCTTTAAAAAAAAAAAAAAAAAAAAAAAATATGTTTGCTATACCAGAGTTTAAAAGTGAAATGAATATCTTTGGATAATTTCAATAAGAATAAACATTATGAACAGAAATAGTCTGTAGGTTAATATATAATGTTTGTATGTTTGAACGACCATTAAATGGTAATATGATGGTAATTTTAAAAATATGATGTGTAATTTAAAAGTAACCAGTGAGTGGTTTCAACTTAAAAGATCAGCTGTTATATTGTTTTATTAAGATTATTTTTGATAACTTAGTTGCTTCATTATTTTAAATGTTCAAATAAATTGTGTTTTTTTTTTTGTTTATTATCAAAGTTGGTATGTTTTTCTTTGTATAAATCTCTAAATAATTAAATTTTTATATTCACAGTAGACCTATAAGAATGGCCTAACCTTTCTGTGATTAATTAAAAAAAAAAAAAAAAGGGAGAGAAAATTCAACTTTATTAAATTAGGACTTTAAAATTTCTTAAGTTTAAATTCATAACTGACTGTTTGAATGAACATAAATTGAAGTTCACTCAATGTTATACAATCGTATTTTTGATCTTGATTTAAGGATGGATAGATTAATAAGTGAAACAGTAATATTAAATTTAATTTCATAAAATGTTAAATTAAGCTTTAACTCTCCTCTTTCAGAAACATTGTTTTTCTAAAATATACACCAAAATTGTTTTATTTTAAAAAGTAAAAAAAAAAAAAAAAAAAAAAAAAAATATATCCAGTTATTATACACCACTATACGATTCTTGGTTAACCGATCGGATCTTGTTCAGAATCTCTATGGTTGTTCTAAAATTTTAGTACATCATCATATCCCTATTCTATTAACGGATTTAACTCTTTCCCCTTTTGGTCCTCATATTGGAGGAATTTCAGGTTGTCTGCATTTTTCCAAATTATATGATGATTACACTTTTGTTAATTTAATGTGTATGGAGATTTGAGCTTGATCGGGTTGGAGTGGAGTTGGGTGTTCTTTATGCAATCCAGTATGCTACTTGATTTAGAAATCTGTTGCCCCTTACTACATTTAATATTGTCTTAAAATGATGAGTTCAAAATTATCATTGTTGTATTAACCTATTCGGATTCTTAAGTTTTGATATTTTGATTAGTTTAATATAATTTGCTACCTTTTCCATGGCAACAGACTTCAGTGGAGCTAATCAGGGTATACTTATTTTTTTCTAAATATTTAATTGTCAAGTGAAGATTGAGTAATAAATGAGCTTTTTAAGTTTAAGTAAGTTGTGTTTTAGAAAGAACCCCAAAACTCCACAACAAGGGAAGCACCTTCTCAGAATGAACCTGTTACGAAATTTGAAGCAAATCGGATAATTCTGCATGAAAAACCCATTTATCTAATTAAGGGGATTAGCCCCCCCTGTCACCCCCCTTTATCCTTAACCAATAAATACCCAAAAATAATCAGGGAAGCACCTTATCACAATGAACCTATATAAAATTTTTTGAGGGAAAACGGATATTTCTATCAAGAGTTATCGCGTTACGTACATACATACATACATACAGAACCTGCGGGTAGATTAGCTCTCAGGCATTGATAGCCTGTGAGCTAAAAAGAGAAACATCATTGAAGAACAGTACATAACGCAAGAACAGTACATAACAAGAACGCCATAATACGTAACATACATACATACAGACAACATACATACATACATACATACATACAGACAGACAGACAGACATACATACATACATACAGGCATACATACAGACATACATACATACAGACAACATACATACATACGGCGGGTACATTAGCTCCCAGGATTAGATAACCTGTAAGCTAAAACGGAAAGCTTGGGACATGATGGCCAGGACGAATGCAATGACTCTTGTCAAAGAAAAGAAGATGGGCTACTTAAAGGCGTCTAAAACATATGTTCCAAAGAGGACACGTATAAGGTATAAAACTAATGAGCGCCATCGGCGCCCGCACGGCGCCGAGCGAGCCCAACTCCTCATCGTCCCCAAGTTCTGAAGAACTTTTAACGCAGACCATGGCTTTGTCTCGCCAGGTCGCTACGATCGATTCAGAGGGTTCGCGTTCCAGCGACGCCTCCTCATCTTGCCCCAGTGTCGACGACAGAGGTCGTTGCGATTCGGCGGAAGTTCCCACCATCAAAGGATACTTCCCCACGTGACACCTGATGAACCGTAGAGACTGTCGAACGGCTTCATCGCCGAACACCCATAAGGGAGTCGGGTCATCCACCATATGTCCGGCATCCCTACGGCCCTTGCTTTCCCGCAGAGTCCGATCGTGAAATGTATGGAAGGACAAGCCACTGGTCTCTTCTTCCGCGGGCCAAAGGCCCTTGGTCAACAAAGGAAGTGATTGGAACAAAATTAGGGGAAAAAACTGTACTTCCTGATCTTGAAACTCAGCTAGTAACTTATTGCATCGAAATTGAGAAACATTTTTACGGGTTGAGGGACTGCGACATTAGACATCTTTCTTTCCAGCTTGCTATGCGAAATGGGTTGAAGCACACCTTTCTCCCGAGAAAAGCAAGCAGCTGGCAAAAAGTGGCTTCGATTATTTATGAGGAGACATCGTAAGCTGTCAATGAGGACACCAGAAGCTTTATCAGTGTCAAGAGCCAAAAGTTTTTATCCTGAAAGCGTCTCTGAATTCTCGAAAAAGAAATGGAGTAAATAAATAACGACCCTCAAAGGTTGTTCAATGTAAATGAGACGAGTATACCGATTGTACAAAGACACCGAAGCAAATTTATCAGTCTGAAAGGGAAAAAAGTGTTTGTACCATAACTTCTGCAGAAAGAGGCAAGATCGTGACTGTCATTACTTGCATAAATGCTTGCAGCACCTATGTCCCTCCTCTATTGATTTTTCCTAGGAAAAATATTTCACTAAACTTGATGGATGGAACAACAGCGGGATCGGTTTTGGCTTGTCATCCTTCTATATGGGTTCAAGGAGATATATTTGTGAAGTGGTTAAACCATTTCATTCAGTTAAGAAGGTCAACTGCTTTTAACCCCGTTCTGTTAGTGTTAGATGGCCACTACAGCCACACTCTAAATGTGGATGTAAAAGTAGGTTGCGCCGCCAGGAGCCCACGGGGGAACACAGCAAGCACTCAGACCGTCGTGCCCAGGTCCTGAGAGACCTTTAATGCGCCAGCGGCTTTGGCTCGCCACGGCGCTACGACCGATTCGGAGGGTCGCGATCCAGCGACCCCTCCCAATCTATTTACCCGAGAGATTCCTCGCAGGGACGGCATAGGTCGTTGCGATTCGGCGGAAGTTCCAAATATTTGAGGAGACTTCCCCATGTGACACTCGATGAACCGTAGCGACTGCCGAACGGCTTCGTCGCCGAAACCACATAAGGAAGTCGGGGACTCCACCATGTGTTCGACATCTCTTACGGCCCTTGCTTTCCCACGGCGTCCGATCATAGACAGGTATGGAAGGACCAGCTACTAGTCTCATCTTTCGTGGGCGTCTAAATATGGATGTAATAGACATGGTGCGTGCAAACCACGTGTCTATTGTATTGGGTTGTCCGAAAAATTCGTGCCAGTTGAGAAAATCAATTTGTACCGGAAAATTCTGCCCGTTAATTATTAGACATTAGATATCGGAATCAATGTCTAAATAATTAAATGATAGAATTTTCTGGTACGACTTGGTTTTCCCAACCGGTACGAATTTTCCGGACAATCCAATATCATTGCTTCCTGAGTCAACTCACAAGATGAAACCCCTCGACATAGGGTTCATGGCTCTCCCTCAAATGTTACTACGGCAAAGAGATTGAGACATGGCTGAGGAACAACCCTGGAAATGTTATGAAAAACAATCAGGTTGGTGAATTGTTTGGGAGGGCAAACAGTAGAGCTGCTACAGTGTTGACTTTAATCAATATCTTTAAGAAGACTGGACTATTCTCTTGTAACAGACACATTTTCAAGGATATTGACTTCATGCCAAGTAATAATGCTGAGAAGTCTTTAAACACAAACGATTCTATTGATGCTTCAGATGGTGCTCTTCTTCAGGCTTCATCAATTTCTCCTGCAGTGCATTATCGGAATCTTTCTTCCACTAACGGTTTGAACCTTGCTACCACAGTACTACATACTCAAAACTTCGTGTCACCTAACGACATCTCACCTGTGCCTTCACGACCTGCTTCTTCTTCGTCATCAAGATTAGGGAAGGAATCACATATTAAATCATCTCCCTACAAGAGGATATTAAGCCAAAAAAAGGATGACAAAACTGCAAGAGCAAAAGAAGAAAGAGAAGGCGAAGAAAAAACTGGATATGAAAGTTCCCACCAACGAAGAAAGACCATCGACCTCTAAAATATCAATTTCAGGAAAGTCTGCAGCAAAAAAATCGCATTTCAAAGCCCAAGAATAAAATGACTGAAAAAAGACGCCGAAAAGCTATTCCTATTGAATCGTCTGATAGTCTCGATGAGAATGACCTTCCCTAATCGACAGAGACTCTGACATGGACCCAGAAGCGTTTAAGGAGACAGAAGAAGACGCTGAGTGTCCCCTTTGTACATCAAAGTTCTCTGATGATTGCATGAGAGATAAGTGGGCTAGATACACCAGGTGGTCTCACGAGGATTATGGGGAGAGGAAAACTGACTTATGTGCACCCCATGTTTTGTTCTTTCTTTTATCTAATTTTTTTCGTATTTTTTAAACTTTTATTTCAATTACTTGTTTCTTTCTGTTTACTTTTATTTCTTCATAACTACTCATTTGAATACTTTTGGTTACCTACCTTTGGCTAGTTATCTTAAGTTAGAAAATTGTTTATGTGATCCTTTGCACTAGTTTTATATTATATTCGAAAAAATACTGTTTTGTGTTTAAATATGATAGTCTAATAAAATTATTTTATGAGAGAGATTTGTCGTTTTATTTTAACACCCAGAAATCCTGATTCTCTTTGACATTTTTGGCATGGGTGCCGAATATGGGACTGGTTGTCATATTTGGATCCCAATGTGTGCCATATTAAAAACCCGTTTCGCTGGAACCTGCAAATGACACACCACACAATTGTTTTCCCAAGCTGTATTCATTTTTGAACAAACTTGACCCCAGAATCTTATAGGGAGGAAATGGAACTACAACTGGTAATTTTTTGGTCAAAAAAGAGCATTTGAAAATAATCAAAAAATTGCTTCAACAAAAAGTGGTTCATATTTGGGCACTTTACCCTACTCGGTGTGGGATACTCTATTTCTATGGCTCCGAAATTGCCCCCAGGGCCCGATTAACTTCTGGAACTGGGGGAAGCATAGTATCATTTTAGGGGCCCCCTTTCATTGGGTAAAGGTTTTTTTAATTCTTCAGACATGGAAACTCATCAATGATACAAGCTGCAAATATTGTTCATGAGAGTGACTTGGCCAACTTTATATATTTCATTAAACAGCCGTTTTTATGTTCAATGTATTTACTTTAGATAGAGTATATTTGTAGTATATATAGTTTTTGTATGATCAGTTACCAGGGTGATTTCTAATCAGCACATCAAGATGCCGTGATTCATTAACAGCCTGTTGATCACGTTTAGATTTTCTTGTTAGACAAATTTTCTGAAGTAGTGTGGATGTTCTGTTGCATTAGGCAAACTCGTCACTCTAGAAAAATTAAAAATGGGAATTAGAGGCCCCATTTTACAGTCATTTTGGGGGTCCTCTTAAATTTTAGACGGGAAGAACGTGATGTGCATTTTGGGTAATCAGGCTCTGATTGTCGTTTCACCTTTGATATCGATATCAATTTCCAGCTAATAAAATATTATTGTCCTGTATATGAAAAGTACTTTAAGTAACAACAACATAAAAAATGAATTGGTTAAAGGGTGTTATCTCTTAAGCGAGACACTTGTCCAGTAACGAATCAAGCACGTGGCGTAAAGTTGGTATGGTAGCATGGATGCACTCGAATACAGAATTAAGGCAAAGACGCAGACGTTTATTTGCATAAAATACAAATGTTGGCTTTCACCAACTGAATAAAGATAAATATTGAAGAACATGCGTACTGGAACAATTATAGATGATACACTAGATACCACTAACTGACATTCACGGTTTCGTAAATAGCAGTCTCAGCTAAAGCTCTAATGAGAGTTCTCATCTAAGGCGAGCGCCTCGTGTCTGCCTGCGGGATGCAGGACTATATTGGACCAATGGCTGGTCTTCACTGTATATTTCTCTATGTCAGAGATATCACTATCGTAAGTCTATATCAGGGCTCTCAGTGATCCGATCCACATCTGATCCTAGACAATCTCTCGCTATGAGATGATTCTCACTGAATACTTCTTGCCTCTTTCTCTTCTCTACGAACTCGGAGAGTGAGGGAGTTGGACGAAAAGGATGCAGACGTTTATTTTCTCTTCTTCTCTATTGTTTACCCGTCGCACTGCTCCTCTGTTCGGCCCCTCATTGATTACACTTTCTCGCCTTGGAACAATGGTGATGCCACAGGATGTCTGAACAGTTTCTATGGCGCCATCGCCAGATGGCCAACGGACGTCGCTACGGTGATTAATGAAGGTGGACCGTGGCTAATTTCTAACGCCAAGTCTTTGTCTAAAACTGTCTACGGGGTAACAGATGGTTTTCTTTCGGGTTTGCCGAAGCGTTGCAGGTGGTCTACACCGTGAAAACTAACTTTGATGTTCCCCTTTGCTGTAGATATGAGTGAAAATGAAATTCTCACACTGGTAACATAAGCTCTTTTCAGTATTATGCATTAAACTTTTTCAAACACTGAGCTGATTAATCAGTTATAAATGTAATATGCTTGACAAGGACATTGCATTCATACCTATTACTGTAGCACTCTTTCTGATTCTCAATTGACAGCAAATAGTAGCAACTCCATTTGGGCTAAAAATGTCCTTCATCGCCCCATTTCCATTAACGTGAAATGAATAATTCATAATACTGCTTGTTTTGGATCAAGGCAGTCATTGTGAATTTGTGAATCATATTTTTTGTCCATTAACAGGTATTAAGAAAACTCTTAAGATTGCGCTCCAGAATTTCAGAATTCAATCTCACAAGTGCTACATCAATGTTGCCTTCTGTTTCTGCTTTCGAGCCATTCGAATACAAACGGAGTTCACAAGTCATATCTGCAAATGAAAACTGCACAAAACATCCGACTGAGGCTGGCAGCGATAAAACATTAGGAGCTTTCCATATCACTTCTTTAAAATGAAATGTCTTCTGTGAAAGTTCACCAATCTTTGGGTTTCATAAATTTATATTCATTTCGAAAAATTACCTAAAATTGTCAAAAGAAAAAAAAATTACAATAAATATTTAAAAAATGGGAGGATTAAAAATTTAAATTTTTCTTCTGTAAAATTACATGCATTAATAATAAAATAAAGTCAACACAAAAATCCACAAATGCCTGAAAACTGCGACAATGTAAACAATGTAATCCATTTTACTTAAAATTCATGAAAAAAAAAAGTCATATTTGATTGGTGGATTTTAAGTTGGGTGATTTGTGTCACTCAGCAACTCATAGGTGAAGAAATAATAAGATAAAAGATGAAGAAATCATAGTAATAACACTAAAAAAATTAAACGCACATCTTTTGAGTAAATAATAACAATTATAAGATGAAGATATTATAAAATAAACAATTTGTTCTGAAGTTGGGAGGTATAATTTTTTTTCTCCCAACCCAGTTTTGCCATCTCGTAATCTGATTGGCGAGGGCTTTCGGCGCCAAAGTGACATATCTTGGGGGGGGGGGGGGAATTGTGCTTAGCGAAAAGTAGTGATGGGCAATGTCGATATTTTTTATCTCATTTACCGATACTATGGTCAACTCGATTTTATCGATAGTATCAATTTTTTTATCGATGTCTCTAGTCAATAAATTGTTATTCTTAACCGACATCAGATACGATTTTATGAAGAATCGTCATAAAAAGATTAAGATTAGTTTTGCTGTTAAACTACTTCTACTGTAATATGATTAATTTTGCATTAACTGTTTCACACAAGCTCTTGAAACATTGGAGACCTTGTTTAAGGTTTCAAGAAGAGCCGGAGGTAGAGTTGCAAAAATCCGGTTTATTCCCGGGTTTATTTCCAATAGACCCGGTTTATTCCCAGGTTTATTCCCAAAAGACCTGATTTATTCCCAAAAAACCCGGTTTATTCCCAAAAAACCCGGTTTATTCCCAGGTTTAAACCGGGTTTTTTCTAGCCTTTGAAACTCTAGCCGGAGGTAGTTAAAAAATTTAAGGGAAGCTTCATTCATCGAAAGCTCGTAAAAAATGAAAGCTGAATAAAATATAAAAGCCAATACATGAAATTGCAGCACCCCTTGGAAGAGAGAACAAGAACTAAAAGGGTAGTGGGTGGATGGGGGCAAACCAAGACGAATTTTCCAAATTGTTTGAGGATCTTTCACATAGAACCTGACATATCGAATAAAGAAGAGATGTACATTGTGCAGCAACCAATACAGGAAAGAAACTGCAGAGCCTTTGGCAGAGAGAACAGAACTTACATGATGGTGGTACTGGCACTAAACAAACCAAGACGAATGGTTCACATTGTGTGAAGATCGGACCCAAAGAACCTGAGATATCGAATAAGGAAAAAATGTACACTATACAGCAGGCAATACAGGAAATTGCATCGCCAAGTTGGGCGAGCATCGCGATTGGACCCATAGAACTCGAGATATTGGATAAAGAATAAATGTACTCTAGAGATCCTCTCAATAAGTACTGTTCATTTTTATTTTCTTTCAAATCGTCATGGTGGAGCGGGGCCTAAGGCGCTTAAAATGAAAAAAATCAGGAAAGATTTCAAATGAAACGGACCAATTTTAATAAAGTATTGATTTGGGGGAGGGGGTAAGAGGAAAAACTTTAGGAATACAACTTAACCAACATCAACAAGGACCCCCAATAACATGGCTACAAACCTAGGAGGGAATATTTAATCTGGAAAGAGACGAAAATTTTTATTATTGTTCATAAATACTGGTTACCAAGTGATGCAGAAATAATATCATTGTTTAGTTGGTAGCCAGATAACCAAGAGATAATGTCAGAAGAGGTCCCTCCCAAGTAAATCGGACCAAAAATAAGGATGTTATAAGTTGAGAGGAGGGGGCAAACTTCAGAGATACCACTTAACTAACGAGGACGCTCAGTAACGTGGCCCTAAATCGAGGAGGGAATGTTTGAATTGGAAAAAAGACGAAAACTTTTATTATTGTTCATAAATAGTGGTTTTCAAGAGTTACAGAAATAATATCAATGTTCAATTGGTAAATGACTTTGTAAGAATGTAAATAAAAGGTCCCATTCAAATCGGACCATAATTAAAAAAAGTTAAGATTTGGGGGAAGCGAGGAGGGGGGGGGAGAGAAACTTGTTAGATACAACTTAACTAACGAGAACCCTGAGTAACGTGGCTCTAAACCAAGGATAGAATGTTATATTTGAAATGAAAAAAAAGCCAGAAATTTTTATTATTGTGCATAAATAGTGGTCACCAAGAATTGCAGAAGTAATATCAATTGTGATATCCTGAATTCCAGTGTCATCTTCGGAGACAATAAATAATCTCCAAGCAGAAAAGGGTGTTCTTTTGTGGACGGAATACAAAGCCATAGGGAGTTGCAGAAATAATATCAATTATGATATTCTGAATTCCAGTGTCATCTTTGTAGACAATAAATAATCTCTAAGCAGAAAAAGGTGTTCTTTTGCGGACGGAATACAAAGGCATGGGGAGTTGCAGAAATAATATCAATTATGATATCCTGAATTCCAGTGTCATCTTTGGAGACAATAAATAATCTCCAAGCAGAAAAGGGCGTTCTTTTGTGGACAGAATACAAAGGCGTGGGGTGAATTCCAGGTAGTCAATCCTATTGAAGTTATGAGAGGTTCAGCTTGATGGTAATCCCCTTATCTGAGATATATGGATTGCTACAACTTGGGGCAAGGGTTGAAGTCTCATGTTTTCCAGAACATCTGGACTGAATTCATGATGTCAGATGTCACAGAGAACCAATGTAGCTCGAGTTTTCTCTTGCGACCTTGGAGAGTGGGAAGAATTGACCAGAAGGGACGGAGAGAGTGAAAGATCTTGATGCAATGTAGATGTGTGAAGGAGACTGTATTTGGACTTTGAGTAAGAGCTGATGAGATATGTGCACTAGCAGCATGAATATTGTTTGAATGCGTGAGATAGTCTCATGCAATTTTTTTGTAACTGTATTACATTAAATAAAATTGAATATTGCTGTTCTAATAAAGTATTTTCGCATTCACAAGATGTATGGACATGTATTTCAGCCTATATATACAGTAGACTCCCTCAAATCCGCATAGCTTGAAACCAGAGGTTGTGCAGATTTAAGAATTTTGCGGATTTCTGATCACTGTTTTGCTTACATGTTTTAAACAGTAATTTGAATGTATATCGAAATTATAATAAATGGTTACAATAAAGTAAAATATTAAAATAATAAAGTAAAATAATAAAACCAAGATCATTTAAACAATGATTAAAACATTAAAGATAAAGGCCAAGTAAATAATAATGCATAACTAAATAGGCATAATGATGAGATAATTTAAAAAAAAAATTGTTCAATGAAACTTGCTTTATAAAAGTACACTAAAAATTAACATAAAAATCGTTAATTTA
Organism: Maratus michaelseni; assembly: GCA_963931845.1. Lineage (NCBI taxonomy): Eukaryota > Metazoa > Arthropoda > Arachnida > Araneae > Salticidae > Maratus > Maratus michaelseni. The sequence goes on from OZ007597.1 coordinate 276,801,200, forward strand.
AAAAAAGTTTTGTTTCATGCGTAGCCAGACTTTAAAAAAAAATGTTGGATTAATACATAAATGTATTTGGTAAAAAGATCACATTGCCAATGATATCAGCGCTATCTTGAATTTTTTTAGAAATAAATTTATACTTCATTCATGAGAAATCATGAGTTCAGTCATGTTAGCCAGAATTATATATTAAAATGTGTACGAAATGATATAAAAATTAAAAAAAAATCTTGTATTTTTCCCCTACATCTTAACTGCAAGTTTCACTGTTTACATCTGCAACGATGTGCGGATTTTAGGTATTTGGGGATTTTAGGGTCGCGGATTTGAGGGAGTCTACTGCATATACAGGGTGGTCCTAAAATATATGTAAAAAATGTAAAGGTAGGTGGAGGGGATCTAAATAAGCAGATTTCGTATAGGAATGTGGGTTCGGAAATGCAGCGTTAAGGCAGTAGAGGGCGCTGTTGAGTTCGGCGGAGGAAAGCGTTTCGCTGTCTATAATCGTCTTTCCCCGCACGGTTTTCGAGCAACAGGCATCGTTACACCAATGCGGAACGTGCCGACATGCATTTCATGTATGGGGCTGCGCAAGAAGATACTCAAAGGATGTACTTGGAACGATTCCCGGGTAGGAATCTGCCGGATCGCTGAACGATTGAGCGTCTTCATCGGGAGTTGTGCGCGAGTGGATCGTTTTATGCTTCCAGGTGTGATACGGGCACTCGAAGATATCGCAAAATTCCAGCAGTAATAGAAGAAGTATTATGCACAGTAGAGTTATAGTCCTTCGACAAGCTCGAAAGATGTTGAACGTGCGCATCCTTTGAGCAGCCGCTCCATTTCCTTGCGCAGCCCCACACATGAAATGTATGTCGAACACCCCCGCATTGGTGTAACGATGCATGTTGCTTGAATCGTGCGAGGAATGACGATTCAAGCCGCGAAACGCTTTCATCCGCCGAAATCAACAGCGCCCTCTACTGCCTGAACGCTGGATTTCCGCACCCACATTCCTACCCGAAATATGCTTATTTAGGTCCCCTCCACCTACCTTTATATTTTTGACATATATTTTAGGACCACCCTGTATATAAGAGAATTTTATAGAACTCTCGCCACTTCATCACACAATGACACAATGTGTTGGTAACCAAATGACTTGGGAAGAATGTCAAAAAAGATCCCATTCAAGTACTATAATTAAGAAAGTTATGATTTAGGAGGAGGAGAGGAGAGATGAACTTGAAAAATACAACTTAATAAACATGTAACCCAAATAACTAGGCTCTAAACTGAAAATATAACAATTTAACCTGGAAAGAAAAAGACCCTTTATACGAAATTTGACAGCAGCTCTGCCGCTAAAATAGTAAAATCGAAAGAATAAATATATTGTTATGAAATTAGAGCCAGAAAATTTTATCTATCGCCGTTATCACGATTCGCGATCAAATAACCTGCCAATTGATCGCTAAGTTTTGGAATTACTGTTTTTTACTGTCTGACATTTGAAGGAGTGTTGCTTTGAGACGTAGCTAGCTACACAGGCTGTTGTCATTAATGATCCGTATATTTTATTCACAAAAACACATACATGACTTCGACAATTACATAAAACTTCTTGATGAGGACGGGATAGATACAAGTAAATAAATCTCTGAAGAATTACAACCCGGACCTCCACTGAGTGTGCAATAGAGGTGACGGGAGTTGAACCCGTCGCCCTGACTACTACGCTCTCAAGCAATTAGCGGAGAGGCCTTAAACACTCGGCCACGGAGGGCCTTTATGTGAGTTGATGATTTATAGAACAACCGATAGTAGAATTTGGGAATCTATTCTTATCGTGATCATATGAGATTTTATACGATGTTGATGTTTATCGATACTCGATTTTTCACGAATCGTCCATCATCAGAGGCGAGTGTTTCGATGGCAAAAGTGTTTGCTTTTGCTACTTTCTTACCAAGAGAATTAGAAAATTACAGTATCATAAAAATTAACAGAAATGTATTGAATTAGTCTTCTATTTTCTTTTTTTAAATCTAATTGATAAATTCTAAATATTAAGCGGCGTTGTTGGATCTTTTAATGTGTAAATATCCCCTACTTCTGCTGTTTCCAAATCATCTAAATCGGGGGGGGGGGGGGGGGGATGTAAAAGGTTATTTATTTATGACTAGCTGACCCGCCTGGCATTGACCGGGCCCGTGATAATAAAATTAAAGTTTGTATGATTTTATACCTTTAACCCTATTTTGTATGAAATTATTTATTTAAAAGTACTGCGCACGCGACGAAATCCTTTGTTTCCACCTTCCGCCGACAGAGGGTGCATTCTGATCTAAACGAATTTCTGACACGTGTTCCCGCTTTATACGGCACCGTATAGAAGGCGTGCTGCGCCCGCCCATCAAAATATTTTAGTCCCACCTTTCGCCGCCAGGGAGCGCACATTGTTCCAAGCAAACCACCTTCCTAACTAAACTCCGACACGTGTTCCTGCTGTCTCAGCCACAGTATAGCTGCAAAATCCTTTAGTTCCACCTCCTACCGCCAGGGGGCGCAATTTGTTTTATACGAACATCCGACACGGGTACCCGTTGTATCAAGGGAGTTGGGTGAACAAATTTCTGTCGAAATCGGGTCCATAAAAATTAGAGAAAATAATGCGCCCCCTGGCGATGGAAGGTGGAACTAAAATCTGTAACGAAAACCAAGTCGAATCATACAAATTCCGTTGTGATCGGGCCCATAACACCCGAGATAAGAATGCACAGTTACAACAAGTGTTCAACAACAAATAAATTACTTTGATTGTTGGTAAGCATCAAGTAAATACGGGTTGTGTTGTTGTGTACTTTTATTAGAAACATAAATTTTTACGAAAATCATTATTTGAAATTTCCGTTATTCTCTGTATATAACATTTATAAAACACTATGGGTGAAGCTACAAATGTTAAATTTCTTAAATGGAATTTGTTTTGTTTAAATCAGAGCAATACAATTGTTTTTACTAATAAGAGTTCACAATTAATGAAAATCCCGCCGTCAGGGTGCGCGCGGTGATGTAGAATAAATTCGGTATTAAATAAAAAGGCGTAAACCCCCCACGAATTTTAATAATTTTTAATAAATAGCTTGGGTAATTATCAAAATACTAAAATTCTGAGTCTCGAGTGCAACAGGAGAGGCCTTGGACTATCCTCACCTAAATTTTCAGACTTCTTAGATTTCGCTAGCCATCGCTAGTCATTAGATGATTGATTAGTTACTGCAACTACAAAATAACAAGTAGGGCAAAATTTTTATTTTGTAATTCAGCAATAGTTTTTTCCCTAATTTTAAATTTAATAATAATTTAATATTTTTAAACAATTTAAAGATTTTAATCTTTTTAATAATTTAATACATTTTTAATTAAAAAAATAATTTAACTCTTTAAGCTCTAATGACTATTTGCTGGGAGACAATGGAATTTTCAGAGGGGGTAATGTAGGAAATTGATTATTTATTTATTTATTATTACAAAAATAATAAATTAGGCAAAATATAAAAAAAGGCTATTAAAAAGATGGGAGGGAGTACAAGATGTCCAATTTTGTTCTCAAATCCAAACAGGATACTTTCTGACACATTTTTAAATTCATTTTTGTTCGCAATTGCATTAAATTGGCAAGTATGTTTTTATTCAGAAATTATGTAATCGAAACACGTTTTCCATTTTTTGGTAAAGGCAGAAGATCTTTCAGAAAAGACTTTCAAAGTCAGCATTTTTACCCGACGCGGCAGCCCGAGAAGCGCGATAAACGCGTCGTCACGTGACTAGAATCGTTTATAACTCGATATGTAATTCATTTATCAAAAAATGGAAAACACGTTTCGATTTCAAATCTCTTCCATAGTCAGCCCTGCCAATTTTATGCCTTTGCGTTTAAAAATGAGTCAGAAAGTTTAGCATTGTTGAGGTGGTCATTTGAGAACCATCTTAATGGATAAATGCCGGTGTTCTATTCTGAACAGTGATGTGTTTTAAAAAATTATATGTAATATGAAATATTCTTTTAAAATGATTTTATTTATCTAAGACAATGTTGGTTAAGAAATATTGGTAGTTATTGTAGAAAGTGAGCTGTGCGGGGCCAGAGGTCGGATCAGATTTCATTGATTTTAGGTGCGTTCGTAATTATATAAATACGTAGCCACCAATAGTCGTGGTCTGGTCCGTCCGTCTGTCTGTCCGTCCGCATAATAACAGCGCAAAAACTAACCCAACCGAATGGTTTGAAATTTAATTATCGTTGTAGAATTTTGTCTAGTCATTTCAATTTTTATGGAAATCGAATCAAAACTTAAAAAGTTATTAATAAAAGTTTTCTTCATTCTATTAAATCCTATCGTACGTAATCTATATAATAAAAGCGCAAGTCGTGTGACTGAAGAAAACAAATACGAGCAAACCACTTCTTTTTTCATACGCCCAGGCGGCCATTTTTATTCAAAATTATATTTTCGAATAAAATGGCATAAAAGTTACATTTTTAGAAAGATCTTTGAAAAAAAAAATGTTTGCTTGAGAGAGGAGTTACATTCAAATATGTATAGATTCTGATATAGCTTCAGTGGAAATTAGGTTAACAGCCGAATATCTCGATCCATTAGAGTCAATAAACACAGGAGATTCGTTCATTGAGAGTCATAAAAATATTAAACCATGGAGGTAATCATTCGCAAAGCAAGATCTCCATGGTGAATTTTGCAGCGCCGTCTGGTATAGAAAAAAAAAATCACATTTGTAAACGGTACATTCGTAATAAGAAAAAAAAAAAGGCTTTCTCATTTCGCTCTTAGCAGACGATATAATTCATGTCACAGAAATAATAAGGATGATTTTTTTACATTGTGAAACTAGTTATAAAGCGAACGCACCTCATATGTCATGTTTAACGTACAATTTCCAACTTGTTTGCTTTTATCGGTCCGGGAACTGTAATGTGGCAAAATAAATGGATCGGACATCAGGGACTGGCCGAACTTTCAACTTTTACACTGGGACGGCTTTGAAAATTTCGTTACATGCAGACCCAATGCCTGATTCACAGCAGGGCATTCGGGGCATGGGCCCAAGGCCCCCCCCCCCCCCCCCCCAAATGCTGATGAAGATTTTTCAATTATTGGCCAAAATCCGATAAAGTTTTAATTATTAAAAAAAAATAATAATGGAAAAGTCTGTTTATCGTTTATGTCATTTAAAAATAACTTTTTAAGTGACTAAACTACTTCACTCAAGTGAAAACACCTGCTTGTTAATGTTAATCCTATGGGAGACATTTTAAAAAATATCTCGTTTGCACTTCGATATTTTTAAATGATTTTTTTTTTCCATGGAATAGTTGAGGTCAATCGCTACAAAAGCCTTTTTTTTTTTTAGATTTTGCTTGCAAGTTTTTTTTAAATAATAATATCTTTTTACTCAAGGCAGCTGTATGCATTGATGCAAAGGGGCCCCCCCTATAAGCATCTGTGCTCAGGGCCCCCAAATTTGTAAATCGGTCCCTGTGCAGACCTCTATAACGAACAATACTTGCTAAAACTTCTTTTATTATAATAACTATGATAAAACTATAATCTCAGAACTACATTAAATGTCTTACTTTCCTATTGCATTTTAATTAACAATGGTGAATTCCGGGGGGGGGGGGGGCGTTTGGAGGAACATTCCGCGGAGCATTAATGTGCCCATATTACCCCAGAGGTTTTTAGATTTTCTTTTTACTAATTGACTGAAAGTGCAAATTCTCTCTCGGAATTGCATAATTTTCCCATTGGAGCTATGCCCCCGCCACCCACGGAGGAAAATTCAAACACGGAATTCCACACTGTTAAATAAAATTTCTGCATTTAAAAATAATATTGCTATAGATCGACAAGAACATGAACATCCAGCATATTCCATTTTATAACGGATGATTAACTTACCACATCTGTATATTTTAAAATAAATACCGTATATACTCGTGTATAAGTCGAAGAATTTCATACAAAATTTGGAAGTTGAAAATGGGGGGTCGACTTATATACGAGTTAGTAAAAAAAAAAAAAAAAAAAAAAAGTAATAACAAATAAAAAATAAAAAATAAATGCTTACCCAAATTGCCGATATTCAGGATTTTTAAAGTCAGAAAATAATACCTATCTAAGAATCATGAATCTAAAAACCTTTATTGATTAAAATTTTTCCAGGAAATAGCGGAGAGACATACCGGAACCATGTTTTTTTCGCAGATAATCGGCGAATGGGCAAGTCTTTTAAGTAATCACATATGGGTCTAGGTTAGAGAGAGAGATAAAAGCGGACAATGGTCATTTCCCTGTGATTGACAAAAAAACAAAGCTTAACAATAATGTCCCTGTAAATTGTTCTGGACCCATTTTCTCTTGGGATAGAATTCCCTTCAATACTGGGACATTCCTTTCAACATTTTAATCCCCTTTTTAAAAAGAGTTCAACTTGAGAATGCTTCTAGATTTCTCTCCTAAAAGTCCTACAATACAAAGAAGTACTATATTTTAGCAGTTTAAGAAGTTGTTTACCCTTGCAAATAAGGCTTGAATAGATTTTTCAAAAAAAAAAAAAAAAAATTCGTTTTAAATATCATTAAATTCATCTGAATAGGTTTCAAAATAATTTAAGTTTCTTCAGTTTCACACATAAGTTTTAAAACGTTGAATTAAAAAAAAAAAAAGTCTGATTACAAACGTAAAAGAATAATAATAATAATAATAATAATAATGATAATAAATAAATAAAAAAATGTTTACTAATTTAATGAAAATGTATTATTATTATTATTATTATTATTATTATTTTTTTTTTATCCTCGATTACATATCATTTTTCCCTACCAGAAATGCAGTTCGACTTATACACGAAAATTCATCTTTTTTTAAAATTTTGCGTAAGAATTGGGAGGGTCGACTTATACACGAGTATAGACGGTAAATAAGTGACTATATAACAGATAAGTTAATTTGTAGTTCCAGCAGCGCCATTTCAGATTTCGCTTGGAAAGAGAGGCGGGGGTGGGATTAATTTGTAGGACCAATACGGATTTTCTGTCCACTTGAAATGAACTATTATTTTTCATAATTATTTCCAAAGCAATATTTGTACTGTCATAATTTATTTGCATGGAATATAATATACTGGTATAACATATTGATAAAGGACAAATGAAAACATTCAATTGATAATAAGAAACAAATAATGATTTTAAAATAGTCAAATCCCCCCCCCCCCCCTAAATGACTCCTCTATAGCTCGCCCAAAATCAACCAGACCTAGGGCTTCCAATTGCATTCAATTGTACTGATATCGATCGCTGATACGAATCGGACAAATTGATTTGCCTGATATTTAGAATTTAATCTTTGTAGATTCTACACTCCATCAAAGGGATAATTGGCAAAACAATGGAGATTTGTGGAGGCCTCGGGTTGTTCTCTCTTAAAACCGCCCCTATGGGCTCATCAAAATGCACTCCCATCGGCACTCCTTACAAAAAAATGAATATGACGAATTAAAAAAGGGCCGTCACGATCCCAGGCCCCACCTTGCCCGCATGGCTGCAATTTTCACAATTACACCCCAGCGTCGCCGAAGTAAAAACAATCACTCCACCTCTCGAAGTTGTGTTTCGCCCATGCGGTTGAACAATTCTGTATCTGTACCGGGTCAGGTATCCCGATTTTACCCGAACCCGATCTGACTGGTGGGTCGACTCTGTTTATTTTTTCTTTTGTTTTCGTTGTTATGGGTCAGTTTGATTTTATTATTTTTTTTTTTAATCTGCAATGTCGAGTTAACTTTATTATTATTACTAATATTTTCCTGCAGTGTTTGTCTATTTTTTTTTTTTTTATTCGGGTTTCAGTTTGGATTTCGGTTTTTCAAGATCGGGTTCGAGTATACCTTATTTTGGGAAAAGGGAACCAGAGGAATATTCTTTCAGATGAAAAATACTATATATTTTAATATGAATGAGTATACCAAATTCATTTCTCTTCATAAAAGATAAAATTAATATTCGAGATACGACTGTAGATTGCTTTTCATAATTGCATTAAAATGTGGCAACGATTTTCAATTGGTTACTAATTAGAATAAATTTCTGGTTGAAAGACAATGTTTCGAGTCGTGTACTTCAAATAAAATTTTTAGGTTCGAGCAGAGATTAATTTGCGCCGGAGCCCACCGGAGCTCAGCTCCGGTACTTCTCTGTTTTTAGTAAATATTTAAATATTGGTCAGAATTCTACTGAGCGCATATAGACAGTGCTTTCCGGAGCCCAGTGCCATAACGCTTCCGAAAAACGAATCCTAAATGACACTTTCCTTTTCCCTCCCATCTCCAATCTTTTGTATCAAAACACTTACGAGGCTAACGAAAAAGACAGGCTACCGCGGTGCATTCCACTTATCTTTTTTTACAGACCGCTAGTGTGACGTGATGCTCTTTTCGTACACCTGCATTGGTGGATTCGAGTATCACGTGACTCCTGCGGTCTGTAAAAAAAGATACGCGTAAAGCACCGCGGTAGCCTTTCTTTTTCGTTAGCCTCGAAACACTTATAAGTGACGTAATGTGTCGCTCACGTAAGAAATGGAGATGAAACAGGCTCGATTTTTATATCAGTCTTCGGGTTTGGGCAGGTTCGAGCTCAATCTGTCTTAAATTCAAAAATTTATTTATTCCCGTTTCAAATCATTTTAATGCTATTTTGATCGGAATAAACAGTAAACAGAAATAGTCTTTTTCTATTCTGCATAGCTGTGAACTATTCATTGTTTGTGTTAGCACTATTTCCGAATCCTGAGCTTATTTAATTGCAAAATTTTGCGATTAATTAACATTAAGATTAGCGAAGAGAAAACTGCGTCCGTGCCAAAGGTTAAATTTTGCGCCCCCCCCCCCCCGATTCATTTCTATTTGTGGCAGGTGTCAAAGAAATTGACAAAGTGCAAAAACAGAAATAAATTCTATTAAATAAATATTTCGCGTTTATTTTGGAAATTTAAAAGATTTAATTTTAATTCAGTAATTCCAAACAACTGAATAACATAAGACAGTTGCACTTATTTCCTAGAGAAATCATGATATTTTGCGACAGAAAATAAGAGAATGACGAAGAGAGAAACTGAAATTCCCCGGAAAATGATCGACGGCCAAAAAATGAATAAATAAATAAATAAAACTGCAGTTGGTTGTATAAATTTGGCGCCCCCCCCCCTCAATTTCCGTGAACGGGGCGAAGGTCCGCTTCTTCGTACGGCCCTGGTTAAAATAATTTGCAAAACTATGAAAATTTGTGAAAGCCCCTATTCCCAAATGGCTTTAGGGGCCGGGCCGGCCATCGCTTGTGCCCTATGGAATACATTTTACCAATCATAACATGTCAAACTCCTAACATTCTCTGGGCCAAAGCAACAACATGTGTTGTCCTCTTTGAAATCCGCCCTTTTGCTCTCATCAAAATTCACTCTTACATCAACACTCCTCAAAAAAAAAAAAAAAAAAAAAAAGAAGAGGGAATGTGTATCTACCTAACTAGGGATATAAGTTCGATGAATTAAAAAAGGGCCGTCACGATCGTAGGCCCCACCTTGCCCATACCCGCATGGCTGCAATTTTCAAAATTACACCCCGGCGTCTCCGAAGTACAAATAATTACTCCACCTCTCGAGAGTCATGCGGCTGCAGAGAGGCGAATGAAAAACAGGCAAAAGAGAACAGGGGGTAAAAAATAATAAAGCAAAGAAAGAAAAAAAACTAAACCAGGAGGATTTCACGTTTCAGGTACAATCTATCCATACTACAATCCCACCTGTTGTGTTCTATACTACAATATAGAGAAGCAGGAAGGAGAATGAATAAAGTGCATTCTTTTCTGTTCTTGGGGGGAAAAAAAGACAGGTAAAAATAATAAAAAAGAAACTTCAAGAGAGCATTGAAAAAAGATGAGTCCGAAATGTTTTACATATTTACACAAGGGACGGATCTAGACTTCAATTGTAGGGGGGGGGGGGGGCACATCTCGATTTCTTTTTTGGAGCAGGGGCAGTGTTGAATTCAGACAGTTTTCTCTGGAAGAGATTCAGCAGCTCCAGGGGGGGGGGGGGACCCTGTGGAGTTCCGGGGAGGAAATTGCATTTCTGTAAGCATAAAATCTAAAATCTTCCGCAGGCATTTCAAGGCGCCGGTAGAAATGCCCCCCCCCCCCCCGACCACTCCCTGAGCAGGGGGGCGGGGGCAGAATCGTGTCCGAAACCTCTAAAACACTGATTAATATTAGAGCATTTGGGTCATGACCCGTGAGACCGCCCCCCCCCCCCCATTGATAAGGAGCCCTGGAATCTACAATAGACCTTAAAAGATATTTTTAAAATATGAAATTTTTGGTAAAGTCTCGAAAGTGGGACCAAGATTCCCAAGTTAATAAATGGGTCCCTAATTGGGGCGCAGTTTCCAGTCCCCTCTGAGGGCTTCGGGGGGCCGGCAATAGCTATGGGCCTTACGGAATGCATTTTACCAATCATACCATGCCCAACTCCAAACTTTCTTATGAAAAGGCCAGCATCAGCTGATCCATTTAATCGAGCGCAACCCTTGCACGCTCCACGAAGCGCCCCTGCTTCTGATAGGGCCCGGAGGAAGGGGAGAAGAAATCCCAGATATTTTGAATGGTATAATTAGGGCACGAACTTGAAACAAATGAAACGAGTCGAATAGGGGAGTTTTTCATTTTCAATGGTAAAGGGCCAAGATGGTGCCTAGCATCCCCCTCCTATATGGCCAGAGTACGCAAGGGCCCTTGACTCATTGTTGAATTCAGGGGGTGGCTCAGGGAACATTCCCCTCCCGGAACCTTGAAATGCCCCCCACCCGGACGATTTGCAATTTTATGCATTTTAATGGTCAAAAAGTACAATCCCCCCCCCTCCCGGAGTCACAGAAATCCCTCCCGGAGAAAAATGTCTGAATTCAAACAATGGCGTAGCCAGGGAGCGGATTCAACATTCAAGTGCTCTGGATACCACTAATATTATAAAATTTCCTTCGCCATGATTAATTTCAGAAAATTCTCCGGTTTAATAGAGCAAAGAAAAATTTACAAAATTAGTGATGGGCAGAGCATCTGGATCCCACCCTGTCTACGCCACTGAATTCAACGCTGCACTGACTATAGGCTTGCACAGTTGCTAAACCGCTCTCGATTTAATAAAGAGTCACATCTCCTTTTTTTTTTTTGGGGGGGGGGGGCGTAGGGGGAGAGGGATTATATCTCTTAATAAACCATTTGTTATACATTAATACGTCTTTAACACGTACAGAAAAAAAATGTACAAAATGTACAAAAATTTTCTTCGTTTCGGTGGAGGGGCTATGATCTCTGAGATCCGCCCTTGGGCTTGTCCTTCCAAGTTTGACCTCCTACAGATGGTCTATTTTGGTTACTTGTGTATGCATTCAGCCCAGGATAAATAAATAAATATTAAGAAGTCACAAAAAAAGAAGAGGCGGTAACGTCCATCTAGGGTGGACCGCCCCTATGTGAGCAGATCATTTAATTTCACCTGACAACTTTCTAGGGGAGGTACCTGTTGATGAGTGATTTCTTATCTTTCTGCAACTTTTTTTCCCAGAAAGAAGTTCGGGACAATAGGCGGAACTTTTTACAGAAAATGTACACACCTGTCTTGGGGTCTTGCTCAAATTCCTGCGTCAACAATGATTTTAGAAAGAATTCCAGATTTATAATGCTAATTCTGTTATTGTCTGGGCACATTCAATAAACCCTAGTCATCTGATTTTTATTTATTTATTTTTATTATATGTATTTAATCTTATCTTTTTGTTCCATAGTTGTTTTCTACTCGCTGATAAGCTTTCCCTAGGGGCAAGTTTTATCTCTACAGTTTTCGCATTGTACACAAATTCAGACTATAGTTCATTCGAAATTATGAGGGAATTTAAGTAAACATAAGGGTTGCTAATTTAGCCCACGGAGTTTCAGTTTTGCGCTTTTATCCGCTTATTTGGCGATTTTATAAAAATAAATTAATAAATATTTGTAGTAGAAAAAAAAAAAAAATGTTCACAAATACGTGTTTATAAATGATTGTCCCCAACATTACGCATATGTAACATTGTTTGTGTTATTAAAAAAAAAATACTTTTTGAGTGGTAATTTACGAATATAATATTTTTCGTCCGATTCTTAAATCAAAAGTTATGAGGTAAAGAAACCGAGACAATCAGTTATAGACACCCTGTATTTAATATTTAAAATTTAATCATTTTTACACATAAAAACTAGACAATTGAAGTGAGTGATTTCGAATTGGATAGCGTTTTTTTTTTTTTTTTTTTCCCCCGATAAATGTATTATATCTTGTTGCAATAGATAATAACATTACTATCTCGAGACGGCCTTTCCCGTGTCCGCACGGTACATCCCAAAAACGAGCTCAAAACGCCAAATTTAACAGCATTTTCAGAAAAATTCTTTCCTTTATCGAAAAATAGAAAACGCGATTCGTTTTTTTAGTTTTTGAATATCAACACTGGCTAACTTTGTGCATTCATGAAATGACTTCGTGATTGTGTCCGAAAGTAGCCAGTTTAGATTTGAGAACAGAAATAACTTTAGAAAGCAGACATTCGAAAGCAGGCCTGTCCAACCTTTCAGTAAGCCAGGGCGCACCTTAGCTTGTGGCACACAATCAAGGGCGCCATTATTCATATGATTCGAAAAATGCAAGAATATTATTTCCCTTTAGCAGTGATAGCGATACCCACATGTCTACAGGATAGCACAGACAAAGTGGTATGCGATATTAAAATGGTATGTACAGTGGTTAATCATTGGCGTCCTAAGTTGGAGGTGGCTCATCTAAAAAATTGAACAAAAAACATCATAGTAAATTTAACGTTAAATTTTTCTGAGGTTCGGGGATGAAAAAGTGTGGAGGGGGGGGGGGGGGAGGAATTTTAAGGACTTTTGAATGCAAAGGAGGCAAAAACCTTAATAACACCTGTAATAAAAAAAAAGTATGCAAATATTAATTATTTTAAGGCAAATTAACTTTGGAGATGGAATTTTGTTTAAAGAAATCTAGAAAAAATAAACATTTGAAGGGGCGCCAAGAAAATCTTCAAAGGGCGTCATGGCGCCAGCGGGCGCCGCACAGCCCTATTCTAAAGGAATTGAAATTTAATTTCAGTTGTTGCATTTTAAATATTTTTCAAAGATGGTGATAAATAAACCTATATATACTATGATTGTTAAAGTCTTAAATAAGTTAAGAAATAGACTTTTTATTCAAAAATGAATTAAATATTTAAAAAATAAGAATTTCCAAATGTTAAAATTTATTTTAAATTAAATCTTGAATCGTATTTGCAATCCCTCAATTTTAGCGGGAGAGACAGAGAATATCGATTATCATTCAAGGTAAAATTAGGGGCCTATTTTGGTTCCCTTCACAAAAATCTATTTAATAAAACATCCCCCTTCTCAAAAATAAATTTAATAAAATGGGACCCTTCACAAAAATAAATTTGATAAAATATCCCCTTTCACAAAATTCTTTTTAATAAAATAGGCCTTTTCACAAAATTCCATAAAAACTTACTATCTATTAAAATTATTTATTATTTTGTGAGTTTTAAAATGTGAATTTGTAAACAAACAATTTCAACAGAGAAGAAAACCCCAGCAAAAAGATTTTAAAATTTTTTTTGCCAAATGCCCTTTTTTTTTTTTTTTTTTTTTTTTTTAATTTTGAATTTGAGTAACTGGATTTCAACTTTTGTTACAAAATGTTATTTTTCACAAAAATAACCTTTACTTTTCACAAAATGGGCCCCAAGAAAAAAAAAAAAACCTGCATCGACCCCTGACATGCAAAATGGATATTTATTCCAAAGAACCAACCATAACTATATACACGTCGTATCTCTTGGGAATCATTTAATTTCAATAAGATGAAAGAAAACTGCGCTTTATTTTTTAAGCCCTGAATGAGGTCGTACCAGGGATAGATTATATCAATCCGGAGATTTAGGCAAAAGCGATGAAAGATAAAATAGACCCGCGTCATCATTAAAAGAGAGAGAGAGAGAGAGAGAGAACTTGTTTCGCTATTTTTGACAGTGGACATATGACAGAGTCTATTAATTACCATTGTGCAATTGTTACAGACCTACAAAATCAAATGGACAACCACCCCGGAGAGTTAAACTTTACAGCTTTAGTACAAGCTCGGGACAATCTATACAGGATTTTTTTTATATAAAAAGTTACATTTAGAGATAAATTGAGAAGAACAATAAATGAATAAATATTTAATGTTCCTATATATACCTCATTCAAAGATTAAGGCAGAATTATTTTTAAAAAATTTCCATATGAATTTTAACGAGTTGAGTTGAATATTTTATTGGTTTACTTTAAAGTATAGTGAAAATAATATATTGAAATTTTGCAATTTGAATTCCAGTAATGTTGTAATTTTAATGTGATGGCATATTTTGTTTAATGCAACAGTTTTATTTTAAAAAAATAATAATTTCTAGACGTCTAGACAGTGGCGTAGGCAAGAAGAGCTCCATGGGGATAAAAGCCCATATACCTCCAAAGAAAAAAAAAAAAGAAAAATGCAATTTTTAATTTGTTTTTATCATATATTCTAATACGAGCAAATCTTGTGTGTGGTTATATATATATATATACATATATAAATTTTATCTTAAAAACGGCTCTAACGATTTTGCCGAAATTTTGTGTCTTACCGTTTTGGGGCACCAGAAAACCATTGGGATGGGTCACATGTTCGAGAAAATTCGATTAGTGAGTCATTTTGGGTCATGGTGAAGCTAATTGTATCTAAAAAACGGTTCAAACGATTTTGACGAAATTTTGTATCCGACCATTTTCGGGCACGAGAAGACTATTGGGCTGGGTCACATGTTCGAGAACTTTCGATTAGTGGGTCATTTTTGGGTCAACGCGGGTCAAATTAATTTTATCTAAAAAACGGCTCTAACGATTTTGATTAAATTTTGTGTCCTACGAGTTTCGAGCACGATAAAATCATTGGGCTGGGTCACATGTCCGAGAAAATTCGATTAGTGGGTCATTTCTGGGTCATTGTGGGTCAAGATCTAAAAAGCGGCTCAATTTACACTAAATTTTGCATCCAATGGTTTTCGGGCACGAGAGGACTGTTGGGCTAGGTCACATGTTCGAGAAAATTCCATTAGTGGGTCATTTTGGGTCATGGTCAAGCTAATTGTATCTAAAAAACGGCTCTAACGATTTTGATTAAATTTTGTATCCTACGAGTTTCGGGTACGCGAAAATCATTGGGCTAGGTCACATGTTCGAGAAAATTCGATTAGTGGGTCATTTCTGGGTCATAGTGGGTCAAGATCTAAAAAGCGGCTCAATTTACACTAAATTTTGCATCCAATGGTTTTCGAGCACGAGAAGACTGTTGGGCTAGGTCACATGTTCGAGAAAATTCAATTAGTGGGTCATTTTGGTCATGGGTCATTATGGGTCAAACTATTTTATCTTAAAAACGGTTCAGAGGATTTGAAATAAATTTAGCACCCTACAGGTTTAGGGAACAAGAAGACTATTAGGCTAGGTCACATGTTCGAGAAATTTCGATTAGTGAGTCATTTTGGTCATGGGTCATTATGGGTCAAGCTTTTTTATCTTAAAAACGGCTCAGACTATTTACACTAAATTTTGCATCCTATGGTTTTCGGTCACGAGAAGACTATTGATCTAAGTCACATGTTCCAGAAAATTCAATTAGTGGGTCATTTTGGTCATGGGTCATTATGGGTCAAGCTATTTTATCTTAAAAACAAATCTCAAATTTAATTTTGACCGAGCATAGCTCGGTCTTCCCTGCTCGTATTTATCTATATGTATAACTATTATTATTATTATTATTTTAAATCAATTACCTTAAAACTTTTGATTTTGCTCTTTTGTGCAATGAAAAATCAACTTTCTTAATTCTTTCTGTAGTCATAGGTGTAGCATATCTAGAATTATTACACAAAAAATCGCCTGCAATCACAAAGTTCTATTAGCCCATTCTAATCGTCTGCAATGAAGAACTTATATTGCCTATCAAAACGGAACTAAGGGAAAAACGAAACTAAGTAAAATGTAAAAGGGGGAAAAAATAATCAAAATTTATTAACCTTATACAGGTCGAATATTGATCCATGTATATTTTAAATTCTTATTATTATTTTACATATTTCGCTTTCTATAATGCTTTAGTTTAAAAATTAATCATTAAAATAGGAAATAAAACTTTTATATGACTTTTCATGATACTGTCTGGCGAGGAGTCGATGTTCCCAATCGGGTACGAAAAATTTAACGAACTATAGCAAATGCATTTCTTCTTCATATTATTATTATATCTCATGTTCTTTTAATAATATGAATCATTTTAAATATGTCTATCGATTTTTAAAAGTATTGGGCCGTTTATCAATTTTAAATGAATTTTTAAGTTATGTGCACTGTGAAAAGTGCCAACTGTTTTTTATTTTTTTATATGCATTTCACCTTTCTCTTTTATGACTAAAGCGTAATTTCTATCGCAAGGAATCAAACCACATTCTGTTATAATAGTTATTTTCAAATTAGCATGAATAAAATTTAATTTTTAAATGATTTTTCAATTCGATGTTCCCAATTAGGAACATTGACCTGTAAAATATGAACCGTTAAAATCATTTAGAGTCGGGTAAAAGTTAGAACAAACTCCACAGGATCTCGAAAAGGTATTCGCTATAATGAAATTTCGTTATAATGAAATTATATTTCCTTTATAAGGATTTTGTCGGGGAAGGCAAAACATTTTGTCATTAAAGAATTTTTGTTAACGAATATCGCTTCAACCAGAATTTCAACTTGGTAACTTTTGGATCTCCATGTATGTTATATTATAATAATTGTTGAAAAACTTAATCCGGTTAATGCACTTACCTCATTTTACACAATAATTTATCTTTGCGTAATGTCTATTTCAAGAAGCGAACTTGACTGCAGTGATAAATCAACACAAAAGAAATGCAAAATATTCAAAATATTTTCCTCTGATTTTTCCAGAAATATAATTATAAACATCCTTTCCTCTTTTTCTCTTCATCGAGTAACTCTTGAGAGATATTTCCTCCTGTCTAGCGTTACCGCTCGTGGGTGGCGATCAATTATACCCCCCCGTCTTTCCAACTCCCACGCTTCTATGAGGGGGCGTATAAAGGAGGGATTGTGAGGGATGTGTCCTGAAACTTTTTAGGGGGGGGAGGGGAGGGGAAGGGGTCGCTAGACATTTTTACCACCTATATTTTTACGCACATGGTTTTAAAAATATAATAATAAAACACGTTTCACTGGCAGATTCGAATAAAGATCTTTGTACGTATGAAAATTATCAAAATTTCCTCACGTGAAAAGCGAAAAACAATAGGCGGTCGATCTTTGAAATCGATCAAAAAGATCTGAGGGGGGGAGAATGGGGAAGTAGGGGTAGAGAAAGCGGGGGAAATCTCCGATCCGCCCAGCGTGGGGAGGGGTGGAAATTTCCCGGCAGAGGCAAACGGATATTGAGGAGGGATAACATAGGATGCAGGGTGGTCTCCTGAGTGCGGAGCTCCCTCCCCTCCCAGCGTTCGTGAAACTACTCATCCTCAACAGCGTACGCTACGCTGTTATTTTTCAAAAACAGGCTAGAGTAGGTTTCGGTTTTGAAGGCGCCATTTTCCGTGCTACGGCTACGATCGTCTGAAAGCTGTTCTCAAATCTCCCCTTTTCTCTTTTCTCCACCAGGCAGCACGATTTCGAAACAGCGAAAACCATTCGTAGCGAAGTTGAAAGGAGTGTGAAAATTATTCCATTCGTTCGTTACACGATGTGACCACCACAGTACAAATAAATCCATAGTATAAGAAATATTTTCATTAAAATTCGTACCATTCTTAATTAAAAAAAATGAACATAATTCTTAAATTCTTTTGCATAAATATAATGCAAACGATTTTTAAAACTGTTTTAGTTTAATAATTCATATTTATTGCATTAATGTTAACGTTTAAATACTACCCCCAGCGAAGAAACACATTATATATATATATATATATATATATATATATATATATATATATATATATATATATACTACAATACAGGGGTGGGGAAATACATCATTTTAGTCGCCACTGGTGAGTAGAAGTTTTAGGCAATCTTTGAAAAACTGCAGATTATAGAAGATATGCCAAAAACTTTATTTTTTTTAACTAGTTAACTATATTTTGTAACTTTTCAAATTATCGCGATGTAAACATGCTACTAAATTCTACACTAAACTTTCTTCCTTTGTATATATTTCTTAATTTTATACAAAAAAAAAATATGAAAATTCATTGTAGTAATAGTATTAACTATTTTTGCAGTAGCATAAATTTTGTCATAACAACTTTTAACTGTATGTTGCATCTTGCTGACAGGTAAAAAAAAAAAAAAAAAAAAAAAAAAAAAAATCGTTGGCTGATAAGATTTTCTGAAAATTCCCCAACCCTGACTATAGATATACTTGTACTGTGGGTGTGACTTAGTTATGGAGCTAGTGTTTCCAGATCCGCTGTTACAAAAAGTGGGACAGCGACTTCTAAATGAAAACATACAAATGCAGTAAATCTTATGAAAACGAAATCTGACTATGGCGGAATCCTATCTGAAACGTAAAAAAAATTCATGTCTCTGCGGAAGGAATATCATACAATTATACCTGTAAAGACAAAATCCTGTCTAAAACGGAATTTTTTCCTGTCACTTTATTTTTTGTTTTAGTAGGTTTTGCTGTGCTAAATAAACACAATAATCATACAGTAAAATCTGTGACAGCGGAATCGCTAGGGACCGAAACAAAATTCTGTTTTGCACAGCAGTGCTGAATTCAGACACTTTTCTCCGGGAGGGATTTCTATGGCTCCGGGGGGGGGGGGGGGGGGGTTGCACTTTTTAACCATTAAAAGCATAAAATCTCAAATCTTCCGGGAGAGGACATTTCAATGCTCCGGGGGGAGGGGATGTCCTCCCACCCGGGCAATTCAACACTGTTGCACAGGTTTCCGTTTGAACAGTTTGGAATTGTAGAAACTGTGAAATTTTTACGTTTAATACAAGATATACAATACAGTTCCATTTTTATAGGTTTTACTAAACAAAGTACATTAAAACATGTGAAAACATAATAGCTACAGTTAACTGTAAGATTTGTACGGCATTCTTTTCTGCGGAATCATGCAGTTTTTTCGTTATAAACAGGTTATGTTTTCACATATTTTACTACATTAAGTTCCAATCGATGCAGACGAACAAATAGCATGGTACTAATGGGGGAGGGGGGGGGTCGACTTATACACGAGTATATACGGTATTTATTTATTGGTAACTATTTTACATATAAAATAAAACTGTTAAACGAAATTATTTTCGCGACAAAAAAGAATATATAATACCACGTGGCTAGACTTGAAAAAAAAAATAAAAATAAAAATAAAACATCTAAACTTTTTAAATTTTTAATGTTTTTATACAGTTTTTTTTTTAATATAACAGAAGTATCCTTCACAACTTTGGGGATTGATTTTTTTTTTTTATAAACCTGTCATTTTATGAAAAAGAAAGAAATGTCCTTATAATATTGTAAAATCCTTTTCGAAATCAGTATATAAATGTAAAATAGAGTGAAAAATACGAATTTCTAATTCATGTTTAAATTTTTTTAAACATTGTAATTTCATTTTATTCTAAAATCCATCTATTCCTAATTCTATTAAACATACTTTTTTGATTATGTTAAATATATATGTCATTTCTTAGGTATCTATTGCAATTTAAGCCGTTATCAATATTTAAAAATAGATTCAAATTGAGAAATACAGTTTAAATATTAAATATTGCATATCTGAATTCGAAATAAGCAAAAAACCATCAATAATAAGAATTTTTGTTTTAACTTGTTAAAATTTAATCAAATTAATTAAAAAGTAAAAATATATTGCCATTAAATTTGGCAAAAAGTGTTTTTTTTTTTTTTAATTTACGCTTTTCAAGAGCCTGCGCTATACGTATAACGCGAAGACACCTGCGAGCTAACGTTAAACCAATGGAAGCGTTCTTTTCAAATTTCACGTTTCGCATTTCAATATTTTTATTTATTTTACTTTTTTCTGAGGGAACTTTCTCTTTCGGAACGAGAAATTTGGAAAGAACGCCCCCCATTGGTGTAACATTAGCTTGCGAACGTCTTCGCGTTACTAGTGCAGTAATGAGAAAAAAAAAAAAAAAATAAATAAATAAAAAAATATATATATATCATAATTTTATTTCAAATGTATTTTTCTCAAAACAAAATTTCCGCAGTCTATACATATCTTTAAAATGCTCCACGTGTTTTAATTTTTGTACAAAAGTCTCAATATCTTTACATACATACTACATGTGTGCAACTGTTGGCTTTAGAGAGGTCTGTACGGGTCCTGGCCAATTTTCATTCACGAGACTCGGGCCGGGCCGTGTCTTGGCCTTCAATCTTTTAGGATCGGACCATCAGGGCTTTACGTTCTTCTGAGGCCTCCGTCCGGGCAGGACCAGATTTCTTCCTTGCCCGCGCAAAAATCAGTAAAATGAGGCCTGGCACAACAATTTTTTCAAAAAAAATCCATAATTTTTTTTAAAATGACCATTATTTTGCAACTAAAACTCTTTTTAAAGAATAGTACATATTCTAGGCAAAAAAATTAAAGTACAGTAAAATCTATGAAATAGAACCTGTCTATGAAGGAAACCACTCTTAATCCACTCGAAAAGTATATAATACATATACAACTGACGATGTACCTGCTAAGAATGGAATCTCTCTATAACGGATTTTGCTTCTCTTACTGAATCTTCATTTGAATGTACAGTTGCATAAGTCATTTTTCTTTCTTTTTTTTAAATCAGTGTTTATGTACATTATGTCTAAGAGGTCATGATATTCTTGCATTTCATGCATTTCGAACATAATCTGAAATAAAATCTATGCATGAGCAAGTGTGCTTTTTGAATAGTTTTAATTGTAGGATAGATAATATTGCTTTATAGGAATATCGGTGTATTTTGTAGAAAACTCAGTTGGGCCGGTTTCGGGCTGAGACTTTATAGCTTTTATACTGTGTCGGGCCAAAATTTTTTTTGTAAAAGTCGGGCCGGGCACGAGCCTGGAAATTTTGGGCTCGTGCAAAACTCTAGTTGGCTTAATTAAGGTCTTCAAATTGTTAATAAAATATGTTAACATGTGAATTTTTAACAAAAATTGAGCTTCGTGAGCTTTTTTTTTTTTTTTTTTTTTTTTTTTTTTTTTTTTTTTTTCAAAATAACTATCCGTTGCGGATTAAAAAATTGTTTGCACTAAATTAAGTCCTTTTAAGTTAAATTGTTAAAAAAAAAAAAAAAAAAAACAGGACAAAATATTTAGAAAATTAAAACGCACACAACATTAAAAAAGGGCTTTAAATTTTTTGGAATTTTTAGTAAATTGAGTTTGTTTCTAAATATTTATTGAATCACTTCAATGGCAGAATACATCTTTGAAGATATTAAAATAAAATTTTCGAAATTAGTAAATTTAGTTTTGATTTGAAATAAATATACCGCAAAATTCCAATTATATTATCTGAATTCCATAATCATCCGGAACTATATCGCAAAATAAAAATATTACATTAAAAAAAAAAAAAAAAAAAAAAAAAAAAAAAGATTGAACATCGAATTGTACGTATTCGTTCGTAAAAATATAATTTTCCTGAAATTCGTAATTTAAGGGCTTCACCGAAATAGATTTTTCTCTTTTCGATTGCGAAATCCCATCAAAACCTTATGGGAAAATTTAATTGGGCGATTACTTATTACATAATACAATTATCGGAAAGCGGATTTCAAAACCAGAAAGTAGACGTAAATTGCCGACGAATGCGCAGTTAAAGGGAGAGAAAAAAAATCGACTTAAATTTTAAGTATTTTTTAAAAACCCGCGGTAAACTATGAAATTTCTACTTCTGTAGAATTTTTAGATTTTACCATCTTTTAAAAAATACTTATAAAATTTAAGGAGACCATTTTTTAAAAACGCACGTCGGTAATTTAATTCTTGACAATTTAATAAGTAATTTTAATGCATTTTTAACACTTTTCAACATAGTTGAAAAGTGTTTATGACTTCGGTTTGTCTGTCTGGTCTGCCGTCTGTCCGTGACTTTGGTTTGTCTGTCCATCCTCTAATTATCGTAAATATACTCGGGTTATCATGCAATTGATATATATGTTATTGAGGTTTACTATAGCTTGTTCTCTGTTGAAAATTAAGTGTGTAGCATTTATAGTTCATTTACAGGCACACTCAAAAGAATTACGTAACATTACGGTCTATGGGAAAAATCGTTTGCGGTGTATTTTAATAATGTCACACTATTTCAAAACAGATTGAAATTGATAAATATCACTGAGGTGCACTACAAGAAGCTTACTGAATAGGATGTGAATAGCATTCTTCGTTCATTTACAGGGACACACAAAAGAATTCGATTACAGTACTGTCTATCGCAATAATAATTGCTGGAAGTGCGTTTTTCAGTTGCGGTAAGCGTTTTAAGATTTATCTCATTTTTTGCATATTTACTTGGTGTGCCATAAATTCTACAGATCCTAATACAGGTTTGCACTAAAGATCTCGACTACATTTCCGTTTATTGCCGGAATTTTTAACTGTGCTGTACATTTCCTAACTGCAGTAAATTTTATAGTACTATGTAGTATATGTACAAATCTATAGATCCTATACAGGCTGCACAAAATAATTCAGGTACTTTCCCAATTTATTGACGGTAATTGTTAACAATGGGTTTTCAATAATGTGTTATGCGTTTTTGAATTGTTCACTTTTAGACACTGGGTGGGGCTAGTTGAGCTTAAGCCGAAAGGTAATATGCCTCTCCGCCCGGTTTGACCTTGACCTTCCTTACTTAGACATCATATTTCACCTTATTATATTTGATGTTTTGTTAAAGTATTCCGAATGTGTTGGAAAATGTTTCATAATCTATGCTCAACGCAAGATTTTTCGTTTTTGTTAATTTATATGATGCGTTTCTGGAATTAACGATGATTTTCAAGAGACCCATCTGCAATCGTTAAATCGAGGTTCGACGATACTTTCAATTTCCCACTTGCGCCTAAACAATTTACTTTTATGATGGACATGTTCAACTAGCACCCATATAAGCATTTTTTTTTTTTTTTTTTTTTTTTACATATTTTAAAAATGATCTTATTTTCAACTAGGCGTTACTTTTTTATTAAACAAAAACGTTTTTTGTGAAATTTTTATTTCACAACATATACATTTTTTTTTCTTTTTGAGATTGCCCCAATTATCCGGTTTATCTTTAAAACATTTTAATCCGGATAGTTGGAGTTTCACAATAAATAATATTATTATTATTATTTTAGCTTGTAAAAATGATTTAATGTTTAACTACATTAGACGTACCTTTTTATTAAACGAGAGTGATTTCTGTGAAATTTTTATTTCACAACACAATTTTTTCTTTCTTTCTTTTTTTTTCTTTGTAATTGTTTCAATTTTCCGGATTGTCTCTGAAACACTGTAATCCGGATAATTGGAGTTTCACTATAAATATTGCTATAAAATCGTATGTAAGCATTGTATTTTATTTATTTATTTATTTGCTTTTTGTAAAAATGATCTCATTTTCAACTATATTAGGCGTAACTTTTTATTAAACAAAAGTGATTTTTGTGAAATTTTTATTTCACAACATAATGTTCACTTTTCTTTTTTTTTGTGGCAATTTTCCCAATTATCTGGATTGTCTCTAACACACTGTAATCCAGATAATTGGAGTTTCATCATACATATTATTATAAAATCATATGTAGGCGCATTGTATTATATTATTTCTTTTTTCTGGTAAAAATTATTCGATTTTTAACTACATCAGGCGTACCTTTTTATTAAACAAAAGTGATTTCTGTGAAATTTTTATCTCACAACACAAATTTTACTTTTGTTTTTATCTTTTTTTTCTGCAATTGCCCGAATTATGCGGATTGTGTCAAAAAAATTTTAATCCGATAATTGGAGTTTTACTATAAATATTATTATAAAATCGTATGTAGGCATTGTATTTTATGATAATTATTATTATTTGCTTCTTGTAAAAATTATTTGATTTTTAACTAGTACATTAGGCGTATTTTTTTACTAAACAAAAGTGATTTTTGTGAAATTTTTACTTGGCAACACAAGTTTTACTTTTTTTGGGGAGGTGGTGGTGGTGTGTGTGTGTGGGGGGGGGGGGGGGGGGATTGCCCGAATTATTCGGATTGTGTCAGAAACTCTTTAATCCGGATAATTGGAGTTACACTGTAAATATTATGTAGTATTGCGCGTATGTAGGCATTGTATTATATATATATATATTGTATTGTAATTACCGGTTTATCTATCTATCTATCTATCTATATATACCGTATATACTTGTGTATAAGTCAAAGAATTTTAGACAAAATTTGAGAGAAGAAAATGGTGGGTCGACTTATATACAAGTAAGTAAAAATAATTTTGTTGTTCGTGCAATCCAAAAATTTTAACGAAAGATAGAGCTTGCTGGAACACGTGCTATACAACAATGCATTTGAAGGGAGAATGTTAGAGTGTTTGTTCTGCTATATAGACCCTTTACATGTGATGTCACTTTCCGGAAGAAGTGTGAAATCGAGAAGTGAAATACCAGAGTCACGTTTTTTTCACCGATAATCGGTGAATGGGTAAGTCTTCTAAAAGTAATTACACATGGGTCCAGGTTGGAGAGCGAGAAAAGCGGACAATGGTCATTTTCGCTGTGATTGACAAAAAAAGCTCAACAATAATGTCCCTGTAATTGTTCTGCACCCATTTTCTCTTGGGTTAGAATTCCCTTCAATACAGGGGCATTCCTTTCAACATTTAAATCCCCTTTTTAAACAGCGTTCAACTTGAGAATGCTTCTAGATTTTTCTCCTCACAAAGAAGTACTATATTTTAGCAGTCTAATTAGAAGTTGTTTACCCTTGTAAATAAGGCTTGAATAGATTTTTCAAAGATTTTTTTTCTTTTTAAGTATCATTAAATGGACGTGAATAGGTTTCAAAATAGTTTAAGCTTCTTCAATTTTACATAATTATACAGTTTTAAAACGTTGAATTAAAAAAAAATCCGATGAAAAAAAAATTTACTAATTTAATGAAAATTTATTAATTTTTTTAAATCCTCGATTACAAATCATTTTTCAGCGTACTACCAGAAATGTGGTTCGACTTATACACGAAAATTTAATTTTTTTTCAAAATTTTGCGTAAAAATTGGGGGTTTGACTTATACACGAGTATATACGGTATATACTTTTTTTTTTCTTCTTGTAAAAATGATTTGATTTTCAACTACATTCAAGACTAACTTTTTATTAAACAAAAGCGATTTTTATGAAATCTTTATTTCACAACATAATTTTTTCTTTTCTTTCTTTTTTGTGGGGTTGATTGCCCCAATTACTCGGACTGTATCTGAAACACTTTAATCCGGATAATTGGAGTTACACAATAAATATTAGTATTACAAAAGCAAATGTAGGCGTTGCTTTTTTTTTTTTTTTTTTTTTTTTTTTTGCTTTTATTGAAAATGATTTTCTTTTCAAACATTAGGCGTACCTTTTTATTTAACAAAAGCGATTTTTGCGAAATTTTCATTTCACAATATAGTTTTTTTTTTCTTTTTGTGGATTTCCCCAATTATTTTATGGGCCAAAAACTCTTTACCCCGGATAATCGAAGTTTCACTATAAATATTTGTATGTAGTATTGCATTTTTTCCCTCTTGTAAAAATGATTTTATTTTTAACTACATTAACCCTTTCAGGGGCAAAGCACATCCATTGCTAAAGTTTTGAAATCAATGAATGACACCGGAATTTACAAACAAATTTATTTGGAAATAAGAAAAAGCTATATATTTCACATACATAATAAACGTAAAATGTTCTACCAAAATTCTGATGCCATTGTGGTATTTGGGACTTAATCATAAACATACCACCGCCCTTGAAAGGGTTAAGCGTACCTTTTTATTAAACAAAAGCGATTTTTGAGAAATTTTTATTTCACAACATAGTTTCTTTTTTTGGTGATTGTAAAACATTTTAATCCGGATAATTGGAGTTCCCCTATAAATATTATTATAAAGCATTTCCCAACATATTTCTTTTTTTGGTGATTGCCTGGCATATATATATGTATATATATATATATAAATACATCAATGACTTTCAAAGAGTTAAAGAAAATGTTTGAGTCTTACAATTTTTTTCAAGTTTAAAAAAAAAAAAATATTTCGTCTCCTTTTTTTTATAAGCGCGAACCAGGGTGCAAACTGTTTTAGAGAACTATTTTTTCTCCTCTCAAAAGACAAAATAAAGGTATTTTAATCGCATTGGGGTCATGGAGCCCGGATTCATTGCCCCCCCCCCCCCTCCCTCGTGACTGGTCATATTTTTCAGGTCACGTCGCAAAATATACCATTTTTATAAAAACTGAATTTATACTCTTCATTGTGGGAATTTTTAGTTTTTAAATGCACCTAAACAAGTTATTGTAGGGTGTAAACAATTATATTTAAAAATAATCATGCAGTTATTTAATATGATTTCTAATACAAAAGTAATAAAATTAATTATGAAATTGTTTTTATAAATATATTTGCATTTTCGTATATCATCAAAATCATGTTAAAATTTTCAAATCACAAGAGAGATTTCTTTAAATAAATTTCAACTAAAAAAAAAAATGTATCTAAAGAAAAATACATAGTGCTTAATTTTTTTTCTTTTCTTTCTGTAGCTGTTTTATTAAAAAAAAGAAAAAAAAAAAAACTATTTAAACTCAACAGAGAAGTAAGTCACTAATAATACAACTTGACGATCCAAGGGAAAAAAAAAAAAACCGGATGTGTGTATGTGGAAGGGGGGGGGGGGGGGGAGGGTGATGTATTAATATTTCCACTAATTTGGTAAAAATCTGAAATGGTTAATTTAATGATATTGTTTTAAGAAAGATGTTCAAACATCTCAAATATCAAATAATGATCGTATTGTAGGTCAACCAACTTACTGTCCATGAAAAAACGAAAAAAAAAAAAAAAAAAAATTCTGATTTAAATTAAGTAACAAGATTAAAATAAAAGTACACTGATGGATTACGATTTTATGTGCTACATTTTAAGGCTGTTTAATAATAACAATAAAAGAAAAAAAGGCGCGGAATCTAAAAATACCCATTAACAAAAAAGAAAAAAACTTCACTGCAAGAAAAAAAGAAGGCTTCGACAAGAACTGCTATTCTGCTTGCTGTCGTTCGATTAGGTAAGGATCAATGCAAGCTATCTGACCATGGTGTGATACAAACATAGCCCGGTGATTAGTTTTATAATAAAACTTACCGCTATTTGGATTATTTTCTAAATTTTTTCACTCGTTCCAAATGTGGTTGGGCGGTGTTGTTTGTATTGAAATTCTTTGTGACCCGCCTGTGCGTCCACGCCTACATGCATCGACGGACCCCCATTTTATACATGTACACCTTCTTCAAAATTCCCACGATCTACTTTTATTTAATTGAGTTTTTGACTCTGAAAAGTGCAAGTAAGTAATAGGTAAACAAACATCTATTACTTTTTAAACTCCAAAACAGTAAAATAATAACATTAAGAGTATCGGAATTTAAAATTTGCTGCCGAACTATTTTCTTCAGCGCACTTGCATTGTCCCCGAGGGCAGTGCTACTTGACACGTTTTCCAGTCGAGTATTACTACGCGGAGTTGCTAGGTGGGCGCCATTGCTTCTCGATGCCTGCCGCGGCGATTCGCAAATTTCAGGTGTTTTAGAGTGAGATGACCAGTGCTACGCCTCGGAAACAATCCCAAGATTACGTTGTACCTTCTAGTAACTCGCAGGTAAGATCTATATTGTCTAATATTTGTTTAAATTAATTTCACCTTGGTATGCGCCATCCAAGATGGCTGATGCTTTACGCCAGTCCCCTTTTCACACCCCTTTCTCATGCTGACCCCGCCCTGTTTCTAGGAGACGACACCATCCCCGTTGGCACTCCTGGCCGCGACCTGCAGCAAGATTGGGGACGAGGGAGGTTCCCAGGGTGCGTCCCCAACGAAAGTTGTTGGCCCCGCCACCAGCCAAGTGATTCAACAACCACAAGAGATAGTGGCCACAGCCGCCGCATCCCAGCTTGTCCCGTTCCAGCCACAACAAACGATTGGCGTTCTAAATCCGGACGGGACAATCACTCAGGTGACCGGCCTTGGTCAGCACCAGGCCGCTAATGTCCACGTCTCTGGCAACGTGGCCGCTGCACTCAAGAGCCTTCCCACTGTAGCCACGGCCCAAAACGTGGCCAACGGCCAAGTGTTCCCCCAGGGGGCACAAATAGTGGCCGGATCACCAGGCAATATTACATACAATGTAATACCTGCCCAACAGATTCATAACATCCAAATAGATGGCCAAGAGGCCATCTACATCCCTGCAGGACTTCCACAGACCTTTCAGTTGGCAGGGAATCAAGCTATCTTAACACCTAATGGTCAAACATTTCTGCGGGCTCAAGGGGTTCAAGTGCCCACATCCGTCCAAAATGGTCAAGCAGTGCTCCATGGCATGGCACAGATTGGTGGACAGAATGTCGCAATCAGACAAGGCAATGTTGTGCAAGCCCTTCAGTTGCCCATGCCAGTTCAACAGACTTTTCCTGTGCAAGTGCCTATTTCTACTGCTAATGGACAGACTGTGTTTCAAACTGTTCATGTTCCAGTACAAACAATTCAGGGTGTTCCTGGAGCCAGTATTCTTCAGTCCCAAGGGCAGCCCCTCACAGTCAATGTACCAGCTCACATGGTTCCACAGTTATCTAACATGCAGCACATAGCGCAGGTAAGCTCATTTATTGCATGCTTAATTATCAATTTCATTTTTATGTATATATGTTGACTGAACTATTCAATTTACTTTCTATTTCATATCATGATACTAGTGACTATATCTTATATCTGAAATGTGTGACTCTTTTCTTTATACAATATCTGTGCTAATTCATATAGATATCTCTGATAATGTAAATAATGTATTAAGTATAGTTCTTTCTGCAAACAGAATTTAGTTAACTCTCGCTGACCTAGACCTAAAATGAGATTCCTAAAAGTAGCGTTTTAAAATCTCTTTTCGACTAACTTTTTTGCCTAATATGTGGTATATTCCATGTTTTATAAATAATTTGGAATAGCATTTTAATTGTACTGCATTGAAAATGATTTTTTTTTCAAAATAATTCAACAGCAAGAGTGTTAAAATTCTCCCTAACTTAACTCATATTTTTTAATTCGATAACATTTTGCAAAATTTTCTCTATTGTTCGAAATGTGTGATGTATATGATCTTATAATGTAATTTTGTGTCATTGTTTTTCTTACAAAGAAGAATCTGTTATTACAGTTGTTTCTGAACTATTTATTTCCTTTTGTTCAATAACTTATTTCCAAAAAATATTTCATGAGAATAATTCCAGCTTGCATGGAAATAATTTCAGACATTCTAAATCAAATTCCAGTTTTAATTTTATATTCGATTGTTAATGATTAGTTGCTGTTTTGGGATTTAACGCCCCTAACCTTCTGATAATGCGAGATTTTTCCTGTATTTTCAAAAAAATTCTCGTAAAAGTAATTAACCCGGGAGAACTCACGCGTGAGATTTTCTCTCACCATCATACTTTTTTTTGTCCCAGCTGTTGCAATAAGACTCTTATTTAAACCCTGTTTTTCATTTTAAATTAAATTTTAGAAACTTTATTTTTATCATTTTACATCTTTTTGTGAATAAAGTATTAAGTTCTGGTGTGACAAGAAATCTAGCGAGTTCTCGCGGGTTAAAGAAAAAAAAAAAAAAATTACAAAGGATTGTTTCTTACTTTCGTGTTTTTCTGGCAATCATGTATTATCCACCCTCCCACGATAGCAGAATTTTCTGTATTAGTCTCCAGCACTAAAATTTTTCTGCTCTATGACATTGGGACCTATGCTAATTTTGTAAAAAAAATATGCTAATGCACATATGCAAAATATTCAAATTAGAAATATCTGCCAGATATGTAATCAAACTACACACTTAAACGCTTAAATAATCAGAATAATAAAATTGATATAAATTGCAGGGTTTTAAAAAAAAAAAAATGAAACTTTACAAAACCCCATATGGACTGTTTTTAAAAATAGGGGATGTGTTTCAATAAAATGCAAAAAAAAAAATACACATTAAGGTGTGTATCAGTTTCAGTAAAACACAAAAAATCCCACATAAACTGTTTTTTTTAAAACCCTGATAAATAGTGAGTGAATCTTTGGATGTTAACTCTTTGCATGTGGCCTGGGGTGGGGAATTTTCAGAAAATGTTACCAGCCAGCAAAATGCAACGTACAATTGAAAATCGTTTAGACAAAATGCACATGATTGCAAAAATAGTTAACTACTATTACTACAATGCCTTTTAATATTTTTTTTTCATAAAATTAAAAAATATATACAACAGAAGAAAGCTTACTATAATATAGAACTTAATAGAATGTTTACACCGCAGTAATTTGGAAAGTTGCAACATACAGCTAATTTGTAAAAAAAAATATGTAGTTTTTAGTATATCTTCTTTAGCTTGCAGTTTTTCAAATTCACTCACCCCATCACAAAATCCATTCGCCAGTGACGAGTAAAATA
This sequence comes from Maratus michaelseni, assembly GCA_963931845.1. Classification (NCBI taxonomy): domain Eukaryota; kingdom Metazoa; phylum Arthropoda; class Arachnida; order Araneae; family Salticidae; genus Maratus; species Maratus michaelseni. Next base: position 276,832,233 of record OZ007597.1, read on the forward strand.
ATGTATTTCTCCACCCCTGCATGCGGCTTATATGAAAATACCACTTTAAATAATTTTTCGAAACTTTATTTAAATATATAATTAATATTTTTCATATAAAAATGCTTTTTGGAGTTGTTAGTAGGAAATCTAAAAAAATATATATTTAAGTAAAAAAAAAAAAAAAAAAAAACATTATTTTCACCTTATGTTCTGTTGACTGGTCAATGTGGTCTGTAACTGAGAGTTGGATTCCCTGATATATTTTTTCCATGTTTTACATTTACATAACTGGTAAGTCTGTGTTATATAGTATTTGACAAATAATTGTTTTTGGTGAATTATTTATTTTGATAGTTTAATCATGTGTCAATCTCAATGAATATGTGCAGTAAATATTGTTTCTATTATTTTCTTTTTTGCTGAAAAGTTTATCTTACTTTTAAATAGTTGGGGCGCAGCTTTAAGGGCTCAGTTGCTTAAAATTCATTTTTTTCTAGGAGAGGAGTCTCTAACCAACATTTGTAAATGGTGGGGAATAAAACGGTTTGGGAAGACGAAAAAATTATCTTTAACCCTGTGTTTATTTTAACATTTAACAAGCTATTTAAATTAACTGTATGTATTAACACATAGCAAAATATCATTGAAAGAATGTATGTCAACAGTTCAGAAAGTTTTTTTAAAACCAAATGTTATGAACTCTTAATAATTGGGTTTCATTCAGTTTTTGCAGTTTAATTTCATAGTCATTTGTCTCTTTCCCCTATATTATTGTTAAAAAAAAAAAAAAAAAAAAAAAAAAAAATTGAAGATTATTGTGAGGGAAGCTTTCACCTTTGAAATTCGTTTGGTCAGGATTTCAAAATTTATGGTGTGAATAATGTTGACTCTAGATAACAAAACGGCGCAGGGTGGGAATTTATAATAAAAGAAGGGCACATTGTTTTCAAAAAGGGCACTCTTGTCGTCTGTTCAAAAATCGTATTTTGAACTGATTTTTTTTTAGCAGTATAGCACCTTCTATCAGTAGAATTTTGCTATATTGGTTAATTTCATGATATTTTCTCAAGACCGATCGACAAATTTCATGATTTTTTTTCACACAACTAATTGCCGACACTCCAATTTTCCGGATTTGTCCATACGACTTACTGGCGAAACTCACAGGGTTTTTATTTTTTCATGCAACTACTTAATGGATTTCGTGATTTTTTTACACACAGCCAAATGACGAATTTTCCATTTTTTTTTTCCCCCACACAACTGATTGACGAATTTTGCGATATTTTCTCCCGACTGAAGGACTAAATTTACAATTTTTTTCCTGCGATTGACTGACAAATTTTGTAATTTTTTTTCATTGTGACTGATTATCAAAATTCACTTGATTATTGGTGAGCAATTGGCCAATTTTGCAGCTTCAACTTGTGACAGACTGAGAAAATTCATGTTTTACCCATGCCCAAGTAAAAAAATTTTTGATTTTTTTTTGTTACACGATGGATGAACAAATTTTGAGATTTATTTTACAGCAATCTATCAATGAAAAATTTTTTTTTTCATAGGTGTTTTTTTTTTTATCCTGCGACCAATTGACAAATTTCACGAATTTTTTTCCTCGGCTGGTTAACGAAATTCAGAATTTTTTTCTCTTAGGCTAATTGACATTTCACAAAGAAAATAACTGAAAGAGCGCGTCAGAAAGAGTACTAAGGGCAACTGGATGCATAAAATAATTTAAAGGGGGTTGCCATAAAATAGTAAAAAAGTGTTGCTGGGGCAATGCGCTCTACTGGCCTAGAGTCCACACTAGTGAATCCCGCCCTGAATTTCAGGCCTTGGCTAGGATTGCTTATACGCCCTCAGATCGGGCGGCCATTTTTTTTGGCGATGTATTTGCGGATCTGGCTACCGGGCGGACTTTTGCCTTCTGGCAACCCTGAAGTAATCTCCGAGACTATTTTTTTTCTTCTCATTTATTCTGTGAGCGGACGACTGAGAGGTTGTGTTCATTTTTTCTTGCCTGTTTTATTCCACGTGGTATCTTTGATCAGGTTGTATAATTCCAACTTTTTATTATTATTATTAATATTTGATTATTTTTTTCGATTGATAATGGCTTCTGTTGTTAGTTTACCGCTTGTTGGTGATGTTGTGCTGAAATTTCAGCAAATTTTGAGAGCCAAAGAAGGTTTCAAGGTTTCTCGAGATAGGCCTATTTTTGGAGTGCAATTGCATTTTACGCTAGTTTAAGTTTTATTTTTTGGTTAATTTTGGAATATATACAGATTAAACGTAAAAAAGGTAAATTCAAGAAATTTTCGTAGAAACGTGAAGTATTTTTTGCATTTTATGCACGGAGATTTGATTTTTCAATGGATGTATCCATGTTTGATATTTCAAATTAATTCTGCAGGTGTTTTTCTGGTTTTTTTTTTTTTTTTTTATGTTTGTTTAAAGATGTATTTTTGCAATTTATGTATGGAGGTTTGATTTTTCAATTTCTGGTGTTTTTTTTATTTTAATTGAGGTTTGTTATTAAGATGTATTTTAGAAATTTATGTACAGATTTTTGATTTTTCTATTTGTCGATGTTTCTTTTTTCAAATTTTGTATCGAGGTTTGTTTTTTAAACGATAGGATATACGTTTTAATGCCTTTATTTTTAGAGATATGTTGGTTTAGTAATGAATCTTTCCGTTTTTTTTAAGTATCACCGTATTTACGTTTCTGTCGTTTGCTCATTATTCAGTGACAATTTCTTGAATTTCCTTTTTTTATGTTTAATCTGTATATATTTTAATCTGTATATATTCCAAAATTGAATAAAAAATAAAACCTAAAATAGCCCAAAATGACCACTTGGCGATAAACGGGTTTTCGCCAACAAAACAAAATGGCGGACCTGAGGGCGTGTAAGCAATCTGTTCCAAATATTGATATTCTTTGAAGAATCTAATATTTTTTTTATATAGTTATAAAAATTTTTGTTTGACCAGTATTACCTCATTTTCTTTTAATATAATTGATATAGTTCAGTCAACATGTATTTGATTATCAGTGATATATATATATATATATTTATTGTTTTTAAGTGTGTGTGTGATGTGAATATAGTGAAACTTCCTGATACATCCATTATTGTTCTTATAGTATGCCTATTTTAACAGTTGTTCATAATATCTTTAGTGAATAATGATATAAGATTGTCCAGAAAATATATGCTTGTATTTAGTTAATTGTATTTACTTATTTAGTAGTACTCTACCAAGTTTGTGGAAGAATTTAGTATTTATCCATTTTTTGATGAGTTAAAAGCATAATGTAGCGCAGACAATAAAGGACTGATCACATTTAAAGGATCAGGGTCCATAAGCCGTGTTTTTGACCCATGAAAATAGACTAAAACTCGATTTTGTTATACTGACTTAATTATTTCACTTTTTAATATTGGAAGGTTTATCCTGTACAATTTCAAGAATAGTTTTTGCATTTTGTTCGGATTTATAGGACTTACACAAGCTCAAAGTTCATATATTATTCGCAGGTTTTGATGAAAAATACGCAATTTCTCTTAATTTTACCTCCATTATTTATATCAGCGCAATCGTGCAACACTTTCTTCTTTACATATATTATAAAATACATCAAAATGTACAATATATGTAAAAATAAAAGTGTTGCAAAGCTGCGCTCATAGTAAAATATAAAAAATTGAAGTAAAATTAAGAGAAATTGCGTATTTTTCATCCAAAACTACGAATAATACGAACTTTGAGCTTGTGTAAGTTATATAAATCCGAACAAAAGGCAAAAACTATTGTTGAAATCGTACAGGATAAACCTTCTAATATTAAAGAGTGAAATAATTAAGTCTTTATAACAAAATCAAATTTTAGTCTTGTTTCATGGGCCAAAAACCTGGCTTATGGACCCTCATCCTTTGGCATTGACAGAAATGTTTTAAATTTACTTCTGAGATTTATTGTTTTTGCATTTTCAGGTTTTTTTTTTAAAAATATATATTATCGCTTTCTCAAGTTATTATTAAATTTTATTTTTCAATGCAGGAAATTAAATACGAAAAAAAAAAGGATCTAAAAGCAGTATCAAAAGGTCTCATTTTGAATTTAGTCAATACATTTTGGTGATGAAAGTGAATGCCCTGATTTCCATGACAATCATACTTTTTTTTAATTGTTATTTTTCTGGCACCAGGTCAATTTTTCTTAATCAGTGACTTACCAATACCATCAGTATTTTGAATAAGGTCCTTTCAGTGGCATAGTCTTTTTAACACTTTCCAACCTAGTTGAAAAGTGTTTGACTTCGGTTTGTCTGTCCGTGCTATAACTCGCGTAAATATACTGGGATTGCCCTGAAATTTTTGTATGTTATTATCGTTTACTATATAATGTTCCCTATTTCAACTGAAGTGTGTAGCGCTTATAGTTTTTTTACAGGGACCGTCAATAGTATTCTGTTACATTACAGTCAATGAGAAATAATAGTTTCAAATACATTTTGATGATGCTCAGTCATTTAAAACGTGATGAAATTGATATATAATTATGAAGCACTATTTCAAACATAATGAAAATTATATGCATTATTGAGGTGCACTATAAAGTGCTCTTTTGAAAGTGTGGTGTGCATTGAGTTTATTTACAGGGACACACAAAAGATATCGGTTACGGTACATGTGCGATATTTACAGTCTACATGTGATAAAGTGCATTTTTCAAGTTTGGTTTGCGTTTTTAAGTTTAACTAAATTTTTTCATTGTATGTTTATAAACACGGTTGATCATATACAGGGCTACACAAGGGAATTCGTAAGTATTACAGACTATGGGAGTGAATTGCTAAAGAGTAGTTTTTAATTGTGTCACGCATTTTCCTGCTAAACTATATTTAGTACACTAATAGAAGTTTGTGGAATATAAATAAATTCATATACAAGGCTACGCAAAGAAAAAGATACATTGTCATTTAGGTTGGTAATTGCTGCGAGTGAGTTTTAAGTTGCCTTTTAGCTTAATAGGTGGTGTGTACAAAAGTCTTCAGATAATATACAGGGCTGTACAAAAGATTCCATTGATTCGCGAAAATTTCTAAATGTGAGTACTTTAGCTGAACTAAATTTTATCATGCTATACATCTATTGATCATATACAGGGCTGCACAAAATAATTCAACTACTTTTTTGACACTGGAAGGTAATTTCGTAAACTGTATTTTCAATGTGTTATACATTTTCTAAACTGTTTACTTACATATCTTCTTTCACCTTATTTGACGGTGAAATTTGGTTTCTGTTTTCTGGCTGTGTTGGAAAGTGTTTCATAATCTATGCTTGACGCATGATTTTTCGTTCTTGTTTCATTTAGTGGCCAGTGACTGCCACTAATTACCACATTTTAGTTTTCACCCTCCCTCCCCATGAAAAGTAATATATGTCATCTTATCTTTAGTTTAGCTTTTGATAGTCTATTGAATGTAACCTATATCTAGGGCAAATGATTTTTCATTTTTCCAAATTATATACCATTTTGTCTCATTGATACCATTAACTTGGTAGAGTTATTTAGTTATGTGAATTTTTTTAAGGGATTTTATTTTAGCTTTTCATTGAAAAAAATTTAAATTGTCATTAGTTAGGGGTTAGGGTTGATTCATATTTATTCATTTATTATCACTCTTGAATTTAAAATTTTGTGATTTGAATAAAGTTTTAGTGTTTCTGAGAATGTACTGCTATTTAAAATTTAGATTTTTCTTTCTAAATTTAGCTTTAAATTATGTTGTACATAGTTAAGCATTTAGCTGTAGCAGTTTTCACTTATTTTAAACAAATTTAGCTCTGCAATATTTGGTATTTATCAGTTTTCTCAGCTCACATTTTTCTTGGTGATAAAAAGGAATATTTAATGGAAAAATAAAGATGTTTATAAAAATTTTTGCTTAAAAGCAAAACTGTTTTGTTAGAACATACTATCGATTTGTCTCATTGAAAAATAAATAATAGTAAAAATAATTTTAATATTATTTTTCCTTGACATTTCATTTTAAAAGTAAACCAAGTTTTTGATGCCAAAGAATTCACTAAGGAGATGTCAGCTAGAAAACCAATATGTATGCAAATGTTTTAACTTAAACAGCTATAGAAATATATGTATATTTCTAGCCACACATATTTTATAGAAACTTTTATTTAATGTTTGATAATCTATTCATGTAATCCAGCTCTTCTTAAGCAATATCTGTCAGCCTTTCAACATTTTTTTGGGATATTGTAACAAACATCTTATTTTTATTACTGAATATTAATGAAGTATTTACCGAGTGTAGAGACTTCATCTCTCGCAACAACAACTTTAGGTTCAACAAACAATATATAATGAGTCATTGTCATGGAGCAATCGAGCTAGCCTTTTGCTCTGTGCCATGGTGCTTGTCTTCTATACAGTAGGTCCCTGGTGCAAATCCCAGCCAACGGCAATTCTCTGACTTCCTACATTGGTGACACAGAAAAGAAACACGCGACCTTCACAACAGGTGGCAGCACCACAACGAATTCACCCCCCCCCCCCAATAGACAAAGCCTCGCAGCAAATAGCCAATGAGCGCAAGCCAATGTCTCACAGCTTCTTTATGTTATTAACATTGATCGTGCCAAAGCTACACATAGAATATTTCTCTTTATATTCCATCATAACAATTTAATTCCCTTTCAAACTGATTTCTAGAGAATCTAAGCACATTAAGAAACTTAGACTACTTTCTTGTTTTTCTCAAATAGCATTTAGCAAGTTCTTTCCCCTTTGTCAATTTGTTGATAAATAAAATTTTCACTTTGAACACAAGCTTGCAGATTGGTATAAAATTCAAGCCTGAGCCTGTCTCATCTCTAGTGTATATGATGTCAAAATTGCATTTCTCTTATCACATTTTTTAAAGATGAAAGAGGTGGTCTGGTATTTTTAAAACGTGGTCCTCCACGTATGTGAACTGAAGAAGTGAAGCGGTTAAAATACAATGTGAGACAGATTCAGTCTCTTCTTAAATATTTGAAATGTAAAAAGACTTATCCATTGTATTAACCCTTTGAGGGGCGGTGGTATATATTATATACCACCTAATTTTAATCCGATTCAAACCAGAAACTTTAAATTAAATTTTATTTTAAACTATGACGAGAAAAAGTTGAAAAATTGCTTATTCTTATTTTGAACTAAATTCCGGTGGGAATTCAACGTTACAGGAGCACAAGTGCTTGCCCCTGAAAGGGTTAAAATAGTATAGGTTGTTTATTTTGTCATAAAGAATCATCTACATATTAAAATCGAACAATTTTAAACTTTAAAATTTAGTTTGACGATATGTAGACGATTCCTTATGACAAAACAAACATTTAAACAGTGATATAGCAACACCATAATTTTTTTTTACATATTCAGCAAGTTAAGAAACATAGAAATATTTCTCAATTTTGAAACATTTGTTATTGAGATATAAATTATTGAAAAATAATCCAGTCAATACAGAGATACAATTATTTAGACATAACTCACTCAATTACGTATTTCATTACAATTGTTTTATTATTTTATGGTTTCTGCTGCATCATCCAATCTTGAAAGATAGAAGTAATGCAAATATGTATTTAGTGTAAAAGTGGCATGATAAATCATTTTTTTGGGGGGTGGGGGGAGAAAAGAAATATTGGGGTTTGTATTGCAATTTTCAAAGTTCATATAAAAATAATGTATATGGTGATTTAAAACTTTGTGTGTCCCTGTCGATGACATAATTTCCAATAACTATCCAGGGAAGTATGATTTTGATTCTAATCAAATAAGGAAAGCCTTTGGTATCCCAGAAAAAGAAGATTCTGATCAAGGTAGGATCTAACCTTCTATTTCTTTGCTTTCCATGACTGTCTGTCCCCCATCTCTCCCCTCAAATTCTCCAACCTTCTTCCAGAAATCTTTCAAATTATTTTTATTTTTTTGTTTTACTAATTGAATCCCCCTCTCCCCACATATATCTATATCTGTCCCATATGTCTGCAGCAATTGTTGCTAGGTAAGTGAAAAATTGAAATTCTCATACTTGTTACACAATCCAGTTTATTGATACTCTAGTCCAGTTTGCTGTATTGTAGCTGGCATACAAATTCATTTGCTTTATTGCAACATTATTAATCTAGAAATTTATACTTTCCATATCTTTTACTGGTGCAATTATTTTTCAAAAGTTATGTTTTACTAGAGTGGCATGGACAGGAGGGGGTGGGGGAGTCATTTTCTCTAAACTGTTCCTATTTCTTTCTTTAGTTACTGCACTCAAATTGAGTAATTAACTATGCCTGGTGGTACAAAATTAGGTTATGACATAGGACAATCATCTCTCAAATCATACACTTCCAATTACAAAATATATTCGAATAAAATAAGTATGATGTAAGGTTTACAAAGATCTTATACATGTATAAACAGGGGTCGGAAAAACTACTTTTTTATTGTAGCGAACTACAACATCGAAAATGTAGTTAACTACAACTACTTGTTTTAAAAAGTAGCGACTACAAACTACTTTTCAAAAGTAGTCACTACTTCGCTACTTTCAGATTTTGTCAACATGTTCAATTTACACTGAACTACTGATTTTTTTGTATCGTGCTACTCGCTACACTACATTGTTCAAAAGGTAGCACGCTACACTACAAACTACTGTAAAAAGTAGCGACTACTGTAGTTTCGCTACTTGTAGCGCGCTACTTCCAACCCCTGTATATAAATATGTGAAAATAATTTTTTTATTTATTACCCCATTTTAAACATTGTCCTGTATGTAAGAAAAAAAAAATCTTTTATCACCAAGTATCACTAGTAAATCCTATATCATTGAGATATTTTTAAGCGAAACAATAATGGCATACATTACTCAAATCTGTTGTGTTGGCATCTATTTTGTGGTGAAATTAGCTTTACTTTCCGAAGTCAAATATAAAAAAAACAGTGAAATGTAAAGGGCAAAATTAGCACTGGCCACAGGGCCACTAAATGAAAAAAAGTGGCTATTAAAAAATTGTCTGTCAGTGGCCTCCTTATGACCACTTTCCTACATGGAAAAAGTAAAATTTCTTAGCATTTCATCAAGGATTCTACTTTTACTGGTTGAAATATGTTTATATTAACATATTTATTTGGGCTATTTAATTTTAGATTGATACTAATTGAAATTTTAACAAAAGTTTACTGTTTAGAACTTTTAAATAAAAAAAGTGGCCACTAGTTTAAAGAAAGTGGCCACTTATAAAATTACTACTACTGGCCACTAATGAAATTCTCCAGTTTTGCCCTTTAAAATAAAGATCCTGTTTGCGTGAAAATGACAGTTAAATTTATTGTGATCTCTGAAAGAAACATCTTTCTTAACTTTATCAACTGAACATAACAGTGATATGAAGTTTTTTAAAAAAAAAGTCAGCTGTATTGACAGATTTAAATTAAAATTTTCAATATCTGAAACACATATGCAAAATCATTAGATTCAGCTTTTTAATTATTTTTAATGTTTTTCAACATACTTTAAATGTGCCAATTTTTTAGGCAATAAAAATTGCACCTTTCGTGAAAGTATGTTTAATTCTTACGGCCCAAGAGGCAGTGTCACATTTTTGCTAATTTTAGTGTTGACGATTTTGGTATGTATGGTAGATTAGATTTGTACAGATAACGAAATTACCAGTCAGATGATGAACCAGTGAGAGGTATTGCTGTAGCAACATTGTACTGCATGCTGCAATGTGAAACTAATGGGAACCCAATTACTAATGTTCCCCAAAGCAGAATATTTTGCAATGTTCTGCAATGAACCTTCAGCTGATCAAAAATGTTATGTTGGAGTAAAAAGAAAAACACGGAGATGTTCTTGTATATGTAGGAGTACAATTTAATCTTTTATAGAAATGCGAATGGCGTTTTGTTACACACAGACTCCCACACAAAAGAAACATTACTTTGGGGGAAGATTTATTTTTAAAACCATGGCAACAGAGAATTGACAGTTCTCTCAATAACTTTGGAAGTGACATATTTTGAGAGATCACCTTTTATGGAGGATATATCTTTGGAAATTTGGTCCATGCATAGTTATGTCCAGCTTTTAGAAGTTTTCTAACAGATTTATGTCCAAGTGGAGGCCCATGTGCTTTTCTTTCGTTACTGAATACATGTTAAACGATAAGTTATGAGTAGCATTTGTTGGGAACAGCTCCACTGCACCATGCAATTTCAAATTTTTGAATTGATCGCCATGATCTACAACCTTGCATCCTGTTCAAAAGGCATATTTTGAATTGGTTTGTTTAGCTCCCACTCGCAGATATTTGCGATAGTTTCCCACGAACAAATTTCGCGATATTTTCCCAATAACGATTGACGTATTTTTCAATATTTTTCAGAGATCGATCGACAAATTTTGGGAACATTTTCCTCGATTGACGAATTTGATGATTTTTTTCCCATGATCAATTGACGAATTTCGCAATACTTTTGAGATTTTTTCCTTGATCAACTGACGACTTTCACAATACTTTTGAGATTTTTTCCTTGATCAACTGACGACTTTCACGATTTTTTTTTCGTGATCAATCGACAAATTTTGCGTTATTTCCCTACGACTGATTGAAGAATTTTGTGATCTCTGCCCGATGGACTGATGAATTTGACTGTTTTTTCTCGTGACCAATTGACGATTTTCACAATATTTTGGAGATTTTTTTCCTCTTGATTAACTGCCAAATTTCGCGATTTTTTCCGACAATCCACTGCTGAATTTCGTGTTATTTTTTTATACACAACCAATTGGCAAAATTTGAGATACTTTCCTTCTACCTCCTGCAAATTTTGCGGCTTTTTCTTGTGACCAATTGACGAAAATTGCAGGGGTTTTTCATGACTGATTGACAAATTTCACAATTTTTTCCTGCAACCGATTGGTGAATTTTGTGATATTTTTAAATTAACGATTAAAGAATTTCTAAATTTTTTCCCCCACAACCGATTGATGAATTTAGCAATATTTTAAAATTAACAATTGAAGAATTTAGAGTTTTTTTTTTCTTAAACCAATTGACAAATTTCACAATATTTTTGTGATTTTTCCCTCGATCGACAGGCAAATTTCGCGATTTTTCTTGCGACCAATAGATTAATTTCGTGAATTATTTTCCCCATGAGTGACTGAAGAATTTCGGGAATTTTTTCGACAATCCATTGACGAATTTCACATTTTTTCCGCAACTGGCTGAAGATTTCACAATTTTTTCCTACGATCAACGGATGAATTTTGCAATAATTTTAAATTGAACAATTGAAGAATTTTGCGATATTATTATTATTTTTTTTTCATCAATTGACTGACGAATTTCGCATTTTTTTCCCCCGATGATTGACTGATGAATTTAACTGAAAATAAGACTTTTAAATGTTCTGCAGAGGAAGCCTATTGTTCTGTGACATACATCGCACTTTTAAGCATATTTTGCTTTTTGGGGCTGATGTTATCCCGACTTAAAGGCATCATCAGTAATCGGGTTGTCATTCATTTCCCATTACTTTGACCTGTGCAATGTTGCTATAGCAACTTCACCCCCTTACTGGTGTGCCAGTTGATTAGCAGTTTCATTATCTGTACCATCTAATCTGTCATATATATCAAAATCATCCATGCTAAAATTGATTGTAAAAATATGATTATACCTACCGGACTATTAGTGATAATTCCTATTTATGATCATTGTAATATGAAAAAAAAAAAAAACACTTCAAGAGTTTATCAAGGCAAAATTTGGGGTCTATTTAGGGCTTCTTCACAAAATCAACTTAATAAAACACACCCTTCACGTAATTCCCTTTAATGAAACAAGCTCCTTCACAAAATTTCTCTTAGTAAAATAGGCTCCTTTCACAAAGTTCCATTCCATAAAAACATACTCTTAATTTTTTTAATTTTGTTAGGTTTAAAATGTGTAATTTGCAAACAAAACCAGTCCACTAGAAAAGAAAACTTTTGCAGAAGGACTTTAAGAAGTTATTATTAAATAAATATTTGGTTCGAATTTGAGGTACTAGATTGCATCTTTTGTTATAAAATGTTATTTTTCACAAAAATATAATAAATTTCACGAAAATAACATTTACTTTTAACAAAATGGTCCCCAAGAAAAAAAACCCTGCATCGCCTCTTGCATTTTGAATATTTTAGTAGAGATTAAACATTATACAGTCGAACTCTGTTAATACGAGAAGCAAGGGACTTTTAAAAGTCCTCATATTAACCGTTACTCATAATACCCGTGAAGTTAATAAAAATCTAAAAAAAAGCCCACATGATTAAACTAAATACCACTAATTTGCCTAATTAGCTAAATGCTAAAATTAACTTAATATCATAAAGTTAACATAAAATATTCACTCTAACCTTTGTGAGTGTCAGTTTCTTCAGACGAAATCACAGTACTGAATAAAGAACTAGTAATTCCAAAGGACATGAACAACATACAATAATGATGATCATTTACCTTTTCCCCTGAAAAACTCGGTTAACACTGCAATAGTCACTGTAATTTTTGAGCTATGGATTTCAAAAATCATTTTAATTTTAACAGTGCAATAAGAGACAAGAAAAGGCTGGTTAATATGATCCAGAGTCCAAGTCTGCAAATAACTAAGATTCCTAATTAAGAAATGAGTGTTTCTTTCTATGCTCCTTCCTTTCCACGGCTCAGTTATAAATCTTACAAAAAGCGATATTTTTTAACCGTTTTCATCTCTCCTTTCCTTCATTCTTCCAAGACCCTGAGACATTCCTTTGCATTTGCTTGGGTGGGGGTCTCCTTGAAGCTTATAATTCTGTCTGGTAAAATTGATAAATTACTGCATTTTGACAAACAGTTGTAATGGAGAAATACAGTGTTATTCAAAATGAATCATCCAGTTTCAAAATTCCATATTTTCAAAAATAAATGACACAGAATGATAAGTAATACATGAATACAGGAATACAGGAAAAAATAATGAAGCCTTATATTGTGAACAATAGATGGCGTTTGTGTGTTCTTAGTGAAGCTATTTCACAAAAACTGTTTTAGAAGCTTTTCAGTGGCAGAAGTGATAATGGCGTCCGTAGAGCAGAAAGCTTTTTTTGTGCTATCGTTTGCTCAATGTGGATTTGTAATCACCATTTAGCATGAATTTTGTAAAAAGTACCGAATTAATCCACCTACGGCTCTGAGTATTCGAAGGTGGTATTATCAGTTTGAGATCAATGGATGTCTTAGTAACTAAAGTTTTGCATGCAACTAAAAGAAGTTATATCAAACACTTCTAAAAAAACTTTCAATATATTTCCTTTGTATTCATGTATTACTCGTCTTTCTGTGTCGTTTATTTATGGAAAATATAGCATTTTGAAATTGGATGATTCCTTTTGAATAATTCTGTATTATGGCTGAAAAGAAACAGCATTCAATAAAAAAGTGATTTCTTTTCTTTCCTGATCTCTATTCTACTTTTCACCGAAAATAACATTGAAATGAACAGATGCTTTGCTTGTATTAGCCATGATCCTGCTTTTGTATATTGTAAAAGCATGGAAATTTTAATATAGTTTAAATGATGAACCGTTCTTAATGTGCAAATTGCTCATTTTAGCTGTGCTCATATTAAACAAGTTTGACTGTATACTGCTAAATTATTGATGCTCAATATTACAGTAATTTAAAGTTAGTTATAAACACTAGTAGTACAGTTCTAGTGTAAGGTCTGATGGCTGACAAAAACAAGACTTGAAACAACAATTCAAGCAAGCTCTGAAATCAGGCTCAAGCTTTTACTATGAAATCTAGAAGAAAATAACCTTATCTGAAAATGCTACAAAATTTCTATTATAAGACAACTTGCATTTCAAAAGATATGTGAAAATTTGTTTTTCTTAAGATCTACACTTTAAAAAATGATGATTCTTGTTACCTGAAGAGAAGCCTATATGTTCCTCTTTAAGTCATGGAACTCAAAGAATAAAGTATGAGAAGCTGGAAGATGTAAATATTTGGATTTGTAAAGAAAAGGTCACATTTAAATTATTGCATGGTGATGGCTGTATTTCAAGTGAATTGAACTATGTGAAATTTAGGAATAATTTTTCCTAAATTCAGTGTGTTTCAATATACATTCTAATAAAAAAAATAAAGATTATTTCAGATGGGTTTTTCCAATCCCTTAAAGATTAACACATTGTCTGACATTATTAAAAGAAACTTAGGTGCATTGTTAATATATAGTATTAACTCGTTTCAATAGTATTGCAACTTGTGTAAACTTATGAATTATATTTTTGAGTTAAAATAAATATCCTTTCGATTGCTTTAAACTCTTTTGGGTATCTTGGAAAAATGATTGATTTATTTGAGAGTAATATTGATATCGCACATTTTATAATTTTAAGAGCTCAAAAAACACAATAAATAGCATACTAATCACAAACATGCAGAGTTCATGGGTATGTAATCTGTTAGTCCATGGGATATTTTATTAACATATGTGTCTTCCTAAACTGTATTCATAAAGTGGCAGACCTGCCAAGTCTCCGGCTTTTTGGATACCAGTAATTTAGTACAGAAAATGATGTTTTATTTAATCCGAGCATTTTGCGATTTAAAAGAATAACATTTTCTCTAAAAAATTACTGGTGTTCAAAAATCCAGAGACTTGGCAACTCTGAAGTGGTGAAATGAATCCAGCAGTCCTAGCATTAAATGCAACTATTTCTTTATTCAAATTTAACAACATGATTAATATAATTCTTTAAAAAAAAAGTTAACAAAGGTTAGTTAAAATAAATGAGCCCAGCTCATTTCCACCATCTTGGCACAGTAAAATAACAAAGTAATTTATCAATAAATTAAAACTCCCATCCTAGGCTTTCCATTTCAAACTGGCTTCATTAAAGCATTGAAGTAAGCCTGGAAGCAAACACATTAGCAAGTAAGCAAGCTAGTAAGTAATATACCACCACATCAGCAGCTGCTCTATAAATACAGAGTAAATCAGTTAAAGTTACAGATAAGTTGTAAAAACACAATTGCAGTTAACAACAGGTTAATTATGCAAGGGAGAAAAAAAACATACCAACACTTTTCTTAGTGACACAAACTAAATCCAGATGAACTGGTATAATCTTACCTAACAAAGGTTAAAGTTGCAGTTGATGAATTTTCACTTTACTGTAGTGGCAACATTGTTTGTTTACCCTTTTTAACACTACTTTGCTACAACTTTACATGATGCAGGTAACACTTGATAATTACATTTACTTTATATAAATGCTATTGGTTTTACTTTAGAGAAACTTTACTATTAAGAAAACTTTACTACAAACTACTAATTTATGAGACTTTACATTATTAATTTATGAAACTTTAAAACTATCAGTCACAAACAAACATTTTAGAAATACATATGCAAATTGGTTGGAGAGAGAGAGCTGGGAAAACTTTATAAATGTAATTAGATAACTTTTATTTATATTAACAATAAAAATGAGCTAAAATTTTAATATAACCCAACATAATCCAAGTGTGGTAACTAAAAATTCTCTGTTTCCTTTGCACCAGAACAAATATTTTAATCTGTTCCTTCTATTCTAATGTTAAGTGCTTCATTTATGTTTGGCAGAATTCATATTTGGATTTTGAGCCATTAATAGTAAATGTATTAGGGTGGATAAAATGAAAATGGAACAGGAGCCACAGAATGAAATGACAATTTATTTCAAACGTATACTCCAAAGCTGCACAAGTACCTCGTAAAAGCACTGTTTCACCAAGCAGTGCATATCCTGGTCATAAAAGTATTTTGGCTGAGTTCAGAACCAGTTCTGAACATTGTCCATGATTCCGCTGTCAGAGTAAAAACGGCGATCCTTCAATACCTTTTTCAGTGGATTAAAGAAGTGATCTTGCCCATGTCGCTTATCATTCACAGATTCGTGTCCCTTGTGGAAGTATTTATGCCAGTTCTGCACTCGAGTCAGTGCCAGTGCCTATTCTATCTGCCTATGTACACTGCCTTCAATCGCTGATTGTACTTCTGGAACTCCAACTCCTTCTGGCATTAAAAAATGAATAACACTATTTTGCTCTTTATTCACAAATATTTTGCAGACAGATTAATAACAACCGATTGCCTACTGGACAATACAGTTGGAAGAATTCCAGTGTTGTCATCACATGTTTCTGTGCAAATACCTAGAGCCAGTCCATTTTTGCAATAGGAATTGCCTTCCTTACTTTTCATTCTACCTCTACACATAGTTAATTACTGTTTGGTTTTCATTTGATCCACCCTTATACAATATATACATGAACATCAGTGTCTTTACATAATTTTCACTCATTAGCTTCCGTGCTGCCAGCATCAGAAAACAAACTGAACCTGATTACCTTCCACTTCCTTTTCCACCAGAAAAATATTTTGCATATGCTTTTACGAAACTTTTTTGCCATTAAGGAATGGCAAGATTTTTTATAATTTTTTTCCCCCTTAGAAGCAAGAAAATATTTTTGTACTTAAATGGAGAAAAAGAAAATTTATTGCAGTCTTTAGCAATAAAAACCTTCCATGGATTTGCAATTTTTTGTGTTTAGTGTATTTTGATACACTCTCTTCATTTCTTTATGCAGTCTTGCAATCCTTCCTCCATTTTTACATTTTGTTTGGTTTCATCTTTTTTTTTTAGCAGCAATATGAAAGTACTTGTGCCTCTTTTATTTAGTTAAAGTTTTGCTCTTTTTTAGTGATAGGAAAGATATCTTGTTCTTAATTTTGCTTATTGTATGCAATAAGCTTTCTTCCCTTTTTTCCTCTTTGAGAAATGTTGTATTTATTCACATTTTAGTCTAATTCACTGATTTACTCCCAAGTTATTTACAAAACTTTACTGTATGCTGATTTCTGATACATTTTCTGGTGCTGCAACAATTTGTTTCAAAGGGGAATTTTGGAATATCTAATTTCTACTTGAAATTAAAATATTCTAACAGGTTGAAATGCATTCTTTTCAGATCTTTTTTGATGATAAAGTTTTATATAATTAAGATATCTTCCAGTGGTGACACATCCGGCCATCTGTAGGTTTGGTGATAACCATAGAAAAGTAAAGACAACATAGAACACCTTAAATCTATGCAAGAGCATATTTTCAAATATGTTTTTAGTTTTTATCAATAACACGATGAGATAAGTGTAATTCTTTTATCAATTTCCTTTTCTTACAATTAAAAAGCCTAGTGCTGCCATCTATCAAATTTATATGAGACAGCTAAAAAGATTCACCCAGATGTCTGCATGCATGCGCTCACAGATTTTCAGCAACCAATCAAGCCATTCGCATATAGAAGGTAATCTACTCATCAGTAATCTGAACGAATCCATTCCTCGGAGAAAAAATATGCATTTGCTTTTACAATGCTTATTTTCTTTTTGGTGTTATTCGAATGGAAAACTATTTTAATAAATACAAAATGCTACATTTAATTCTTAAATAATGCTATAAAATCAAAATTAAAGGTAATTGAGAATTTTTTCATGAAATTGCAAACAATGGAATACATTTACAAATTACAAATGCATTTACAGCGCATTATCAAAAATGTTTATAGATTTCAACAATCATTTTAACTTCAACGAAATAAAAGGAAATTTAAAAAAAATACTTTTCAATCAACAGAATACACAGAAATGGATGTGTAGTTAGGATTATTTTTTGGGGAGAATGACAACCTTATAGATTTTAATGTATAATGTCCTTCTTTTAATGAAATTATATAAATGTACGCTTTCCACCTTATTTTTTTGGAGTGGGCTGGAGTCCTCAACTCGGCTTGTTGTGGGGGTGCTAGAATGTTGTGAACTAGCAATGGCCATTGCGAAAACTCGCTACTGGTATCTTCCTTTTTTTTTTAATACTTTAAAAATTTTCTAATTTCTGTACTTTCATGTATTGTATTGGAGAGTATTTTTTGGGTTTATTGCTTAGTCTTATATAAAAATTAAAGATGAATTAATGTTTTGGATTGCTGTAACTGTATTTAAACCTTCACTTCTGTCATTATAATTTAAATAGAAAATTATCTATTATAACATCTTATTCTTGACCTAGGGGGAATAAACATTGCATTATAGATTTATATAAAATGTCATGTTACTTGGACTTCTCATAAAGTTTTAAAAATACTAATAATGGTTGGTTATATATATATATATATTAGAAAACTTTTTATCACTCACTTATGTAATCTTCATTAAGAACATGACTCATAGAGCAGATTACTTTCAAATTACATTCTACTGCCGTTTTTTCAGTGCATTTAGGGAATGATCTATTTTTTATGTTCTCTATGAACAGAGTTAGAACATCAATTGGCAGCTTATAAAAATTGACATTAAAACATATTTTCATCGTGTTAGGTTTGCTACTGTTTCAGCTTATATTTTCATTATTTTATTGGGAAGTTTCACTATATTCCTAACTTAGACATCTCTACAAAAGCACATGCTTGAAGACTCAGTTAACAGTGTCTAAAATGTTGCTTAACGTATAATTTTGTACACATGATTTAGACCTACAAGAATTTCATTTCAGGGACCTGAAATAAAAAACGAAGCTGCCCAGTTTTCTGAAGCTTCTAGCGAGGAAGAACATGAGATAGAAGCGCCGAAACGCAAAAAAATAAAACTTATGAAGAAAAAAGGTAGATCCAAAAAACCTTTTGAAAATGGAACTAATGATGATCAGGACAATGAGTATCAATTGGATAGCCAAGTTAAATTAGTTGAAAATCACCTTAATAAGTTCATGATCTCAATGTTGAAAGCGGTAAATATTCTTATTGAATAATAATTTAAGTATTATGTAGATTTTTAACTAGAATATTAATTGCTTTAAATTTAAAAAAACTAATAATATTATTGGCTTTTATGAATTAAATTTTCATTTTAGTAGAAATTCTTTTTCCTTGATTGAATTATGAAATTGTCTGAATGAATGTGCTCTTATAACTTTTCTCAGAGTTAGAGAAAGAGCCTCTGCTTATCCGTGAATTTTTCTGTAAAATATCCTTATACCTGCCCTTATAACTTTTTTCAAAATTAGAAAAAAAGAGCCTCTACTTATTAGTGAAACTTTCTGTAAACATCCTTAATTGAACTTTTCTACTTCAATAAGTTTTCATTGGATCTCATTTAAAAAAATCTGCAGCAAACATTCATTTAGACAGCTGTATTATACAATATAGACCAAAAGTTGAGATATGGAAAGAAACAAATTTTTCATTGCTGTATGCAGTTTGCGAAATTGAATGGTGTTATTCAAAAATATTTCTGCCTAATATGTAAATTTGGTAATCCTGAATGCTGCAGTGCTTCACCTCTGTATCGTTAAAAAAAAAAAAAAAAAAACCCTCTACTTTTGCAAATGTGGATATAGTTTTAAAATAAATACTAAACTGCCACAATATTTGATCACTGTATTGAATCGAACAATCTAAGGCACTTCAAAATGTACTAATAATCATTTTTGATGAAAGAATTATATAGAAGAGTAAATATCTCTGGCCACTACAGCTATTATTCAAGGGAGTCTTGTAAGAAGTCAAGTGCGTTCACAATTTTTAATAGAGACTGGGATCTCAAAATATATATTTAAAGTCTAATTTATAATTTAAAAAAGAATTTTTAAACTATGGATTCATTTAATACTTTTTGGTACAGTGAAAAAAAAATAATTTTCTACTCTGATTATAAAGATTTCTGCTATTATCTTTAAACCTTACTCATCGGATGCTATCTGTACATTTTCACATAATTTAAATTTATTCTGTTAGGAAGGAGTATTAACTTTATAAAATGAATTTACTGAAAGTTATTTTGTCAGTGTTAAAGTAGTGGAATGTCATAATGTTCATGCTCAATAATCTACATATTTGTTTAAAAAAAAAAAAAAAAAAAAAAATTAAAATTGGTGCATTTGCTTATGCAGTTGCACCTCTATATAACGAAGTCGTTAAATCTAGCAAAAAAGTTTGTTATATGGAAAATTCGTTAGGGATTCATCTGTTAATATGGTTTAAACTACATAAGTACAAATGTTCAATTAATAAACACTAAATATCATATGAAAAAGAAATCAATTATGCTTTTTTGTAAATTATATCCACTTGTTTTAGTTATAAAAAAAAAAAAAAAATAATAGTAATAATAATAAGACAACAGTCCAGAAATACTGTATTTTTAGTTTAAAAAAAAAAGTTTTATATTTAATACTAATAAATGAATTTTTTATTATATTATCATATGTGTAAAATGTATGAAAAGAAAGATTAAGTTTTAAATGTCCTGAACTATTAGAAGTGGGTAGAAAACAATGTTAGATCACAAGAAAAAGTTTATTAAATAGAGAATGCACATCACTATTTGCAGGTTATTTTAGAAGGAAATTCGTGAAATGTTTTTCATTCTAAAGAAAAGCTCACAAAATAGAGGAATTTGTAAAATAAAGGTTCGTTAAATAGAGGTCCGACTGTAGTACTGAGGTTTAAAAGAAAAAAAAAAAATCTTTTTTATAGACATTTTTTGCTAAACAGAGTTATAATTAATGTAGAACTCAGCAGATTTTGCTATATTAGTTGATAAAAATTGTGCGTAAGATTTTAACACTAGAACTACCGAGGTGGGTCAGGTCATCAATAACACAAGACGTGATTTTTTGCTCTTATCACTTCAGAATAACAATTTGAAATTGCTTGATTTTTCCTAACTATACAGTACATTGCCTTAACACGAATTGAGTTGAAATCCAATGAATACTTTATTCTACAAGTCTGTATACCTAGAATTACTATGTGTAAAATGTAAGTAAAAAATCATGGAATCATATTTAATTTTTATTCAGGTTTAATATCTTATTAATTTGTAGCAACATTATTACGAAATTCAACTTGATAATTAAATGTATATTACTTGAAATATTTTCTTATTTTACATTTTATCGAGCTGTCAAAATCTCAAAGTATCTATTCTGAAGTTAGGAATTTAAATTTTCTTTGATGGTATCTACTTATTATATTTCATATTATGTAATATTCTAGAAGCTAAATTGTTATCAATCATTAATTAAAAAATCATTGTATTAAACATCAAACCTTATTGGCATGTCTGTATCTCCCTCCCATACAAAACAAGACTAACATTACTTGGGTCCACGCCGGTAGTTCTACATGTACAAAAAACACGGTAGTTCTAGTGTTAAATATATAAGCAATGAACGTAATATCAGCAGCTATATATGCCAACATAATTCTTTTATACAAAGATAATTGTCACTTTTATGGTGTTACACTTGTCTGACAAGTTCTTTCCATATCCCAACTTTCGGAACATACGGTATCAAGAATCATAATTAACACCAATTAATGTGCGAATGATAAAGAACTTCCAGGAATTGTTATTTCAGAATGAAGCTCCGAAAAAAAATGGTGAAGCTAATAGTGATGATAACATTACATCATCAGAATTGAACAACCAAAAAAGTCCCAAGAAAAAGGGTAGACCAAAAAAAAGTCAAAATGGGATTGTACAAAAGAAAGAAAGTAAAGAAAAACAATTAGAAAAAAGGCTAGTGCAAGCTGAAATTCATCTTGAGGAATTCAGGAATTCATTGGCGAAAATGGTAAATAACTCTTACTGAATCTCAATATCTAAGTTAAGGGATTTATCTTTATAGATGTTTCATGTTTTTACTGAAATACTTGGTTTGAGAAATGTTGTTTTGTATTATATTTTGCTTTTTAATTAGTATTTATCCTCATTTATGGCAAATAAAAACCCTCCAATGCACATTATTTTGGATCAGACATCTGTGGATTTCAGGTTTTTGCAAATTTTATGGATACACACACAAAAATAAATGAAAATAATAAAATGAAATAATCATATGCAGAGCTTATACGCACAATAAGCACAGATACATTTATACAAGAATTTAGTGGTATAAACTTACATCTAATTAAAATATTTTTTCAATCTGCCATATGACATCTATCTTCTAATTTTACAAACATTGATACAATTATTATTTTTCAGACATTAAAATTATCTTTTATTGAAGTCTGTATATAATCACTATTTCTTGTTGTGCAAACACAACTTTGTTTTTCTAAGAATTTCAGATTACTGATCGCCTAATTTTATTCCTTTATTGAATGTTATTTTTTCTGTTTTAGAATCCAATTCTATATCTGAGATACTTGTTTCCAGTTATAATATTTTCGTATGATTTCATTATTTGTAATCTTTTGTGTACTGGTGGAGTTTTCTTTGTCAAATCGATCTTTAACTGTATATTGGTTTAGTTCACTGGATATATTTGAATTTACTTTGTGAAAACAATTCTTAAGATTTTTCCTTGTTTCAGTCGTTCTAAATCAAAGTTAATCGTTTCATCCTTATCACTAAGAAATTTATCTTTTGAAACAGAATTCCATTTCATTCGTAATAAAATGAACAAAATAGAAATACATTTCAATTATCTGGTGTTAAAAATATTGTTTTTACAATGATCAGCATATTTATTTACTTAAAAAAAAAAAAAAAAAATCAGAAATATTATTAAAGCTTAACTATAAATGCAGAGTGTCCCCCAGGTTTAAAAAAGGGCAGGGTGCTGCTGGTGAGAAAAGGGCACTTTTTTTTTTATTCTTGAGGGCACTTTTCAGATTTTTAAGAACATTTGTTTTAGTTGTTACAGGTATTCTTTTTGTTTTTAAAGCCACTTTTGATATTTAAAAGTCAAAGAAAGCACTCTTTTTAAGATAACACTGGAGTCAGTTTTTACTATGAAAGCAAATTTTTTAATGCAAAAAGGAGAAAGGGCACTTTTTGTACTAAGGAGTAAGAAGGGTGCTAATTACTTTACTTGAGGGGGCAAGAAGGGTGCTATTTTGTAAACCAAAGGGCAGGCAGGGTGCAGCACCCTTCTGAAACTGTCTGGGGTAAACTCTGCTAAATGTAACTATTTATTTTTGAAAAGTGTACATTTTGCTGTTCATGTATACACAAAAAAAAATATACAGATTTTAGGGCATTAAGGATTTGAGGTTATTGACTGTATTTTATATCTTGCTTTATGAATTGTTTTGGAAAATGCTTCATTCAGGTTTGTAATAATCTTATTTTCTATTTCAATAAAGTTTTTTTTAACAGTTTACAGTTTAAAAAAAAAATTGAGCACTAGTTTAATAGATCTCGCACTACTCTATGTTGAACCGATAGTGGATTGTCAATGTGTAAGTGTATTGGCCTGTAGCCATATTGGTAATAACCTTAAGGTTCAGAACACAGTTAATTTCTTGGACAGGTGTACTAAGGTATCAAACCTAGTAAGTCTTATTACTAATTTACTCCTTACTTTCTTTTAAAATTGATTTTCACAAATCTTCACTTTAGTTGCATTCTAAAACAAACATCAATTTCTCATTTCTAATTTTTTACATACCTTTGAAATTTTTATAAGCGATTTTTGTCACGTGACGGCAGATTTTCCCCCTTTCTTGTGGTACCGTGTCAGGAATTCGGTTCAAAATGCCTGTTTTGATAATATTTTTTGAAAGATCTGCCTTTACCAAAAAGTGGAAAACATCTTTCGATTACATAATTTCTGAATAAGAGCACTTGCCAGTTTCATGCGTTTCTGAACAAAAATACATTTAGAAATGTGTCAGAAAGTAGCAATTTTGAATTTGAGAACAGCCTTAAGGCTGTTCTCAAATTCAGAGATATCAATATAATCAAAGATAATTAATATTTAAGGATTTCTTAAAATTTAACTTACTTGATCAATTGAAGCATAACTTGTACTAAATTTTTGAAAAATTCTCTCTCTCTCTTTTTTTTTTTTGTTTCTCTTTGTCCATAGTTTGCATAATAATATTAGAATTATTTCTATACAAAGAGATTATATTTCCTGTGAAATTTCCAGTAAAGTATAGAAAAGTGTAAAAGGTTTAAAAAAAAACAAAATCTTAGTTCAAAATAATGAAAATTTCTTCATAATAATGACTTTGAATAACATCAGGCTAAAATTACTACTTAAGTGTTGCCAACTCTTTTTCTCTAATCTGTTTCTACTTTTGGGAGTTATTATTTTCAATTACTGAATGTGTAGCTCTTTATATAAAACAACAAAATACTGCTCATCTAGTGTTAAATTTGTGTGTGTTTTAGTTACAGAAGTTACATTAAGTAAAAAAGATTATTAAATTAATATGGAAAAATTAATGTATAGTAATCATACAAATAGATATCTTTATTTGTAATTGTAATTAATAACATGGTAAGTGTAATAAAGTGACATCGCTTTCATTCAAAGTCACAAATCTTGGTTTCGTTGTTTGTTACTTCAATCTATTAGTTTATCTTTATAAATTGATAACTTTTAAATAATAGTTATATAGTTATGGGAATGAAAAATTAAAGCAAATATTCATCAAAACATTACATTTTTGTGTGAAAAGTAGAAATCAACTTAGATAGTGCTTACTCAAAAAACTGTTATCCATGGATATTGCTATTGAGGAGCTGGATCATACTATAAAATTATACACAGAATATCCCTTACACTCAAGAATGTGTTTAATTTTATTTGTGATTAATGTATAGATTGTATGTAAATTGTATATTACTATTAAGCTGTTAATCCTTTGCCTAGTTTGTAATATATAAATCAGTTATGCATGTGTTCTGTTACATAAGTAATTCTCTGCTTCTTTGTTATTACACAAATTAAAAAATAAGTTATGGTAGTACAACCTGTTATTTAAATTAGGACTGATTTAGCTATATATAAAATATGCACGTACAGTGAAACCTCGCTTTACAGAACCCCTCTAAAGTAGAGCCTTGTTTTATTTATCGACAGTATTCTTATACCCCAACCACTACATATGGAATACTAGACTTCTTTCCCTAAAACAGGCATTCTCTTTTGATTGGACAGTTTTTTGCAGTCCCCCCATTGTCTCTTTTACCAAGGTTTCACCATATATATTTTTATATTTTCTCATTCAAATCTTGTTAATTTTTTTTTTACTTTTTGTCCATGTAAAGTTTTCTTTTTTAATATTTATGAAATGGTGAAATAGACTTAAAATTGACTGATAAACATTTTGCAGATTTCAGCGCAAGGTCAAATTCAACAGCTACAGGTTGCTGCTCCACTTCATATGTCCCAAGCCAATTCTCAAGCTACCACTTCAACGACTTGGACTACAACTAGTGGCAGTTCTGTTACATCGTCTACTGAAGGCACGAATTCTGGCCAGGGGCAAGCGACTACTGCTACAACTGCCTCTGCTATAACTAGTGCACAACAACAACAACAACAACAACAGCAGCAGCAGCAGCAACAACAGCAGCAGCAGCAACAACAACAACAACAACAGCAGCAACAACAACAACAACAACAGCAGCAACAACAACAGCAGCAAGTTGCACTTGCTAACTTTCAACTGCCTAACGGTCAAATCATTCAAGGACAAGTTAGTCAAATTATTGGTGCCGGTGGAGCAGCGGCTGCTTGGTGGCCGGGAGCATCGCCAGTAGGTGTCCAAGGTCTTGCTGGGCTGAGGCCTGCGAATGTAATTCAGCTACAAGGGTTGCCTGTAGCTGGTTTGCAAGGGGTCCAAGTGCAGGGAGGCCAGGCACAGCAGATTATCGCGAATGCTCAGACATTGCAAAGTCTCGGACTTTCTCCCAATTTAATAGCTGCGGGTGCTGTATCATCGACACCAACCCACCAACAACAGATACCACCTCTTAGTCCTATCCAGGCTGTTCATGCTGGAGCTCAAATAATTAGTGAGTATATTGGATTAAGTTTGAGTCATTTTTTTTTTTTTTTTCAATTCCTACTATTAGCTCACACTCTCTATATATTTATATATCCGATATATTTATATATCTTGTTCCAATTTTCAATCGTTAATAAAATATTTTCTATTCATCCACTCAAGTTCAAATACATTTTTTTAAACTTGTAGTGGATGACACTGGATGTTAATACAGTTTTTTCAAATATTAATTCATTATTTAAATTTAATTAATTAATTTTAGTTTTATATGGAAGAAAAAAATTTCTCCCATTGTTTTCATAAATGAAATGAAAGATTTTTCGCAAATTAGAGATGCCACAAAAATAAAATACCGCAACAATGATTATAAAAAAATGTTCAATAAAGATAACGTGGGACATTCATGCTGCACGGGTTTATTTTATATATTTATGATTAAAAAGTAGGAATTGACTTAAAAACAAATTTTTATATTACTTGTTATTACATAATCTAAAAAAAATTCATGTTAAACTGAGCTATTTGCCATAGCAAAGCTGTCAACTTGTACAGTTTGGGACCATATAATGTACGGGTAAGCAGTAAAATTCTCTAATTCCACTTTTAGATCACTACCAAATACAAAATTTGAAGTCTTCCAGTTTCCCAAGCTATCTCTGGAAATCTTGCCAATTGTATGGTTTTCAAAATTGACATGTTGGCAGATATGCTATAGTCTAGTCTAGTCATAAAACATTAAATTGTATTCTGTTTTCTGATTGGATATTTTTTTTTTTTTTAAATAAGAGAATATAAAGATAAAACAAAACTATGTCTGTGTACTATATAATTAATTTTTGGAATGCATGCATATACTTAGAATGTGTTCAACCTAGAAAAGAAAAGGGCAGTCAATAGAAAAGGAACTAGTTGAGCAAAAATGCACTCTTGTGTTTGATGATGAAGATAATAATTTAACTTATCGTAACTAACATAACATTAAGTTCATTATTTGAAGTGCATTTCACTATTTACCCCCTCTCCAAAAAAGAGTGAATTTTACTGATTTTAATTTAAGGCCCTTCAATAATGACCTATTGGGATTGCTACTAAGAATATATTAATATTTTAACCTAGAATATAAATGTATTTATTCAGGGCCAACATCATGGATTACTGGGCCCAATTCAAAAATTCATCCTAAGAGTTACTGACAAGAGAAAGATATACATACATACATTTTATGTGTAATATTCATTTGAAGACAATTCATGTGTTTCATTTTTAAACATTGTGTCAGTTGCCATATTTATTAAAAAATTTGTACATCTGCAGGCCTGTGCTAGGTGTCTCGAGAGGCCGATGGACACAACATGATGAGGGCACTCACATTAAATCGTAACTCATCACTAAAAGTTCAGGGGGTAGGGTAAAAGTCCCCCTGCCCTTATGGACCAGCATGGGACTGTACATCTAAGGTTTACTTTGAAGCGTTCATCTTACTTAGTGAAATGTGCTAATACGAATACTTCAGTAGATATCCCTGCCCTTACTCGCTATAGAATATGTTTGTTCAAACCTGTCATGTTAACTTTCTTTACTATCGTATTAAAAAATGGTTTGAGAGAAATTAAAAACTTTCTGAATTAGAAAAGTCAACTAGTCTCATCAAATTGATTGTTTACCTATAATGCCCAATTTTACTTAATTTTATATATTACTTTTCAGCCCAGCAACTACAGCAAGATCCTAATGATCCTAATAAATGGCAAGTTGTAGCAACTGCTACCAATCCTGCTACAGTGAGCACTCCTAACCAACATTCTCAAGTTACTGAATCCGGCGCTCCGAATATAGCTATTGCTGCCACTTCAACAACTGCTACATCGACAGAATCACCATCATCTAACTCTGACTTGAATGCCCCTCGGAGAATGCGAAGGGTAGCTTGTACCTGCCCTAATTGTAGAGATTCTGATGGAAGGTGAATTATTCATTGCGTTTTTTTACTAGATACTGTAATGTTACACTCCATGTAATTTCAATTCACACTTTATCCAGTTAATCCCTGGTCCCATTTTTCTCACTACAATAATCGAACAAAGGACGAAGCTTTCTACTGATGTCTGATGTCAAGTAGGGCGGGAAAAAAAAAAGAACGGTCAGTCAGCCAAATGAGGTGTTACCATACTTACTGACCTAAAATAAGTGCCAGGAAACTGACCTTGAGAAGTGAATTGAAATTACATATCGTATAGTTGAAAGATTTTTTTAATATTATGCCTTTTAAAATTTTGTCTTGCCATTTTTCTGATTCATTTTTTAAATTTAAATTTCTTTTAGAATGTTGCAATTTGCTATTTTGCTTAAAATAACCGTTATTAATTTCTGAAAAAGCAGCCTTAAAAAATATAATGAAGGCCATTATAAAATAAATTTCTATGCCTGTAGTGTAAATTTTGTTAAAAAATTTTTAGAGTTAGTATGCCATTCGCAAAACGACGTCAGTGTTACGCATGGACACGTTTGTCCTTTATAATATATATATATATATATATATATATATATATATATATATATATATATATATATATATATATATATATATATATATATATTTTAAAAAATGAGTAATATATTGATTTGTACTGGCATATTTGGACTATGTTTATAAAATACAATTTAACGATATGTGAAATGAACTATATTATGCAAAAATTTATAATCCGCACAATTTCTGGTCTCAAGGAATGCAATATAAATATCTACTGTATGTTGATATATTCTAGACCAGGGCTTAATTTCTAAGAAAAAAAGTACCAGAGCCCTAATATTCTGCAATACTAACATCCATAGTGCACCCTCCCCCCCCCCCCCCTTCTGCCATCTCCAATTTGCATATTTATATTTCATACATTATTTTTTATTTAACAAAATAAAAATTTTAAATACATCTATCTGCGTATATTTAGCTATCAATTATTCCACTTTTTAGTTATTACTACTTCCAAATAGAAACCTTTGCCTAATCTTGATGTTAATTGATCACAGAATTCTGAGATTCAATAAGCTCAGGATTAGGATTCGGAAAGAGTGTTAACCCCCCAAAAATGAATAGTTCACATCTATGCAAAATAGAAAAGGACTATTTCTGTTTAATCTTTATTTTGATCAAAATAATAGTATTAAAATGATTTGAAATGGAAATAAATAAAATTTCGAATTTAAGACAGATTGAGCTCGAGCCTGCCCAAACCCGAAGACTCATATAAAAATCGAGACTGTTTCATTTCCATCTCTTACGTGAGCGACACATTACGTCACTTATAAGTGTTTTGATACAAAAGAAGGCAAAAGGTTGGAGATGAGAGGGAAAGGAAAGGGTTATTTAGGATTCGTTTTTTGGAAGCATTATTGCACTGGGATGTGCGCAGTGTTTATGAGCTCCGGTGAATTCTGGCCAATATTTAAATTTTTACTGAAAACAGAGAAGTACTGGAGCCGGGCTCCGGCGCAAATTAAGCCCTGTTCCAGACATCTTTATAAGGTAAGTTTTAATGATGTGTGAAATGATCTGTATAACACAAAATTCTACATCATATATTCTAATAAGAGCAAATCTTGTGTATGTGTGGTTATATATATATATGCAAATTTTATCTTAAAAACGGCTCTAACAATTTTGACGAAATTTTGTATCCTACCATCTTGGGGCACCAGAAAACCATTGGGCAGGTCACATGTTCGAGAAAATTCGATTAGTGGGTCATTTTGGGTCACCATGGGTCAAGCTAATTGTATCTAAAAAACAGTTCAAACGATTTTGACTAAATTTTGTATCCTACCATTTTAGGACACGAGAAGACTATTGGGGTCACATCTTCGAGAAAATTCAATTAGTGGGTCATTATGGGTCAAGCTATTTTTATCTTAAAAACGGCTCAAAGATTTGAACTAAATTTAGTATTCTACAGTTTTAGGGAACGAGAAGACTATTGGGCTAGGTCACATGTTCGAGAAATTTCTACTAGTGGGTTATGGGTCATTATGGGTCAAGCTATTTATCTTAAAAACAGCTCAGACGATTTGAACTAAATTTTGTATCCTATGGTTTTTAGGCATGAGAAAATCATTGGGCTAGGTCACATGTTCGAGAAAATCCGATTAATGGGTCATTTTTGGGTCACTGTTGGTCAAGCTAATTTTATCTAAAAAACAGCTCAGACTATTTTGACTAAATTTTATATCCTATGGGTTTCGGGTACGAGAAGACAATTGGGCCTGGTCACATATTCGAGAAAATTTGATTGGTGGGTCATTTTGGTCATGAGTCATGATATTTGAACTCAAAGCTAATTTTGACCGAGCATAGCTCGGTCTTACCTGCTCGTAATGCAAAACCTTGCATTTTTAGGTTTGCATTCTCTAACTCTAATTATATGCCTATTTTAAATCTCTTTTAGGAATAGTGAATCCAAAAAGAAACAACACATATGTCATGTTCCTGGTTGCAATAAAGTGTATGGTAAGACTTCCCATCTGCGAGCTCATCTTCGATGGCACACTGGTGAAAGACCTTTCGTTTGCAGCTGGATGTTCTGCGGGAAGAGATTTACTCGCTCTGATGAATTACAGAGACACCGAAGGACACATACTGGTATGTATTTGTGCTCTCATTGATCTCAAAGGAGTTGTCGTCTACATATTTAAAAAAATGTACCCATTTTCATTTTTCTAATGGTTAACACAAGGCTGTGGAGTCGGAATCTGATTCAGGCCTATTTTTGGGCAAAAGGGTCGGAGTCACTAAAATGCAGGCTGACTCCTGCTTGTTTTTTAGACAGTTTGAAGTGAAATTAAACCAATTCTATGTAATTTTAAATTTATAAACTGAATTATTATTTTTATATTTGGACTATATATACAAAAAAATCCAGGTTAAACAGTCCCAATATACTGTCCAGTGTATAGCACATATGAAAACTGTTTTTAATTGAAATCTCTAGTTTATATTTTATATTTAGTATATAGTTCGTTACAAGATGCTATTTTTCATAAAAATATAATAAGTTAAAAAAAAAAAAAAAACTTTTACTTTTCATAAAATGGGCCCTAAGAAAAAAAACCTGCATCGACCCCTGGGTTGATCTGCACATCATATGCTTCAAGGTCAAACAGGAATATAACAGCAAGTTCCAGTGTTGCCAGTTGAGTTCTTTTTTTTTTTTTTTTTTTTTTTTTTTAATTCTGATTGCTTGATTGCTGCCACTTTTTTTTAAAAATAGTAATATTTCCTTTATTTAATGACAAATTTAATAAAGCGACTATTACTATTTCAAAACAAATGACAGCAATGAAGCAATCTGATAATAGGAATCAACAGGCAATACTAGTACTTTAGCTAGCCCGGAGTCAGAGTCTGAGTCTGTTCCTTTAAAATTTCAGGAGTCGGAGTCGGTCATTTTTCCCACAGACTTTGCAGCCCTGGGTTAACACTCGCTTTTGGCACTTTATTTGAGTCTTTGGATCAAAGCAGCTTGGAAAAATATGTAATTTATGGGCATGTTGTTAAATCTTTTATAGAGTAGTTATAAAAGCAAATGTATTATTGGTGGATAAGAAACATAAAATTAAGATTTCGCAAGGATAAGAACTGGGAAAATTCAATTAGGAATAAAGGGCAAAACTGAGAAATTGCATTAGTGGTATGCGACTAATAGTAGCAATTTTAAGTGAATAATAAACTTTTGTTAAAATTTCTATTGGTATTAATCTAAAATCAAATAGCTCAAATAAATATGTTAATGTTAACATAAGCAATCTACAACAATTTCTAAATTTGATGTTAATTGGTATTTATGATCTAATCATAATAATAAATCAAGTGTCAACCAGATAAAAGTTAATTAGAATTTTATGACCTAAATGCACTAATCACAAACTGCTTATTTTCACATTAATTTGAATTTGTGACATGAACCTAAAAACTGTCATACTGGGGAAAGTTGATTAGGATTTATGGCAATGAGTAATCATCTAATGTAAACATGTCAATTAACTCATATTTTGGAAAATCACTTTTAAGAACATTAATCATCGTTAATGATGGGTAATTTCTTTTCTTATCATTTAATGTATAAAAAATAATCAGTTGTCAGTTTTCATTAAAATAAAATAAAAATAAAACCCTGATTTTTGGGTTTTAGTGCTTTACAAATCTGTATATTTCATCAATCTATAAATTTTTTTCGTATTTCACATCTAAAAAAAAATAGTGTTTGCTGGGAAAAAGAAAAAAAAATTGCCTCCATTCCTCTTTTCATGCTGTTTTTATGCAAATTTCATAATTAGTCAATGTTTTTGTGCATACTTTATGCAGGTTTAAGACTGTTCTCACACAAAAGAACTATTTTCTGACATATTTCTGAGTTCATTTTTGTTTGGAAACGTATGAAATTGGCAAGTGTTCTTATTATGAAACTTTGTAATCAAAAGAAGTTTTCCATTTTTTGGTAAAGGCTTTCAGAAAGTACTGTCAAAGTCGCCACTTTGAATTGAATTCCCGTTATGGCTGTGTGAGAAAGGGGAAAACTTATAAAAAACAAGAATTACTTATATCCCTGTAAGTAATTTATTTATCAAAAAATGGAAAACACAATTCGATTCCAAATCACTTCAATAGTAAGGCCTATTAATTTTATGCCTTTACAAGGGTCGATGCAAGTTTTTTTTCTTGGTGCCCATTTTCTGAAAAGTAAAAGTTATTTTTGTGAAATTTAATATATTTTTGTGAAATTTAATTTATTTTTGTCAAATTTATTATATTTTTGGGACATAAGTCACAAAGTTACTCAAATTTGAATTAAGTATTTATTAATAACAACTTCTTAAAGTCTATCTGCAAAAATTTTCCTTTCTGGGGAATTTTTGTTTTGCTTCCAAATTACACATTTTAAAACATAAACAATAAAAATAATTTATGAAGTGTGTATTTTTATGGAATGGAATTTTGTGAAGGGGTCTATTTTATTAACAGGAATTTTGTGAAAGGGCCCTGAATTGGCACCGTCAATTCGTTAAAGAAAAAGAGTGTTTGCAAATCACCAATGTCAAACGTTCACTGTCTATGAATTAAATTCAAAATTTTTATTCAGTTGGCCCATTTCATACATTTTGAAAATTTAGTTTAAGGAATTTTGTGAAGGCACCTATTTTATTAAGAGGAATTTTGTGAAGTCGGCCTATTTTACTAAGAAGAATTTTGTGAAGTGGCCCTAAATAGGCCACAAATTTTGCCTGGATCGACCCCCCCCCCCCCCCTTTACTTTTATAAAAATGAGTCAGAAAGTTTTGCATTGTTGAGCTGGGAATTTGAAAACCACCTTAATGATCTTATTTTAAACTATTTGAAAAAATTCGTTCATCTCACGAGATTTTACTATTTCAGGTGAAAAAAGGTTCCAGTGTGCTGAATGCTTAAAGAGATTTATGCGTAGCGATCATCTTTCAAAACATTTGAAAACACATCTTACTAAAAAGAACTTGACAGCTGCTGACATATCAGACGAAATGGTGGACGACGTAAGCCATGAAAATTGTGATTTATCGATGTCGGTTGATATGGAGCAAGAAGTCAATGTCAACGTCAATTTGTTGAAGAATGAGTGTTTGCAAATGACAGACGTCAAACATTCACCATCTATGAACTAAATTCAAAATTATTTATTCATTATTTTGACACATTTCATGACATTTTGAAAATATAGTTTTAATTTGCAATCATTCATATTAAAACAATTTGTGAAAGTTTTACTTCCTATTATTATTATTATTTATTTTCTTCAGTATTTTATAATAATAGTATTCAATAAGTATATTCACAAACTAAGCCAATTTTTATTGAAGTTGAAAAGATTAATATTGCTTGATGTCTTTCTTTTAAAAAATTTTAAGTATGTTAAGTTGCATTATTAGAACTTGAACTTACATTCAAGCAATTTATGAACATTTAAATTACATTTCTAAGTCATTAATACTTTATTTCATCTATATATATGTAATATATGTATATATATACAGATTAAATATCTATATTTAGATGGTTTCTGAAATACAAGTATTTTTAGACTTAAAATATTTTTGACTGTACTTTTATCCAAAACTTTTTTCTTTTTGCCAAGTTAACTTTGAAAATATAAGAAATGAGATGTGTAACTCTTTTTTTTTTTTTTTAGATTAATAAAATAAGACTATTTAAAGCTGTTTTTGTTCGTTCAGAGTCTAAAATATGACCATAATGTTTAATATGAGGTTTATATGAAAAATACTTACTTAAAAAAGAGTGTGTTAGCCATTTATGTGACAATTTTTATTTATTTTTTTACAATTAAACTTGTCACTATTTCATAAGAAAGACCGTGTACTGCTGTTTAAAAAAAAAAATTGTAATATTATATTTCATAAGCTTCAGTAAATCTCTGTTCGGCCATATCTTATAAAAAAATAAGCAGATAAAAAACCCCCTTTTTTAAATGCTTTTTTCATGTATAAAAATAAAAGCGATGATATTTTTAACAGTGAGTCAAACAAGATGAATGATTATAGAAACTTCAAACTATCCTTAACAGATCTTCAAATTATATGGAGGAAGGAGAGAATAAAAAAAAAAACCTTTACCCATTTCCTTTTTATAAATCTTTCAAATTATGTATTTTTCTTTTCAAAGAAAATTTTTAGTTTTATAATAAACAATGTTACGAAGGATTCTTAAAAAACAGTTAAACAATTCTTGGTCGATTTTTTTTTTTTTTTTTTTCTTTTTTACTTTATGATTTACATTTTTTAAAGAAAATATATATTAGTATGACATATTAATACATATTAGTATTAATACAGCTTTATGAAAATACATATCAGAGCTAAAAAATGTGATTAATTCCTTTTAACCATATAATAATTTTATTTTTGAAATTTCAGTTGTTTTTAGATGTTTTTGTGTGAAATATTTATGCAATGATATTAAATTATCGTTTTGTATATCGACATTTTCTGATATGCAAATGCATAGTGTAACCTTTTTAAAATTAAATTTTTTTTTTTTTAATGAAAATATGTTTTACTTATTTTCATGAAATGACACTTTTTTTAAAATGGTTATTAAAAATTTATTTAAATAAAGAGAATTCATCAGAATTCAGAGCTAAATCAAAGTCAATTGAATCTTTCAGAATTCAAGATTAATTAATTTTTTTAAATTCTTATGTGTAATGTATACAAATTGAATCAATTAATTTGGTAAAGTTGTATATTTTGTTTCTGATGTTATGAAAATGAAGATCCTCGATTGATTTCATTTAAGTAATTCTATTTTTTTTTCTTTTTAAATGTGTTATAGTAAATAAATAAACAAACAGTGCCTTTTATGAAGGTTTATGTGAAAAATATAACTAAGTTGTATTAAATTTTCAAAAAATGCTCTTCAAATGTACTCAGTTATAATTCTACTGAAGCTTATGAAATATATTGTTACAAAAAGATAGGTTGTTCATGTAATTTTTTATGTTTAAAAAAAGACAGAAATTTGTTAAAAATGTCAATTTTTTTTTTTTTTTTTTTTTTTTTTAGATGTAATAATAAAACAAAATCTTAGTTCTTAGTTAATCTTAATTCATATTTTTCACATAAATCTTGTACAGTCAAACCTCGTTAAATTGAACTTCAATATGAGGAATTTTTCGATAACTCGAAAAAAGAAAAATCTGATTTTCCTGGCATTTGCTATTTTATTAATAGAAAGAAAACTCTTTTAAAGATTAATTAATTTCTCTTTAACCCTTGATTTCTCTAAATATTTTGTCAAATAGATCTAAAATATTTTTTTGATATCCTTACAAGCTTTTCTTAGATCAATTTCATGAGTCATTTCTTCAAAAATTTGAGGATTTTGTTGCTGCATATGATAATGTTACAATATGTGGTAATTGGGAGGACAGAGAAATTTTATCTGAAATGATAGTTTCGGGTATGTTATCAGAAAATGAATGTGAGGATGAAACTAAACAATTTCATCCAGAACTAAAAATTTTAAATGAAGAAACCCAATTGTTAATAAGCATTGTATACAGATTTGTTGAATCTAAGGCTATCATAGCACACGAGACATTTAAAGCTATATCACAAATTCTAATTGAATTTGAAAAAGGGGAAAACACAATAAACAAAGCACATATCAATTTGTATTAATTTTTTTTTTATGTTTTTACAATAAATAACTAGATTCTATTATCAATCTTCTGTTCTTGAGGTAAGTACGTGCTTCAGGTAACTCTAAAATTTCTTCAAATGCTAAGTTAATAATCTGGTTAAAATTATAATAATTTTGAATATCTCGAATTTTTTTTTGTAGCTCTTTTCAAGCTTGATATATTGAGGTTTGATTGTATATGCACTAATATAATATCTTCAACTATAAATGAAATTAATGAAAAATTTAATAGTAATTTTTTTTTTTTAAGTTTTAGTATATTCGGTTCCTATTAAATTTTTTATTTAATTGTTTACATTTCTCCAACAATTGGAATTGTGATACTGGCCTAATTTGCTTATAATCATTGTGCTAGGAAAAAATAAAAAAATCTTAATGTTGCATGTTTACATAATGCAATGACTTGTTTGAAAATGAAATGACCATTATTCAAGATATTTTTTGTTCTTTTTAAAAACCTGTCTCATATTTTTTATCTATTACCCATAACCAGGGCTTGACAAATGCGGTCACCAGCTCGCCACTGGCGACCAAGTTATTTAATCTTTCGGTTTCTTTTTCTTTTTTTTTTTTGTGCAAAAATTGACCTAAAAAATGAGCACAAATAGCATTTACAATATTTAATGGAAGATTTTTTTTTACTAATGTTGAAAAAATGTGGAAAAAAAAAACCCTCTAAAAAAGAGGACAAAATTTACTATATTGGGCTAAAATATTGAAACAGTATTTATTTAAAGAATGTCAAAAAATCACCACAAAACACGAAAAACCACATAAAATATTAATTAAGAAATCCGGTATCATTCTAATCTATGTAATTAATAATTTTAAATTATGTTTGTTATTATTTTGTTCTCAATTAATTCATAAAAAATTTTTGTGTTTTTTGAAAATCAATGTTGGTGGAAGGAGGTAAATATTTTTTTCTCTGGCGATTAGAATTTTTTGTTGGCTGCCAGATTTTATCAAATTTGTAAAGCCCTGCCCATAACTCTAGCCTCTGTTATGAAAATTGAAAATACTTTTAATTATATATGTATATTGCACTTGTAAAAGTTTATTTTTCTTTCTTTCTTTTCTTTAAAGTTATCTATTAAACTGCTTAGATGAAAACATTGTAATTTTCTCTATTGACATATTCCAGCATTAAGTGCTATAAAATGAAAAAATTACATTTTTTTTTCTCCAAATGATGTTTCTTGGTTAATCATA
This sequence comes from Maratus michaelseni, assembly GCA_963931845.1. Lineage (NCBI taxonomy): Eukaryota > Metazoa > Arthropoda > Arachnida > Araneae > Salticidae > Maratus > Maratus michaelseni. The sequence continues at coordinate 276,869,645 of OZ007597.1, forward strand.
CAAAAAAGCATTTATAGTTTGATAATTTAATTTTTTTTTAAAATTACTTTAGAATTTTTATATATTAAAAAAAAATACCATTAGTTCAAATTTAAAAGAAAAGTTTAAAAAATGAAAAATTGTTGACAGCAAAATATTGTCTGTAGTTTTGTTTCATATTGTGACTAATGTTCGATTGAATCTTTGAGCTGACATTTATTTCTTGGGACCATTTGAAAATCTTATGACAGGTAATCATACACTAATAGAGCAATTCTATGTGGTGGCAAATGATAAGCATTATCTTCTAAAACTCCTTTTTTTTTAGAAGAATTTTTGTTACAATTTTTACCAATGAAACAAAATGGTAAAGACATAATGTAATTTAACTATTACATAAATGTTTAGTTTATGGAGCCTAGCATTGGACAGTGTTATTCTATTTCACTAGTGAAATGGAATAGTATAAAAACAGATGCTAAAACTACCGATTTTGGCAGATGTAATTTAAACTATTACATAACTGCTTAGTTATGGAACCTGGCATCAAGCAATGTATTCCCTAAAAAACTTAATGTTGTCAATGTATGCTTTATGTTAACTATTGCTAAATTACATGTCTTGTTAAACTTTATTATTTAATTTACTACACATAAATAGTATATGTTTACAAAAGACTCCTGATTTTCAACTTTATCTCTATCTACTTTATATTTCTTCCGATCTTTTGTTATTATTGTTAACTAACATTAAACTCTGTTAGCAATCTGCCATCTAAAGCTGTTTTATGACTTGCTGTGTTCAATCCTTTTGCATCCACAGCATGTATGTTAGTGTTTATGTTATAGTTATTTCATTAAAATTATAAGACCATAAATAAATAAAACAATTCAATATTTCAGATATATTAGTTTTAATGCTATAATTAAAAAAAAAATGTTTTTAATTTCTATTGCAATGTGAAATGCTTACTGAACTCTTTGAATTGGCTTTTATCGATCAGATCAATTCTAAAAGACACAAAAGATACTTGAAAGTATGGAGAAAATATCTTTATTACCAGGTATTCTGTCATCTTAATAAAATATTAATTAACCCTTTTAAACATTTGGTAATATTTTTCCATGTTTGTTTAATGTCTCCAGGGATCTGTTCAGGAAATAATTGGATCCTTTAAAGGGCCCTTCACAAAAATTTTCATGTTAAAACAAGACCCTTCAAAAAAATTTTTGCCTTAAAACAGGACCTTTCTTCAAATTCCCAGACCTTTCACAAAACGTTTTCTACTCCAAACTGAACCTTTCTCAAATTTAATCATTTAGAAATAAACATGACCTGTTGCCAAAATATCTATTAACTAAAATATTATTTTAGGTATTGGGAAAAAAAAAATCTATTACCAAGTTTTTTTTTTTTTTTTTTTTAAATGCATATAGGATCTTGTTAAAAATAGATAAAGAAGAACCTGAATATAACGTTAAATTTAAAATTTACAAAATCATGACTAGATTTTTCAAAAGATAAGAAACTGTTCGCAATTTCACAAAAACAGCATCCTGAGAGAAAAGTATCGGACAGACCCCTGGTTTCATAAAATGATAGGTTACAGAGTATGAGCTTGTTGATTGCTGTTTGCATATCTTACGTACTTATCTATCTTTTAAAAATAATATAAAGAAAAAAATCATCATTAATTTCAAAATTTTGTGCTAGTATTTTAATTTGTCAATATATAGAAAAAATAGGCCAAATGTTTACAGAGTTAAAAATAGATATATTTTCCTTCTTTTTGTTTATGTATTGATCTTTATTCTTTTTTAAACCTTTGCATAGGTTTTGGAATGCTTGCTCTTTTCAGATCTGAAGCATAGAATTGCTCTATTACTTTTTTAAATATTGTAATCATTTCATGTAGATATGTAGTTCTCAGCCGCATTTCTTTCTTTCCTTTTTTTTGTTCATGTTCACAGGTAAAAAAAAAGGTTTCATCAAATGTGTGTTGTTATTTGTTATTAAATGTTTAAAAGAAAATAGTATTTGCACCAAAAATCACCTTATTGATTTGTCCAAAAATACCCGAAAAAAAACAAGACTATATATATATATATATATATATATGCTGTGTGTACAGGAAGCTGTTGTGTAATAATTTTACCCAAATGTCCTTCATAATTTTAATACTTGTACAGAGACTTCACATTGTAAATAGTCATATAGAGAGAGGACGGAAAAAAATGTATGGGCTGTTTTAAGAACAAATGTTTTTATGATATTCTTTTGAATAAAATATTTACTCTCCTGTTACTTAATGTGGTTTTTATTTTGTAAAAAATTGTATTTTTCATCCGTAGAGGGAAAAACTTAATGGCACTTTTTCGTTAGCCAAGCATAAGTGATAAATCACCAAATATTGTTTCACTCGCCATTCTTGATCACCACCAAGAATGACATTATGTGCTGTTCAGAAAATGTAAAAAGTCTGCTATTGGAGAAATTTGCACCCGGCTAACAGAAATGTACCAACTTATTTTATAAAAGGATTACAATTAAATTTCTATTTAATAAACACCATAGTTCCTTCAAAATTAAATTAAAAAAATTAAGTGAACCCTCATTTTATGACCAATTTTCATATCCTCTCCCCTTCCACTGATAAACCACACTATGTCCCCTGACTAAAACAGATACATATTTAATGCTATTTGTGGTTGCCACATTGACTGTTTTACTGTATTTGCAGAAAGAAAAATGGAAATAAAAAATGTGTAATGTGCACCATGTTAAAAAACAGCAGAAAACTCAGGAATTTGAAAAAAAAAAAAAGGAAACTAACAAAAATTGTATAAATTCTGACTTATATTTTTCCTTCTCGAACATAAATTACTGTATTCACTCATGTATATTTCACCACCTTATTAAAATAACAAAGTTAAAAGTTTCTGCAATGTGTACTTTTCTCTCATTGGAAACTTTGCTTTAAAATATTTATTGACAATGGGAATTGTGACTGTATACAGTGGATTGCCGATTATTTGAACCAGCGCTAGTTTGGATAAGCAAAAGGTCAGATAATTGGACAGTCAATTTTAGGAATGTACCCAACTATGCCAAAATGGTTAAAATGCATTTTTTTTTAATGTGTAACAGCTTTTTTTTTTTTTAATGGAGCAAATATATGTTTTTAAAAATAAAGTAGTGTTTAGGTAGATTTAAAAAAAAAAAAAAAAAAGTGTACACAATTTTCCTTTACATCAGCCAGATCTAGGACTGGCAAATGTTTAAAATGGTGTGCTTTTAGGTAGCTTTCAATACAAAAAAGTATAAAGCTACCTATTGCAACCGTTCGGAAGAAAGCAATTCCGGAAAATTTCGATATATTTTCACCGATCATGACCTTCAGACCCCAAAACCACCCTCCGTTCAAATGTTGATTTATATATATATATATATCTGATCTATGTCATACGATAACGCTTGTATTTATAAATTAAATTGGATGAAACTAATTGTGTGTATTAAGCTCGCCAATGCCTCGACAGAGTTCGTTGGCCAGCTTGGTCCACAGATTAAATATATTACACCAGATAGGACACTTCCCTAAGCTCAATGGTAACCGAATCGCAACTTCAGAGCCCCTAGTGACAACAGTCGCAAACGTTCTGGGCGTGTCGCCACAGGTAGGTATTGCTTATCTTATTTGTTTAGTATATATCTTTTTTTTTTTCAGCAGTTTCGGCGATGTTTGTTATTATTTAAAACATGAAACGTATTCTATTTTATCATACAAATACTAGAAACTAAGCAAATAACTAAATAGATAAGTTAAATACTATCAAAAAGCTGCCGATAAAATAAACAAAATTGTCAACAGGTAGTTTATAGATCCCGCGCGTGCGTGTTTGTTTCAGACTGTTCTCAGTAGCGGCGCTAGCATCGCGCTGGTTCGGGTTTTTGCTCTACTGTCGTATCTGGATGTATATTTAATCTGGCTTGGTCTGCCATCTTGTTTCAAGATGGCGGCCATTGAAATATTTAAAACTATAATAAATACACAAAAAAGTTAAAAATTCAAATTTATTTTTTAATTAAGTGTTAGGCCTTGATACAAGGATTCCAGAGCATTTTTTGTTTTACCTCTATCTTAAAAAATGGCTGAGATAAAACAGTTTGAAATTCTAGTATGGCTGACATTTTGAAACAAGACAGTACATTACAAAAAAACGATTACTTTATGAGTTTTAGTGAACATGATTTCTCGCAAATTATTTTCTTTCATTGTTGTAATTATTTTCCCAATCATACGCATAAAACTATATGTTCATAACCGTTAGTGCCAAATTCTTGCCAAACTTGGCGAAATATCGCCAAATTTGGCGACCAAAATTAGTCATTTTAAATGAAGCCAACCTATAGCTCAATAATTTGGCGAATTTCTTATTCAAATTCCAGGGTTCCCAGTGACATGGAAAATCTGGAAAGTCATGGAAATGTTAAAATATGTAGGAAAAGTCAGGGAATTTACAAATATTTCCTATAAAGTGATGGAAAGGTCTGGGGGAAAAAAAAATTGAATTTGAAATCATTTCTCTTTCAGAGAAGTGTTACTATATTTCTTGCCACATGGCGCCCCTGAAAAATCTCCAGACTCTTGTTGGTTTCAAGATTGAGAAATTCCTTCAAATGCAATGCAGAAAAACCATAATATGGACAAAAATTTTCTACATTTTTGAGACTTTTTCATGACATTTCGCATTCTAGACTTTGTTGTATGGCATTCATTTGAAAACTGACAAAGATGAAGTTTTTTTGCCTCATAGTATTTTATAGAATTCCATTTTGCAATGTTCTTGAAAGGTGCGTGAATTTTCTCCTTGGAAGAGAGTATGGACCTTGTTATTATAAAAATTTCTGATTTTTTTTTTTTTTAATGCTGCATGTTATTTTGTGCTATTTAAAGCAGATTTTGTGTATGGCCGTTCGGACATGGAATTTTTTTGGATTTGGTCAGGGAAAATCATGGAAAGTCAGGGAAATTGCCAGACATGTTTTGCTGGGAACCCTGAATTCAGTATTAGCAAATCTTTTGTAAACGGTTTCTTTGCATTTTAGCTTGCTGTTTTCAAGTAACATTAGCTATAATTTTAAAATGAAGGTATAGGAAAGCTATCTTCAGTACAGGCCGGAAGGACTTTTTAAAAAAAAATCTTTCTTAAAATTTTTGTTTAGTCATTTTTTTATCTTAAAAAAAAAAAATGTCTCTAATGTAGGTTGTAAAGTAGATATCCTTTAAGAACAGCGCACAGAAAAATAATTTAAAAATATTAATTTCCTAAGGAGATTTTTGAAATACAAATAAATCACCATGCCCCATAGGTTTAACATTATGAAGGATTTATCTTTTTTTATAATTTTTTTGATTTCAAGTGCTGTTCGGAAATAAATTTCAGGCCCAAACAAGGAGTGTTCCGATAATCAGTGTTCTACTGTATTTGCTTAAGAAAGGAAGTTTATTTTTCAAAATTTACAGTGTCCATCTTAAAGTAATCCATAATTTGGCTTTGAACACAAATTTCGAAAAAATTAATTTTCATTCATAAAATGTTTTGTGTATCACAAGTGGTCATATTTTTAAGAACACCTTCTAAGAATTTCAACCCATATTGAGCTGTTTCGGAAGTTTTTATCATCCCTCTTTGAGATGGATTTCAGAAATAATCCCTTCTATTATTTAAGATTTCTCCGATATTTCAGGCTGTTGGTCAGTGGAATCTCTAATTCCCCTCATTAATGTTAAACCTATGAGTGTGTGATGCATAAGTATTTTTAAAATAGCTCCCCATGAAGTTTTTTTTTTTTAATTTTTTGTTTGAGTACTCTTCTTGAAGGATGTCTGCCTTTTTCTTTAGTTGTCAAAATATTTCCAAAATAAATACTTAAAATAATATTCAGTTTCGCTAAGATTTTAACACACAAAATTATAAATTATGCGCATATTTTAGAATAGACGTCAGATGCTGACGTTATGCATTTAAAAAAAAATGTCTCCATTAATTTTAAGTATTTCTACGATGACAAAATTTCATCAAGTAGAAATTTCAAATAGCTACAATTTAAAGAGACAATTTTTAAAAATGCATATCGTCGGCATCTGACATATACTTTCTGACGTTGAAAACTGTATTTTAATAATTATATTAGGTAATGAGCCATCACACTTCTGAGTTTTTCCATAGGTTAACATGGGATTTTGTGATCGGGGAGTTTCAGTGAAGTGGCTACTTAAGCACATCGTGCGATAAAAAAAGAAGTGTGATAGCAATATCACAGTGTAGGTGGTCCACAAATAACCGAAAGAGTAAAAAATTCAGAGATTAAAAAAATATAGCACAATGAGGTTTTTGCAGAAATGCCTAATAAGGCATGGTATATCTTAATAACACAAATGTTTATTGCAGAATCTACACATTCACTATCGACACACTGTTCATAGGTCAGGAGTCACTGCTGTTGTGTTCCTGTTCTAGAACTGCTATATTTCATTACTTAAGTGTGGGGGGGGGGGAGGGGGGATAACAGTTGTAGAAGTCACATGTAGACATCCACAAATGCCTAAAATCTGTGTATCTTTGCAGATGTAAACAGTGAAACTTACAGTTAAGTTGAAGGAACAAAATTCAAGATGGCACTGAAATTGGCGGCGATCACAATGATTTTTTTTTGTTAAACTTGTTCTTTTGCATATTACAGTTCGTTAATTACTAAATAAAATTTATTTACTTATACTTGTGATGTAAATTAGTGTATCTAAAACAAAAATTCATCATATTGTACCCTGAACAATATTCGCAAGTGCAAAATCTTATCTTTTTTCTTGCGTTCATTTGCCCATTTTTCAATATTTATTTTTTCTTTTTGATTATTATGTACACATTTTAATATGTAATTATTATGGTTAATATGGACGAACTTAAGTTTTTGCATGAAGAAAACATGAATTTTCTTCCAAAAAAAATTCAAAATGGTGCTAATATTAATGGCGATCACAATCTTTTTTCCCCAAGGCAATTTTTAATTAATCAAGCTTTTTTGTTTACTATATCTTCAAAAACATGAAATAAAATTTTATTATTTTAAGATTCTGATGCAAATTATTTTTGTATCTAATGTAAAAAATGGTATAACAGTAGCCACTTCGCATCAGTATTTAATTTCAGTTTTAATTTTTAATGATTTTTATTTTTTCGTAATTTCATACATAATTTTGAAAAAATGCATAAAACAGTTGATATTGATGTACCCTTTGTTATGATTTAAAAATTTGACTCTTAATTTATTCAGTATTTTTACATTTAACTTTAATTTATTCATCAATTTAATTAAACTCATTAAATTCATTTAAATTAATTAAGCTAAATTTCATTTTTTGCATTTTAAATCAAACATTCTTTTTAAATTGTTTACTTTTGGTGAGAATATAAATTAATTTCAGAATCTTTCCATTACATATGTTTTAGGATATTTATTCATTCAATTTAATTCACATTTTATTCACTTTGCAATATTAATTAAACTTCATTTCAAATGATCTAAAATAAAAATATTTCTGACTTACTTTTTCTAACTTTTAAATAATGTCCATTTTTCTTAAATAACACACAGTCTAAATTTAATAAATTATTCTAAAATATAGTGTATTTCCTTTTTAATAATATTGATTAAAAATTGGTTAATTGTTAATTTTATTCTTTTCAGAAAGTTCAAATTCATTTATTTTAATTCAGGCAAATTCTTTCAGAATAACGAACTTTTCCATATATCATTTCAAAATTTCTAAGTCCAATAATCATTTTTCAAAATTTCTTAAATTAAATATTTTTACTTTCAAAAACATATCTGGTGGGAAGAACTTTTAATTTTATTTAGATTGCTAAAATTTCATTTGTTTTCATCCAGTAGTTTGGCAGTTATAGATTTTTAATTACTTTCGTTTTTTCTGTTTTGAAGTTCGTCGAGATTCGCGATGAGACGCCATTGATGAGTATTTAGATGTTTCGGGTAAACAAGCAGGCGTTATTTCCTAGTTCCCGCGCATTTGTATCTGGGTCAGTGACTCACGATAGGCAAGGTCATTATCAATCCGATTCAAGGTGACAGATGGAAGCTCATGGAACATTCGCAATGACGTGTCGTCAACAGTTAATATTTGACTTTGACCGCGTGGGTGAGCTTCTTCAAAAAATCCATCAGGTGGTGTCACGAGCGTGACAGTTAGATTCGGAACCGTTGGGTAATGCTTTTTTCTGATTGGCGGAGATTTCAAATCTCAGAGAGAGATCGTACTTTGAGAATTGAAGGAGAATCACTTCGCCAGATTCGTTTGATCGACGAACAACGTTTTTTTAAGCTGTCGGGCCTCTGGCCTGGCAGCAGTTGAGTTTTTTCCAGCACTGGATGAAATTCTTCAGTTAGTGGGTGGAATTTAGTTGTGATGTTCTCAAGAGATAAATATACTAAAAACTTTTAGATGCAACTGAGCAGTGTTACCATCCTTTTTCGACATCTTGAGCTGTTTATTATCTATCGCTGATTTATTGAAGAGTATTTACGATGTATTAAATTGTGCCAGCCGAATTAGATACTTGCCATTCTATTTTGACATCTAGACCCGAGGTGAGATGTTCGTGCCAGCAGATTGATGATATAGCCATTATATTTTGCCATCTGGAGCCGAGATAAGATCTTTCGTTACTGAGTATCTACTAATTTTTGTTGGAAAACTCCAACCTTCAATCTTCAGTGTTTTCTGAGAGCCAGTCCGTGAATTTTCGTACATCCCTGAATGAGTTCTCATTAGATAGATGCAAGCGTGATAGAAGAAAAATGTTCATATCGTTTATTTTCCTAATCCAATAATGAACTCCTTCATTTCTTGAGTTGTTCCGTTTAACAATGGCATCTTACTTCAAGAATAAAAAATTATGTTCATCAACAACAGACTTTACTTTAGTACCTTGTAAAAGAATCTGCCATTTTTCTTAAAGACAGTTTCCATCTTCATGAACATCCTTAATGACGAACATTAAATTTTGAAACCATAAACAATAAACTTATTTAAACGAATAACATTTTAAATTAATCTAAAAGGACTGAACATCATACATTTTGAATGTATTTTCATTATTTAAATTATCATTAAAAATTATCTGGTAAGAAGATTGTGATTTGATATAATCAAATGAAGTTCTTTTCATATTAATATTTTGTGAGTGCTCTTTCTGCTTCAAAATAAATCAATGTGTAGCATCTATTTGGTGAGTCTTTTGTTTTTCCTTTTTATATTTCAACAGATACGATAATCGGATGGATAAACTTTTGAGAAATTTTTTTTTATTCTTAAATCTTACAATTAAGCTTTTAACTTAAATTCTAATATTCCAACATTAAATTTTAACCTTTTTAATTTAACTTATTTTTACAACGCAATGTTACTGTCACTTGAGATTACGCCATATAGAGAGATTTTGGGATAGTCAGTGATGGAACACCAGGATCATCATTTTGGAGCAGCAAACCGCTCATTTTGGAGCAGAAATCGCTCATTTTGGAGCAGCAAATGACTCATTTCGGAGCAGCAAATCGCTCATTTCGGAGCAGCAAAACGGTTTTTCAGCAGAAAATAACTATTATGGAGCTGCAAAATCCCTCTCTTTTAAGCATGAAAAAGCTTTTTAGAGAAAACGTACACACATACAAAAAAAAAAAAAAAAAAAAAAAAAACTGTGTTACAGCTATCACAAAACTTTTTTCTATATCAATCAAATCGTTTGTAACCAAAATTAAATGACAATCTACTCGTTCTTGAGATAGAGCTATCGCGGAAATTCTGAAAAACAGAGAATAGCAGCACCACCTGTTGGTCAGTATACATCCAAATCTAATAAGAATATATTTATGTCAAGGTTTAACATAATATGAAGTTTGATGAAATTCCGTTCATTAATTCTTGAGATATAGCTATTTCAGAAATCGTGATAAATGAAGTGCAATAGCGCCACCTGTTGGGCGATTTACACCACAATCTAACTGGCATCTGATTCAGGGGTAATTCTGAGTAAAAAAAAAAATCTGAAATTCACAACAAATTTTCTGAAAGGTTACAACAAGGGAGACGGGGGAGGGGGAATCCACTCCCGGCACAATGATTTTTTTCCGCACCCCACTGACAAAATTTGCGGTTTTTCCTCGATCCTTTGACGAAATTTGCCGTTTTTCCGCGATCCTTTGACGAAATTTGCCGTTTTTCCGCGATCCTTTGACGAAATTTGCCGTTTTTTTCACGATCCTTTGACGAAATTTGCCGTTTTTTCGCGATCTTTTAACAAAATTTGTCGTTTTATCGCGATCCTTTGACAAAATTTGCCGTTTTTTCGCGATACTTTGAAGAAATTTGCCGGTTTTTTTCACGATCCTTTGACGAAATTTGGCGTTTTTTCGCGATCTTTTAACAAAATTTGTCGTTTTATCGCGATCCTTCGATGAAATCTGCCGATTTTCCGCGATCTTTTGACGAAATTTGGCGTTTTTTTTTCACGATCCTTTGACGAAATTTGCCGTTTTTTCGTGATATTTTGACGAAATTTGCCGTTTTTTCGCGATCTTTTAACAAAATTTGCCGCTTTATCGCGATCCTTTGACGAAATTTGGCGTTTTTTCGCGATCCTTTGACAAAATTTGGTGTTTTTTCGCGATCTTTTGACGAAATTTGGCGTTTTTTCGCGGTCTTTTGACAAAATTTGATGTTTTTTCGCGATCCTTTGACGAAATTTGCCGTTTTTCCGCGATCCTTTGACGAAATTTGCCGTTTTTTTCACGATCTTTTGACGAAATTTGGCGTTTTTTCGCGATCTTTTAACAAAATTTGTCGTTTTATCGCGATCCTTTGACAAAATTTGCCGTTTTTTCGCGATCCTTTAAAGAAATTTGCCGTTTTTTTCACGATCTTTTGACGAAATTTGGCGTTTTTTCGCGATCTTTTAACAAAATTTGTCGTTTTATCGCGATCCTTTGACAAAATTTGCCGTTTTTTCGCGATCCTTTAAAGAAATTTGCCGGTTTTTTTCACGATCCTTTGACGAAATTTGGCGTTTTTTCGCGATCCTTTGACAAAATTTGGTGTTTTTTCGCGATCTTTTGACGAAATTTGGCGTTTTTTCGCGGTCCTTTGACAAAATTTGCTGTTTTTTCGCGATCCTTTGACGAAATTTGTCGTTTTTTCGCGATCTTCTAATGAAATTTGCGGGTTTTCCGCAATCCTTTGACGAAATTAGCGGTTTTTTCGTTATCCAGTGACGAAATTTGTCGTTTTTTCACGATCCTTTGACGAAATTTGCCGTTTTTTCACGATCTTTTGACAAAATTTGCCGTTTTTTCGCGATCTTTTAACAAAATTTGTCGTTTTATCGCGAGCCTTCGATGAAATTTGCCGTTTTTTCGCGATCCTTTGACAAAATTTGCCGTTTTTTCGCGATCCTTTGACGAAATTTGCCGTTTTTTTCACGATCCTTTGACGAAATTTGACGTTTTTTCGCGATCTTTTAACAAAATTTGTCGTTTTATCGCGATCCTTTGACAAAATTTGCCGTTTTTTCGCGATCCTTTGACGAAATTTGCCGGTTTTTTTCACGATCCTTTGACGAAATTTGGCGTTTTTTCGCGATCTTTTAACAAAATTTGTCGTTTTATCGCGATCCTTCGATGAAATCTGCCGATTTTTCGCGATCCTTTAACGAAATTTGCCATTTTTTCGCGATCCTTTGACGAAATTTGCCGTTTTTCCACGATCCTTTGATGAAATTTGCCGTTTTTCCACGATCTTTTGACGAAATTTGCCGTTTTCCGCGATCCTTTGACTAAATTTGCCGGTTTTTTGCGATTTTTTTTGACGAAATCTGTCGTTTTTCCGCCATCCTTTGACAAGTTGGCGATTTCTTTTCGAACGATTGACGAAATTGATTTTTTTTCGGCGACCATTTGTCGAAAAACGCGATGTCTTTTATGTCCGAATTTTCGGATTTATGACCGTGTTTTTTTAATTTTAGGAAATGACTGCCTTAATTTTTCGGAAAATTCGGAACAGAATCACCCCTGACTGATTATGTCAAGGTCTAACAAAATATGAAGTTTAACGAAGTTCTGGAGATATAGTTATTGTGAAATCATGCAAAAGTAGAATAGCAGCACCACCTGTTGGGCTATTTATATCGAAACGTAATCAGCATCTATTTATGTCAAGGTCTATCAGAATCTGAAGTTTGATGAAATTCTGGGTATTAGTTCTTGAGATACAGCTATCGTGAAAATCATGAAAAAAGTAGTATAGCAGTGCCACCTGTTGGGATAGCTACACCAAAATATAATCAGCATCTATTTATGTCAAGGTCTAACTGAATCTGAAGTTTGGTGAAAATAAGTGGATTAGTTCTTGAGACAGAGATTGCGGAAGTCGCGAGAAATGCAGGATAGCAGCGCCACCTGTTGAGCGATTTACACCAAAAGCTAATCAGCACGTACTCCCGTCACTTTTTTTTGCGTTCCTTTGACGAAATTTGCAGTTTTTTCCGAGATCTGTTGATAAAATTTGCGTTTTTTTCGCTATTTTTTGACGAAATTTGCCGTTTTTCGCGATGTGTTAACAAAATTTGCCGTTTTTACACGATTCTCTGACGAAAGTCACGTTTTTCCCGTGATCTGTTGACAAAATTTGTCATTTTTTCGCGATCTTTGCCGTTTTTCGCAATGTTTATGACGAAATTTGCCGTTTTTCGCAATTTTTGACTAAATTTGCCGTTTTTTCGCGATCTTTTGACGAAATTTGCCGTTTTTAGCAATGTTTTTGACGAAATTTGCCGGTTTTTTTCGATTTTCTGACGAAAGTAACGTTTTTCCCGCGATCCGTTGATAAAATTTGCCGTTTTTTCGCGATCTTTTGACGAAATCTGCCGCTTTTCGCAATGTTTTTGACGAAATTGGCCGTTTTTTTGACGAAAGTCATGTTTTACCCGCGATCCTTTGACAAAATTGCCGACTTTTCTTAGAACGAATGACGAGATTGATTTTTTTCGGCGATCATTTGCCGAAATACCGATACATTTTATGTCCGAATTTCGGATTTATGACCGATATATATATACAGGGTGATTCATAAAAGATGGGCAGAACTTTAAGGGGTTATAGTACACTTAAAGACAAATAATATTAAATAGGAGACTAAGGGTCCCAGACGTATTCCCAAGGAGATAGGGGGCATTAAAGTTTAGGGTCCGAAATTTCAAATGATTATAAAACATGGAAAAATTGGTCGATTCGTTTGCGGTTTTTGCAAAAAAATTTCTTTATGCCAGTATTTTCTTGAAATAAAATTTTAAAGTTCAATTTCAAAAAATGCCGATAGGGGGCGCTTTAGACTTTGGAGTAACAAACAACTATTTTTTAACGTTATTTTTTGTATTTCTTTAAATGATTTCGAAAGCTTAGACTTAAACTTAAATTTTGATCTAAAAATCTGAGTCCTAACGAGTAGTTAAGTAGCGTAAACTGAAATTTGAAATTTGAAACCCTTCTCCCCCCAGAACAAAAATCAGTTATTCCCGATCTTTGTGTCGTAGATTAGGCTCTAACTACTGCCGCGTTTTGCTAAAATTATTCTTTATGTCAGTATTTTCTTGAAAATAAATTTTAAAGAAAATTTTCAAAAAATTCCGATAGAGGGCGCTTTAGACTTTGGAGTAACGAACAACTATTTTATACCGTTATTTTTTGTGTCTCATTAAATGCTTTCTAAAGCTTAGACTTAAACTTAAATTTTCAGCTCAAAATCTGAATCGCTGAGCGTGGTTCAGTAGCGAGGGGAGGGGGTTCAAATTTCAACTTCTGAACATAGTTCAGTTTGCACTACTTAACCATGCCCAACGATTCTGTGCTGTGATACGAGGCAAAAATACAACTTTCGTCAAGGACTGCATAGTCGGAATTCACTCATAAAGGCACTGGCACAGTTGGAAACGTCGCTCATGCAAACGTTAAAGCTCCATTCCTGACGCTAGTCACCGGGTGAAGAAGGAAACAGAAAGTATGCAAATGTCAAATGGGGAAGAAGAAGAACACGTATGCAAAATTTCGACACGATTCAGGCATAAAAACCACTGAACGGTGAGTCAAGTGTAAGTCGCTGTAGTAATGAATCGGAAGATGGTGCCCTTCACGAATAAGGAAAAGGCTGAGATGCATTTAATTTACGGAGCGGCAGATGGAAATGGTGCAGAGGCACAACGAATGTACGGAGAGCGATTTCCTAACAGGCGGTTGCCTAACCGCAAAACTTTCGAGCGCTTGCACAGACAGTTGTGTGAGACGGGATCATTTCTCGCTTCCCGGTCAAATGCAGGTCGTGCAAAAAAGGACGAATCAGTAGTTGTTGCAGAAGCCATTCTGGATGTAGTAGCGGCGCAGCCAAGTACAAGTACACGAACAGTGGCTAGCCAGGTGGATACCTCACAGTCCACGACTTGGAGGGTACTGAAGGATGAACATTTGCTCCCGTTTCATGTGCAACGAGTCCAGAAACTGTCTCCAGGGGATTATCCAAATCGTATTGAATTCGCCCGCTGGTTTCTGCAGCAGAACGCGCTAAATCCACATTTTGGACGAACTGTGCTTTTCACCGATGAATGTACCTTCACACGTGAAGGTACATTTAACACACACAATGCACATGTATGGGCGGATGTCAATCCACATGCTACGTATCCACATGCTCATCAGAGACGCTTTTCCATCAATGTTTGGGCAGGAATCCTCGGAGACCACCTAATCGGACCGTACCTTCTTCCTGAACGCCTCAACGGTAAAACATACCTCACATTTCTGCAACATGTGCTGCCAGACCTGTTAAACGTTGTTCCTCCACGCATCCGGCGGGTCATGTGGTTCCAGCACGATGGAACGCCAGCCCATTACGTACGAGACGTCCGCAACTATCTGGACATCACATTTCCGAACAGATGGATTGGTCGAGGTGGTCCTGTTGCTTGGCCTGCTCGCTCGCCATATCTTTCACCCCTCGATTTCTTTTTTTGGGGACGATTGAAGGCTCTTATGTATGAGACACCCATTGAATCCCCCGAGGAACTGGTCGCCAGACTTTCCGCCGCTGTAGGGGAAGTGCTCGAAAAGCCTGATGTTTTCGCGAATGTTCGCCGTTCCATTCGTCGCCGTTGTTCTGCGTGCATAACCTCTGGTGGTCACAATTTTGAACATTTATTGTGATTACATGTTAATAAATATGCTTTGGTAACATAATCCTAATTTGTGTCTTTTTACCTCGTATCACAGCACACAATGTGTGGACATGGTAAACTGAACTGTGCTCAGGAGTAGAAATTTCAAACCCCTCTCCCCAGAAACTTAACCACGTCTAACGATTCAGATTTTGGGCTGAAAATTTAAGTCTAAGCTTTAGAAAGCATTTAATGAGACACAAAAAATAACGGTATAAAATAGTTGTTCGTTACTCCAAAGTCTAAAGCGCCCTCTATCGGAATTTTTTGAAAATTTTCTTTAAAATTTATTTTCAAGAAAATACTGACATAAAGAATAATTTTAGCAAAACGCGGCAGTAGTTAGAGCCTAATCTACGACACAAAGATCGGGAATAACTGATTTTTGTTCTGGGGGGAGAAGGGTTTCAAATTTCAAATTTCAGTTTACGCTACTTAACTACTCGTTAGGACTCAGATTTTTAGATCAAAATTTAAGTTTAAGTCTAAGCTTTCGAAATCATTTAAAGAAATACAAAAAATAACGTTAAAAAATAGTTGTTTGTTACTCCAAAGTCTAAAGCGCCCCCTATCGGCATTTTTTGAAATTGAACTTTAAAATTTTATTTCAAGAAAATACTGGCATAAAGAAAATTTTTTGCAAAAACCGCAAACGAATCGACCAATTTTTCCATGTTTTATAATCATTTGAAATTTCGGACCCTAAACTTTAATGCCCCCTATCTCCTTGGGAATACGTCTGGGACCCTTAGTCTCCTATTTAATATTATTTGTCTTTAAGTGTACTATAACCCCTTAAAGTTCTGCCCATCTTTTATGAATCACCCTGTATATATATATATATATTTTTTTTTTTTTCGGAAACCATTGCCTTAATTTTTCAGAAAATTCAGACCAGAATCACCCCTGTAGCAGACTGTGATTGGTGTCTCGCGAGCCGAGCTTCCTAGCTGCTAAGCTCTAGTCATATATAGTTGGTTCCTTTGCAGGAAACTCAATCCAATCAGAGGATCGACTGATCGGCGCGCGCGAGCACGTTTCGAATCGTAACAGGCACTAAAGAGGAGATTTCGTACCGCGAAGAATGACGAAATTTTTCTTATGGCAAAATGTTGCTAGAAAAAAATTATCGAATTGGCGCAGTTGGGCGCAATTTTGTTGAAAAATGATCGTTTTGGCGCAGAATGGCGCAGCATTATCGTTTTGGCGCAATTGGAGCAATTGGCGCAGCTGTTCCATCACTGGATAGTTAACTTGTACTCTTTTCTAAATTGAATTTTCAGGTTTGGATTCAATCGGAATATTTTTCGAGAGAATCGTCATTTCATAAATTTTCCCGGTATAAGTTTTCCGATCCCTAAATCTCACTATACCTTTGTCTTAACTACTGAGAAGATTTCAATTGTCTTTTTAATAATTTTGGCAGTAGCTATACTATAATTTGATTGTTCGGCAAGAAATAAAAATAAAATATGCAATTTCACAAGTAAAAGAAATTGAGGTTTTCAAGATCAGAACTGTCAGATCAGAGGCTAGCTTATGTTATGAACATCTGAAATCGTGTGAATGATTAAATCGTTTTAAGTACTTTTAGAGAGATAAAATTTATTTTTTGATTTTAAAAGGAAATTGTGTAAAGATATTTTTCGAATAGAATTATTCGTCCATCCATATTTAAAAAGTTTTAGATAGTTTTAACACAATGCAGATACATTGTTGGGTTACATTGATGATACCTCCTCCCACCCCCCTCACAGAAGGTAAAAGACAAATTAAAATAGTTTCAATAAGGTACAGATTATGACAGTTATTAGCCAATTAGTCAGTAGGATGTTTATTCTACTACAGTGGATCACATTTGTTTTCGGACACTTGTGTTTTTAAAACCTACTTATAAAAAACATCATCTAAATATAAAAGGATTTAATTAAAATTTTATCACAAACTTTCTTTTGTCTATAATAAAACTACATTCAAAAAATTAATTTACCGAGAAAGTGTTAAAGATAATCTCACATAATCAATTGGACATTTTGAACATATAACAAATGTAAACAAATATATGCTAATAATCAAATATTTTAACACTTTGTTGGGTATCCTTTAGCGGAATTTACTTTTAATACGGTTTGGCATAGATGCAACTAGTTTTTTTGTGTAAGAATTAAGAATGTTCAATTTTGTTTCATTCCTTCGTAAATACTGCTTTAAGTTGTTCTTTCGAAGAAATATCAATATATTTTTGTTCTTTTCTCCAGTTCATGCCGCACATTTTCAATTGGGTTTAAATCTTCAGTAAATTTTTCACTAGCAACACATTTTCTTTGGTCTTGCTGGTCGAAGGGCGTCCGGAGCAGTCGTCGTCTTCTTCTTCTTTCCCTACCATCTTGGAATAGCTTGTGCCACTCAAAAACACCGATCTACCCATGGCAGCATCACCGTAGGCCTCCTTAATCTTGTCATGAGTCTCTTTGCCTGTTTTACCAAGCTTTACACAAAATTTGATCGCGTATCGCTGCTCCAGAAAATGTTCCATGATTCTCTGTGACGAGGTGTTTCGACAGGGGTTCACAGTACAAGCGACCTGCTCTCTTCAATGGCCCAGAGCCAACTGCTGATTTTTCCCAGCATTCCCAATATCCCCTTTCACCGATCGTACATGCGCAGACCGCCTCTAATCTGCCCGTTCACTCAAGAATAAACCAGTCCTACTAATTTCAGAACAGATTCTGTATGTATGTCTGTATAATAATTGTATATCTTTTAAATGTTGAATGCAGGCGTTTTTTATGTGTGATTTAATTTCTTGACCTTTCATTAACGAAAATTTTTCTTCTGGCAACTCTACTGTTGTATCCGTATGATCTGATGACTCGTCTAACAGTTTCAGGGTTTACTTTTATTGCAAATCTGTTTTCTAATTCTGTTGTAAGTTTTACTGCACTAATTCTTG
Source organism: Maratus michaelseni (assembly GCA_963931845.1). Taxonomy (NCBI): domain Eukaryota; kingdom Metazoa; phylum Arthropoda; class Arachnida; order Araneae; family Salticidae; genus Maratus; species Maratus michaelseni. The sequence continues at coordinate 276,887,912 of OZ007597.1, forward strand.
GATTTTTCTTGATTTTATGCATGCGCCTGGCCATGTTCACTTAAAATATAGAAATGTAAACAAATTTACATGAAAATTACCTAAAAAATGTGCAAACACCCTCTGTATGGTAAGAATTTGCCATCATTATTTAGCCTGAGAATTATTGCACTTTCTTTGAACCACTTTTATGCCTAAGATTCTCAGAGGTCGATATAGGCTTTCTTTCTTGGGGCTTCATTTTGTGAAAAGTAAAAATTATTTTTGTGAAAAATAACATTTTGTAATGAAGGATGAAATCTAGTCACTGAAATTTGAATTATTAATAATAACTTCTTAAAGTCCTTCTGCAAAAGTTTTCCTTTCTTGTGAATTTGTTTTGTTTGTTAATTACACATTTTCAAACCTAACAAAATAAAAATAATTAATGAACAGCAAGTTTTTATGGAATGGAATTTTGTGAAGGAACCTATTTTATTAAGAAGAATTTTGTGAAAGGGCCTGTTTTATTAAGAAATTTGTGAAGAGGCCCTAAATAGGCCCCAAATTTTGAGTGAATTGACACCTGATTCTACTTATTCAGCATCATTTGTTGTTGCTTATTTGGCCACAAATAAAGCTTTAATGATTTTAGAGTATCAAGGTTATCAATTAACCAATTAATAGCAAGTTTTATTTTTACAAAACCATCTAAAGGTTGCAGACTACAGATTCTTTGATTTATTTATTTATTTAAATCCTGGACATCTTTTTCACCTTCTTTGTCACACTTTTTTGTTAGTTAGATTTTTTTTAATATTAAGATAATAATTTTTAACAGTAAGATTATAATAATAAAATAAATAAATGTATATAAAATAATATTCATATAATATTTCATATACACATGCATCACAATGAATAGTGGACAATGTATGAAAACTTGACGAACTACAACTTAAGTGAATTTTATAATAAATACATTTTATTGAAATGAAGACACAATTTTGTACAAGTTACTTCTTCTTTGCTTGTAAGCCTGCTCCAGCATTGAATTTGAAAAATATTATATCGCCATCTTCCACAACATAATTTCTACCTTGCTGTCTGTATTTTCCAGCAGCCTACAAAAGCAAGAAAGAGAAAACACAATTTTATTCAATATAAATTAAATGAGATAAATTTTTAAATTAATATCTATAGTATAAAGCAGGCCTGTCCAACCTTTCAGTGATCAAATAATGCAACAATATTATCTCATTACAGTAGTAGTAGCGATACACTCATACAAGGATGGGTAAATAGATCATTTTACTCGCCACTGGCAAGTGGATTTTCTAACAGGGTGAGTGAATTTTTAGGCAGTCTTTGAAAAACTGCAAGCTTTAGAAAATATGCCAAAAAATTCATTTAAAAAAAAAATACTATTTAGCAATATTTTACAATTTTTCAACTTACAGTGATGTAAACAGGGTACTAAAAAAGGGGGTCTCCATAAGCGCATGCTAAGAAAATTTTGAATTACAGAATATTCTTCTCACGAGAATATATACGCATATAGTAAAAAGTGCTGCAGAACCTCGACCTAACAACCGTAAAAAAATTATGAAAACTTCATGTTTTCGGTGTTTTATTATTGAAAAAAAAAAAAGTTATGATAAATTCTCTTTTAGGAAATTTTTTTTCTACTCTTTATACTGAACTAGTTTAACTCTTAAATGCCTAGTGTATCAAATTTGCAACACTTTTTATTTAACTTTTAATAGATAAATCAAGTTTTTCGCAACCAACTGTATTTATATCGATCGAAATATTAATCCTGTAAAAGTCACATAAATATACTACTAAATAAAGTGAAAAATGTATCTTAAAATTTCTGGTGTCTAATCCTTAATATAAGTAAAAAAAAAAAAAACACAATTCTAAAAGAAAAATTCATGCATTTAAGGGTTAAGGATTAGACACAAGAAATTTTAAGATATATTTTTCACTTTATTTAATAGCATATTTATGCGATTTTTACAGGATTAATATTTCAATATAAATATAATGGTTGCGAAGAACTTGATTTATTTATTAAAAGTTAAATAAAAAGTGTTGCAAATTTGATACACTAGGCATTTAAGGGTTAAGTAAGTTTAACTTAAGTAAATACACCTTTATAACTACGGTTTTGCCATTACAGTTATTTATATGTATATAATAAAGAAAATTAATGATCGTATATTCTACAGTTTAGAACAAAATTTAAATTGATTAAAAATACTTCAAATTAAAAATTAATGTCCAATTCTAAGCACTGACTATATGACTTCGATATTGTTAGTATCAGAGGCAACAAGAAAAAAGTATTGTTGCCATGGAAAAAATGACTTATTCAATATTGAAATGTATTAATGAGAGCATTCTTAATTTGGCAGTTACTGTTAAAATACACTTAAAACTTATCTTATCCTACCGGCGAAAGCGTGTAAATCAGCAATATGCAACTTGTATATATATTATATAAGATTATAGAAAAAATAATAAACTATTTAATCGTTTAACTTTAAATTCATGAAGCACTGCACATTTAAATCAATATGATTATTCACAACTAAACTTTCCTCTGTTGTATATATTTCTTAATTTTATTGAAAACAATATGAAAATACACTGCAGTAATAGTAATTAACTATTTTTGCAGTTGTGTACATTCTGTCATAGCAATTTTCAACACTGTACATTGCATCTTGTCGACTGGTAAGATTTTCTGAAAATTCTACATCCCTGCACTCATCTAACCACTGTTATCATTTTATCTTTTTTTTTTTTTTTTTTTTTTTTTTTTTTTTTTTTCAAAACATGTACCACTATTTTTAAACAAAAATTTTTGCTTTATTTAATCACAGAATGTCTGAAATTAAACAAAGCTAAGATTACTATACAGAAATAGTAATAGATACTTTGAAGGAAATAACATGCTAAATTAGCAACACTGCATCTTATACAATGCACATCTGACAATGGTAACGATAAAGCCCGTACGATTTAGAAATGCCATGTAAAAATAATTTGCATAGAAAGAAATATAAATCCTAGTAAATTTAGAAGTACGTTTTTTCTTAGAAGGCCATCACAAAAACGTTTTGTAGTGAACAAAGCCAGAAATCTAAATCGAGCCCATTATAAAAAATAATACAAATATTATTGATTTTAAAGAAAGCAAGTTTTAAAATGGATTTTTAATTTAAGGAAAGCTAGTAACAGGAAACTTTAGAAAGAGTGCTGCATTGAACAGCTTTGATATAAAGCATAAATGTGTTCTATCAGTAATGCTGAAGCCACAATGTTAAAATAGAAATATCAGAGAAATGAGTATAACTACTTGCAGTAATACTTGCATGCAGGGCTTTACAAATTTTATAAAATCTGGTAGCCAGCAAAAAATTCTAGTTGTTTTCAGTAAAAAAATCCCCTCCCCCTTGCTATTTATTTTCAAAATGCACAAAAGTTTTTTATGATGAATTCATGGAAAAAAAATAGTACAAAAAAAAGTTTTGTATACTTACATAAATTAGAAAGATAATATAAATTAAGTTTTCTAATGGAACTTATCCGATCAAAGTCAGTGAAATAATTTTGATTTTATTATTTTATAATTTGCATTTGATGAACTTATTTTTTTCTAAATAAAAAAAAAAAGTCAAAAATATTTTTTGTTTAAAGATAAAAAAAACTTGGTCGCCAGATAGAAAAACCTGGTCGCCAATGGCGACCTGCCGACCACATATGTTAAGCCCTGCTTGCATGTATATAGAGATATACTTACACACACATGATAAATTGTTGCCAAAACTGGTAATACTTGATGAATTATAATTAACTTTAGTGCAAGAAAAAAAACAAAAAAAAAAAACCATGGTAATTGGTTATTTTAGCAAAATTACTATTGTAATATTTGTAAAATAACATTTGCACGATTTATCACACAGGCTATACTTTAATTAATAAATAAAATGTATTTTAGAAACCTCATCCAATTGAATTTTTGGTATTATTAAAATTATTTGTACAAAAATTAATACATATCTCTTTTTTAACTTTCTGACATTCTATTCCACCTCTGAATAATGCATCCAACCTGATTATCACAACATATATTTTACCAGACCAACTTTTAGCAGTGTATGTGCAGGTAACAAGGTAATTAATTATCTTTTCTTAAAATAAGTAAATTTACAATTTAAATATTTTTCTAAGGAATAATTTAGCATGTTTTTTGCCGGAACTATTTTTTCTCAAATCTACAGAAAAGAACAAAACTTGCTTTCATCTTATAGAAGGCCAAGTCAAGTCAAATGCTTTTGAGAAGAAAAATTAACATTAATAATATTATGAAGTGCATTTCAAAGAAAGTGTTAAGTCTTCTTTTATATTTTAAATTAACTAGTCTCAGTTAAAATATAATAAATTATTTTAAATTAGAAAATCCAAATATATACAAATTAAAAAAATAAACAATAACGAAAAATTATGTGTCAAGCTTAAATTATGCAAGACTTTACAACACTTACAAAATAATTTTACAAATCTTTACTGTTTAATACAGTGAAAGATGATATCTAAGTAAACAATTTGGAAAATGCATAACACATTTAAAAACACAATTTCAGGAATTACCAACAATGTTTCGAAAAATATCCGAATTCTTTTATGCAGTCTTGTATAGGATCTATTAGATTTGTATATATACTACATAGAATGCTAAATTTTAGTTCAGTTAGGAAACGCATAGCACAGTTTTTCTTAGAAATTCCCCTTCTGGAATTTCCGTCCATAAACGTAAATGTACTCGAGAATTTTTGTGCTGCCCTGTATAGGATCTATAGAATTTATACACACCAAGCAATCAACAAAAAAATTGTTAAAGTTAAAAACACATTCAGCAACTGAAAATGCACTTCAGCAGTTATTATTAATAGATAGTACTGAATTTTTTTGTGCGTCCCTGTAAATGAACGATGAATGCTATACATACAATATTCTATAGTAAGCCTTTTGTAATGTACCTTACTGATATATATCAATTCCAACATGTTTGAAATAGTGAAACATTATTAAAATAAACCACAAACAATTTTTCTCCATAGATCGTAATGTAATGGAATTCTTTTGAATGTTCCTGTAAAGGAACTATAAGTGCTATGCACACCCTATTCTATAGTAAGTCTCTTGTAGTGCACCTCAATGATATATATCAATTTCAATATGCTTGAAATTGTGTAACATCATTAAAATAAATCGCAAATGATTCCCCCCCCCCCCCCCCCCCATAGACCGTGATGTAAAGGAATTCTTTTGAGTGTCCCTGTAAAAAAAACTAAGTTCTACACACTTCATTTTCAATACCGAACATGCCATAGTAAACTTCAATAATATATATCAATTGCATGACAATCTGTATATATTTATTCGAGTTAGAACAAGGACAGACAGGCAGACAGACAAACCAAATTCATAAACACTTTTCAACTATGTTGGAAAATGTTAAAAATGGCTGAAAAAATATAAATTTAAAAATGTACTCAAAATATGAATGCATTAAATAAACAGTTTAATGAAAGCAATAAAAAAATATAGATATTTAACTTAAAAAAAAAAAAATCATCAATCAAGTATACCTTAAGAGCAGCTTCTGAACCTTCTTCTTTGAAATCGTCAAACTTCATTACTTCAGCCATGATAAAGCCTTTCTCAAAATCAGTATGAATGCGACCGGCAGCTTGTGGAGCCTTCGTTCCTTTCTGCAATTATAAGTACGCAGAATGTCACAATGGTATGCATTATCAGAGCAATAAAAGAAAGAAAAATATCAAGATGAAAAAAATAAAATGAATAAGCAAAAGGAATACACATGAGAAGTGAAATAACTTTGAGGGGAAAAAAATGGCAAGAGACATGGAAATGATGTTTGGAAATTACTACTAAAAAGACTACTTTCTATTTGCTACATGCCAGGGGTTAATAATCGAAGATATCACCAAAGATTCTACTTTTTACAACATTTTTTTAAATTATGATTATTTCAGTGTTTAAGTGTGTAGTCATGGGTGCAAGACTTCAGTCTCAGGACTGATTTCAGTCCTGGAGAGATTTTTGATTAATAGTAAATTCTACTTTTTATACCTAAATAATAGCAATTTTATTATCAAGAATTTTTTATTACAGTCCAGTCTCTAAAATCCGGAAACCTCCAAAATCCGGACTACATAAATGTTAATCTAATTTTACACATCTTTGTTAGTTTTGTTTTCTTATTTCGTTCATAGATGGCAGCACGGAACAATTTTGTTAATTTTTTGCCATTTTAGTTTATGTTCGGCATTTCGCCGACTTTGTTCATAGATGGCAGCACCGAACAATTTCCTTAAATTTTTGCCATTCTAGTTTATTATCGGAATTTCGGCGATAGATGGCTGTACCAGTTTTTTTAGGGACAAGTTTTTTTTTATTCATGATTTTATACGATCAGCGGTCGTTCAGTCAGATTAAGCTTAAGGTTTTTTAATATATATGAAATTCCTATTAGTTCATCCTAGTGCATTCAATTATGTAAATTATGCAATTAGTAAAAAAAGATAACATATTCCTCTGTCAATAGCGAATAAAATTTCGTTGCTAAAAGCTGCCGATGATCGGAAAATGGCCCCGATGATTTGGTAAATGAAGAAAAAAAATAAAAGTACAGAACTAATAAATAGTTTAGACACAACAATAATAGGATTAGAACAGAGGAATTTTATAACAGAAAATGAATTAATGTCCTTATATAGGATTAGAGAGAAGGTAATGGCCAATAAGCCTAAACTAAGACAACAAAAACTGACAGACATATTTTTAAAAAATCTTAATCGTAAAAATGTTCTGTGTATATTTAATTTTATAAGATTTATATAAGTTTGATTTTGTTTTTGAATCATTTAATATGTTATTTAGGATTTTTTATAAGTATTATGATTTTTTGTGATTATTATTTATAATTTTTGCTCATAATTTTAAGTTGTTATTGTCCAGATTTCAGGATCTCTAAAATCCGGAATTATCAAAAATCCGGAAAAGCCATGATCGGAACGATTCCGGATTTTAGAGACTACTGTACTATCTTTTATTGTAAGAGATGGATTTTTAGCCATAATACAAGACACAGAAATCTTCTAGTCGATTTCCATTTGGTTATTCGTAATACTCAGAAACATTTTCAGTCTTGGCTTGGATGGACTTCTTGCACCCATGTGTGTAGTTCAATTACATATCTATTCAATTTGTGTTTTATTTATTGATGAGGTTTCCATTTTGTTATGGAATATTAGCCAGAAACAAATGCTGAACTATTTATGTTGTTTTAAGTATAAATGGGTTAATCTTCTGTAATCGGGTTGCATGCAATAAAGATAATCTAAAAAACATTCATGCTTGAAAATAACAAAATCATAAGCAATTAGCAAATTGAGATACAGTTTTCCAATAAGTTGAATTTGAAAGTACATTTTCCCCCTCATTTGACAGTGTAGCAATTAAAATTATGCAATGTTTACAAGTAATTAAATTTGGAAAATAGATTGCTAGTATGGCTGCAAGAAGTCCATCCAAGCCAAGACTGAAAATTTTTCTGAGTATTAGGAATATCCAAATAGAAATGGACTAGAAGATTTCTATGTCTTGCATAATGGCTAAAAATGGATCTCTTACAATAAAAGATAGTAATTAAAAGTTTTTGATAGTAAAATTGCTATTATTTAAGCATATAAAGTAGAATTTACTATCAGTCAAAAATCTCTCCAAGACTGAAATCAGTCCCCGAGACTGAAGTCTTGCACCCATGATTGCTAGCATCATTGCCACTGTCGATATGATATCAACATTATTCACAGGCAGGGCTTTACAAATTTGATAAAATCTGGTAATCAACAAAAAATTGTAGTCGCCAGTGAAAAATATTTATACCCCCCATCATTGATTTTCAAAAAGCACAAAAGTGTATGAATTAATTGAGAAAAAAATAATAGCAAGCATAGTTTAAATTATTAGTTACATAGTTTAAAATAGTACATAATTTAGAAAGATAATATAAAAATTGTGAAAAAAATAATAACAATCATAGTTCAGAATTATTAGTTACATAGTTTAGAATAGAACATAATTTAGAAAGATAATATAAACTAAGTGTTCTAATGAAATTCATAAAAATTATAAATATATCTCTGAAAAGAAAAAGAAATACTGTAAAGATTGAATTAATCAGCATGTTCGGGAAATACTGACTGTCAAATGCTTCAACTGTCTGGATAGTTGAATGCTACAAAAAATCTACATCTGATGAGGGGGACATCGATGAAATAGTGAAGAAGGAAAACAATTTTTTACCTATTTTCCTGTTGAAGTCAGTCAAATAATTCTGATTTTATTATTTTAAAATAAACTTGTATTTGATGAACATATTTTTCCCAAATTGAAAATATTTTTTGTTGGAATATAGTTTTAGAGTTTATTTTGTAATATTAGATGGTGAGAAAAAATGCAGTTTGAGCTAATTTCTTAGGTCAATTTTTGAAAAAAAAAAAAAAAAAGTCGGAATAAATAATTTGACTATCAGATAAAAAAAAGTTGGTCGCCAGTGGCGACATGGCAACCACAAGCCCGACAGACCATAATGCAACGGAATTCTGTGTGTCCTTGTAAAGAACTATTAATGGTACATGCTTTTTTTTCTATAATGAACATTCTATAGTTAACCTACCATAATGCAACGGAATTCTGTGTGTCCTTGTAAAGAACTATTAATGGTACATGCTTTTTTTTCTATAATGAACATTCTATAGTTAACCTCATTAACATATAAAAACTACACATCAATCCGAGTATATTTATGGAAGTTAGATCACAGACAAATTGAATTCATAAACATTTTTCAAGTAAAGTGGAAAGTGTTAAAAAAGGCAGGACATGCTGGTGGGAAAAAAAAGAGCACTTTTTAAATTCGTTAGGGCATATTTTAGATTCAAAGAGCGCTTTTTTTGACATTTAAAGGCATTTATAATATTTAAAAGTCAAGATACAACAATGAGTCAGTTTTTATTAAGCAAGCAATTTTTTTAATACAAAAGGCTGTAAGGGCACAATTTTTTGATTGATGAGCAAGATAGGTATAATTATTTGGATGAGGAGTAAGAAGAGTGCTAATTATTAAATCTAAGGACAAGCAGGGTGCAGCACTTTCCTGAAACTGTTTGGCGGAAATTCTTCTTTGTAGCTCCATCTTAGTAAATTTTACTGTATTTTATAATATTAAAACTAATAAAATGAAGCAGGGATCATTCTAGAGAGTTTCAGAAGGGCCGGCTGCCCTCATACCCTTTTTAGATAAAATCCCACCCTCCTTGCCCCTTTTCCAGGTAGACTTCTACCCTCCTTGCCCTTTCTCCAGGTAGAATTCTACCCCCCTTGCCCTTTCTCCAGGTAGAATTCTACCCTCCTTTTATTCCTGCCTTGTTTGTATTGTACTTACAAAAATTCTTTACTTATATTTTATTTTTATAATGCTAGTATGGTACATCAGAAGTACTCCGCTTTCACTCTTTATTTCTCTGAGAAATGCCCTGGTATGTCTAATCTTTGACTTTGAGCAATTCATTTTTTCCATTGAACAAAACATAGGGTAACGACTAAGGGTCATTGATTAATTTCACCTTGTCTAGTGAAATATAGTATTAGATCAGGCATTCCGGCCTTTGACCACATGATAACTTAATAAGTCCTATAAAAATTTGAGAAGTAGCTTTTGAACTTTTATTTTGTAGCTTTTTCAAAACCAGTTTTGCTAAAACTGGGAAAAAGTTATCTGGTGAATAAAAGTTTTAGAGAGAGAAGTTTTTGAATATCGTAGGGAAAGGGTCGAGAACAAGTTTCATTTTGCTATTTTTAATACTTTTCAAACAGTGAAGTTATGGAAATTAGAAATGTTATTGGATTTTTTTAATTAAGGAGTACTTTAAGCTGTTGCCAGACTTCCTTCCCCACCAGTATATTAGTATATGCACTTATTACAAAAACGCCCTTTTTACGAAATGATGTGCCCTTTTCAACAAAATTGCCCTTATTATGTAATATGCACCCTGCCCTTTTTTATGTTCTAGAATGATCCCTGAATGAAGGAAATATATTTCAGGGATTATGTAAGTGAAACGCATTCTATTTTAAATTCATGAGAAACTAGTTTAAAAGTAAGGAAAGGAGAAAACAGAAACGAGAAAGAAAACAAATTACAGGAATTTCACGATTGAGAATTTCCCACGATGTCAAAAAAGAAAATATTTACCTGAATTGTCCAAGCTTTAACTTCATCTTTACCAGAAGTGAAAAAGTAAGCAAGCTGAAGTGTTTTATAACCGGTGACAATTATTTTCTCTAAGTTGCTGTAAAAAGAGGTATAATAATTTTTTTTAAGTAAAAAAAACAAAAGCAAAAAACAAAGCAAACAGATACAAGATATTAATAAAGATGTGAATTCTACAGAATGGAAAGGTGATTTTGTATATAATATAATGTGCAACAAAAACGGAGACATATAACAACGTGATAAAATGTCATCACAGGACTAAATCAGACACAAATTTCAAAATAGGGACTTTTTTTTTTACCCTTTATTATAAAACTGAAACATGAAAAACTTTAATATAAATTGTAATAACATGTACAAAAATAAATAAATAAAATAACACATTTCTTGTATGCCATTTTAAGTGAATAAATGTAAAAAAAAAAAAAAAAAAAAAATCGGAAGCGCCTCTTTGAGCAAATATTAATATGACCAGTCTAATTTTCAAGGAAAAATGACTGAAATTTTGAAAAATTATAAAAGTTGAATTTACACATTGTAACATAATAAAAATTTAGACATACAGACACAATATCTCAGTGTTACCTGTTAGCTCCAGTTTCTTCCATATACTTCTTTTTCTCATCTGCGTCCATTTCGGATAATTTGTGCTCAAAAGCTCCACTGAAGGGGATGATTGAGGCTTTTGGGTCATTCTTATCGACCCATTCTTTGATTTTTGGAAGCCTGGATTAAGTAATAATAATAAAAAAAACTATAATCAAAATAAAACAAAATAACAGTACATTAAGTACAACCTCAAAAATCCAGAAATACTTAAGATGAGGCAATTATGGATTTTTAGAAATTCTGAAATAATTGCTTAAGGCTGTTCTCAAATCCAAAAGACATACTTTCTGACACATTTTAGGTAGCTTTCATTACAAAAAGCTACCTATTGCAGCTGTTTGGAGGAAAGCAATAATAATAAAAAAAATTTGGTATATTTTCACCGATCATGACCCTCAGACCCCAAAACCACCCTTCGTTCAAATTTATATATATATCTGACATTTGTCATGCTGTAACTCTCTTGTTTATCGATTTGAACTGACATACCCAGGTATCGATCAAGTTCGTTGGCCAGCGTCATCTGCTACCTTGTTTCAAAATGGCAGCCAGTTAAAAATTTTTAAAAATTCAAAAAGATGTACAAACAAATTATAAATTGAAAACATTGTTTCCGTTAAGTGTTAGAGCATGATACAAGGATTCAGGAACATTTTTTTTTTGGCTATATTTTAAAAAATGGCTGAGATATGGCAGTTTTTTGAAATTCTAAGGTGGCTGAGATTTTGAAACAAACAATCTGATATTTGTTATGCTGTAACTCTTGTATTTATGAACCGATATGAATGTGGCTGATCATGTGTACAGAACATACCAAGGTCTCGACTGAGTTCGTTGGCCAGCTTCATCTGACTTCTTGTTTCAAAATGGCGGCCAGTTAAAAATTTTTAATTAAAAAAAAATGTCAAAAAAATGATAAATTACAAAAATTGCTTCCTTTAAGTGTTAGATCATGATACAAGGATTCTTGAACATTTTTTGTTTTGGCTTTATCTTAAAAAATTGCTGAGATATAGTACTTTGAAATTCTTTGGTGGCTGACATTTTGAAACAATCTGATTTTTGTTATGCTGAAAGTCCCATGCTGAAATTTGCATTCAAATTCAGTATTAACGAAAACCGGGATTGAATCTTCTATAACTGGGTTCCAAACATTTTAGCTTCGGGTTTTTGAGTAAAATGAGTTGAATTTTTAAAGAAGGACTTTTTAAATTCATTTTTGTTCGGAAACACATGAAATTGGCAAGTGTTCTTATTCAGAAACTATGTAATCGAAACACGTTTTCCATATTTTGGTAAAGGAAGAAAATCTTTCAGAAAATACTGTCAAAATTGGCATTTTGAACCAAATTCTTGATACGGCGGCACGAGAAAAGGGAAAAACGTGTTGTCAAAGGACACAAATCGCTTATAACTCGATAAATTATTAATGTAACGAAAAATGGAAAACTCATTTTGATTCCAAATCGTTTCAATAGTCAGGCCTGCCAATTTTATGCCTTTACGTTTAAAAATGAGTGAAAGTTTTGTATTGTTGAGCAGGTCATTTGAAAATCCTCTTAAGTTCTAAGTAAAAATTACCACACTTAAAAATCAACATATAAAATGATTGATTTATTAAATAATTCGGGGTGGGGGGGAATTTTACAAAACTTGCAGAGTTTCCCCCAGAGAGTTTCAGAAGGGTGCTGCACCCTGCCTGCCCTTCAGTTTACAAAATAGCAACCATCTTGCCCCACATAAAAATAATTAGCACCCTTCTTGTCCCCTCAGTAAAATAATTAACACCCTTCTTGCTCCTCAGTAAAACAAGTGTCCTTTCATCTTTTTGCATTAAAGAATTCGCTTTCATAGTAAAAATTGACTCAAAGTTGTCTTGAAAAGAGTGACTTGACTTTTAAATATTAAAAGCGGTTTTAAAAACCAAAAGAATTGCTTCAATGATAATAAAAAAAAGTTCCCTTTAAGAATCTGAAAAGTGCCCTCAAGAATCCAAAAAGTGCCCTTAAGAATAGAAAAAGTGCTCTTTTTTCACCAACAGCATCTTGCCTTTTTTAAAACCTGGGAAAACCTCTAAAACTTGCTTACATTATGATTATACAGTCGAACCTAGTTAACACGAAATCACAAAATGCGAAATTCCACTTAATATGAAATATTATAGAGCCGTCAGATAAGTCTGAAAATCAATGTTAATTAATTCGTTTAACACAAAATAGAATTTCGGAAAATCCCGCTTAAGGCAAAACATTTTTTTTTTATTTTCCAAATTCAAAACAGGATTCCTTATGCAAAGTTTTCGATATTTCAAACTTACATGTCAAATCCTCTTATTAAAAATGGAATTTTTCTCATGCTTTAAAAAAGACCCAAAATGGAAAAGGGTTTCAGAAAATGGTGAAATATTGAATTCTTGACTAATCCCTGCTTTTCTTCGTCCTCTTATATGTAGAAGTTTTCCCACACTAACCATATGAGGTTTCAATGAAAGTTTGGAAGAAGGAATTTCTTTTTTGAAAGTGATTGTTCCATTACTCGTTTGACTGTATTGATAGTGACGTAAACCATAATTGAGTTTCGAAATCCCCTATCTTTGATTGAAATAAGTGACAATCCCTACTTCACTAACTGACTAACACAATTTAAAATCTGTTCGCAGTTGCTCTGTAGAATTCTATGAAAGATGAATCAAAAACAGCAAGCTTTATTTTTAGAAACCAAGCAAAAAAATTTAAATGAAGTAATGATAAAGTGCTGAAAAAATTAGAAATTGCGGCAAAGTATGTGATACCCAATAGCACAACTCTCTACGATTTTAAAGAATCATGAAAAGATTGAAGCGACTTATGCTGTGTGTCAATTCGAACCAGTAAGAAAACGAATGTGTATAGGAAAGAGTGAGGAAATTGAAACTGCTTTCTTGCGGTGGATAAAAGAGGCAAGAAGTCATAAGATTGTTTTAACTGGTACAGTTTTGCAAGAAAAAGCAAAGGCTTTTGCTGATGCTCTCGGTAAGAGTGATTTCATATGTTCTAACAGATGACTGACAAGATTCAAAGAGCATCATAGAATTGTCTGCAAAAAGATATGTGTGTTTTCGGTGCCCCTCTCATCGTCAGTAGAAGGGTTAAAACCCAAGGTATCATTTTTGCAGAGTGAAAAAAAAAACGAGTGAATTCTTGAAAATAAAAACTGTGCAATAAAGTTTATGAATCAATTTGAAAAGCATTCAATCTTAAAAATTGTAATTAAGATGTGTAAAATGTTTTACTTACATAAATTTCCAATAAAGGTGCCAGGAATTCCATAGGAGATAACTTTATTATACAAAAACACAGGTCGGAACATTAACTTGCTGTTCCAAAAATAAATATAATGAAGAATACCATGTTGAAGCATTGAATGACTTGAATTTAGCACCATTGACGATTTTAAACCTTATAAACAAGCGTAGTACCATTATAAATCAAATATATCATAATCTCTGCAAAATTTCATCCACATTGGGAAAAATACGTCTCAAAATTGACTAAACACATCGCAAGAGCAGCCAGAAACTTCACCACTCTGAAAGTGAAATCACTGTCCCTTTAAACTGGAACGAAAACCTATCGGCCAATCAGGAACGACCATGCAATTTGCATAAGTTGAAAAATAATTAACATTTTTACTTTTATTTACATAAATTTATTAAATATTATCAAGAATTTAGAAAACTACTTTAAGTATAAAAATGACTTTAAAAATGGCTTTTTACTTATTAATTAAATTGAAACAACATTTTTAACTTAAAGGAAAATGAATGCGAGCACAAGCAAAATTGCCGAATACGATCCATGATCGAGAAGCAGTGCAAAACAGCTCAACAGAGCCAATGTGAAAGAAAAAACGTAAACAAAATGCCGGAACGGCAGCTGGCGGGAGGGAAAATGAAGAACGATAACTAAATTCAAGTCAATCTTACAATTAAAGTTAAATAAAATAAAACAAAAAAAAAAAAAATGCTTGGGGAAATCTCTTCCTCACAAGATATGTGGCCAAAAAACGGAGAATTCTTTCACAGACATTGTTTTTTCCGAGCACATTTGCATAGATGAAGATGTGCTGACTTCGGATGTGACGACAGGACAGAAGAAATAATAGCTGCATCAGCTAGAAAAAAAGATGACAACATCAAAGTGTCAGACAAGGATGAAGAAATTGACACAGAAAGGGAAAGTTTAGTGTCGTTAAATGAATCCACCGCAGCATTGAAAACTGTACAACATTTCCTTATGGAACAAGAGGATGCTTCCCAATCTTTGGACAATTCAGATGAGGTCCATATGTTCCTAAAAGAAGTACTCTACAACATTGAAGCAAAAATCAATAACAGACTTTTTAAAAATATGATTAGCAAGTAATTAAATTTATTATTACCTAAAATGATGATCAACTTGTTTTATATCTTATTTAAGTTTTCTATTTCTTATTAATTTTTGATTTTAAGAGCAGGTATATATTTGTAGGTTAAATTATTTAGTTTTTATATCTAACATAGATAGCACCACTATTTTGATGGTTAAGACGAAAAAGATTCGCAGTCCCTCCAGTTTCGTGTTAACGAGGTTCGACTGTATTACAATTTTTTCATCAATCAATATTTATTGCATTAGCTTTAACTTTTTAGAAATTAAATCCTTAACTGTCAAAACTTCATGCTCAGATATAAAAGTCTTTTACCATAAGACTAATATTACTTTAGCAAGTCTTCCATAGATATTTTTCTGAATTTCTGGATCTTTGCACAATTTACATATGTTCAAAAGAAAAAACAAAATTTTTCTGAATTAACATATATACGAATTGAGAATTTCATAATTTTCTTTAATTAAGCTCTAGTATGCTCTACTGCAGAGTAGAGATGAGACGGGCTCAGCCCGAGCCCGAAAGCCCGAACCCGGGCTCGATTTTTATACCAGTCTTCAGGCCCGGGCGGGCTCAGGCTCATTCATTCCAAAACTGACAATTTTATTTATTCTTATATAGAAATAATAAAAATAACTTTCTTTTTCTCCTAAAAAATTACATAATATTCTTCAAATCATTGTAATGCTATTTTGATCAAAATGAATAGAAGAAATGTTTCTAGTATATTAGAATGCTACCTTAAAAAAAAAATTGTTGATATTTGCAGATTTATGTCTGGCATCAACGCGACACAAAGACTGGGTGACAGCACCAGTAGGAAGAGGCGCGAATAATTTATTGCTGGATTTTCGTTTGTGACGGGATATTTTTTAATTGGAACGTTTATTTTATTTTATTTTTTCAGAGATCTAATGCGAAATAAATATTTTCTTTTATTTTTAGTCAATCAGCATTAGCTTAAGGTTTGCAAATTTTTAGTCTAATACTGTGTTCGAGTCATAATCGCTCTTCATATGAAAATAACGTTAATGAATTTATTTTTCATAGTGAACTCTGTTCGTGCTAAGGCTTCACTCTGCATATTTTCGAAGTCACTTCCATTCGTAAATAGATAATTGTCATGTCATGTATTGTTATTCCGATAGAAAACAATCGAACAGTGTTTCCACTTTTCCTATAAAAGCATAGAATCTTTCAGATAACGGTGTAAAATTTTTAATATAAGCTGATTTTCAGGAACACAAAATATTGTTTTAATTAAGGGATCAATTATAATTTACGAGCTTACGATTCCTTTTATGAGAAGTAGAAAAACGTTGTTCGATTCTTCTGCATAGAAATAGTAATTTCTTTAAACTCCCTGCCTTTATTTATAAAACTCACTTTGTTAATGTATCCATCATATTTGCTTGTTGGGAGAGAAAAATATGAGAATCCTTTTAAGGAAGTATATTTTATTTGCTAGAAAACTTCTCTTTCGATAAGATTAAATGTAAATTTCCAAAAAAATAATTATGTGCTGGTGAGTAACAGTTATTTTCATGTATAAAGTTTTTTAAAAATGGGATATTACTTTTGAAACAATTTCTAAATATTATGCAATTTTTTTTGGTATCGGGCTCTGATGACATAAAATGTTTCGGGCTCGGATTCCAAAATCGTTGGGCTCCGGCTCCAAAAAGAGAGCCCGAACTCATCTCTACTGCAGAGGCATACATAGAAAGCACCCCCACCTTTCCTCTATCCTGATTTTGGGCACAATTTATCTTATTTCCATTGCTCAGTCCCCTTCCTTGAAAAAAAAAAAAAGTCTGGGTACTGCACTGCTCTGATGCAATATAAAAATTTATATAATAAAAGAGCACATTTTTGATCTGTTAAAATAACAAAAAACTTAGAAACTGCTTTACTATTTAATTTAAGGGTAATAAATATAAGTTAATAAATAAAGCATGCATCTGATTTAATGTTTTTTCTTTTATTCAATGAAATAATAAGACTAATAAATTTTGAACAAAAGTATACAATCTTACTATTCATCCACATAACTGGATACTATTTGAGCCAAATCAGACATTACACAGCCAAACCAGGCACTTTGCCAAGTATGCTGTTTTGATAACATCCTTCATTTGGATTTGATTTGAGAAAAGATAGCCAATTTTATTGCCGAATTTCTAACTCACAAAACTTATACATGAAAATACAGAAGTACAAAAAGAAAACACAAACTAAATAAAGAGGAATATACAATGACTTCTTACCATTTATTTTTCTTTTTAATATAATCTTTTTCAGAGAGATTTATTAAATAAATCATTGGCTTAGATGTCAAGAGTAGATGTTTGTTTAAAACTTCAATCTGAAAGAAAAACAGAAGAATTAATTTATAGTACTATGCAAGGCCTGATTATCGCAAGGGCAAATACCCTGCCCAGACCCCCCCCCCTCAAAGCTGGAAATAAAGTATGAGTATTAAAATGAGTATAATTTGGGACAACAAAAATGTCACCCCCCCCACACACACACACACAACTGGATCTTTGTCTCAGGGCCTCACGTAAGCCCAGCAGCAGAATTTTTTTCTGCAGTCTGCAACACAAGTAGAAACTTTAAAAACAGTCTGCAGAACTTAAGGACAAATGCCCTCTTTCCAATCCCTCACATTACGTTACATGCACTCAACCCCCCCCCCCTCCCCCCTCTGAAATATTTGTAATTAACATAAAAGGAAAGTACTTTTAAAAATAATTTACCTCTGTCCTCAGAATTTTTAACACCAAAAAGATTTTTGTCTGAAAAATCTTTCATAAAATTTGTCGAAATTTCTGCGAAGTTAGAAAACACAGTAACAGTAAAAATAACATATGAACACGAATTTCTAAAATTTTTGAAAATATTGATACAATGTGATAATATCAAGAATTATACATAGATATGATAATATCAAATGTTACTTGCAGCAATCAAATGCAGCAATTTTGCTGTACCCAAATCAGGTGGCTGCACTTGCACTGCAGAAGATGTCGATGGAGCAGGAAGCAAATTGGTTTTCGATTGAGTTGTAGCAGCCACGTCCGCTGAATTCGGTGGTGGTGATGTTGGAACAACCATGTCAGTTGAATTCGGTTTTGGGAATCGGGGCTTCGTCAATCGCATTACTCATATTACTCAGTGATGTCGCTGGATCCTAAAAATCCTGGGTCCAAGGATTTTCAAATATCTGGGTCCTTTTTTTATAAAAGCGGGTTCCCATTCATAATAATTCAAATTCATATTTTAAAGGAATAAGTGAAACTTGTTTATTTGGAAAAGAGAAATGCAGTAGTTTAGTTATTGTTTTGATAATAATTAAATAATGAATATTTAAAACTAGTATTTCCCAATCAAAAAAGATATATTTTTTAAAAACTATTAAGAGAAATTTTCTTTACTTTTTTAAAAATATAAATGCTTAATTATAAAATAATGATTATTTGAGTGTAGAAGATAACATGTATCGCTAATATTTACATTTCTTTTAAAAAGGGCAGGGCGGATTTATTGAAAAGGACATTTTTGTTGGATAAAGAATACTTTTGTTGAGTAAAGGGGTACTTTTTGTTGAATGGATGGATGCTGTGATTAAACTTCACATTGGATTATTTGTCAGCATAGATCACTGTTGGAATCAAACATTTTCTTTGGAAAGGAGTTTCAAGAGTGATTCTGAATTTAAAAAAAATATTTTCTGAAATTCACAGCAAATTTTCTGAAAGCAGGGTTTTTTTTTCCGCGATCCTTTGGTGAAATTCCTGGTTTTTTTCGTGGCCCTTCGACGAAATTCGCGTTTTTATCGTGATCTGTCAACGAAATTAGCCATTTTCGAGATCCTTTGATAAATTTTGCGTTTTTTCCTTAGCCTTTGGACGAAATTCGCCGTTTTTTTCGAGATCCTTTGACGAAATTTGTCGTTTTTTCGAGATCCTTCGACGAAATTTGACGTTTTTTGGCAATCCTTCGACGAAATTCGCCGTTTTTTTGCCGATCTTTCGACATAATTCGTTGTTTTTTCGCGATCCGACAACGAAATTAGAAGTTTTTTTTCACTATCCTTTGACGAAATTGGTGTTTTCTTCGTAGCCCTTCGCCGAAAGTCGCATTTTTCTGCAATACTTCAATGAAACTCATGTTTTTTTTAGCGGCCTTTTGACGAAATTCATGTTTTCCCACAGCCCTTTGACTAAATTTGCGTTTTTTTTTGCGATCTGTCAATGAAATTAGCCATTTTTCCGTGATCTTTTAACGATTTTTTGCGTTTTTTCTGCGATTCTTCGACGAAATTCGCCATTTTTTTCACCATCCTTCGATGAAATTAACCTTTTTTTAAAAAATAGATTATTCGTCTAGGTTGCTGTTTTTACACAATCCTTCGACGAAGTTGTTTGCTTTTTTTTTTTTGGTGATCCTACGACGAAATTTTTGGTTTTTTGGGATTACTCAACAAAAAGATTTTGTGATACTCCGAAGAATTTACACGATATAGCGCGTCCGCGGCATCGCTGTTACTATAGCACATGGCAAATAATTTCTAGCAAACTTTTTTTTCTTCTAAGTTTTAACAGTTGAAAAATAGTCTGCGACGTGCGTTGCGCCGATTCTGCACCCGGGCACGTAAGGTTAGTCAGGTCCTGCTAGTATAAAATGAACTTTATACTATTATATTATTTAAATAATCCTCATTATATTGTGCTTGTTGGGAGACAAGAAAAAAGTATGATGTATATCCAAATGCATAATATAACCAAAGGTATTAGATCATAATTTACAAATAAATATTTCAGATTTGTCTCTTCTTCTAATTTATAGGCATAGTGATTTTTTTTTCAATTAATTAAAAATATAGATTTTTATTCACTTATTGTTATTTAAATGTGAAAATTTTTAAAAAGCAAAGAAAATGCAGAGCTTTTGATTAATTTTTTTCTCTATGGGAGACATGGAAAAGTATGATACATTGAAATGAATGAAATAAAGAAATGCAATTATTGAGGCAATACCATACATTGTAAATTTAATTAAATAAAACAAATCCCTGTGATTAGTAATCTTTTCACGTGTTCAGCAATAGCTACGTGTTTATATTAATTACCATTAATATTTAATACTTTTATCTTACCTCAACAGCATTCCAGTCGGCAAACCTAACATGCCTTTTTTCGTCAACTACAAGGTTTTTTATTTTACATAAGACATCCTAAAAATAAAAGAAAACAGATTAGTCATATCACACTAGTCATAGCTATACATTTCTACAGCATTCATGAAAACAAAATTATCCTGTTTTAACCCATTTGTGCCTAATGTTCCATTACTCAAATGGTAATCCGTTGGAAGTTATTTATATCCTACTGACAGAGGTTTATTGATGTGGTATGATTTATAGCATCCAGTCCACATTCCTAAAAGCTGTGATATTATCAGGGATCATTCTAGAACATAAAAAAGGACAGGGCGCACATTACATAATAAGGGCAATTTTGTTGAAAAGGGTACATCATTTCATAAAAAGGGCATTTTTGTAATAAGTGCATATACCCATATACTGGTGGGCAGGGAAGTCTGGCAACAGCTTAAAGTATTCTTTAATTTAAAAAATCCAATAACATTTCTAATTTCCATAACTTCACCGTTTGAGAAGTATTAAAAATAGCAAAATGAAACTTATGTTCTCGATTTTTATTTAAAATTTTTTTACTATATTCACAGTCATTTCCCCTTTTTCCTACGATATTCGAAAACTTCTCTCTCTAAAACTTTTATTCACCAGATAACTTTTTCCCGGTTTTAGCAAAACTGGTTTTGAAAAAGCTACAAAATAAAAGTTCTGAAGCTACTTCTCAAATTTTTTATAGAACTTATGTAAGTTATCACGTGGTCAAAGGCCAGAATGCCTGTTCTAATACTACATTTTACTAGAGAAGATGAAATTAATCAATGACCCTTAGTTACCCTTTATGTCTTGTTCAATGGAAAAAATGATAAATAAAAAGATGAATCACTCAAAGTCAAAGATTAGATATACCAGGGCATTTCACAGAAAAATAAAGAGGGAAATAGGAGTACTCCTGATGTACCATACTAGCATTCTAAGAATAAAAGATAGGTAAAGAATTTTTAAAAGTACTAATGCAAATAAGGCAGGATTCTACCCAGGAATAAAAGGAGGGTTGGAAAGCTCTGGAAAAAGGGCAAGGAGGGTAGTATTCTATTTGGAAAAAGGGCAAAGAGGGCAGGATTTTATCTAAGAAGGGCATGAGGGCAGGTCGCCCCTCTGAAACTCCCTAGAGTAATCCCTGGTATTATCAACTGCAGTGGTTTTCAATCTTTTTACCCCTTGTGTGCCCTGTCCTTGAGCTTTTCATTTATGAATACTCCCTTTTCTCATAAACATGCCCCTACCGATACCTCCACACACGTTTGTTTTCAGTAGTTAGCTAAATAATCAAATTTATTTTACAATAATTCAAAGACATTTACAGGTTTTTAATTTTGTATCTTACATTCTAGAATTAATTAAAATTTTTTATAATAGCAGCTTAACATCAAAACAAAACTACATAACAACTTCAGCTGCATTAACGTATAATATAAGTTCACAAAAGTTATTCATTATGATATGCGAGTGGTTCAAACGTGATCCATAATAATATCACAGCTCATGGAGCTGAGTTTTCCCATGTTAAGCTATTATTTTTGTTGGGTTTTCTGCCATTAATTAATAACTACTTTTGTGCATCAGAGTCCCCAACAGCAAGAGATATCGGCTAAATTTTGGCCTTTTATAAAAATTGTAGGTAAATAAACAGTAGTCACACGGTGAGAGTCACACAATATCGTCTGGACAAGACCTAGCAATTTCTCTATGCTAGTCACGCGAAGAAACGCTCAAGCTACAGTTAAGTCTATGGGAAGTTTCTTGCGGGATTTTTTGCTCGCATTAATATTTTTAAATGTTTTTTTTTGCATAGGATAGCTGAGATCGATCTCTAACGTTGTTAGTTTTTACTTTTTTCATTTCGGTTACAGATTTTTTTTATAAGCAGACATTTTCAATTTTGGAACCGGTTCTGAAATTGAAAGTACCCTTATATAAAAAACTGGAACCAAAATTGAAAAAGTAAAAACTAACAATGTTAGAGATCGACCTCAGACATCCTATGCAAAAAAATCATTTAAAAATATTAAAATGCGAGCAAGTCATCGCACAAGAACCTTCCCATAGACTTAACATTAGCTTGCACATTTTTTCGCATGACTGATGTAGGCTCTTAATGACTAAGACAAACTTTTCAAAGTATGACATCAGCTGTTAATCTTGAATTGACTAAAATTAAATCCCTTTACAAGAAACATTGTTTATCTCCTCGGTAACCCTCCCACTGTTCGTGATGACTTGGGGAGTGTCACATGACTGAAACCCACCAACAAGCTGCGAAAGATCTTATCTCACAAATCTTCTCAAAATGCTTTTTCCCTACCAAGGACATATCAGTTTTAAACGGACAGCGGAATGAAATACAAGGAAAAAAATTCCTTCCAAAAAATGTTCTTTTGGTGAGAATAAATATTGCTTCAGTAAACACCAATGTCTTAAAAAATTTACAGATAGCATAACAAGTATTGTACAAGAAATCTAGCAATTTAAAAGTGTCTCCCCCCCCCCCTTAATAATTACATATAGACATTCTGAATTAAAAATATATTTTGATTCATGAAACTTAATTTAAATCAAATCGAACTAATATATATGAAATAAATTGTTAGAAAGACTTTGTTGATTTAGGTAACTAAATTGAAATAGATGAGATAATATTTGAAATTTAGACTATTACAGAAACAAACTAATTAGGAATTGCTGAATTAAAAAGTAAATTTTATGAAAATTATTGAGGTAAAACTTTGGTAATTAAGAAAACAGAATGCTAGGACCGTAAATAAATGAAATATGACATTTTAAAGAAAAGTTTTTGAGAACTTTTTTTAAATGTTATAGTGTGTTTTATAAAGTATTCTTTCTTTATAGTCTTATAAAGAAGTATATCATCTTTTTTCTTCACATAGAGAGGAATTTAATTTTATGCTTTTTAAAAGTTTAAAACAAATGACTGAACAATGCATTTCATTAAAATTATTATTTAGATATTAAAAGAAAGAATAAATGCTATTTTTTCATACATAACTCTAGTAGAATCAGAAGTTTTAAAGAAGAGGATTTTCAAAGCTAGCAGCAATTAATTTTAAGTGAGTATACTTTTCATTGTAAGTTGTAAAAATTGTATAATTAAAATGTTTGAAAGTTCGTTTTAAAACAAATAATGACTATTGTTAAATGGAAATATTTTCCACTATAAGATGCAAAAATGTTTATATATCGAGGTTGTAACTAATTACAATGTAAGAAATTATGTTTTGTTTAAATATTGCTGTTAAATGATTTTACAATGAAAATTACAATTAATTACACTTAAAATCTTAAATTGTATTTAATTATTCTTTGGAAGATGCAAAAATATTTATATATCAATAATAAAAGTAACTAATAAGTAAGAGCATAATTTATAACTCAAAATGTAATGTTATTTGCATCTTACAATGGAGAATTAATTATAATTTTTATAGCAAACTCACATTTAACAGCAATATTTAAAATGTAAACTAAAACACATTTTTTTCCTATTTAAATTATTTATATAATCGATATGTAAATATTTTTGCATCTTATAGTGGAAAATATTTCTGATTAGCAATATTTATTTTCTGAATTAAAACAAGCTTTCTTATGTTTTAAATAATATTTTTGCATCTTACAAGTTTTCCTATATGATATCATTTCGCTGTTTTTAGTGATCATACGATGAAATTTGCCGTTTCTTCGGATTCTTTGACGAAATCGGCTGTTTTTACGTGATCCTTCGACAAAATTTGCCGTTTTCCCACGATCGTTTGACAGAATTCGCCATTTTTAGTGATCCTACGACGAAATTTGCCGTTTCTTCAACGGAATTGGCCGTTTTTACGTGATCCTTCGACGAAACATGTTTTTGACGGCCTTTTGACGAAATTCAAGTTTTTCAACGAAACTTTGACGAAATACAAATTTTTCCATGATCCTTTGACGAAATTTGCCTTTTTTTTGCGATCTGTTAACCAAATTAGCCATTTTCCGCGACTCTTTGACGAAATTTGCCATTTTTTCAGGATCCTTCGACGAAATTCGCAATTCTTCGGTGAAATTTGCCTTTTGTCGCGATCCTTTGACGAAGTTTATTGTTTTTTTCGAAATCCTACGGCGAAAATCTCCTTTTTTCGCAATTCTACGATGAAATTCGTCTTTTTTCTGCGGCCCTTTGACGAAATTTGTCTTCTTTCTCTGATTCTTCTACGAAATTTGTATTTTTTTCTTTTTGCGATTCCTTGACGAAATTAGTCTTTTTTTAAATATTTTTGCATCTTACAAATTTTCCTATATGATATCATTAGCTAATCGGCAAAAGATCATATGATAACGCAATGCACTCGGCAAAAGACAGTATATTTATATGGACTATTGTGCTAATTACGTGCTATACAGTCTATTCCAGATCAGCAACGAATTTCCCTGACTTTTTCAGGTTTTTGATACCAATTTAAAAAAAATTCCAGGTATCGAGATTTTGTTATGTAACACACAAAAAATCTTAAAAGTTGTGAATTTGAGAGTGGAACTGACTGACAATTTACAACTGATTCTGAGGCAAATTACCGATTTGTTACATCATTTTTTGCAAAATTTACAAATTGTTGAACATTTTATATACACACTTTTAGCATCAGGTTATATCCATTTTGTCAAATCAGGATGAAATTCTTTATCACATGAGTCACAGTTAAATACAGATTGCTCCAAGATATAACAAATAATAAATATTCAATAAATTAAGCTAACAAATGTTTAGTTACCAAACAAAGATAAGTAAGCAGAGTGAAACACCTAACCAATCCTATAAAATTCAGTAGAAAGTTTCAGCAAAGCTGAAGATCTCTGAGTTACAAAGGAGGACTGAATGGGGATAGACAAAATGATTTGAACGAGAGGTTGAAATACTCTTTACAGTACTTATGAAGAGCAAAGTTTGATTTTAACGGCACTGCAATTTCAAATCCTTAGTTCTATAAGAAACATTTTCCTATTATTTTCTTGAAAGTACAAAATTTTCTAACTTTGTCTCAGAATTTTCAAAATTCCCTGACACCCTGAAAAGAGTACCAAGTAACCAAATGATAAAAAACTAATAAGAAATGGCTACAAAATTGATTCATCAGTAGTCAGGATGCGATAGTCGACAGGCAGTTTGAAAGGTGGACAAAATGCCTTTTCTGCGGACCCCAGAGCATGAGATCATCAGGACGAATAGCAGTTGGGTTAGGACATTTGGCCGAAGTTCGGTGTAGAATTATTTGATGTTTGGGGAATGTATGTAGCACCAGTTTGGGAACCACTGATTTAGTGCATTGAGCTTGTCATTTCTATTGACACAGAAACATTAAGTGATCTGATTTTTCATGGAAGTATAAAAAATTCCTTATTTTGGTAGGAGAAGAAGCTATATAACTGAAAAAAAAAAAAAGGAAATATATTGTTTACCCAGACTTGCCAACCCCTCAAAGTCAAAAATCAGGAGATTCCCCCCCCCCCCCCCCCCCCGGTATTAAAAATTTTAAAAGTGGTACTTGAGGGAAGAAAAAGAAAAACATTGTTATTGTTATAATATTTATATTTAATACACCAAGACTAGTTGCTAGAATTTTAAATTTATTTTATTTCAATTATGAAAAATTACTAATTGTTGTAGCAGATTTAGCCTTTTTTAGAAAAGAACTTTCGAAATTCTGTTCATAACAATATCCTCCAAGGCTTAATTTTGCCATCAATACTTTTTCCAAAGTATCATCACTCATGTTCGATCTAAACTTATTTCTAGTTTTATTAATAATACTGAAAATTCTTTCACACTCAGCATTGCTATGTGGAGTTGTCAGGATAGCCAACATAATATTAGCCAGTTCTTTGTATTTCAGTTTCCCATCAAGTCCTTTAATATTTCCAATTAAATGCCACTGTGTGTCAATTCTTTCCGACTTCTTTATTTCTTCCAAATCCTCAAACTGTAAATAACAAAACTGTGCTTCTAATACATCTACTGCATCATCAAAATTTGATTCTTTAAACTGTACTGACATTATGACTGGGAATCTACTTAAGAAATATTTTATATCAGAAAAGGAAGCACTTGGAAGAGCAGAAACATTTGCCACTTTTGCATGTGCAATTACTTCATCGTTTATAGGAAATTTGTGAATAATGTAATCACATACTTTGCAGAAATATTGTCTAACATGGAAAAGAAAATTTTCTTTTCTTTTTCCATTAGTCCTTGTACTATGTTAGTAGTAGCAGCTCCTATCACGAGATCTTCGTCTTTTTTTTTATTTTCAGCTTTATTATAACTGACTTGAAAAATAGAATTGGAAGAAATGACGATTGGAGCTTTCACAAACTTGGATAAGATGGATCTAAAAATATCACAAATTGTGGACTGTAACACATGTATTTGAGGAACTCTTGACTGCAGAGTTACATTTGGAACATCAAATAAAGGTAAAGTAGAGCGTAAAAAAGAACCGAATGCTTTATTAAGATCTGAAGATAAAAACAAAAAAAACCGTTCTTTACGTGCCAACATTTCATATGAATCACCTTCTTTTGCAAACTTTTTACACTTTGACCCATGCGATTCACTTTTACGCTTCAATGTATTCTGAGAATTATCTTTTAAAGTAATACTAGACATCTGAGTTTTCTTATTTTTGGTAGAACACATATTTTTCTTCCTTTTTTATCAGTTGTAAGATTCTCATCTTCACAATTTTCATCTGCAGAGACATTTTTACTAACTTTAGGTATTGTATAACTTTCAATTGAACTGTTTATTTTCAATTTATTTGTATTTATTTCATCTTTGAAAAATGAGAGGAGTGGATTCCATTGGTCAAGTACTCTAGTTAGACATTTCCCCAGTGATAACCATTGTGTACAAACATGCTTCAATATTTTTTTTACTTCCACATCATGTAATTTTTGAAATTGTATTAATTTTTCTTTCCGTTTACAACTCTTTTCTAAGTAATAATACACATCAATAAGGTATTCTTCAACAAGAACAGGGAGACTTGCTGCACCTCTTTCAGCCGCAATATTAATTAAGTGGCAAAGACATAACATAAACATTTTCGTTTTCTTTTTTTAAGTATGCTGCGACACATTTCTTTGTCCCAACCATCACAGGTGCATTATCAACACTGAGTGCTAAACAACTGCTCACTGAAATCTCATCCTTTTCTAATTCTTTAATAATTAACTGAGCAATGTTAGCACCAGTTGAATCTGTGTGTAATGTTGGGATAGAAAGAAGGTGATAATTAATTTGGGATACAGCTGGATCGAAAAAGCAAACAGTAATAGGATACATTTTTGAGTCTGCGTTATTACTACCGTCTATACCAATAGTAAATGGCACTGATTTGATAATATTTATTACAGTATCCTTACTGTGACTGGCCATTTCCTTTACGATTGCCGTTGTTTTGGTTCTTGCACAGCCATATTTCTTAGCTACAGCACTGTCCGGGAACATTTTTTTAAAAAGGGATGATGCATGGTCTGAAGCATTTAATGGCAAATTGTGTTCTAATAAAAATGATGAAAACAGGCATTCTTCTCTAATAATACGTTGATCTATATCAGCAACGTTAAATGAAAGTTTCTTACTCGCTTTAACTCGTTTAACATTATCCAAATGTTTTCTTGTCCCAACATGCTTCACTACATCTGCTCTTCCCCCATGCAAAATCGTAAAATCTGAACCCCAAGCAGTGCATTTAGCAAATGAACTTCCTTCTGATGACGGCATAATATAATCGAAATCATCTGTAAACGATGATTGGTAAGACGAAGCATATTTCTTTTTTGACGTCATAGTTAGAAATAAATTGCAAAACAAATGACAAAATGAAACAGTTAATCAATTATTATTCTAAATTTTAGTAAAAACTACCACTCCACGTGAACCATTCAAATCTGAAGAAAACACAGCCAAACGCTATCTTCTCCCGATTACCTACGGAAGCCCATGACACTTCGCGCTTATTCGGCAGTTGCACCGTACCCACACCTACTTATGATATAACGTCAAACACACCTACCAATTACAGAGGAGCAAAGTCTTTCAGGTATTCTTCCCTATGATAAATTGGTTGGCTGGTTCCGTTTTACATAATAACGGGAGAATTTTCAGAAAATCGGGAGAAATTTGGAGAAAAGTGAAAAATTGGGAGAAATTCAAAGTAAAGCGGGAAATCGGGAGAATGATTAAAAATCGGGAGACTTGGCAAGTCTGTTTACCTATCATAAATTAATTTTTTTTAATTGTATGATCTTCAAAATTCAAACATCTGGTATAAATAGGTTAATCAATGGATAGAATCAAATATATTAATCAATTTATAGTTTAACACCAGTAGATGGCAGTATACACCTGTCTTACCAATATCTTAGAACATTAAAAACCAGAAATTTTGACAAAAGAAAAAATTGCCTTGTAGAGATTATTATTAAAAGATTTAAAGTGACAGGAATATCAAATATGATGTATGGGGGGGGGGGGGATGAAAGGGAAGATGATATATGATATGATATATGAAGATTGTGCTATTGACAATTACAACAACAGTAGTAAGAGTGACAATGTCTGATATGATTGTGATAGCTTTGATTAATTATGTACAACACATAGGGAATTTTCAAAGTGTGCATATTTTTCTTTTCTTACTGTTTTTGTTGTGCATTGCTAATGTAATAAAGGTGTATAACGTATTTCTATTTTTTAAATTTTTATTTTATTTCTTAATTATGCTAATTTAAGATAATATAAATCTTTGCTTTTACCGATCATTTGGACAGAAACTGTGAAAGTGCGCAATTACTATGTATTCATCCACAATAAATGAATACAGGATTTAAAAGTGTAATTACTTTGCTTATTTTAATTACTATATATATATATATTCAAACAATTGTATCGCAATACCTATATGTTGTATTTGGTGACTTAGTGTTTTTATGTAGTTGTTAGAAATATTCAGGCACACCCTGCTTTTTAATCCTAAAATGTTGGGAAGAAAAGTGTGCATTATGGAAAAGTTAATATGGGTATTTATTTATTTTTTAATGGGGTGCTTCTTTTCAGTACAATAAACTCTGTTTAGGGTGGAATCAATTGAGACTGAGAAAAGTTTCCATCATGTACACTATTTTGCCTTATAATATTGAAAATAGTTCTGTGGGACTTTAAAACCTTTCTGCATTAGACAGAGTTTATTGTACTTTGTTAAAAAAATTCCTCTGAACAGTTTTGGATGAATGAACGAATCTCGTGCAGGAGTCGATCCAGGGAAAATTTGGGGCCTATTTAGGGCCCCTTCACAAAATTCTATTTAATAAAATGGACCCCTTCACAAAAATCAGTTTGATAAAATGGGCCCCTTCACAAAATTCTATTCCATAAAAACTGACCATTTTTTATTTATTATTTTGTGATGTTTTAAAATGTGTAATTTGTAAACAAACAAGTTCACCAGAGAGGAAAACTTCAGCAAAAGGATTTTAAAAAGTTTTTGTTTATAAATGCTTGGTTCGAATTTGATTAACTGGACTGCAACTTTCGTTATAAAATGTTATTTTTCACAAAAATACAATAAATGTCACAAAAATAACCTTTACTTTTCACAAAATGGGCCCCCAAGAAAAAATACCTGCATCGACCCCTGTCGTGAAATAACATACACTGGACTTTTTCTGGATTTGAATACATTTTTAGTTACTTCAATATAGTCTTTTTTTCATTTACATCGCATCAATGGAATCAGAAGTAAATAAAAAGTTGATTATTTCCTCTTCATTATCACAAATTTCTAACATATATGTTAAAAAACTTAATTTTTGTAATGGAGTAAAGATTTTGTGGACATCTTGTACATAAATCTGCTAGGCCTGCTACAGTTGGGTAAAAAGCAAAACTATTTAAAAAAACAATTAACAAAACAGAAATTTAATTGAATTTCTTTTTTTAATAGCAAAAAAATATTACATTGGTATAACAAAATTTCCATTATTACTTACATATTCAGGTTTAGATTTTTTGTCACCACCTCTTAAAACAGTCCTTTCCATTTTATCGATCATATTCAACAAGTATTCCTCATCTTTGAGTCTCAGTTCTTCATTGATGATTTCGATATCTCGAATAGGATTGATGTCTCCTTCAACGTGAGACACATTTTCATCTTCAAATATACCTATGAATATATTACCAATATATTAATTTAAAAAAAACCCAATGTGATATTAATTAAAAAAATAGATGGTATTAAATTAAATACAAGCTATTACAACATTTTAAAATGGTTAACATTAAATTATTAGTAGTTTGCATTAACTTATAAAATACTAAACACAGGGTTTAGAAAATATCTTGCAATGTTAGGAATTGGGCTAGAAAACTTAGGTTGCGAGAAAGTAATCTGAATCTGAAATTTTAGTCGCCATGGTAATTGGTAACCTTGCGACTGACATTTTTCCAACCCATAATAAACATATTATATAAGTCAAAATATAGTATACTAAATCTATATTTTGTTATTATCACAGCCGTTCTTGTATAATTTACCCATCCATATATGTATTTGTTGCAGAAATTAAAAATATTTCATACATATATTTTTTTAAATTTAGGATTTATCTCTATATAAAAATGTAGGTCAAACAAATTTAGTTTCGGTCATAAAACATAGTTATAATCTATAATCTGTGAAAATTTTATGTAAGTACAGTGAAAGCTGTTTATAATGAGGTAAGAAATATTTGTTATATATAATCAAATTTTGTAATAACCAGTTTCCACACCACTTGCAAGGGATATTAAAAAGTCCTATTTATTTGATACTTTGATTTAATTGGGCTTGTATTACTGGGTTCTACTGTAGTTCAAGAGTGCACAACTTTTTAAAAATTTCATTTTGAGATAAATAACTTAAAAGTATTTGGTACTTTTCGGTTAGCCGGGCGCCAGTGATATATGTACATATATAAATACATATGTGTATACATATATATGTATATATATACATACATATATGTATATATATGTGTATGTATCTATATGTATACGTAGATATGTGTATATATGTGCGTGTGCGTATATATACATGTATATATATATCACTGGCGCCCGGCTAACAGAAAAGTACAGTCACCTCTCACTTATGCGCGTTTGAAGGGACTGACTTAAAATCGCGCATAACTGAGAGCCGCGCATAACTGAGAGGACGTTGTATGTAGTAATTCCTTATACACATTATACACATTATTCGAAAGAAAAACATATTGAAATATAAGAATTATGATTAATGATATTTTATAAAATAAATGGGGTGTAATATTAGTATAGTGTACTAATATATATATATATATATATATATATCCTTACACTTTCACTATAAAATTGTTTCAAAAAATACAATAAAGTAATTTTTTTTCATTTGACATAGAAGATGATATACTTACATAAAAAAAAAATGTCAATTAGTCCTCTTTTAAGAAGTCATCAATGGTAGTTTGTTTTTGCTTAGGCCGCGTTTGTACAACGACCTTTTCTAATGCATTAAAGTGCGTCATTGTATTTGATGCTATATCAGCATTTTGTAGGTAACATCTCAAAGTGTCCAGGGCTCCTAAAGCAGTAGCATAAGATGGGACAATTACAGTATCAGTTTCATCATTATCATCATCATCTCCTTCTCTTTCAGCTGTCACATCATCAAACACAGTTTCAATATCTCTAATGGCCGTTGATGTTAAGTTTTCATCAACACTGACGAAATCTTGAAAAGAAAGAGAATCTTGGCTTATTCTATTCCATTCTTCTTCGTCTATGTTAAAATCATTGCTGTTGTTTTCATTTTCCTGTAATGGAATAACTTCAGCATTATTTGAATGAAAAATACCCGCTTTCCTAAAGCAGTTAGAAATTGTCATGGCTGTTACGTTATTCCAAGAGGAAACCAACATATGCATGGCATCCAGAATCGAAATTTTCTTGAATTCCTTTTTCTGCTCTAGTGATATAAACATTCTTCGCACCAAATCTTTCCTATACTGCTCTTTAACTGACCTTATTATACCGAGATCTAAGGGCTGGAGTCTGCTAGTACAGTTAGCAGGGAAAAATATAACTCGTGCATGTGTCAGCAATGGGAGATATGAAGGATGGGCGGGACACTGATCCATAAATAACAAAACTTTCTTTTTTTTTTAGCCATCTTCATATCGAATTCCTTCAAAAAGTCTAAAAAAATTTTCGATGTCATCCAGGCTTTGGTGCTATTTGCGTAAGACCATGGCAATTTCTTGACATTTTTTAAACACCGTGGATTCTTGGATTTACCAATCACTATTGGCGGTAACTTTTCTGATCCGTCCCCATTGCAACATAAAAGCACAGTCAGTCTTTCTTTGCTGTGTTTGCCACCATGGCCTGTTTCTCCCTTAAAATCCATTGTTTTGTTTGGTAAAAGACGATAAAATAAGCCTGTTTCATCACAGTTAAAAACGTTCTTAAGATCAAAGTTTTGAATTAAATTTGGAAGGTCTACGATCCATTCATTAGCAGTTGAATCTGAAACGGCTGCGCTTTCACCACTCAGACAATGATTTGTTCAACCGTGTCTTTTTTTAAGTTTTTCTAACCATCCCGAAGAAGCTGAAAAATTTTCGATTCCTTTTTTGGATGACAAAGTGAGTGCATTTTCTTTAAATAACTCACCGCTAATGGGTAAATTAGAAGCTCTCATTTCTCTGAACCACTGAATTAAAGTGGTTTCTAA
This sequence comes from Maratus michaelseni, assembly GCA_963931845.1. Classification (NCBI taxonomy): domain Eukaryota; kingdom Metazoa; phylum Arthropoda; class Arachnida; order Araneae; family Salticidae; genus Maratus; species Maratus michaelseni. The sequence continues at coordinate 276,921,288 of OZ007597.1, forward strand.
AATCTTAAATTTTCCATTCTGAATTCTTGATCGTTTCTTCGCTTGTGCAGAATATTCACTATTAATTTTTTTGATCGAGTCCTTGTTCTTTAAAATCCCTCTGAGTGATGATTCTGGCAAATCGAATTTTCGAGCTAAATTTATTGTTCACAGTCTAGGATCATTTTCTGCTGCTTTTATAACTTCCATTTTGAACGAAATTGTTAACTTTCTTTTGCTCATTTTTATTGCAAAAAAAAAAAAAAGAAAGAAAGAAAGAATCTAGATGCTACCGTAAAGGCAAGGACGAAATGTAACACGCAGGTGACTTGATAAAATTAAAACAGAAAGAAAAGAAGCAACCATTAGAACTGAGGGGGTGAGTGTAAAGTCGAACTGTAACATCCTCTCCACCCCGTTTTTCGGTACGGTCTTTTGACCTTGACAGGTGCAGAAAATTATTTATCGATTTAAAAAAAAAAAAGTGAATTGCGTTGTCATTTCCGCGCATAACTGAGAGAGAAAATTCAAAGTGGCGCTTATAAGTGAGAGATCTATAGCATTATTTTCCTATTCCTCGTGCCGGGACCTTACGAAATTCGCGTATAACTGAGAGACGCGTATAACTGAGACGCGCATAAGTGAGAGATGACTGTACCAAGTATTTTTTAAATTATTATTTACAAACAGCTGTTGGGGTTCATTACCTTTTTTTAGACATCTTTCTGATTTAGTTCATTGTGACAAAATATTGCTGGTCGCTACTTTAATTCATTTCCATACTTGATTTCGTCGTAGATTGTAGTCATGGCTAGATGTAAATCATATAGACACAGAGAATCTGACTTTTATTCTTTTTAAAGATAAAATATTGTGCCTTTTTAAAACTAAGTCTGGGGATTAAGAGTCTATAGTCATTTGTTATTTTGAAAATGCTCTTGAGTGTCATGGAGATTGCTAACAAGAATTTTTCCAAAAAAGGGTACGATTTTCTTGCATCCCGTCTTTTTATTTTGTTATTAAGATTTTTCCCAGGATGGGCAAGGTTTGGCCGAGACCTGGGCAAAACACTGACTGCAAATAAAGGAGAACTGTGCTAACATTGACATTTTTAATCTTAAAGTTACAAGAATAATAAATGATTAAAAGTTCTTTTTCTTTTTGTAAAAAGTTAGAAAAATTCCCAGACTATTGAAAATGGAAATTATACACACTTTAACTTACAGAAAAGTATTTTATCCCTTTCATACACATGCATGGGTGCAAGAAGTCCATTGAAGCAAAAACTTAAAACTTTTCCGACAAGGGAACCAGTTTTGGCGCAGCTCGCACCTAGCATTGAGACCTGGTGCATCTTAAGTTTTGAGAAGTTTGAGAATCAATAAAATCGTTCTGTTAAAATCATCTATATATTTAAAAGCAAAAGCTTTTTTTGTCAAATTCACATCAAATCGTACTCAATACGCATGCGTAAACTTAAATCTAGAACCTAACCAGTTTTAAAGCACACTCAAATGCGAAAACAGTGGTTGAGTGGTATAAGGTGAGTTTCTTCACTGTTCTGATTATTGTGTGGGTTCGATACCCGCTATGGACAGAATAATTTTTCTTACTTTATTGCTATAATTCATTTTAATAATGCGACATTTAATTCAGGAGGAAAAGTTATATAATTTTTTTTTTTTTTTTTTTTAAATTAGAATGCTTTATAATTAAGTAAAATTTAACACCCAAGAAAATTTTGTTTTAATTACTAAATGAAAAATATGTATTATTAATTGTTAGCTGCAAACAGCAAATTTTAAATTCGGGGTTTTAGAATCAGACTAATAAAAAATAATTTAATGAAAGTTTTTAAAAATCGTGTAGTTAAAAAAAAAAAAGAGAAATACTAAATATTTTAATTTTTCCATAATATTAGGACCAGGGTTGGCAAGTTTTTGACGCATGACGGTTTTTACCGGTTTTAACCATGGTTTTTACCGTCATGTCAAAAACCTCCTTGTCAAAAATGTCAAAAACTGTCAAAAACCCTTTTTTAGTAGTTTGTTTTTACATTTTTTTTCATTCTATCTTTAATATTAAGTTGTTTTACATAAAATATTCAGTATCAAAAAGACTCTAAAGTATATTTATTCATCCAAGAGAAACAAAAAAGAATTGCATTAGAATAATACGTATAATCTCTATTAGAAGATCTCTACAATATCTTAAGCCGTTCAAGAAAGTCTAAAAATATTTGATTTTTTGAAGTAATCCTGTAACTTATAAGTATTAGATTAAACAATGTGTATAATTTCGGTACAATTTATTACATTGTTGAAAACAAAACTTTAAGATTCTACTTATTGAAGTTCAAATGAAAATCACCACAATTGCATTTATGAATACATAAGATATGCACTTTAAAATATTATATCGAAGAATATTCAAATTTATTCACTGCCAGTCTATACTTAACATCTATTATACAATGTAACAGCATTTTTGCATCTCTAAAATAATTTTAATGTACTTTATTAAAAATGTATATTGAATGTTATTTAATAATTATAATAACCTTTTATTATTATTTAATATTAATGTTAATTGCAGTTAGTAGAATCTATATTAGTGAAGATTATGACAAATATTGTTCTTTTCTTTTAATCTTGTGTTTTTAAATCTTTCCCATATTAGGAAATGATCTTCTTTTAAATAAATTTAAGAAATGTAATTGTAAATAATAATAATAACAACAACAACAAGGTAAAATCAATCTAGAAATGTATTGTATGCTACCTTACACCATAAATTGGAGGACAATCGGAAATGATAGGTTTTTGACAGAATAAACCGGTAAAAACACGGTTTTTACCACTGTCATGTCAAAAACCCAACCCTGATTAGGACTGTGGTAAATAAAATAAGAAAAGTATATGATTATTCTCCTTTAAAAAAATGAAAAGAACAGAAGAGAAAAAAGAAAGAAGCAAAAATATCCATACATGAATTATAAAAAAAAAATCAAGCTGGATATATTTATAAAGAGTTTAATATGTTTCAATTTGTTCTTTTAAGTAATGACATTTTCATTTTCTTAGTATATTCTCTTTTTAGCTCTACAACTGTAATTGATTAATATTCAATTAAAAACTCCATTGTTTTAAAATAGCTCTCTAAAATATGTGGAACGAAGTATTTACAAATTTCTTTAATTTTTTCAAAGGATATATCAGAATAAGACTTTTGCTTTGAAAATTCACAAAGTAAGCTGCATATTATAGATTTTCTTACAGTTTGGCATTCGTTCTATATCTAATTATTTCAAAATAGGGCTATGTTTTCACGTGTTTGGTTTTCTTATCTTGAAACAGATGGCGCCATTCACGCTAGCTCGAGTAATACAGGGATGAGTCTGAGAAAAGAGCAAAAAAGAGGAAATGACGCGTGAGGTGAAAATTGAGCAAAAAAGTTAAACCTGCGCGCGGGGTAAAAATCGAGCAAAAAAAGTAAAAATGATACGCGAAATAAAATTTGTGTCATTATTTGAATTCAGATTGAAACATATATACATGTAATATAAAAATAAGAACACTAATAAATATAACAAAAATGGCTAATTCAAAATTTTATTCAATAATTATCTGATATAAATGAGAAATCCTCAAAATTGTAAAACTATTCTTTAAAATTTTTATAAGCAAATACATTTAAAAACCTACATGCTTTCACTCAAAACATCAGTTAATACATATGGCTAATGTTTAACCTGCCACAGCTACAAAAGCATTTGGTGAAAAGATCAATGTGATAGCAAATTATTTATATGAAGGTCTAGCTATATTTTCCTACATAAAATTAGTTTTTAGGCAATGAAACTGAAAATACTACAAACAAAAGATTTTAAAAACATAATTTTTACCTTTTTCATTTTTTAAATCGTGCTCTCTAACAACATTAGCAGTCACTAAAAATTTATTTTTAATATAATAGGTAATATAAGAATAAATAGTCGCTGGATATATCTTCAATGCAGAACTCTATCATGTGCAGATATTTAGAATTTATCAGCCATTTCTTTCACAATTGTGATTCTTTTTGTCCTTGTGCATAACTATTTTTACTACAGCACCATTCAGGAACATCTTTTTAAATAGGAATACTGCATGTTATAAAACATTTAATGGTAAACTATGATCCACTAAAACTAAAAAAGACGAAAATAAATATTCTGCTTTAATGATTCTTTGATCCATTCCATCAACAATTAATTTGATGGGTTGTAGATTATCTATATGATTTCGGCCGTTACTATATCTGGCAAAATTGGAAATCAAAACAACGTGCCGTGCATTCAGTATACGGACTTTTTTTCACCCATAATACTTATTACTATCAAAACCTGTCTTTTGCGGTGCAATAATTAAATATAAATCAAAAAACAAATGATGAGATTAAACACTTAATTCATCATGAGATTTCAAATCTTACTATCTATTTCCGCGCAGCGTCGGTAAAAAGTAAACAAACACGGCACGGCTCATCTACACTACTTATCGAAAGCCACGACACTTCGCGCTCATTGGTCAGTTGAATCATGACTACTCCCACTGACGATGTGACGTCAAACGTACTCACCAATCACAGAGGAGAAAGTGTTCAGGAGTTCTTCCGACAAATGGGTTAGTTGGTTGGTTGGTTCCGCTTGATGCATTAAAGAGAAATGCGTCCGAGAAATAAGAAAAAAAAAGCGGAAATCCACGGATTTTGAAAATAAGCAAAAAAGCGGAAATCCGCGGAAAAGTGGCATCCCTGGTAATAACATCCTAAACATCTATATATTTAAAAGAAAAGGCTTTCTTTGTCAAATCCACATAAAATCGTGCTCAATATGCATGTGTAAATTTAAATCTAGAACCTAATCAGTTTTAGAGCACACTCAAATGTGAAAACGTTGGTCGAGTAGTATAAGGCGCATTTCTTCTCTATTCCGATTATCGTGTGGGATCGATCCCTGATGTGGACAGAATTTTTTTTTTTTTCATTTATTCTTCAAAAATTTCAAACTTTTTAAAACAGCTATACATTTTATTTTTATGGTACTATCAAGTTGTTAGCCGTCAAGTTTTGACGGGTTCCATCTAGTATTTTCTTATTTTACAACAGCATAACTTTCTGAAAATGTAATTTTCGAGACCACTTATCGGACTATTAACATAGAAGCTTTTTTTCTTTAAAAGCAGTTAAAAATACAAATTAGTTAATAATAAGTATAAAATATTGAAAAAAGTTTAAAAATTCCTTTAAGAACCTACGAATTTGATTTTGAAAAAATACAACAATATAATTGTATTTTTGGTGGTGCGAAATTGGCTTCATTTGTTACCGTAGAATTGTCAACCCTGTCAACCATGGACAAATGTCATAGTTGTGTGTGAGAAGTAGTTTGGATTCGCAGTATAGGTGAAAATTAGCGGTCGCTACATGGAGATTAAAAAATCAGCCATCGATCGCCATCCTAGTCGCCACTTGCCAATTGGCGATTAAAAAAATCTGTTATCGATTGCCAAGTGATATACACAATTTTTCAAGGAAATATGCATCTCTACATTGATTACATCTAATTAGAGAACTGGTTAATTCTTTTTCTTACCAGATGCAAACAGATTTCAACGACTTAGCTGAATTTTCAATATTTCGGCTTTTTCTCATGTGCTCTTACGTGCATATTATGATTACTCTTTAGTTGGATTATTTTTTTCAAAAAATACAGTTTTATTCTGCAAAATATATTCATCAGCTTTGATTCCACATGCATTTCAAGTAATTTATTCCCTTTTTCCCACCGGATACAAGCAGATTTTAAGGACATTTCAGTATCTTCAATATTTCGACATCAGCCACATGCTCACCAGCTGGATTATTTTTCTTCAAGAGATACTGTTTAGTCATGCGAAATACACTCATACTCATACAATAGGTATAAAACTCTTATAGAAAAATATGTTTATATACAATGATTATAATTTGTCAAGATGTCAAGAAAGTTTGAAACATAATAGTGGCCACTAACTTTAAAAAGAGGCCACTAATCAAACTGAGTCCAGGGTTCATACAGAGATGCGAAGAAAAAATCCAAGGAGTACCGAAAAAATCCAAGTAGTCCAAAAAATGTTAAGGATTTGCCATTTTTTGTTGTTGTTGCTTTTATGTGCTGCATTGTTATGTGGCATGCACACTCCAATTTTTAATGCCCAATTTGGAGACAAAATCAAACTTTACTGTATTAGAATCTAATTGTTAGTGCTGGAATTGCACAGTATTCACAAAATATTGCTTACTGATTTTGTAAGTTTAAATATAGAATAGACACTTAACTTTTTTATGCAGCGACTAATGGTCATATAAACAGAGATTAGTCAAACCCCAAACCAAGGGTGATTCTGAGTAAAAAAAAAAAAATTCTGGAATTCACATCAAATTTTCTGAAAAGTTACAACAGAGGGGGGGGGGGTCCGCTTCTTCCACTTTTTTTTACGTCCCTTTGACGAAATTTGCGTTTTTTCGCGATTTTTTAACGAAATTTGACGTTTTTCGCAATGTTTTGAACAAAATGTGTCATTTTTTCGCGATCTGTTGACGACATTTGCCGTTTTTTGCAATGTTTTTGATTAAATTTGCCGTTTTTTTCGCGATCTTTTGACAAAATTTGCCATTTTTTCGTGATCTTATGACGAAATTTGACATTTTTCGGGATCTTTTGACGAAATTTGACATTTTTCGGGATCTTTTGACGAAATTTGATATTTTTTCGCGATCTATGGACGAAATTTGACATTTTTTTGCGATCTTTCGACGAAATTTGACATTTTTTCGCGATCTTTTGACGAAATTTGCCATTTTTCGCAATGTTTTTGATTAAATTTGCCGTTTTTTCGCGATCTTTTGACGAAATTTGCCGGTTTTCGCAATGCTTTTGACGAAATTTGCCGTTTTTTCGCGATCTTCACAAAATTTGCCGTTTTTTCGCGGTCTTTTGACGAAATTTGCCGTTTTTTTCACGATCTTTTGACGAAATTTGCCATTTTTTTTGCAATTTTTTGACGAAAGTTGCCGTTTATCGCAATGTTTTTGACGAAATTTGCCGTTTTTCCGCGATTTTCTAACGAAAGTCACGTTTTTCTCGCGATCCTTTGACAAAATTGGCGACTTTTCTTCGAACGAATGACGAGATTTTTTCGGCGATCATTTGCCGAAATACCGATACATTTTACGTCCGAATTTTTGGATTTATGACCGATATATATATATTTTTTTTTTCGGAAATCATTGCCTTAATTTTGCGGAATTTTCGGACCAGAATCACCCCTGCCCCAAACATGTATATCACATACATGATACATCTTAAAGAAAATTAATTTTAAAAGGTAAAAAAAAAAAAAAAAAAAAAAAAAAAAAATGCTACATGCAACATACAAGAAAAAATATAACAAGTTTTGAATACTTTTAACAATACTTTTAGAACAGCTGTAATAGATTTCTTTGAAGGTGAAACCTTGATGAAATTCGCGTGTTTTTCGCTATTTTCTGGAAGAAATTCGTGTTTTTTCGCGATCTTTTAATGGAATTTGCGTTTTATTTCGATCGTTTGACGAAACTGACTTTTTTCTCGCGATTTTTTGATGGAAACCGCGTGTTTTTAGCGATCGCGTTTTTGCACGATCTTTTAAGGGAATTCGCGTTTTATTTCTATCGTTTGACGAATTGGCGTTTTTTCTGCGATCTTTTGATGGAAACCGCGTGTTTTTCCTGATCCTTTGACGAAATTCGCGTATTTTTCGCGTTTTACAATCGCGATTTTTTTTTTCCTCGGCAGCAATATCGCTTGCGTCCGAAGCCGCAATACAATTTAAGGAGTTTCTAAGGAGTGGTTTGCTTATTTAAGTAGTTCTAAGTACTACTTGGGAATGTTTTAATTTCTAAGGAGTTTCCAAGGAGTCTAAGGAGTCTGTGCGAACCCTGTGAGTCTATCGGCCACTGGCTACTAACTAAATTTCCCAGTTTTCACCCATAATTCGTAGCACCCTATTTGGCTACTTAACTCACTTTTGGCATAAAATTAATAATTAAAAATCCAATATTTAAAAAATTAAAAGTATAAAATATATAAAATATGGTTTTAACAGAAAAATTTTTATCGGTTCTCTAACTTTTATGTATAGTACTGTAAAATGTACTACATCTTGATGTTAGGTGCGAGTTGCAGCAAAAGTGGATCCCTTGTGAGTATCAGGAATAAAATAATGGAAATGAGGTAAGAAAAATATATCTGTGTTGCATTATGGCTAATCTCTTATAATAAAAGAAAGTGATTAAAAGTTCTTGACAGTAAAATTGGCATTACTTAGGTATATAAAGTAAAATTTACTATCAGTCAAAAACCTCTCCAAGACTGAAGGTCTTGCACTCATGGGGACATGCAATTACGTTTTTGTAATGTTAAACCAAAAGCAGAATTTTCAAAAAATTCCATTTGAAAATAAATAAATGCAACTTTGCAATTTTTTTTTCTTTAATTGCAGTTATAAAAGTAAATTGTTGTTCAAAAATTCTGGTATAAATTTTGATTAAAATTAAGTGGTATAAATAATATACTATACTATTGCCCTTTAAGGGGTTAATTCACTTACGACACAGGTGGAAAATAGCATCACAGGCTCTTATATGAGACAGAAAAGCATTTCCTAATCCTTGCCCTTCATTTGCACCTTTTACGAGACCAGCAATATCCACAACATTTAGAAAGGCAGGAACTTTACTATAATTGAAAAAAAATATACATATATAAGCATAATAAGCACAGAAAATTGGAAAAATCAAACTTTAATGATGTATAAAAATTAGGAAATTTGGAAATTAAATACCCTCTGCTTTTTTAGCTTATTTTAAAATATAGATTTATGGTTATAAAATTTACACACACAAGAAAATCTAATTTTAACATTTTACAGAATAAATTTTCTAATCTTTATGAAAAAAGAAAGAAAGAAAAATTTTGGCTACTATGTGAAATGTCATAGAAAAAAGAAAAATCTTCAAATTTTCAGTTAAAACTTGAAGTTTCTTCATTTGTGACTAAGTGGAATATAAAGTATAGTTTATGCTTTTGAATCAACATGTTAGCTGTCCCTGACAATCTGTAATTCTAGAAAAGGACTTTAAACAAAAAGCAAAGATAGACAAGGGATATGCCCTGACTTTTCTGTGTTATTAACACTGACCGTGCAAAGGCTTCAGAACTAGATAGATCCAGATATTTATCCTTATATCCCATCAATAAATATTCATTTCCCTTTCAAATTGATTTTTAAAGGCTTGTAAAACACTTTAAAGAAACTTATACTACATTCTTGTTTCTCAAATAAGTTTTATTTATTTATTTTTTTATCTTTTTCCAATTTGTGAATAAATAAAATTTTCAAAAGCCCGAGCCTGAAGACTTAAGGTAGCTCTCAAATTCCCTGCTCAACAATGTGAAACTTTCTGACACATTTTCTGTCTCATTTTTAATACATAAAATACATAAACAACGTAAATACATAAAATTGGCAGGCCTGACTATTGAAGTAATTTGGAATCAAATAGCGTTTTCCATTTTTGAACAATAAATTATTTACAGTGTTATAAGCAATTCTTGTCACATGACAAAAAGTTTTTCTCCTTACTCGTGCAGCAGTGTTGAGAATCTGGTTCAAAATGTCCACTTTGACAGTATTTTCTGAAAGAATATACCAAATGCCTTTACTTAAAAATTTAAAACGTCATTTGATTGCATACTTTCTGAATAAGAACACCTGCCAATTTCACACATTTCCAAACAAAAATGAATTCAGAAATGTGTCAGAAAGTAGCTCTTTTGAATTTGAGAACAGTTTTAAATTTTATAATTGGTATAAAAACAGTGTTGAATTCAGGGGGGGTGGCCCAAGGGGGGAGGGGGTATCTCCCCCCCTGCATGAAATGTTTACAAAGCTTGAAATGCATTTCAAGCTTTGTAAATGTATTGAAATGCATTGAAATGTGCCCCCCCACCCCCCAAGAAGATTTGAGATTTTATGCTTTTAAGGGTTAAAAAGTACACCACCCCCCCCCCCCCTCAGAGCCACAGAAATCCCTCCTGGAGAAAAGCGTCTGAATTCAACACTGTATAAAAATCAAGCCTAAACCAGTTTTGGCTGGGCCTATATCTTCGTTAGTAGGTACAATAATCTGATCAACTTATAGATACATGGCATACGCTGATGTTCCTAACAGCACAGTAGTCTCCTGGTTATCCAACTCTCAATTATATAACACACTTGATTAAATGCAAAGTTTTTGAAGTTAATGCTAATAATAACAAGAATAACATGGTTGTAATTGTAAGTTTTAAGAAAAACTAATAAGAATATGTCTGCAATCTCCATAAAAAAAAAAGAGAGAACATATTTTATAAGTTAATATCAGTGTTCAGAAAAGCTACTTTTATTTTATTAGTGAGCTATTACTACAACTATTTTATCGACAATATAGTTAACTGTAATTACTCGTTTTGTGATCACTACAAACTACTTTGATTTTGTTAAATGATTAAACACTTGAAATTGAGGACACGGATTAATTAATACAGTGCTTCCTCATTACATAGCATTCAATCAAATAAATATAATATAACCAAGAGCATTAAAAAAATTAAGAAAGATAATACATAAGACAAGTTGGAAATTGTATGTCAAAAATTACAAATGAAGTACGTTTGTACTATAACTAGTTTTATAAATATTCAGATCTTGGTGCAATAGCTGTTGCACTCTTATGCAAAAATGCATGAATACAAAATTCATTTTATGTTGGTTTATATCCAGATTTTCATATAATATAGATATTAATTTTATTTTATGAAATTAAGTTTCAATACGCTTTTACAAACAATTCATTGCAATTCTGTTACATTGGAATTATACTATGCGCAAATATCTAATACAAGACAATGTAAAAAATATCATTGTTATTATTTCAGTGAAAAAATCAATTAAACCGTCCGTTATTATGATATGACTAATTTCCGTAATAAAATAAGTACACTTCAAGTTGGCAACATTTTATCTTTTGTTTACATTTACTGAAAATTCCAATGGGAAACTTAAGCCTAGCTTTGAAAATTTCAGAACTTGAAATCTCTTTTTCCAATTAATATCTATTTCTCCGGAAAATCTATCCAAAAAACTGTTGGTAAATTATAGAATTGATATAATTAAACAATTTAGGCATACAAGTTAAATTTTTAAATTCAGCAATACGGAAATACTATGACTTCATCATAAATAGGACGTAATCACCATGGCAACCTAGAATCATTACCTATCATAGGATATCATTGAATAAATTACGTATGATAGGATGATTTAATAGAATGAAGAAAACTTTTATTAACATCTTTTTAAGTTTTAATTTGATTTTCATAAAATTTGAAATAACTCAACAAAATTCTGCAACGATTGTATATATTAAATTTCAAACCAACACTCTTTCGGTTGGATAGTTTTTATGCTGTTATATTTGGACAGACAGATGGATGACTATAGGTGCTATCATGGGTGAAAGTGAAAAATTTTCACAGGACTGAAAATTTTTTAACATACTTCCGTAACACTCTGACAAAATGTATGTCGATATAACGTAATATCCAATTCAAAACCAAAATTTCCGAGTATTGTGTACATAATATTATATAATGATAAATATAAATATATGTATAAAAACCTTAAAATAGCATTATATAAAGAATAATAAACATTAGTTATAAGAATGATTATAGTAATAATTGAAGCTTAAACTTTTTAAAATTTTCTTATTTCCTTAAAAGAAAACTATCATATTAGTTACAATAAAAACTTTAATCAAAATGCATATATATTTTTTGTGGATAATGAAAAAAATTAGTATTAAATGAACAAATAAGTTTTTTACTTCAAATAAAAATTTAAAAACTTACCAGTAAAGTAGGATGAAACTTGTTATTTTATAGATGTTAGCAATTATACTAAGTGAAAAAATAGGGCCAACACAATCAGTTAAAATCGAAACAAATTAATCAAAGTTCAGACTATATTTTAAAGTCAAAGTCTAAAAATATAGAAATGACAAAATAGATCCTGGCAATTCCAAAAAATGATTCATTTTGTAAAATATCTTGACATTAAAAAAAATAAATATTGAGATTTATAGTTTTGTCTGTGGTCTATATGATAAAAAGTTATCAAAATGATAAAAGTCTTTAAAAACATTCAAGATCATTTTCTTTAGCAATAATTTTTTTCAGATATCAATATTTTGGAAAAAAAATGGTGGTAGTAGTTGTTTTTAGAACTTTTGATGACTTTTTTTCAAAAAATTTCTCAAAATTCAACAAAGTTATCAAAATTATAAAAGTCTTCAAAAACATTCAAGATCATTTTCTATAGCAATAATTTTTTTCAGATATCAATATTTTTGAAAAAAATTGGTGATAGTAGTTGTTTTTAGAACTTTTGATGACCTTTTTTCAAAAAATTTCTCAAAATTCAACAAAGTTATCAAAATGATAAAAGTCTTCAAAAACATTCAAGATCATTTTCTGTAGCAATAATTTTTTTCAGATATCAATATTTTTGAAAAAAATTGGTAATAGTAGTTGTTTTTAGAACTTTTTATGACTTATTTTCAAAAAACTTCTCAAAATTCAACAAAGTTATCAAAATGATAAAAATCTTCAAAAACATTCAAGATCATTTTCTGTAGCAATAATTTTTTTCAGATATCAATATTTTTGAAAAAAATTGGTAATAGTAGTTGTTTTTAGAACTTTTGATGACTTTTTTTCAAAAAATTTCTCAAAATTCAACAAAGTTATCAAAATGATAAAAGTCTTCAAAAACATTCAAGATCATTTTCAAAAGCAATAATTTTTTTCAGATATCAATATTTTTGAATAAAAATGATAATAGTAGTTGATGACTTCTTTTTCAAAAAATTTCTCAAAATTCAACAAAGTTATCAAAATGCTAAAAGTCTTCAAAAACATTCAAGATCATTTTCAAAAGGAATAATTTTTTTCTGATATCAATATTTTTGAAAAAAATTGGTAATGGTAGTTGTTTTTAGAACTTTTGATGGCTTCTTTTCATCATCTGCTGATCGTTTTTTGGGAATTTTATATCCTAAAGAAACACACTGTAAAGGTTTATTAATAGTAGCAGCATCCTTTTCTTTTTCTTCAGAATTTGTGTTCATTTTGATTACTGAACTACTTGTTGATGGCTTGTTCAAATCTGTATTTTCAGAGCCTTTATTTTCTTCTTCATTTTTCTTTTTAAGATTAAGAATATTGCAACGTGTATTTAGTTTTTTCTTTGCAAGATGTTCCTGATACGAGGTGTACGCTGACTGAATATTTTTCCTCATATTAGGACAAGGCTTTAAATCAATCGACTTCATTTTTCTTCTGCGTAAATTATATTTTATAGTTGAAATGGCTTCATAATTTTCAACTGTAAGTGAACTCCTATCTTCCGTTATAATGTCATCCATTATATTGAAACTTCCCTCAACTAGAGGACCAGAGAATGGCGTTAATAACGCTTTTACTAATTTTGAGAGTAACTTGTACTTTAGTTCACCATGCCATTTGAGATAAAAAATATGACACCACCAATTTAAGTCAATGCGGCAGTTCTTATTTGTATCCACAAAAACACCACTCAATTCTAGATCATCTATTTGTTGATCAATAGTGTACTGCCGTATTTCATCTAGTAATAAAGCTCTATCAGAAGTTTCAATTACTTGAGGTAAAGCTTGTGAAAGCTTATGAAAAGCTGCAAGAGTCGTGCTTTTCTTTCGCAGATTGGGATTTAGTGCTGAGAACCAAGCAAGAGTTGTGTTTTTTAAAGGTAAACTTGTTAACAAGTACTGCGACGTGTCCTCATATGCATTTCTTAATTTGGGGAAAAATTCTATCATCCATGCAGAACTTCTTAGGTCTCCTAAAACGGCAAACTTTCCAAAATTTAAATATTCATCTTTATATTGTAGCTTAGGATCCCTGTAATTGAATTTTATCAAGTTTTTCATCGTAGCAGGAAGAAACTGGGGCTTAATGAAAAAAGCTAGAAAATTTCTGCAAAATGAATACATTTCTTCATGAATAAGGTGTATCATCGGTTTTTCATATTGAAAAATCTTGACATACTGATTAAATTGTTTCAGAATACCCCTATAAAATTGTAAGAAAAAAAAATATTTCTTATAATTTCCAAACAATTCATCTAAAATTCTTGCCTTTCTCGCCTTATTAGATTTGTTTAACTTTTGCTTAGAAATAAAATTCTGCACTAAAATAATTCGTTTTTTTTTTTTGCTCTTCGGAAGTCTTTCTGCTTGAGTAAACTTCATTCAAGACTTCTTTTTCAGTTTCTTTTTCTTCAGGAGTTAAAAAACTAAAATAAAACACCCTTAAAGCATCATTTAGTTTAAATAGCCTTTCACAAACCGATAAAATTTGTATAAATCTGTTATCTACTAGTCTTAAAACATGCAGTATATTTTCATAATTTAATAACGTTTGAATCTCTGAAAAAAGTTCCTTTGCTTTAGGAGAATCTTGGATATCAAAATATACATCACTTGCAATACTTTCCAAGTAATTTTCAAAAAAACTGAAAATTTTTTTTGCACTATTATGGATGATATGCACCGTGTCCCCATGTATATTTAATAAATTTGGGTTTGCATCTCTTATTAATGTTTCTACTCCTGATCTGCACCCTCTCATTGTATTACAATTGTCCAACAAACAGCTAACTACTTGGTTAAATTCAAGATTATTTTCCAATAAAACATCGCTAATTTGATTGAAAATATTTTTAGCCGTGCTTAAATTTTCCTTTCTTGATGCTAAATGGTCTGTAACAACCATTTTTTGATCGTCGTCATGAAAACGAACAAAAACATTAATGATTTTGTCCATGGCATTACTAGTTCCTTCATCGATGTTCAAGGAAAAAAAATTACCTTTAAGTTTACTTATCAAGTCCTCTCTGAAACTTTTTGAAGTCCCGTGAGTTGTTATGTAAGTTGCACTCGTGCGAGAAAAATGCAGTTTAGCCAAAGCCGGTTTATCTTTGGCCAAAAATTTGGTAAGATCTACAAGATCTCCTGCCAAAGAAAATGGCCACATAAAAATGAAGTTACAACAGCCTTTTGATCGGCAACGCGATCAGACAATGATGCTTTGGTAGCAATGGGATTTGCACCAGGCAATGTTTGTGTGTGCGGCTGTGCACGCATAAGTTTTTGGTGATCAGTGTCCTTACTATGTTTTTGGAGCGTTTTCTTCCCGTTATTTCCATAACTTAATATACGGTTGCAAACAAAGCATATACAACTTCCTGGTTTCTTCACTTTTTTGCACCACGTGCGTATTTTGTTTCCTTGATGATCAGTCTCATCTAACCAAGCAAACCTCCATTTATTTCTGACACCGGTATCTTGAATAAGCAACACATCTTTCTCTTCTATAGGTTCTAATTCCATTATCTATCACGTAAAAAATATAGGTAAAAATGTCACCGCCGAAATGCAGCAGTAAAAACACAACATAAAACGACAACAATAAACGATTTTACATCTCACTTCACTTCTTTTCGTCAAGAACCTAGCGGTTGCCTCGCCGATCAGAGGAGAATAAAAAAAACTACTCCTAAACTTCGGACCCTCCGAGAATGCGCCAGAAATTGCGCAGATCGCATTTCGCTGCCTCTCTTCATTTCATGCGGATTGAAAGCAGATTACTCAAGCGCATGCGTAAATAGAATACTCAAGGAGAAAATCTGACAGGGAGACGCTTGCTGGTAGCTAGAAGCGAAGACAAAACAAAACTTGCTCTTCCCATTCAGTCAGCATTTGAAAGCATCGCAGGGGAATTGATTGCGGTTTTTTGACTGGTGATTAAGTACAAAAATAAAACATAGAGAAAACTGAAATCAAGAATTATTATTAGGCACGTTAAAAATAGATTTCTTTGTTGATATTTATTTCCGTCTCGTTCCGTCTGTATTAAAATCGCCAGGACGGATTTCCGTCTAGAGACGGAAAACTTTCACCCATGGGTGCTATGCATTTATATAATTATGAATGCACCTAAAAATGTTTTGTGTTAGTCTCCAAAATGTTGATTTATACACATATTACAATTCTCTTATCAAAATTAAGAGAGATGTACATTACAATAAACTTTTATATACAGTTAAACTACAGCTTATTTAATTTTTAGAGATACATGTTAACAGGGCTATGTATCTGAACAAGCAATATAACAAAGGGTTATTATTGTCCATAACATATTTATGTCTCACCATACACTTCATAAATTTTATTCACTATTGTTACAGTATTTGCCACTGATATTCACAAATTGTTGCGTAGAAGACACTTTGCATGAAAGAGGCAAGTTACGGTCACACAATTTGAAAATTGGCCATTTCCTCTCCTGAAGTAGCATTAAACCTAGCATACTACTGATTTTTTGTACTGCAACACTCACTACACTACATTTTTCAAAATGTAGCATGTTACACTACAAACTACTAGAAAAAGTAGTCTATTGTAGATACAATATTTGTAGCATGCTACTTTCACACACTTGTTATTATAAAAGATGATACAGCCTATCATAAATCACAGTTAAAAATAATTAAAAACTAATAAAAATTCAAATGTTAGAAATGTAAAAACATTGCTAACAAGGGAACCACTTTTGGTGCAGCTGGCACCTAGTATTGAGAACTGGTGCATTTTAAAGCCCTATATTACAAAGTTTGAGAACCGATAATTTTTTTCAGTTATAATGATATTTTTTTTATTTTACAGCAGCATATCTTTCTGAAAATGCAATGTTCTAAACCACTTATTGCACTCTTAACATAGCAGTTTTTTTTTTAAGAAGCAGTTAAAAATACAAATTAGTCAATAATAAGTATAAAATATTGAAAAAAGTTTAAAAATTCCTTCAAAAACATACGAATTTGATTTAGAAAAATTACATTATATTTACATTTCTGGCAGGGAAAAAGCCACAAATATGCACAGCCACATAGTGCATGATGAAAAATTTGTAATGCCATATTTGGCGACTTAACGTACTTTTGGGGTGAAATTAACAATTAAAAACCCAATAATAAAAAACTAAAAGTATAAAAAAATACATAAAATATGATTTGAACAGAGAAATTTTTATCAGTTCTCCAACTGTTATGTATAAGGCTACAAAATACACCAGTTCTCGATAGAAGGTGCAAGCTGCACCAAAAGTGGTTCCTTTGTAAGAATATATTTTAAATAAAAATAAATCTAAAAGTTATTTCAGATACTTAATAAAATCCAGAAACAGTAAAAAAATTTAAATCTTTAGAAATTGACCATTTGCATTAACCTATTATATCCTTACCAGAAGGACCCGTGCGAAGCTTTCGCACTGCAATCTTTGAGATTATTTCCTGGTACGTTTTAGCGCTAATTTTTAATTAACTGATTTTTTTTTTTTTTTTAATTCAATCACTGCGTTTTAACGAAATGCAGTTGTACTTTCTCAGAAACTTGTTCAAAAACTTTTCGAATACCTCATTCATCATTGTATGTTTTGTATGTGCATAGAAAAAAGGATGTTGAGAAATGAAAAAATATATATAATGATTGCTTGTGCGAATAGATTGCCAGAAAATATTTTGCCAAATTTTCTTATCTCGCCAAAGTTATTTCTCTAGGTTGCCAAGTGCCTAGGTTGCTATACTGAAAAAAAAAAAAAAAAAAAGAATTATAAAAAAAAATTAAACACTGAATCAGATGTTTGGGGAATTTATATGCCAGCATGGCACAGATGTCATACTCACCACATTGGCATGATTTTTCCCCCTGCCAATTTGGCGAAAATTTTGTTTTTGAATATTAGTTACAAATAGCATACAATAATAGCACGTGATATTTTATTTCAATATAAAAGTAAAATAACATAATCAATGAAATAGCTTCTATTATTTTAAAAAAGGAAATACAAATAAATAAATGATAGTTTGATATAAATAAATGTGGATATACATAATAACAATAATTTATAGAATTAAAATACGAAATAAAGTAACAACGTTTAAAAAGTAAATAAACAAAGTTTTCGTCAAATTAGCGGGGGGAAAATCGTGCCAATGTGGTGTGTATACGACATCTGTGCCGAAAGCATTTCCTCAGATTTTGCAAAACTGTTAAGGAAATGTCTTAAATACATAAATCAATATTTGGTACACCACTTTTTTGAAAGCCTATGGGAACTTAAACATGGGCATTCAAATTTTGTGGTCCAGCAGCCATTTAAGTGACATCAGACTTCGCTGGCATATTAACAGCTTAATGAAATATTAAAAAACTAGCTGTTACCCGTGACTTCGTTCACGTATCATTAAAAGAAGAATAAATGCATTAATTAAGCAAAATATTTCATTCCCGATAATTAGAAACGTAGATAATTAACTAACTCTTTATCACATTCCATAGGAAACAATACAGTATTTCTATGTTATAGAGGCCTTGACATAACTAAGTTTTAAAAAAGTGAAATTTTGTGACAAATAATCACGAAAAGGAAACTGCAACCAATGAAAAAAGGCGTGCCAAATAAAATCGTGGAAATCGGCGAATTATATAAAAACATATGTCAAGTTTACCTGGTAAACCATTTTACTTTTAACGCCTTCGTGAAACATTTTAATAGCAATCCTTCAAAGATTATGGAAATAGTATATTCTTTTTCATTAAATTCAATTCTTGTGAATAGGGAGCAATTATTGTAGACCTAAATGCAAGGAGCTTAAATTTGCCTCCTTGATTTAATCTATAACTGAAAAAAAAAAATCTTTTTTTCTAAATGAAAATATGTTGACAGACGATTTTTGTTCTTCAGAATAAATTGATTCATGAAGTTTGAATAGGTGAAAATACGTTTTTATTTTTCAAAAATTTTACTGTAATCAAGATTTTTTTTTTCTTTCACCATCTATTCAAATTGAAAATAATTTTTTTTTTTTCAGTTTTAATGAGAAAAATATATTAATCCGTTTCATTTCTTCTTTTTTATCCACAAAAATGGAATAATTTAGTTGCCATTTTTAGAGAAACTTCGTTAAAATTTACAAAAAAAATAATATAAATAATAATAATAATATCTCAGAATTTAAATCATTTTTTTAAATTCTGAGAGTTTATGACATCCTCGGATGAATGATAACCAGTGTGTTAAGTAAATCACGCTGCGTTCGACAATCTGAAAAGAGTAGTTGTAAAATACAAACAGGCAGTCAGATTTTAATATAATAGATTCGTATTTATTTTTCTTTTCCTAATAATCATGGTGTGGTTTTTAGCAAAAAACTCTCATCTGTATGTAACTGATATTCATGCTTAATAATTGGTATAGATAAAAAAACATTTCAACTTTTCATTTTAAATATGTCGTGAAACTAATCTACTTTCTATACTTACTGATCCTTGTATTATTAATGTACGGAATTAATTCCCACGCCTTGTAAAACACATTTGAAAATTCCCGTTTTATTTCAAATATGACGTCACATTTTCCTCAGAGAAATCTCTTTTTGATGCCATAATTCTTGTTAATTTTCTTTTTCTGACAATCAGGACATAAATTTTAGCGGAAAACTCACATTTGTATGTAACTGGTACTCAAGCTAATTATTAATCAGTATCGATAAAAAATATTTCAGGTTTTTCATCTTAAATATTACATCCATTATCTACCTACTTTCATTATACATTGATATTCATGCTCCTTATGTTATTACGACTATTTGAAAATACATCTTTTATTTATGACGTCATATTTGTCCAAGCCGAGGAGGATCCTTTTCATAGTTTCATGGTCCAAGCAAAATCTATTTTTAAGAATATAATTATTGTTCATTTTTCCTTCTAATTATAATGCAGTTTTTTGACAGAAAAAGATCTTTTTAATGTAACCGATATTCATACTTCATGTATAATAACAAATACTCCATATTTTTGTTTCAAACATCACGGAAATTCACCTTCTTTTGAATTCTTTTTCATGTGAAAATCGTTCAATTGAAAATTAATTGTTGCAGAAAAATTATTTATCCGTGTTTTTATTTATTGGCAACAGTCAAAGCCCTAGCAACGATAAAGTAAAATGGTTAAATTTTATGGGAAAATGTCCATTTATTCTCTATGAAAATAACAAAATTTTGAATTATTAAGAAAAATATTTGAATAAAATGAACAAAAACTAGCCTATGTTCATTTGAGGGTTATAATCAACATATATGCAAGATACAGGATCATTAAATGCTCCATTTTGACGCTGGCTTCAGCCTAACATTTGCACACAATCAGATTTATAATATTATTAGGATAAATATTTACAATTTTTGTAAATCCTAATGAAATGTATATTTGGAAGTTAATCCTTAAATTACGTAATCTACTGGTGCTCCGATTCCGATACAGTACGCATATAAACAGCCCTGATTAAACAAAGAAAACAAATAAACAATAGGTGACGCACGCGTAAAAATTAAATTAAAAACCTGATTAAAAGCTCTATATTTTTTCAAAAAGCACGCACAAGAAATAAATTAACTATCATATTTTAATTGCATTAGAGGATGACATCATACGATAATGCAGTATTTTATTTTTGTGGCAACACTGATTTCAGAAAACCTTTCATTTCATTTATGAAATCAATGCCGATTTAATTTTTAATCGAAAAACATGTTTTAAAAAAATGTAAGTGTACTATGTCAGAAGCCGGATCAAAAACCTTTCATATGGTATCTCATTCGTTGTTCTGCGTTTCATATTTTCTTAGAAAAAGGGATGTTGACAGGAGAAATAATATATATGATAATTCAAACCAGAACCTTATCATATCTGCAGACTATCTGCATAATAAAGACATACTTGCTTAAACCTTAAAGATGCATGCTTATTCTTTTCTGCTGCAAATAAGAAGGGAATTTACACATAAATTGTTCTTAAATTAATGAAATTACAAACATGCTTCTTCTAGATTACAATAATTGATAACTAAATATACTTGATTAATTTTAATACAATTATTCTAATTGGTAAATAAATCATATGAGTTGTAATTTTTTTTCCAACTGATGGAAAAAGTGTCCAGGCTCAGGATTTGAACCAGGTCAATCAGAACCCAGGTTTATCAATAAGATTAACTGGGTGAACTGTGTCTGCCAGATTTATCCAGGATAGCTCAGTTAGCAGAGCATTGGCAGCTTAAGCCAAAAGGTCCCTGGTTCAAATTCTGGCCTGGACACACTCAGTTGGGAAGATAAAAAATTACAACTCATATAAATAAATATAGCTTTAACTTCATCTAACGATAAGTTATATATTCCATACCTCAGAGGTTGAAAGAATTCACACAAATAATCATATCGCTTGTCCGGAACAGGTACACGACGTGTCTACAAAAAAAAATTTCATATATAAAATTAAATGAAAAACATGACTAATGAAACACATTTTGACTAAATAAAGCTAATATAATAGAAAATAATAAATATTAAACTGCAGTGATCTTCCAAGAGTTATTTCACTGGACTAGCTAGGATTTTTAAGCAACAGAATAACTTATTACTTTTAACTGTACGGAAAACATGTTGTTTATGATAACAGCACCTTGATCATGGAAAGAAACCATTGTTATGATGTTCCATATGAAGCCATTTCTATGTAAGGTTTGAAAAAATTGAAATTTTAATTGAAAAAAAAAAGGAAAAAAAAATCTGTTTTAAATCAAAGTAAAAAACATTACTATTTACTTAAAATAAAATATAATTAATTGCTGATGCCGAATGTTTGTAAGTAATGTAATAATAATTTTCTTATTTACTATTTTATACTTCATATTTTATTTACACTTATTAGTAATAATCAGTGATTTTTCATTTGAGAGCAGGTCATTATTATTTCTTGTAATTATTTACACTTCAAACTAGATTACATATTTCAAAGGCTAAAATAGGAATAAAAATGATTTAGAGCTTGTATGTGCATCAAAGCAGGAGGGTGGGGTACATATAAGTCTCATTTTGTCATTCAGAATGAAAAAAAAAAAATAGGTTCCTCATTCTAAAAATGAAATCAGCATCAAAAAAAGTTTTTTTTCTTGAAGCAGAGGTTGTCTAAATCAGGTCTGCTACTCATATAGGAGGCAGCGTGCTCCTCCAGGTGTCTCCGACTCAAATTGACCTCTGCGTGGTGCGGGAGGATAACCGGGAGCCTGGACGAGGACGCCGTGGCGGTAGGTTCTATTTTCTGGATTGGGCTAAAGCAGGGACACAGACGGGTTTCAGGTACCGACATAGCACCACTTGCAGGGCTTTAGGTGTGCTCGACTTTTGTTGGTCATGCCTAACTGTCCTAAGGACTTGCCGGAGATTCCAACCTGGATGCGGTATCATGCAGACTGAGTCTCTCTCGTCCTGCTTCCGATTCTCCAGAGCTTAGCCAAGATGAGTGCTTCTCTTGGCCAAGCTCAGCATCCCTGGTGGGGGGTGCCAGAGACAGTTGGTTGCAGGGTCGGGGCCGGCCCGATTCCCAGCGGTTAAGGACTTGGAAAGCAGGTGGTCGTATCTGGCACGGATGAGTTAACAGGCTTGGCCGGACCACATTTTTGCTTTCATTTTCTACTCTGCCATGTGGCGTCTCCAGCCTAGTCATTTGGACTCGTGACGGTGGTGGAAGACTAACATTCCTAATTTTTTATTTCTATCTGTACTTAAGTGTTTACTAACATTTTTTGTGTGTGTTGTCCATTCTCCAGAAGGAAACTAAAGGTAACCTCCATAGGTGCTTCTCGATTCCGACAGCGATATAGCAAATCTCAGGAGGGGGCCCCTCCTGAGATTTGCTATATCGCTGTCGGAATCGAGAAGCACCTATGGAGGTTACCTTTAGGTTCTTGGGTCTCTGGTTGCTCTTATGGACTTCAGGAATACTCGCGGGCGATGATGTCACGAACTTGATCTGGCCCCTTTAGTACGTACCTATGAGCGGGTTACTGTCATAGCGGCTGGATTTCATCATAGTCTTTTGTCACTAATGCACAGTATTATGCGGGAAGCTATGGCACATGAATCTTATTCATATAGGAGGATGAAATTAACTGACTTTTCCAGGTATATTTTAAGAAAATTTCAATCTAGTGTGCTCCGAACACACCAAGTGTACAATAAATTTTATATCACTTGAAAATACTAAAATTTTCCAACTACAGATAATATTGATTGAAATTTTCACTTATGCACCCCTGCTCCCCAAGTAAAACTTACTCCTAAGATTATAATAGGAATTGCTTTCCTTAATAATTTATGATAGTTACAAACTTTCAAATAAGGCTTTCTTTAAACTGAAAAGGAAAAGAAAAGCAATACACTATTTTTATATTTAACCATAGTCCAATTCAGCAACTATTAGAAAATCACTGAAATCAAACTTTAGACAAAGGAGGAAGGGGAAGCAAAGCAGACATTTCAGGGTGGGGGTTGAGAAGATTTTAAATAATTTATTAGTTATAAATTGTCATTTCAAAATAACAAATATTGCAGAAAAATTTCAAAAAAGTATATTATTAATGAGTTTTAAAGATCTTTAACTGTGTCTGGGGGTGGCAAGAGTATGAAGTAGAAATTTTGAGGAACAAGGCGATTTAGATTAAATTTCTTAAAAAAAAAAAAACTGGAATATAAGAAAACACGGAATATTTATCTCACCTATCATGACACAAAACTCAAGACGTATTTGGCAGTTGCCATAAAATTTTATTAAATTCCCTGATTTTTCCAGATTTTGCATAAAATATTGAAATTTCCTGATTTATCAGACCAATTTCCAAATTCCCTGACTTTTTCAGGTTCTCCAGGTGGTGTAGCAACGTAGCAACCCTGCTAAATGATTGATTGTTTTGATGATGATTTAAATCATCAAATCTGAATTCTATATGGAGCGCAGTGGTCCTAATACTATGCCTAAACACTTTCGGGTACTTAAAATAGACTGTTCCAAGACAATTACACAGTATAAAAGTGCTTTTCATCTTAATAATTAACAGCTATTGATTTATGATCATGATCAGATTACACACAAATATAAATTACACAAAGCAGTTTAGATTTGATTTCCAGTTGTTATGTTAAATATTCATTACATGACAGTCAGAGTTTGATTAGGGCTGTGAGCCATTTAACTGTGATTGGTATATGGAGATCTATAAAAGGGCCATGATAATATGTACAGAAAAATAAATACAAAAAATAAATAATCTACGTAAATAAAAATATGTTTTTTTGGCAAAAGTACTGAAATGAATAAGATACTTATTTTCATTAGGATCTATAGTACAGAATGGGAAGTTCTCCGCAGCAACTTGACTGGAAGTTAGAACGTTGAACAAGGTTGACTTTCTACAAAAAGAAAACATAGATAAGCACTCACAGAAAAATGTTATATAATATTTTTTATAAATGTTAATAAGTGATTCAAATAAGTAATACAGCAGGAACCAGCTATAACTAAGATGTAGGGAGCATGATAATTGTTCATGGACTTAATTATAATGGTGTGCTACTCATACATAGAAAGTTTGAATAATACTGCATACTCGCATAATTTGCAGCCTCGCATATTAAACACCCATTGTACGTAAAAAACAAAGATTTGCATAATTTTCTCAAGATTTTGAGATAATAAAACCATATGCATCCTTATAGTTTTCAATGTTTCAGTTTGGTTTTGGAATATAATTATTATTCGCCGCCCCCATTCCCATGATTTCTTTCATTCAGCTGCTGTACAATTGTGTGCAGATGGTATCTAATATATCGGATAAAATAATATCCTCATTATTTTGTGATAAATTAATGCTCAGTTATTTACACTGAATAAAACAGTCAAAGGACAGATAAAAGAGAATTCAGAGCGGCTGATTATGACTTATTTGATACTAGCATAAACAGTAATATCAGCTAAGAAATCTAATTGAAAGTAAATTTTTTGCCTCAAATCTGGTAAATACATCTCATCGAAGATGCTAAGAAGTTTTCATGCTTCAAAGCATAAAAAGATTTTTTCTATATTTTATTGCAGAATGCTCCAGAAAATTTAAAACAAACATAGTGTTCCAGTTCAAAAATTATCTACAAACTTTTGAAACTGTTAAAGATTTTGTTTAAGGCGGT
The DNA here is from genome assembly GCA_963931845.1 of Maratus michaelseni. NCBI lineage: Eukaryota > Metazoa > Arthropoda > Arachnida > Araneae > Salticidae > Maratus > Maratus michaelseni. The sequence goes on from OZ007597.1 coordinate 276,946,613, forward strand.
TGTCAAATTTCCTGCTTAACAACGCAAAACTTTCTGATATATTTTAAAATGGAAAAGCATAACATTGGCAGGCCTGACTTTTGAAGCGATTTGCAATCAAATAGTGTTTTCTATATTTAGATAAATAAATTACTTATCAAGTTATAAGCGATTCTTGTCATGTGATGACAAGTTTTCCCTTTTTCTTGCACTGCTGCATCAAGAATTTGGTTCAAAATACCAACTTTGATAGTATTTTCTGAAAGATCTTCTGCCTTTCAAAAAATGGAAAACCCCATTCTTCAATGACATAGTTTCTGAATAAGAAAACCTGCCAATTTCATGCATTTACAAATAAAAATGAATTCAGAAAGTAGCTCCTTTGGATTTGAGAACAATCTTAATCTTAATAATTCATTTATTAAATTCATCTTATAGTAGGTCATTTCTCTTTTTAATCTAAGCTGCCCTTTGAGAAAAATAAATACTATTAAAATAACTTCCATGTTTTAAATACAACCTACTTTTAGGCCAAAAGGAATGGTGAAAAAAATGTGCAAAATATGCAAATAACTACTTTGTATAATACTAACTACTATATAACAGCAAATTATGAAAATTAAAACTGCAGTAGGGTGCAAAGTGATTGGGACAAAGTTGACAACCTTTTGATTTCAGACATTTTTTGAAATTTCTATAAAAATATTAGACAAATTAAATTTCACATTTGGCTATGTAAAAAAGATATTTCAACTCACACTTTACTAACTACTATATAACAGCAAATTATAAAAATTAAAACAACTGCAGTAGGGTGCAAATTGATTGGGACAAAGTTGATACATTTTTGAGAGATTTCACACATTTTTAAAAATTTCTATAAAAATATTAAACAAATTGATTTTCACATTTAGCCATGTAAAAAAGATATTTGAACTCACACTTTTCAGTGAAAAATTCACTCTTCAGAGTATTTAACAACAACTGTAATAGGAAAGAATAATATTTACAGTCAAGGTTCAGTGATACATATCAATGGATATATAACATGATATATATTTGATATTTTAAAACAGGTGTAAATGAATTTTTCAACTGTCATTGACTGTGTTGTTTTGTAGATATAGGTGAAAACTGGGAAATTTAGTTAGTAGCCAGTGGCCGGTAGACTCAGTTTCATTAGTGGTCACTTTTTAAAGTTAGTGGCCACTATTATGTTTCAAACTTTCTTGACATCTAGATAAATTATAATCGTTGTATATAAACATATTTTTCTATAAGAGTTTTATACCTATTGTATGAGTATGATTTTCGCATGTAGTATGAGTAGTATTTCGCATGATTAAACAGTATCTCCTGAAGAAACAATCCAACTGGTGAGCATGTGGCAGGAGTCGAAATATTGAAGATACTGAAATGTCCTTAAAGTCCGCTTGTATCCGGTGGGAAAAAAAAGGAATAAATTACTTGACATGCATGTGGAATGAATCAAAGCTGATGAATATATTTTGCAGAATAAAACTGTATTTCTTGAAAAAATCCAACTAAAGAGTAAGCACATGAGAAAAAGACGAAATATTGAAAATACAGCTAAGTCATTGAAATCTGTTTGCATCTGGTAGGAAAAAGAATTAACCAGTTTTCTAATTAGATGTAATCAGTGTAGAGATGCATATTTCCATGAAAAATGGTGTATTTCACTTGGCGATTGATAACAGATTTTTTAATCGCCACTTGGCGAGTGGCGACTAGGGTGGCGATCGATGGCCGATTTTTTAATCGCCACTTTTTAAACTTTAATCGCCACGTGGCGAGTGGCGAGCGCTAATTTTCACCTATATTTGTAGATAAAGTACTTTTACTTCGGGTAGTGACTTTTTATCCCCTCCACCTCCCCTACCCCCCAAAAAAAATCTAGTGAAGCTGCTATTTGAAGCCGAGTTTTTAAAAGCAGAACCAATAATCATGTGGAACAATATTACCCTAGAGCAGCCATTAAAAGATAAACTATCTAATTTAGATAATCAGTTATTACAGCTTCACTAGAAAGAATTTTTTCTGTCTGGTTGTTGTTCAGTTTAAACAGTACAACAGGTTAGGGAATAAAAAAGCTTATATTTATGTTCAAAATTTTCAATAAAAAAAAAAAAAATTGTATTTAAAATTGTGTTGTATAAAACACAAAATTTTCTTGATACTGAATCCTAGAGTTTGTGTTTCGATGAAACGTAAAAAGCAAATTGTTTCTTTTTTTAATTAGCTAATCTGCAATTGTGTACTAACAAAAATGAAGAAAAAAAGAAAAAAAAAACATTTAGGATAATGTTTTATTAAGTTTTGATGTTAGGTGAAATATATTTTAGTTTCTAATTTTTACTAAGTCTAAAAATATTTATAATTACGTACCCTACATTAGGAAGTCCAACCAAGCCTACTTTCAAATTGGTACCAAGGCGACCCAATAAAGGAGGACGCTCAGGTTCATCCTTCTTTTTAGGAGGCATTTATGCAACCTAAGGAAACAAAATGTTAATAAGTATAAAATTTACTTTTACTTTTTATGTGAAAAAAAAAAAAAAATCAATAAGTAACAAGAATGAAAATTTATGAGTCAAATATAGATTATGCAACATTTTCCAACACTTCCAAAACAATTTGGAAAACACATAACATATTTAAAAACCTAGGAATTGCCAACAATATTCAGAAAAATATTCGAACTCTTTTGTGCAGTCCTGTACATGATTTCCCCCCCATAGACTGTTATGTAATGGAATTATTTTGAGTGTCCCTGTAAAAAAACTATAAGTGCTACACACTCATACCTGCCAACATGTCTATTCAGAAAACCTTACAATTTTTTTGACGTACATCATTGTGCATCTTTAACCCCTTGAAGGCCACCGGTATATTATATATACCACTTAATTTTAATTCCAAAATGCCAGAATGACACCAGAATTTTATAATCAAATTTTGAATTTATAAGTTACATGAGGAAAAGCTTTTACTTATTTTAAAATAAATTCGTTCGTGAATCCTGGTGTCAATCAATCATTTCAATATTATAACTACAAGAGTACTTTGCCCCTGAAGGGGTTAAACATATATATGTAGTAAAAGGTATTTATGAAGGCGTCTAATAAGGTAATATATGATTTGATACAAAATTAACTGATAACTACAAAAATATTAAATAATAAAAATAACACAAATATTATTAGCACTGATAATTCTTTTTTGATATACGTTAAATAGGCTGATTTGGCTTTACCCAACAATTCTTTGTCATACATTTCTCCATAGTGATCGTGTTGCATGCTTTTAATTATTAAAATTTTTAGTACTTTTATGTTAGCCAGGTACCAGTGATTGCGAAATTTTTCTTAAATCTCGCCAAGCATTTTTTTTCTCGACAATCTTTTAACATTAGCAATTAAAAAATAATAATAAATATTTTAACGCTGCAGTATAATGTCTTAAAAAAATTACTTAAAAATAGCTAAAATATAATCATGATAAAATATGTAAACACAAACACATCAATACAAATAACAAAAACTCAAGAATTGAATTAAAATCAAAATTCAAATCATTTGAATTGAAAGGGTTACAATTCCAACTGATGCCAACTGAAACAAGATTTGGCGGGTTATCACTGGTGCACAGGTAATATGAAAGTACCAAATATTTTACAAATAAATAAATAAATAAAATCTAATAAATTTCTAATAAAAAAAAGTGTCAAAACTTCAATTTTAGCTTTGCATTCAGCATTGCTGCGAGAAATTTTTTAAATACACAGCATGACTAAACATTCTGTGGCATATAATAATGTGTTGTGAATTACTATTTGATTGCTGTGACGTACTATATTGATAATCACACTCCTCATCTTTGTAACATAAACGCAATGTGTGCATCAGTTTTATTTTTTTACTCATGTAACATAAACGCAATATGTGCATCAGTTTTATTTTTTTACTCAATAAGTAACATATTTGAAGAATCATTTCAAGTTTTATCAAAAAACCTTACAATCTTACCTGTTGCCCTTACAACCTTACAATTGGACCTAAATCCTTACACTGTAAGGATAAACCTTACAAGTTGGCAGGTATGCGACACTTCATTTTCAATACCGAACATGCCATAGTAAAACCTCAATGACATAATATATAAATTGCATGACAATTCGAATATGCGAATATATTTAACGAATTAGAGCACAGACAGACAAATCAAATCCATAAACACTTTTAAACTAGGTTGGAAAGTGTTAAAAAGGGCATGAATCAAAAGAAAAGTTGTCTTCGAAGGAAAATACTTTATGTTGTTGTTGCATAAAATATCTTCCTCATTGAACAGGCTTGGCAACTTTCTGCTAAGATGGTTAAAATCCCATAACTGCAGCAAGGTTGGATGAGTGGTTTCGCTGAGCCATAGAAACTTAATCAGTGCCATCAGTTCAGTTGGCTACCTGTAAAAGGCAAAACTAAGAACTTTCATTAGTGGCCAGTAAAGAGCTAAATAATAAACTTTTTTTTAAATTTAAGAGACCATTCTCTGTGGAACTCCCTCCAGGAGCAACCAATTTGTTTTGAAATGGAAATCAATTCCATTCTTTCCTGGTCGTTTAACCTTAATTAAAATTTTATCTTTTTTAGATTTAAAAAAAAAAAAATTTCAAGTACTCTTTAAGTGTTTAAACCCCCTTTGTTCCGTTTCAAGCAATGAATCGAATTCTGCTGATGAATCAATAGGGCCGAACAGTAAACTGCCTGCTCTATCCTATCAGGAAACTCTCAAAGAAGTAATAGATTAATGGAATCTCCATTATCTGTTCAAGACGAAACAAATTTGCATTTATTTACTGAACTTCGAAAGCGTTTAGAAATAAAAGTTGTAAAAGATAAAAGAAAATATAAAATTATAAGGTAAAAAATAAAATGGTAAAAAAAAAAAAAAAAAAAAAAAAAAAAAACTGAGCTGCGCCACCAGGCACACAAATCCGGCATGTCAACCGCCGTACCCAAGTTCTGAGGAACTTTTAACGAGCACGACCAGGAGAGTTCCTGTGTGCTCGACAGCTAGTGGGGGCACCGCTGCCTGCTGAACACCCCCATTGAACCCAAGTGATAGGACGACATAGGCCGTTGCGATTTGCAGTGGCTCGTTCCTCCAACAGCTTTGGAGCTGGGCACCCAAAAGGGAGCCAGGTCCTAGGCCTTAAGTCAGGTTTTCCCGACCTGCACTTGCTCTACTGAAACATGACGGACTTGAAAATCTACAAAAGTAGTCACAGTTTCCTCCTGTATTCGAAGATAAAATGGTAAAAACAATGCAAACATCAATTTATACATTTTTTAAACCCTTGTAGTAATTACAATATGAATAAAAATTAAAGTTTTATTTCAGTATTCAATTTTTTTATTTATTTCCTAATGAAAGATAAATTTTCATAACTATACATACTTGTTACCTAATTTTCAACAATCAACAACGAGATTTAAACGTGACCTCTGTTAAGAGACCACCTCTCGGAGCGACCAATTTTTAATGGAACGGAGCATGGTCGCTTTAAGGAGATTTTACTGTATTCTGAAATATAGTAACAAAATGCACCTGTCTTAAAATATGTCCTTGCTTTAATTTGTTACAAACAAAGGCGAAATTTAACTTAAAAAAATTCTTTCAAGTTCAACACAGCTTCCATGCAGTGTCCATAATTCTCCTCCCATCCCCAAGCAGTTTCAGGAGTGTGGGAAGATGCTGCATTCTGCCTGCCTTTTTGTTTAAAAAAAACAACACCCTTCTTGCCAGTCATAAAAAAAAAATAGCACCTTTCTTGCTCCTCGGTAAAAAAAACCACCTTACTGCCTTTTGTACAAAAAATTTATTTGTACAGTAAAAACTGACTCAATGTTTTCTCTTGAAAAGTATGCCCAAACTTTTAAATATTAAAAGCGACCTTAAAAATCATAATGAATTTTAAAAAGTGCCTGTAAGGATCTAAAAAGTGCCCTTTTATCACTGTCCTTTTTAAATGTAAGGGAAACTTCTCAATGCCAGTAATATGCAAGCAAGATTTATGAAGTTTTCATGCAAAAAATGTCAACAGATTTTAATCAGATGATTAAAATCAGGTATTTAAATTGCAATTTTAATGTAAACTTGAATGTTGATTTTAAAGAAAATTACATATTCTCTTAATTTTTCAAATGATATAAGAAATTATTAAAATCTAATATGAACATAATTTGTATTGTTTCTGAAAACTTTTTATACCAAAATAACAATAATAATAATAGAAACTATAAAAAAAAAAAATTACAAATTTAATTTTGCTTGGCAAAGTTTTAACTAAAGTATAAAAATCATTTTACATAAAACTGATGAAGTAATGTCATAATAACTTTGCTTAAGTAATTAAACTATTCATTATAACATTTAAAAAAAAATGAACAGAATAAGCACAATAAATTTCTGTAATAAAAGAATTAGAACTGATTCTTTTATTTCCTTGTTCTATTTTTGTAAATAAATATATACAGTGATGGAGAAGCATAAACATAATTTTGGAGCAGCAAAAAGTCATTTTGGAACAGAAAAGAGCTATTTTGGAGCAGGAAAACTGTTTTTTGAGGGATAGAAATTAACTATTTTGGAGTAGCAAAATAGTTTTTTTTTTTTTAATTATTATTTTCAGAAAGATAGGATATTTGGTAGTTGGCATGGCATTTCATTTTTTTAATTCTTTTAATTTTATAAACAGGGATTGAATATCAAGGCGGGATTTGCGCCCAAAGGATATCATGGGCGAGAGGCTCCTGCCCAAAAAATTTCACCATTTTCTGGAGAATTTTTCTTTTTGAAATAATGTCTAACTCCTGTGACTGACTGATGAATTTTTCTTGTGACAGATCGACACATTTTGCAGATTTTTTACCGCGACAGATTGATGAATTTTGTGATATTTTCCCATGACAACAAATTGTCGTCAACCAATTGTGGTTGACAAATTTGTTGTCAATCAACAAATTTCCTGTTTTTTATTCCAGAAATTAATATTTATGATGTCATCACCGAATATGCGTTGTTCATGCGAGTAGTTAAAAATAAAAGCACATCAGATTTTGCAAAGTTTTTTCAAATTGTTTTAAGAGAGCATAACAATACATTTCCGATAATTTTCAAGGTTATAAAAGTTGCTTTCCTGCTGCCTGTTACAAGTGTACTTTGTAAAAGAGGCTTTAGCGACCAAAATCCAATAAAATCTAAATTCAGAAATTCATTTAACAACCCAATTGTTAAGGACCCATAACATTTTGTGACAGTTGAAAAATAGACATTGTATAAAAGCTTGACTTTCTTCCTTTTTAAAAAAAAAAAACATTTTGCATAATTATTCTGAGTTCCCAGTGACAGAACTATCTTCAAGTGTCTGCAATGCTAATAATGTTTTCAAAAATAGTCTGCAATATGTAATATATCATATAAATCTATTCTTGCTGCTGTTGTAGTTGTAGTGCTAATTAATTAAGGCATCAGCATTTATCAGCCTTCCTGAGTAAAAAAAAAATTCTGAAATTCACAGCAAATATTCTGAAAGGTTACAGCAGAGGGGGGAGGGGAGAAAATCCCCTCTCGGCAATAATTTTTCTTGTTGCAGGTCGGATTAACTGTGCTTTTGATTCGAGTCGATTTCAGGCTGAGTGTAGATTCTTGCAAATTGGGTTCGGTTAACCCAATTTTTCTAAAGTTAGTTCAGTATATTGTTTCAGATTAAAAACTATGCCTATATTAATAAGCATAGAACTTTGTGTGTCTGCTGTTTTCTAAAGGAATGCTGCATCTTTTCCGTAACTATTTCAGAAAATTCACATATTTTTCATGAACCTTTGACGAAATTAGCGTTTCCTTTTTCCCCTGCGATCCTTTGGAGAAATTCACGTTTTTTTCTGTGGCCCTTCGATGAAATTCGCACTTTTTCCGTGATCCTTTGACGAAATTAGCAGTTTTTTTCACTATTCTTTGATGAAATTGGCACTTTTTCTGCGGCTATTTGACGAAATTTGCATTTTCTATGTGGCCCTTTGATGAAATTCGCATTTTTTTAGCTACGATCTTTCAACGAAACTCATGTTTTTTTTACAGTCTTTAGACAGAATTATTTTTTTCCGCGGCCCTTTGATGAAATTTGTGTTTTTATCACAATCTGTCAACGAAATTAGCCATTTTCCCAGATCCTTAGATGAATTTCGCCTTTGGACAAAATCCGCGATCCTTCGTAGAAATTTGTCGTTTTTTCGAGATACTTTGACGAAATTTTCTGTTATTTTGAGATCTTTCGATGAAATTTACCATTTTATGGCGATCCTTCGACGAAATTTGCCGTTTTTTGGAGATCCTTCGACGAAATTTGTGTTTTTTCGCAATCTGTAGGCAGAATTCTCTTTTCTTTCGCGATCCGCCAACAAAATTTGCCGTTTCTTCAACGAAATTGACTTTTTTTCATGATCCTTCGACGAAATGAACAGTTTTTCCCGTGTTCTTTTGACGAAGTTGGCGTTTTCTCCATAGCGCTTCGACAAAATTTGCATTTTTCCATGATCCTTCAACGAAACTCATGTTTTTTTGACGGCCTTTTGACAAAATTCACGTTTTTTGACAAAATTTGTGTTTTTTTCGCAATCTGTCAACAAAATTAGCCATATTTTGCAATCTTTAAATGAATTTCACATTTTTTCCGCAATTCTTCCATGAATTTTGCCGTTTGTTTCATGATCCTTCAACGAAGTTTGCCATTTTTTCGCATAATTTACACGCTATAGCACATCTGTGGCCCAGTGGCAGAAACACCGCGACGCGGCGACATAGTCGCGGACAAAGAAAATCTCTCGCGGACAATTTTTGTCTGCACAAATGAAATTTTGTCAAAGGATCGCGGTAAAAACATCCGAATTTCCAGAAAAGATCGCGGTAAAAACACGTGAATTTCGGCAAAGGATCGCGTTAAGAATACGCGAATTTCGGCAAAAGATCGCGGTAAAAACATGCGAATTTCGGCAAAAGATCGTGGTAAAAACGCGTAAATTTTGGCAAAGGATCGCGGTAAAAACACGTGAATTTCGACAGAAGATCGCGGTAAAAACACACAAATTTCGGCAAAATATCACAGTAAAAACACGCGAATTTCGGCAAAAGATCGTGGAAAAAACACGCAAATTTCAGAAAACAACTCTGTATAAATACGCGATTTTCGGCAAAAAATCGCGGTAAAAACACGCGAATTTCGGCAAAAGATCACGGAAAAAAAACGCGATTTTCATCAGACGATTGTGGAAAAAAGTTATCGTGAGTGTCGACAAAATTTACTGCATAAAATGACTGCTAAAATATTGAAACGCAGCTCCTTTTACTAATGTCTAAAGATCGTCGCAAAACGAGAAGAAATGCTAAAAATTGCATAAAAAATTCAAAAATAGATGTAGGAATTCCGGATTCCTTTTATTAATGTAGAAAATTCGCTGCAAAAAGAAAAAAAAAAAATACATAAAAATCTTGAAAATTAGTCCAAAAGCAGGCTTGAAGTGCATAACAAAACACTTCAGACTCTTCCTGCTAAATCTTGCAGCTCTGCACTTAACGGTCACTTCAGAAAATATCACACACAGACAAACATCTATGTTTAATACATAAATTTTTAAATCTGAAACAATATACAGAACCAACTTTTAAAAAATTGTGTTAACCCGAACCCAACCTGCAGGAATATAAACTCAGCTCGAACTGAAAACAGAGTTAACCCAATCTGCAGCTCATGCAGGACTTTAATTAAGACATTTTTCTAAAGAAGAAATTTCTGTAGCCGCATCAGGGAAATCCCCCCCCCCCCCCCGATCCTTTCACAAAATTCTCTGCAAATTTCAGAAAATATTTTTTTACTCAGAATCGCCCCTGGTTCCGGGATAAGCTTATCTTTCCCATTTTAGAAATCCCACAAGAAGTGAAATGATGAAAATATATTTAACATCAACAGTTATAAGCAAAATTAATGAGAATGCATCTTGCTTACCATATTTTAAATACTAAAATGATGAAAAATTCCCAGTTTAGTGTATTATTCATTCATTAAAAATACACGCAAAATTTGCAGACAGATTATGAAATTTTAAAAGCTTGTCGCAGACAGCTACAAAACTTTCTGCCACTGGTGTCCGTGGCATCGCTGTATGTTTTAAGTCTGCGATGCCCGTCGCGTACATTCTGTCACGGGGTCTGAGTTGTTGATTTAAATTTTTTCATTGCCATTTTGTCGTCTGTATTAATGTTATTCTTTAAATAGCACATAAAACAATAGTAGGGTTTAAAGATTTTTCTTCCAACCCCCTTCCTGAAACAACTCAACTCCCCTGCATTTATAAATGTTGGGAGGGTAACTCCCCGCCTAGAAAAAATTAAATTTCAAGCCCAGATAAGAGTGTTAATATGTGATATACGAGTGTCAAGCCTGAACTGGACCAGATCCAAAGCAGTATCCTTCTCTTTTCTGAAAATTAAATTTGTTCTTTGTGCATCAAACTTTATTTTTAATCCGGTCACAGAAAAAAGCCTAGATTTGATTGGTGTGTACATGAATGAAGTTTTGGATTGCAATGAGTGCTTAGGGGCAGAGGCGGATTACCCATTAGGCCTAGGGTCCCAGAAGAAAAAGGGCCCCGGTGCTAAGATTTTATTTCGGGTTTTTTTCTTCATATCATGCTAATGGGCAATTCCACCGTTACGTGTGTGACTTTTAGAGAGTGTTTTTTTGCAAATTGTGACAAATTTGAAAGTGAAATTATTTAGTTAACGTTTTATTTTTTTTATTGCTATTACAGGACACATATACAGAATAATTTTTGTAGTGACACCTTTAGTCTAATGTAATAACATTTTTTTTTTAAATAGTAAAGTCGTGGTTACATGTGTGACTCAGAAAAAAAAAAAAAAAAAAAAAAAAAAAAAAAAAAAAAAAAAGAGGCTAAGCTTTGGGATTAGCCTGCTTTTTCTGATTGGTTAACGATCGCCGTTATTTGGCCGGTTTCACTTTTGATGCTTGGCGATGGCAACCTTGACTTTTTTTGCAGTCCTAGTTTTTCGCCCTTCCACGTACCCGCTCGACCCCGCCAGCTCACTTTGCCGTTAGCATAGCAGCCTGCCACATAACAACGAGTGTAGCAGTTTTTTTTTTTTCCCCCAGGTTTCATTTTTCCGATTTATTTCTTATTAAATCGTATTAAATTTTTGAATTTAGGGATAGATTTGTTATTTTTGAAATCAGATAATTTCTCTTGACCATTTTTTTATTATTCTGTAGCTTGCTACTTTTCTTCTTGATTTTATGACTACACATGGTTTTTATCAGGATTTTTATGTATTATCAATGATTGCTTTTTGGAATTTATTCTTGCTTCAAGCAATATGATTACCAGGTTCAGGACCTGACAAAAAAATTTAAGTAATCTTATTTTAAAAAAACCCCTTTTTATAGACCCCTGAAACTTACTTAAAAAAAATCATCATTTAAAAATTTTTCTAGGTAAGTGAGATTGTTAATTTTCTGTTATTTTTCATAAAATGTATGTTTTTTAAAACATAATTTTGGCATTAATTTACTATTTTATGTTTTAAATTATACATTTCCAATGATATAGTGATGCTTTAGACTAATTTTGCTTGGAAAGCTAAATTATATAGGCAGGGATGAGATTGACAAAAAAGCAAAAAAGCTGAAAATTGCGCGAACGATGTTTGAGAAATAAGTTATGAATTTCAAGCTCAACAAATGTAATTGCTATTAAAAAATATATTATTTTAAAATAAAATATATAACACCAATTTAGCTTTGAGTACATTAAAAAGAAATGTACATTTATTAACAAAAATTAGGTAGAAATTATTTACTTTAATAAAAAGTCTATTTTACCAAGATACAGCACATTAATAAAACCTTTCAATGGCATGAACATTTTTTTAATTGAAATTTTGAATAATTGTAAGACACTATTCTTGAAAGAGCAAATCAAGTATATGCTAATAATTGCAACCACCTTAAATTAATGATAGAACAAAGTTCCCACCCTTTTTTAAAATAAAAAATAAGATTTTAAGGAATTACAGATTTTTTAAGGACATTATCAGTGAAACCAACTAGCCAGTGCCGTGGTTATTCCAGATTCCAGGTCATTTTTACCAGTCAGCTTGAAGCTAGTTTTTGGATTTTTTTAATAGATTTATTTTAATTTAATCTGTCTTTTTATCATAGCAAATTTTCTACATTACTAAAAGAAATTTGGTTAAAATTTTTTAACCCGCAGTAAATTCTGACGACATTCGCTTATTTTCAATGATCCTTTGACAAAATTCGCTTATTTTCGGCGATGATTTGACGAAATTAGCTTATTTTCGGCGATCCTTTGACGAAATTAGCTTATTTTCGGCGATCCTTTGACGAAATTCGCTTATTTTCGGCGATCCTTTGACGAAATTCGCTTTTTTACGGCGATCTTTCGGCTAAATTCGCGTTTTTACGGCGATCTTTCGGGCTAAATTCGCGTTTTTACGGCGATCTTTCGGCTAAATTCGCGTTTTTACGGCGATCTTTTGGGCTAAATTCGCGTTTTTACGGCGATCTTTCGGGCTAAATTCGCGTTTTTACGGCGATCTTTTGGGCTAAATTCGCGTTTTTACGGCGATCTTTTTGGGCTAAATTCGCGTTTTTACGGCGATCTTTTTGGCCTAAATTCGCGTTTTTACGGCGATCTTTTTGGGCTAAATTCGCGTTTTCACGGCGATCTTTCGGCTAAATTCGCGTTTTCACGGCGATCTTTCAGCTAAATTCGCATTTTTACGGCAATCTTTTGACTTAATTTTCGCTTTTACCGCGATCTTTTGGCTTAATTCTCGCTTTTACCGCGATCTTTTGGCTAAATTCCCGTTTTTTCAGCAATCCTTTGACGAAAATAGAGTTTTTTCAGCGATAGTTTGACTAAATTCGCGTTTTTCAACGATCCTTTGGCTAAATTCACGTTTTGTTAGCGATCCTTTGACGAGATTTGAGTTTCTTCAGCGATCTTTTGACGATTTTCACACGATCATTTGAAGAAATTTGCGTTTTTCAGCGATCCTTTGAAGAAATTCGTGGGGTTTTTTTTCGCGATCTTTATGCAAATTTCGCGTCTTTTCGGAGAATTCGAAAATGGTGAAAAAGCGGATAATGGAAAATGACAAAAAAGCGGAAAACCGCGGTACCGCGGAAGAATCTCATGCCTGTATAGGGCAAAATCTTGATCATTTGCTTAATATTATTAAGTAAAAATTTTAGAATTTTGTTTCTTGATACTGCCTGTGCCAATTTAGATCTTACGTACTTTATGTGGAACATATAAATTACCAAATGGCGCCCAGTTACTACTTTATTAAACCCAGATGTTTTTGTTTTCATTAATTTTAAGAGATTGTCACATGTCATTTCAACCAGAATCAACCAAATTTCACAAATATCTTTAACTGAAAGATAATTTTACTGAATCTCAAGGAGGACAACAAAATTTTGACTTCTTTATAAATCTCCCGATTATTTATGACAAACAACTTCTTTGTCATCCGTAACTACAAGTTTTGCTGATGAAACTCAAGTTATGTTCTTAACATCAGTGCCCCATTTAATAAATATATCCAGCTAGTGAGTAGACACTAGATCAATATCCAACTATTTTCAACTAGCTTTTCAAAAGTAGATTCTTTTTAATACAATGACATTTTGTAGAAATTAAATTTTTTGTGCGTTTTGCAAAATATGGATTTTAAATTGTAACATTTATCAGATCGAAGTTTTAAATCATACTGATCAAATTATATTTCAGTCATTGGGTATCCCCTTTATTAAAATATAGGTGAAAAATGAATTTTTTATTTATCTGTAGAGTTTAATTTATACAGCTTATTTAATACTTTTAAAATCAAGAGTAAACTCACCGACACGTGAAACTCGTTTCTACGGAAAGCAAACAAACCAACAAAGTTATATTAAAAACGCTTACATGGCGGCTAAATTGCATTTTCAGAATTGTGCCGAAAGTCCAAAATTTCGTCCCATTTTTACAGGATTTCCGTGACCCTTCAGTTAAGCTCAATGTTTTGCAAAGGATAGTTTTGCATCAAAAATTTGGCATCATCAAAAGTGCGCTACTTGGAAAGTTTTGTGACAACTTCACGTAATTTATCATAATTCATAACTTCTGTTGTTATTTTACGCATTTTTGTGACGTTAAAAAGTAAATTTTAATAATGGGTCACGCAAATATTTGGTTTTCTCATCCCAGGAAATTTGGACCAGGTTCTCGATATTGGTTTGTATCATGTTTCTAAACACGTGGATATAACTATATGTACTCTTATATGTAAATGTACTATGTGTGTTTTAAATTAGTGTAAGAGATAATATTAACAGTGATATGGTTAATATTATCTCTTCTATCTCGATATATATAGTATATATCTTCTGATACTCTACATTGACAACATCATCAATGTAGAGTGTTTCACTTTTCATAGAAATTATAAAATAAGTTTCAATTACATTTGAATTTTAATTCGTTGTTATCTTTTATCTTCTTAGTTAATTCTTATAAACAATATTAAGTTGAATATTTTAAAATTGAGTTCACAGTCGATGAATAATAAATGCTAACAATACCGGTTGTGCTTTTTTTTATGTATAAGAATAAAAGCAGTCTAATTGTAAAATGCGCGTTTGTCAAATAATGATATAATTTTAAAGAATTCTTTGCCTTTTGAAACCACACTACATAGCTTATAATGGGCAACAAATATTGACTTTTAAAGTAGTATTTTGATTATACTTATAAAGTAATTTTTCATATAAAATTAGGTATTTTTATATTTCGAATGTAGTTTCTCTTTTTAAGAAAATTAATGTTTCATTTTGTTTATTTCATTTTTCTATCTGTAAATATGAAAGGGACATAAAATCAGGATCTGATTATCTCAAAGGCAAATAGAGCAGCTGTCCTGGCCTTTCACTTCTAGGGAGGTCACCTTATTGGCCCAAAAATTAAAGTTTATTCCTGAAAGAAAATTTCGTGTTAGATTTGATATAATGGAGCACTAATTTTTTAATTACAGTTTAAAAAATGCCAAATTTTAGTGATAAATCTCTTTTATGGTACATTGTTTTGGGTCATTCCATGTCAAATCACCCAGAATTTTCTAAAAATGACACCCACCATCTTCAATTTTGATAAAATTTGGTGTACTTGTAGAACTTTTCATGCTGATTCCAAAAATATCAACCATATTGAAATTGATCAAATGGTTTAAGAGTTATGAGCTTTTAAAAATCTTCCAAGATGGCCGATTTGCCGCCATTTTGAACAGCACATGTGACAACATAAAAGGCTATAACTACTTACAGGTTTGACATAGAACCTTCAATTTTTTTTTGTTTTGTTCAGAATGAAGTAAACTTTCATTGAAATAGATTTCTGTGCAGTTTATTCCATTAAAATGCTCTCAGAAAATTATTTATTTGCATTTTTTTAATTAAAAAAGGGTGTAACTTCAAGAGCTGATTTCCCCCATTGCCCCCCTTTCAATTTTCATCTAATTGCATACACAGACACTTCAAAGTGTGTTTTGAAGCCTGGTATAAAAATTGTAATGGGCAGTTCACAGACATTTTGTTTAAAAAAGAATTTCAATTTTACTGACCTTCCAAACATAACAGAAAACACAAGATGTTTGATATTTCTTTTATTATCAGAAATATCATAATATTTACATCTAAAAGTTTGATAAGGTTTTATCTTGCATAAAGATATTTTTTTATAAATGTAGCTAAAAAGAAGTGGAATCCCATGGAAGTAAACAGGAATGCTTATAATGAATTCCTGCAGGACGTAGCAATGTTGTCATGTCAAATTGAAATCTGTTGCAAAGTTTCAGTAAATGATAAATAAAACAAACAATGGAAAAAAATTCTACAAATAGTCACATTTTATAACTAAATCATCTTGTATATTACACCTACACCAAATGTGATAAAGTTACAACTCTTAAATAAAAAAATATTGTCAAGTAAAAATTATTGTAGTATTTTAAAATTATAGAAAATCACCTTTTTAATAACATCAATAACAATTTAAAATAAATATTTAATTAAAAAATTAACTCTTGTAATAGTGATGAAAAATCACAAAATTGTTTTAGTTAAAATTTGTTCATTTTATCTTTAAATTTTATTTCCCTCTCATTTTATGTTTTGCCAACTTGGTGTTTATTAAAGCACTGTATATATCAATAAGTTTATATGTTGTGATACTGATGTCAACTGCACAAAGGATATGATTGAAAGGCACAATACAACTGTCATTTACTGGCTGATATTACAAAGGTGATGGGTCATGTGGATGCATGAATTTAAGTTACATCTCCTTCTTCTTTGTGGACTTCCGAAACTAAGCTTATATACTAATTCGATTCATATATATGTGCTACATAACTGTTAAGGGATGGAATATTCAAAGTCGCTAACATTTCTATCAAAAGATGAACAAACAGAAAAATTTTCATCAGTTCTTATTCTTTTTCACTTATTAATAAATTTGCTGTAGATTCAAAATAATGCATACCATGTGTTTCAGGAATTGTTGTAGCAAGTTGCATCCGCTGAGACATATTGCTGCAGTTTCAAGATGTCATTTTTTGTGATGATAAAAAATGTTATACCTTAAAAGTTTTGTCTGTAATATTCGTATATCATAGTCACATTTGTTTGATCATGCAGCGGCCTTTGCTTTTCTCACAATTCTTTTAACAGTCTCTCTTACACCCCATCGCAAACAGATTTTTTTGTGACTTGTAGTAAAAAACCTCCATTTTGCTTTTATTCCACCAAAATCATATTCATGGTAACATAGGTTAGAAAATGTTTTGCAATTTTTATACTGGGCAGCACAGCCGTCAGTACAATATTCTACATTTGTAACTAAGGGATACTTATTATTCAGGATGGCTACAGAAATATCAAAAAAAAAAAGGTTCCCTGATTTTTCAGACTACCTTTATTTTAGATTTCCTTGATTTCCGTTATTAACTATATACATACGATTTTTTTTAATATATGCTGCTTCCTCATATAACACACTTATCCAGCTTGCCAATTCCTCATTTGGGAAAAAAAACAAGGGAAAATATAAAAATCGCAAAATATTCTTAAAGTACTGGTTCACAGTTTCATAAATCCAAACTCAAAATTAAGTCTAACAACTTCATACAGTTGTCAATGAATATATATATATATTTTTTTTTTTCAAAGCAATAGCACTTAGACAAACATCTATACACTATTATATGCCACCAAAACAATTGAAGAATAAACGGAACAACAAATGAAACAAGGTTGACATATAGAGACTTTAGAGAAAACAAAAAATCAACTGTAAGCAGGGAATACAATCAATTAGGCTGATGCTCTGAGGTCCTCATTAGTTCCCTGGCCTCCCAATATCTGCCAGATATACTGTTACTTAATAGTGCGGGGCACAGTGGTAAATGCTGTGCATTCAAGATTACATCCTCTCCACAAATAGGGCAATTTGGACTATGTTCAGACTAGGAAATAAAGTCTTTGTGCATAGACGTCTCTCCCGGTCTCCTTTATTAAGGTATTAAAAAAAATAGCCAAAAAATTTCCTCATTTTCTGAAGAATATTCAATTCTAAGACATATTTATATCTGATGGGATAGCTAATCGGATTAAGCTAGCCACCTAGTCAGCTTATGCTAATGTATCATAAAATTTTCAAAAATGTGTAAATTGCCTTCAATATAAATGCTATCCACAGAAAATGAGGACATCTGATCACGTTAATTTGTGTTAAATAATAAAAACTCATATCATGTGCATCTTTTTAAAAATATATAAAAAAATTTCTTTATCGCGTACTATTATTGGCTTAAATATCATCTGTTTGTCGACAAATCAGTCTTGTGAGGAAACAAATTTTCGCATATAGACTAATTTCCCTGATTTTCAACTACCTTTACGAAATTCTCTGACTTTTACGGATTCATAAGCCTTTCAGATTTCTAGAATCTGTAGCCACCCTGTTATTTAAATACTGCATGATTAATTTTTGAGTCTGATAAACCATTGCTATATCATAGTTCATATCAACTGAAACCACGCAAAAGCTTTCACTTTTTGAGTTACTTTCATGTTTTCCATAATTTTAAAGTACGATAATTTTTACTTATTGTATTTTTTATTTAAGAGTTATAAATTTATCATATTTGGTATAATATACAAGTATGATTTAGTTATAAAATGTGACTATTCGTAGAATTTTTTTCCATTGTTTGTTTTATTTATCATTTACTGAAACTTTGCAACAGATTTCAATTTGACATGACAACATTGCTACGTCCTGCAGGAATTCATTATAAGCATTCCTGTTTACTTCCATGGGATTCCACTTCTTTTTAGCTACATTTATAAAAAAATATCTTTATGTAAGATAAAACTTTATCAAACTTTTAGATGAAAATATTATGATATTTCTGATAATAAAAGAAATATCAAACATCTTGTGTTTTCCATTATGTTTGGAAGGTCAGTAAAATTGAAATTCTTCTTTAAACAAAATGTCTGTGAACTGCCCATTACAATTTTTATACCAGGCTTCAAAACACACTTTGAGGTGTCTGTGTATGCAATTAGATGAAAATTGAAGGGGGGGCAATGGGGGAAATCAGCTCTTGAAGTTACACCCTTTTTTAATTAAAAAAATGCAAATAAATAATTTTCTGAGAGCATTTTAATGGAATAAACTGCACAGAAATCTATTTCAATGAAAGTTTACTTCATTCTGAACAAAACAAAAAAAAATTGAAGGTTCTATGTTAAACCTGTAAGTAGTTATAGCCTTTTATGTTGTCACATGTGCTATTCAAAATGGCGGCAAATCGGCCATCTTGGAAGATTTTTAAAGGCTCATAACTCTTAAACCATTTGATCAATTTCAATATGGTTGATATTTTTGGAATCAGCATGAAAAGTTCTACAAGTACACCAAATTTTATCAAAATTGGTGATAGTGGGTGCCATGCTCTGGGTGAATTGACATGGAATGACCCTTTTGTTAACTAATGTTCCTTTCGTTCATGAGCAGAGAAAAGCAGAAAATTTGGTACTTCTTTTAGACCGGGAGGCGGCAGCACAGACAATCCCCTGCATCGAGTTCATGGCTGAAAATCCAGAATTTGCTAAAACTCGATTTGCATATTAAAACGCAATCGGTCTGCCAAGTCATATCTTGGTGGAAAACACCTTAAAACCCGATTTTAGCGGTTGACTCGTAGGTTTACCATTGTGTTTTCCTGCATCCAAAGGTATGAAAACATGGAAGACTGGGAGCAGGAACACATAATGGTAAACCTACGAGCCAACCGCTAAAATCGGGTTTTCGGATGTTTTCCACCAAGATATGACTTGGCAGACCGATTGCGTTTTAATATATACGAATAGAGTTTTAACTAATTCTGGAAATTCAGCCGTGAACTCGATGAGGTGATTGTCTGTGCTGCCGCCTCCCGGTCTATTTGTTATAGTGGCCTCTAAGGATGAATCACCAAGTTAGGTTGTAGAATATGGTCAAATGGTTTGGGGAGGGGCAGTTTTAAAGAAACAGCACATGTTAATGCTATTATCATATTGTTTTTTCATTGATGTTCCAGAATATTTTCCATTTACAGTAAAGCACCAATTATACATTTCTCACTTAATACGTCGTTTCAATGCGGTCCCAATTCATCCCTATGTATTTTAATGTTGTAATGTTTCGGTTATACGTAGTTTCTTTCAAAATGCACTTTCGTTAAAAGAGAAAATTTAAAATTTTAATGAATTTAGAATTATTGGCGAATTAAATAGATATTCCTGTTTCAACTCTGAAAATTATTATCTACGACGATTGAAGATTATTTAATTAAAATCTATTTGTACGTTTCAATAATGAAATTTAAAAAAGTGTAATCCAAGCCAAGGTGTGCAACTGATATAAGTTTTGATAATTCTCACTTTTATTTTGCAATTTTAGAAATGATTATTTAATTTTTTTCTTTTCAATGCTTTAAATTTTTTTCAATAGTGTTTCTTAAAAAAAAAAAAAAAAAAAAAATGGTAGGATATGTAAGGAATAAATACAGGCGATTAAAGAAAAAACAGTACGTTATGCAATTAATGTATACAGTAAAGCACCGTTTATACGTCTTTGAAGGGGCTGTTCTAAAACGACGTATAACTGAGAAAGATGTACAATCAAAATTGTAGTCGCCTAAGATGTAAAATCTTTGATTGCAGCATTATATTTCTGCAGTCAAAGATTTTACATCTTAGGCGATTACAATTTCGATTATAAGTCTTTCTCAGTCATACGTCATTTTAGAACGGCCCCTTCTCAAAGCAGGGTTGTAAAAGCCCGGGCAGCTACCCAATACAACCCTTATGGTTGTAAAAAAAAAGACTGGTTTTTTATTTTTAAAAAACCCAGCTCGGGTGGGTAGATGGGCAGGTGCCCAGGCAGCTTCTAACTTCAACCCTGCTTCAAAGACATATAGACATATAATCAGTGCTTTACTATACATATTAATTGCATGATGTGTTATTTTGACTTTAATCACCTGTATTTATTTTTATAAATATGGAAACAAACTTTGATTTACATAGTGACTAAGCTAAATGCAATCTTATTTTTTCAAAAGTGAGGACTTTTACCTAACAAACTACTATGCAAAAATAGTCATGATATGAAACTATGTTAGTACTACTAATGAGGAAACTATATAAAGATGCAACGTAAAATTGATTTAGTGGTTTGATAATACCATTTGTACTAACTGATTTAAGGATGTACTGTTGGGCAGAAGAATTAACATCCACAAAATAGTGCAAGAAACAACTATTGTGCTGCTGTCTTCTAAAAAAGAAAAAAAAAAACCTTTTTTGAAATTTTTTCTGTATAAAGTTAATAAAAAATACAAAGAAATTAAACATGGCTAAATTTTTACAGCTTTTTCTGACTAAGATTTTATTGTTGAGCATTTTTCATTTTGTCACTTTATTACAAAATGGCAGCCAATTAAGCGATAATTTGAAAAAAAAAAAATCCAAAAAATAACCCATGTTTCCTGAAAAAAACACAGATGGACCAGTTGACGACTATATGTGAGGTATTTATATAATTACAAACACACCTAACAACCCATAAAATAAACAAAATTTGCCTTTAAAAAGAAAATACAATAAGAATTTAAGAATATACAATAATCTAAAGACAAAGTAAAATTTAGCAATTATTTTAAGTGCAGCATTTCTTTTTAATCAGTAGATTAATCTGTGAGGTCTAATATAATCTGCAGCACCCACTACTAAGCTGCACAGTTTCTGTTGCTAGGACAGTGATACTTATTAGTGAAATGTATAATAAATATTAAAATAATAAATGATGAATAGGGATGCACCGAATAGTGATTTTGGCCGAATACCGAATATTCGGCCAACCGAATAGTAACTATCCGGCCGAATACCGAATATTTGGCTTTGCGAATATTTTATATTTCAGAGTTTAAAAGTTAAATTATAAAAGAATTTTACATAATATTTAAAACAGATACTACTATTGTATGAACTAGACTTTTTTACAAGAAACCTTGACATAAAAAAAAAAAATCTGTGCTTTGAGTTATAACTTAAAAAGAGGATAGTCAACCTTTTTAATTAATAAAGCTTTAAACTTCGTAGCTTCTTCTGTGAATTAAATTAAATTTATAAAATGTTCGTATATTCTATAACAAATACTTTAAAATCAAAGAAATTTTTTGAATGAATTAGAAGAAACATTTTGCAGTGTTTAGTTGTCAGGAAGGGACTAAAGTAAAACAATAATAATATATTAAAATACTAGCAAATCACCAAGAATAACTTTCCTGCTCCTTTTGATTTGGCAATGAAGTTTTTAAATGAACCAGAGAGTAGATGTCTGGAATGTGCGATCATATTCAGAGGTTGTAAACATACTGGGTGTTCATACATCTTGGAACAAACTTTCTCTGTAGATAATGTGGTCAAGGCAAACATTTTTTGAGCAAGAATCATCTCAATCCACTTATTCCATCAAAAATACAATACATTCAATCAAAAACACAGATTGTGTCACCGCAAGCTGAAACTGAATTTTTGTTTAAAATTTTAACAACAATGAAGATATTTTAGCAATTTTTGCATCATATTAATTTTGATAGAAAATATGTAGAAATATGATGATACTATCGGAAGGGGCTGAATTTTGGCCAGTGACACAGTATAAGTAGTATTGTCAGTTGCACTGCACTCTGAATAAAGGAATAGCTAGCTTAGCTCAATGTTGTTTAGATATGAATGGTGGAAATTTCCAGTACTTATCGTGATTCACAAAGAAATCAAAGTAACTTAGTTGAAAATATAGTTACAATATCTTCAATATTATTAAAGTAACAAAATAAAAATTTTAATTTGACCTGGAGTGAGATGCACTTTATTTTTGACTGAAGAAGTGTATTGCGATTCTGGTTTCCTGAACAAAAATTGTCTGTCTTGATGTCTATTATCACCTCTGAAAGTTCTTTTCCATTTTGTTTAGAAACATGATGTTTGCAAAAAAGCAAGAAGCATATTATTTACTAGACAATAATCAGGAACTTGCATTTATTTGTACATCATTAATACCTATGAAGGTCATCATTAATGGTTAATTTTCTTAAGTGACACTTTTCAAACAGTGAATAAATAATGTAAAAGCATTCTGTTTCATTGAAATATGATTTTATTTCTAAATTTTTTTAATATCTTTATTAATTGACAGTTAAAAGTAGAAATTGTGGGCTTAAAAAACTAGTTTTTTTTTAAGTATTTGGCGTGGCCGAATATTTCGATATTCGGCAGGCCGAATAGTTTGATATTCGGCAGACCAAATAGTTTGATATTCGACCTAACCGAATATTCGGTAATATGGCAGAATACCGAATATTCGGTGCATCCCTAATGATGAGCATTTTCTTGTATATGCTATGCCATTTTGTATGCACTATATATATATATTTTGAAAAGTTTCATATTATCTTGACTTAAAATTATAGCACTAATGTACATATTTTTTTAATTTTGTAGTCGAGTTTGTGCCAATCATCATGGTATCATTCGGAAATATGGCCTGAATATGTGTAGAAGATGTTTCAGACAATATGCTGGCGATATTGGCTTCAAAAAGGTAATTTTGTTTTACTCAATTATCTGTTACAAGTTTATAAACATTGCTAATTGGAATTATTGCTAATGCTTAAATAAAATTGATGAAGTTTACAGAGCTGGAAAAAAAGTGTAAAACATTCTTCTTACTAATTCTGCTCCAAATAATTCTTAAAAAACAAACTGATACCATTAGATTATGAATAATATCTCTTTATTTAAATTAAAATGTTTTCTGGGTTTTGTCTCTATATTAAAATTAATTGGGTAGTCAAACTGGGCCCCAACTCAGAAAAAACGGTACTGCGATTTAACATCAAAAGTGGAGAGAACTGAAACTTTTTCTCTTGTTTTCGTAACCTTACAATTTGACTTGTTACAGTTGACTTGTGATATGATGCTTTTTCATGTTTTAGGATAGTTATTCATTTACTTTTCTGCCTACTGTAACTGTATATGCTCTCTAAAGCTTTGAAGTTCATTAATAATATTAAAAATGGTGAATATCAATTATTGGTAGGAAATTCACATTTTTAATGGTTTTTGTAACCTTACAATTTGTTTTGTTTATAATGATGTTTTTATACGTTATTTTTTGAGGATGTTTATTTGTTTTCTTTAAATGCTTTCTATATTTTTAAAATTGATTAATAATGTTAAACAAAAGTGGTATAGAACTTGAGCTTTTCCTCTGGCTTTCTTTCTAACTTTATAATTTGTCCTGTTTACAGATTCTAGTTTTTTACATTTTCTGAGACATGTATTTATTATTTCATTTGCATTATGGTATCTACTGTATCCACTTTCTATAGCTTTTGCAGTTCATAAATAATGCTAAAAAAAAAAAAGGGGGGGGGGTGAACTACATCATTGGAGTGAATTGAAAGTTTTCTCCTAGCTTTGTAACCTTACAATTTGTCTTATTTATAAAGATATACTATTTTTCTTTTTGAGACATTAAAAAAAAAGAAATTTTCTTAATCTAAAAAACGAGTAAAAAAAATAAGTAAACCCACTTCACATGAACATTGTGTAGTAGTGAAGGGCATTTCTCGAGAATACAACAATTAAAAAAAAAAAAAAAAAAAAAAAAAAACGAAATTTAGGTGTTTTTTGCCCTTTACTTATCTTTGTTCCCCTCTTTAATTTTCTTATCTCACATTCATGATTTTTCACTTTAAGCACCTTAGACCTCAGCTTCCCCCCCCCCCCCCCTTTGAATTTTTGGACAGTAAATTCTAGTTAAAATACAGTTAGCCCTCACTTTTCTGCCCTTCCCACTTCTTCCTTAAAGTTGAATGTTAAAATGGTGAATATCCATCATTAGTAGAGAACTCTTATCTATTGGTTTTTGTAATGCTTTAATGTACCTTGTATATAATAGATTCTAGATTTTTATATTTTCTGGACATTTATTTATTTGCATTATGGTATCCACTGTATCTGCTTTCTATAGCTTTTGCAGTTCGTAAATAATGCTAGAAAAAAAGGAAATGAACTGCATCATTGGAGTGAATTGAAAGTTTTCTCCTAGCTTTGTAACCTTACAATTTATCTTATTTATAAATATATACTATTTTTCTTTCTGAGACATTAAAAAAAAAAAAGAAAAAAATTAATCTAAAAAACTGGAGTAAAAAAAAAAATAAGTAAACCCACTTCATATGAACATTGTGTAGTAGTGAAGGACATTTCTCAAGAATTCAACAATAAAAAAAAGTAAAAAAAAAAAATGAAATTTATGTGTTTTTTGCCATTTACCTGTCTTTGTTCCTTTCTTTAATTTTCTTATCACATTTATGGTTTTACGCTTTAAGCACCTTAAACCTCTGATCTCTCTCACCCCCTCCCTTTGAATTTTTGTACGGTAAATTCTAGCTAAAATACAGTTAGTCTTCACTTTTCTGCCCCCTCTCCCTCTATATTTAAAGTTGAATGTTAAAATGGTGAATATACATCATTAGTAGAGAACTCTTATCTATTGGTTTTTGTAAGTCTTTAATGTACCTTGTATATAGATCAGGGGTGCACAACCTTTTTCAACCCGCGGGCCAAAAAAAAGAAAAAGTACCTTACCTGGGGCCAATGTAGCGTTGCATTTATAAACACATTTTTTTTTCCTAATCTAATATAAAAAGTCAATATACCACTTTGATGAAAACATACTCAATTCTGAATATATATACATTTATAAATTAATTTTAATAAGCCAAATATATATACATAATTATTTCAGACGAGACATTTAATGTGATGGTTGGGATTGTATTTTTGAAGCTATTTTTGTTATGTTTGGTTCTAAAGTTGCAGTAGCAATATGTAAAACGGCTGAAAGGTTTTCATCAGTTAGTCTGTTTCTAGTCTTTGATTTGTTGACAGTCATCATAGAAAAAGATTGTTCACATATGTAGGTGCTTCCAAACACAGTTGCATACATTGATGCATTGCATTTTAAATAAGAAAATTCATTGGGCAAATTCCTATAAAATTCAAGCAATGACTTTTCTTTGAATTCCTTTTTATGACAACCTGAGCTCTGTAAGTCAATGAACTCTAATTGAGTATTTTCAGGTGCCAAATTGACATCCACTGTAAATGGATTTGAAAATAACTCACTTTGGCAATGGCATTTTTCAAATTCTATCATGGAATGAATTTATTAAAATTTTTACCTGATCTTTGTAATCCACTTTCAGCTTTGGAAATTTTTCTTTCATTTTTTTGCAATATGGGAAATGCAGTTCTCATTTGAAAAATTAAGTAAAAACATGTAAGCTTTCAATTGAAAAAAAGAAAAAAAAAACTAATATCTATTTTGGAATTATCATTTTGGGATTGGCGGGCCAACGAAACAGGCATCGCGGGCCACTTTTGGCCCGCGGGCCATAGGTTGTGCATCCCTGATATAGATTGTAGTTTTTTATATTTTCTGGACATTTATTTATTTGCATTATGGTATCTACTGTATCTGCTTTCTATAGCTTTTGCAGTTCGTAAATAATGCTAGAAAAAAAGGAAATGAACTGCATCATTGGAGTGAATTGAAAGTTTTCTCCTAGCTTTGTAACCTTACAATTTATCTTATTTATAAATATATACTATTTTTCTTTCTGAGACATTAAAAAAAAAAAAAAAAAAAAAAAAAAAAAAAAATTAATCTAAAAAACTGGAGTAAAAAAAAAAAAGTAAACCCACTTCATATGAACATTGTGTAGTAGTGAAGGACATTTCTCGAGAATTCAACAATAAAAAAAATAGTCATTGTCCAAAAAAAAATGAAATTTATGTGTTTTTTGCCATTTACCTGTCTTTGTTCCCCTCTTTAATTTTCTTATCACATTTATGGTTTTATGCTTTAAGCACCTTAAACCTCGGATCTCTCTCACCCCCTCCCTTTGAATTTTTGGACTAAATTCTAGCTAAAATACAGTTAGTCTTCACTTTTCTGCCCCCTCTCCCTCTATATTTAAAGTTGAATGTTAAAATGGTGAATATACATCATTAGTAGAGAACTCTATCTATTGGTTTTTGTAAGCCTTTAATGTACCTTGTATATTGTAGTTTTTTATATTTTCTGGACATTTATTTATTTGCATTATGGTATCTACTGTATCTGCTTTCTATAGCTTTTGCAGTTCGTAAATAATGCTAGAAAAAAAAGAGGTGAACGGCATCATTGGAGTGAACTGAAAGTTTCCTCCTAGCTTTGTAACCTTACAATTTGTCTTATTTATAAAGATATGATTCTATTTTACTTTTTGAGACATTAAAAAAAATTCGTAATCTAAAAAACTGAATAAAAGAAAAACACTTTATATGAACATTGTATAGTAGTGTAGGGCGATTCTCAAGAATTCAACAATAAGAGAAAAAAATAGTCATCACCAAAAGAAAGAAAAAAAGTTCTGAAATTTAGCCACTTTTTGCCCCCTCCCATATCTTTCTTTGTTCCGCTCTTTTTATGATTTTTCGCTTTAAGCATCTCTCTCTCTCTTTAATTTTGAGAACTCTGTTTATGTATTGGTTTTCGTAACCCTTTAATGTACCTTGTATATAGATTCTAGTTCTTTTATATTTTCTGAACATATATTTATTTGCATTATGGTATCTACTGTATCTGCTTTCTATAGCTTTTGCAGTTCGTAAATAATGCTAAAAAAAAAAGGCGAATTCCATCATTGGAGTGAATTGAAAAAAATTCTCCTGGCTTTGTAACCTTACAATTTGTTTTGTTTATAAAGATGTGATTTTAATTTACTTTTTAGGATAACTATTCATTCACTTTAGTATTGCCTGTTAATGCTTTTTGTAGTTTTAATTAAAGTTGATGTCATTAATAATGTTAAAATGGCAAATATTGATCATTGATAGTTTTTTTTTCTTTTTTCTACTGATTAACCTTCTATTTGTCTGGTATATATAGGGGTCTGTCCAGACTTTTTTCACAGGGTCCTGTTTTTGTGAAATTGTGAACAGCTTTTTATATTTGTGAAAAATCTAGTCATAATTTTGGGAATTTGAAATAGTCGTTATATTCAGGTTCTTGTTTATGTATTTTTAAGAAGATATATGGATATAAAACACATATTTTTTTTCATATATGTAAAAGTGACAGGTCAGATTTTACTTATGAATGATTAATTTGTGAAATGTTTGGTTTAAAGATGGAAAATTTTTGTGAAAAACCTGTTTTTAAGACAAAGAATTTTGTGAAGAGTCCTGTTTTAGGGAAAATAATTTTGTGAAGGGTCCTTTTTTGAAATGAAAATTTTTGTGAAGAGTCCTTTAAAGGACCCAATTTTTTCCTAAACAGATCCCTGTATATAGATTCTATTTTTTATTTATTTTTTATAAAAGGCAAAATTAGTGGCAGCCACTGACCATGTGACTACATATACTTCAAAACACTTTTTTTTAATTAATATATTGTTTTTCAAAGATTTGAAATCAATTCATCCTTTTGTCTCTAGCCCCAACACCAGTGAACTATGGTCTTTGCTGACTTACTTGGTACTGTTTATTAAGAAAGAGTAAAATTTCAGGGGCATGTCACATCAATGACCCCATTCTTGCTGGTTTCAATGTGTTAATATCAATAAATTTATTTGAACTGTTAAATTTTTGACTAATATGCATTTTAAGAAAAGTTTATTGTTTAGCATCTTTAAATAAGCAAATGATCACCAGTTTAAAAAAGGTGACCAGTAATGAAATTGCTAACACTGGCTACGAATCAAATTTCTCAATTTTGCTCTTTACTTTTATAGTTTCTGGAACATTACTCATTTGCAGTGTGGTATCTACTATACCTGCTTTCTATAGTTCTTGCAGTTCGAAAATAATGCTAAAGAAAAAAGTGAATTGCATCATTGGGATGAACTGAAAGTTTTCTCCTTGCTTTGTAACCTTACAATTTAGACCTTTCAGATCAATCTAACTGCTTAAAAAAAAGATTTATTATATCTTTTTATTATGTTTTCTTTGTAAGTGCAAATTTTGATTAGTTGATGGGTTTTAATTTCTTATGATAGTAGGCTTAGTGCAACATTGTCGAGTTGCAGATAAATTTTGGTTTGCAGGAGTCGATGCAGGCAAAATTTGGGGTCTACCCTTCACAAAAATCTATTTAATAAAACATTCCTCTTCACAGAATTCCTCTTAATAAAATAGGTCCCTTCACAGAACTCTTATTAATAAAATAGGGGCCCTTCACAAAATTCCATTCCATAAAAACATACTCTTCGTTAATTATTTTTATTTTATTAGGTTATAAAATTTGTATTTTGCAAACAAAACAAGTTCACCAGAAAGGAAAACTTAAAGACAGAAGGTCTTAGAGAAGTTATTAAAAAATACTTGGTTTGAATTTGAATAACTTTTACTTTTCAAAAAATGGGGCCCAAGAAAAAAAACCTGCATCCACCCCTGCTGCAGATTAAGGCAAAAAATTCTGTTACTGCGAGTCTGAGTTAATAAATTTTATCACATTAGTTGACTTGACCGGTTCATGATAATAACTTTAAATAAACCCAGAATTTGTGTTATTTTATATCTTTAACCCGATTTTGTATCAATTTATATTTTTTAATGAAAAATTTACGTTCAAATATTGATATTTAGTGGTAAAAGTACTTGTAAGAAGACTTTTTTCTTGATTTTTCATTTTCACATAGGGTTGTTTCATAGTTTAAAAAAAAAATAGTTTTTGTTGTCCAAGCCCTTTTGCAATTTTTAATTATTAAACCATGGATATGTAGAAAATTTATTTTGGTCGTACAAAATATAGTAAAAATTGTAGATCACTTCAATTTATTTAATCGATAATAATTACATGCAATTTTTAGTAAGCTTTCATTATAAAAAGCTACCTATTGCAACCATTCGGGGGAAAGCAGTTAAAAAAAAATTTGGTTTATTTTTATTGATCATGACCTCCAGACCTCACAACCACCCTATGTTCAAATGTTGATTTATATATATACAACAGGGTTCATACTCATCAGGGGAAACCTGGGAATCAGGGGATAAATTTTGTGTCTTAAAAATCAGGGGATTTTCCAAAAAATACCAAAAACCTAGGAAAATTTGGCAAAACGATCGGCTACTCTGGGAAATGAGGGCACTCGCTGCTATTCGCATGCTTCACGAAATAAAAGCATGTATCTGCAAAATGTTAAAAAATTTATAAATTTTGCAAAAAATTCTTTAACAAATCAGTAGTTTGTGCTTCAGAATCAGTTGTGAACTTAAGAGTGAAACTTTCACAACTCTTAAGATTTTTGTGTGTAACATAACAAAATCTTGATACCTAGAAAATTTGCTGCTGATCTGGGAAATATATATAATATATATTTTAACCTACATATGTAAAAATTTAACTTTTGTGATTACCTCTTCTTTTTTTTTTGAGGGGGGGGGGGGTAATACTTACTAAGTTTTAAAAAATGTCGTTAATTATCAACATTGGAAAATACATCAGGGGATTCTCAGGGGATTTTTTGGAGGGAAATGAGTATGAACCCTGTACAAGGGCTGTAAATTAAGTAATGGCAACATAGGTATTAATCAATTTTTAATGAACTTACAAGTACAATTGCATTACATTCCTTCTATGTAATCACAGCAAAGTTTATTATAACCTTTTGCCAAATGTCGGGAAGCCGTTGTAGACCAGTGACAAGGTGTTGATTGTTGATGTGAGCGACCGAGCGCCCTACTGCGTGGAGTACAGATGAAACGTCATGAAATTGGAACGAAATGCTTGAACCCATCGTGCTACTGTCCTATACGGTAAAGCATTTGTGCCTCAGGCTTCCACTAATGCTCGATAGCATTCTGTTGCATTTTTGCCATGGGCAACCTCGATTTTAAGCCGCGACCGCTGATCACCTTTTGAAAACATGCTTTAGAGCGATGTAAACGAAACTCCTCACTTTAACGCCACACAACAACTACCCTTCTAAACAGATCAACTGTTTTTTGCACTCTACACATCGACAACAGCGCCACCTCACCGCTCCCATGTCCTATTTGCGCATGCCCACCCTTCTGAGAGTTTCAAGCAGGGTTCGTACGCCTCCTGGAATTCCATTTTTTTTCTCAAGGGCCCTTAAAACTCCTGGAATTTACCTGTGACTCCTGGAAATTAAAAAAAAACTCCTGGAAAATATTAAAAATACGATATTTTTATTATTTTTTACTCCATAATTTTGAGAATATTAAAAATTAAAAATTTATTGATTTGAAGGAAAATCGCAGAAAATCTAATTAAATTTCGTCATGGAGCAGTATTAACTGCAACTGGCACGGTTTGCACAACCGGCGCGAAAAGTGTATTGCGCAGTAAACATGCGCGATCGGCCGCTAAGAAGAACGATTGAACTCGTGGAGAAACATGCGAACATGTTCGCATGTTGGGTGTTTACATTTTATTCAGCATAGAAAAATGCCTGGAGGAAAGTGTATATTTAATGAAATTTGTATTCAGAATGAAAGATATAAGGACTGGTTTGGTTGCTACAGAGTGCTTCCCGTTTTAAAGCAAAATGTTTAATATGTAAGCGGTCTATAGACATTTCAAATATGGGCGAGTCGGCTCTCGGTACATCGGTCGAGTACAATGGCGAGTCGGTACATCACATTTAAAATCGAAAAAGCATAAAAAGCTTAAAGCAGAAAGAGATAAGGCGTTGATAAAAGACTTCCTCAATGCAACTGAGCCGAGTGTTTCGGTCATGAAATACGAAACGTTCCATAATGCTTCTGTGGTCCCGGCAGCAATCATTAAACAATCAGAAACTCTTGATTCTACTGTAGTTAGAAATGAACATTTAAAAGCAGAAACAGTTTGGGCGTTGAAAGTTTTGAGTGGCGATGAGAATATTCAATGAGAATATCGACTTAAAATTTCAAAGGATGTTTCCAGATAGTGAAATTGCCAGAAAATTCACATGTGGAGAAAGAATAATTTTGACATACTTGGCAATTTTATGATATAAAAACAAGGGATGTTTGCAAGATTTTGTTTTGAAGTAAGTGTTGAACTTTAAAATATTATAACTTAAATCTGAATTTCTGATATGTTCTGAAATTGCATATTAATTTCACTGTAATTTTATTTGTAATTGTTGACTACAATCATAATTAAGTTTAATTAAAATGTTATATGCTTGAAAAAAGGTAATCGGATTGTATTAAAAACTCAAAGTAAATCTCCTGGAAAAAAAAATTGAGACTCCTTGAAAACTCCTTGAAAACTCCTGGAATTTACTTTGTTAAAAAGGGTATGAACCCTGTTCAAGGTTAAGTTGCCACTATTTAATTTACAACCCTCATATATATATAATTCTGACATTTGTCATGCTGTAACTCTCATATTTATGAACCGATTTGGATGTGACTATGTGTATAGGGCATACTAAGGTTTCGACAGAGTTCGTTGGCCAGCTTCATCTGCCATCTTGTTTCAAAATGGTGGCCAGTTGAAAAGTTTTAAATTAAAAAAAAATCAAAAAAATGTATAAAAAGTTATAAATTGAAAAAGTTTTTTCCATTAAGTATTAGATTGTGATTACGGAACATTTTTTATTTTGGCTTTATCTTAAAAAAATGCTGAGGTATGGCAGTTTGAAATTCTAGGGTGGCTAATATTTTGAAGCAATCTGATTTTTGTAACTGTCATGCTGAAATTCGCATTCAAATTTAATATTAATGAAAACCGGGATTGAATCTTCTATAATCAGGTTTCAAGCATTTTAGCTTCGGGTCTTTGAGTAAAATGAGTTGAATTTTTAAAAACATGGACTATGAAAGCTATCGTTTCCTCCTGGTACAGGCCGAAAGGACTTTTTTTTAATTTAAATATTTTTAATACAAATATTTTTTATTTATATTATATTTTTAATACAATTTTTAGTTTGTAAAAATATTGTTGGGTGCTAAACTTTACTTAATTCAAAAGCATTCAAATAAAAAAAAAATACAATTTATGTACGAACTTTTTTTTCTGAAAATGTGACGGTAATTGAAATGAATTACAGCCAAAAGTAATCCAGAAATCATTCTGCTAGAAGTGTAATTCGAACCTGCTTTCTTTGCAGAGAGCCGGAGCTTAAATTAACGCCTTAGGCAAGCTCAGCTATGTTGACCGTCAAGTATACCTTAAAACTGAACTGGTTTTAGATTTAATCTCACACATGCATGAAAACATTGAATTTTCGAAGAAAATTTTAGATTGTTGCTTTAATATATAGTGCCATGAAATTATAATGGCAAAAAAGCAAGTTTTACCACAAATTTTAAATTTAGAGCAGTCGTCCACTTTGCAGAAAAATATAGCCCAAGAGTTTTTAAATTCGACCAATGCTCTCTTACTTAGTTTTATTATGGAAAATTCTGAAAAAAAAAAAAAAAAAAAACCTGTTTACCCTGTTTGAATAATCACTCAAATAACTGCTAAAACTTTTTAAATAATTATCTTAAAGAGAAACATTTCTTTAATTACTTAGTAAGTTTTTCTCCAAGGGAATTTAATATCAATAAATATATTTTTAAAAACAACCCATGTATTTTTCGTATCCCTTACTTTTGGCATTGAAGAAATTGTAAAAGAAAAAAAAAAGGTGCACAAAATACACGAGTAAATACTTTATAATCTCTCTGAGTATATGTTGCATGTTAATGCTTTTATTTTTTATTTTTTTGCTAATTTAATTTCTTTTATTATATTTTCAGCTGGATTGAAAAGTAAAAATACTGAGAAGCTCCATGGTGAACTTAAGAAGAATGTATATATATTTCTTATGTGTATTAATATAAAATAAAAAAAGTTACACATTCTAGTTGCTTTCTAGTGAAATTTTCTGTATGACAATTTTATAATTGTGTAAGTCTTCAGAATTCATTGTTTCAATTATAATTTCTCATTATACAAAATTAAACTACTCTAAACTGAGGATTCCTTGGACCCACAGCTGCAAAGAAGGTTTGCGGGGGGGGGATAAATCTGTGCTGGTGGTACGTACTGTGTTGAGAGTATTGATGTGATTCATTGAATAATGTTGAAATAGTTACCAATGAGTCCGTGGTAAAACCTTATAACCCGAGACAAAATTTCAAGTCTTACTTTTTAATGTTGTATTACTGTATTTTTTAAATATGGATATCTATTAACACAAATTAGTTTTAAGAATTTAATTTAATTTAATTTATAAATAATACCTGCTTATTACAGTATATTTCAGTTAACTGCTTATCATGTAACCATATCTATTTAAAATTGCTTCTGTAATTCAAATCAACTCTCATTGCATAAAATAAAAATTCAGCATTTTAAAAAAAAGTAATATAAAAAAACAATTAAAAAAAAATTCATTTTTCGGAAAATGTTTTACATGTAAAGTTAAAAGCGATTGCTGATAACATTTCTCGCTATTATGTCAAAAAAATTCAGTTCAAAACGCAGCATTTTCTGAAAGACACTTTGCCTTTATTGCAAAATGCAAATACTATAGAGTTTTATAATTTCTACATAGAAATGTTTGCCAGTTGTGTATGTGTTTATGAATAAAAATTAATGCAGGAATGTAATGAACAGTGATTGGGCTGAATACCAACTTTTCTTCTTTATTAAGTGCTGATTGATTATAACTTTTTTTTCAAATTTTAAAATAGAAACGAAATTGAACACGCATTAAAATTTATTTTATTATTTGTGTGTTTAAAATTTTAACAGCTTGTTGTATTTTTTATGATATTATGGTAATATTTCAAACACCTTGTTGCTAATAAACCATGACTTTTACTATATCTAAATTAGCAATTAGTCTGCAACCATTTATCCATAATGGTTAGAAGCAGAGTTTGGTGATGTTTTTAAATATCAATGGATATATATCCAATATTTATTTTCAAAATATAATGTTTGTAATTTTCAAAGTATTTGATATTTAATTTCAAAATATTGTGCATGATATTTTTGATATTTTGAATCAAAACAAGAGAAAATAAATTTTTCAAGAGTTATTGACCGTGTCCTCTGTCTGTAGACAAAGAACTTTTGCATCAAGCAACGATTTTTTTTTTTTTTTTTTTTTTTTTTTTTTTGCCAGAAAATAAAAGAAAAAAAAAACTGTAAAGCTTGAAAGTTTTATGGTTGAAGCTGAAATTTTAAATGTGAAACCAATGATTATGTGGGACAATATTCATTTAGAACAGCCATTGAAAGATTTAATTTAACCCTTTCACTCTCTGGGGGTTTTCCTGCATTTTCATAAGTATCCTTGTAAATCTCAAGATATATACAAGGTGATAAAAGTCCCACTTTCTGTAAAAAAAAGAACCACTAGTCAGAATGACTTAAAATTTGAACTGAATATACTAGATGAAAAGGGAATCGGTATGGCATAAGAAAGAAAAAGTTCTAAAGTGTATTAATAGATGGTGCTGTAAGCGGCTTAACAAAAGTGGATTCAGCTACAGGTGACATTTTTAATCGAAATACAGTGGCTTTGGTATGAGTTGCGCAGTAAACCAACTGTACTGTTCAATGTGCATGAGTGTTTCAGTTGTTTGATGGAAAAAATGACTTCCAAATCAGTCAATAGCTGTGGTATTATTAGTGGAAAGCCCATCCACCACAGCAAAGTTATACCACATTGGTTAAGAAAAATCGGTTCTTAATTGTCCTTGGGACGTCACCCACCTTGAGGACCTGCTTGTGACATATGGTCGGGACTAGCCCCTAGCTCAAGGGACAGAAACTGCATAAAAAGCACTATCTATTTACTTTAGAACTTTTTCTTTCTTATGCCATTACCGTTTCCCCCCTTCTTCCAGTCTATTCAGTTCCAATTTGAAGTCATTCTGACTAGTGGTTCCTTTTTTACAGCATTTTGAAATTGATACTTTGATTATAATCACCCTGTACATACACTTCAAAACAGAATTTTGTTAAAAATATGTTTATCTGCAGCCATTTTAACATGATTTCTAGAAACAAAAACACGGGCCTAACGTTTAAAGGGTTAAATAAGTTATTTACACATCTTCATTAGAAATAATCTTTTCTGGTCTAGTTGTTGTTCAGTTTAAATGGAAAATCAGGTTCAGGAATGAAAAAGCAGACAAGCTTTCATTTATGTTCATACTTTTCAATAAAAACACTTATTTTGTATTTAAAAGTGTTGTATAAAATATGAAATTTTCTTGATACTTGATACCGAATCCTATTGTTTGTTTTTTGATGAGTGTAAAAAATCAAATTGTTTAACTTAAAAAAAAATTGTTTCTGTTTCAGTTAGTTGAAATTGTAAATGAAATTTACATGATGAGGTTGTAAGTAAAAAAAATATATATATATTGTTTTATTAACCCCCTGACCTTAAGGGCAGATTTGTAATGTTGTTTTCTCTGTAATTTGTTTAAAATG
Source organism: Maratus michaelseni (assembly GCA_963931845.1). NCBI lineage: Eukaryota > Metazoa > Arthropoda > Arachnida > Araneae > Salticidae > Maratus > Maratus michaelseni. The sequence continues at coordinate 276,982,870 of OZ007597.1, forward strand.
CTTAAAAAAATCTGAATTTTCAAACTTGAGATAAAAAACTTAATCACGTATATAAGTATAATCCTTGAGAATATCAATCATTACTTGATGTTTTAAAAATGCATTATATTTGTAGAATTATATTAATTTAAACAAACCTTGTATTGCTGTGAAATGTACAGCATGGTGAACGGATATATCAGGTCGTGGCGATGAGAAGGTTATGCTTTCATGCTATTAGACAGGGGTCGATGCAGGTTTTTTTTCTTGGGACCCATTTTGTGAAAAGTAAAGGTTATTTTTGTGAAATTTATTATATTTTTGTGAAAAAAAAAAACATTTTGTAACGAAAGTTGAATAAAATTCGAACCAAGCATTTATAAACAAAAACTTTTTTAAACACTTTTGCTGAAGTTTTCCTCAGGTGAACTTGTTTGTTTATAAATTACACATTTTAAAACATCACAAAATAATAAATAAATAATAAATAGTAAGTTTTTATGGAATAGAATTTTGTGAAAGGGCCCATTTTATCAAATTGATTTTTGTGAAGGGGCCCATTTTATCAAATTGATTTTTGTCAAGGGGCCCTAAATAGGTCCCAAATTTTTCCTGGATCGACCCCTGTTAGAGCAATATGTTTTAGTTTCTAATTTATGTTAAATCTGAAAATATCTATAATCATCAATAAATTGACTATATTGAAAGTATCGGATATATGCATTAAAAAAAAACACTCATATTTTTTATATTTTCTAAAATATAATATTTAAAACAAGTTGGAAATTATATGTCAGATGTGACAAATGAGGTGCGTTCGTACTATAGATATATAAATATTCAGATCTTGATGATTTTTAATTCTGTGTAATGAATTATATCGCCTGCAGATTAATTTCTGTCATAAAATAAGTATCTCGGTCGCTTGACGATTAAACCTCGGAAGCTCCTCTAACAAGAAAGCACAGATTTAAAAAAAAAAAAAAAAAATTTCAAATTTCTTAATAAATGTTTTTATTAATATTTTCTTATGTTTTGATTCGATATTAATAAAATTAAAAATGTCTTGACAAAATTCTGCGAAGATAATATATATTAAATTCCAAACCATTCGGTTGGGTAGTTTTTGCGTTGTTATATGCAGACGAACGGACCACACAACAATAGGTGCTACATATTTATATAATTACGAACGCACCTAACAACAATATATTCTAAATGTCTTTTCCTTTCTTACATTTCTTCTTTTTTACTATCTTGCATCAAATTTAAACATCAACTGATTGAAAATAGCAACAATCAAGTTTCCAAGCAGTACTTGGAACATTTTAAATAAACAAATACAGTAGAAAGCCACTAATCCGCAAAGCTTGGTTCCAAGTGTTGTGCGGATTGGAGGCTTTTTGCAGATTACAGGCCATGTCCGTTTAATCTTTGTTTACATTTTTTTTAATTCATATTTTGGACAAATTTAGATTGCTAATGCTAAAAAATAAATAAATTACACACTTTAATATATAGATAAAGTAATAACTATGTAAAAAATAATTTTATTATTTTTTAAATTTCTTAAATATGGCATCAATTGTTGTCTGTTTTAAGACATTTGGTTTAAATAGTGTTGAATTTTATCTTTAAGTAAGAGTTCAAAAGCAATATATATGTATTTTTTTTATGTGTTTTTCAATTTTATAATTACGATTTAATGAAAAAATAAATAAATTATAAAATATATTGTCTAAGTAAGGATTTTTTATCATTAAAATTAAAAAAAATTTCAAAAGCTCAAATTGTATTTTACAAGTACTGTATGAAGAAATGAATATATAAAATAATATACTAATTAAATGTGCTTTCATTTTAAACTATAATGAAGACTGTTATAAGATATATAATAACTATATATAAAGATAAGAAAAATGTTAAAATGGGTGAAAAAAAATTTCAAAATTTTGTCACCATTGAAGCATTTTTCAAGAATTAAATTTCTTTGTTTACATTCATAAATTGATTGTGGATTAGAGGCCTTTGCGGATTAGCGGCGCTCTACTGTATTCCTTAAATTATCACATATCAAAATTTAGCAGCTTCAATGATTTAATTGAAGCATACAACACTAGTGTTTATCGACATATGCCCCCACCCCTTCAAATTTACTTAAAAAATCTAGGTGTGTGTGATACGGGCCTCTGTATATCAGGTATGAAAGAGTTCCTTCTAAAGGAAGAATTCTATCTTTTTAAAAGTAATTTTGGTCATTAACTGGATTAATGCAAAGAAAATAATGGAAGCATATGGGGAGGGGGGGGGGGGGGTAAATTTAATCCTCAGATATCTTGTATAGATACTAGAGGTCAACACGGGCCAAAATTTCCAGGCCCGGTCCGATCCATACAAAACAAATTTGGCCCGGTACAAAAATTAAAAGTCGGCCCGAACCAAAAAAAAAAAAAAATTGGCCCGGTCCTATTTAAAAGTTAAAAGTTCGGCCCTGGCCTGGAAAAAAGTAAAAATCTCAGCCTGGCCCGAGTGAATTTCTACAAAACATTGATTTTTACGTCAATTTGGTTAAAAATTTGCCTTGTAGGAGGAGATCTAACCAAAAATTCACGTCCCGGCTCTGTACAGAAAAAAATAATTTAAGGCACAGCCTTATCCTTCAGGAAAAAAGTAAGGCCTGGTCCGGCCCATAAAGAGTAATCACTAGGCCCAGCCCGAGCCTAAAGTATGGTCCAGGCCTGGCCCGGCTCGTGCAGATCTCTAATAAAATACATACACCCTTGGAGTTTCTGCATTGATGTACAGAAGAGCTATCAAATCAAAAGTCAGCTTATGTTATGAACATCTGAAAATCATGTTAATGAAGTTATTTAAAGTGTCAATCCAGAGTGAAGTTTTTTAGTCTTTAAAAGGGGAAAAAAAGTTTGTATAAGGTACTTTTTCAGATAGTATATTTTGTCCCATTTATACACTTTTGGGTAGTTTCAGTGAACCAAAGATCACTTTGATGTGCATATATTTAGCATGGAGAATTTTTTTTTCCTTAGAAAAGAGGGGGGGGGGGGATCTTAAGCAGTCAAAAACTACCCAGAATAATATTTGTTTTGAAAAATTAATAGCTGTATTTCACATAAATTCATGAGATATATTTGGATTTTTATTTTTAGCAAACTGCCTAGATATTTTTTTTTTTTTTTTTTTTTTTTTTTTTTTTTGATTCAATGAACTTTGTTAGTTGAATACACCATTTTTAATATTTTCTAAATTATTAAAAATAATAATCATACGTACAATTATACTTCAGTTTATTGTGTAAATACTTCTTAAAATGTGTCTAAATTACAACAATTTACTGTCGTTATATAGATAGAAAATTTTTTACATTGACTCGCATAGTGTTTACATGTATAGTGAATTGTATTTGATTCATATGTCAGTCAATATGTGTTAAAATACCTAGGCAGTCTGCACACCGAGGTGACAAAATGCATGATCACCAGACAAATTCCAACCGGTTACTTCTTTGTTTCAACCTGTTTCTTTTAAAACGCAGTGTCGTCTTGGTGTGCTGTCTGACATAGGTAAAAAATTTTGGAATGCAAGCCTGTTCCTTGTTTAACCCCTTGGGGAAGAGCGACACGTATACTCAGATGTTCAGAATTCTCTAATATCCCCACCAGTTATTTATTGTAAGCTTTGCCTTATTTATTCACTAGCTAACCCACCCGGCATTGCCCATGCCCGAGATAATTACAATCTCCGAGAAAGGCGTTAACACCCTCCCTCCCCATACCCGCAAATATAATGAATAATTTATTCAAGAAAACCACCGTCACCTACATTAAAGTGATCATTAAAAAATTAATTGTATTTTTCTGATTATTAGAACATAATGAAGACGCTACGCTGAAATAGCCGGCAGATGACCCCCCCCCCCTTCCGACCTCAATTTCAAATCTATATCTTAATTAGTTACCTAAATTTTTGTTCGTTAGTAAAAATTGGCAATTATTTCCTTTCATTTTCGCAAACTAAATGGAGGGATCGACCAGAGAAACAGATATCTTTTTAGTTCAGTTTTAATGAAAGCAGATTCCTGTCTGAAACTTTCTCGGATTGTTTTCACTGGCATCAGCAGATTTTTGGCCATTTTTTGCATAAATTAAGAAAAATTACTGACCGAATTTTTCAAAAATCACATAGTACGATGCAGAATTTTTTTTGACATATGCTCAGAAATTTTCAAATTGATATCAATTAGTTTTCTTAAAATTCGCTATTTAGTAAAATAACTTTGAATTCGTTCATTTCCGCTTGCAAATCCAATGCGCCTGTTTGTTTCTTTAGCCATTTTGATTTAAAAGATGTCATTTTAGAAGCGATTGTTAATGAGAATCTAATTAATATTTTGGGTAATTATCAAAATATTAAAATTCTGAGACTCGGGTGCACATGGCCAGAACTTGGGCTATCCACATCTAAATTTTCAGACTTCTAGGTGGGCTAGATTTTGCTAGCCATCGCTGACAGACAAACAAACACACACACACACAGAGCGAAACTTTCTTTTATTAATATAGATAGCAATTCTGTGATTCAGTTATGCAAAAATTTGTGTTTTGAAAAACCGGTGGTAAAAGATTAAAAATTCTCTAAAGGATGCTTGTCATGAAGGGATTAACAAGTTTAGATCAAAGAATAAATTGGTTTGAATTCCAGAATTTGTCTCCTCACTCGCACCCATCTCCTTGGTGAGCGGCCTACCTTATATTCTTTAGAATTTTTGTAGACTCCTTTGATGTTTTCTTCTCAAGTCTGTATCAACCCTGTATATATGATATGCATGACACTCGTCCCAAAGAGGGTTCAGATAAGGATAATATTTTTGTTCTCTCTTTTTGATCTATGTCTTATAAGATTAGGTGTGTTTGATTGTACTGCTGTTTATCATCTTTATGTGGATAAAAAATTTTGTGAATATTTACAGGAGTGAGATCTGCTGAACTGCAAAATAATTAAAACAAAAAGTTTTCCTGGGCCCCTCTCCCCTCCCACACACAATGTAATGCACACATAAACATCAACATACCTAGAAATTTATGCTTTTTTTTTTTGGGGGGGGGGGAGAGTAATTTAGAAGACTGATAATGATATCTATTATAACTGCAACATAATATATAGGATTGAGTTTTTTCTTTTTTTATTAGAATTTCAAGATTTTAAACTGTATTGGAGACAGAGGATCAAAGCAGTAAGATTTAAGTTAGATAATTGTTACTAGAGAGCAACAAATACAGCAGATGATTAAAAAAAAATAAAGGGTTTCAATGATTAATATTTTTGGAGATGTGGAAAGAGTAGGGGGGGGGGGATTTAGATTTGGTTATTTACTTATTGTTATTGAAATAGAATAGTATGTTCCATTATGCTATAAAGGCAAAGTATCTTTAAAAAAGGGTCAAAAGTCATTTTATGCTGGCATTTGTGTTGCATGGAAACAATAAATTATAATTAAAGAAGTGTGGCACTTACAAAAAAATTAAAATGTTTTGCTGGACCTCTCCCCCCAACACACACAGACATCAACATACCTAGAAATTTACTCCTTTAGGGGAAGCAGTGTATTTAGATGACTGATAACAACTGTAACATAATACATAGGGCAGACTTTTTCTTTTTTTATTAGACTGTCAAGATTTTAAACTATGCACTGTTGGGGGGAGGGGGGGGGGGGCAAAGGGGAAGGCATAAATTTGAGTGGGATTGGGGATAATTTTGATTATTGTTTACTTATTGTTATTACTGAGTAAAAGAATAGAACAGACGATTTTTTATCCTTAAAGAGATAGTTTTAAAGATTCTAAACTGCATGTACTGGGGGGGGGGGGAGGAGAGGTGTAAATTTTGGAAAGAGAAGTAGAGTAATTTAGATTTGGTTATTTACTTATTGTTATTGAAATCGAATAGCTTGTTACATTATTCTATAAAGGCAAAGTATTTTAAAAGACAAGGTCACAAGTTGTTTTAAGCTGACTTTGTGTCGCATGGAAACAATAAATTATAATTGAAGATGTATGGCACTTACAGAAAAATGGAAAATGTCATTCAATTCTTTAGAGGGAAGGGTCACGTTTCTTTAGTTTGTTTTGAAATTCAAACTCTCTACTTCCTGACACATTCACGAAATCCTCTCCTTTTGTATAAGAGCAGAATTGCCAGGAATTTTTATTTTGATGCAAACAAATCGAATAGCCTTTTTAAAATTTTCCTATAGGGGAAATTTCGAGTATTATGGAATACCAAGGTTTCTGTTTTGTACAGGGTTGCCATCAAGCGGCATTAGAATGCACCCTAGAAAGTGCAGTTCATCGGTCGGCATCAGGGTGCGTTGTGTGAATAAATATTTGTTTTCGTTCTTCGGAAAGTTTCAGGAGATAATTTTTCAATATTTTTTATGCATTATTCAGGAATGATTGTGGATTCATGAAAAAATACCTGAAATTTTAGCGAGAAAAAGTTTCTGTAGGAGAGAGCAGGGGTCACAGACCTGCTCCAATTGCACCAAACTGCTCCAAATGAAAATATCTGCTACAATCTACTACAAATGCATTTTTTTTTACTATTTTTGCTCCAAAACGAGCATTTTGTTTTTTCTTTCCTACGGTGAAATCGGATTTCTTTGCGCCGTTTTCTTCCCAGGAATACCATTTTTCCGTCGAACGGCAGATTTCTCCTTTTTTAATTTTTAAAAATCAAATCCACGAGCTGCAATCAAGATTTTTGTCAAGTGATCACAGAAAAAAACGGCGATTTTCATTGGACTCTCACAAAATAAAACCTCAATTTTCAGCAAGCGAACTTGAAGTAAAATCATGATTTTTGGCAAGTGACCGAGAAATAATATTGTGATTTTCATCAAACGATCGCAAATTGAAACTAAATGATCTGAAATTTGGAATCGCTGAGGTCCGGAGTATGGATTTTGTACTGTAGGAGATTTCAACATATGTGTTGGGTACAATGGTGATACTGAATTTATTTTCAAAAGAAGAGCTTTTGCTGCTCCAAAAACTCGATTTCCTGCTCCACAAGTCGTTTTTTGTTGCTCCAAAAACTCGCTTTCCTGCTCCAAAAGCCATTTTTGACTGCTCCAATTCTTCCTGAGTGAATGTGACCCCTGAGAGAGGGAACATATAATTTATTGCAGTTAAGTCAAATTATGAATTTTAATTATGTTTAGCAATCAGGTGCAATTGATATATATTTTAGCCTTATTTTATGAATTTAACTATCAGAAAAACTGGAATTTTGGTACTGAAAATGGAAAAAAATATCTGAATTCAGGTATGTAACCTGGACACTATCACCCCTGTTATTAGAAGTGATATTTTTATATTGAAATTAAACATAAAGTACACCGAAATACTAACAGTTTAGGATGTAATACTCGTTTTTTAGCTCGCAATTCACACCAATAAACAGAGTAATTTTTTCACAAACCGGCGGTTACAATGAAATGTAATGTAAAAATTAGAAATTTCAAGAAAGGATATTACACCAAACCTATTTCATCCAATCCCTTATGTTTCGAAATTTACTCACTCTAAATTGCATATAGTGCAGAAATGTTTTACATGTGTACATACATCACATAAATAATGATAAATACAGTGAAACTCCATTTATATGTTTTGCTCGGGACCAGACAACAAAACGTATAACTCAGTAAAACGTACAACTCAATTAATGGTCTACCAGAACAGTTTTTCAAATATATCATAAAAATGTTGTTCCTCTGAGGAGTTTTTTACCTTTAATTATCGAAAACAGAAATTTCCTAAGTATTACTGCACCCATGACATACATTTTCGGAAATGGAACAGATTAGAAAAAAGGAAAAGATTTATTAAAAATATTTTTAATACACATAGAGTACTTAAAAAATACTTGGAATCACCTTGGCATGTAAATCATTTATCAAAAGACATTTCAGTAGTTTACTGAATCTTGTTGAAATATCACTAATCTTCGATTGTTTCTTTACGGCAGAGCCAACATTGAACAGCAAACTTTGCATTTCTGCTTATAATGAACAATGTTGCCAACTTATCGTTGCTGCTTTTACTACGTCAAAAGCCCTCAGAGCAGCTCCGAAGTTTGAGTGGGATCTTTCAAATCAGACTCATCCGACATGTAGTCATTGTTTCTGGTTGCAAAATGTATAAATGAGACAAAATTTTGTCTGCAGAAGCAAAAAACGTAACGTAAAACTGAGGGAAATGTATAACTCAAAACGTCGCCCAGCTAATTTTTAATGGACAGCGGCTGGGACCGCTGATTTGAAACGTATAACTGAGGAAAACGTACAACTCAGGTAACGTATATCTGGAGTTCAACTGTAATCCATTTTGACATGTGTCTATAATATTTTTTTTTATAAAGCTGTGGTTTAAATTTTTAACTGTGCACAAAGCTGTTTGTCATGTTTATAATGAAATTTTCTCAAAAAAAGGGACCCCGAAATGGTTTGTGTACCCTGGGTCTCACATAAAGTTGACAGGCCCCTGAAAGCAGCGCCCAGACTAATTTGTTCCTGATCGGAACATCTGTTGTGGCAATTCGTTGTCTTTGATGTTTTATGAATTTCTTAGCATGTCTAAAGGTCAGAGATGAGCAGGGGACGTTGTTGACAGGTCGGTCAATGCCTCCTTCTTTTGTTGAGACTCTCTTTTGTCAATGACCGCAAAATCCTTTGAAAAGAATTGCCAGTCTGAAGATTTATGACTCTCTTAGACAAACTTGCGTAGCATACGAACTCAGGTTTACACTGTCTACTCTAAATACCTAAATTTATTTGAATTTCCCTAGAACTGACTGACAGGGGCTGATTATACAAAAGGCACGTGAAGCACATACTCCCCCTCCCCCCAAAAAATTAAAAAAGAGCCCCCAAATGACTATAAAGAGGGCTCTCTAATTCCCATTTTCATTTTTAAAACTTTCCAATCTAGTTGAAAAGTGTTTATGACTTCGGTTTGTCTGCCGTCTGTCCGTTCTCTAACTCGCATAAATATGCTCGAATCGCCCTGAAATTTTTTTATGTTATTGTCGTTTACTATAGCATGTTCCCTATTTCAACTGAAGTGTAGCACGTATAGTTTTTTTACAGTGACAGTCAAAAGTATTCCGTTACATTACAGTCAATGGGAAATAATCGTTTCAAGTGCATTTTGATGTTGTTACGCCATTTGAAACATGATGGAATTGATATATAATTATGAAAAGCATTAAAACATGCTTTTTGTAGAATATAGGGTCCAAAGCATTAATTATTCATTTACAGGGTCAAACAAAAGAATTCTGTTACACATTGTTCTATGGGGAAAAATCGTTACCAGTGTAATTTAGCGATATTTCATTATTTCAAACATAATGAAAATTATATGCATTACTGAGGTGCACTATAAATTGCTCTTTTTGAAGTGTGGTCTGCATTGTGTTTATTTACAGGGACACACAAAAGATATCGGTTACAGTACATGTGTACTATTCACAGTCTGTGTGATTAGTGCGTTTTCAACTTTGGTTTGCATTTTTAAGTTTAACTAAATTTTTTCATAGTATGTGTGTGTTTGCAAACACAGTTGTTCATATACAGGGCTACATAAGGGAATCCGTAAGTATTACAGACTATGGGAGTGAAGTGCTTATAAGGGTAGTTTTTAGTTGTGTTACACATTTTCCTGCTGAACCATATATAGTAGACTAATAGAGGTTTGTAAATATAAATAAATTCATGTACAGGGCTACGCAAAGAAAAAAGATACACTGTCGTTTACGGTTGGTAATTTCTGCGAGTGAGTTTTAAGTTGTCTTTTAGCTTAATATGTGGTGTGTACAAAAGTCTTCAGATAACATACAGGGTTGTACAAAAGGTTTCGAGTTCATTTCCATCGACTGGCGAAAATTGCTAAATGTGAATATTCTAATGGAACTAAATTTTATCATGGTATATATCCACATCTATTTATCATATATTTTGAGTGCACAAAATAATTCTATTTTTTTTTTGGCACTGGAAGGTAATTTCAAAAACTGTATTTTTCAGTGTGGTATATGATTTCTAAACTGTTTACTTACATATATTCTTTCACCTTATTTCACGGTGAAGTTTCGTTACAGTTTTCTGGCTGTGTTGGAAAGTGTTTCATAATCTATGCTTAATGCATGTTTTTTGGTTCTTGTTTTATATTGTACTTTAAATTTTTTTGGAAAAGAATGTTTGCTCCAAGAGGAAATCCACGTACTAGTACCCGAAACTTATTTAACAGTGAAATACAAATGTTATCAATAGGATGTTAATTAATCATATGGCATCTTCATGTGCCCTGTTAGAAACCACTTAGAAAATTGAGCAGGCAGCTATATGTAGTAAACTATATTTGAAGTATATATACAGAGAACATAAAAAAGCTGTTTGAAAATATATATGACCTCGGATAAGCTACACCTGGGAATAATATTAGTATAATTGGTGAGTTTTCTTGAATGAAGAATTAACAAAATTTTTGAAAAAATGAGAGGGGGTCCTAAAATGATACCATGCTTCCCTTAGATTCAGAGGTCACCGAGGATGTTGTTATCACGTCAGACGTTTAAACCTTTCTCAAATCCAAAAGAGCCACTTTCTGACAGAATTTTGAATTCCTTTTTTTATTCGGAAACTGATGAAATTGGCAGATGTTCTTATTTAGAAACTATGTCTCGAAATAAGATTTCCAATTTTTGGTAAATGCAGATTTTTCAGAAATTAAGTCTGAAGTCAGCGTTTTGAATTAAATTCCCGAGGTAGCAGAGCAAGAAAGGGGGGGGAAATCGTGTCGTCAAGTGCATGAATCGCTTATAACTCGGTAAGTAATTTAGTGATTAAAAAATGAAAAACTCATATCAATTCCAAATCGCTTCCATAGTCATGCCTGCCAATTTTATGCCTTTGCGTTTAAAAATGAAAGTTTCGCATTATTGAGCAGGTCATTTGAGAACCACCTTAAGTAAGCAAAATAACATATATAAGCATCCTGTAGCATTAGTTTAATGAATTTAAAGTGCTTTGTTTTAACAGATACAATAACACACAATAAAAATTAAATTTATTTAATTCACTGTCGTTCGTTTTTTACAACAGTTTTTAAGTAATTTTATTATCTATCAAAGTTAAACTAAAAGCGTTTTGTATCCGCATGCTCTACTAATATCTGGAAGTTTAAGAATGAATAATTGTGTTGTGTATGTCAACAATAATACATACAGATTGGCTAGATGTGACCTTGACCTTTTGCGAATTTTCTAATTTTTCTGGGTCTTGCTTGGTCAAACAATATTATTAATTTATAAATACAACGAGAACTTAATACCAGTACAGGCGCTCACTCGTTTTCTTTAGCATCAATGTTACTACGAGTATGTCTGACTGAAGAACATTTAATTTAAGTAAATTGTAATTGAATAATTTTGCTGGTGTGAGTAGAATAAATTTTCATATTGGTTTTTTAGTTAAAAAAAAAAGGCGCAGTAACCTGATCTCATTCCTTTAGTGAATATTTAATATCAGTGCTTTGTTTTAGCAAACACAGTAACACACGATAGAATTCTACTTGATTCGCTGTCGTTTGTTTTTATACGACAATTTTAAAGTAATATTATTATCCATCAAAATTCAACTAAGAGCGTTTTGTAACAGTGTGCTCTACTGATATATGAAAGTTTAAGACCAGCTGCCGAATTTTGATATTTTAACACAAAGCATCATCAACGCCGAATATTACGCCATTGTTAATTGTGTCAGACTCGTTCGCCTGCTATAAATAACTTTCCCAATCTTATTCCTCGCCAGTTGTTTTGTGGATTTAACTTTAGACGGTGCTGTGTTTTAATCTGTACAATGGTAAACGTCTCTTTCAGTTGCAAAAAGGGCAGAAATAGCTGCCCTGCATAAAGTTGGCTTTTCTGAACGTGAAATAGTTAAGGGGGTACATGTGAGCCATAGATAAAGACGGCTTGCACATGACGTCACATGTCTGGCATCGCTTCATATGGCGCCCAAATATAAGGCGAATATGGTGCTCTCCATTTGATTTATTAGACTTATTTGCACTATAATAATAAAAATAAGAAAGATCTAAATTAAACAGAAAGATAACACGTGCTTTTGACGACAAACGGGGAGTTCTGACATTCTGTGTGTCTGTGTGCTCCAGATGCAATAGTATCAGCATAGGCGTAGAGTTTTGAAAATTATTGGAGGGGCTCAGTCAGCGGCGTAGCCGGGGGGGAGGGAGGGGGAGAGTCCGAACCCCTTGGAATGAGGAACTAATTATTTCATTATGGATACAAAAACAGTAATGATTTCTAACAGAGTTGGGCAAATTTGTAATCCTAATTATCTGCAGTGTAATTACAGTTTAATTGTATGTAATTAATTATAGTTAAAATTACATGCCGTAAAAATTCTTGCAGCACTGTAGCTAGAAACCCCCCCCCCCCCATCCCATTATATGACGAAATTTCTCTGCATTAATGTGTTTAACTATAATTAATTACATAGAGATTAAATTGTAATTACATTGCAGATAATTGGGATTACAAATTTGTCCAACTCTGATTTCTAAGATGAAATTGCAAGGAATCATGGAGAATTTCGTTTTAGGCAGCTTTCTGCCTTAACAGGTAAACTTTTAAGGAATTCATTTCGTTATAACTATGGAATGTTTCCGATTGAGACAAGATTCTTTTGTAGACTGCTTTCGTTTACACAGATTAAATATTTATAGAGTGAAGTCTGTGAAAAAGAAAGTGCAAAGCAGCGAAAAAATATTATTTGACTGGTTAGTAGGTATGATTGTATGGTAATCCTTTCGTCGAATCACGAAAAGTTTCCATTTAAGACGAGGATTTGTTATAGACAGGCTCCGTTTTGGCAGGTTTTAATGTACATATAACAAATATATATAAAAATATTATGTAAATACAGCAAAATCTGTTTAAACGGAATCTATCGTAATCGAAAAAATAACGTAGTCCCGTTGAAAAAAGTACCGTGCAATTACATCTCGTCACCTGAGAATAAGATGGTTCTATCTGGCAAAAACTCATTTCGCAATTAGAACACTTTGAAAATCAGCATGCTCTGTACGTGCAGCTATTAAAGTTTGAAAAGAACTTTTGGCAATAATAAATTTTTATGTAGGTATAGACAGCAATTCTACAAAATCAAAGTTTATAAATACTATTTTCGTGGTTTTTTTTACATTTAAAAAATTTGATAGAACCATATTATTCTCAAACATCGTGTCTTGCTTAGAATAACAGGGTTCTATCATAAAAGAACCATGTTATTGTTAATTTTTTTAACTTTTTATAATTTAACAAAGTGAAATTTCGTTTATTAATTCGAATAAACATCAGTGGATAGTAAAACATTTATTACTAACTATATTTTAATACAATAACAGCAAATTGCTTCTTCCACTTATTCAAACTAATTAATAGCATCTTCACAAAATTAATAAATTTACTTAAGTTAAATATAATATTTAATTGAACGCAAACTATCTTAAATATGACTAAATTATTATTGTTATGACTAAATTAAATACTGATATTTTTTTGAAAAAAAAAAAATTACCAAGGGCAGTTTTAATGGGGTAACTTGAAAGAGATAAATAGATTTTTTCATGTATCTTTTCACATGTTTTATATATTTTTCTATACAGGGTTCCCAGCGACATGGAAAGTCAGATAATTTCAAAGTAGTCAGGGAAAGTCATGGAAATTAAAAAATATATAGGAAAAGTCAGGGAATTTACAAATATTTCCTTAAAAGTCACGGAAAGGTCTGGGGAAAATGTTTTTAATTTGAAATCATTTCTTTTTCAGAAAAGTGTTACTATATTTCTCGCTACATGGCGCCTCTGAAAAATCTCTTGACTCTTGTCGGTTTCAAGATCGAGAAATTCCTTCAAATGCAATGCAAAAAAACCATGATATGGACAAAAGTTTTCTGCATTTTTGAGACTTTTTCATGACATTTCACATTCTTGACTTTGTCGTATGGCATTCATTTGAAAACTGGCAATGGTGAAGTGTTTTTAAATTATAATGTTTTATAGAATTTCATTTTGCAATTTTCTTGAAAGCTGCTTGAATTTTCTCCTGGGAAAATAGTGTAAACCCTGTTACTGCGATACGAATTTCTGATTTTTTTAAATTTTTTTTTATGCTGCTTGTTATTTTGTGTTATTTAAAGCAGATTTTGTGTATGCCCGTTTGGTCATGGAATTTTCTTGGATTTGGTCAGGGAAAATCATGGAAAGTCAGGGAAATTGCCAGACATGTTTTGCTGGGAACCCTGCTATATACATTTGGAAAAATATCTGCAATTTCAAAGATCTAAGAGGAGTAAAAAAAAATGAAATATTTCTTTAAATTCTTTCTTTATGTTCACTCGGACACCTGTGACTAAAACAGCAGGAATATCGATGGTTTCAAAGGTTTTTGCCGCTTAAATGCATAATAGATGAAACTTTTCAAAGAATTGCATAGTTTTAAAAGATTACCTTTTAATATAAATTCACTTCTTAAAATTCAAATACAATCACCATCAACTAAAATAACATTAGGCCCATTGAAAAACATTCATAATATTCACCATTACATTTTCTATATAATTAAATAAGAAGTTTGTTTTTTTGACTCAGTTCATTGCACGAATGAATTAATAATTGAAGAAGTTAATGAGAGTTATATTGTTTTATTTATTTAAATTGAAGTCAATCGAATAAATTGATGTAATTTATTATGTAGCAAGTTTAATTGAAATGCGACGATTAGATTGCAGATAATATTCGTATAGTACTAATTACTAAGTTACTAAGTCATATGAGTACCATTTCCATTATCAGAAAATTTTAATGTTACAACCAGTGATGAATACTGGAGGTGGTCAGCAAAAGAACTCTCCATCCTAGTCCATGCCCCTACCAAAAGTTTTTTATTTATTTATTTATACTAAAGTCTAAGAATAAATGACGCTCCCCTCCCCTTTCGGTGGCGCTTGGGAGCAGCAGAAATTTTTATCGGAAAAAAATTTATCAAATCTACACTCGTGATTACCCTTCCAGGCTGCTTGTCAGAACCGCCTTTAGAGGTCTGCACAAGTCCTATCCTTAGAAAAGGAATATACTGTATGATTAATATTTGTTCCAAGGTCCTACGAGAAATAAAAACTGAAAGTTGAGCCCGATCTGTTTAGTTTTGTTAATTAATCACTTGCCCTTGTAGAAAAACAACGAAATTAAACGCAATTAAATTTCTACAAATTAAATGAAAATAAAATAAAAAGCCGATACTTTTTTTTAACATTACGATTCTACAACTGACATTCTAGTAAAAAAAAAAAAAAAAAAAAATCCTGTGTGAATTCAACATTACAGAAACACAATCACTTACCCCTGAAAGGGTTAAAGAAATATTGCATCTGTTTTTATACAATAATTTGAAATTCAGTATTTTTAAGATTCTTATGTCTGCAAGCAATCGTAATATGAAATAATAATATTGATGAATATTTAAACAACTGCATATGCATACACCAGATTAATTTAGAAATAATAGTAATTAAAAGAGGAATAAAAGATTGATTAAAGAAAACCATACTTTTAAAGCTGAAAATATAATGAAGAAAAAGTATTTTTCTGTAATTTATAGAAACAAAATATATTTTAATACAGCAATCAGTATATAACCTTCCAAAAAGATTTCCAAAGATTCCAATTTGCAAAAGAAACGTCGTATAATAAAAATATTTCATGAAAAAGTTGGCCCGTATCTTCTCCATGAATGTACAGCTAGATACATTTATATGAACAGCGAAACGATAATAGTAATTGCGGTTAGTGAAAGAAAACCGGCCTGAGTTTGAGTTTCGGGCCCGGCCCAGGTCTGTGCAGACTTTTAATCAGACAACTTAAGACAACACAAAAATAAATTCTTTAAAATAATAAGTAGGAACAATTGAATACTTACTGTTTATTGGAACTACTAGATCCTTGAGAATCATCCTTTACTGCAAGAGACGGCTTGGTACCTTTAGAAAATGTTAATAGATATTTGTCCATCTATTTATATAAAAATTTTATTTTTATGCCTGACTCAGGAAAAAGACATTTTCCCTTCTATATTCTTTGTCTTAAAGACACTACTGATTGTTTTGGTTTGGTCATCCGCTGCAGCAAAACTTTAAAACCCCTCTGTATTCCCCCCCCCTCCGCCCACCTCTCGAATTCTTCGAAATGCCTGTAGCACCTTTTTATCCAAGGCCGGATGGCCCTTCATTGTATGTTTGGGAAAAGGCTAACCATCTTATCTAAGGTTGTGCAATTTGATAGTATCGGACACGTCGTCTAGGTTAAAAGTGTTAATTTATTGCCCCCTGTGCAGGACGTCAGAATCAGAAAAGGTGATTCTTCCTGGAACCTATGTTTTCCGTGTAAAGAAGAAAAAAAGAAAGAAAAAACCCGTGGAGAGTGCTTCGTTTTACCCATACATTATGGTGAAAGTTTTCTTAGGCTGTTTTAGTCGTTTATAAAGAATAAAAATAAACAACGAATTTAGAGAAAGAAATTTTTTCTGGAAAACAATATTCGCTGAAAAATTCGATAAATCATTATAAATTCCAAAATTTGAGATTTTTTTCTATATCGGTTGGCGACAAAAAATACCAGCCCATCTGAAAAAAATTATTGGGGGGGGGAGGGGGGGGGGCGAGCCCCATACAACTCTACGCCTATGAGTATCAGACGTTGTTAATAGCAACGTGACGTCAATGCAAGCCGTCTATACAAGATAGGACACAATCATAGGGCGTAATGGTAACGCGATGACGATCGCAGCGCCTGTAGTGACAAGAGGGAAAAAATGTCTCACAGACGGAATATTTCCCCTTTTGAACTTCTATCTTTTTATGATCTTTCTTTTTTAAAATGCTACATGTTTATATTTTCAACTTTGTAGGGAAAACGAAAGTTTTAAAATTCCGATTTGTATGTAGACATGACTCTACATAAAGTATTTTAACACCTTAGCCATACTGAAAAAGTTCTGAAAAGAACTGTTGTTTCATTAATTAAAAAATAAAATGAAGTCCTTTAAAAAGGAACTTAACACACCAGCGGCCAATTTGAAGAGAAGCGTCTGCCTCGAAACGAAAAGAATAGATATTAAAAACATAGAGCAGAAAGAGATTTCATGTACATGGGTGAATTTTGGAAGCTTCTTAGTTTTCCCCCTTGTCACTAGTGACGCTATTATTGCTGCCGTTACAGATTTTGCTGCAACTGTCCTATCTTGCATGTTAATCTATGATGTGAGCAAGACTGCTGCTCATCAAACTGTCAGTAAATTTAATGTTTCGAGAAAGTACACTGCCCTGAAGAGAAGCGGTCGGCCGAGAAAAACTAGTGCTCGTGATGATCATGTGATCCGAAGGTTGGTAATGGTAATTCTATCTCCAACAGCCAAGAAGATTAAACATACTTTGGCTGCAAAAGGCACCGACGTCAGTTTGAGTACTATTTCAAGACGCTTGACAAAAGATTTTGATTTATTATGCAACCAACTTGCTAGGAAACCACGGTTTACTCCGAATATGAAAAAGAAACGATTGATTTTCGCCAGGAAACATAAGAAGTGGACAGTACAACAGTGGAGTGCGGTGTTATTTTCTGATGAGTCAAGTATCCAACAATTTTCTGCTCGCGCTAGAAGTGTTCGCAGCCTAATGGGAAAGAGATATGAAGAAAGATATACAAGTCCAACAATGAAAGAAGAAGTGACTTGAGAATTCTTAAGCCAGATGGTATGGAGTGCAATGTCTGTGTCTGGTCACGACCTACGTTATACACGGCCGGTGCATGACGTTTTAAACGTCAGATGAAGTGGATCATTTTTACACGGCGATTGGTGCAAAACGGTGGCGCGCCACTTTGCACCAATCGCCATGCAAAAATGATCCATCTCATGTGACGTTTTAAACGTCATGCACCGGCCGTGTATAACGTAGGTCGCGGTCTGGTACTTCTGCTCTGTATTTCCTGCCACCTAAAACCACTATGAATGGATGTCGTTACCTTAATTTGTTACGTGATAAGTTGAAACTTCACATGCAAGTTCATCGATGTTCCATTTTTATGCATGATGGTGCTCCGTGTCACAGGTCAAAGGCTGTTAGGGACTTTCTGACGGCGGAGCAAATTCAGGTGTTTGACCGGCCAGTTAGCGAGTTAGCAGTCCAGATTTGAACCAGGGCTACACTAGATACCGGGCTTGCTCATTCCTTATCATGACATCACAAATGGTGGCTGGCCCCTACCAGCGATTGGTGCAAAGCGAAACGACAAAATTGAAGACATACAGCGATTGGTACAAAACGACGGGCTTGTCGCTTTGCACCAATCGCTAGTCGCGGCCAGCCACCTTTTGTGACGTCATGATAATGAATGAGCAAGCCTGGTATCTAGTGTAGCCTTGTTTGAATCCATTAGGCAATCTGTGGCGTAATTTGAAAAATAAAGTGGCGGAAAAGCAACCATCAAGTGCTATGGAACTTGTTCAAGTCAATAAAAAATGACTGACGTACAAGAAATTTCGGCTAAGATGCTTTACACTCACGCAGAAAAAAAAAAAATTAATCGGTGAAAAAAAGTCGTCAAATTTAGGGGATTTTTTCCTTTAATGGCAACTTAGCCATTGTATTGAGTTATTCGTTTGGCGCAGTCTTGAAAATCGCGCCAATCAAAAAGTCACCAAACTTTTGTTTACATGTTTGCGTGAGTGTAAAGCATCAGTTCCGAAATTTCTGAAGCCTACTGTCAGTCTCTGATCTGTAGTATGCCGAACAGGATTGCAGCAGTGATTAAAAACAAAGGAGGTGCTACAAAGTACTGAGTTTAATTTCAATTCTTCCATAAAAATAGTTGTAAGTCAATTTTGTTATTTTTTAAATAGCTTTTATTCGACATTTCAATTAAACCTAATATTTTTATGGGTGGCCTTAAACTTTTGCACACGACTGTATATGCTGTGTGTTAACAAAGTTATGGAATGAATGAATGTGTTGTGTATGTCAGTAATTATACATCTAGCTTGGCTGGACGTGACCACAGATTAAATATCAGTAAACCGTTATTCTATAGACAAAGTTTCAAAAATTTCCAGGGCCTGGGCTATATTTTCAATCATAAATACGACGAGGAGAACTTACTGCCAGTTATGGCGCTCACTCGTCCATTCAATTATTCACCGAGAGACATAACGCGAACCATAAGCATATTTATTTTAAATAAAACTTAAATGTACAATTTTACTGGTTTGAGTAGAATAAACTTTTATTTTTTGTTTTTATCTAAAAGAAAAAAGCTAAATAAGGTACAATATAACAGTAGCCTATTACATTATGTAATGAATTAATATAAGTGGTTTCTTTAAACAAATACACCTGATAGAATTCTACTTGATTCACCGTAGTTTGTTTTTATACGACAATATTAAGGTAATTGGTTTTTTATCCATCACAGTTAAACTAATTTCCTTATATATATATATATATATATATATATATATAACTTGCTCTACTCTATCTGGAAGTTTGTACACGATCTTTTAAAAATAACAAATAACCATATAGTAATATGAATATAAACTCCCAACATAAAAAGTTTACAAACTGGAGATTTTTTTTGCATACGTATTTGAAATAAGCAACACAAGTTTAGATTAAAAGAGCCTCTTCTGTTATTCTTAGCGGGAAAGTTAATGTTTGCTGACTACTGTTAAGCAGATTTAAAATTAGTCGATCTGCGTAAGATTTGATTTTAAGAAATTGCATTATTCTGTGTTAAATCTTAGGTAGGCGGTTTTTGGTCAATCCACTATAGGTGCATATTTCACAGTGAAAATATGATATCTGTTTGCGGTTAAAAGAGTGTAAGTCAAGGTGGAAGGTAACAAACTGCTTTAGCTAGTGATCAAGAGAACAAGAAATAAATGTTTGCTATTATACATATATATTACAGTATTCACGGCACAAAACCAAATAGTAACAATTATTACTTTTCACTATCAAAACACATTTCACGGTTAAATATATTGATATTACCAAAACAGCCTGGTACCGAGTTAAATCCAAAACAGGCGTACGTAGTTTTTGCATTTTCCTCTAAAATTGCTATTTCGGACTGCTATTGTACTGTTAAGACCGCCCACTTCAGAAATAACGTAATAGAAATTTCCTTCGTAAATTATTTTATTTCACTCTATTGTTTTTTGAAGGCGGAGACTCACTGAATCTATTCCACATATATCATCCCTCTTAACTGGTCTTTGCTTAAAAAACTCATTCATTTGGTATTTTATGTTCTGAAAACATTGCTCATGGCTGACAGGAATTTTTTTCTTTTGGATATGGTTAACTCCACCCACGGGCGGTAGTTTTGAATGTTTTATGTTATTAGATTTCTGTAAAAGAACCTTGATAATCCCTTAAACAGCATGTTACCGCAAGCCTTCAACGTCCATTAATTCATTTTTTTAATTATATATATTCATATTTCTTATTGAAGTTAATTGTAGAAGTATTTCCCTTATTGAAAATGAAGTATATATGTATTATAATTAATCTACAGAGAGAAAGAAAAAATTCCATTACTTTTTAGCCTATATTGTTTGCACTGCATTTTAATGATGTTGTAATAATTCAAACATAATGAAACTTATAATGCATCAGTGAGGCAGATATAATTCTTGCGAATTGCGTATTACAACGTCAAATCCTATTACACACGTGAATATCGGAAAGCGCAGAGCATGTATCACGTGACAAGCCAAAAGTGACCTGCCGATAGCTATCTGTGAGCTCAAGTGACCAACTGCGTATTTGTAGTATATACTATATATTAGTATACTATTTATATACTTAGTATATAAATTTTTAGAAGCTTTTAACCTAGGCACTTTTACTTGAAAAAGTGAATGACCAAGAACCGAATATGGACTTTACTCACGCTTGATAATTCCCGAATGGTAATACTGTGTCTATTGGTTTCAATATAAACGAGGATTTTACAATGCCAGAATTATAGTTTAAAATGATTACTAGACTGTTAAGGAAAACACAATTTTTATGATTTTGGATAAGGCGAGTTTTGAAAAAGACGTCTTCATTTATTCTGCAACATAAACTGTGGATCATAGATGTTTGTGAATTATACAAATGCTTATTTGAGAAAGTGGACGGTAATTCATTTCCTTGATTATTCTTGTAATTTTTTTTTTTTTTTTTTTTTTTTTTTTTGTAAACTTGAAACTTTTACCCAAACAACTTTGTCAACTCATGAAATAAACCTACTTTTTTTTCTGAATGGAGAGGTAGGGGGGCCCAACTTTTTAACAGGCCCTGGGCCCAACTTCAGCTTGATCGGGCTCTGGGGGTGAGGGGGGAATCTAGACTATCTTGAATTTTTCACTGAAGGAGTACTTAAATATGATTCTATTCAGAATGCACCTGCCAGCCTACAAAATTCAAGTATCTTCGACAATTTGAAGGGAAATTATCAAAAATGTTATTTTTTTGTCAGGGTGCGGGGCACCTTTTGGGATCCACAAGTCGAAATTTCCGAAATCAGAACATTTAAGCATCATCACTGTTCAGGTTTTACCTGTGTTCAAAGTTTCTGGAGTCAAAGTCTGCCTATTTGGAGGTTGAAACAAAAATGTTTTGTTTTTTGCCCCGGGGGGAAGAGAAGGGGGGGGGGTGCTGTTGAACATCTTCTCATGATAAATTTTAAAAATTGATTATTGTTATAGAATAAATAAGTGATGGAATTGACATCATTTATTAAAATAAACCGAAATTCCGTAAATTGTTTTATACTGCACCAAACTAGCAATACGATCACATGATGGACCACTTCCGGCTTGTCACGTGATTAATGCTCTGCTCGTTCCGATATTCCATTCCGATATCCATTACATGCACTAGTATTCAAGACTTATTTTCTGCAAAAACATTTTAGTACATCAGGCGCGATTGAAACTACCAACCCCCCCTACACACACACACATTAACACTGAGTTGTCCAATTAATTTGATAATTGTAACTCTATAGAATTTAGTATTTTAAATATTCTATCCTAAGTAATTAAAATATTAGTTCAATGAAAATTATATAAATAATATGTCTAAACGATTAATTAGTTTCATCAATATTTTATAAATTGATGATAATATTTTTAATAACCATTTAAACCCGGTTGTAAATCAAGCACATTTAACTTGTACATGAATGATACTTGTAAGCCGTTTTCTTATTTTTTTTAATTGTAAAAATTATGAAGAAAGGATATGCAACACTCCGTTCTAAAGATGAAAGTAAACAATAATGACATCATATGAGCTTGCGCGCTGCGCTAGTGAATTTCTCTGTGCTTTTCTGTTTCTGATAAGAGCCGTTGTGTGTGGCGCTTTGTAGACGGTAATTATTTAAGAACTTATTTGCATAACGTCAGCCGTGTGAGTGACAGCAGCTGATACACGAAAAGTTATTTCATAGCATGATGTACTCCGGACGGAACAACCTTTTTTGCAAAAAACTAACTCATTAAAATATGTCTGGTGTAAGTTTTAAATTAAACTGAAAGTTTCCCTTGTTAGTAAGATTTATCGTTATCATTATCAAATTAAGCCATTTTGTCTATCAAAGAAATCTAATTATGATATTCTTTCATTTAGAAAATATTCTTTGAAAGTCTACATACTTATACAGAAAATTGATTACTGTGTTTTAAAAATTGATTTTCGTAATCTTTTGTTTTATACCAAAGATATTGTTTATATCAGAGTTGTAACTTGTTATTTTTAGCTGTCACTGTCAACACAATGTTTACTGAATCTTTGTTCATTTTACAAAGTTGCTTATCTATAATTCATATTTTCTGTCCTTCAAAGATGTAACATATATTTTGTTCGTTTTTTTTTTTTTTTTTTTTTTTTTTTTTTTTTTTATAACAGCGGATAAAATTAAAAATATTCTATGAAAGATCTTTCTGCAGCCCACCAAAACGTTACATATAACCCATTTTATAATTGGAGAAGATGAAGATGAAAATAATACTCTCTTTTAATAAACAAAATACTCCGTAAATTATCACAAAACAAAATTTAGCAGCTTCAGTGATTTAATTGTGGCATTCAAGACTAAAAAATGGAAGCTCGTTTGTATTTTGCACGATGAATAATAGTGCCTGTGTAATAGTCTTTCTTAAGTATATGTGGCTTGAAAGAAATTACAAAAGTAAAACAAAAATCTCATGTTTACAAAGGAAAACTTTAAGTGATTACTGCCATTCTAAAAAAATAAGTAGTGGTCGGAAGTAGCGAAACTAGAGTAGCCGCTGCTTTTTACAGCAGTTTGTACTGTAGAGCGCTACATTTTGAATAATGTACTGTAACGAGTAGCGCGATCATGAACATAGATCTAAAGAAGGGCTTCTAACGAAACTTGTTAATATTGTGTCCTGACTTTGGAACGAAATGGCAGCTGCACAGCTACGCGCACGGTTCTGCGCAGCCGGCGAGAATCCCTGCCACACCAGCCCAAAAAGTGTTACCAACCAATCATAATCGTGGATTTGTAGCCTGAATTAGGAGCCAACCAATCACAATCCACCATTTTTTACGGGCAAACAAAAAACAAATCTAGTTGCTAAGGTGGTTGCTAGGGTGTGACGTCAGTTGAAACTGATCTATAGTACCCCATAGATAAATATACAAGATAGAACACAATCATAGGGCGTAATGGTAACGCGATGACGATCGCAGCGCCTGTAGTGACATGAGGGGAAAAACGTCTCACAGACGGAATATTTCCCCTTTTGAACTTTTATCTTATTATGATCTTTCTTTTTTTAAATGCTACATGTTTCCATTTTCAACTTTGTAGGGAAAACGAAAGTTTTAAAATTCCTATTTGTATGTAGACATGACTCTACATAACGTATTTTAACACCTTAGCCATACTGAAAAAGTTCTGAAAAGAGCTGTTGTTTCAATAATTATAAAATAAAATGAAGTCCTTTAAAAAGGAACTTAACACACCAGCGGCCATTTTGAAGAGAAGCGTCTGTCTCGAAACGAAAAGAATAGATATTAAAAACATAGAGCAGAAACAGATTCCATGTACATGGGTGAATTTCGGAAGCTTCTTAGTTTTCTCCCCTTGTCACTAGTGACGCTATTATTGCTGCCGTACAGATTTTGCTGCAACTGTCCTATCTTGCATGTTAATCTATCCCCCCCCCCCTCTCGAAGAAAGTTCTGACACGGCACCCCTGAGTACAATGTTCAACACTCAATAAAACAAAAAGTAAAATATATTCAAATTTTAGCAATTACTTTAAAGGAAAAAAGCAATATATTAATTAAAATATAAAAAATAAAATACATTCAAATTTTAGCAATTACTAAAAAAGAACGATATAATTATTAAAATATGTAACTTGCTAAATGTAATATGAATTCTTAATTTAATATAATATAGGCTAATAAAATCATTATTCTATTTTTTTTCGGTATACAAATATTAGACTAAAATTTAATTTCCCACAGAAACAAAAGAAAAGCCCACTTAGTAAATTTTAAAAATTATATTAAAATTTTAGCAATTACTTTAAAGGGAAAAAAATATATATATTAAAATATGTAACTTGCTAAATGTAACATGACTTCTTAAATATAATATGGGCTAATAAAAATCATTATTATTTTTTTTTTTCAGCATATAAATATTAAGCTAAAATTTAGTTTCCCACGCAAACAAAAGAAACACTCAGTAAAACTTAAAAAATAAAATATATTCAAATTTTTGCAATTACTTTAAAAGAAAAAAAAAACAATACATTAATTAAAATATGTAACTTCCTAAATGTAATATGTCTTCTTAAATATAATGTAGGCTAATAAATAGCATTATTTTCCTTTTTTTTTCAGTATATAAATATTAGGCTAAAATTTAGTTTTCCACAGAAACAAAGGCAAAATTCAATCAGAAGAGCTTAAAAAATATAATATATTAAAATTTTAGAAATTACTTTGAAAAAAAGCTGTGTATTAATTAAAAAAAAAAATAGCAAATACATTAAAGGGAAAAAAACAATATATTAATTAAAATATGTAACTTGCTATGTAATGACTTCTTAAATATAATAAGAGCTAATAAAAAGCTTTTTTTTTTTCAGTATATAAATATTAGGCTAAAATTTAATTTCCCACAGAAAAAAAAGAAAAATCCTAAGTCAAGTTATTTTAATGAAAATCTCATGCCTCTATCAATTAAGATTTAAAACTAACAGATTAATTAAAACATTTATCCTTTTCTTTATAGATGCTTATGATAAAAGCATTATTATCTACCTTTGATTGTAATTCTTGTTACAATGCTTAATATGAAATCCTGTAACTAGCCTTACGTTTCTACATTTTGGTATGCTTGTCCTAAAACACTTACAAAGTACCTCAGATTGTGTCAACTAGCAACCTTTTATAATGCTTTTTACAATGTTTGCAAACCTTTCAGACAAAGCCTTTAAAAAGCATCTAGTCATTTACATGTTGGGGTTATAAAAAGGTTTTAAAAATGAAAAATTATCTGGGATGTAGTACCCTTATAGGAGCTTTATGAAGAAGCAGACGAACTAGTAACGTATGGAGAAGCGGTCCTACACATGCGCCACCTATTTGAGACATTTTCCCAGGAATTATTTTCTTCTTGGAAGGCTATTTCGTTAGAAGTCCTTCTTTAGATCTATGTTCATGAGCGTGATACGAAAAATCAATAGTTTGTAGTGAGAACGACGTTATTTCAGGGGGGAAAGAATTAACATTTTGCAAATCACATGGCCGGAACGTGCTTCTTTTATGCAAAATTTTTTCTGTTCAACAATTTGCGAATCTTAGTGGCAAATCTCAGCTGCAATGTTACACATGAAGTCATAGATTTTTTCCACTGACACTTGCTGCTAAAATCAAGTTCTAACCCAGCAAATGAATTAATTTTCTTGCTGGCAATACTTATTATTAAGTCTTCATGTTTTAACGCGGGTTTTATTATTCGGAATTGCTTTATTAAAGTTGTTTGTCTGTAATTTTTTAGATTATAATATCTCTCTTAATTTTGCTACGAAATTTTATTGTTTGTATAAACTAACATTTTGGAGACAAACACAAAACATTTTCATGTATGTTATCTTTTTTTAAATTTTGTAATGCCCTCAGTTATGTCGCATTTATTTAATTATATCTCGGCAGACGCAATATAACGAGGGGTCGCTTTATTATTTAATCCGTGTCTTCAATTTAATAGTGTAAATTGAACTCTTTGAAAAAATCTAAAAGTAGCAAAATAGTGACTGCTTTTGAAAAGTAGTTTGTAGTCGCTACTTTTTAAAACATATTTAGTTGTAGTTAACTACATTTTTGATAAATGTAAAAGTTGTAGTTTGAAAAAGTTGTAGTTCGCTACAATAAAAAAGTAGTTTTTCTGACCCTTGAAAATAAGTTAGTGTTTATCAACATAAGCCCCCACCCCTTCAAATTTACTTAAAAAATCTATTGGTTAATGCATAAAATAGTTGGTTGGCAATTTCATATTCAAGTTTATGAACCTGAACCAGTAAGCAACATACTTTGTGAATACTGTGTAATTTCAGCGCTATCAATTAGATTTCAATCGAATAAAATCTATTTGAAACACATTTCTCCCTTTCTTTTTCCCCAAATAATGTATTAAAAATTAGGCCGCATATGCTACGCAAAGGCGTGGCATAGATGAAAAATAAGTCTTTTAACATATTGACTCGCATAATTTTTACATGTATAGTGAATTGTATTTGATTCATACATCAGTCAAGATGTGTTAAAATTCTTAGGCAGTCTGCACATCGAGATGACAGAATGCGCTAGTCAGGAGACGAATTCTAAAATCCAAAGTGGTTTCTTCTTTGTTTCAAACTGTTTCTTTTAGAACGCAGTGTTGTCTTGGTGTGCTGCCTGACTTAGGTAAAATATTTTGTAATTTAAGCCTGTTTCTTGTTTAACAGGTTGGGAACTAAAAAGAAACTTTGAATTCCAGAATTTATATCCTGACTCGCACTTGTGTGCAGCTCGCCTTAATATACTTTAGAATTTCAGATAAGGAAAACATTTTTGTTCATCTCTCTGTTTGATTTAAAAAAAAAAAAAAAATCAAGTTTTGCTGGATCTTCTCCCCCGTTACACACAGACATCGACATACCTAGAAATTTATTCTTTTAGTTTGGAGGGGGGCGGGGGCGGGGGGGGGGGTTAGTGTTGAATTCAGACACTTTTCTCCGGGAGGGATTTATGTGGCTCCGGGGGGGACATTATAGAGTTCCGGGGGGGAAATTACACATTTTGACCATTGAAAGCATAAAATTTCAAATCTTCCGGGGGGGACATTCCCCCCCGGGCCACCCCCTGGATTCAACACTGGGGGTTAGATGACTGATAATGATATCTATCATAACTGCAACATAATAAATAGGGCAGACTTTTTTCTGGGGGGGGGGGGCAGAGGATCAAAGCAGAAATTTTGGTGTTAAAATTTAAGTTAAATAATTATTGTTACTAGAGAGCAACAAATACGCAGATGAATTTTAAAAATTATAGTATTTCAATGATTTAAATTTATTACCTGGGTGTGAGTGGGAGGGGGGGGGGGCAAAAGGGGAAAGAGTAAGTTTGAAAGGGATTGGGGATAATTTTGATTGTTTACTTATTGTTATTAGTGAATAAAGAAATAGTACAGACGATTTTTTATTCTGAAATGTAAATAGTTTTAAAGATTCTAAAGGGAGGGGGTAGGAGAAGTGGAAATTTTGGAAAGAGTAGGGGAGGGGATAATTTAGATTTGGTTATTTACTTATTGTTATTGAAATCGAATAGTTTTTGTTACATTATTCTATAAAGGCAAAGTATCTTAAAAAACAAGGTCACAAGTTGTTTTAAGCTGACTTTGTGTCGCATGGAAACAATAAATTATAATTGAAGATGCATGACACTTACAGAAAAATGGAAAATGTCATTCAATTCTTTAGAGGGAAGGGTCACGTTTCTTAAATTTGTTTTGATATTCAAACTCTCTACTTTCTGACACATTCACGAAATCCTCTCCTTTTGTATAAGAGCAGAATTGCCAGGAATTTTTATTTTGATGCAAACAAATCGAATAGCCTTTTTAAAATTTTCCTATCGGTGAAATTTCGAGTATTATGGAATACCAAGGTTTCTGTTTTGTACAGGGTTGCCATCAAGCGGCAATATCATAATTTATTTAAGAATGTTTACAATGCACCCTAGAAAGTGCAGTTCGTCGGTCGGAATCAGGGTGCGTTGTGTGAATGACTATTTGTTTTTCGTTCTCCAGAAAGTTTTAGGAGAAAATTTTTCAATATTTTTTATTCATTATTACAGGGATGATTGTGGGTTCATGAAAAAAATATCTGAAATTTTAGCAAGAAAACTTTTCTGTAGGAGAGAAGGGGGAGAGAATATATAATTTATTGCAGTTAAGTCAAATTATATGAAAAATATGAATTTTAATTATGTTTAGCAATCATGTGAAATTGATATTTTAGTCTTATTTTATGAATTTAACTGCAGTGAATTCTCGATAAGTCGAATATTCGTTTAAGTCGAAGTTTTCACGAAGTCCCTGAGCTCCTTTATTACAATTTAATGTTAAACTTTCTCGTTCTATCGAAGCCTGCATCTTTTAAGTCGATTTTTTTCCGACAGAGAAATAATATTATTTGGACTAATTTCTTAATATTTTGAATACCACTGAAAAATACCGGCAAGATCTGTTTGATAAAACTTTTCTGCACTCCTTCGCCGACTTTGAAGGACCCTATTTGTACCATATAACCTATACTAATTACCCAATTATAAGTTCCTTTTTTTTACTTCCAGCCTCGGTCACTATCAAGAGAATGCGATTACGGTGGCAATCGTTCGCCCACACCCATTCACTTCTCTTTTATGCCATGCTTCTCTTTTCCTTTGATTACAAAAAATTTTCTTCAAATAGTCATCCTTAACAAGTATTTTTCAGAAAATTTGAGTTTCTAAGTTCCTTTCTTATATTTTTAAATTATATTTGTCTTTAGTGCTCATTTTGACAAACTCAGTTATTAAAGTATAATTGGAATTCCTATCTATATGATAGAACAATTTTCCATATCTTTTCCGTATGTGTTAAAGCATTTTCGATAACTCAAATATTTTTGCCGGTCCCTTCGAATTAAACTTATCTAGAATTCACTGTATAAGAAAAACCGGAATTTTGGTACTGAAAATGAAAAAAAAAAAAAAAATAAAAAAAATAAATCTGAATTCAGGTATGTAACCTGAACACAATCACCCCTGTTATTAGAAGTAACTTATACAGAAATTAAACATAAAGTACACTGAAATACTAACAGTTTATGTTGTAATATTCGTTTTTTAGCTTGCGATTCACACCCATAAACATAGAGTAATTTTTCCCCAAACCGGTGGTGTCTGGAATACCAATATCTCATACATGGATTACATGGAATACCAATATCTCATAATACGCAGTGTTGCCAGTAGGCTACTTTTTTAAAATTCGGATTGTTTGATTCCCACCACTTTTTCAATATAGTATAATTGACCTTAATCAAGCATTATTTAATCAGTCATTAAAAAGGCTAATTACACTATTTTAAAATAGTGGTGGGAATCAAACAATCTGAATTTTAAAAAAGTAGCCTACTGGCAACACTGATAATACGCCATGATTATGGTGGCGCAAGGACTATCCTTATATTTGTGATTTGTGTAAATCTCAAGTATGAACTGGAGTTTATTGGTTGACTACCCAGACACTATATTTTGATCGTGCTCTCTTAAAACCATTAAATCTGTTTTTTGCCAAATTTTTTCTTCATTTTTACAAAAAAAAAAAAAAAAATATATATATATATATTTAACCCTCTGTTCCATATTTCTTGACTATCTCACAATACCCTGAAAATACATTTATTATTATTATTATTATTTGTTTGCAAATTGTGAAATTTCGCAAAATAATTTTTGTCTATAAAAACTATTTGCAGATAGTAGAAGTTTGTAATTGTATTCAGTTTTCTGGTTTTGAACAATATCAGGATACTCTATTGCCAAATAAGTAAATAGTACAGTAGAACCTCGATTATCAAACCTAACTGAGACCGAATCTACATCGAATAATCGAGAATTTATCAATAATCATCTAGTTTAATATGTAACATCGTCATTGAACTGCTATTATGATTATTTAAATTGATAAATAAATACCTAAATTTAAATTATACATGAAAATTAATTTAGTTTGAAACGAAAAACTTACAATGATTTAAATGGAAGCTTCATTTGGCGTAAATTGGCTATCCTTTGCCGTGCAACTCTGTCACGAAGTTTTCTTAAAAACATTACTTCAGAGGAATCGCACTGTTCTTGTTGTTCCAACCAAGCAAGGCCGTTTGAGAAACACCCAAAAGCATCATTGTTACTAATCTTTACTTTGGAATAATTTTCGTCGTCATCTTCTTCGTTTTCTTTTGGAAAATGTCGGACTTTTGCGATAATTTCCTCATCATTAAGCAACTGGAAAACTGCATCTTCCACGTCAAAATTCAGCCAATCTGTGATTTCTTTGATTCCACAATTTTCCAAACCTGGCATCGTGCTAAAGAGGTTTACAATTCAGTAGCACCCTCTATCGCAATGCATATATAACCTCTATAACATTTTCATCTGCCCCAGTTGAAAAATTCAGCAAATATTTTCGCCAACTTCGTCTTAGTGTCAATTGCGGCATAGATTCGCATGCTTTACTGATCATATAAATGAAAAAAAAGGGTCAGGAAACCGACGTTCGTTTACGGAGAGTTCCGGTTAAACGAGGGTCGGATAATCGAGGTCCTATTGTATTCCATAATACCGAAAGTTCCTCTAAAGTAAGTTTTTTTTATCCATGATTAATCCATAATACCGAAAGTTCTTCTAAAGACAAAGTAGCTTTCAAAAAATAATGCCAAATGGCGTATTAGTTGATTTTCTGGTCGCTTCGTCATAAAGAAGCAATCGATCATAATTGAAGATGCCTGATACTTTCAGAAATATGGAAAAATCTTTGATTTTTTGGAGATTAAGGGAGGATCACATTTCTTAAGTTGGTTTTGAAAGTCAAACTTGCTACTTTCTGACACATTCACGCAGTCATTAAGAGTGAAGTTGTCTGTCATATTTATTGATAGCAAGGAATCGAATAGCGTTTTCCATTATCCTATAAATACAAAGTATCTTTCAAAAAATATTGCCAAATGACGTCATTTAGTGCTTGTCCATTTTTAAAAAATTCTAAAAAATCAAAATTACCCATATTACAGGGTTCCCAGCGACATGGAAAAGCCGGAAAGACAGGGAATTTCAAAGTAGTCGGGGAGAGTCATTGAAATTTAAAAATATATAGGAAAAGTCAGGAAATTTACAAATATTTCCTAAAAAGTCATGGAAAGGTCTCGGGGGGTATTTTTTAAAAACTCATTTCTTTTTCAGAAAAGTGTTATTATATTTCTAGCTACATGGTGCCTCTGAAAAATCTTTAAACTCTTGTCGGTTTCAAGATCGAGAAATTCCTTGAAATGCAATGCAGAAAAACCATAATATCGTCGCTACCATGTCCAACTATCGAATGTAAAAAAATGCATTTTTCATTACTTTTAAAATGGGCCGATTGTCACCACTAAATTTTAATAGCATTCTTCAGCAGGATTGCCAGTTTGGCCTCCTTTTCTATTCAGAAATTCTGAACCCATACCAGAAATTTCAAATAGAAATTTTTGCTTTATTTAATGACAGACATTTAGAAATTACTTAAAGTAAAAATCTTTTTCTCAAAGTTTCCGGTATGAATTCGTCATTTCTGGATGAAAAAGAAAGCCAAATTGGCAACCCTGTTCTTTACAGAAATTTTATTAATATTCTTATTAGCCAAAGAATTCTAATAAAATTTAGTGGTGACAATAGGCCAATTTTTAAAAGTAATGAAAAATGCATTTTTTCACATTCGATAGTTTGACATGGTAGCGACGATATGGACAAAAGTTTTCTATATATTTTTTTTACTTTTTTACGACATTTCACATTCTAGACTTTGTTGTATGGCATTCATTTGAAAACTGGCAAAGGTGAAGTTTTTCTGCATTATAGTATTTTATAGAATTTCATTTTGCAATTTTCTTGAAAGGTGCTTGAATTTTCTCCTGGGAAAAGAGTATAAACCCTGTTATTACGATAGAAATTTCTGATTTTTTTTTTATGCTGCTTGTTATTTTGTGTTATTTAAAGCAGATTTTATGTATGCCCGTTTGGTCATGGAATTTTTTTGGATTTGGTCAGGGAAAATCATGAGAAGTCGGGGAAATTGCCAGACATGTTTTGCTGGGAACCCTGTATTAGTGTTATGAAACAACAATAATAATATAGTAAAATAATGAATAGTGAAGTAAATTATAATACATGTTTTACAGTAAAATAAATAAATACATCAGTTTTTTGTAAACATATTCTTCAGTAGAAAAAAAAAAAACTTAAAAATAGTATAAATAAATATAAAATGTTACTAATAATTAAATTTTATATGATCAATTAAATTTTAGTAGAAATTCATGTAAACTGAATTATCTTGGTGTTCTTCACTAAAACGAAAAGGAAATGTAATTTAAAATTTTTAGAAATTTTCATACACATTACGCTATTATACGTGGCACAGAAATATCGATTATTTGTTAATTGTTTAATGGCAACATCCGAATGAAACACATCTGATTGGCTATTGTGTAAAAGTCCTTTGGTAAGATTTATAAAAAGATTTTTTACGTTTAACTGTTTGGGGCTGCCATCTACAGGTATAAAAGCGAAACAGTTCAAATAAATTGTAATTATAATTTGACAACATTAACAATTAAATATATTTTTATACATTTTCATTTGAAATATTGATTTTTTTGTAAGCATTTAATATTTATAATTTAAAAAACACAATTAGCAATATAAAATTTAAAATATAAACGAAGCAATGATTTTTAAAAAGGGATTTTTAGTAAAAATGGAAAAGTAAGTGTAATAATTTTCTCTGACCTTTTCATTTTTTAAACGTAACTGAAATTTGAGCTCTTATTTAATTTTTTACATGTTTTTAGTATATATAAATATTAATCAGTCTTCTTTTTTTATGAAGTCCACTACACTGTTATACTTTTCAATGACAGTCTGCCCGGGCAACGCTGGGTGGGTTAGCTAGTGATAAATAATCTATTTTGACATGTGTCTATAATATTGTTTTTTTTTTTTTTTTTTTTTTTTTTTTTTAATAAAGCTGTGGTTTAAATTTTTAACTGTGCATAAAGCTGTTTGTTATGTTTATAATGCACTTTTCTCAAGAAAGGGGCCTCAAAATGGTTTGTGACCACCAGGTCTCACATAGAGTTGATCAGGCCCCTGAAAGTAGCGCCTAGACTAATTTTCTCCTGATCGGAACATCTGTTGTGTCAATTCGTTGTCTTCGATGTTTTATGATTTTCTTAGCATGTCTAAAGTTCAGAGATGAGCAGGGGACGTTGTTGACAGGTCGGTCAATGCCTGTTCCTTTTGTTGAGACTCCCCTTTATTTTATCAATGACCACACAATCCTTCAAAAAGAATGGGCAGTCTAAAGATTTACGACTCTCTTAGACAAACTTGCGTAGCATACGAATGAACTCATGTTTAGACTGTCTACCCTAAATACCTAAAATTATTTGAGTTTCCTTAGAACTGACCGACAGGGCCTGATTATACAAAAGGCACGTGAAGCTCATACTCTCCGCAAAAATTGAAAAAGGGCCCCCAAATTATTATAAAGAGGGCCCTCTACGTCCCATTTTAATATTTTTACATTGTACTTCAAATTTGCTTGGAAAAAAACGTTTGCTCCAACAGGAAATCCACGCACTACTTCACGAAACTTATTTAACAGGGATATATGTTAATTAATCATATGGCATCCTGATGTGCCTTGTTAGAACCCCTGTGCCCTCTTAGAAAATTGAGTAGACATCTATATGTAGTAAATCTATCTGAAGTATATACTGACTGAGAACATAAAAAAGCTGTTTAATGAAATATATGTAACCTCAGATAAGATACTCTGGGAATAATATTAGTAAAGTTGGTGAGTTTTCTTTAATGGAGAATTAAGAAAATTTTTGCCAAATGAGAGGGGGTCCTAAAATGATACCATGCTTCCCCTAGATTCAGAGGTCACCGAGGATGTTGTTATCACATCAGAAGTTTAAACCTTTTTCAAATCCAAAAGAGCCACTTTCTGACAGAATTTTGAATTCTTTTTTTTTAATTTGGAAATGGATGAAATTGGCAGATTTTCTTATTTAGAAACGATGTCATCGAAATGAGATTTCCCGTTTTTGATAAATGCAGATCTTTCAGAAATTAAGTCAGAAGTCGGCATTGGCATTTTGAACTAAATTCGCGAGGCAGCAGAGCGAGAAAAGGGAAAAATCGTGTCGTCAAGTGCATAAATCAATTATAACCATTACCCCCTTATATAGGGGGTTCAATTCCAAATCGCTTCCATAGTCAGGCACAAAGGCAGATTACCCAT
The DNA here is from genome assembly GCA_963931845.1 of Maratus michaelseni. NCBI lineage: Eukaryota > Metazoa > Arthropoda > Arachnida > Araneae > Salticidae > Maratus > Maratus michaelseni. The sequence continues at coordinate 277,017,705 of OZ007597.1, forward strand.
TAGGCTGAGTAGGCTGAAGCTGAGGAGCCCCTTTAGGAAAGGGTCTCCGGGGCTAAGATTTTCTTTCAGGTTTATTTTTTTTAAATTCGGCTAATATTTTATGCAAAAGAGAAATGATGTGCAATATTCTTTGTTCCACTCGGTGTTCCAAACGGTTCCAAAAGGTGGCGCGCCTCTTTGCACCAATCGCCATGTAAAAATGATCCACCTCATGTGACGTTTTAAACGTCATGCACCGGCTGTGTATAACGTAGGTCGCGGTCTGGTACTTCTGCTCTGTATTTCCCGCCACCTAAAACCACTATGAATGGAAGTCGTTACCTTAATTTGTTACGTGATAAGTTGAAACTTCACATGCAAGTTCATTGATGTTCCATTTTCATGCATGATGGTGCCCCGTGTCACAGGTCAAAGGCTGTTAGGGACTTTCTGACGGCGGCGAAGCAAATTCAGGTGTTTCACTGGTCTGTTAGCAGTCCAGATTTGAACCCATTAGGGAATATGTGGCGTAATTTGAAAAATAAAGTATGTAAAAGCAACCATCAAGTGCTATGAAACTTGTTCAAGTCAATAAAGAATGTCTGGTGTACAAGAAATTTCTCAAGCCTACTGCCAGTCTCTGATCTGTAGTATGCCGAACAGGATTGCAACGCTGATTAAAAACAAAGGAGGTGTTACAAAATACTGAGTTTAATTTCAATTCTTCAATAAAAATACTTGTAAGTAAATTTTATTATTTTTTAAATAGCTTTTATTCGAGATTTCCATTATATCTAATATTTTTATGGGTGGCCTTAAACTTTTGCACACGACTGTATATGCTCTGTGTTAAGAAAGTTATGGAATGAATGAATGTGTTGTGTATGTTAGTAATTATACATCTAGCTTGGCTGGACGTGACCACAGATTAAATATATGTAAACCGTTATTCTGTAGACAAAACTTTCCAGGGCCAAGTCCAGGGATGGCGAACATATGGCACGCGTGCCCCATTTGGCACTCAAGAAAATTTCTTTGGCACGCCAAAAAATTATTAGTAATAACAAATTAAGTATTATATAAATTACCAATTTGATGAACTAAAATTTTTCCTAAGATACATAGACAATCGAAAAGAAATAAAACTGTTTTTTTGCACGAATCAATTTCAGTTTAGGTATTGTGTAGCACCGTTTTCTTGAAAACCATCAGACGCATATGCTTGCGAAGTCATTTTGCTTATTTATACAATTTAACCCTTTTTATCCTGACGGTTCTTATAAGTACCACTTTAACCCCTTCGCGACGAGCGTCTTTTACATAATTTTTAATCTGTTACCACCGGTTTTTCAAATGAGAAATTTTCACCTAATTGAATCGCAAAAATGCTTTGATTAGGAAAACTTAACAAAAAAAAAATAATAATAACTGGTGGGAATAATCGAGGATTCTGAGCATCTAAAAAGTAGCTGGAAAATTAATTCAGAATATAAAGGGTTACATTTTTTCAATTTAATTTTCATAGCAGTTCAAATAATAAAATGTCCAAATGGACTTACCTATGTAGTTTAGTAACTAAAAATGACAGGATGAGAACCAGATTCGTCTCGAACGTACACAACAGGAAAAGAAAATCTTTTTTATAATTTTTTAATAAGGATTCCAATGTGACTGTTTATATTATTGAGTTCAGACATCATACTAAATAATTTAGAAGTCAAATTTAGGACAAATAAGAATCCTTTTAATAAATATTCTGTAAATTTTAATTCTTTATAAAACTATATTTTAAGTTAGAATGTTCTTGGCACGTTAGAATGTCGGTAAACAATTTTTCTGGGATTTTTGGCACGCGCATGCAAAAAGGTTTGCCGTCCCTGGCCTATAGTCCAGGCATTTGGTAGAAAATAAAGGAAAGTTTTGGTGTAGTTTTTTTTTTGCGGTCCCTTTATGTTTTTTGGGTCGCTGAACACGAATCCGAGGTTTTCCAACAAAATTTTTTTCGGGAAATATTTTTTTTTTACAAAAAACGTGTAAAAAAACGGACTTTTTTCCGTTTTTTTCCAAATAATTCCAAAATTATGCATTTTACGTGAAAGTCGGCAATATATGAATTAAAGAAAATAAAATTTCTTACATTTTATGTATAGAAAGTTTTTTTCTCTGATCAATAGTTTAGCCGTGAGAGTGCCTCAAAAATGGGTGGAAAAAACAAAAAACTGTAAAAAAACGGGAATTACGGTACTGTATGTCAATGTAACATAGAAACTAATCCTTTTACGCAAATGTTAACTATTAATGTTACTAAAGATTATATGTTTGACTATATTTTATGCATTTGAGGTAGAGGAAAAGTGCGGATCCGACACCAGGGGAAGGTGGGAGCAGTGGGGCAGATCCAGCTATACTCTCATGAGTCGAAGGTGCTACTCCTCCGGAGAGCTCGTATTCTAAGAGGCGGTAACATTGTAGTCCAGTAGAAATAGCATTTTACCTTACAAAAATTCGGGTAGTTCTGATTTTTGGGTATGTTGTAAAGGTTGACCCTCTAATAAAAAAACCATGTTTTCGACCTTCTAGACCTTGTGCGTTTTTCTCAATATTGAAAAAACCAATATTTTTCGTACTTATTTCGATTTTTCTTAAATAACTCAATTTTAGTGCATTTTACAGAAAAAAGCACAGTCACCATTTTGTAGAGCATAAAATTCTCTACAACATGCAGTATTCAGGTTTGTAAATTGTCCAAATAGGGGGTAAGATACGAAACCGGGAAAATAGGGTAAAATTTGCAAAAAATGCAAAAATCCACTAAAGACGTTAGTTTTTGCTTAATAACCTACTTTTAGTTCGTTTTAGAGACAAAAGCACTTTCACCATTTTGTACAGCAGAAAATTCTCTACAACATGCAGTATTCATATTTGTAAATTGTCTAAATAGGGGGTAAGATACAAAGCCGGGAAATAGGGTTAAATTTGGAAAAAAATGTAAAAATCCACAAATGACGTTAGTTTTTGCTTAATAACCTACTTTTAGTGCGTTTCAGAGACAAAAGCACTTTCAACATTTTGTAGAGCATACAATTTTCTACAACATGCAGTATTTATATTTGTAAATTGTCCAAATAGGGGATAAGATACGGAGCCGGGAAAATAGGGTTAAATTTGGAAAAAAATGTAAAAATCCACAAATGACGTTAGTTTTTGCTTAATAACCTACTTTTAGTACGTTGTAGAGACAAAGGCACTTTCACCATTTTGTAGAGCATAAAATTCTCTACAACATGCAGTATTCATGTTTGTAAATTGTCCAAATAGGGGGTAAGATACGGCAAAAACTAACGTCATTTGTGGATTTTTACATTCTTTCCAAATTTAACCCTATTTTCCCGGCTCCGTATCTTACCCCCTATTTGGACAATTTACAAACATGAATACTGCATGTTGTAGAGAATTTTATGCTCTACAAAATGGTAAAAGTGCTTTTTTCTGTAAAATGCACTAAAATTGAGTTATTTAAGAAAAATCGAAAAAAGTGCCGAAAAATATTGGTTTTTTCAATATTGTGAAAAACGCACAAGGTGTAGAAGGTCGAAAACTTGGTTTTTTTTATTAGCGGGTCAACCTATAATAAATGAAACTACCGACTATGTCATGCTTTAAAAAGTTGATTATGACAATTTTATTTCTAAAATGCACTAAAAGTGGTAACCTTCACATAAATGATTGCGGAAATAAGAATTTTGCTTTTTGACTTCATGTAAATATACTAATGTTTGTTACTAATGTACATAATAATTTATAATTAAATAATGATTCATAATGAGTCGCCGTATTTATTATCAGGCAACTTCATTGTAAAATGTAGTCAATCATATAGTTTTTAGTATCATTAACAGTCAACGTTTATTTAAAATGGTTAATTTACATGTTACATCGACATACAGGGTCGTAATTCCCGTTTTTTACAGTTTTTTGTCTTTTACACCTTCCAATTTTACAGTATGAGCACTCCGGCGGAGGAGCACCTTCGACTCATTAGAGAAGGTGGAACTGCTCCACTGCTCCCACCTTCCCCTGTCGCAGAATCCGCACTTTTCCTCTACCTCAAATGCATAAAATACAGTCAAACATATAATCTTTAGTATCATTAATGGTTACCGTTTGTGTAAAATGGTTAGTTTTTATGTTACATCGACATACACTACCGTAATTCCCGTTTTTTTTTACAGTTTTTTGTTTTTAACACCCTTTTTTGCGGAACTCTCACGGCTAAACCATTGATCAGAGAAAAAAACTTTCATTACATAAAATATAGGAAATTTTATTTTCTTTAATTCATATATTGCCGACTTTCACGTAAAATGCACAATTTTGGAATTATTTTGAAAAAACTGAAAAAAGTCCGTTTTTTTACACGTTTTTTGTAAAAAAAACATATTTCCCGAAAGAAATTTTGTTGGAAAACCTCGGATTCGTGTTCAGCGACCCAAAAAACATAAAGGGACCCCCCCAAAAAAAACTACACCAAAACTTTCCTTTATTTGCTCTTTTTTATCCCCTAATGCCTGGACTACTAGCCTATACTTTTAACCACAAATACAACGAGAACTTACTGCCAGATGTGGCGCTCACTCGTTTTAACAATAAAAATACTTATCAAGATGAATAATCCTTTTAAGCATATTTATTTTAAATAAGATAAAATTATACAGCTTTACTAGTTTGAGTGGAATAAATTTTAATTGGGATTTTTTGTTTAAAAAAAAAAAAAAAAAAAAAAAAAAGAAGCTCAATAAGGTACAGTACAACAGTAGCCTATCTCTTTATGTAATGAATATTTAATATAAGTGGTTTCTTTAAACAAACAGAGTAACACATGATAGAATTCTACTTATTTCACAATTGTTTGTTTTTATACGACAATATTAAGGTTTTTTTTTTTTCTTATCCCTCACAGTTAAACTAATATCCTTTCTTTTTTAATAACTTGCTCTACTCTATCTGGAAGTCTGTACACAATCTTTTAAAAATAACAAATAGCCATACAGTAATATAAATATAAAGTCCCAACATAATAAATGTACAAACTGGAGATTTTTTTTTGCATACGTATTTGAAATCAGCAACACAAGATTAGCTTAAAAGATCCTCTTCTCTTCTTCTTCTTCTTCTTCTAATGTTTGATGACTACTGTTAAGCAGATTTAAAATTAATGGATCTGCGTCAGATTTGATTCTAAGAAAATGCATTATACGGTGTTAAATCTTAAGTAGGAGGGTTTTGGTCAAACCACTATATTTGCATATTTCACAGTGAAAATATGATATATGTTGGCGGTTAAAAAAATATAAGTCAAGGCGGAAGGTAACGAACTGCTTTAGCTAGTGATCATAAGAGTACAAGAAATAAATGTTTGCTATTATACATATATATTACAGTATTCACTGCACAAAACCAAATAGTAACAATTATTACTTTTCACTATCAAAACACATTTCACGGTTAAATATATTGATATTACCAAAACAGTCTTGTACCGAGTTAAATCCAAAACAGGCGTACACAGTTTTTGCATTTTCCTCTAAAATTGCTATTTCGGACTGCTATTGTACTGTTAAGACCGCCCACTTCAGAAATAACCTAATAGAAATTTCCTTCGTACGTTATTTTATTTCACTCTATTGTTTTTTAAAAGTAGGAGACTCACTGAATCTATTCTACATATATCATCCCTCTTAACTGGCCTTTGCTTAAAAAACTCATTCATTTGGTATTTTATGTTCTGAAAACATTGCTCACGGCTGACGGGAATTTTTGATTTTTTGTATATGGGTAACTCCACTCATGGGCGGTAGTTTTGAATGTTTTATGTTATTAGATTTCTGTAAAAGAACCTTGATATGCCCTTAAACAGATTGTTACGGCATTCCTTCAAAGTCCACTAATTCATTTTTTACATATATATATTCATATTTCTTATTGAAGTTAATTGTAGAAGTATTTCCCTTATTGAAAATGAAGTATATATGTATTATAATTAATCTACAGAGAGAAAGAAAAAAATTCCATTACTTTTTAGCCTTATATTGGAAATTTGTTTGCACTGCATTTTAATGATGTTGTGATACTTCAAACCTAATGAAACTTAAATGCATCACTGAGGTGCACTTTACAGATCGCTGATATATATCATTCAGTTTGTAGAATATGAAGTGAAAACGCGCAAACAAAAGCTAATCTATCCTTATTATTGTATATTATTAGTATTACAGTTGAACCTCGTTAACACGAAATTGAAGGGACTGTGAAACAGGTGGCGCTTCTATAACACTTTTTTCATTATTTTTACGATAACTATATCTCAAGAACGAATGCACGGAATTTCATCAAACTTCAGATTCTGTTAGACCTTGACATAAATAGATGCTGATTACGTTTTGGTGTAAATAGCCCAACAGTTGGCGCTGCTATTCTAATTTTTCATTATTATCACGATTACTCTATCTCAAGAACTATGCACGGATTTTCATCAAACTTCAGATTCAGTTAGACGTTGTCATATGTTATTGTTGATTAGGTTTTGGTCTAAAACTACCAACAGGTGGCGCTGTTATCCTGCATTTTGCAGGATTTACACGATTTTAGTAATACAGTAAACTTCCGATTATCCGTCACTCACGGGACCGACCGGGTGGCGGATAATCGAAATAGACGGATAATCGAAAGACCATTATTAAAATCACATTTCTATTTGCTGGTTTATAAATAACAATATTTAAACGCGTGTTTTTTTATTAGCTGTGTATTTCATGAATAGAAAACACAATTAATAATAACAAATAAATTTATGAGAGTAATTTAAAATTTTACACAGTAAATAAATTACCTGTTTTCATCGAAAATAATTCGTTTTACATGTTTGTTTGCAGTTTGCTTGTCCTTTTACAGCAGCAAGATTGCGAATTTTACGTAATAAAAGTACTTGAGTTGCATCGGCTTCATCTTGCATCTCAAACCAATTAATGCACTTCGAGAGTATTGTCTCCACTTCTGCATAACTGACTCCTGAGTCATCATTTTCCGATTCATCAGATTCATCCGCTTCAGGTTTCCCTGGATTCAAAATATTTTGGATAATTTCGTCATCCATAAATTCTTCATAACCAATATCATTGTTATCACAATTATGCCAGTTTTTCATTTCATCTGCAGAAATATCTTTTAAACATGGTACGTTTGATACCAAGGTCAGTATCTCTGTATCATCATCAGGTACATCTTCTGTGCTGGTAGTATTGGTAGCATCTTCCGGTGTATCAATAGTGTTGGGCCACAATTTTCTCCAGCTTCTCTGGTAAATCTGTTCAGATAAATCATTCCAGGCATCAGCTAAGTTGTATATGGCATCTTTGATAGTGTATGATTTCCAAAAAACGAAGACATTTGATTCATTATCAGCGAGTAGCAGCTTTTGAATTAAAGCTTTCCGATAACGTTTTTTCATCGATTCAAAGACACTTTGGTCCATTGGTTGTATCAGTGATGTTGTATTAGGTGGAAGAAATAAGCACTTGATGTTCCGTCAGTAGATTCTAAATTTTCCGGATGTGCTCCTGCATTATCAAGCAACAAGATTGCTTTCTGAGGAAGATTACTTTTTTAAAAATGTGCTTTAACTCCGGGAACAAAGATATAAAAAAAACACTTCTTAAAAATATCTTGCGTCATCCAGGAACTTTTTTTACTGTAATAATTGACAGGCAGTGCTTTCATGTTAATATTCTTAAAAGCTCTAGCATTCAGGGGGCGGTGGCTGCAGTTTAGCTGACGTCACACAAGCATTTTTCTCGGAATAGCGCCGCCTCACTCGGGTTCACTGAACATGCGTGTTTTTGTTGTTCGTTTCAGATTGAAAAAAAAATGGAAAGGGGGGGGTGGCGGTTAACCGAAGGTGGCGGTTGATCGAATGGCGGATAATCGGAAGTCTACTGTAGTCATATGTAAAGAACTAACGCACGGAATTTAATAAAACTTTAGATTCAGTTAGACCTTGATATAAATTGTTTGCTGATTCTTTTTAGTGTATGTGAAACCTGTGTGTGATAGAAGAAAGTTTTGGGAGTGGCACATCCGACTAGTTTTCTTTCATTGTGATAGTTTTTAGAGCAATTATTGATCTAAATTTAACTATCGGTTTTAGAAACTAATAAAATAAGTGTATTCTGGGATGCTATGCAAAGACGAGAAAAAAAAAAAATTGCAGCCCAATTTTATTTCTAAATAAAAAAAAAAAAAAAAAAAAATAATAATAATAAAAAAAAAACAACAACGAATTAACACGGGATTTGGAATTGAATGTTAGTGTCTCAAATTCAAACAAATCGATAAATAAAATATTCAGAAAATAAATATTCAAAACACATAAAATAAGTTACATCGAAAATTTTCAGTCGTTCATTAACATAATAAAATGTGTCGTGTAACAAAAATAAATAAATAAATATTGCAATTTGGCGATTTCAATCTATTGTTTTCTCGCCAAATGAAACATTTTCTCGCGATTTAGCGCAATGGCGATCGGCAGCAAAAACCATCCGTTACAAGTGTGTATTTATCAATGTATACTTAAATTTATCTTTTCATTTAAAATTCACACAAAAAAAAAAGTTAAAAACCATATCTTATTTTAGTGGTATTTTCTTTTCTCTTAGAGTTTCAAAAACTTTAGTTCCAGGAAGCCGATTTTCTTGGACCGTGGTTCCCAAACTGTATGATTATGCAACCCACTTTAAAATTTAGAAGTTTGCCGTGACAAACCTAATTTGTAAGTGTATAGACGCTTTTGCTTAATCAATCTTAGGAATAAGAAGAAGTTTCGTACAAAGAATATATAGGAAAATATTAGGTTATTAAGGAAATTCTGCGGTTTTCATTTTATATATATATACTAGATAACCCGCCCGGCTTTGCCCGGGCCCGAGATAATTTCAATCTCCGAGAAAGGCGTTAACCCCCTCCCTCCCCGTACCCGCAAATATAACAAATAATTTGTTTAAAACCACCGTCATCTACATTAACGCTATCATTAAAAAAAGAATTAATTTTTTTCTGATAATTAGAACATAAGGAAGACGCTACGCTAAAATAGCCGGCTGATGACACCCCTTCCCGACCTCAATTTCAAATCTATATCTTAATTAGTTACCTAAATTTTTGTTCATTAGTAAAAATTGGCAATTATTTCCTTTCATTTTCACAAACTAAATAGAGGGATCGGCCAGAGAAACAGATCTCTTTGTAGTTCGGTTTTTAATGAAAGCAAATCCCTGTCTGAAACTTTCTCGGATTGTTTTCACTGGCGCCGGCAGATTTTTGGCAGTTTTTTTTAAAAAAAATACCGACCGAATTTTTCAAAACTCACATAGTCGGATGCAGAATTTTTCTTTTACATATGCTCAGAAATTTTGAAGTTGATTTCTCAATTAGTTTTCTTAAATTTCGCTAATTAGTAAAATAATTTCGAATTCGTTCATTTCCGCTTGCAAATCCAATGCGCCTGTTCGTTTCTTTAGCCATTTTGATTTAAAAGATATCATTTTAGAAGCGATGGTTAATGAGAATCGAATTGATATCTTGGGTAATTATCAAAATATTAAAATTCTGAGACTAAGGTGCACATCGTCAGACCTTGGACTATCCACACCTAAATTTTCAGACTTCTAGGTGGGCTAGATTTTGCTAGCCATCGCAGACAGACAAACAAACACACACACACATACAGAGCGAAACTTTCTTTTATTAATAAAGATATTTTGAATCCATAGATGCCACTTTCCCCGGAGTTTTGGAATAAGACTTTGCTTTTATAATGTACGAGAAGAAACTGCTTTTACTTGTTTTGAAATAAATTGTTTTTAAATTCTAGTGACATTTAATCATTTTAAAATTATCTCAATACAAGTATATCGTGAATTTTCCACATGAGCCAATATTAATAGTTGTCTCTAACGTGGATAAATAAAGTAATAAATAATGCAGTACTATAACAAAACACAACCTAGCTCTATTAATCATTAAAAGAAATACGTTTATTAATAAATATATAATAAAAAATACATTTAAAATATTAGTTTGTTTTAAAATATCGTTTTATACCAAAGATATTTTTTATATCAGAGTTGTAACGTGTTAATTTTATCTGCCACTGTCAACACAATGCTTAGTAAATCCTTGTTCATTTCACGAAGTTGCTTATCTATAAGTCATATTTGCTTTCCTTCAAAGATGTAACACATGTTGTGATCGTATTTTTTTTTCTTCTTTATTATTATTATTTTTTTTACAATAGATAAAATAAAAAATATTTTATGGAGGATCCCATCCAGATTGCACTTTTTTAAGCAATTTTATTTTTTAAATAATTTTACAGCTTACTGTACTGTTTTTTGGACTTAAAAGTTTTTATTCTTCTACACTTTTCTGACGATATCTGGATGGGAGCCCCCATCCAGATTGCTTTTCCCATTGCTCTCTTTGATTTTACTCACATTGTTTCTGTTTCACTTTTTGGTTATTTTAATCTTTTTTGGTGCAGCATGTCCCTCATGGGGCACTCTTTATTTTTTTTAAAACATGCAGGATTTTATTCTGAAATATAATTTTTATTGCTTTCATTGGTTTAACAACTTTGGTTTTATCTTTTGCACTTCTGTTACATCTGCATGGGAAACCCATCTAGATTGCACCTTTTAAAGCAATTTTATTTTTTAAATAACTTTACAGTTTACTCTACTGTTTTTTTGGACTTAAAAGTTTTTATTCTTCTACACTTTTCTGACGACATCTGGATGGGAACCCCCATCCAGATTGCTTTTCCCATTGCTCTCTTTGATTTTACTTACATTGTTTCTGTTTCACTTTTTGGTGATTTTAGTCTTTTTTGGTGCAGCATGTCCCTTAAAGGACTTTGTGCCATAAAACCTTACACAACCAACCAACCAACCAAAACTTCAATGACCAATCTTCTATTGATAAAAAATAATTAAATCTTTGAAGTTTATATTTCAAAGTTCCATAAATAGTGTTTATCATATTTTACAAGGTTACATTAAAATTTCTATTTATTTTCGTTTTGACGCTAATGATTTATTTGAAAAATTAAATGAATAAGAAAACAAAGATTTACATTATTTCTGATAGGCAATAACAATCGCATCTTTATCAATAATCATTTTAACATAAAAAATAAATTACCATTATTTAATTACTTTACAAATTTTTCAACATAATTTTTTAAAAAATAATATAGCATAATTAATAGCAGCTTTGTCAACAGTAACTAAAACAAAATTAATGCAAGGTTTTTTTTTCATAATTTTAACATATTTTTATAAAAAATAATATAGCATAATTATAAGCAGCTTTGTAAACAGTGACTAAAACAAAATTAATGCAAGTTTTTTTTCTTTTTTCATAATTTTAACATATTATTTTAAAAATAATATAGCATAATTAATAGCAGCTTTGTCAAGAGTAACTAAAACAAAAATTAATGCAAGTTTTTTTTTCTTTTTTCATAATTTTAACGTATTTTTTAAAAAAAGAATATAGCATAATTATTAGCAGCTTTGTAAAGAGTGACTGAAACACAATTAATGAAAGTTTTTTTTTCTTTTTTTCATAATATAAATCATCAGAAGTAAGATATTGATATTCATGTGTATTGATGTTTAAATATTCCTTTTAAAAACATTTAAAATGCCCCAACAATTGAAATTTCCACTCAAAAACCCTTCTAAGGGAGGGCTATATTTATAACTTTGCTTTTCAATAAAACAATCAATATCATCATTACAAATCTGAAAAGCTTTATTGTAATTGATTTTATTATTAACTATAAATTTAATGCCAAAATTTATCAAATATCTTATATCGTTATTTTTAATTGCATTTAAATCACTCCTGATACATTACCATGAAATGTATCAATAATATCTATCTATTCATTATTATTGCAACAGCCAATTAAAGAAATATCAGTATCTGAGAATGTAATCTGCCTATAATTGAATATTTTGGTGCTTAAAGGTTTATTGTAAACATATACAGTGCCTAGAAGTCTACTTCTAGGCACTGTAACATAGGTCACAAAAAAGTTAGTCTTTTACAGAAAATAGATCATAAATATTATTAAATATCCTGCCAAAATTTAAATTGTCAAAAGATTCTTGCTGAAATATTATTTAAAGATAAATTATTTCATTATTAATACTTTTACACTTTAATAATCTGTAATCAACCATTAACTAAAACCTTAAACTTAAAAATTTGTAATTTAAATGCATCAAACATGATTTCAATTTTTTCAATTTTTTCATTGAATTAACTGAATGTCAGCCTTCACACTTTTGACATTATAAGTAGAAATAAATTTCATTTCCAACTCATTATGCTGCTACTAAATTTATATGAACATCTTTCCCCTCTATTTACGACTCCTCTATTTACGACTATTACGTATAATTGAATTTATTCGTTAAATCATACACATTAACTATTTTCTTAATACTTACTTTGTTAATTAACTCATTTAAGCCATAAGGATAAATAGTTCTACATTTATTTATAAAATCGTTCTCTCTAGCTAATCTAGCCAGCTAAAAAGCTTTTATCTTCATCAAATGCCGAAATTTCGATACAAATATTGCTAAAAGAATGCATTCAGAAACGTGAAATTTCAAATGTAGGACATTCCTTATTTTCGTAATTAACATTAGATCCAAGGAGATTAATTTTCCAATGTAATTCCAATTCAGTTTATACAGTTATGTATCTTGGTTGTCAAGAAATACATATTATTCTTTATATATCATTATTAAATTTACAAAATGGAGTTATAATCTTTCAACAGAATGACAATGGCATCGCGACTGACAACACAAATTGTACACAATTTATTTTTACATGTATTTTATTTTTTAGTTATTCTATAATTACTAAAAAATTGAAACATTTTTATAAAGGGATTATTGCAAGTGCATAGATTTAATTACAAAATATATCCAACAACAACAACAACAAAATAATATACACCCACTTTCAAATGAAAATTAAAATGAAAAACTATACATGAGGTGAAGCGCAAATGCAGCGTATATATATATATATATATATATATATATATATATATATATATATATATATATATATATATATATATATATATATATATATATATATATATATATATATATATATATATAGCATTGTATGCAAAATATGATTTCTCAAATGCTTATACTCAAAAGCAGGTGTATTTTAATGAACAACAAACTGTATTAATCTATTAAGTAGAAACAATAAAGTATTAAAGTTAAAGATCCAAACATAAACATTAAACATCCAGGTAAAAGGATTGCCTTTTTTAGTCAGTGGGTGGGAAAAACGTACAAAATAAATAAACTCCACCCGCACCAAAAGTAGTTATCTACAGAAGGTTTATAAAGCCATAGCAATCTTACATCTCATTAATAATTGAGAAACATAATATGCATAAATAAACTAAGTTCTATAACTAATATACTGAAACCAGACATGCATAATTTAAAATTAATCAATAAACAACATTTATATACATATAAAAAATTCTTTATTTATTTATACATATATATATATATATATATATATATATATATATATATATATATATATATATATATATATATATATATATATATATATATATATATATATAATGTATGTCCAGGGATAAATACTGTATTGAATATAAGCTTAGATTTTGTTAATTGCCTTTTTCAGTTTCGAGGTTGCAACTTTCGCAAGAACTGGTCAATCAATCGCCGCGAAAATTTCAATAGCATCATACACAGTGCTATTTTATGTTTTTTAAATCGTAATAAATTCAAATAAGTTAATATGTGATCACCTACTTCACGCAAACTGAGCTGTATCGATAAAAGTGGAATTTAAAATGATTATCGATAACAATAAAGTTTTGACACAAGAACACTCTATTTTTCCAAACCAGTTACACTAAAATATGCCACCTGTCTTACAATAAGTAAATATCATTTCAATAAAGTAAAAAGCAATTTCTTAATATCTCTTTTTTTTTTTTTTTTAAATCTTAAAAATATTTGTATTAGTCTCAAATTCCATAAAATATTCGGTACTTTTAGGTTGACAGGCACAAGTCATAAATGGCCAAATATTTTTCACAACGCCATCATTCATATAAAATGCAAACTATTCACTCATTACATTTAAAATACATAACTTTAATTTAAAATATGAATATACATATTTAAAATACATGCATTCATTCATTTCACTTAAAATACAAAATAATAAAAACAACAACAATAATAATAAGAAATAATAACATAAACGAAAACATTATATTTCAGTATCAAATTTTTGTTTCTAATTTACACAAGTGAAAAATAAAATCTAACATTGGCGATAAAAAGATTGCTACTGACTAGATTTGCACCAGAGTAAATAAAATCCCGGCCGATTTTCCCGAAAGGAAAATGAAATAATTCTATCAAACTGCTGCAATAAAAATTATTAAAGTTAACGCGTTTGTTAGAATAAATTGACTAACAATATAGTCTCTCGAATGCTCTGCTTTCAATTTTAATTTCCGCAGTATTTTTTTTTTTTTAATCATAGCGTCTATTCTTTAAAATATGTACACTAACTTATTGCTTATTGTTATAAGTTCATTATATTTTCATTGACTTTAGAAATGTGATATGAAGGTTTTACAACTTTAAAATTCGTAGAACTCATTGCTGTTTCATTCCTTTTCGATAAACTATGAAAAAAATTGTTGCTAGTCAATATTCTAATCCCTTTTCTTTCTCATAAAAATGGTCATTTATTAGATAATCAAAAGCAAGAATAAAAACACGTAAAAAATAACCTAAAAGTTCTGTTAAAATATGAATTTTTTTTATCATTAAAAAAGAAGTATTCCAAGCTTTAAAATCTGATGTATTTCAGGTGCATCGAACAATTCATGCTGCTCTTGTTTATTCTTCCTGCAATTTACAAAAGGGATGTTTCTCTACTATCGATATATTGATATATGATAAAAAAAATTTCATCATTACCTTTTAATTTCCTTTATCAAGAATGTTTATCTCAAGGACTTCACAACTCCACCTAAAACAATGAATATTAATTAACGAGAATTGTATGCTTATTATCATACATTTCTTTAATTTGCTTTTAAACCTTTGCACAAAGCCTTAAAGTACATTTTGAAAAAAAATCAATAAAGAAACAAGTACAGCGTTTAAGGGTCCTCTTCACGGACTTGAAAACACCCGCTCGCTAATGTTAATGCTATGGGGCATTATTTTTCTAATATCTCATTTGTACTTGAATATTCTGAAACGGATTTTATTTTTCATTGAATAGCAGAGACCAATATCTATTTCCGCCGTTGATTACTTTTTCGATTTTCGTTCCATATTTTTTTTTTTTTACGAAGATTCTTTCACTTTCGGAACCGGTTTCCAAAAAAAAAAAAAAAATCGTTTAAAAATATTCAAATGGAAACGAGATATTAGAAAAATAATGCCCCATATATTAACATTGGCGAGAGGGTGTTTTCAAGTGCGTGAAGAGGACCTTTAAAGAGCTTACTCTAATCATGCAAAAAAAAAAAAAAAACGTAGAAGCTAATGTTAAGTCTATATGAAGGTATTTTAAAATTTCTCGCTCGCACTTTAATATTTTTGGAATGAATTTTTTGCATAGGATAGCTGAGATCCATCTCTAACGTTCTGCGTTTTTACTTTTTCGAATTTGATTCCAGATTTTTTTAATATGATTTCACTTTCAGTAGCGGTTCCAACCGGTTCCAACATTAAAAATGTCCGCTTATCAAAAAAACCTTTAACCAAAATCTAAAATTTTAAATCGCATAACATTAGAGATCGACCTAAAGAACTCTATGAGAAAAAAAAAAAAAAAAAAAAAAAAAAAAAAAACATTTAAAACTATTAAAATGCGAGCGAAAATTTTGAAAATAACATCAGCTTAACATGAGCTTGATCATTTCTTTCCGTTAGTAGTGTGTTCTCTTAACTGTGGTTTTGAATATGAAAATTTAATCGATAGTTATATTTGCCCTGAAATCGTGAAGCTATTCAGTGCTTTTAGTAATTCACGTATGTGATACTGGATACATTTGACAGGCAAAAGGGGAAGAGATCCTGCTCAGTATGTAGAAATAATCATACTAGTGCAGTAAATTAATAATTTGAGATTTTTATAATTTTCCCTTATTGTTAACTTCCACCTTTCTGACAAAATTATTGTAAAATTTACGCTTCTCAATCATTCCATCGGCATAAACACCGTATTAAAGCTCCGTTGTGCTTTATTAAATATTAAAAAATATGTCTCCAGGTAAAAATTATACTACAATTGCATATCAGTATTAATAATATCTCTGTATGTGAGTGTGTGTGACCGTTTGCTTGCCTGTTGCCGATGACTAGGGAAATCTATCGTATGTAAATTTGGTTTCAGACAGCGGGATATTGGTCCTAATGTACCTGAGGCTCAGATTTTAAAATTTTCTGATATATTTTATGTTATTCAGTGATTGAATAAAATGATTCACGTATTTCCCGAATGCGCCGAGTTCTTCATCGATATTATTCCACTCATAAAAGCAATCGAAGATCAATTTTTTTTTTTTTTATACGATACAGCAAATATTGTACAACATTAGAATCTTATTCAGAATTCGTACAGGGAATTGTTTGCGATATTTTTAATTCTTTTTCCATTTTGCCGAAAATGAGACCCATTGTCGTGAAAAATCATTACTAATATAATGACGCACGTAATCTCGCGGTCTGAACTTAAAAAAATGCTTTAAGTGGGAAGAGGTGAGTTGGAGTTTTATATTTATTAATGATCTAACATTGAAATGCTACCCTCGAAAATTACAGTACTCCTCCACCTCCAGAGCTGTAGAAATCTAAGAAAAATGTATGAAATCAATACTGATTTTATGCATGTTTAAGGCTATTATACCGACCCCGGACAACGTCGTGCTGGTGAATTAGTATTCAATAAACTTTATCATACTTGAACTTGAACTTGTGATAGGTTCAATGGGCTTCCAAGTTGCGAAGCAACTGCACACCCTGGCTTTGAGTAGGTGTATATCAAATCCTGAGAGAGCCATATGAAATGTCTAGCCGTAGTCCAATTGACTACACTTTATCATATAAGTTACATAAGATGCGTGTTCAGTTTCCGAAACTGAATACTGTATCTACATTTGGAAACTTAATCACTACATGTAAAAAATATTATTTGCAGTAAGATTTTTAGTATAGTACAAAAAATACAGGAAGCACCTCATTTGGCCCAAAACAAGCCATACTTGGATTGGAGTAGCATCTAAAATTTTGTCACGTGTACTTCGATGAGAGCTGTTTCAGAATGATTGAATGTGTGTCAGTAAGAATACATCCAGCTTTTTTTTTTTTTTAAATTGAGATGACGTTATACGGACTTCAAGATCTTTTGAGATTTGGCTTGTTTATTTATTAATTATAACTATAACGAGGAGCAGGCACTGTCAGAAGTGTCGCTCAATCGCTGTTGAAGAATAAAAGTCTTGATCATTGTAACCAAGCATGCAGCACATTTAATATAAATAGAACGTATTGTTAAAGCTTTTCTGGTATGAGTTAATTAAATTTTACTTATTTTTAATGCAACATACAATTTTATACTATCACATTAATATCATTATATTTAATATCAGTGCATCTTTTAAAATATACAGTAACAAACGATAGCATTATCTTCAATTCACTGTTGTTTGTTTTTATGTGACAATTTTAAGGTAATTTTTTATCCATCACAATTAGACTAATATCCTTTATTCACAATATCCTCTACTATATCTGAAATTTGCACTCGACCTTTTAAAAATAAAAAATAACCATTCAGTAATTTAAATATAAACTCCCAACATAAAACTTGTCAAAATGGACAATTTTTTGCTTACGCATTTGAAATCAGCAACATAAGATTAGTTTAAACGATCAACTTCTATTATTCTTATGGGGAAAGTTAATGTTTGCTGACTACTGTTGTAAGCTGATTTAAAATTAGTTGATCGGCGTTAGATTTTATATAAAGAAAATACATTATTTTGTGTTAAATCTTATGTTGGCGGGTTTTTATCAAATCACTGTACTTGTATATTTCACAGTGAAAATATGATATCTATGGGAGTTTTAAAAGAGTATAACTGAAGTGGAAGGCAACGAACTGTGTTAGCCAGTGATTATTACAGTACAAGAAAGAAATGTTCGCTATTATATATATGAATTTCAGTACTCACTACACAACACCAAACAGTAACAATTATTACTTAACACTACAAAAACACATGTCATGGTTAAATGCATTGATAGTAACCAAAACATCCTGTAGCCAGTTAAACCCCAAAACTCCATTGTCCCATTAATTTGATGATTGTAACAATAGAATTTGGTATTTTAAATGTTTTATCTTACTTAAATATTAGTACTATGATAATTATATTAATTATTTGTCTGAACAATTAATTATTTTCATAAATATTTTATAAATTGTTGATAATTGCAAATGTTCAATTCATTTGAAAATAACAGTTTTAGCCCTTCCTATAATTTTTGAATATCCACGCCTCCTAGAGCTGCGAAGAACGCCTCATTACCAATTTAAGATCTACTACATTTTGAGAAAAGATATGATCACATTCTGTGCCGCACAGAAGAATTTTTCAAGAAAGAAAAGGAGAGAGGCGTGTTCGTCGTCTATGTAAATTAAACATTTTATGTCATACCCAATAGGTTACATTATTTTTTTTATTTTCCTTGTTTGGCTATATTACAAAACAATAATGAATGAAATAATAAATAATATTACTAAGAATTAAAAATAATTTTAACATTAGCTTGATCGTTTTTATCGTGAGTAGTGTAGGCTCTTAAGTGTAGTTTTGGATATAAAAATTTAATCGATAGCTATATTTGCCCTGAAATCGTGAAGCTATTCAGTGTCAATACTAGATACATTAGGCAAGTAAGAGGGGAAGGGATCCCGCTCAATATGCGGAAATAATCACACCAGTGCAGTCAATTAATATTTTGAGAATCTTTATAATTTTCCGTTATTGGTAACTTCCACCGTCTGACAAAATTATTCTAAAATTTACGCTTCTCAATCATTCCATCGGTATAAACATCGCATTAAAGTTCTGTTGTCTTCTGTTAATTATTAAGAAATATGTCTCGAGATAAAAAATATACTACAATTGTATATCAGTATTAATAATATCTTATGTATGTATGTCCGACCATTTGTTGGTCTTTTGCCGACTTCTAGGGTAATCTATCTTATGTACAAATCTGTAAATTTGGTTTTGGACAGAGATAGATTTGTCCTAATGCACCTGAGGCTCAGATTTTAAAATTTTCTAATAGATTTTTTGTTATTCAGTGATTGAATAAAACGATTCACGTATTTCCCCGATTCTCCAAGTTCATCACCGATTTTATCCCACTCATAAAAGCAATCGAATTTCAATTTCTTTTAAATACGATATAGCAAATATTGTACTCCATTAGAATGCTTATTCAGAATTCGTACAGCGAATTGTTTGCGATATATTTAATTCATTTTCCATTTTGCCGAAAATGAGACCCCTCATCATGAAAAGCCATTCCTAATATGATGATAACGCACATAACCTCAGGGTATGGACTTTTTTAAAAAATGTTCTTTAAACCGGAAGGTGTGAGTTGGTGTTTTATATTTATTGATGGCCAAAAAGCGAATTTTCACCCTCGGAAATTGCATTGCCCCTCCACCTCCGGAGCTCTAGAAATCTGAGAAAAATGTATGAAATCAATACTGATTTTATGCATGTTTAAGGTTATTATACCAACCCCGGATAACGGCGTGCAGGTCAATATGTATTCAATAAATTTTATCATATAAGGTATATAAGATGTGTGTTCAGTTTCCGAAACTGTTTACTGCATCAACATTTGCAAACTTAATCACTATATGTTAAAAATATTATTTGCAGTAACATTCTTAGTATAGGGCAATCCATACAGCAAGCACCTCATTTGTCTCAAAACAAAATTATTTCGGATTGGAGGAGCATCCAAAATTTTGTCACGTTTACATCGGTTTGAGACGATAAGAGCTGTTTCAAAGTGAATGAAAGTGTAAGTGTCAGTAACTATACATGTAGCTTTTTTTTAAAATTGAGATGACCGCAGCGCAAACGTATCTCCTTATTTTTCCAGTCTTCGTTCGGTCAGTATTATTTATTATTTATAATAAATTGTAAATATGAGGAGGAAATCTTATTGCCAGAAATGGCGCTCACTTGCTGTTGAAATGATTCTTCAGAGTATCCAGTCCACCCATGAAGTACATTTTACATAATCAACATTTAATTGTACAATTTCGCTGGTGTGAATTGAATAAATTTTTCTATTTTTTTTTTCTGAAGTGCAATTTTATATTTCTTCAATCTCATTAAGTAATAAGTAGTCCTGCAGTGGCGAGGACGGTTAAGCTCGGTTCCCTTAAGATCACCGAAAGCGAAGCAGCGTCGACCAAAGTCGGTGCTTGGGAGGGTGGCAATCTATCTCGACTGCCGCTGTTGTGGGACCGTGTACGTTAATGGAAGCTGGTGCAAATAAAATCTGCTCGTGGCTCCAATGCCCTCCAAGTTTAGTATAAGGGGGTGCCAATCCAGGTGCAGGTCTCTCATCTAGAATTGGATCAAAATTAGGAGACCAGCTCTAAAAGCCCAACCTCTCTTGAGGCTCTGGCACCTCTTTTTTCAGAGAAGTGCCATGGCACTTTCTCTGACATGCCAACAACAACATTTAATAAGTATTTAATATCAGTGCTTTGTTTTAACAAATACAGTAACACACGATAAAATTCTCTTCAATTCACTGTCGTTTTTTATGCGACAATTTTAAGGTAATTTTTTTTTAATTCATCACAGTTAAACTAATATCCTTTTTTCACAATTTGCTCTACTACATCTGGAAGTTTGTACACGGCCTTTTAAAAAATAACAAATAACCATACAGTAATATAAATATAAACTCACAACATAAAATTTGTCAAACTGGACACTTTTTTGCATTCGCATTTGAAATCAGCAACATAAGATTGGTTTAAATGATCCACTTCTATTATATTATTATTCTTATGGGGATAACTTAATGTTTGTTGACTACTGTTACAGTGTTTAGAATAATATAGTGTGGCAATTAACGAGCGAAAACGTATCATAAAAATTACAATTCCACCAGAGGGCGCTATGATCCTGTTAATTGTAGGGATCCTACATTAGAGAGAGATTGGACATTGCGTCGCCGGCAGATTTGACAAATCCGCCATTTTAGTTACGTCGTATGTATACGGTGGGCTAATTTCCAAACCCTCAACCTTTGGACACCCTTGGCGAAAAGGGAATATAGCCAAATAATTTGGCGCAGCGCGCATGCGCGCTGCTTGTTTGGAGTTGGCGTTGGGAGTGCTCGCTCAAATCTCAAATGTTGAGTTTTTGTAAATGTAAATGTATTCGGTTCGGTATTCGTTCCTATTGTGAATTTCAGATGCGCTTGAAGATGTTTGCTTTTTGTTTTTCCTCAATAAATACTCCTCGGAGTGGTATGTATTACACTTTTATTATTATTGAATATAAATTTTATTCGGATTTTTTTTAAAAAAACGTACTTTTAAAGTTGTTTAATTTTCTGAGAGCTGCTGTGATTCGGATTAGGCCTAAAATGTCTTTTAAATAAAGTCCTAAAAACTTATTTGGATTGTAAAATGTACTTCGCGTAATGAAACATTACTCTAAATACATCAAACTGTTACAATGATTAAACATAAAAATACATTTTAAAAAAATTTACTGTATTTCCAATTTAACATTTAAACACTTTAAAATAAATATAAAAAAGATTGTGTTCGACCATATCACTATTTGTTACATCTCTAGGTTTTATATAAGTATAAAGTACTTTTTAAAAAGCTATCTTACAGCCTTGTCTGATTCCCACCCCTTCCTCAGAAACAAAATCTTGGTTATACCTACAACTTAATTTAATTAAAACATTCAGATCTATGTAAAATATGCCTAATTGTTTTTATAATTTGTCTGCTTTTAATGTGTATATGCATGATTTTGTGTTTTTGTGAATTGTTTGTCTCCAGTTTGTATGTTCATGACTTTGCATATTTCGTAATTTCTTTTTCAGTTTAAAAATGATGGAATTTAGACTAGGTGCTGCTGACTGTGATATTTAGCCAGCAGAAAGCATTCAAATGGCCTGAAATGCAATTGTTTTTCTTGCCTTTAAATGTCTTTCTGCTAGCGCTTAGAAGACCGTATAGATGTGGTGTTTCAGTTAGAAAGATTTTTTGAGGATTTTATGGACTGAATCAAGCCCAGCTAAATATTCTTTCACAGGTATCCTTACTTTTTAAATTTTGTAGTGTTTTAAGTACTCAGTTGTTATAGTCAGACATGGAAAATAACGTTTCCATGTATGACATACATGTTATTTAACCTTTGCACCTTAATCTCTTAAAATTTGTCAACTATTTTTTAAATATTTTCTGCATTTAATATTACTATGCATGAACTTCGAAATACATAGTCTAATATACGTGATTCATATATATCAATTACGTTATCAAATTTGACAACATTTCTTTTCTCATGAATATTTGTTTCAGATTATCTCAGGTATTTTTTTTTTTTTTTTTTTACAAAATGGTTACCTGTTTGTTGTCTTGATCTTTGAATGACTGTTTTATATTTTTTGAAAGAAATTCAGTTTTGATACTGGTAGGAAGGTGTATTACTTTATAATTAATAAAGTGTTTATGGGTTTCGTTTTCAAATATTTCATTATTAGATTGTTTTAGTTATCAAAACTGTTAACTAGGCCAGTTTTTGTATATAAATTTAAAAGAAATTAGTATATTATACCCTATGAAAATGTAAGTATTCCTTCTAAAATATTTCAATAATAGTTCTAAATTAAATTTCAATATTTGTTTGCACCTGACGAATGTTACTGTAGTTATTTTAAATAAGTTTTGACATTTGCAGTTCACAACAAAGCTAAAGGTAGACTTGTTTGTCCATTCTTATTTATTGTAAACAAAAAATTAATTTATTTTGAAAAGCTCCTCTATTAAGTATTTATATTATTTCTCATGAATACTATCTCTGTATATTTTATTACTTATTTATTCCATTTTTTAAATGTTTTTTGCTTAAGAATTGTATTTTTTAAGTGAAGCATTATTAGGCCTAGGCCTATATTTTTGTTTATTTTTTTAAAATGGCTACCTGTTTGTCTTAATCTTTTGAATGAGTGTTTTATATTATTTGAAAGAAATTCTGTTTATATATTGATAGGAGGATATATTACTTAATGAAAAAGAAAGTATATATCTTAAAGTATAGGTTTTCAAATATTTCAGTATTAGATTATTTTAGTTATCAAACTGTATACATTTGTGTCCCTAATCAAAGCATACCTAATTCAACAATATCTTGTCCAAAGCTATAAACTAGACTAGTTTTTGTATATATATTTAAAAGTATAGTACATTATATCCTGTGAAAATTGAAGTATTCCTTTTTAGAATATTTTAGTAATAGTTCTAAATTAAATTTTAATATTTCTCTGTACCTGAAAAATTTTACTGTAGTTATTTTAAATAAGTTTTGACATTTGCAGTTCACAACAAAGCTAAAGGTAGCCATGTTTGTCCCTTATTTATTTTAAACAAAATATTAAAATTTTTTATTGAAAAGCTCTTAACATAGTATTTGTTATTTTTCAGGAATACGATCTCTATATATTTTATTGCTTTATTATTATTTATACTATTTAAATGTTTTTTTGCTTAAAAAAAAATTAAGTCAAGCATTTTTAGGCCTAACTTTTTACCATTTATCTTCATAAGGATAACATTTTATAAATCACAGTTCATTTGAAATTAAAAGAGATCTTTTATTTTATGGTATGTTTATGTTCATTTTTTGCTTGTATAATATAGAAATGAATAACATGTAGTGTTCATATATTCTCTCAATCTTCGAATAATTTTGTTGATAAAATGTTTTCTGCTTAAATATTTTTTGTTTTCCCATTTTTAAAGTTTGCTTGCTTTAGAAAATTAAGTTTTTATGTACAGCAGACAACTTATTACTTGGCATTTTGATCTCTTAAAGTTTTAGTACTTTTGTTGACTCTTTTTTAAATGTTTTTCGCATTTAATATTACGATGCATAAACTTTGAAATAAATAGTCTAATACACTTCATTCAAACAGACCAATTATGTTATCAAATTTGACAACACTATATAATTTTTTCTGGTAGAAATTTCTTTTTTCATGAATGTTGGTCTCAGATTATTTCAAGTATTGTTATTTATCTGAATTTTGTTTATTTTTTCAAAATGACTACGTGTCTTAATCTTTGAATGAGTGTTTTATATTTTTTAAAGAGATTCAGTTTTGATGCTGGTATGAGGATATATTACTTAATTAGAAAGTGTATGTCTTAAAGTGTTATAGGTTCAATTCTTGTGAATATGGAGCTTAAATTTGCCTCCTTGGTTTAATCTGTATCTGAAACAAATCTTGATTTCTAAATGACAATATATTGACAGGCGATTTTTGTTCTGCAGAATACCTTGATTCATAAAGTTTGAATATGTGGAAATATGTTTCGGTACTTTTCTGTTATACATACACCATTGTCGCCAAGAATACATATTTACATAAATTTAATACATACATTATGCATACATTTATTTTGACATGGTGTCTGTATAGCACAAAAGTACCATGACTTTTCACCATCTGTTCAAATTGAAAATGAATTCTTTTTTCACTTTTAATGAGAAAATGGCATGAAAAATATATTAATCCATATTTCTTCTTTTTATACACAAAAATGGAGTAATTTAGTTGTTGTTTTTAGAGAAATTTCGTTACCATTTACAAAAAAATAATAATATATTGGAAATTAATTCAAAATTTTAAATTTTGAAAGTTTATATGACATTCTCGGATCAATAATAACTGGTGTTAACTAAATAGCTTTGTGTTCGATAATCTAAGAGGAGTAGTTGCGAAATACAATCAGATTTTAATATAGATTCATGTTTATTTTTCTTTTCCTAATAATTATTATGTGAATTTTGGCAGAAAACTCATATGTATGTAACTGATATTTTCATGCTTAATAATCAGTATAGTTAAACAAATATTTCAATTTGTCACGTGCCCCCTCCCAACTTTCTGAACATCAGTTTCTAAAATATGATACAGTCAATTAAGACTTGTCATGTATTGACCCAAAATGGAAATGAAATAACTATTTAATTTTCATTTTATATTTCTTCATTTTTTTTACTTAATCAGATGTGAGATTAGTATAGGTAGCTCAGCTCTTTTTCTTTGAAGTAATGAATTTGGTAGCAAAATTTGTGTTGTGCAGTACAAACCCTGATACGAACATTCATTAAACAAAAGTTTGAACTATCACTCTCTTACAGCTATGGATAATTTCAATGTGTCAGCTGTTTTTTCCTCTGTTTGCGGTTAGTATCTACATGTACTTTTCCCGGAACAGATTGCTTACACGCCCTCAGGTCCGCCATCTTGTTTTGTTGGCGAAAAACCGTTTATCGCCAACAAGAATTTGTCGCCAAGTGGTTATTTTGCGCTATTTTAGGTTTTATTTTTTATTTAATTTTGGAATATATACAGATTAAAATATATACAGATTAAACATAAAAAAGGGAAATTCAAGAAATTTTCACTGAATACTGAGCAAACGGCAGAAACGTAAATATAGTGATACTTAAAAAAAAACGCAAAGATTCATTATTAAACCAACGTATCTCTAAAAATAAAGGCATTAAAACGTATATCCTATCGTTTAAAAAACAAACCTCGATACAAAATTTGAAAAAACAAACATCGACAAATAGAAAAATCAAAAATCCGTACATAAATTTCCAAAATACATCTTAATAACAAACCTCCATTTAAAAAAAACAAAAAAAACACCAGAAATTGAAAAATCCAACCTGCGTTTGACAAATTCAACCTGCGTACATAAATTGCAAAAATACGTCTTTAAACAAACGTAGAAAAAAAAAAAACCACCAGAAAAGCACCTGCAGAATTAATTTGAAAAATCAAACATGGATACATCCATTAAAAAATCGAATCTCCGTGCATAAATTGCAAAAAATACTTCACGTTTCTACGAAAATTTCTTGAATTTACCTTTTTTATGTTTAATCTGTATATATTTTAATCTGTATGTATTCCAAAATTAAATAAAAAATAAAACTTAAAATAGTGCAAAATGCAATTGCACTCCAAAAATAGGCCTAGGTTTCACGATATCTCGCGAAACCTTGAAACCGGCTTTTGCTTTCAAAATTTGCTGATATTTCAGCACATCAGCAACAACTGGTAAACTTTCATTATCAATCCAGAAAAATAATCAAATAATAAAAAGTTGGAATTATACAACCTGATCAAAGATACCACGTGTAATACTTCAGTCAAGAAATCAAGAATACAACCTCTCACTTGTACCCTCACAGAAGAAGTTAGAAGAAAAGAAAAAGCCTGGTTGAAGATTATTTAAGGGTTGCCAGAAGGCAAAAGTCCGCCCGGTAGTCAGATCGGCAAATACATCGCCGCCAAATCTCGCCAAAAAATGGCCGCTTGATCTGAGGGCGTATAAGCAATCCTAGCCCTTTTCCCCCCTTCTCATTCCGTCTGTAGACTTTAGAAAATGTAGTTGTGTTTATTAGAGCGGGAGTTCTGTTTCTCCGCATACATATATATTTCATTTAATTTGTTGTAATTTTAATTATAATTTAATCAAGTCATAAATATCCTGCTTTTCCAAGCTGTGTCACTGGAGTTATTTACAATGGAATGTAACCACACATCACTAAGATTATAAAAAATAATTAATATTTTCTTCATTTAGTTATTAAATATGTTCCTCTCTCTTACTTATTATTTTTTTTATTGACAGCACTTAATCTTCTACTATACCTTCGCATTTTTGAGATGCAATGGTTATGATTTTTTTTTTCAAAATGTAAGCCTTCTTGAATGAGCTGTTTTAAAGTTAATATACAGCTGTACCTTAGTGAACCATTCCAGAAATACCGTTGCTAAGCAAAACCGTTACTATCGAAGGTGCAATTTTGCAGGCGCACATACCTTAAATGATTAGTTACTTCTTAAAAGTGCCGTTTAAACTTATTTCAAATGTCTTAAAAATTTTATATATGTCTTTTATTTGTTATCAAGGCCGTACCAAGGGTGGTGCGGGCGGTGCTCCCCCCCCCACCCCACACACACATCATCAGGCGTCTGATACAGTTGTTGTGGTGCTGTTTATTATATTTGTTACAAAAATATTAATTTCAATAAAATGATCTAGCGGAGCTTTCCTCATTTACTTGGTCATTTTTTTTTTCAAGTGAACCTCGAATTAAATGAACCTGGTAGTGGGGTCAAACTGCTGTCAACAGCGTACACCCGTGCAGACTACGCCTGATCTGGTCTCGAATAAAACTAACCTGAATTTTTTAAATTTTTTATTTCAACCCAAATAAGTTTAATATTTTGAGCATCGTAGTTCACGTTACGACGATTTTGTATTCTACCAACTTTAATTTAATTGAAGGAAAGCAAAATTTAACAGAGTTAGTTCTTTCAGTTTCGAAAAAAAAAAAAGGTAAAAAATTTGCCGAAAAAGCGAAAAAACACTAAAAAATTTGCGAGAAATTCGAAACTTGCAGAGGACAAAATATACTATATTGGTCTAAAAGCTTGAAAACGAATTCATTTTACAAGCTTAAAAAAATTGCCGCTAACCGCGAAAAACTGCAGAAAATCGCATACAGTTTTTTATGTACGCGATTTTAATACAATATATTTAAACCGGATTCCTTTCGCCGCAGAATGCGAAGAAATGGTAAAAATCTCTCTTTCTCTCTTTTTTTTTAATCGCAGAGGACAAAATTTAGACTATATTGGGCTAAAATATTGAAACCAGAGTCCTGTAACAATTGTTAAAAAATTGCTGCGAAAGGCAAAAAAAAAAAGGTTAAATCGCATGATAAATTAAAATAATTGTACGGATTATGAATAAACCTTATTGAAAAGAGAAGAAAAATTACTGTATTGGGCTAAAAGATTGAAAGTGGATTATTTTTATGAATGTGAAAATATCTCCACAAGACATAGAAAAAAAAAAAAAATCACGAAAAAAAAAAAAACTACAGAAGACAAAATTTACTATATTGTGTTCAAAGATTGTAACCAGATTTCCTTTACAAATGTAGCAAAATGCATAAAAACGTAAATTTTGCAAAAAATAATCGCAAAAAATGTAAAAATCTCAGAGAACAAAATTTATTACATTAGGTTAAAAAAATTGTAGCTGGATTTCTTTAACGAATGTCAAAAAATCGCCGCAAAACGCGAAAAAGCATTAAAATCGCATGAAAAATTAAAATCATAGTATGTATTCCGAATAAACTTTATTGAAAAGAGAAAAAAAAAATTACTCTATTGGGCTAAAAGTTTAAAACCGGATTCTTTTTACAATTATGAAAATATCTCCACGAAACGTAAAAAAAAAAAATTACATGAAAAAATTCACGAAAAATTAAAAAATTGCAGAGGACAAAATTAACGGTATTGTATTTAAAGACTGAAACCGGATTTATTATACGAATGTTAGAAAAATCGCTTCAAAATGTGTAAAAAATTTAAAAAAATTCACGAAAAATTAAAAAATCGCTAATAACCAAATTTATTATATTGGGTTAAAAGATTGTAGCTGGATTCATTTTACGAATGTCAAAATAATCGTCGCAAAGTGCGAAAAAACGCTAAACCCTGCATAAGAAATTCGCTATAACGAGATCCGAATAGACCATTATTGACAAGAAGCCAACATTTACTATATTGTGCTACAATAATTTGGACTAAAAGGTTGGAATTGGATTCCTGTTACAGATGTTAAAAACTTCCACAAAACGCAAAAGCGCAAAAAGTCATATGAAAAATTCGCAATTAAAATCAGTGAATACAAAATTGAGTACAAAATGTAATCGCAGAGTTCAAAATTTAGTATAATGGGCTGAAAGATTGAAACTGGATTCCTTTTACGAATGTTTAAAAATCGCAGCAGAACGCGAAAAAACAGCAAAATATCTCATAAAAAATTCATGAAAAATTTAAAAATCGCAGGAGGACAAATTTTACAATAACGGGTTAAAAGATTCGAACCAGATTCGCATCACAAATGTTAAAAAATTGCTACAAAACGCGGAAAAACACTAAAAATCAAATAAAAAATTTTAAGAAAAATTTAGAAATCACTGAGGACAAAATTTACTATATCGGGCTGAAAAAATTTAAACCAGATGTATTTTACGAATGTTTAAGAAAATCGCCACGGAACGCTTAAAATTGCCTAAAAAATTCATGAAAAATCTAAAAATCGCAGATCACAAAATTTGCTATATTGGACTAGATTGAAGTTGGATTCCGTTTACGGATGTCAAAATAATCGCCGCGAAACTCAAAAAATCGCTTAGTAAATTTTCAAAAAATTAAAAAACCGCACAGTAGAAAATGTACTATATCGGCTGAAAAAATAAAACCAGATTTCTCGTACGAATGTTTAAAAATTGCCTCGGAAAGATAAAAAACGCTAAAAATCACATAAAAAAAAAAAAAAAAAAAAAAAAAAAAGCAGAGGACAAATTAAAAAATATTGTGCTAAAAGATTGAAACTTAATTCCTAACACAAATGTTAAGAAATTGTCGCAAAACACGGAAAAACGCTAAAAATCACATAAACATTTCACAAAATTCAAAAATTACTGTACAACGAATGTTTAAGAAAAATAAACTTTTTGGTCTAGGGGGCTAGAAGATCGAAACTAAATTTCTTTTACCCAATGTGAAAAATTTCTGCGAGTCCATTTTTAACCGAGATACCACTGTCATATAATATGAGAATGTGTGCGTGCGCGCGTGTGTGTGTTTAATAAACATTTGTGCCCCCCAAAATTTGCGGTCACGCTACGCCTATGCATAGAAATGTATGCAAAATCCTTTAAAAATAATTTTAGATGTAGAAAATTGGAGATATGAGAATATCTGCAATTTTTTGTAGAAATTAAGCTGTGCCTGATCAGGCGAGATTTTATTAAATTTTGCACAGGATGGGACCAGGCCTTAAATGCAAAAAGATAAACAGACTGTACCAGGGGGCATAGAAAGGATGATTATTTTGTCACTATTTTGAATGGCATTAGAGATTTTTGACCTCCAGAATAATTACTGCAAATTTTGACTTTCGTTCAGGTGATTTTGGGCAAAAGAATGTTAGAATAATTGACGTTACATTGTGAATGCTAAATTTTTGCTATGCAATGTCTTAAATTAATCAAATCTGTTTTAAATTTCTAAATCACCCTATTCTTTAGTGATGTTTTAAACTCTAATTTCCTTAATATTCTTATGTGTAAAAGTTTGAAAGGCAACATTCTTAAATTTGCTTACTTGACATTATATTTTGGCATTAATTTTTTTTTTTTTTTTTTTTTTTTTACGGAAAGTGGTTGACAAGGTAATAGACAAGACCGGATAATTAATAAAATGTTTTCTGTTTTCCCTAAAGTGTCAAATGTGTAAAAAATTGAGACATGAAATATACTCACATAATCATTTCATTTTTTTAAAGCTTTCCATATCTTAAAAATAAGGGTTTGAATTAATAAATTTGAAGTTTGGGACAAGCCTTGGCAATGACATTTACAACTTTACAATTTTTTTTAAATATTGATTTTTTTTTTTTTTTATATATATATTGCAAGTACATAGTGTAGTGAGTGCTTAAACACAAATGCTCACAAAAACCAAACATTCATAGTTGACTTCATTAATTCATATTTTTTAGAGACGAACATAAAATTTCTCATTATCTGAGAATGACTTGCATATCAAGTTTCACCAATTAAAGATTTGTACAAGGAAAATACAATCATTCATTTTCATTCTAGAGATAAGTTCAGATTTTTTTTTTTTTTTTTTTGGCTGAGACGGATATTGGAAGTACACAGCAGAATTTGTTAACAACATTATAACATTTTAAAATTGTTTCAAGAATAATATTTTCATTTAAAAGCCTCAATTTTCATGTTCCTGAAAATCATTTAAAATGGCAAATTTGTTTTTTATTTCTAACGACTGGCAAAAATCTGTAAAAGTCACTGTTTTTATTCTGCTAAAATATCATTTTAAAACTATGGCCAAAAGACTAAAGTTATGGCAGAAAGGTTCTGTTTTCCAATAAACCAAGGACTTCAAACAGAAGAGAAATATCTCAGGGCTTCTTTATGCTACTAACAGTGACTGTGCAAAGTAGAGATGGGCAACATCGTTCCTTTTAGGGAATCGTTCACCAAAAGGAATGAGTTCTTTGGAGTCGTTCCTTTTGGAATTGTTCCAGGAAAAAGGAACGATTCCGAGAAAAAGAAACGCTTTCGAGATAAAAATAACGATTTCAAGATAAAAGGGGTAATTTTGAGAAAAAAGGAACAAATCCGGAAGTATTAGAACGAACATGAAATCCATAATATTAATAATACTAATTTATTTTCTTACATATTCGTCCATTTTCTTACGCATCCATTCGCCTTATTTTTAAATTTTTTGGACAGGTGATTTCGTTTTCAAGTGTTCATTTCATTGATGAGTGTGTGCAATTAATTAGCAATTTTTTCTAATTACCATAATACAAGTATACTCCTTGACTTTATGGTTTATGGCATTAAACTCAATTCCTCTTGAAAATTAACCCCTGGATGGCCTTTCATTTACTGCTATAGTTTATCAAAGAAATTTTATTGTAGGTGTTTGTTTTGCCCACCAGGGTGGCAACCAATCCCATTTTTAGTGTAATCTAGTTTCCTCCTGAAAATATATCGTTGAATGACCCTCCATTTATACTATTAGTTATTTTATGCAGGAATCTTCATTCTAGTTCGGATGTCTGGCACCAGGGTCTACGTAATTTTAAATCTTATAATTAGATCCCTCTTCAAAATCATCCCCAAGATAACCAATCATTCATTTACATGTCAGTCCTCGGAACCGGTCGTTTTCAGAGTCACTCCATTTCGGTACGATTATTTGGAAATCTGTCATTTTCTCAATCTGCCCATTTCTAAACAATTCCTATGACAATCTTCTTTTAGTATTAAGTTCCTGCGTGAATAGATTCTTTTATAAAATCAAATTTGGATACCTGTTAATTTGGGAAAACATAATTCATTAAACGAAGTATATTTGAGAGTCTTAATATAAAAATCCATTAAAAAGGTGTTTTCTGAAATTCAACTGTTAGGTGATTGAAAGTTTTTGAAAAGGTATACCAATATATTAAAATTTAGGAATTGCACATAATTAGAACTATAGATATTGAGATAAGAAACAAAATCATAACTATATAGTTCAATACGTTTCAATAACTTAACTAACTTTCGTCAACTTTATAGTTTAATACAAATACGATTTCAAATACAAAAAATGATACTCTTAAAAAAGATTTTATTTCAAAAATAGGAATATATAAAATTTGTTGATTTGGTGAAATCCTAAAATAATCCGCAACAAAAGAGCAGGCTAAAATGTTAGTACAACAAACAATTCAACAACAGTTTCATGATAGTAAAGAAAATTAACATCAATAATATAAAACAACCAGGAATGGTAATTTGTTTCTAAAATTTTTCATTCATTGGTGTAAACATTTTGTTTTTAAATTTTTTGTTTTGCCCACCAGGGTGGCGACCAATTCCATTTTTAGTGTAATCGGGTTTCCTCCTGAAAATATATCGTTGAATGACCCTCCATTTATGCTATTAGTTATTTTATGCAGGAATCTTCATTCTAATTCGGATGTCTGGCACCAGGGTCTACGCAATTTTAAGCCTTATAATTAGATACCTCTTCAAAATCCACCCCAAGATAACCAATCATTCATTTACATGTCAGTCCTCGGAACCGGTCGTTTTCAGTGTCACTCCATTTCGGTACGATTATTTAGAAATCTGTCATTTTCTCAATCTGCCCATTTCTAAACAATTCCTAGGACAATCTTCTTTTAGTATTAAGTTCCTGCGTGAATAGATTCTTTTATAAAATCAAATTCGGATACCTGTTAATTTGGGAAAACATAATTCATTAAACGAAGTATATTTGAGAGTCTTAATATAAAAATCCATTAAAAAGGTGTTTTCTGAAATTCAACTGTTAGGTGTTCAATGTAGTACTGTTCTTACAGTTACTGCCTAATGTAAGTTTTACATAATTCATATATTGAATCAATCCATTGAAAACTTTTTATTTTGTTAAAGTATTCTTAAATAATACTATTACTGGGCATCAGAAATTTTTTTAGCAGCTTATATCTGTGGTCAACGAACAAGGGCCTATCGGCAACAGGGCATTGCACCTATGCAACTTAGAAACTCCTTCCTGTCTACCACACAACATTATTTTTGTAATTCCCAAAGCAACATAAAGCTAATAAAAATTATTTTTGTAACCATCAGCAAGAATGTTTTCTGAATCTAAACAACTTATCCATTAACATTTTTATCTACCAATATAATCGAAAAGGTGTATTTATATTAACTTTCAGAAAATAATTCGAAAACTAGACAAAACTGACAGGCATGTATTGTATTTCCTTATAGTGAATTGCTGATGTGATCTTTGCAGTTTGAAATCTGGAAAAATGTATTTTGAAAATACAAAATACTTCGTAAAAAACATTAGAAAATACATTACAACAATACTTTGATTTTATCGGTTTAAAATACAAAATACTAATGTATTTTGAAAATATATTTTGAATACATGTATTTTCAATACTGCCCAACTCTGACCACAGTCAGCTCCAGCAAAGATGTACAACATATTATTAGGTGGTGCACATCTTTTTGGATCTAACCTAAAATATTATTGCTGTGCAGCAAGAAAAAAAAAACAAGTTGGAAATTGTACGTCAAACGTGACACATGAGGTGTGTTCGTACTATAACTAGTTATATAAATATTCAGATCTTTTCTGATTTTTTAACTCTGTGAAATGAATTATATCGTCTGCAGATTAATTTCTGTAATAAAATAAGTATCTCGGTCGCTTGACAATTCAACTTCGGAAGATCCTATAACAAAAAAGCACAGATTTAAAAAAAAAAATTCAAATTTCTTAATAAATATTTTTATTAATATCTCCTAAAGTTTTAATTTGATTTTAATAAAATTTGAAATGTCTCGACAAAATTCTGCAAAGATAATATATTTTAAATTGCAAACCATTCGGTTGGTCTTTGTGTTGTTATATGCGGACGGATGGACGGACGGACCAAGCGACGACAATAGGTGCTACGTATTTATATAATTACGAACGTACCTAAAAAGGCCAATACATGTAGTTAATCACATTGAAGTGATACATAATTGCTTGATACATTACATAAGAGATAATAAAGCACTAAAGATAAAAAATACATGTCATATATAGAATGTATATGGCTACATCACTGATCGAGTACGAAGGAAGGAATGATATAACCTCGCAAAGGTAAGCGTCGAACAAATTCAAGCTAGAAAACAAAGAAAAGTTGTTAAGGCTGTTAGCCAATCAACTTCCCAATTCCCCTCGTTAATTGTTAAACCTATGGGCGTAGAATGGCTTTGTATATTTAAAATATTTCCTCAGTAAATCAATATTTTCAACTTTTTTTTTCTGTATATTTTTCATTTCACTGTGCATATATCTTTTTTTCTCAGTTGTCAAAATATATGCTTAATATAATATTTTATCTGTTTGCTGACGAGCTATGAGTAACTTTTTAACACTTCAAATAAAATTAAGTATATATATTAGAAATATTTTCAAAACTAAGAAAAGAGACATCCTCCTTTAAGAAAAGTACAAATAAAAAATAAGTTACAAATATTAATTTTCTTGGGAGATATTTTAAATATACAATTGCATTCTACGCACATATGTTTAACATTAGCGAGGGAAATCACAAATCAGGAAGCTGACTGACTAAACCAGCAAGTTTCATTTCAATGGATGTAAATCTGAAATCAGAGTTATGTGTATAAAATGTATAAACTTTAACATTTTAATAATTGTTTTGAAATTTTCACACTAAGTAAAAAAAAATAATAATAAAATTTAAATTTTCCAGTCATTTCATAAATATAGTTCACGACAAATTTATTTAAAAACTTTGATATTTACGATTTAATTAATTTAATACTTTTAAAGCAATAATAAATAATATTTAATTGTTTTATGTTAAAAAAAAAAACATTTTTGCAATTTAAAAAAGAAAAACATGTTTACAATGATATTCCAAATTTCTGAACTTTTTATGCAACTGAGTCCCTGGTACATCAATATTTAAAAAAATTTATTATTTCAGAAGCCAAAATAGATAGAAAAAACTATTCCAACATTTCTTTCAAAAATTATTTTTTATTTAGTAATGAAGAGGATATAGTAATATACCCTCCTATAGTCCTACCAGCATCAAAACTGAATTTCTTTCAAAAAATATAAAACACTCATACAAAAATTCAGGTAGCCATTAAAAAAATAAATAAATAAATAAATAGCAATACATGAAATAATACGAGACCAATATTCATGAGAAAAATTTCTACCAGAAAAAAAATTATACTGTTGTCAAATTTGATAACATAATTGGTCTATTTGAATGAAGTTTAATTAGATTATGTATTTCAAAGTTTAAGCATAGTAATATTAAATGCAAAAAACATTTAAAAAAGAGTCAAAAAAAGTACTAAAACTTTAAGAGATCAAAATGCCAAGTAATAAGTTGTCTGCTGCACATAAAAACTTAATTTTCTAAAGCAAGCAAACTTTAAAAATGGGAAAACAAAAAATATTTAAGCAGAAAACATTTTATCAACAAAATTATTCGAAAATTGAGAGATTATATGAGCAACACTACATGTTATTCATTTCTATAGTATACAAGCAAAAAATGAGCATAAACATACCATAAAATAAAAGATCTCTTTCAAATGAACTGCAATTTATAAAATATTATCCTTATGAAAATAAATGATAAAGTTAGGCCTAAAAATGCTTGACTTAAAAAATATTTTTTTTAAGCAAAAAAACATTTAAATAGTATAAATAATAATTAAGTAATAAAATGTATAGAGATAGTATTCATGAAAAATAAATACTTATGTTAATAAGAGATTTTCAATAAAAAATTTTAATTTTGTATTTAACAATAAATAAGGGACAAACATGGCTACCTTTAGCTTTGTTGTGAATGTGAACTGCAAATGTCAAAACTTATTTAAAATAACTATAGTAAAATTCTTCAGGTACAGAGAAATATTAAAATTTAATTTAGAACTATTATTAAAATA
Source organism: Maratus michaelseni (assembly GCA_963931845.1). Lineage (NCBI taxonomy): Eukaryota > Metazoa > Arthropoda > Arachnida > Araneae > Salticidae > Maratus > Maratus michaelseni. The sequence continues at coordinate 277,054,360 of OZ007597.1, forward strand.
TTTTAAAAGGAATACTTAAATTTTCACAGGATATAATGTACTATACTTTTAAATTTATACACAAAAACTGGTCTAGTTAACAGCTTTTGACAGCATATTGTTGAATTAGGTATGCTTTGATTAGGGACACAAACGTATACAGTTTGATAACTAAAATAATCTAATACTGAAATATTTGAAAACTTATGCTTTAAGATATATATTTTCTTTTTCATTAAGTAATATACCCTCCTACCAGTATCAAAACAGAATTTCTTTCAAATAATATAAACCACTCATTCAAAAGATTAAGACAAACAGGTAGCCATTTTAAAAAAATAAACAAAAATATAGGCCTAGGCCTAATAATGCTTCACTTAAAAAATACAATTCTTAAGCAAAAAACATTTAAAAAATGGAATAAATAAGTAATAAAATATACAGAGATAGTATTCATGAGAAATAATATAAATACTTAATAGAGGAGCTTTTCAAAATAAATTAATTTTTTGTTTACAATAAATAAGAAGGGACAAACAAGTCTACCTTTAGCTTTCTTGTGAACTGCAAATGTCAAAACTTATTTAAAATAACTACAGTAACATTCGTCAGGTGCAAACAAATATTAAAATTTAATTTAGAACTATTATTGAAATATTTTAGAAGGAATACTTACATTTTCATAGGGTATAATATACTAATTTCTTTTAAATTTATATACAAAAAATAGCCTAGTTAACAGCTTTGGACTGGATATTGTTGGATTAGGTGTGCTTTGATTTGGGACACAAATATATGCAATTTGATAACTAAAACAATCTAATAATGAAATATTTGAAAACGAAACCCATAAACACTTTATTAATTATAAAGTAATACACCTTCCTACCAGTATCAAAACTGAATTTCTTTCAAAAAATATAAAACAGTCATTCAAAGATCAAGACAACAAACAGGTAACCATTTTGTAAAAAAAAAAAAAAAAAATACCTGAGATAATCTGAAACAAATATTCATGAGAAAAGAAATGTTGTCAAATTTGATAACGTAATTGATATATATGAATCACGTATATTAGACTATGTATTTCGAAGTTCATGCATAGTAATATTAAATGCAGAAAATATTTAAAAAATAGTTGACAAATTTTAAGAGATTAAGGTGCAAAGGTTAAATAACATGTATGTCATACATGGAAACGTTATTTTCCATGTCTGACTATAACAACTGAGTACTTAAAACACTACAAAATTTAAAAAGTAAGGATACCTGTGAAAGAATATTTAGCTGGGCTTGATTCAGTCCATAAAATCCTCAAAAAAGCTTTCTAACTGAAACACCACATCTATACGGTCTTCTAAGCGCTAGCAGAAAGACATTTAAAGGCAAGAAAAACAATTGCATTTCAGGCCATTTGAATGCTTTCTGCTGGCTAAATATCACAGTCAGCAGCACCTAGTCTAAATTCCATAGTTTTAAAACTGAAAAAGAAATTACGAAATATGTAAAGTCATGAACATACAAACTGGAGACAAACAATTTACAAAAACACAAATCATGCATATACACATTAAGGCTGCTCGTCAGTAAACTTCCAGATTCCAATCGCTAATGTTATTCCTATGGGCATAGGATGCATTCGTATTTTTTAAATATCTCCCCAGGAAATTAATATTTGAAACTTCTGTTTCCTGTGTACTGTTCTCAAGAATGTCTCTCTTTTTTTTTTCTTAGTTATCAAAATATTTCTAAACTATGTGCTTAATTTATATTTTTATGTGTTAAAATTTTAGCGAAACTGAATAAGATTTTAACATTTCATATAAAATTCAGTACATATTTTAGGAAAAAATTGACAACGAAGAAAAAAAAGAGACATTCTTTAGGCATATTTTACATAGATCTTAATGTTTTAATTACATTAAGTTGTAGAACCAAGATTTTGTTTATGAGGAAATGGTGGGAATCAGACAAGGCTGTAAGATAGCTTTTTAAAAAGTACTTTATAATTATATAAAACCTAGAGATGTAACAAATAGTGATATGGCAGAAATTTTTTTTTATATTTATTATAAAGTGTTTAAATGTTAAATTGGAAATACAGTAAAATTAAAAAAAAAAAGCATTTTTATGTTTAATAATTTTAACAGTTTGATGTATTTAGGGTAATGTTTCATTACGCGAAGCGCATTTTACAATCCAAATAAGTTTTTAGGATTATATTTAAAAGACATTTTAGGCCTAATCCGAATCACAGCAGCTCTCAGGAAATTAAACAACTTTAAAAGTACGTTACTTTTAAAAAATCCGAATAAAATTTATATTCAATAATAATAAAAGTTTAATACATACCATTCCGAGGAGTACTTATTGAAGAAAAACGAAAAGTAAACATCTTCAAGCGCATCTGAAATTCACAATACGAATGAATACCGAATACATTTACATTTACAAAAACTCAACATTTGAGCTAGCCGAGCCCCAGCCCTCCCAAAGCCAACTCCAAACAAGTAGCGCGCATGCGCGCTGCAATCTCCTCTGGCCAAGTTATTTGGCGACATTCCCTTTTCGCCAAGGGTGCCCAAAGGTTGAGGGTTTGGAAATTAGCATACGGTGGTATTGCTTTCTGAAGAAAATTTGGATTTTAAAGATTCAACGTTTTAAATATTGTATCAAGACTTATTACACTATTAATAGATAATTTTCTTTTGTTGTTTATAGTTACTTTTTAATATTTAGTAATGTTTATTTATTTTGTAACATATTTTAAATTGTCAGAGTTCAATTGTTGTGTATGCGGTCAACTTTAAACAGTTTCATTAAATAATAACTATCGAAATGAGTAACACAAACAAAGCAATTTCGTTTCTGCGTCTCTTGTTTTACATTTTAAAACTGATTTTGATTTAAATCTTTTGTAGTGAGTGAGCAAAACGTGTAAATAATTTGGAGTTTCGAAGTTTGACACAGTTGGCGGTAACTGGCAAACGTTTTAGGCGATGAATTTCTGTTTACATTTTGAAACATTTATTTTAAGAACGTAATATAGAATAAAATTGTATATAGTGCACTCTTTTTAAAATATGAAATTGCTTATAAATTATAAGGAATAATTGAATAAATTGTTGAACTGTTCATTTTTTAATAATTTCTTTTTTAAATATCCGCGGAATTTGAGAGCACAAGACATAAGCATTTAAATTTTCCGCATAAAAAAAAATCTATATATAAAAGCGCTGACTCTGACAATTGCAAAAATATATAAATTTACAATATATAAACCTCTATATAAATAAACATTACTAAGCATATGTGTGTAAATTTTTTTATTCAGTTTCTCGGAATGTTTTTTTTTTTTTTTTTTTGCATATTTAGATATATTTAGTATTATAAAGTGTATTATTCTAGAGAATTGAAGCTTTTTAATTTCATACAACCAATTAGTTTCTTTAAAACTATCTAAATTTATTAATGTAAATACATTAATAAAGAAGGTATATTAGGAATAATTTTCAAAAATTTATACTTTTCTAAATATTTCAGTATTTTTTTTTTTTTTTAATTTCTTGTTGTTGTTAAATGATATATTTTTAACTTTATGAAATTAAAAGAGTTCCCTCTAAGAAATTTTATTTACTTAAAAAAGTAACCTAACTAATCTATGTCATGAGTCATGACCATTTAAACAGAGGAAAGTAAAAAATAAATACCCACACTTACAAAAAATTACATTATGTAGCATTTCTTGTGTTATGCATAAATTAAAATGTTTATTTTAAGTGAAAAAACCCTCCAAAATCTTGAATATTTGTTTATAATCAAATTCGATTATTTTAAGCATAATGTAAAGTCCCGAAATGTTAACCCTGCAATTCAGCCGAATAAAAGAAAAAGCATTTTCTGAGAATTCTTATTCATTAAAACGGAATTGTGCTTATGTTTTTGTTCTGAATGACTCTGTGAAGGCATATGAAATGAATTTCTGGTGATTTTAATAGAATAAAAAGTGTTGGACGCGGATGAAAATGCATTGCGTTCTACGGCGTTCCATCTGCTTTGTAACTAATATGGCGGACTTTTCGTCAATGTCCAATCTCTCTCTAATGTAGGATACCTAGTTAATTGTACAGAGCCTGGACAAGTAAGGGAAGCGTCATGAGTGGCAATAGACTCTGATTCGTCCAAAGCTCTTTTCAATCGCCGCGGGCTATCGACTGTCGCGCTACCATAGACTTTATACATGGCAAAAATACAGGGTTTTTAAATCCACATCATTCCTAATATTTTCATGGTTGTTTATATTTTTATCGCCGATTTTCAGGTTCAGAGATCTTTATATTATGGATATAAACAAAAGTTTTTCTAAGAATTTCGCAATTTTCTGTAGAAAATATTTTTTTTCCTGAAGTTTCGTTTTCATCCAATGAGCGCGAGCATTATTATTTGTTTATCTCATTATATTTACATATACATAAGAAAAACGTGGATTAGTTTTATTTCTATAAGTATAGTGTATCTATATCCTGCTTTATTTTTGTGGAATCGCATCACAAGTATTTTTTATTAATATTTTTCCGCTGTCAGTGTTCAAAATTGGTGTTGGCGAGGATTGAGATCGCGCCAAATCCTTGTATGACTTGCTTTGAACGTAATACAGAAGTTTCGCCATTTATTTGAAAGATGATGTGGTGTAGTGGCCAGAAGCATGCATCTGTCACGACAGAGATTGCGGGTTCGATGCTCGTTGTTTTTTTTTTTTTTTACATTTTAGAATTTTTTTTTCGATTTTTATTAATTTCTTATAAGTTACTCTGAGTTTTTTAAATAGATTGTTGTTAATGAAACTAAATTATAACATTTTATTTTATTCATTTTTTAAATTTATTATGAATTATTATTATTATATTATTATTATTATTTATTTATTTATTATAAGTTAATTTGAACTTTTTAAATAGATTCTTGTTAATGAAACTAAGTTTTAATATTTAATATATAAGGGCTATATTATAATAATTAAAATGAAACATATATTTTAATGCAATTATAAAATCAAATAAAATTACATTAAAAATAATTTTATGTTGTAACTTTAATAGCATAAAATTATCACCAGAAATAACTTATTAAAGTATTCATTTTTATAAAATTAAGTATGATACTTCATACACAAAATACGCATACAAATTAAAAAGAATTTGGGGAGGATGGGTATATATATATTAAGTTAGGATTTTATAATTTTTAATTTTAAGTGATGTGGGGCGGGGGGGGGGGAGGTCTAAGAGGATTAAAGGTGGAAATTTTGCTAAATGGAGTGCTAATTTAGAAGAATATATATATATATATATATATATATATATATATATATATATATATATATTGTTACTGCACAATTCCAAATAGAGCAACTAAAATAATGTTACAGCTAAAAAAAAAGAATTGAATTCGTCCTCCCCATTCAACAAATAAATCTGTGCATCATCAGTCATTATAATTTAAAATGTAGTATATTTATAGGCAAACGGAAAACGCTATTCGATTGTAAAGAGCTGGAAGATAAAATTTCATGCATGCTTATTTGCAAATATCACGCATTTATGTATAAAAATGACATCGTGAAATATATTTATTTATATATTTTTTAATTTATTTATTAGATATGGAGTGGAGATAAGCAATATGCATACATAGATTTTTTTACAAAGAATATCAGTAATAATTAGACATTTTAATGTCTTAATTTTAGACTAGAAATGTTTTCTGTGTGATTTTATACTTAAAATTATTTAAATAAAAATATAATTTGCTGACCAAATTAGAAATACATGTTTCTATTTCTTAATTGTTTAAACCCGAAAAGAGATATATATTAAGATATTTCATTCAATGGGCCCTATATTTAGTGTTTTCGGGATCTTTAATTTAAAAACAAGATAACACTGCTTTATGATGTAATACATTGCAATGTATAAGCATATATACAATAGAGGCAAACAGTTTGGCTTCAAATAACTGAATGCTAATAAAAATTAAACCAAATATATATATATATATATATATATATATATATATCAGTTTTTAAAAACATGCTGAAATCCAAAAAAAAAATTAATATATGAAAAATGTAAGTTTTTCTCTAATTACAAATTTGCTTTAAAAAAAATGGTGAAGATGTTCATCATAGATTATGCTAATTGGCATTGAAACTGCGGCAATGAAATATATTGAGCATTGAGCAAATTATATTGAGCAAAAATAAAGAGAATTATCAAGAGTCTTTCAAGATTTTTCTCACAGGGTTCTGTTTTGTAAAATTGTGAAGTTTTTTTTTTTTATATTTGTGAAAATTTCTAGTCATAACTCATGTATATTTATCATGTGTATTTATCCTTTATGCATAAAAAAGCTAAGTAATCTTGTACTTTGACGAGTTCAATTGCTTTGTGGCAGGTCAAATTTTACTTTTAAATGATAACATTTCTGAAAAGTTCAGTTTGGAGGTGGAAAAGTTTTGTGAAAGGTCAATTTTTAAGACAGAGAATTTTGTGAAGGGTCCTGTTTTGGGATGAAAAATTTTTGTGAAGGGCCCTTTTAGGAACCCAAAATTTTTCTAAATAGATCTCTGGTAATATATATGTGTATATATATTATCAATTAATATTTTAATTTTAAAGCTTATAAGGCTTGTAAGTTGGCTTGTAAGTTATAGCTTTTATCAATTAATAGTTTAATTTTAAATTTGGATTATTAATTGAGAAAACAATTTAGGAATCCTGAATAAGAAGATTAAATACTTTTTCTCCTTTTTTATTACTACATCTTTTTTTTTTTTTTTAAATCAAACCGCCGTACCAAATTAATGTATTGTAACAATTTCTTTTGGAGCAATATGAATTGTAGTCCTGAAATTAGGCATGACTTTTATGATAAACATTGAGCGCTTATAAAAGAGTGTTTTAAAAAATATATAGTTTTACTATTATATTCAGTAACAAGTTGATTCAGCATGGAATGACCTAGGTCTCATTGTTAGATTTAATCAATGTAAAATTGTATTTAAAGTCTGAATCCTCCAAATTATATTTTAGACATCATGATGTCTAAAATAAATCATGATGTCTAATGAGGCACAATATGTACATACTGTGCCTCTTTATACTTTTCAAATTGGTTAAACAGTATTTATCTGTTAGTTTTGCATAAATTGATTACTTAAATTTTGTAATGATGCAGAATATAATAAATATTTGTTAATATACATTAGGGTGGGTTGAAAAAACCGAAATTTGTATAATTGAAACGTAATAGTGCGGGGAAAGTTGCCATTGGTACTAAGGAATAATGTTCGCAAAACATTACATCAAATGGTTAATATCTTTTACCGCCGCAAGGGGGCCAAAGTTTCAAAAAATTGCAAAAAAAGAAAAATAATATTTTTTCGACAAAAAAATTAAATTGTCCAACCATAACAATACAATATCTAATAGATTGCAACAGTTACTTCAAGATGTTAGTAATATTCCAATAAAATTTTATTATGGTGAAATAATTTCTATTACAGCCGCAACGGCGGTCAAAATTTTCAAAAAACAGCAAAAATTTCAATTTTCAGTTTTTTTCTAATTTTCCCAAATTTTATTATATGTCTACAATTAAATAATTTTACATTATGTCTAGTAATAACTTATAAATGTCTAATAATTTTTATCATGGTGTAGCCCACCAAGGGCGAGAGGGGCTCGCCCCCTCCGAAATTTGAGAGAAAGGGGCTTTTTGAAAGGATACTGAGGATTTTCCGGGAAATTTTAGGGGTTTTTTGTAGTGTGCCCCCAAAAGAGGAAAGTGATGGGAAATTTTCGTATGGGGACTCCCCCCTACAAAAAAAAATCACCAAAATTTCCCGGAAATTGCTTAAAATTACTTCAAAAAGACTTTTTCTCTCAAATTTATGAGGAGGGGGCGGACCCCTCTCACCCTTGGTTGGCAATGCGCATGATAAAAATTACTAGACATAAGTTATTACTAGATATAATGTAAATTTATTTAATTGTAGACTAATTTATTTAATTGTAGTGTTTTACTAATACAAATTGGAAAAATTGGTAAAAAAACTAAAAATTGAAATTTTTGTCTTTTTTTCAAAATTTTGACCGCCTCTGTGGCGGTAATAGAAATGGTTTGACCGTAATAAAATTTTATTGAATATTACTAACATCTTGAAGTAACTGGTGCATTCTATTAGAAATTGTATTGCTATGATTGAATAATTTAATTTTTTTTCGAAAAAATCATTTTTTTGCGTCTTTTTGAAACTTTGGCCCCCTTGCGGCTGTAAAAGATATTAACCATTTGGTGTAATATTTTGCGAATTTATTCCTTATTACTAATGGCAACTTTCCCGCACTATTACGTTTCGATTATATAAACTTCGGTTTTTTCGACCCACCCTAATATACATCTTGTTGAAATTTTGTTTTGTATGGAATTATTTTTAATTAATAAGAACGAAATTGTTACAACATGTTTTGAATTGAACTAAATGTAGGGGTTGTTTTTAGTTACTTCTTCAAAATTTACCAGAAGATTAGCTTGTTTTACTAAAATAAAATGGTACTTTTATGTTAGCTAGGCGCAAATGATAAATCGCCAAGTATTGTTCTCTTCCCCATCATTCGTATTACATCCATCTCATTTAAAATATAAATCTTTCTCTAATTTTATTTAAAATAGATAAACTTAATTTAAAATACATATGTTAGAAAAATATGTATTTTATTCATTTATTTAAGATGCACTTCTTAACTCATTTCATTCAAAATACTAAATAAATAAATAAGAAATATTACCATTAATAAAGGCATTTTATTTCAACGTCAAAGGATTTTTTCTAATTTACCCACACAAAAAATTAAAGCTAAAATATACCAACTGGCTGTGAAACTGCATCAATGAAATATTTTAAATCCTGAAAAGTGTAAAATATAAATAAAAATGAAGAGTTTTAATTTAAAATAAAGTTTTTAAATTATAGCTTTTATCAATTAATAGTTTAATTTTAAATTATGGTTATTGATTGAGAAAACAATTTAGGAATCTTGAATACACAGATTTAACACCACGCTCGCCGGACCTTAACCCTTTGGATTTCTACTTCTGGGGACAGATGAAATCCCTCATTTATGATACGCCAGAAGAAGTAGTAGCGCGTATTGTGACCGCTGCATGAGAAATCCAGGAAACTCCCGGAATCTTCAAGCGTGTCCGCCAGTCGTTCCTATGTAGACGTACTCTGTGTAATAATATTCGTGATCGACACTTTGAACAATTGTTGTAAAATATTTGTTTTCTCTGGACATCACGAGCTTTGTTGTACCTATTCTGAGCAATAAATAATTTTCTAGAGTGTTTCTTTCTTTTCTCAGTTTGTCCATTTCCAGACGCATTTTCTCGATTTTCATCCTTTAAACGTCATTTGCGACCCCATGTTCCATTACATTTTTTGTTCGTCTTCATGAGTACTATCATCTCTCTAAGTTTGTTGAAGCATTTCAGATACACCCTATATAATATAATAAATCGATTACATTTCGTTTATTATCTTGCTTCGTTGAAACTCTAAGACTATTTGGAGGACAGATGCGTCATTCGAAGTTTAAGGATTTAGCATGTTATGTTGTAACCTTGCTTGGCGTAAATGATTATTCCCCCATAAGATATATTTTTTTGCGGTACAAGCTATAGTTCGTATATCCAATTTGCACAATCCTGGCATTCAGTTACGATTTAGCTGGCATGGAATTCTTCCCGATTATAAGTAGTCTGATCATGCTTCCAATCCAGTGGTGGGTGGTGGGTGAGGAGTTAACACACAAGAACTACTTACTGTATACTCGAAGTTTAAGTCTGAGGCAAGGCGTTAAGGGAGTAGTATTTTAACTCTTTCAGGGCGTGGCCAGGGCAAGACCTTCTCCTTTTCAGGACTTTAAGGCGTGGCCAGCGCCAGACTTAAAGTATCTAGGGCCCCGGGGCGAACATAATTTTGGGGTCCCCTTCTATCTATCCATAGAAATTATTTGTGAATTACGCTGAAATGACTTGTACTAAACTTCATATGTATTGTATGTCTGCACAAATTTCGAACCTTGTACTATTCACATCTGAATACAGAGTATCACAAGAAAGATGGTTACGGCTTTAAGAGATGATAGAATACAGTATTTTTGTATAGAAATATAAGGGCTCATGTAAGCCTTTTTAAGTATAAATACAATGTCTTTCAGTCACTCTTGGTTATGGGAAGAGGAGTGGGGAAGTGATAAGGCCGAACTCCTTTTTTAAATATTTGAAAATGTTAGAAGTTTAGTCCCTTTTGGCAAATTCTAACCATTTTACACCATCTAAACGAAAATCCTGATTCCGGTCAATTGTTCCATATGCCCCTGGATTAGTCTGGACCTGGGCGTGGTGCACATAATTCTGTTAAGTATAAATAAGTATAAATGTTATATACATATATATATATATATATATACAACATTTACCAAACTGTAACCTATTTAAAATTATAACTTTGTTTCTGCAGTGTTGAATTCTTATCAGAATTTTCGAAAAAAATATTTGAAATTTAAGATTACAGCTATTTTCTTTATCAGTCATGGAAGTAAAATTTCGTTCAAATGCTCGGAATTCAAATCTTGATTAAAATTAAGTGGTAAAAAAAATATCACACCGCCCTTCAAGGAGTTAATGTTTTTGAAGATATATAGTAGAGCATAAAATTTTCGGAAAAGAAAAAAAAAAGTGGACAGTGAACGAATGCAGTAACAAAGTACAAAAAAAAAAAAAAAAAAAAAAAAAAAAAAAAAAAAAACAAGGTAATTGGAACTTATAGTTTTCTTGAAAAGTGTACCTAAATGATTATTAATTAGCACTTATTTTCACGCAAAAACACTTTATAATTTAAATAAATTTCTAAAAAACATTTTTTTAACAGAATAAAATTTGAATTGGTGCTTAAATAATCTTTTATGTGTATGTATGTCTAATGTTAGTTTTTTTCTTTCTTTTTTTTCACAATGGTTTTAAAATAAATTATTGTTAAGTATGTTACCAGTATAAGATGTCTATTCATTAAATCATTATTGATGATCAAAAACATTTTTGCATCATTTTAATTTTATGAATATTAATTTTCACCCAAGTAATAAAATAAATAAAGAAAAGAAAATTGCAATACATTTTTATTTTATATAGTCCATGAATGACCAGTTTTTTTAAGATTATTTATCTTTTAAAGTTTAATAGCCAAATATTAAAATAGTAATAATAATATTCTAACCTTTTCACATAAAAATTCAGTAATTTGAAATTGTAATGAAATTTTTAATGCTTTTTTCTTATTTTAGTTTTCTAAATTGTATGAAAATTTACAATTTTCTTTGAGAACATTTATTTTCCACACTCAGAAAAAGAGAGGAAAAAACTTCTTAAAAAATTATTATAATGCTAAATAATTATTTTAAATAAATTACGGTTTATTATATATTGTAGTTTATTATTATAGTTTATTTTTATAGATTATTTTTATAGTTTATTTTTATAGATTATTTTTATAGTTTATTATTATAGATTATTTTTAAATCATATGCATTATCGGAAAATATTATTTCACAGATTTAAAAAGGCGTTAAAGGACAGAAAATTAAATCTCAATATTTTCTATTTTAAGGTGGTTCTCAAATTGCATGCTCAACAACGCGGAACTTTCTGACGCATCTTAAAACGTAAAGGAATAAAATTTGAAATCGATATGAGTTTTCCATTTTCTGATAAATAAAATGCTTATCGAATTATAAGGATTCTTGACGACAATTTTATTCCCTTTCTCAAGCAGCCACTTTGGGAATTCGGTTCAAAATGCCGACTTTGACAGTATTTTACGAAATATCTTCTGCCTTTAACAAAAAATTAAAAACGTCTTTCAATTACATAGTTTCTGAATGACAACACCTGCACGTTTTATGTGTTTCTAAACAAAAGTTAATTCAGAAATGGGTCAGGATTTGAGAACGTCCTTAAACAATAAAGTACAGTATCAGTGAATCTCATGAAATAAGCAATTGTAAAATAAATATCATTCTACATTTTGAAAAGAAAAGCACGTTAAAAATTTCGTGCGGTTTTATAAAAAATAATTCTATCGTGAATCAAATGATGCAAAAAAGATTATCACAACATATATATTTAATGAATAGACAAACCGATAAAACCTTACCAATGTTTAAGAAATTACTGGTTCGCTGCTCTCATACCAGATATAAACAGGCAACATCGCTACCGCGCTCTCTCTAACTAAATGAGAATGAATGACTAGTCAGAACTCTGAAAGCCAGATTTGAGCCTCGGGCGTATGTCTTCCGAGAATTTTCAATCTCCCCTATCTTGACCTTGATCCCCCGTGTTCCTTCCATAGTGTCCGTCAACCGAAACTCTAATTTACGAATACATGGAAGCCTTTTTCAAGAGGTGGGGTGGGGGTCAAAATATTTTAATGTATTTTATAAAGCGATGCCTTATAAAACTTATATCACTTTGTCTTTTTGTCTTGCTTTCAATTATATACATAATTTTTCTTTAAAATATTATTTAATATTAATTATCTGAAAAAAAAAACTTTTTTAAACAAAATTCATACGATATTAAAAATTAGTTACAACACCGAATTGTAAATGTGAATTATATATTAGTAGTATATCGTTTAGGTCTGAATTTGTTTAAAATTTTAAGGATATTCATTTTTATTCCAGTGTGTTCATAAGAAAATTCGATGTATTAAGGCTGTTCTCAAATCGAAATCAACTAGTTTCTGACACATTTCTGAATTCAGTTTTGTCCGAAAATGCCTGAAATTGGCAGGTGTTCTTATTCAGAAACTATGTAATCGAACAGAGTTTTCGATTTTTTAGTAATGACGAAAGATCTTTCAGAAAATATTGTCAAATGTGACGTTTTGAACCAAATTTCCGGCGCGACAGTGTGGGAAAAGAGAAAAATCTGTTGTCACGTTACAAAAATAGCTTATAACGCAATAAATTATTTATCAAAAATGAAAAACGCCATTTGATTCCAAATCACTTCATCAGTGACCCCTGTCAATTTTATGACTTTACGTTTAAAAATGAATCAGAAGAGTGTCAGGAAGTTTCGCGTTTGTTGAGTAGGGAATTTGAGAACCGCCTGAGAAATACTTTGCAAACAGGTTAATTTTATTTGTAATTTACAAAAATAGGTAAAGGCAAAGAGACAGAAAAATTTTCAAATATATATTTTAGTGCATAAAATCGAAATTATTATTATTATTATTATTATTACTATTATTATTATTTTAATACTTTCATCTAATTAAACAATGTTCTTTAAACAGTGAAAATTATTTTGAAAAAATATTTTTTTTATCTCCTATAATCAAAATATCAAATACTTAGCACTGGCCTTCAATTTTCTAGATTATGAAAGACTTTTATATGCTGGCTGGAAACTTAACTTACTCGCATCTTACTTAATATGCTTTCATTTAAAAACAAATTTTAAATAACGAAAATTATGCTAAAAAAGTGAAGAAAAAAGATTTCTCTATATCTTATTATCAACATTATATCAAGTAGACGACACTGGCCTTCTGTTTTCTAGGTGATGATAGGCTTTTACATGCTAGCCAGAAATTTAACTTTAGTGGCTACTGAGCGCGGAAAATTCACTAGTTTTCTCCGCGCTCGCCCGTTATCCGTTAGTCGACTGCTACCGGATGTAGCGGCGCATCAGTTAATATACAACGGTGGCTGGATACAAATTGCCGCAAAAATATTTGGCCATAATGTTCACAGCAAGCGGCCACATATGACGTGTTTGTTGGGATATTAAACAAACAATCCTGGCTTAGGTGCCCTCAGTTTACTACAGCGGATGTTCTTGTGTTGCAGGAAACGTTTCTCACGCCAGAAAAATCTTTGGTCATCCCAGGTAAAATTGTCTATCGTCTGGATAGGATTGACCGTCCAGGTGGGGGTCTGGCTATTGCCGTTAATTCTGCTTGGTCGTCCCGCCAACTTACTTTTAACAACCTTGGATTTGCTAATGAGATCATGGGTATTCATCTTGACTACGGATCGGTGCACCTAAATATTATCAATGTATACTCTTCCTCCGGCCTGATTGTGGCCGACCTCACTAAGCTCTGTGATAGGCTTGCTGACTCATCTCTCATTCTTGGGGATTTCAACCTTCACCACCGTCTTTGGGGTTCCCCGGTGTCCTCGCGGGCTAGTGATAGCTTTGTTGAGTGGTTGTCGGCAAGTACGTTTTGCCTAATGAACTCTACTTCCCCTACCCATGTGGCTCCAAATGGAACATGCTCACTGATAGATCTCTCGCTGTGCACCCCGGATCTTCTCGCTCGTTCTACGATCCATGTCGAAGAAGAATTATATGATAGTGACCACTTCCCAATTACTATTGCTATGGATCTCTGCACTCCAGTTCAGCCGGGCTTCACCCTTTTCAACTGGTCGCGTATAGGTAAAGAGGTCAATGAAAATCTACAGACTATTACTGACATCGACTATCAGTCCTTTCATACGTTAGTTCTCCTGGCCATGAATAAACACAGTTTCTCTAGGGTCATGCCAGCGAAGTGCCTTCCAGCTTGGTGGACGGCAAGGTGCAGCAACCTGAGCAAGCAGAAGCAATTCCTCCTTAAAAGAGCCCGTCGCCTGGTGTCTACGGAATACTGGGTTAAGTACAAACGGACTGCGGCAAAGCTCCGTCAGGTGGTGAGAATGGCGAAGCGTAGTTTCTGGGATTCGGAGTGCCGTAAAGCGAATGACCCGCTTATTTTATTCAAGATTTTCCGCAAAATCAGAAATCGATCAAGCCCGTCTCCAGAGTCACATTTTTGTATCCATATTGCCAACTCTTTCAACTCTGATGCAGCGGCGCAAGCCGAAGCCTTTGCTAACCAGTTTAGTCAGGAAGGTGACCATCAACCCCTCCCTTTCACCTATGGTAATGAAGTACACAGCCAGCTTAACTCTCCCTTTACTATGCAAGAATTGAAAGATGCCATCAATCGGACAAGAATTACCACTCCGGGTGAGGATAAAGTGAGCGCTGCCTTTTTTAAGACCTTAAATGACCACTCTCTCCAATGTCTGCTGCAGATTTTTAACAACAGCTGGATCTCAGGTGATATCCCGGATGCTTGGTCCTCTGCGATTATCCTTCCTATCTTAAAGCCTGGTAAACCTAAATCCCATGTTTCCTCCTACCGTCCGATTGCCTTGACCTCTGTTATGTGCAAAATCTGTAAGAGAATTATCTCCTTTCGTATTAATCGTTACCTGCTTGAGAATAAATTAATTGACAGAAGACAGTTGGGTTTCCAGCCGTTCCGTGACTGCCATGCTGCCCTTCCCGTTCTCCATCAGGATCTCTTACTGGCAAAGAAGGAGAGGAAATTCATTTTGGGTGTATCCCTAGATATTCAGGCTGCGTATGATTCTGTTTATATAGATGGTCTTATGTCTAAATGTGCTCAATTGGGCATCACGGGCTCGATTCTTCGATGGCTGCATCGCTTTCTTTCCGCTAGAAGGATTAAGGTCTCCTGGAGAGGTGTTCTTTCGACAGCCCGTGGTATCGGTAAAGGTGTTCCCCAGGGCTCTGTGTTGAGCCCGATTTTGTTCACAATCTATTTGGCCGATTTTTATGAAGTGTTGGAGGGTCTCGACATTAAGTTTCTTATATATGCTGATGATATTTTTATATATTGCGCGGCTGCCTCTTTGGAGTCCTGCAGAGAAAAAATCCAAGATGCGCTCAGGCTCATAGTGCAATGGTGCTCTTACTGGAAGCTATCTATCAGATCAGACAAATGTCATGCCATTAACCTATCAAGGAGGTTGGAGGAATGCGAGTTTCAATTTACTATTAACGGCGGTCTGATTGACTGGTGCTCGGAAATTAAGTTTCTTGGTTTCGTCTTTGCTCGCCGGGGTGGATTTCGTAGACACGCAGAGTACCTTCGGGTAAAAGTATTTAAAAGATTCAACATTCTGAAGGCCCTGGCCCAGAGGAGTTATGGAGCAAGATCTTCCCACCTCCTGACGCTAGCCTCCTCCGCAATTCGAAGTGTCCTTGAATATGGGGCAGCCATCTTAGTCTCAGCATGCAAGACCATTTTTCTAAAGTTGGAAGTGCTGCAGAATTGTGCTATAAGGGTGGCACTGGGACTTCCGGGATGGACCCCGATTTTGCTTTTGCGTAAACATGCTGACGCTCTTCCTATTGTAGACAGGATCCGGGATCTAGCTTTCCGGTTCTGGATTAAACAGGTTTCTCTGGGCAGCTGGTCATCTTTTTTTGAATTTCGCACGGATGGTTTGGTCTCTTTTGTAGATAGTTTACCATGTGTTTCTGAGAATTTGAATGAGTTCGGCTGCAGGCTGGATCATCTGCTGCGTTTCCAAGTTCCTCTGCCTATGAATACAGATAAAGTACAATTCTTTTCCTCGGGCCTACCTTTTCAGAGTACAGAGCTGGATTCGAGTATTATAGCTTCCCTTTTTGCAGATTTTATCCAAGAGTTTGCGGGATCCTGGAACATCATTGCCACTGATGCATCGAAGTCTCCCTCTATTACGTCGATAGCTGGATGCTCACGAACAGGTCAGTTTGGCTATAGAATCCAACAGGTCAACTCTATTTTTTCAGCGGAGGCTCTGGCGATGGGTACGGCTTTGGATGAGCTGGTATCAGTGTCGCTTCCAGTTGTAATTCTCACTGATAGCTTGTCTGTTTTATCAGCGCTCCAATCTACGCATTTGAAGTCACCTAAGGTTGTTATATGGCTCTATAATAAAATTCTTCGGGTCTCAGCCCATATTCCGAAACTCTTCCTGTACTGGGTTCCGGGGCACCGGGGGATCCCCTTAAATGAAAAAGCAGACAACCTGGCCAAGAGTGTACCTGATTTTGACACCATGATTGAATGGATCTCTCCAGAGGATTTAATCTGCGCTCAAAAGAAAAAGATGAAGAGTCAGTTTGGGCTCACCTATAGCTCCTGCAAGTATCAGTACTCGCAAGGGAATATTCCCAGTGCTAAGCAGACGTTCCGTTGGTCTCGCAGTAGACAGGAGGATGTTTTTATTTCAAGGTTTCTGTGTGGTATGCTGATAACCCCCGCGATGTTGGCTCGTTTTAATCTGGTAGCGGACGGCAGTTGCTGCACTTGTGGAGTAGCTGACTCCTTGGAGCATATTTTGTTTCGGTGTACTAAATATCAGTCCCAGCGTAGTTGCTGTTGGAATAGTGATACCTTGAATAGTGGGTAGTAGATGATAAACGAGAGTTCTGCATCAGCGGTGGGTGCGGTGGTGACCTTCTGTGCTCTGTGAAGGTCACCGGAAGTGGCAGGTGTTGACACCGGAAGTGGCAGGTGTTGACACCGGAAGTGGCAGGTGTGGATAACAGGCATGTTGAGACAGGAAGTGAACAGGAAGTGTAGATAGGAAGTTTAACCGGAAATGTGACAGGAAGTGAATGCGATAAGGGAGAGAGGGGGAGGGCTTATTTTTGTGTGGGGCTTAATTTATTTTGTTGGTTTTAATCCTTCTAGTCGAGTGGAGTTGAGTTGTAGGAATCCTGCTATCAGAATGAATTTAGTTTGAAAGTAATATTAGCAAAATGTTCGATTTTTTTTTTTTTTTTTTTTTTTTTTTTTTTTTGTTTCACCTGAAATAAAAATTTTATTTGCTAACTAACACCTAATATAAAAATGGAAATCTTTCTGACTTTGTTTTACTTTATAAAAGTTTAACGTGAAATTTATTTTTAGACTGGAAACGCGACAGGAAATAAGATCGGAAACGGGATTAGACATGCTTTTTCCAAAAAGGGTTTTCAGGAAGCAGTAAACATGTTTTAGGAACATGTTTGGGAGCTTGTTGGAACAGGACAGGTGGTTTGTGAGACCGGAAGTAATTAAGATGAGAGAGATAAAGAAGGTGCATGATTAGACATATAGATTTTGTTCTTTGTAGAGGGTGAAATTTTGTTTTATTTTTTATATAAAGTGTTTTCATTTTTTTTTAATTTATTTAAAGCGTTTCAAATTATTTTTTATATTATTTTTTTTTTTTTGTAGTGTTTTACGTATTATTTTAATTTTTAGTGACATTAGAACCTGCAATTTCCGTATCACACATGTCTTATCTTAGGTTACCAAGGATGTGTGTTGTTATCTCTTTAAATGCGAGAGATGGTTACTTCAGACCTGCGTTGAGATATCTTTATCATAGTTTTAATGAACTGCAGTAAATTGCCTTTAGCTATTGAGTAATTCGCGAGTTTTGGTTTAATATGAATGCTATTACATCTGTTTGTTTAATTTACAAGCACATTTCTCTTACAACATTCTGTCAACAGATCATTTCCATATTCGAAATAATAATTTAGAAGGAAAATTTTTATATGAAAATACTATGAAATGTCATTTATAGAGATTGACAAAAATAGCATGCTTGTTTCTTTCTCGTATTAACCTTATAATCATTTATTTTAGAAATATAGATTTATAGTTTTGTTACGAAAAATAACGTGTTTACATATTTTAAAAACGAAAGCAAAGTGATTTTTACAAATGTAACTATAAGCTATACACCCACGCATTTGTGTTATTGAATTAAATTACAATGCTTAAAATTGTATTCACCGTACTATTTTCCTGCAAAAGCCGTTTCGCAAACTTGTGTACTGAAATTAATGTGGCATTTTTAGGGAAAAAGTTAATTCAAGTCTTTGAGACTAATCTTTCAAAGGAAAAAAAAGATTTGTCATACTTTCTCTTACATTATATCTTCCGTTTTTTAAGTTTACAAATTTGTGGAGTAACTTAAATAATCGTTTTTATGCTAATTAAACAATATATTTTTTTAATTATATGTTTTTTTTTTTTTAAATTAACTTGTAATAGCTTCTTTTTTTTTTTTTTTCTTTTTCTTAAAAGGGTACTGTAGAATAACTTATGTCACAAATACTACATCCTTCTTTAGTTAAATATGTTTCACTTAAGACATGACAAAGTGTCTTAGAAACATTTCATTTTGGAGTTAAGTGATTAAACAAGAAAAATATTATTTATAAAAACACAACACATAAGACTAGCGGCTGAGAGGTTCTACTCTCAAAGTTGATAGATGGAAGGTGTTAGGTTTAAACCTCTCTCAAGGTCGTCGACCTAACCGTTCGGAGTTTTCTTCGAACCTTGTCAATACGAGTTAGGAGCCCTTAGAATGACCCCTAGAGTGACCTATATCCCTAACTACAACCCTATATTTAACCAACCAGTCACAACACATAAGACATTTTAGATCATTACATAAGACATTTTAGATTATTACATTTAGTTAAGAAGTGATTTGACGTGCAAAATATTATTTATAAAAATATACAATAAGAGAATTTTAAAGATTTTTTCCTTTTAAATGAACAATTTTTAGTAACTATTTAACTTATTAAAGAGAGCGGGTATTTTGTTTAGAGTTATACGATTAAAATAAATTTTCAATAGATTTGACTTTATACAACCAACATTTTAAAAAAAGGGAATGGAATCTAGTTTTTATAAATTAACGTATTTCAATTTTACAAATACTTTACACCTCCTCTTTTTCCCCTCTTTGTTAGACTCCATACACATAAGACATAAAAGGCGTTTTAGAATACATCATTTAGAAATTAAGCGACTTGATAAGTAAAATATTATTTATAAAAGTAATAAAGATTTTTACTTACAAATGTATGAACTTCTGATAGGTAAGACTTTCTCAGTCATTGTGCAAGAATTAAGTGCTTATTGAACTTATAACATTATAGGATGAAATAATCGCGTGGCGTATTTTTAAACCAATAAAATGTCAGTATTTTTAAACCAATAAAAAGTTAGTATTTTTACACGAGAGCCCTCTATCATTATATAAATTTCAATGAAACGAGTTGATATTATTATACTGTGCCCTGAAATTGTTGTAATAGGTTGTATTTTTCGTTAAGTTAGTTTTCATTTAAGTTATTATGGAACGAGTTATGAATTCTTATGTTGGTGATGTAACCAACTTGGAGTGTCAACACTCATCACCAAAGTTAAATAATCAAGAGATGGATTCTACACTTTTACCCAAAGAAGCACCCGTTTCGAATTATGAAGTGAAACCCAACTCATCAGGACTAAAGTTACCCTTTGTGTGCACTACTTGCAACAAAGCTTTTTCCCGAAAGTTTGTCTTAATTAGACACATGAAATTTCACCTGGAGAAAAAACCTTTTGTGTGTGACATCTGCGAAAAACAATTTGTTCAAAAGAGTGACTTATTAAATCATGTGAAGATTCATTCAAAGAGCCCAGTGATTTATAATTGTGATCTATGTGCTGAAGTTTTTTCAAAAAAGAGTGACTTACTTCAACATAGCAAAATTCACAAATCTGTCAAACAACATAAGTGTATTGAATGCAATGAACTGTTTTCGAGAAAGTATGACTTATTGAAACATAAGAGGATGCATAAGCCCCGAAAGCAGTATGAATGCATACAGTGTAGTGAAATATTTAATCGAAAATATGATTTATCACGTCATATAGACACTGCACACAAAGTACTACCCAAAGTTGTCAAATCGTCATCTTTAAAAGATTCGTTATATGAAAAAGTGAAGCATTTTAACAGACAAAATGCTTTAAATGTATTTACTAAAACTGTAATAAATTCTAATGAGGAGAATGATCAAGACTTTCACACATTTTTTAACAGTATTCGGTCGGACGTTTTGAATGAATTAAATTATCAGATAGAAGTAAAAAGGTCAATGAAATGGTATGCAACTGCAAAAGTTGTTGTAAGTCGCCAAACACCGGACGGTGATATAGATACTATCACCCCATATTTTCATTCAAGAACTGTACTGGAATTGACGAATCAAAACATACCTGTACATGTTGAGGATGCCTTTACGAAAATTATTAACTCTTTTGAGAAATTCACTCAACAAGGATCTAATTGGACATTGCAACAAATATTAAATCTAGAACTGTCTACAGCTAAATATAGAATGGTTTAAAATGTGTGGACTGTTTTTGAAACATGTATATTCATGTTTTTGCTATTGTAGTTATTTAAAATGATAAATGAATAGCCTATGACTAAAAAATCTTAAGAGTTTTTTATTATTTTCATGGTAACTATTTTATATAAATTACTTATAACAGTTTGACAATGCTACATAAACTACTGTTTAACATTTTGAATGTCTTAGACAAAATGGGAATGAATTTGTTGAAATTATGTAAAACATGATGAAATAAATGTGATGTATTTATTATATGTTACTTAAACTACAAGAGAGATGATTGGAAATGTGTTATTTTAAATCTATGGTACTTTTAATAACTAACAAGGTAAGGCGTGACGTTATGAATCATCGATGGGTTTTCCTTTGAATATGTATTAATCTTACTTATTGATAAGAAAGTTGGAAAAATAGACTTAACACATTGTTAGAGGTTTTGGAGAAATATATAGTTGGTTAAAAATTTTAGAAAATTTAACATAAAGTAACAAATTTTAGAAAATAAACATTTCGATAAATGAAAAAAAAAAAAAAAATTAAATTTTGGTAAACTTTACACTTAGACAATATTTCAAACTAGGAAAAAATAATAACTTTACACTGAGACAATATTTTAATCTACGAAGAATTAGACTTAACGCATTGTTACAGTTTCTTTGAAAAATATCTAGTTGGTTAGAAATTTTAGAAAATTCGACCTAACGAAATTAACACACTTAAAAATATCTAGGTTATACATTTTATAAAATAAGCAACAAATAAACATTTCGATACATTGACAAAAGAAAATAATTAAGTTTAAGTAAACTTTACAATTAGACAATATTTCAAACTAAGAAAAATAATAACTTTACACTTATATAATATTTTCAACTAAGGAAAATTAATAACTTTAAAAATCAGACTTAACACATTGTTAAAGTTTTTTTAAAACAACACAACATTTTCAAAGCAGTGGAAATAGTATACCTGAAAAAAATTCAACTTAGTGGAATTTAATAGTGAAATTTTTTAACCTCA
Organism: Maratus michaelseni; assembly: GCA_963931845.1. Lineage (NCBI taxonomy): Eukaryota > Metazoa > Arthropoda > Arachnida > Araneae > Salticidae > Maratus > Maratus michaelseni. The sequence continues at coordinate 277,076,542 of OZ007597.1, forward strand.
CTCATTTAAAAAATAAAACTTTGTAATTTTTTTCCATTTTTAAAATAAAACTTATTTAAAAAATAAATAAGCAACTATTAAACATTTTGAATGTCTTAGACAAAGTGTGAATAAATTTGTTGAAATTATATAAAACATGAAAAATTTCATTAATTTTAAAAGAAATTTTATTTTTGGTGAAATAAACTCGAGGTATTTATTATATGTTACTTAAACTACATGAGAATTGATTGAAAATGTGTTACTTTTAATCACTCACAAGATAAGACATGATGTTACAATATACACATAGGAATGACATAGGAATTTCAGATGGGTTTTTCTCCCACACATGACGTCACTGATAACATATTTACTGATCAAGTCATAAAATCATAGTTTAGGGTAGGTTTTTAAGCACGAAGTTTAGTTGAGATTTAAGATATTTGAGAAATATAAACTACAACTTTGACTACTTTTTGAAATTTCCCCCTACATAAGAAAAAGAACATAGAAAAATAAAATGAAAAGTCGTATTTGAATGGAATCAAATTATTATCCTTTCACTTAACAGCTGAATGCGTCGGTAATTACATCACAAAGGCACTGATAACAACTGATTGAATATATTGTGTTTCTTTTTTAAGGTTAAATTGATTTAATATTCAAGTTATTTCTTAATGATACACTTAAAAACAATAAACTTAATTAGCATTCAAAAAGCAAACGATCACATTATTGTGTAAAACAATCAAATGTTTTAAAAGTCACGAGTTAAAATTTGAAATGACTTAGAGTTTAAGTAGAATTTAGATGTGAACCTTTTAAAATGAAATAATAGTTTTTTGTATCGCCCTCTATCGGTGGGTAATAGAATTAAGAGATAATTAAAAGTTTTAACTTGAATTCGAGCCCACAACAAAAATTATTTTTCGGTTTTATAATTTAGGGTAGGTTTAACTGAGCAAGCCATGATATTTCAGTATTTATAGACGATTTAAGATATTCGATAAAGGAAATCATCTGAATTTTTAATTTAATTGAAGGGTTTACTGCTTAAAGTACTACAAAATGAGTACAACATGATGCATAGTTTTTTAATTAATTATATTTTTCGAAAGGTTAAATTGACTTATTGATAAACTTAGGATTTATGTTTAAAGTGAATAAATTTGACATGTTAGGTTCACTTAATAACAGAGGGTTGAATAAGTTATTTTTAATAAAAATAAAGTTTACTAAAAGTTTTTAAAGTTAAAAAAATATAGTTTTAAAAAATTTAAAGTTTACAAAAAGTTTAAAAATCTTTAAGTAAATCAAAATTAACTTTTTAATTTTAACTATTGAGAGACTATAATCTAACTGTTTATCCTTGTAACCAACTGGTGCATATCAACTATATACTCTGTATCTGCATATGCGCAGAAAAACATAGACATTTAATCTAACTTGAGTTCGACTTTAAATTATTTGCCAACTTTTAAAAGTTTAATTACTATACACAACTCGATTACCTTTCCCACAAAACACCTTTCAGAAACAAAACAGAAATTAACACTTACCGAAAAACACGTCCACTTTGGGTGTTAGTCTTCACTCAACTAACGTTTCTCCCTTATCTTTGCTAGGGGGCGCTGCAATCGCCGCTAGAGGCGTTAGTAGTCTTCAGGTGTGTGATAAGAATAAACTTTAAATCCAACTTACACTCGCTCAGTCATTCTTGCTTCTCTCTTCCTTGCTAACAACCGTTTGCTGCTGGCTCATTGTTTGGTTGTTTAAACTTGTTGAATGACGTCATCATGTGTTTGTCTAAACTTGTCCAGTCTTGTTTTTATGCAGTACGTCTATTTAGATGAGTCATCACTCGCTTATCTTGGTTGACTTGTCCAAACTTGTTTTTGTGTGGCACGTCTATTTGGTGAGTCATCGTTCGCTTATCTTGCTTTACTTGTTTGAACTTGTCTAGTATCCACCACCTCATGTCTTTTGTCATAGCTTGAATATACTTTACACCAATCACTTAAATATAAAAGTCTTGTCACAACTTACTTAAACTTTGATAAAAATATTAATTATTTATAAATTTCATCAAATTCTTATTTTTCTGATACATTTACTATGTAATTTTCGTTCAAAAATATGGTAAAGCCCGATTTTAAATCGAAGTCTAAGATAAATTCCCCAAATTTGTAACATTTTAACACTAATAATAAATATTGTAAGCACCCAGTACATACAAGTTTTGTAAAAATAATATTACTTATAGCTAACTCGTTATGTCCCATGATACAAAACTTCAATATAACTAAAATCAGTGTTAAACGAAAATCTAATCACGTGTCTTTATATATTATTTTGAAATGCAAAGCATTATATCTAAACGAATGATATAAGGAGTAGTTAGAATAGATCTTATATTTTTGTTAGTAAAAAATTTATACACATTATCTTACAAGGTTGCAATATTCAACACACGGTTCACCATATTTAAAAACGATTCACCATGATTTAAAAACTTAGTAACATATTTTAAATTTATAAATTTAAATTAAAACATATTTTTATAAATAAACAATTATAAATACTTAAGTATTTTTAATTTAAATTTATAAATTTAAAATATGTTACTAAGTTTTTAAATCATGGTGAATCGTTTTTAAATATGGTGAACCGTGTGTTGAATATTGCAACCTTGTAAGATAATGTGTATAAATTTTTTACTAACACAAAAATAAGATCTATTCTAACTACTCCTTATATCATTCGTTTAGATATAATGCTTTGCATTTCAAAATAATATATAAAGACACGTGATTAGATTTTCGTTTAACACTGATTTTAGTTATATTGAAGTTTTGTATCATGGGACATAACGAGTTAGCTATAAGTAATATTATTTTTACAAAACTTGTATGTACTGGGTGCTTACAATATTTATTATTAGTGTTAAAATGTTACAAATTTGGGGAATTTATCTTAGACTTCGATTTAAAATCGGGCTTTACCATATTTTTGAACGAAAATTACATAGTAAATGTATCAGAAAAATAAGAATTTGATGAAATTTATAAATAATTAATATTTTTATCAAAGTTTAAGTAAGTTGTGACAAGACTTTTATATTTAAGTGATTGGTGTAAAGTATATTCAAGCTATGACAAAAGACATGAGGTGGTGGATACTAGACAAGTTCAAACAAGTAAAGCAAGATAAGCGAACGATGACTCACCAAATAGACGTGCCACACAAAAACAAGTTTGGACAAGTCAACCAAGATAAGCGAGTGATGACTCATCTAAATAGACGTACTGCATAAAAACAAGACTGGACAAGTTTAGACAAACACATGATGACGTCATTCAACAAGTTTAAACAACCAAACAATGAGCCAGCAGCAAACGGTTGTTAGCAAGGAAGAGAGAAGCAAGAATGACTGAGCGAGTGTAAGTTGGATTTAAAGTTTATTCTTATCACACACCTGAAGACTACTAACGCCTCTAGCGGCGATTGCAGCGCCCCCTAGCAAAGATAAGGGAGAAACGTTAGTTGAGTGAAGACTAACACCCAAAGTGGACGTGTTTTTCGGTAAGTGTTAATTTCTGTTTTGTTTCTGAAAGGTGTTTTGTGGGAAAGGTAATCGAGTTGTGTATAGTAATTAAACTTTTAAAAGTTGGCAAATAATTTAAAGTCGAACTCAAGTTAGATTAAATGTCTATGTTTTTCTGCGCATATGCAGATACAGAGTATATAGTTGATATGCACCAGTTGGTTACAAGGATAAACAGTTAGATTATAGTCTCTCAATAGTTAAAATTAAAAAGTTAATTTTGATTTACTTAAAGATTTTTAAACTTTTTGTAAACTTTAAATTTTTTAAAACTATATTTTTTTAACTTTAAAAACTTTTAGTAAACTTCATTTTTATTAAAAATAACTTATTCAACCCTCTGTTATTAAGTGAACCTAACATGTCAAATTTATTCACTTTAAACATAAATCCTAAGTTTATCAATAAGTCAATTTAACCTTTCGAAAAATATAATTAATTAAAAAACTATGCATCATGTTGTACTCATTTTGTAGTACTTTAAGCAGTAAACCCTTCAATTAAATTAAAAATTCAGATGATTTCCTTTATCGAATATCTTAAATCGTCTATAAATACTGAAATATCATGGCTTGCTCAGTTAAACCTACCCTAAATTATAAAACCGAAAAATAATTTTTGTTGTGGGCTCGAATTCAAGTTAAAACTTTTAATTATCTCTTAATTCTATTACCCACCGATAGAGGGCGATACAAAAAACTATTATTTCATTTTAAAAGGTTCACATCTAAATTCTACTTAAACTCTAAGTCATTTCAAATTTTAACTCGTGACTTTTAAAACATTTGATTGTTTTACACAATAATGTGATCGTTTGCTTTTTGAATGCTAATTAAGTTTATTGTTTTTAAGTGTATCATTAAGAAATAACTTGAATATTAAATCAATTTAACCTTAAAAAAGAAACACAATATATTCAATCAGTTGTTATCAGTGCCTTTGTGATGTAATTACCGACGCATTCAGCTGTTAAGTGAAAGGATAATAATTTGATTCCATTCAAATACGACTTTTCATTTTATTTTTCTATGTTCTTTTTCTTATGTAGGGGGAAATTTCAAAAAGTAGTCAAAGTTGTAGTTTATATTTCTCAAATATCTTAAATCTCAACTAAACTTCGTGCTTAAAAACCTACCCTAAACTATGATTTTATGACTTGATCAGTAAATATGTTATCAGTGACGTCATGTGTGGGAGAAAAACCCATCTGAAATTCCTATGTCATTCCTATGTGTATATTGTAACATCATGTCTTATCTTGTGAGTGATTAAAAGTAACACATTTTCAATCAATTCTCATGTAGTTTAAGTAACATATAATAAATACCTCGAGTTTATTTCACCAAAAATAAAATTTCTTTTAAAATTAATGAAATTTTTCATGTTTTATATAATTTCAACAAATTTATTCACACTTTGTCTAAGACATTCAAAATGTTTAATAGTTGCTTATTTATTTTTTAAATAAGTTTTATTTTAAAAATGGAAAAAAATTACAAAGTTTTATTTTTTAAATGAGTGAGGTTAAAAAATTTCACTATTAAATTCCACTAAGTTGAATTTTTTTCAGGTATACTATTTCCACTGCTTTGAAAATGTTGTGTTGTTTTAAAAAAACTTTAACAATGTGTTAAGTCTGATTTTTAAAGTTATTAATTTTCCTTAGTTGAAAATATTATATAAGTGTAAAGTTATTATTTTTCTTAGTTTGAAATATTGTCTAATTGTAAAGTTTACTTAAACTTAATTATTTTCTTTTGTCAATGTATCGAAATGTTTATTTGTTGCTTATTTTATAAAATGTATAACCTAGATATTTTTAAGTGTGTTAATTTCGTTAGGTCGAATTTTCTAAAATTTCTAACCAACTAGATATTTTTCAAAGAAACTGTAACAATGCGTTAAGTCTAATTCTTCGTAGATTAAAATATTGTCTCAGTGTAAAGTTATTATTTTTTCCTAGTTTGAAATATTGTCTAAGTGTAAAGTTTACCAAAATTTAATTTTTTTTTTTTTCATTTATCGAAATGTTTATTTTCTAAAATTTGTTACTTTATGTTAAATTTTCTAAAATTTTTAACCAACTATATATTTCTCCAAAACCTCTAACAATGTGTTAAGTCTATTTTTCGAACTTTCTTATCAATAAGTAAGATTAATACATATTCAAAGGAAAACCCATCGATGATTCATAACGTCACGCCTTACCTTGTTAGTTATTAAAAGTACCATAGATTTAAAATAACACATTTCCAATCATCTCTCTTGTAGTTTAAGTAACATATAATAAATACATCACATTTATTTCATCATGTTTTACATAATTTCAACAAATTCATTCCCATTTTGTCTAAGACATTCAAAATGTTAAACAGTAGTTTATGTAGCATTGTCAAACTGTTATAAGTAATTTATATAAAATAGTTACCATGAAAATAATAAAAAACTCTTAAGATTTTTTAGTCATAGGCTATTCATTTATCATTTTAAATAACTACAATAGCAAAAACATGAATATACATGTTTCAAAAACAGTCCACACATTTTAAACCATTCTATATTTAGCTGTAGACAGTTCTAGATTTAATATTTGTTGCAATGTCCAATTAGATCCTTGTTGAGTGAATTTCTCAAAAGAGTTAATAATTTTCGTAAAGGCATCCTCAACATGTACAGGTATGTTTTGATTCGTCAATTCCAGTACAGTTCTTGAATGAAAATATGGGGTGATAGTATCTATATCACCGTCCGGTGTTTGGCGACTTACAACAACTTTTGCAGTTGCATACCATTTCATTGACCTTTTTACTTCTATCTGATAATTTAATTCATTCAAAACGTCCGACCGAATACTGTTAAAAAATGTGTGAAAGTCTTGATCATTCTCCTCATTAGAATTTATTACAGTTTTAGTAAATACATTTAAAGCATTTTGTCTGTTAAAATGCTTCACTTTTTCATATAACGAATCTTTTAAAGATGACGATTTGACAACTTTGGGTAGTACTTTGTGTGCAGTGTCTATATGACGTGATAAATCATATTTTCGATTAAATATTTCACTACACTGTATGCATTCATACTGCTTTCGGGGCTTATGCATCCTCTTATGTTTCAATAAGTCATACTTTCTCGAAAACAGTTCATTGCATTCAATACACTTATGTTGTTTGACAGATTTGTGAATTTTGCTATGTTGAAGTAAGTCACTCTTTTTTGAAAAAACTTCAGCACATAGATCACAATTATAAATCACTGGGCTCTTTGAATGAATCTTCACATGATTTAATAAGTCACTCTTTTGAACAAATTGTTTTTCGCAGATGTCACACACAAAAGGTTTTTTCTCCAGGTGAAATTTCATGTGTCTAATTAAGACAAACTTTCGGGAAAAAGCTTTGTTGCAAGTAGTGCACACAAAGGGTAACTTTAGTCCTGATGAGTTGGGTTTCACTTCATAATTCGAAACGGGTGCTTCTTTGGGTAAAAGTGTAGAATCCATCTCTTGATTATTTAACTTTGGTGATGAGTGTTGACACTCCAAGTTGGTTACATCACCAACATAAGAATTCATAACTCGTTCCATAATAACTTAAATGAAAACTAACTTAACGAAAAATACAACCTATTACAACAATTTCAGGGCACAGTATAATAATATCAACTCGTTTCATTGAAATTTATATAATGATAGAGGGCTCTCGTGTAAAAATACTAACTTTTTATTGGTTTAAAAATACTGACATTTTATTGGTTTAAAAATACGCCACGCGATTATTTCATCCTATAATGTTATAAGTTCAATAAGCACTTAATTCTTGCACAATGACTGAGAAAGTCTTACCTATCAGAAGTTCATACATTTGTAAGTAAAAATCTTTATTACTTTTATAAATAATATTTTACTTATCAAGTCGCTTAATTTCTAAATGATGTATTCTAAAACGCCTTTTATGTCTTATGTGTATGGAGTCTAACAAAGAGGGGAAAAAGAGGAGGTGTAAAGTATTTGTAAAATTGAAATACGTTAATTTATAAAAACTAGATTCCATTCCCTTTTTTTAAAATGTTGGTTGTATAAAGTCAAATCTATTGAAAATTTATTTTAATCGTATAACTCTAAACAAAATACCCGCTCTCTTTAATAAGTTAAATAGTTACTAAAAATTGTTCATTTAAAAGGAAAAAATCTTTAAAATTCTCTTATTGTATATTTTTATAAATAATATTTTGCACGTCAAATCACTTCTTAACTAAATGTAATAATCTAAAATGTCTTATGTAATGATCTAAAATGTCTTATGTGTTGTGACTGGTTGGTTAAATATAGGGTTGTAGTTAGGGATATAGGTCACTCTAGGGGTCATTCTAAGGGCTCCTAACTCGTATTGACAAGGTTCGAAGAAAACTCCGAACGGTTAGGTCGACGACCTTGAGAGAGGTTTAAACCTAACACCTTCCATCTATCAACTTTGAGAGTAGAACCTCTCAGCCGCTAGTCTTATGTGTTGTGTTTTTATAAATAATATTTTTCTTGTTTAATCACTTAACTCCAAAATGAAATGTTTCTAAGACACTTTGTCATGTCTTAAGTGAAACATATTTAACTAAAGAAGGCTGTAGTATTTGTGACATAAGTTATTCTACAGTACCCTTTTAAGAAAAAAAAAAAAAAAAAAAAGAAGCTATTACAAGTTAATTTAAAAAAAAAAAACATATAATTAAAAAAATATATTGTTTAATTAGCATAAAAACGATTATTTAAGTTACTCCACAAATTTGTAAACTTAAAAAACGGAAGATATAATGTAAGAGAAAGTATGACAAATCTTTTTTTTCCTTTGAAAGATTAGTCTCAAAGACTTGAATTAACTTTTTCCCTAAAAATGCCACATTAATTTCAGTACACAAGTTTGCGAAACGGCTTTTGCAGGAAAATAGTACGGTGAATACAATTTTAAGCATTGTAATTTAATTCAATAACACAAATGCGTGGGTGTATAGCTTATAGTTACATTTGTAAAAATCACTTTGCTTTCGTTTTTAAAATATGTAAACACGTTATTTTTCGTAACAAAACTATAAATCTATATTTCTAAAATAAATGATTATAAGGTTAATACGAGAAAGAAACAAGCATGCTATTTTTGTCAATCTCTATAAATGACATTTCATAGTATTTTCATATAAAAATTTTCCTTCTAAATTATTATTTCGAATATGGAAATGATCTGTTGACAGAATGTTGTAAGAGAAATGTGCTTGTAAATTAAACAAACAGATGTAATAGCATTCATATTAAACCAAAACTCGCGAATTACTCAATAGCTAAAGGCAATTTACTGCAGTTCATTAAAACTATGATAAAGATATCTCAACGCAGGTCTGAAGTAACCATCTCTCGCATTTAAAGAGATAACAACACACATCCTTGGTAACCTAAGATAAGACATGTGTGATACGGAAATTGCAGGTTCTAATGTCACTAAAAATTAAAATAATACGTAAAACACTACAAAAAAAAAAATAATATAAAAAATAATTTGAAACGCTTTAAATAAATTAAAAAAAAATGAAAACACTTTAAATAAAAAATAAAACAAAATTTCACCCTCTACAAAGAACAAAATCTATATGTCTAATCATGCACCTTCTTTATCTCTCTCATCTTAATTACTTCCGGTCTCACAAACCACCTGTCCTGTTCCAACAAGCTCCCAAACATGTTCCTAAAACATGTTTACTGCTTCCTGAAAACCCTTTTTGGAAAAAGCATGTCTAATCCCGTTTCCGATCTTATTTCCTGTCGCGTTTCCAGTCTAAAAATAAATTTCACGTTAAACTTTTATAAAGTAAAACAAAGTCAGAAAGATTTCCATTTTTATATTAGGTGTTAGTTAGCAAATAAAATTTTTATTTCAGATGAAACAAAAAAACAAAAAAAAAAAAAATCAAAAAAAATCGAACATTTTGCTAATATTACTTTCAAACTAAATTCATTCTGATAGCAGGATTCCTACAACTCAACTCCACTCGACTAGAAGGATTAAAACCAACAAAATAAATTAAGACCCACACAAAAATAAGCCCTCCCCCTCTCTCCCTTATCGCATTCACTTCCTGTCACATTTCCGGTTAAACTTCCTATCTACACTTCCTGTTCACTTCCTGTCTCAACATGCCTGTTATCCACACCTGCCACTTCCGGTGTCAACACCTGCCACTTCCGGTGACCTTCACAGAGCACAGAAGGTCACCACCGCACCCACCGCTGATGCAGAACTCTCGTTTATCATCTACTGTGGGTCTTTTCGTTCGATGGTGTGCTTTATTAACGATTTATGTTCTTCGAAAGAGTTTCGCGCTGCTACTCTGAACTTTTTCCATAGAATTGATCGCTTTTAAGTGGGTGTTTTGTTCGTTGTATTGGTTGTTTCTTGTGTACTAAATATCAGTCCCAGCGTAGTTGTCGTTAGAATAGTGATGCTCTGAATAGTGGGTCTTTTCGCTCGATGGTGTGCTTTATTAGCAGTTTCTGGTCTTCGAAAGTGTTTCGCGCAGCTACTCTGAACTTTTTCCATAGTATTGTTCGCTTTTAAGTGGGTGTTTTTTTCGCTGTGTTGGTTGTTTCTTGTTTTTGGATAATTAGAGACAACAGCCAAGTAGCTATAGGTCTCATGCCCCCCCCCCTTCTAAGTCTACGGGCAAACAAAAAACAAATCTAGTTGCTAAGGTGGTTGCTAGGGTGTGACGTCAGTTGAAACTGATCTATAGTACCCCATAGATAAATATACAAGATAGAACACAATCATAGGGCGTAATGGTAACGCGATGACGATCGCAGCGCCTGTAGTGACATGAGGGGAAAAACGTCTCACAGACGGAATATTTCCCCTTTTGAACTTTTATCTTCTTATGATCTTTCTTTTTTTAAATGCTACATGTTTCCATTTTCAACTTTGTAGGGAAAACGAAAGTTTTAAAATTCCTATTTGTATGTAGACATGACTCTACATAACGTATTTTAACACCTTAGCCATACTGAAAAAGTTCTGAAAAGAGCTGTTGTTTCAATAATTATAAAATAAAATGAAGTCCTTTAAAAAGGAACTTAACACACCAGCGGCCATTTTGAAGAGAAGCGTCTGTCTCGAAACGAAAAGAATAGATATTAAAAACATAGAGCAGAAACAGATTCCATGTACATGGGTGAATTTCGGAAGCTTCTTAGTTTTCTCCCCTTGTCACTAGTGACGCTATTATTGCTGCCGTACAGATTTTGCTGCAACTGTCCTATCTTGCATGTTAATCTATCCCCCCCCCCCTCTCGAAGAAAGTTCTGACACGGCACCCCTGAGTACAATGTTCAACACTCAATAAAACAAAAAGTAAAATATATTCAAATTTTAGCAATTACTTTAAAGGAAAAAAGCAATATATTAATTAAAATATAAAAAATAAAATACATTCAAATTTTAGCAATTACTAAAAAAGAACGATATAATTATTAAAATATGTAACTTGCTAAATGTAATATGAATTCTTAATTTAATATAATATAGGCTAATAAAATCATTATTCTATTTTTTTCGGTATACAAATATTAGACTAAAATTTAATTTCCCACAGAAACAAAAGAAAAGCCCACTTAGTAAATTTTAAAAATTATATTAAAATTTTAGCAAGTACTTTAAAAGAAAAAAAAATATATATATTAAAATATGTAACTTGCTAAATGTAATATGACTTCTTAAATATAATATGGGCTAATAAAAATCATTATTATTTTTTTTTCAGCATATAAATATTAAGCTAAAATTTAGTTTCCCACGCAAAAAAAGAAACACTCAGTAAAACTTAAAAAATAAAATATATTCAAATTTTTGCAATTACTTTAAAAGAAAAAAAAAAAACCAATACATTAATTAAAATATGCAACTTCCTAAATGTAATATGTCTTCTTAAATATAATGTAGGCTAATAAATAGCATTATTTTCCTTTTTTTTTCAGTATATAAATATTAGGCTAAAATTTAGTTTTCCACAGAAACAAAGGCAAAATTCAATCAGAAGAGCTTAAAAAATAAAATATATTAAAATTTTAGAAATTACTTGGAAAAAAAGCTGTCTATTAATTAAAAAAAAAATAGCAAATACATTAAAGGGAAAAAAACAATATATTAATTAAAATATGTAACTTGCTATGTAATGACTTCTTAAATATAATAAGAGCTAATAAAAAACTTTTTTTTTTCAGTATATAAATATTAGGCTAAAATTTAATTTCCCACAGAAAAAAAAAGAAAAATCCTAAGTCAAGTTATTTTAATGAAAATCTCATGCCTCTATCAATTAAGATTTAAAACTAACAGATTAATTAAAACATTTATCCTTTCCTTTATAGATGCTTATGATAAAAGCATTATTATCTACCTTTGATTGTAATTCTTGTTACAATGCTTAATATGAAATCCTGTAACTAGCCTTACGTTTCTACATTTTGGTATGCTTGTCCTAAAACACTTACAAAGTACCTCAGATTGTGTCAACTAGCAACCTTTTATAATGCTTTTTACAATGTTTGCAAACCTTTCAGACAAAGCCTTTAAAAAGCATCTAGTCATTTACATGTTGGGGTTATAAAAAGGTTTTAAAAATGAAAAATTATCTGGGATGTAGTACCCTTATAGGAGCTTTATGAAGAAGCAGACGAACTAGTAATGTATGGAGAAGCGGTCCTACACATGCGCCACCTATTTGAGACATTTTCCCAGGAATTATTTTCTTCTTGGAAGGCTATTTCGTTAGAAGTCCTTCTTTAGATCTATGTTCATGAGCGTGATACGAAAAATCAATAGTTTGTAGTGAGAACGACGTTATTTCAGGGGGGAAAGAATTAACATTTTACAAATCACATGACCGGAACGTGCTTCTTTTATGCAAAATTTTTTCTGTTCAACAATTTGCGAATCTTAGTGGCAAATCTCAGCTGCAATGTTACACATGAAGTCATACATTTTTTCCACTGACACTTGCTGCTAAAATCAAGTTCTAACCCAGCAAATGAATTAATTTTCTTGCTGGCAATACTTATTATTAAGTCTTCATGTTTTAACGCCGGGTTTTATTATTAGGAATTGCTTTATTAAAGTTGTTTGTCTGTAATTTTTTAGATTATAATATCTCTCTTAATTTTGCTACGAAATTTTATTGTTTGTATAAACTAACATTTTGGAGACAAACACAAAACATTTTCATGTATGTTATCTTTTTTTAAATTTTGTAATGCCCTCAGTTATGTCGCATTTATTTAATTATATCTCGGCAGACGCAATATAACTAGGGGTCGCTTTATTATTTAATCCGTGTCTTCAATTTAATAGTGTAAATTGAACTCTTTGAAAAAATCTAAAAGTAGCAAAATAGTGACTGCTTTTGAAAAGTCGTTTGTAGTCGCTACTTTTTAAAACATATGTAGTTGTAGTTAACTACATTTTTGATAAATGTAAAAGTTGTAGTTTGAAAAAGTTGTAGTTCGCTACAATAAAAAAGTAGTTTTTCTGACCCTTGAAAATAAGTTAGTGTTTATCAACATACTTTGTGAATACTGTGTAATTTCAGCGCTATCAATTAGATTTCAATCGAATAAAATCTATTTGAAACACATTTCTCCCTTTTTTTCCCCCCAAATAATGTATTAAAAATTAGGTCGCATATGCTACGCAAAGGCGTGGCATAGATGAAAAATAAGTCTTTTAACATATTGACTGGCATAATTTTTACATGTATAGTGAATTGTATTTGATTCATACATCAGTCAAGATGTGTTAAAATTCTTAGGCAGTCTGCACATCGAGATGACAGAATGCGCTAGTCAGGAGACGAATTCTAAAATCCAAAGTGGTTTCTTCTTTGTTTCAAACTGTTTCTTTTAGAACGCAGTGTTGTCTTGGTGTGCTGCCTGACTTAGGTAAAATATTTTTTAATTTAAGCCTGTTTCTTGTTTAACAGGTTGGGAACTAAAAAGAAACTTTGAATTCCAGAATTTATATCCTGACTCGCACTTGTGTGCAGCTCGCCTTAATATACTTTAGAATTTCAGATAAGGAAAACATTTTTGTTCATCTCTCTGTTTGATTAAAAAAAAAAAAAAATCAAGTTTTGCTGGATCTTCTCCCCCGTTACACACAGACATCGACATACCTAGAAATTTATTCTTTTAGTTTGGAGGGGGGCGGGGGCGGGGGGGGGGGGTTAGATGACTGATAATGATATCTATCATAACTGCAACATAATAAATATGGCAGACTTTTTTCTGGGGGGGGGGGGCAGAGGATCAAAGCAGAAATTTTGGTGTTAAAATTTAAGTTAAATAATTATTGTTACTAGAGAGCAACAAATACGCAGATGAATTTTAAAAATTATAGTATTTCAATGATTTAAATTTATTACCTTGGTGTGAGTGGGAGGGGGGGGGGCAAAAGGGGAAAGAGTAAGTTTGAAAGGGATTGGGGATAATTTTGATTGTTTACTTATTGTTATTAGTGAATAAAGAAATAGTACAGACGATTTTTTATTCTGAAATGTAAATAGTTTTAAAGATTCTAAAGGGAGGGGGTAGGAGAAGTGGAAATTTTGGAAAGAGTAGGGGAGGGGATAATTTAGATTTGGTTATTTACTTATTGTTATTGAAATCGAATAGTTTTTGTTACATTATTCTATAAAGGCAAAGTATCTTAAAAAACAAGGTCACAAGTTGTTTTAAGCTGACTTTGTGTCGCATGGAAACAATAAATTATAATTGAAGATGCATGACACTTACAGAAAAATGGAAAATGTCATTCAATTCTTTAGAGGGAAGGGTCACGTTTCTTAAGTTTGTTTTGATATTCAAACTCTCTACTTTCTGACACATTCACAAAATCCTCTCCTTTTGTATAAGAGCAGAATTGCCAGGAATTTTTATTTTGATGCAAAAAAATCGAATAGCCTTTTTAAAATTTTCCTATCGGTGAAATTTCGAGTATTATGGAATACCAAGGTTTCTGTTTTGTACAGGGTTGCCATCAATGTTTACAATGCACCCTAGAAAGTGCAGTTCGTTGGTCGGAATCAGGGTGCGTTGTGTGAATGACTATTTGTTTTTCGTTCTCCAGAAAGTTTTAGGAGAAAATTTTTCGATATTTTTTATTCATTATTACAGGGATGATTGTGGGTTCATGAAAAAATATCTGAAATTTTAGCAAGAAAACTTTTCTGTAGGAGAGAAGGGGGAGAGAATATATAATTTATTGCAGTTAAGTCAAATTATATGAAAAATATGAATTTTAATTATGTTTAGCAATCATGTGAAATTGATATTTTAGTCTTATTTTATGAATTTAACTGCAGTGAATTCTCGATAAGTCGAATATTCGTTCAAGTCGAAGTTTTCACGAAGTCCCTGACCTCCTTTATTACAATTTAATGTTAAACTTTCTCGTTCTATCGAAGCCTGCATCTTTTAAGTCAATTTTTTTCCGACAGAGAAATAATATTATTTGGACTAATTTCTTAATATTTTGAATACCACTGAAAAATACCGGCAAGATCTGTTTGATAAAACTTTTCTGCACTCCTTCGCCGACTTTGAAGGACCCTATTTGTACCATATAACCTATACTAATTACCCAATTATAAGTTCCTTTTTTTTACTTCCAGCCTCGGTCACTATCAAGAGAATGCGATTACGGTGGCAATCGTTCGCCCACACCCATTCACTTCTCTTTTATGCCATGCTTTTCTTTTCCTTTGATTACAAAAAAATTTCTTCAAATAGTCATCCTTAACAAGTATTTTTCAGAAAATTTGAGTTTCTAAGTTCCTTTCTTATATTTTTAAATTATATTTGTCTTTAGTGCTCATTTTGACAAACTCAGTTATTAAAGTATAATTGGGATTCCTATCTATATGATAGAACAATTTTCCATATCTTTTCCGTATGTGTTAAAGCATTTTCGATAACTCAAATATTTTTGCCGGTCCCTTCGAATTAAACTTATCTAGAATTCACTGTATAAGAAAAACCGGAATTTTGGTACTGAAAATGAAAAAAAAAAAAAAAAAAAAAAAAAAATCTGAATTCAGGTATGTAACCTGAACACAATCACCCCTGTTATTAGAAGTAACTTATACAGAAATTAAACATAAAGTACACTGAAATACTAACAGTTTATGATGTAATATTCGTTTTTTAGCTTGCGATTCACACCCATAAACATAGAGTAATTTTTCCCCAAACCGGCGGTGTCTGGAATACCAATATCTCATACATGGATTACATGGAATACCAATATCTCATAATACGCAGTGTTGCCAGTAGGCTACTTTTTTAAAATTCGGATTGTTTGATTCCCACCACTTTTTCAATATAGTATAATTGACCTTAATCAAGCATTATTTAATCACTCATTAAAAAGGCTAATTACACTATTTTAAAATAGTGGTGGGAATCAAACAATCTGAGTTTTAAAAAAGTAGCCTACTGGCAACACTGATAATACGCCATGATTATGGTGGCGCAAGGACTATCCTTATATTTGTGATTTGTGTAAATCTCAAATATGAACTGGAGTTTATTGGTTGACTACCCAGACACTATATTTTGATCGTGCTCTCTTAAAACCATTAAATCTGTTTTTTTGCCAAATTTTTTCTTCATTTTTACAAAAAAAAAAAAAAAAAAGAAAAAAAAAATATTTAACCCTCTGTTCCATATTTCTTGACTATCTCACAATACCCTGAAAATACATTTATTATTATTATTATTATTTGTTTGCAAATTGTGAAATTTCGCAAAATAATTTTTGTCTATAAAAACTATTTGCAGATAGTAGAAGTTTGTAATTGTATTCAGTTTTCTGGTTTTGAACAATATCAGGATACTCTATTGCCAAATAAGTAAATAGTACAGTAGAACCTCGATTATCAAACCTAACTGAGACCGAATCTACATCGAATAATCGAGAATTTATCAATAATCATCTAGTTTAATATGTAACATCGTCATCGAACTGCTATTATGATTATTTAAATTGATAAATAAATACCTAAATTTAAATTATACATGAAAATTAATTTAGTTTGAAACGAAAAACTTACAATGATTTAAATGGAAGCTTCATTTGGCGTAAATTGGCTATCCTTTGCCGTGCAACTCTGTCACGAAGTTTTCTTAAAAACATTACTTCAGAGGAATCGCACTGTTCTTGTTGTTCCAACCAGTGTTGAATCCAGGGGGTGGCCCGGGGGGGAATGTCCCCCCCCGGAGCATTGAAATGTCCCCCCCCGGAGTATTTGAGGTTTTGTGCTTTCAGTGGTCAAAAAGTGGAATTTCCCCCCCGGAACTCTATAATGTCCCCCCCGGAGCTACAGAAATCCCTCCCGGAGAAAAGTGTCTGAATTCAACACTGGTTCCAACCAAGCAAGGCCTTTTGAGAAACACCCAAAAGCATCATTGTTACTAATCTTTACTTTGGAATAATTTTCGTCTTCATCTTCTTCGTTTTCTTTTGGAAAATGTCGGACTTTTGCGATAATTTCCTCATCATTAAGCAACTGGAAAACTGCATCTTCCACGTCAAAATTCAGCCAATCTGTGATTTCTTTGATTCCACAATTTTCCAAACCTGGCATCGTGCTAAAGAGGTTTACAATTCAGTAGCACCCTCTATCGCAATGCATATATAACCTCTATAACATTTTCATCTGCCCCAGTTGAAAAATTCAGCAAATATTTTCGCCAACTTCGTCTTAGTGTCAATTGCGGCATAGATTCGCATGCTTTACTGATCATATAAATGAAAAAAAAGGGTCAGGAAACCGACGTTCGTTTACGGAGAGTTCCGGTTAAACGAGGGTCGGATAATCGAGGTCCTATTGTATTCCATAATACCGAAAGTTCCTCTAAAGTAAGTTTTTTTTTTTATCCATGATTAATCCATAATACCGAAAGTTCTTCTAAAGACAAAGTAGCTTTCAAAAAATAATGCCAAATGGCGTATTAGTTGATTTTCTGGTCGCTTCGTCATAAAGAAGCAATCGATCATAATTGAAGATGCCTGATACTTTCAGAAATATGGAAAAATCTTTGATTTTTTGGAGATTAAGGGAGGATCACATTTCTTAAGTTGGTTTTGAAAGTCAAACTTGCTACTTTCTGACACATTCACGCAGTCATTAAGAGTGAAGTTGTCTGTCATATTTATTGATAGCAAGGAATCGAATAGCGTTTTCCATTATCCTATAAATACAAAGTATCTTTCAAAAAATATTGCCAAATGACGTCATTTAGTGCTTGTCCATTTTTCAAAAATTCTAAAAAATCAAAATTACCCATATTACAGGGTTCCCAGCGACATGGAAAAGCCGGAAAGACAGGGAATTTCAAAGTAGTCGGGGAGAGTCATTGAAATTTAAAAATATATAGGAAAAGTCAGGAAATTTACAAATATTTCCTAAAAAGTCATGGAAAGGTCTCGGGGGGTATTTTTTAAAAACTCATTTCTTTTTCAGAAAAGTGTTATTATATTTCTAGCTACATGGTGCCTCTGAAAAATCTTTAAACTCTTGTCGGTTTCAAGATCGAGAAATTCCTTGAAATGCAATGCAGAAAAACCATAATATCGTCGCTACCATGTCAAACTATCGAATGTAAAAAAATGCATTTTTCATTACTTTTAAAATGGGCCGATTGTCACCACTAAATTTTAATAGCATTCTTCAGCAGGATTGCCAGTTTGGCCTCCTTTTCTATTCAGAAATTCTGAACCCATACCAGAAATTTCAAATAGAAATTTTTGCTTTATTTAATGACAGACATTTAGAAATTACTTAAAGTAAAAATCTTTTTCTCAAAGTTTCCGGTATGAATTCGTCATTTCTGGATGAAAAAGAAAGCCAAATTGGCAACCCTGTTCTTTACAGAAATTTTATTAATATTCTTATTAGCCAAAGAATTCTAATAAAATTTAGTGGTGACAATAGGCCAATTTTTAAAAGTAATGAAAAATGCATTTTTTCACATTCGATAGTTTGACATGGTAGCGACGATATGGACAAAAGTTTTCTATATATTTTTTTTACTTTTTTACGACATTTCACATTCTAGACTTTGTTGTATGGCATTCATTTGAAAACTGGCAAAGGTGAAGTTTTTCTGCATTATAGTATTTTATAGAATTTCATTTTGCAATTTTCTTGAAAGGTGCTTGAATTTTCTCCTGGGAAAAGAGTATAAACCCTGTTATTACGATAGAAATTTCTGATTTTTTTTTTTATGCTGCTTGTTATTT
Source organism: Maratus michaelseni (assembly GCA_963931845.1). Taxonomy (NCBI): domain Eukaryota; kingdom Metazoa; phylum Arthropoda; class Arachnida; order Araneae; family Salticidae; genus Maratus; species Maratus michaelseni. The sequence continues at coordinate 277,095,460 of OZ007597.1, forward strand.
TGTGTTATTTAAAGCAGATTTTATGTATGCCCGTTTGGTCATGGAATTTTTTTGGATTTGGTCAGGGAAAATCATGAGAAGTCGGGGAAATTGCCAGACATGTTTTGCTGGGAACCCTGTATTAGTGTTATGAAACAACAATAATAATATAGTAAAATACTGAATAGTGAAGTAAATTATAATACATGTTTTACAGTAAAATAAATAAATACATCAGTTTTTTGTAAACATATTCTTCAGTAGAAAAAAAAAAAACTTAAAAATAGTATAAATAAATATAAAATGTTACTAATAATTAAATTTTATATGATCAATTAAATTTTAGTAGAAATTCATGTAAACTGAATTATCTTGGTGTTCTTCACTAAAACGAAAAGGAAATGTAATTTAAATTTTTTAGAAATTTTCATACACATTACGCTATCATACGTGGCACAGAAATATCGATTATTTGTTAATTGTTTAATGGCAACATCCGAATGAAACACATCTGATTGGCTATTGTGTAAAAGTGCTTTGGTAAGATTTATAAAAAGATTTTTTACGTTTAACTGTTTGGGGCTGCCATCTACAGGTATAAAAGCGAAACAGTTCAAATAAATTGTAATTATAATTTGACAACATTAACAATTAAATATATTTTTATACATTTTCATTTGAAATATTGATTTTTTTGTAAGCATTTAATATTTATAATTTAAAAAACACAATTAGCAATATAAAATTTAAAATATAAACGAAGCAATGATTTTTAAAAAGGGATTTTTAGTAAAAATGGAAAAGTAAGTGTAATAATTTTCTCTGACCTTTTCATTTTTTAAACGTAACTGAAATTTGAGCTCTTATTTAATTTTTTACATGTTTTTAGTATAAATAAATATTAATCAGTCTTCTTTTTTTATGAAGTCCACTACACTGTTATACTTTTCAATGACAGTCTGCCCGGGCAACGCTGGGCGGGTTAGCTAGTGATAAATAATCTATTTTGACATGTGTCTATAATATTGTTTTTTTTTTTTAATAAAGCTGTGGTTTAAATTTTTAACTGTGCATAAAGCTGTTTGTTATGTTTATAATGCACTTTTCTCAAGAAAGGGGCCTCAAAATGGTTTGTGACCACCAGGTCTCACATAGAGTTGATCAGGCCCCTGAAAGTAGCGCCTAGACTAATTTTCTCCTGATCGGAACATCTGTTGTGTCAATTCGTTGTCTTCGATGTTTTATGATTTTCTTAGCATGTCTAAAGTTCAGAGATGAGCAGGGGACGTTGTTGACAGGTCGGTCAATGCCTGTTCCTTTTGTTGAGACTCCCCTTTATTTTATCAATGACCACACAATCCTTCAAAAAGAATGGGCAGTCTAAAGATTTACGACTCTCTTAGACAAACTTGCGTAGCATACGAATGAACTCATGTTTAGACTGTCTACCCTAAATACCTAAAATTATTTGAGTTTCCTTAGAACTGACCGACAGGGCCTGATTATCCAAAAGGCACCTGAAGCTCATACTCTCCGCAAAAATTGAAAAAGGGCCCCCAAATTATTATAAAGAGGGCCCTCTACGTCCCATTTTAATATTTTTACATTGTACTTCAAATTTGCTTGGAAAAAAACGTTTGCTCCAAGAGGAAATCCACGCACTACTTCACGAAACTTATTTAACAGGGATATATGTTAATTAATCATATGGCATCCTGATGTGCCTTGTTAGAACCCCTCTGCCCTCTTAGAAAATTGAGTAGACATCTATATGTAGTAAATCTATCTGAAGTATATACTGACTGAGAACATAAAAAAGTTGTTTAATGAAATATATGTATCCTCAGATAAGATACTCTGGGAATAATATTAGTATAGTTGGTGAGTTTTCTTGAATGGAGAATTAAGAAAATTTTTGCCAAATGAGAGGGGGTCCTAAAATGATACCATGCTTCCCCTAGATTCAGAGGTCACCGAGGATGTTGTTATCACATCAGAAGTTTAAACCTTTTTCAAATCCAAAAGAGCCACTTTCTGACAGAATTTTGAATTCTTTTTTTTTAATTTGGAAATGGATGAAATTGGCAGATTTTCTTATTTAGAAACGATGTCATCGAAATGAGATTTCCCGTTTTTGATATATGCAGATCTTTCAGAAATTAAGTCAGAAGTCGGCATTGGCATTTTGAACTAAATTCGCGAGGCAGCAGAGCGAGAAAAGGGAAAAATCGTGTCGTCAAGTGCATAAATCAATTATAACCATTACCCCCTTATATAGGGGGTTCAATTCCAAATCGTTTCCATAGTCAGGCACAAAGGCAGATTACCCATTAGGCTGAGTAGGCTGAAGCTGAGGAGCCCAGAAGGAAAGGGTCTCCGGGGCTAAGATTTTCTTTCAGGTTTATTTTTTTTTCAAATTGAGCTAATATTTTATGCCAAAGAGAAATGATGTGCAATATTCTTTGTTCCACTCGGTGTTCCAAACGGTTCCAAAAGGTGGCACGCCACTTTGCACCAATCGCCATGTAAAAATGATCCACCTCACGTGACGTTTTAAACGTCATGCACCGGCTGTGTATAACGTAGGTCGCGGTCTGGTACTTCTGCTGTGTATTTCCCGCCGCCTAAAACCACTATGAATGGAAGTCGTTACCTTAATTTGTTACGTTATAAGTTGAAACTTCACATGCAAGTTCATTGATGTTCCATTTTCATGCATGATGGTGCCCCGTGTCACAGGTCAAAGGCTGTTAGGGACTTTCTGACGGCGGCGAAGCAAATTCAGGTGTTTGACTGGCCTGTTAGCAGTCCAGATTTGAACCCATTAGGGAATATGTGGCGTAATTTGAAAAATAAAGTATGTAAAAGCAACCATCAAGTGCTGTGAAACTTGTTCAAGTCAATAAAGAATGTCTGGTGTACAAGAAATTTCTCAAGCCTACTGCCAGTCTCTGATCTGTAGTATGCCGAACAGGATTGCAACGCTGATTAAAAACAAAAGAGGTGCTACAAAATACTGAGTTTAATTTCAATTCTTCAATAAAAATACTTGTAAGTAAATTTTATTATTTTTTAAATAGCTTTTATTCGAGATTTCCATTATATCTAATATTTTTATGGGTGGCCTTAAACTTTTGCACACGACTGTATATGCTCTGTGTTAAGAAAGTTATGGAATGAATGAATGTGTTGTGTATGTTAGTAATTATACATCTAGCTTGGCTGGACGTGACCACAGATTAAATATATGTAAACCGTTATTCTATAGACAAAACTTTCCAGGGCCTAGTCCAGGGATGGCGAACATATGGCACGCGTGCCCCATTTGACACTCAAGAAAATTTCTTTGGCACGCCAAAAAATTATTAGTAATAACAAATTAAGTATTATATAAATTACCAATTTGATGAACTAAAATTTTTCCTAAGATACATAGACAATCGAAAAGAAATAAAACTGTTTTTTTTTTGCACGAATTATTGCATTATCAATTTCAGTTTAGGTATTGTGTAGCACCGTTTTCTTGAAAATCATCAGACGCATATGCTTGCGAAGTCATTTTGCTTATTTATACAATTTAACCCTTTTTATCCTGACGGTTCTTATAAGTACCACTTTAACCCCTTCGCGACGAGCGTCTTTTACAGAATTTTTAATCTGTTACCACCGGTTTTTCAAATGAGAAATTTTCACCTAATTGAATCGCAAAAATGCTTTGATTAGATTAGGAAAACTTAACAAAAAAAATAATAATAACTGGTGGGAATAATCGAGGATTCTGAGCATCTAAAAAGTAGCTGGAAAATTAATTCAGAATATAAAGGGTTACATTTTTTCAATTTAATTTTCATAGCAGTTCAAATAATAAAATGTCCAAATGGACTTACCTATGTAGTTTAGTAACTAAAAATGACAGGATGAGAACCAGATTCGTCTCGAACGTACACAACAGGAAAAGAAAATCTTTTTTATAATTTTTTAATAAGGATTCCAATGTGACTGTTCATATTATTGAGTTCAGACATCATACTAAATAATTTAGAAGTCAAATTTAGGACAAATAAGAATCCTTTTAATAAATATTCTGTAAATTTTAATTCTTTATAAAACTATATTTTAAGTTAGAATGTTCTTGGCACGTTAGAATGTCGGTAAACAATTTTTCTGGGATTTTTGGCACGCGCATGCAAAAAAGTTTGCCGTCCCTGGCCTAGGCTATACTTTTAACCATAAATACAACGAGAACTTACTGCCAGATGTGGCGCTCACTCGTATTTACAATAAGAATACTTGTGAAGATGAATAATTGTTTGAAGCATATTTATTTTAAATAAGATAAAATTATATAGCTTTACTGGTTTGAGTGAAATAAATTTTAATTGGGATTTTTTGTTTAAAAAAAAAAAAAAAAAAAAAAAGAAGCTCAATAAGGTACAGTACAACAGTAGCCTATCTCTTTATGTAATGAATATTTAATATAAGTGGTTTCTTTAAACAAACAGAGTAACACATGATAGAATTCTACTTATTTCACCATTGTTTGTTTTTATACGACAGTATTAAGGTTTTTTTTTTTTTTTTCACAGTTAAACTAATATCCTTCCTTTTTTAATAACTTGCTCTACTCTATCTGGAAGTCTGTACACAATCTTTTAAAAAAAACAAAAAAAAAAAACAAAACATACAGTAATATAAATATAAAGTCCCAATATAAAAAATGTACAAACTGGAGATTTTTTTATGCATACGTATTTGAAATCAGCAACACAAGATTAGCTTAAAAGATCCTCTTCTCTTCTTCTTCTTCTTCTTCTAATGTTTGATGACTACTGTTAAGCAGATTTAAAATTAATGGATCTGCGTCAGATTTGATTCTAAGAAAATGCATTATACGGTGTTAAATCTTAAGTAGGAGGGTTTTGGTCAAACCACTATATTTGCGTATTTCACAGTGAAAATATGATATATGTTGGCGGTTAAAAAAATATAAGTCAAGGTGGAAGGTAACGAACTGCTTTAGCTAGTGATCATAAGAGTACAAGAAATAAATGTTTGCTATTATACATATATATTACAGTATTCACTGCACAAAACCAAATAGTAACAATTATTACTTTTCACTATCAAAACACATTTCACGGTTAAATATATTGATATTACCAAAACAGTCTTGTACCGAGTTAAATCCAAAACAGGCGTACACAGTTTTTGCATTTTCCTCTAAAATTGCTATTTCGGACTGCTATTGTACTGTTAAGACCGCCCACTTCAGAAATAACGTAATAGAAATTTCCTTCGTAAATTATTTTATTTCACTCTATTGTTTTTTAAAGGCGGAGACTCACTGAATCTATTCCACATATATCATCCCTCTTAACTGGCCTTTGCTTAAAAAACTCATTCATTTGGTATTTTATGTTCTGAGAACATTGCTCACGGCTGACGGGAATTTTTGATTTTTTGTATATGGGTAACTCCACTCATGGGCGGTAGTTTTGAATGTTTTATGTTATTAGATTTCTGTAAAAGAACCTTGATATGCCCTTAAACAGATTGTTACGGCATTCCTTCAAAGTCCACTAATTCATTTTTTACATACATATATTCATATTTCTTATTGAAGTTAATTGTAGAAGTATTTCCCTTATTGAAAATGAAGTATATATGTATTATAATTAATCTACAGAGAGAAAGAAAAAAATTCCATTACTTTTTAGCCTTATATTGGAAATTTGTTTGCACTGCATTTTAATGATGTTGTGATACTTCAAACCTAATGAAACTTAAATGCATCACTGAGGTGCACTTTACAGATCGCTGATATATATCATTCAGTTTGTAGAATATGAAGTGAAAACACGCAAACAAAAGCTAATCTATCCTTATTATTGTATATTATTAGTATTACAGTTGAACCTCGTTAACACGAAATTGAAGGGACTGTGAAACAGGTGGCGCTTCTATAACACTTTTTTCATTATTTTTACGATAACTATATCTCAAGAACGAATGCACGGAATTTCATCAAACTTCAGATTCTGTTAGACCTTGACATAAATAGATGCTGATTACGTTTTGGTGTAAATAGCCCAACAGGTGGCGCTGCTATTCTAATTTTTCATTATTATCACGATTACTCTATCTCAAGAACTATGCACGGATTTTCATCAAACTTCAGATTCAGTTAGACGTTGTCATATGTTATTTTTGATTAGGTTTTGGTCTAAAACTACCAACAGGTGGCGCTGTTATCCTGCATTTTGCAGGATTTACACGATTTTAGCAATAGTCATATGTAAAGAACTAACGCACGGAATTTAATAAAACTTTAGATTCAGTTAGACCTTGATATAAATTGTTTGCTGATTCTTTTTAGTGTATGTGAAACCTGTGTGTGATAGAAGAAAGTTTTGGGAGTGGCACATCCGACTAGTTTTCTTTCATTGTGATAGTTTTTAGAGCAATTATTGATCTAAATTTAACTATCGGTTTTAGAAACTAATAAAATAAGTGTATTCTGGGATGCTATGCAAAGACGAGAAAAAAAAAAAATTGCAGCCCAATTTTATTTCTAAATAAAAAAAAAAAAAAAAAAAAAAAATAATAATAATAAAAAAACAACAACGAATTAACACGGGATTTGGAATTGAATGTTAGTGTCTCAAATTCAAACAAATCGATAAATAAAATATTCAGAAAATAAATATTCAAAACACATAAAATAAGTTACATGGAAAATTTTCAGTCGTTCATTAACATAATAAAATGTGTCGTGTAACAAAAATAAATAAATAAATATTGCAATTTGGCGATTTCAATCTATTGTTTTCTCGCCAAATGAAACATTTTCTCGCGATTTAGCGCAATGGCGATCGGCAGCAAAAACCATCCGTTACAAGTGTGTATTTATCAATGTATACTTAAATTAATCTTTTCATTTAAAATTCACAAAAAAAAAGTTAAAAACCATATCTTATTTTAATGGTATTTTCTTTTCTCTTAGAGTTTCAAAAACTTTAGTTCCAGGAAGCCGATTTTCTTGGACCGTGGTTCCCAAACTGTATGATTATGCAACCCACTTTAAAATTTAGAAGTTTGCCGTGACAAACCTAATTTGTAAGTGTATAGACGCTTTTGCTTAATCAATCTTAGGAATAAGAAGAAGTTTCGTACAAAGAATATATAGGAAAATATTAGGTTATTAAGGAAATTCTGCGGTTTTCATTTTATATATATACTAGATAACCCGCCCGGCTTTGCCCGGGCCCGAGATAATTTCAATCTCCGAGAAAGGCGTTAACCCCCTCCCTCCCCGTACCCGCAAATATAACAAATAATTTGTTTAAAACCACCGTCATCTACATTAACGCTATCATTAAAAAAAGAATTAATTTTTTTCTGATAATTAGAACATAAGGAAGACGCTACGCTAAAATAGCCGGCTGATGACAGCCCTTCCCGACCTCAATTTCAAATCTATATCTTAATTAGTTCCTTAAATTTTTGTTCATTAGTAAAAATTGGCAATTATTTCCTTTCATTTTCACAAACTAAATAGAGGGATCGGCCAGAGAAACAGATCTCTTTGTAGTTCGGTTTTTAATGAAAGCAAATCCCTGTCTGAAACTTTCTCGGATTGTTTTCACTGGCGCCGGCAGATTTTTGGCAGTTTAAAAAAAAAAAAAAATACCGACCGAATTTTTCAAAACTCACATAGTCGGATGCAGAATTTTTCTTTTACATATGCTCAGAAATTTTGAAGTTGATTTCTCAATTAGTTTTCTTAAATTTCGCTAATTAGTAAAATAATTTCGAATTCGTTCATTTCCGCTTGCAAATCCAATGCGCCTGTTCGTTTCTTTAGCCATTTTGATTTAAAAGATGTCATTTTAGAAGCGATGGTTAATGAGAATCGAATTGATATCTTGGGTAATTATCAAAATATTAAAATTCTGAGACTAAGGTGCACATCGTCAGACCTTGGACTATCCACACCTAAATTTTCAGACTTCTAGGTGGGCTAGATTTTGCTAGCCATCGCAGACAGACAAACAAACACACACACACACACACACACACACACACACACACAGAGCGAAACTTTCTTTTATTAATAAATATATTTTGAATCCATAGATGCCACTTTCCCCCGGAGTTTTGGAATAAGACTTTGCTTTTATAATGTACGAGAAGAAACTGCTTTTACTTGTTTTGAAATAAATTGTTTGTAAATTCTAGTGACATTTAATCATTTTAAAATTATCTCAATACAAGTATATCGTGAATTTTCCACATGAGCCAATATTAATAGTTGTCTCTAACGTGGATAAATAAAGTAATAAATAATGTAGTACTATAACAAAACACAACCTAGCTCTATTAATCATTAAAATAAATACGTTTATTAATAAATATATAATAAAAAATACATTTAAAATATTAGTTTGTTTTAAAATATCGTTTTATACCAAAGATATTTTTTATATCAGAGTTGTAACGTGTTAATTTTATCTGCCACTGTCAACACATGTTTAGTAAATCCTTGTTCATTTCACGAAGTTGCTTATCTATAAGTCATATTTGCTTTCCTTCAAAGATGTAACACATGTTGTGATCGTATTTTTTTTTTCTTCTTTATTATTATTATTTTTTTACAATAGATAAAATAAAAAATATTTTATGGAGGATCCCATCCAGATTTCACTTTTTTAAGCAATTTTATTTTTTAAATAATTTTACAGCTTACTCTACTGTTTTTTGGACTTAAAATTTTTTATTCTTCTACACTTTTCTGACGATATCTGGATGGGAGCCCCCATCCAGATTGCTTTTCCCATTGCTCTCTTTGATTTTACTCACATTGTTTCTGTTTCACTTTTTGGTGATTTTAGTCTTTTTTGGTGCAGCATGTCCCTCATGGGGCACTCTTTATTTTTTTTAAAACATGCAGGATTTTATTCTGAAATATAATTTTTATTGCTTTCATTGGTTTAACAACTTTGGTTTTATCTTTTGCACTTCTGTTACATCTGCATGGGAAACCCATCTAGATTGCACCTTTTAAAGCAATTTTATTTTTTAAATAACTTTACAGTTTACTCTACTGTTTTTTTGGACTTAAAAGTTTTTATTCTTCTACACTTTTCTGACGACATCTGGATGGGAACCCCCATCCAGATTGCTTTTCCCATTGCTCCCTTTGATTTTACATTGTTTCTGTTTCACTTTTTGGTGATTTTAGTCTTTTTTGGTGCAGCATGTCCCTTAAAGGACTTTGTGCCATAAAACCTTACACAACCAACCAACCAACCAAAACTTCAATGACCAATCTTCTAAAAAATAATTAAATCTTTGAAGTTTATATTTCAAAGTTCCATAAATAGTGTTTATCATATTTTACAAGGTTACTATGATGTCGCATCATATATTATTCAATTTTTGCAATTTTTGTAATTATTCCCCTCTCAATTAATTCCCTTTTTCAAATTTGTTCCCTTTTTCATTATTTTAACGCTCACTGTTCTACAAAAATACTTTTTCATTTTCCTTTCCCACCATTTTGTTAAATTCAATGTAACAAATTTCATTCCGTTTATTCTAATATCCTTTTAATTCAGTTACACTAAAAGTATTTCTATTCTGTGCTATGTAAAGGAAAACCGCTACATTTACCCTTTCAAATAGCTAGCATAAGATTTACCATCTGCCATCTCCTTATTTGGTCACAAAGTTCTGTTGCTAACTGATTTCTTCATACACACCCTTTTTAATTACAATGATTCCCAAGCGCATCTGAATAACTCTGGTCCAAAAATATCCAACGTACATGTCGAAGTCATAACAATCTCTAAGGGTCGCGGGTTCAAGAATGCGAAAACTTTTCCGAGCCCCATTTGTGTGGTTTTGCATTCCCATACATGTTGGATACCGCCAATATATTCGTTAGGATAATTTATGCCAAAAATGGCTCTGTTCTCTAAATTTTTAATTGTCTTTATGCTCTGTTTAGAGAAATGATCGCCATATTGTAACCTTTTGGCGAAATGTAATTTTCATTCGAGTTCATGTCATGATACAAGAAACAATCACTTCTCTCGCTAATCATCTTGCTTTCAACATGTAACTTTTTTCACGAATTGTGTTACGGGCCCGGGTGCCCAGCGCTGCCATGGGCAGCCAACCTTTCCCTGTACTTGTGCAACATCTATAGAACCTGGGATTTATTAAAATACCTTCAGCTACTCAAGTCTGCTTATTCTTCCAAATGTGCCTATCCTTATTTCTTCTGAATTTCTAGATTTCTTAGAAGGTAATATTGTTTTTTGCCATCGAAATACTCATCGTATCAAATCCACTTTACCACGACCAAGAACTTCATATTACATAAATTTTGGTGCCAGTCACCAGAGCACTTGTACAGGAATTTTTTTTTACGACATGGTACCCGGGAATGTTCAAACTTTGTGTTAAAAGGATAAGAATAAATGAAAGGCACCGCAGACAAAAACTTTTACTAAATAATACTCAAAGAGAAACTGTCCATCTGTTTATCGTGACGTTGCTCATAATATATGAATATTTCTCGCAAATCTACCCCATCCTGTGGCAAAACATTCTAATAATATCGGAAGTTCAACTTCAAATGTGCGATACATAGGAAAATAGAAATCAAGAATTTTGTCAAATCGAGAAACTTTTTTTTCGTATCTAGCATCTGTGACTCATATTTTTTTTTTTTTCTCGCGTAATATATAAGTTCAAGGTTTCTCGGAAGTCATCGATTTCCAACTTCATTATAACTCTATTCAGAATTCACGAAACAAAACATGCAATTTAAAATAGACTGTGTATCCAAGTTGCATCGGCATTCGAAAGAAAAGAAAAAAGGAAAGAAAGATAAAATATTCTCTCTCTGTGATGTGTGGATCACTAACTGAGGTCAGAGTCCTTCAAATCTGATGCTTTTTGTTTCCAAAGGATATTTTCTATATGCGGTTTAAATTAATTTTCTTCTTTCGGAGACACCACGGTGATGCAATCTACACTTTCTTAACTGGATTAATGAAGTAACCCACTAATTTAAACTTTTAAAAGGAGACTGTGTCTATGTCTACTATTCTGCAGTTAGATTTTTGTTTTTACAAGGAATTAGGTTTTTCTGGACATGTGAATTACTATAATAAAAAAAAAGTAAGAAAGAAACATACAGAAACATGCCGAATGTGACTCCAGGATAATGTAATTAATAAGTGTATTTAATTCGGCGTTGCGAGTTCTCCTTAGCAACTTAAATTGTGTGTGTTTTATTTATATTTTTCCATGATTTGGACCTCAAATGGTAAGTCAGAATTTTTTTACTATTAGATGACATATTTATCAAGTCATAAGGACGATTATTAGTAACTTCAGACTTTACTCAATGGAACAGTTACGTCATGCCACCATGACATATTATGGTTTTGATAACTTCAGTTCATAAAATGACTTGTCAAATTCATTAATGGTGATATAAATATATCATTATAAATTATAAAGGTGTATTTAATATTAAGTAATTAATTAAATAATTAATATAAATTTGATATTAAATTATAAAGGTGTATTTAAATACTACTCAGAATAATTTAATAAAGATCACGTAGTTAGTAGTGTTTCAACATTGTCATGCCTTAATTTGATAATAATATTTAACAATCTAAAGAACAATAAAGAAAAGGCATAATATTCATTCATAAGTATTTCTTAATAAATATTTAACTTTTGTTTATGCTGTGTATTATTCTTCTATAATCCTTTATTTAAGTATCAGTTTGCTATGCAGTATTTCAACATTTTTTAAATATGCTACCGCTCATGCAAGTTTTATCTAAAAGATTTTTTTAAAATGAAATTTTGAATTTTTCTCATTATAAGAAAAAGCATAGGTGTATTATTTTGTGCGAATTTTTGGTTTTGTTCACACTTGTGTATATTGGTGTACACAATATACTGATGTTATATTTGATGTTTCCTTGTGAAAGTTCTCGGCTGGTCCAAGTTTGTTTCATCAAGGGAATGGCAGATATGGCAATCTTGTTGTGAACATTATCTTTTATATTTATGGGGTATTTACATATATATATATTATGTTTCTCTCATCACATTAAAAAAATAATAAGAAGAATAAAGCCTAAATCTTCTCAATTTTTCATTCAAATATTTACAATAATTGATAATAATAATTGTCACATTAATTTAATTCTAAATTATATATTATATTTTATTAATTAACGCCAGTCAAGTATTTTTTTAGAGATCTATGTCCGCATCTCAAGACTTGTTACACTTACCGATTTTGACATACCGTCTCTCATTACTCTAGGATTGACTCTTATTTAACATGTATATTATATGTATGTACATTTTTTTTATTTTTCTAATTATTCCCTTTCGGAGTGGTGATCTGTTCAAAATTATAGCCCTTAGGATCTTCCACCCCATTGTAATGGGAGACAACTTCGAATTGGAAATCCAATTCATTTTCAAATGAATATACAAGGCTGCTCCTCAGTTTGTCGCATCACTGCTGCGGGAGCAAAGATGCTTATATTGTGTCTAAAGGCAACAATATGGAGCTCTCCCTAAATATTCTCTATTCAAAGAAGGAAATGATCTTAAACTTGCGCCAATACACTTGTCCTTTGACAAGAATTAGGGCAGATATTTTTTTTTGGATCGTGGGTCACTTTCCTTTCCTGTCCTCTGCGAATGCACAAATTTTTTTAATTATATGCAATTAAAACTTCAGTAATTTTACATCACCTTTTCATATTTTTATGCTTTTTATACACATGTGAACCTGTATTTTTAACATTTTATACTTACATTTATATCTGATTTTTTTGCCATTATATGTTATACTATATCAGTGTTTTTTATTTTATTCGAATAAGCATCATATATTCAGGAGGTAAATACATAATCAAAATAAATTAGTTGTCTTTAATAACATTACAAAGTATAATAGTCTTGTGTTTATGTGTTGTATCAGTTGGATAAATTTTTGGTGTTGTAATAGGATACATGTTGCCATATAGATATTTTTATTTATAACGAATTGACCTTTCTTTTTAATATATGCTTTGGATGCATAGTTACAGTAATTCAAAAATTGAGTGTTGACATTAGGGGTGCTCGCACAAAATAAACAGGTAATAAGAAATGGCAATGTTTGCATCACACTTATAGTTTTTTAATAGGAATTCCATATTCGTAGGACACTATTTAATTTTTATCTTAACTTTATTCTAAATTTATATTGTGTTGAGATGATATTTACTTGCATATTTTTTTTTCATGGATCCAGAAAAGAGTGCAAGATCTTGTCATTTTGTATTGATTTGAATTTTTAGCGCTAATTTCCATCAATTCATTCGGATCAATCTTTGATGATAAATTTGGTATCACTTCTTCACAATACATTTTTTAGTTTTTTTTAATTCATCGATTCTTTTTGCTGTTAAATTTAAATATTATTATAATATTGCGGGTATATTTTGGCAAGAAAACCTAATTATTACACATTCTAGACATATATACACTCTGTTTATTACAAAATTTATACACTTTATTTTTTTTTCAAAATTGCTTCTTTAAACTTTATTTGATAAATAGATAACACTTGATATAACACATTTCTTTGTATTATTGATCGAAATTTTCATCTACACACATGAATAAAGATAACTTTGCTTAAATTAACATGTTCTTTACACTTTAAGGTCACTTTTGTCATGTTAAAACAAATTGCAGTACTTATGTGTCAGATATTTCTGGCCATGTATAAAATTACTTTTTTTTTAAAGTTATTTTCCCCAGTGCTGATCTATGTTTTAATAAATATATAAAGTTTTGTGTACACATTTTTGCACATATATATACTTATATTAAAGGTGACTTTTTCTTCTCAGTTTCTTTACACATATTTAGTTATGCTATATTTATTGCCATAATTTCTAAGAAGTTTAAATTTTACAGGTTTGTATGTATTTTGTAGTTTAATACATAATTGACATTTTTGGTGTTTATTAGATGTTTTGAGCATTAACCCTCAAATATATATTTTTTTTTCTGTTTCAAAAGAAGATAGGATATATTTTAAGATGTGTTTTTCATTATTAGATACAGCCATGTTAAAAAAAAAAAAATTAAGGAATCATTAAAGTAATATTTTTCTTCGTTTATAAATATATGGCACTGCTTACCGATATTGCAACTAATTAATTAAAGACATTTTTAATATTTTATTTATACATGTCATATTTTCTTTTATATTTAGATAAATTTTATTTGTATGATGGCAAATGTTTTCGTGCATATTTTTATTAAGTTGATATATTTTAATTCACGTGTATTGTTTTAGTAGCATTATTCAAGAACTTTTTAAACAACCTAAGTAGACTTTGAGATCTACTGCAATCTCGCGTTATTTTACACTACTTTTCTATATCCAATAACCAGTTTTATAATCTACAATGGTTCCTCTTTTAATTAATTACACATGCCAGTCACTCTACGTGTCAAAGTTACCAGTCATTATTCAGTACCAGTTAGTACCAATCATTGTTATACTTTTTACGATTCATTTATATATATATAAAAAAAAATTCTGTTCCTTTTCATATTCTTTTTCCATGTCACATATCCTGCATTTGATAATTTCATGGTTTATATATAAGTTAGTTACACCAAACGATATAAATCGGGTACATAACATTTGTTATACATACCACTGTTGGTAAACAACTAGACTTATTTACCAGTTGCATTCTCAATAATGCTGATATTTTCATTGTAGGTTAATGGTGATAGTTATTTTTAAATTTAAAATGGATACAACAATCAATATTCTTCTTCATCTTTTACATACATTTTTACTTCTAACTCGAATTACATAAACAAACATAACTTTCATTAAATTAAATATGTTTACTGATGCAAAATAAATGGTGCATTACTGAATCAGGCCTTAATGTTAATTATATTATATTTAATATTACGATTCTTAGAAATCAACTCAGATTTCTGTACAATGCACTCATTTCAGGAAACTTTCATGATTAATGCATCAAGTATTTCATCCTGTAAATTTACACAAACATCTTACACATAATTCTATCATCTATACTTAATGTATTCTGTTTTATCATTTAAGTTCTTTTTTTACTACTCAATGTTACACTACCAGTCATTGTTTCATGTATTTCCAATTAATGTTTCAAGTATTACCAGTCAACCAACGTGCACATTTCACCAATCAAGGATACATAAATATATAATACTACTCAAAGTATTTGCTCCACCACTCAATGTACAACTTTGCTTTTCACATTCATTCCTTTAAAAAAAAAAAAAATTAACATATGTTTCTTTGACATTATATACCTTACTTGTATGTTCTAATTACACTGCTTGTAATATTCGACATAATTCCTTAACACAATCTCTGCACATATATCATCTCATCATGTTTTCCATGTAACTTTAAATTAGGTACTAGTTATACCATATTTATTGGAGGAGTTCATAGAATTCGCTATATGCACCAATTATGGTAAACAACAATGTACTTAGTTACCTACTGCAATCGCAACAATTTGGTAATTTTAGTTATCATGGTAACATACTTTTTCATTATTCATTTCATCAGTTACTTTACTTAAACATTTTCAGTCATATTTACATTATCACATATTCTTTTTAATAAAAATAAGTTAAATAACAATTTTTCTTGTCAAATTTTGTCTACAGTTAAAAAAATAAAAAAAATGTACACTACTGAATCACGCCAGTATGGCAATATTATTATTTTCATAATAATAAGATTTTATAGGAATTTACTTCCTTTTCTTGTAGTGCACGTCGCTTTCATAAAATTATTGAAATGGAAGCATTATTTTTCATTCTGTGGACGTACACAATTTTTTTACACATTTCTTTTCTACATGTATAACACTGCATTTCATCATTTCATCAGCTTTTTTTTTTCGTATTTAATTTTCAACATGACATATTCTGTTAAAATTTTTAATTCATTTTTCTTTTAGTGTTTAGAGGTATTTATTCAGTTCTAATGTAATTGCAACTTTGTTGGTATTAAACCAGTTAAATCTTCTGTCGAAGATACATTTATGGTTGCAATCGAACAGTACATACATGCTTTCTAATGCACTTCTCAATTATATTTTCTTTTACATTTTTTTTCTGTTATAATTAATATGTTTCTATTTCTTTTAATTGATAGCTTCTATTTCATACAATCACACTTTCATACATATCAGTACTTAATTAATTGTGTTCACATTTTTATTTTTTTTTTCACATAAATGTTGTGTTTCCACACTTTAATCAACTTTTTAATTCAAAATTTATTATTCTTTTCTTTTCCTTTTTAAAGGATTTAAACAAACATTGCATGGTTTTTAATGTTGCTCATACTTAACATACCACTTTTCTCTACATAAACAATCATAATATCACACACTTTTTTTAAATTTAAATTTAGATTAATTTTCTTAAAACAACAGAGGTCAACTTTTTTTTTCTTTTTCAAAATATCGTAGATTTTTTCCAACATTATTATATCAAATATCGAGTTATTTAGATTTGTCCCGTATCTTACCATTAGTGCAGAACAACTTATGTTGTTATTCTCATGTGTCATGTTGACAACATGTTTGTAGATGGTAGGTTGTGATAAGCATTCCTAGATATCACCCGTTATGGGACAATCTTTCCACTTTACACATTTCACTCTTTCCCAATATTAAATAAAATAAATAAATAAATAATTAAGATATGCAGATCTGCAGTATGATTTACAAAGTAATACCAAATTTTTGAATATGCTACAATATTCCATATTATTTTCCTTTTCTTCAATACACTTAATATAACAGACCTGCCAAGTCTCCGGCTTTTTGAACACCAGTAATTTAGTACAAAAAATGTTGTTTTATTAATTCGGAGCATTTTGCGATTTAAAAGAACAACATTTTCTCAAAAAAATTACTGGTGTTCAAAAAGCCGGAGACTTGGCAACTCTGATATAAAAGATATACACACTATTTTATTTATATGTAACTTGTATTTTCAGTTATTGTTTATACAGCACAGCAGGTGCTAATTAAAAAAAAGTCTCATATTTTATGGTCTTTTTAACTAATTAAACAGTGTTTCATGCTTGGCCAAATGACCTATGATCAAAGTCTCAATTGCATACAGTACATGCAACATAGGTCAAAAATAGTCTAAAAGGACTATATTAAATAAAAATGTGCACTATTATATCTATTCTTATTATATTGCTGCAGCTGATTTTTGTATGAGACATATTATTATTGAAATATTTCACCGGTGTACATATTGAGGTACCTCATCAAAAGAAGAACGTTCACAATTATGTTTCATGTCATATTATTCAATTATATGCTTTTCTTTTTTTTGTATTTTATACCAGGTTTGCACGCTTTTTTATTGCTTATAAAGTACATGTTGGTATTATAGTAAATGTGAAAATATTATGTAACCTTTGAACAGAGCATACATACCATGTGACCAAATTTTTTTTTCCAATTCTACACAAGGAGGAGAAATATATGATGTCGCATCATATATTATTCAATTTTTGCAATTTTTGTAATTATTCCCCTCTCAATTAATTCCCTTTTTCAAATTTGTTCCCTTTTTCATTATTTTAACGCTCACTGTTCTACAAAAATACTTTTTCATTTTCCTTTCCCACCATTTTGTTAAATTCAATGTAACAAATTTCATTCCGTTTATTCTAATATCCTTTTAATTCAGTTACACTAAAAGTATTTCTATTCTGTGCTATGTAAAGGAAAACCGCTACATTTACCCTTTCAAATAGCTAGCATAAGATTTACCATCTGCCATCTCCTTATTTGGTCACAAAGTTCTGTTGCTAACTGATTTCTTCATACACATCCTTTTTAATTACAATGATTCCCAAGCGCATCTGAATAACTCTGGTCCAAAAATATCCAACGTACATGTCGAAGTCATAACAATCTCTAAGGGTCGCGGGTTCAAGAATGCGAAAACTTTTCCGAGCCCCATTTGTGTGGTTTTGCATTCCCATACATGTTGGATACCGCCAATATATTCGTTAGGATAATTTATGCCAAAAATGGCTCTGTTCTCTAAATTTTTAATTGTCTTTATGCTCTGTTTAGAGAAATGATCGCCATATTGTAACCTTTTGGCGAAATGTAATTTTCATTCGACTTCATGTCATGATACAAGAAACAATCACTTCTCTCGCTAATCATCTTGCTTTCAACATGTAACTTTTTTCACGAATTGTGTTACGGGCCCGGGTGCCCAGCGCTGCCATGGGCAGCCAACCTTTCCCTGTACTTGTGCAACATCTATAGAACCTGGGATTTATTAAAATACCTTCAGCTACTCAAGTCTGCTTATTCTTCCAAATGTGCCTATCCTTATTTCTTCTGAATTTCTAGATTTCTTAGAAGGTAATATTGTTTTTTGCCATCGAAATACTCATCGTATCAAATCCACTTTACCACGACCAAGAACTTCATATTACAGTTACATTAAAATTTCTATTTATACGTTTTGACGCTAATGATTTATTTGAAAAATTAAATGAATAAGAAAACAAAGATTTACATTATTTCTGATAGGCAATAACAATCGCATCTTTATCAATAATCATTTTAACATAAAAAATAAATTACCATTATTTAATTACTTTACAAATTTTTCAACATAATTTTTTAAAAAATAATATAGCATAATTAATAGCAGCTTTGTCAACAGTAACTAAAACAAAATTAATGCAAAGTTTTTTTTTCATAATTTTAACATATTTTTATAAAAAATAATATAGCATAATTATAAGCAGCTTTGTAAACAGTGACTAAAACAAAATTAATGCAAGTTTTTTTTCTTTTTTCATAATTTTAACATATTTTTTTAAAAAATAATATAGCATAATTAATAGCAGCTTTGTCAAGAGTAACTAAAACAAAAATTAATGCAAGTTTTTTTTTCTTTTTTCATAATTTTAACGTATTTTTTTAAAAAAGAATATAGCATAATTATTAGCAGCTTTGTAAAGAGTGACTGAAACACAATTAATGAAAGTTTTTTTTTCTTTTTTTCATAATATAAATCATCAGAAGTAAGATATTGATATTCATGTGTATTGATGTTTAAATATTCCTTTTAAAAACATTTAAAATGCCCCAACAATTGAAATTTCCACTCAAAAACCCTTCTAAGGGAGGGCTATATTTATAACTTTGCTTTTCAATAAAACAATCAATATCATCATTACAAATCTGAAAAGCTTTATTGTAATTGATTTTATTATTAACTATAAATTTAATGCCAAAATTTATCAAATATCTTATATTGTTATTTTTAATTGCATTTAAATCACTCCTGATACATTTACCATGAAATCTATCAATAATATCTATCTATTCATTATTATTGCAACAGCCAATTAAAGAAATATCAGTATCTGAGAATGTAATCTGCCTATAATTGAATATTTTGGTGCTTAAAGGTTTATTGTAAACATATACAGTGCCTAGAAGTCTACTTCTAGGTCACTAGTCACTTCTAACATAGGTCACAAAAAAGTTAGTCTTTTACAGAAAATAGATCATAAATATTATTAAATATCCTGCCAAAATTTAAATTGTCAAAAGATTCTTGCTGAAATATTATTTAAAGATAAATTATTTCATTATTAATACTTTTACACTTTAATAATCTGTAATCAACCAAACCATTAACTAAAACCTTAAACTTAAAAATTTGTAATTTAAATGCATCAAACATGATTTCAATATTTTCAATTTATTCATTGAATTAACTGAATGTCAGCCTTAACTCTTTTGACATTATAAGTAGAAATAAAGTTCATTTCCAATTCATTATGCTGCTACTAAATTTATATGAACATCTTTCCCCTCTATTTACGACTCCTCTATTTACGACTATTACGTATAATTGAATTTATTCGTTAAATCATACACATTAACTATTTTCTTAATACTTACTTTGTTAATTAACTCATTTAAGCCATAAGGATAAATAGTTCTACATTTATTCATAAAATCGTTCTCTCTAGCTAATCTAGCCAGCTAAAAAGCTTTTATCTTCATCAAATGCCGAAATTTCGATACAAATATTGCTAAAAGAATGCATTCAGAAACGTGAAATTTCAAATGCAGGACATTCCTTATTTTCGTAATTAACATTAGATCCAAGAAGATAAATTTTCCAATGCAATTCCAATTCAGTTTATACAGTTATGTATCTTGGTTGTCAAGAAATACATATTATTCTTTATATATCATTATTAAATTTACAAAATGGAGTTATAATCTTTCAACAGAATGACAATGGCATCGCGACTGACAACACAAATTGTACACAATTTATTTTTACATGTATTTTATTTTTTTAGTTATTCTATAATTACTAAAAAATTGAAACATTTTTATAAAGGGATTTTTGCAAGTGCATAGATTTAATTGCAAAATATATCCAACAACAACAACAACAAAATAATATACACCCACTTTCAAATGAAAATTAAAATGAAAAACTATACATGAGGTGAAGCGGAAATGCAGCGTATATATATATATATATATATATATATATATATAGCATTGTATGCAAAATATGATTTCTCAAATGCTTATACTCAAAAGCAGGTGTATTTTAATGAACAACAAACTGTATTAATCTATTAAGTAGAAACAATAAAATATTAAAGTTAAAGATCCAAACATAAACATTAAACATCCAGGTAAAAGGATTGCCTTTTTTAGTCAGTGGGTGGGAAAAACGTACAAAATAAATAAACTCCACCCGCACCAAAAGTAGTTATCTACAGAAGGTTTATAAAGCCATAGCAATCTTACATCTCATTAATAATTGAGAAACATAATATGCATAAATAAACTAAGTTCTATAACTAATATACTGAAACCAGACATGCATAATTTAAAATTAATCAATAAACAACATTTATATACATATAAAAAATTCTTTATTTATTTATACATACATACATATATATATATATATATATATATATATATATATATATATATATATATATATATATATATATATAATGTATGTCCAGGGATAAATACTGTATTGAATATAAGCTTAGATTTTGTTAATTGCCTTTTTCAGTTTCGAGGTTGCAACTTTCGCAAGAACTGGTCAATCAATCGCCGCGAAAATTTCAATAGCATCATACACAGTGCTATTTTATGTTTTTTAAATCGTAATAAATTCAAATAAGTTAATATGTGATCACCTACTTCACGCAAACTGAGCTGTATCGATAAAAGTGGAATTTAAAATGATTATCGATAACAATAAAGTTTTGACACAAGAACACTCTATTTTTCCAAACCAGTTACACTAAAATATGCCACCTGTCTTACAATAAGTAAATATCATTTCAATAAAGTAAAAAGCAGTTTCTTAATATCTTTTTTTTTTTTTTAAATCTTAAAAATATTTGTATTAGTCTCAAATTCCATAAAATATTCGGTACTTTTAGGTTGACAGGCACAAGTCATAAATGGCCAAATATTTTTCACAACGCCATCATTCATATAAAATGCAAACTATTCACTCATTACATTTAAAATACATAACTTTAATTTAAAATATGAATATACATATTTAAAATACATGCATTCATTCATTTCACTTAAAATACAAAATAATAAAAACAACAACAATAATAATAAGAAATAATAACATAAACCAAAACATTATATTTCAGTATCAAATTTTTGTTTCTAATTTACACAAGTGAAAAATAAAATCTAACAATGGCGATAAAAAGATTGCTACTGACTAGATTTGCACCAGAGTAAATAAAATCCCGGCCGATTTTCCCGAAAGGAAAATGAAATAATTCTATCAAACTGCTGCAATAAAAATTATTAAAGTTAACGTGTTTGTTAGAATAAATTGACTAACAATATAGTCTCTCGAATGCTCTGCTTTCAATTTTAATTTCCGCAGTATTTTTTTATTTTTTTTAATCATAGCGTCTATTCTTTAAAATATGTACACTAACTTATTGCTTATTGTTATAAGTTCATTATATTTTCATTGACTTTAGAAATGTGATATGAAGGTTTTACAACTTTAAAATTCGTAGAACTCATTGCTGTTTCATTCCTTTTCGATAAACTATGAAAAAAATTGTTGCTAGTCAATATTCTAATCCCTTTTCTTTCTCATAAAAATGGTCATTTATTAGATAATCAAAAGCAAGAATAAAAACACGTAAAAAATAACCTAAAAGTTCTGTTAAAATATGAATTTTTTTTATCATTAAAAAAGAAGTATTCCAAGCTTTAAAATCTGATGTATTTCAGGTGCATCGAACAATTCATGCTGCTCTTGTTTATTCTTCCTGCAATTTACAAAAGGGATGTTTCTCTACTATCGATATATTGATATATGATAAAAAAAATTTCATCATTACCTTTTAATTTCCTTTATCAAGAATGTTTATCTCAAGGACTTCACAACTCCACCTGAAACGATGAATATTAATTAACGAGAATTGTATGCTTATTATCATACATTTCTTTAATTTGCTTTTAAACCTTTGCACAAAGCCTTAAAGCACATTTTGAAAAAAAATCAATAAAAAAACAAGTACAGCGTTTAAGGGTCCTCTTCACGGACTTGAAAACACCCGCTCGCTAATGTTAATGCTATGGGGCATTATTTTTCTAATATCTCATTTGTACTTGAATATTCTGAAACGGATTTTATTTTTCATTGAATAGCAGAGACCAATCTCTATTTCCGCCGTTGATTACTTTTTCGATTTTCGTTCCGTATTTTTTTTTTTACGAAGATTCTTTCACTTTCGGAACCGGTTTTCAAAAAAAAAAAAAAATCGTTTAAAAATATTCAAATGGAAACGAGATATTAGAAAAATAATGCCCCATACGATTAACATTGGCGAGAGGGTGTTTTCAAGTGCGTGAAGAGGACCTTTAAAGAGCTTACTCTAATCATGCAAAAAAAAAAAAAAAACGTAGAAGCTAATGTTAAGTCTATATGAAGGTATTTTAAAATTTCTCGCTCGCACTTTAATATTTTTGGAATGAATTTTTTGCATAGGATAGCTGAGATCCATCTCTAACGTTCTGCGTTTTTACTTTTTCGAATTTGATTCCAGATTTTTTTAATATGATTTCACTTTCAGTAGCGGTTCCAACCGGTTCCAACATTAAAAATGTCCGCTTATCAAAAAAACCTTTAACCAAAATCTAAAAATTTAAATCGCATAACATTAGAGATCGACCTAAAGAACTCTATGAAAAAAAAAAAAAAAAAAAAAAAAAAAAAAAAAAACATTTAAAACTATTAAAATGCGAGCGAAAATTTTGAAAATAACATCAGCTTAACATGAGCTTGATCATTTCTTTCCGTTAGTAG
The DNA here is from genome assembly GCA_963931845.1 of Maratus michaelseni. Taxonomy (NCBI): domain Eukaryota; kingdom Metazoa; phylum Arthropoda; class Arachnida; order Araneae; family Salticidae; genus Maratus; species Maratus michaelseni. The sequence goes on from OZ007597.1 coordinate 277,118,974, forward strand.
TGTGTTCTCTTAACTGTGGTTTTGAATATGAAAATTTAATCGATAGTTATATTTGCCCTGAAATCGTGAAGCTATTCAGTGTCTATACTGGATACATTTGACAGGCAAAAGGGGAAGAGATCCTGCTCAGTATGTAGAAATAATCATACTAGTGCAGTAAATTAATAATTTGAGATTTTTATAATTTTCCCTTATTGTTAACTTCCACCTTTCTGACAAAATTATTCTAAAATTTACGCTTCTCAATCATTCCATCGGCATAAACACCGTATTAAAGCTCCGTTGTGCTTTATTGAATATTAAAAAATATGTCTCCAGGTAAAAATTATACTACAATTGCATATCAGTATTAATAATATCTCTGTATGTGAGTGTGTGTGACCGTTTGCTTGCCTGTTACCGATGACTAGGGAAATCTATCGTATGTAAATTTGGTTTCAGACAGCGGGATATTGGTCCTAATGTACCTGAGGCTCAGATTTTAAAATTTTCTGATATATTTTATGTTATTCAGTGATTGAATAAAATGAATCACGTATTTCCCGAATGCTCCGAGTTCTTCATCGATATTATTCCACTCATAAAAGCAATCGAAGATCAATTTTTTTTCATACGATACAGCAAATATTGTACAACATTAGAATCTTATTCAGAATTCGTACAGGGAATTGTTTGCGATATTTTTAATTATTTTTCCATTTTGCCGAAAATGAGACCCATTGTCGTGAAAAATCATTACTAATATAATGACGCACGTAATCTCGCGGTCTGAACTTAAAAAAAAAAAAAATTCTTTAAGTGGGAAGAGGTGAGTTGGAGTTTTATATTTATTAATGATCTAACATTGAAATGCTACCCTCGAAAATTACAGTACTCCTCCACCTCCAGAGCTGTAGAAATCTAAGAAAAATGTATGAAATCAATACTGATTTTATGCATGTTTAAGGCTATTATACCGACCCCGGACAACGGCGTGCTGGTGAATTAGTATTCAATAAACTTTATCATACTTGAACTTGAACTTGTGATAGGTTCAATGGGCTTCCAAGTTTGAGTAGGTGTATATCAAATCCTGAGAGAGCCATATGAAATGTCTAGCCGTAGTCCAATTGACTACACTTTATCATATAAGTTACATAAGATGCGTGTTCAGTTTCCGAAACTGTATACTGTATCTACATTTGGAAACTTAATCACTACATGTAAAAAATATTATTTGCAGTAAGATTTTTAGTATAGTGCAAACCATACAGGAAGCACCTCATTTGGCCCAAAACAAGCCATACTTGGATTGGAGTAGCATCTAAAATTTTGTCACGTGTACTTCGATGAGAGCTGTTTCAGAATGATTGAATGTGTGTCAGTAAGAATACATCCAGCTTTTTTTTTTTCAATTGAGATGACGTTATACGGACTTGAAGATCTTTTGAGTTTTGGATTGTTTATTTATTAATTATAACTATAACGAGGAGCAGGCACTGTCAGAAGTGTCGCTCAATCGCTGGTGAAAAATGAAAGCCTTGTTCGTTGTAACCAAGCATGCAGCACATTTAATATAAATACAATGTATTGTTCAAGCTTTTCTGGTATGAGTTAATTAAATTTTACTTATTTTTAATGCAACATACAATTTTATACTATCACATTAATATCATTATATTTAATATCAGTGCATCTTTTAAAATATACAGTAACAAACGATAGCATTATCTTCAATTCACTGTTGTTTGTTTTTATGTGACATTTTTAAGGTAATTTTTTATCCATCACAATTAGACTAATATCCTTTATTCACAATTTCCTCTACTATATCTGGAAATTTGCACTCGACATTTTAAAAATAAAAAATAACCATTCAGTAATTTAAATATAAACTCCCAACATAAAACTTGTCAAAATGGACAATTTTTTGCTTACGCATTTGAAATCAGCAACATAAGATTAGTTTAAACGATCAACTTGTATTATTCTTATGGGGAAAGTTAATGTTTGCTGACTACTGTTGTAAGCTGATTTAAAATTAGTTGATCAGCGTTAGATTTTATATAAAGAAAATACATTATTTTGTGTTAAATCTTATGTTGGCGGGTTTTTATCAAATCACTGTACTTGTATATTTCACAGTGAAAATATGATATCTATGGGAGTTTTAAAAGAGTATAACTGAAGTGGAAGGCAACGAACTGTGTTAGCCAGTGATTATTACAGTACAAGAAAGAAATGTTCGCTATTATATATATGAATTTCAGTACTCACTACACAACACCAAACGGTAACAATTATTACTTAACACTACAAAAACACATGTCATGGTTAAATGCATTGATAGTAACCAAAACATCCTGTAGCCAGTTAAACCCCAAAACTCCGTTGTCCCATTAATTTGATGATTGTAACAATAGAATTTGGTATTTTAAATATTTTATCTTACTTAAATATTAGTACTATGATAATTACATTAATTATTTGTCTGAACAATTAATTATTTTCATAAATATTTTATAAATTGTTGATAATTGCAAATGTTCAATTCATTTGAAAATGACAGTTTTAGCCCCTCCTATAATTTTTTAATATCCACGCCTCCTAGAGCTGCGAAGAACGCCTCATTACCAATTTAAGATCTACTACATTTTGAGAAAAGATATGATCACATTTTGTGCCGCACAGAAGAATTTTTCAAGAAAGAAAAGGAGAGAGGCGTGTTCGTCGTCTATGTAAATTAAACATTTTATGTCATACCCAATAGGTTACATTATTTTTTTATTTTTCTTGTTTGGCTATATTACAAAACAATAATGAATGAAATAATAAATAATATTACTAAGAATTAAAAATAATTTTAACATTAGCTTGATCGTTTCTTATCGTGAGTAGTGTAGGCTCTTAAGTGTAGTTTTGGATATAAAAATTTAATCGATAGCTATATTTGCCCTGAAATCGTGAAGCTATTCAGTGTCAATACTAGATACATTAAGCACGTATAAGGGGAAGGGATCCCGCTCAATTTGCGGAAATAATCATACCAGCGCAGTCAATTAATATTTTGAGAATCTTTATAATTTTCCGTTATTGGTAACTTCCACCGGCTGACAAAATTATTCTAAAATTTACGCTTCTCAATCATTCCATCGGTATAAACATCGAATTAAAGTTCTGTTGTCTTCTGTTAATTATTAAGAAATATGTCTCGAGATAAAAAATATACTACAATTATATATCAGTATTAATAATATCTTATGTATGTATGTCCGACCATTTGTTGGTCTTTTGCCGACTTCTAGGGAAATCTATCTTATGTACAAATCTGTAAATTTGGTTTTGGACAGAGATAGATTTGTCCTAATGCACCTGAGGCTCAGATTTTAAAATTTTCTAATAGATTTTTTGTTATTCAATGATTGAATAAAACGATTCACGTATTTCCCCGATTCTCCAAGTTCATCACCGATTTTATCCCATTCATAAAAGCAATCGAATTTCAATTTTTTTTAATACGATATAGCAAATATTGTACTCCATTAGAATGCTTATTCAGAATTCGTACAACGAATTGTTTGCGATATTTTAAATTCATTTCTATTTTGCCGAAAATGAGACCCCTCATCATGAAAAGCCATTTCTAATATGATGATAACGCACATAACCTCGGGGTCTGGACTTTTCTTTAAAAAACGTTCTTTAAGTGGGAAGGGGTGAGTGTGTTTTATATTTATTGATGGTCTAAAAGCGAATTTTCACCCTCGGAAATTATAATACTCCTCCACATCCGGAGCTGTAGAAATATGAGAAAAATGTATGAAATCAATATTCATTTTATGCATTTTTAAGGTTATTATACAGAGCCCGGGCAACGGCATGCAGGTCAATTTGTATTCAATAAATTTTATCATATAAGTTACATAAGATGCGTGTTCAGTTTCCGAAACTGAATACTGCATCTACATTTGCAAACTTAATCACTATATGTAAAAAAATGTTATTTGCAATAACATTTTTAGTATAGGGCAATCCATACAGGAAGCACCTCATTTGTCCCAAAACAAGCTAATTTCGGATTGGAGGAGCATCCAAAATTTTGTTACGTTTACATCGATTTGAAGCGATAAGAGGTGTTTCAAAATGAATGAATGTGCGTGTGTCAGTAACTATACATCCATCTTTCCTTTTAATTGAGATGACCACATAGCATACGTACTTCCATATTTTTCGAGTCTTGGCTCGATCATTATTATTTATTATTTATTAATTATAAATATAGCGAGATCTTATTGCCATAAATGGCTCTCACTCACTGTTGGAATTATTATTTCGGAGTATTTTTACGCCATCCCTGCAGTACATTTCATAACTATAGCATTTAATTGTACAATTTTGCTGGTGTGATTTGAATAAATATTTTTATTTTTTTTCTGAATTGCAATAGCATACATTTTCCATAGCTGCAACATTTACGCTTTTCTGTTACCACTAAAAATTAATAGAAATTTTTATGTTATTGCATTGCATGATTTCAGGGATTTAATAAGGTAAAATTTACTATACAATTTTAGTGTAGGATAAAAGAGTAAAAGTTGGCAGCTATGAATTTCATGTATCGTCTATCTCTTTATTTAATAAGTAGTCCTGCAGTGACGAGGGCGGTTAAGCTCGAACCTGCAGTAACGGGACGGTCGCTTCGCTTTCGGTTCCCGTAAGATCACCGAAAGCGAAGCAGCGTCGACCAGGGTCAGTGCTTGGGAGGGTGACAATCTCTCTCGACTGCTAAAATTAAACCACACACACACACACACACACATATATATATATATATATTTGTTAGATATCAGTTTTTAAAAACATGCTGAAATACAAAAATACATTAATTTATGAAAATTTTAGGGGTTGTTTTTCTAATTACAAATTTTACAAATTTGCTTAAAAAAAAAATATTGAAGATGTTCATCATTAAATATGCTAATTGGCATTGAAACTGCAGCAATGAAATATATTGAACATTGAAAAGTATAAAATATAAACAAAAAATAAAGAGAGTTAGCAAGAGTCTTTCAAGATTTTTCTCACAGGGTTTCTAGTCATAACTCATGTATATTCATCATGTGTATTTATCCTTTATGCATAAAAAAGCTAAGTAATATGTACTTTGACAAGTTCAATTGCTTTGTGGCAGGTCAAATTTTACTTTTAAATGATTACATTTCTGAAAAGTTCAGTTTGGAGGTGGAAAAGTTTTGTGAAAGGTCGATTTTTAAGACAGAGAATTTTGTGAAGGGTTCTGTTTTGGGATGAAAATTTTTGTAAAGGGTCCTGTTTTAAGAGGAAAAATTTTGTGAAGGGTCCTTTCAGGTATCCAAAATTTTTCTAAACAGATCTCCGGTAATATATATGAAACCAATTTTAATTTTGTCGCCGTTGGCCTCATCAAACCTATAATTCTGTTTAAATCCCATAATTCTAAATTATTTTCTCGTTCTAGTATTTAGATTGTCAAAATCCCGCCTAGCTAAATATGTTTTATTCTAAATTCATTCTCTTAAAAAAAAAAAATGGCGCTAAGTGCTGTTCTGTTAAAATTACACACCTTTTATTCCATTAAATTAACGCATCCTAAAATTTAATTCTTTTAAAATATCACTTTCCCAGCTAAATATTTTAATTCTCTTGAAATAACAACCTATATCTTTTTATTTTTTATTTCCCTATGTTTTCTGGCAAAAAAATTTTCTTTCTCAAAATATAAAAGCTAATCTCAGTTTCAATGTAAAATTTTTATCTTGGCATTCTGCCCACACTCGGTAAAACCTACGTATTTTTTTTTCCCCTTTCTTATTTGTTCGAAGGAATGAGATTTTTCCGGAACAATTCTAGAATATTCTACCGCGCTTTTCAGCTTGCAGCTTGATCTCTTCCAAATCATAGCTCCCAGAAAATTGAGTTCCGTAGTGCTGATTGGTAGAAAGACTGTTTTAACTGTTCTGTATTCGTGATCATTAAAGAAGAGATATACTTTGGGCTTCCCGCCTTGAAGGCAGAGAGATTTTGCTTGGAGCAGGATGTAGGTGAAAGTCCGACGCGTGGCTCGCGATCATGGAATAAAAATCCCCGTAGCTGCCGATGGTTCTAAGATGCCGCCCCTTAACAGCTTTGATTTCTTCGAAGGTTGTTTGGGATACGAAGCTTCTCCTTGGTTCTACTGCATTGAATTATCATGAGGGCTAAAAGCATAACCAAAGTTTTTCGGGATCCTAATAAAATTTGAAGTGGACATGACTGCCTTTTTTTTTTTTTTTTCAATAAGCACCAACGAATTATCATCATCGGCGTACGACTGAAAACTTCCTGGGTGGAGACCCCTGGACTTGACTTGATTTACAGAAAGTAGAGTGATTGTGAAGTGAAAATGTGACATATATATATATATATATATATTATCAATTAATTATTTAATTTTAAAGCTTATAAAGCTTTTCAGTTATAGCTTGTATCAATTAATAGTTTAATTTTAAATTTTGATTATTAATTGAGAAAACAGTTTAGGAATCCCAAATACGAAGATTAAATACTTTTTCTCCTTTTTTATTGCTATATCTTTTATTTTTTAATCAAAAATTATAATTTTTTAAATAAATTCACTAATTTGCACTTTCTACCAAGCAATGATTTTTTTATAATTTGAGCCATACAAAATTAATGTATTGTAACAATTTCTTTTGGAGCAATATGAATTGTAGTCCTGAAATTAGGCATAACTTTTATGATAAATATTGAACGCTTATAAAAGAGTGAAAAGATATATATAGTATAAAAAGATAGATATAGTTTTACTATTATATTCAGTAACAAGTTGATTCAGCGTGGAATGACCTCAGGTCTCAGTGTTAGATTTAATCAATATAAAACTGTATTTAAAGTCTGAATCCTCCAAGTTACATTTTAGACATCATGATGTCTAAAATAAATCATGATGTCTAAAGAGGCATAGTATGTACATACTGTGCCTCTTTATACTTTTCAAACTGGCTAAACACTATTTATCTGTTAGTTTGCATAAAATGATTACTTAAATTTTGTAATGATGCAGAATATAGTAAATATTTGTTAATACACATCTTGCTGAAATTTTGTTTTGTATGGAATTATTTTTAATTAATAAGAACGAAATTGTTACAACATGTTTTGAATTGAACTAAATGTAGGGGTTGTTTTTGGATACTTCTTCAAAATTAACCAGAAGATTAGCTTGTTTTACTAAAATAAAATGGTACTTTTATGTTAGTTAGGCGCAAATGAGAAATCGCCAAGTATTGTTCTCTTCCCCATCATTCGTATTACATCCATTTCATTAAAAATATCAATCTTTCTCTAATTTTTTTTAAATAGATAACCTTAATTTAAAATACATATGTTAGAAAAATATGTATAGTGTGTCCCACAACGTACGCTAGCGTCTAATGTGTACAGATTCGGATAGAGCACGTCAATATGAGTATTTTGAATGGTAACATGTGTGGTCCCCGAATATAGCGTGATAGTCTAATTACAGAATGAACGTTATCATAGCTGCGAACTTTTACACTTTTTATCTTTGAAAATGTTGGAATTTTAGTCCTTTTTGGCAAATTCTAACAATTTTACACCATCTAAACGAAAATCCTGATTCGGGTCAGTTGCTCCATATGCCCCTGGATTAGTCAGGCCCTGGGCGTGGCGCATATAATTCTGTTAAGTATGAATAAGTATAAATGCTATATACATATATATATATATATATATATATATATATATATAACATTTACCAAACTGTAACCTGTTTAAAATTATAACTTTGTTTCTTCAATGTTGAATTCATATCAGAAATTTAGAAAAAAATATTTGACATTTAAGATTATTTGAAATTTAAGGTTACAGCTATTTTTTTTATCAGTCATAGAAGTAAAATTTCGTTCAAATGCTCTGGTTCAAATCTTGATTAAAATTAAGTAGTATAAAAAAATATAGCACCGCCTTCAGGGAGTTAATGTTTTTGAAGATAAATAGTAGGGCATATAGTTCTCGGGAAAAAAAAAAGTGGACAGTGATGGAATGCAGTAACAAGGTTTGTTTGATTATGACATTTTCTTTTACAGATATCTGATGACAAAAGAAATTCAAAACTACCGCCCGTGAGTGGAATTACTTATATCCAAATTCAAAAATTTCCGCCAGCAATGAGCAATGTTTACGATTTATAAAACATCATATGTATAAATTCTTATAAGGTAAAGTCCAGTTTTAAGTGTTGGGCGTGGAGGATCATACATGAGGAATAGATTCAGTTTGTACCGACCTCTAAAATAAATTAACATAAATTACAACAGAAAAGGTTCAGGGTCCATAAGGCATGTTTTTGGCCCATGAAAAAAGACTAAAACTCGATTTTGTTATACTGACTTAATTATTTCACTTTTTAATATTAGAAGGTTTATCGTGTACGATTTAAACAATATTTTTTGCATTTTGTTCGGATTTATATAACTTACGCAAGCTCAAAGTTCGTATTATTCGTAGTTTTCGATGGAAAATACGCAATTTCTCCTAATTTTACCTCAATTATTTATATGAGCGCAATCGTGCAACACTTTCTTCTTTACATATATCATAAAATACATCAAAATGTACAATATATGTAAAACTAAAAGTGTTGCAAAGCCGCGCTCATAGTAAAATATTTAAAAATATATTAAAAATTGAGGCAAAATTAGGAGAAATTGCGTATTTTTCATCAAAAACTACGAATAATACAAATTTTAAGCTTGTGTAAGTCATATAAATCCAAACAAAATGCAAAAAATGTTGTTGAAATCGTACAGGATAAGCCTTCTAATATTAAAAAGTGAAAAAAATTAAGTCAGTATAACAAAATCGAGTTTTAGTCTTATTTCATGGGCTAAAAACACGGCTTATGGACCCTCATCCTTTTATTACATTATTTAACAAAGAATAATAGGTTTTATTCAAATCAAAGCTGACGCTGATTACTTTTTTTAAAAATCTGTTTACCGCAGTAGTCAAACATTAATTTGTAGAAGGCAATGTTTTAACTCATTATATCCTGAATTAATTTTCCAGCTACTTTTTAGATGCTCAGAATCCTCGATTATTCCCACAAGTTATTATTTATTTATTTTTTTTTGTAAAGTTTTCCTTATCTAATCATAGCATTTTTGCGATTCAATTAAGTCAAAATTTCTCATTTGAAAAACCGGTGGTAACAGATTAAAAATTATGTAAAAGACGCTCGTCGCGAAGGGGTTAAAGTGGTACTTATAAGTACCGTCAGGATAAAAAGGGTTAAAACAATCTTGTGTTGCTAATTTCATTTACATAAGCAAAAAATCTCTAGCACGTATCAGTTTCATGTTGTGATTTTATGTTCATATTATTGTATGTGTACTTGTTATTTTTAAAATTGTACAAACTTTCAGATATAGTACAGCAAATTGGAAATAAAGGATATTAGTTGAAATGTGATTAATAAAAAAATTCCCATAAAAATTGTCGTATTTTGTGTGATAAAACAGTGAATGAAATAGATTACTATTGTGTGTTGCTGTGTTAAAAAAAAAAAAAAAAAAAAAAAAAAAAAAAAAAAAAAATGAAAATTTATTAAACGAATAAAATAGCCAGTTTTTGTAACTTACACTGGCCTCCAAAAGTTAAGGTACAACATGTTTTTCGAAGCTCATCAGACAAAAAATGGCAGTCAGATTAAACTTCATAGTTTATATGAATGACAATAATAAGCTTTAAAAAAAACTTACGCAAAAATTACAGCTACCACTTTTATTTTATAGAAAAGAATAGGTATTTGTGAATGAGAGAAAAATATGCAATTACGAAGCTTTCGTAATTTCGCGTGTAAGTTTTGTTGTATTCGAACTATTGTTGTCAGTTTTGTCCACAACAGCCAGTAGAGTCTAGAAGAAGTCGTTTGCCCGATTCATTAAGGTGGCGGGCGGTAGGATGGATGGAAATGGGGTTGTCATAGGCCAATACTGCTAGACGGCTCAATGTGTCTCGCAGTGCAGTCCAACGACTCTGGGATCAGTATGAATCCGAAGATTCTGTGTCCAGAAGACATGTTCCAGGCAGCCCACATGTTACAACACCTGCAGAAGACCGGTTTCTAGCTCTTTCGGCCCAAAGGAGAAGACCCACTACTGTGCCGTAACTCATTGCAGATCACTTTGAAGCATCAGGGAGAAGAAACTCCGCTACTACGGTGCGAAGACGTCTTCACAATGCAGGTCTCTATGCAAGGCGACCAGTTGGGTGTTTCCCCCTCAACAGACGACAGAGAAGGGCCCGCTTATGTTGGGCAAGAGAACATGTTTCCTCGACCAGATAACAGTGGGCTTCTGTACTTTTCACAGACGAGTCCAGATTCACACTGGGGAGCGATTCAGGACGTCTTCAGATCTGGAGAGAACAATGTACTCGATACCATCAATCAAACACTGCTGAAACACACAGGTACAAAAACGGTGGAATCATGGTTTGGGCAGGGATCTCACTCGGAGTCCACACTGACCTGCATGTGTTCCATGGAGGAACTGTGACTGGAGCCTTACTACGATGGCATCGGAATCCAATCATCCTCGGAAGCTTTCTGATTGAACGTCCAGTTCCGACAAGCCCGGCGAAAACGCTACAACAGTATCATCGGAAGCGATGTCATTCGGAAAAAGACATCGGACCATTAGTTAATACCTTACCCTAGAAATATTTAATAGCTATCATAAGAAAGACCTTATTATAAACTTTTAAATGATATGAAAATACATATTTTATAAGTTCTTGCTAAATAATTATGAGTATGAATACCGCAAATTTTCAAGAAATTCTGCTTAAATATAACAGAGAAAATATTATAAGCTTTGAACTAATTTGAAACGCTAATAATAAACTACATTTGAAAATGTTGCAAGCATTTTTTTGTAGACTTTGATTGGTTTATTATTATTATTATTATTATTGTTATTGTTATTATTATTTGCGGGACGCTCTTTTTTTTCAAAATGAAAATTTAACGTAAAATAAGAAAGAATCTAATATGGATTTCAAAAAAATAATGCAGTGCTTATTAAGACATAGGCTAACAAAGAAAATGTTATTAATCTGCTTTAAATAAACAGTGTGCTATTCCAAGAAAACTTACTATACGATAGTTCTCGCATAAAAAAAAATTAACAGAGTAACAAAGTTACAAAAACACTCGAAAAATAATTGTCCGGATATTATTACGAATACTTCACTATACTAAATATACCATTATACTAGTCCATGTGGGTACTATCATTGTTTACCTAAATAAAATAATTATCCAAAATTTTCACAAGTTTTTTTTTTCTTTTTCTATTTTTTTTTTAATTTTTAAATTCTGTATCAATTGTAATGACTCATATATATATATATACTATTTGAAGATGATGTAAATACGTCTTCTTGGCTTTTTTCTTTTTTTCCTGTTCATGGTTTCTGTATTAAACTAATTTTTCAGAATATAAATTAAATAATGCTCAAATTTTCAGAAAAAAAAGTATCTTTGACATTAAATGAAGCTTAATATCAGGACCGCATACATACATATATATATATATATATATATATATATATATATATATATATATATATATATATACATATACAGAGACTGTTTTTTTTTTCTGAAATTTTGAGCAATTTTTAATCTATTTTTTGGAAGATTAATTTTATATAGTAGTCAAGGATAGACAAAAATGAATCAAAAGCTAAGAAGACTAATTTAGATCATCTTGAAATAACATATTTTTTATCTTGTTTGAAACTTTTCGAAATTTACTGTAAAGTTACTATAAAATACTTTACTTTTTGATGTCATGAGAAACTTTACAATTTTCTTTTAAATATCCAATGAAATATGCCGTATTAAAAATACAGTAAATTAAGTATTCAAAAGCCTGTATTCATGGAAGTTATATGTTCTTATACTTTCCAAAGATTTTCTTTTACAAAATTTTTTAATTTAATATTTTTATCTTCTAATAATCGGGAATTCTCGATGAATGTTATTAAATGACTTTATTATTTATACAACAAATTACAATCATTAATATTGATACAACATTTAATAATATATTTTTAAAGAAAAGACCTTTTGGAAATGTTGAATAATTAGTTTATTTGGGTACAAAGATAATGCCTATATGGAGTTGATTATTTGCCCTAATGCCATATTTAGCATGGAAAAGTTTTAGTAAAAATATCTGGCCAATTATTTTTCCGGTATGCAGTGTATGTTTATTCTGCTAATTTTTTCATGCGGGAGCAATGGTATAATTAGTTTTTTTGGCATAGTGCACTATTTATTTATAAACAAATTAAAAACATTGTAGATGATGCTTTGTTAGACAATGTTTTAATAAGCACTGTAATTATTTTCTTGAAATTCAAATTAGATTTTTTCTTATTTTATTTAAAATTTTCATTTTGAAAAGAGAGCGTCCCGCAAAGAAAAATTACTCTAAGTCTACAAAAAATTGCTTGCAGCATTTTCAAAGTATGCTTATTATTAGCGTTTAAAATTAGTTTCTAAGCTCAGAATATTTTCCCGGTTATTTTATATTTAAATATAATTTCTTGAAATTCTTGGATATTTATGCTAATATTTATTTAACAAAAACTTATACAATTTTTATTTTTATATCATTTTAAAGTTTAGAATAAGAGCTTTCTTGTAATAGCAATTAAAATATTCAAGCGTAACCTGTTAATTTTTTAATAATTTTTAAACGAAAGCCTTTGTTTGTTTAAAAAAGGCAAATTTCATTTTATTTTCCATTTTCTAAAAAACTACCGGTCATATCATTTTGATCTTTTGACAGCTGAAAATCTGAATATTTCACTCTCGTTTTAAAAAAAAAGATTATCAAAATATCTTAATTCGGCGTGCTTTGATGTCATTTTAAATAAAAACACAAATCATTATTAAGTGTTTCTTTTCTGTTTTCTTACAGGGGAAAAAGAGGGAACGACCGTGGAAACGTACTTTTTCTAACGCATTCTGATTGGTCAGTTTGTTTTTTCCGATATCTATTTGAAAAGGAATCTTCAAATACGACGGCTTTTACCGGTTGCTTCGTGGTACGGCTTAAAATGTGTTTCGGATATTTTTTCAGAGAAACATGATAATCCGACATCGGATGCTTGCCGTGTCGGAAGGATCTCGATGCGTTTGTAGTAGGGCCCCTGGTGCGAGATATCGGGATGAGATCCTTGATTCATATGTGCGCCCATATGCCTGTGCTATTGGTAATGGTTTCATTCTAATGGATGATAATGCGAGACCACACCGAGCTGTGGTTGTTGAGGAATATCTTGAGGATCACGGTTTGGAGAGAATGGAATGGCCAGCTCACTCTCCAGACTTACTTGAATCCGATAGAACATCTTTGGGACTATCTTGGAAGACAGTTTGCGGCTTTAAGTCCTCCTCCAATGTCATTAAATGAGTTGGAACATGTCTTACTCCAAGTCTGGTCAGCGCTACCTATTTCGGTGTCCGACAATTTAATTGAGAGCATGGAAAGTCGATGTCGACAATGCATTCAATTCCGGGGTGGACATATTCCGTATTAGAACCAGTTTTTTAATGCTTCTGTTACATTTTACTGCATAATACTGCGATGTACTGATTTCTTCAAGAATGGAATTTTCCACCATGAGTGCTTTTTTGTTGCAATTTCATTTATACGTTTAACTTAAGTAAATTTCTATGTCGCATTTAATAAATAACAGTTTAGCGCACATTTCTTCCAAATTTGTTGTTTCTAAATTCATTCATTTGCAAATTAGACGCAAAGAACCCGTTGAAACCTTAACCTTTGGAGGCCAGTGTATTACACTTACCGAAACTTTAGCAGCAACATTATAAATTTTATTCTACTGATACCAGTAAATTTATTTAATTATAGTTTTTTGTTTTAAATGCCCTGTTTAAAGAGAATTTTTTATGTCCAATTACGAAACTTCTAAACTGTTTCAAGAAGCAGGTAGTAGCTCCAGTTTAATAGTTATATTCATTATATATTATATTCCACTTTTTAAAATATTATATTAATCTATCAATATTTTTAACCAATCTTATAGTCATACTAGCTTTTTTTTTCTAACTTCTTAGGACTTCCAGCTACTACCTGCACAACAACAAAAAAATATTCTCGGACTTCATCTGCTAACAATTTTGAATATCAATCTCCTTGGAGCCCTTGGTGCAGCTTCTTTAAAAATGATCCGATTATCTTGCAATTTTCATTCGAGGGCACTTCAGCTTCTTTATAAAATCATTTCCTTATTTCCCCCCCCCCCGACTACCACCCTATTTTTAAATATTGATCTTCTTTTTATACATCAACTTGCGTTTATCTACTACAGCCATAAAGTAAAAATCGCGTTACTCCTAAAGATAAATAGATAAGTTTAGAGAGAGGCGGAGGACTTTCATCCGTAAATTAAATAAATCTCTAATAATAATCTAAAATAAATCTCTAATAATAATCTAAAATAAATCTCTAATAATTATATATCCCTCGAAGAGATAATCGGCCGTCATAAATCAACCAACCAAACAAAACCGTAAATTAAATATCGCGTTATTTTAAAGGAAATTCTTTACAGTGGATCACATTCCACTGCCAGGAGGCTCATTCTATTTTTTTGGGTTCTATGGGCTCGTTATCAACAGGGTTTGGTTCTTTCGACTTGATATCGAAAACCTGATCGTTTTTTTTTTTAAATTTATTATCACGGGCTCGGGCAACGCCGGACGGGTCAGCTAGTTTATTATAAAATTCTGATTTCCATTTTAAGATAAAAAAAAATATATATATAACTCAAAGAAAGGATTGAATATGGGTATTTTATCTATTTTTGTACCTCTTTAAATAAAGAAGAATTAAATTAATGAGAAATAGATTTATATTGTATTTCAGATAATACCTATTAGTGGTTTCACTGTTGAATAATATCTTAAGTAATTAGGAATAGCATGTATAAAAGTTTCTATAAGAATGTTAAAAAAATTACGAAAAGAAGCCAAACATTTTAAACTTGGTTAGGGGGTGGGCATTTTAACTTGGTTGGGGGCGGGGGGGGGGCACCCAAGTGGAGGCTCACACGGGTGCTAAAATGGTCTTGGGCCGGCCCTGTGCGCTCGCGTCTGCCGATTTTTGAATAATGCCGAAACAGATAGCTTTTTTGGTGAGTTTTTATTTACTATATCGGCAGTTATGAAAAAATTACAAATCTGAACATTAGGTTCATTAGGACCAGCCTTGAACTAACCTCTTCGAAAATTTCAGAATTCTATGTGCGGTAGATTTGGCTAGCCATCACCAACAGATAATAAACAGACATATGCACAGAGAAAAACTTTATTTTAGTAATACCAATATCGTAGTGCATGAGATTTATTCCAAAACTAATGGATGTTTTAAAAATTTCTGGAATTTTATAAACTATTTATTACGATATATTTACTTGGTAAGGAAACCTAAAAAAATTCAATTTGTAAAGGAAATGGAAAAAAAAAATATATATCAAATTTATGGAACAAAGAAAACATTTCATACCGGTATTATTTAGCAAAATTTTATAAAAGTACTTTAAAGCATTCTTATATACTCTAGTACTTTTCTCCTTAACTTCTCTTAACATCTTTACTTTACCTCGTCTGGCATATTTTTTTTTTTTTTTTTTGAACTATGAACTATTTTTACTTTTATACTTTAACTAGTAAATTTTCATTATTTTATAGATATACTTAACACTATCCTATTTTATGTAGTCAATTGGACTACGGCTAGACATTTCATATGGCTCTCTCAGGATTTGATATACACCTACTCAAAGCCAGGGTGTGCAGTTGCTTCGCAACTTGGAAGCCCATTGAACCTATCACAAGTTCAAGTTCAAGTTATACTCTAGTACACACTACTTTTACTACACATAATACTCTGTGGTATTATTCAGGGTTCAGTTATTGGCCCTATTTTATTCATAATATACTTTAATGACATTCCACGCACACTCTTCACATCACTCGCACTCTATGCGGACGACACTGTTCTCTATGGCACTGCACATCACCCATACAATCTTTACAAAAATCTACAACGTCACCTCAACATCTTCATGGATTGGTGTGATCAATAGCGCATTAAAATAAACGAATCTAAAACTACTGCTGTTTACTTCTCTAGAACATTTTCCACTCCTAATAGATTAACCCTCAATAATACTACCATTCCCTGGTCTGACGACGCCAAGTACCTGGGGGTTACCATTGACAAACGCATTACCTTTAAAATGCATATTCTTAATATCCGCGGTAAAGTCGCCGGGATTTCCAAAACCCTCGCCCCCCTTCTTCGCAACCACTCACTCTCCATACACAACAAACTCTTAATATATAATGCTTGCATTCTCTCTGTTATCACATATGCATGTCCAATCTGGGGCTTCACTTGCAAAACCAGTATGAACAGCCTCTCTAGTACCCATTACAAACAGCTCCGTTACATGAAGAACGGGTCTAGATACCTCAAAAACTCCACAATCCTCAAGGATCTGAAAACGACTTCACTCAAACATCGCATTAAACACCTTGCGAAAAAATTCTACAATGACATTAATCACATTCCAAATGAACTCATTTATGAGCTACCTGACTATGATGCTTGCAGTCCATCCAACCGGAAAAAACCAAGGTACTCCACTGTTCTTGATGAATAGTCCTTCCGAGCTATAATTCTTATTTTCTGTTTAATTAAAAAAAAATTATTATATGTTTATTTTATTAAATAAAATAAAATAAACTTTTCTCTTAAACCTCTCCTAACATCTTTACTTTACCTCGTCTGGCATTATTTTTGTTTTTTTTAACTATGAACTATTTTTACTTTTATACTTTAACTAGTAAATTTTCATTAATTTATTGATATACTTAACATTATCCTATTTTTATGTAGTCAATTAGACTACGGCTAAACATTTCTTATGGCTCTCTCAGGATTTGATATACACCTACTCAAAGCCAGGGTGTGCAGTTGCTTCGCAACTTGGAAGCCCATTGAACCTATCACAAGTTCAAGTTCAAGTTCTACTCTAGAAGTCAGATTTCAGAATCAAAGTTCTTGTAAAGAAAAGTTGTCTTCAGGGATAACTTTTAAATTAAATAAAAGGAAACTTCAACTGTACTTACGTCTAGGGAAATATAACAATTATTTTCAGTCAGCTTCCCGATTTCTTTACTCTTGTTAAACCTATGGGCGTAGAATGCATTCGTATATTTTAAATACCTCTTCAGGAACTTAATATTTTAAAAATTTTTTTCTTCTGCGTCTTTAAGAATGCTTCTTTTTTTCTTAATTGTCAAAATATTTAGAAAATACATGTTTAATTTAATATTTTACGTGGTCCCATCGGTTTAACATAAGCGCGGGGGGGGGGGGAATTGGGCAGCTTTTTACTAACAGCCTTCCGGGGGCCCTTCTCAAATCTAAACTGACTACTGTCTTACACATTTCCCAATCCATGTTTGTTCGGAAACGAATCTAATTGACATGTGCATTTAGTAAGAAACTGTGTAATACGTACAATGTTTTACGTTTTTAAAGGAGGAAAGGTAAAGGAAGAAGATTTTACAGGAAATCTTTCAAAAGTGGACGGGTTGAACCGAATTTCGGGACACGGCAGCCCAAGAAAGGATGAGAACTGCCGTCTTGAGACAATAATCACTTATAACTCGAGATCTAGTTCATTTATCCGAAAATGAAAAAAAAATGTTCTATTACAAATAACTTCACTAATCATATCTTCTACGTTTAAAAATGTGTCCGAATATTTCGTGCTGATTTGCGGAGCAGCATATTTTTCTTGAGAACCGCCTTAAATCTAGAGAAATTTTAAAAAATTGGAAATATTTTTCCGAAATTTCGAAAAAACAGAATTTTTAATCCACTTTTATGTATACAGTGACCTCTCACTTATACGCGATGGTCCGTAACTACTTTTTGATATCGCTAATTTAAAACAGTGAAATTTGATTTATAAATTCTGCGATTGAATAAGGAGAAAATTACTTTAAAAAGAAACTGGTGCGGAGAAATAACTACCGCGTATCGTGTATAAGTGAGAGGTCACTGTACATTGTAGACCCTTATGTAGAAGTACTGCAACAGTTATCAAACAATTAAAAGTGTGCTCAGTCTGTTCAGTTGATTGTGCTGCTAGATTTCAATATAAAATTATCCCTGACGGCTCGGCCGACAGGCATAGATAGGTTTCGAAAATGCAGACCGTGAGGCACATTTTTATTGGGAATTGCAGAAGAAATTACCTTTTTGACACGATACGACAGTTAGGACCGCCCACTTCAAAATCTGTGTTTATAGCCGGGGCCGGCAATTTTTTGTTTTTGTTTTTGTTTTGTTTTAATGTAAGGGCTGGTCTCATAAAAAATTGCCAATATAAAAGTCGTAGATAATACTAAGACGATTTATAATAAATTTAAGCGGATTTGATATCTTGTGAATTCACAAAGTTATGAATTTATTTCTTCTTAAAACCCTTTTTTCCCCCCCTCTCGATGCCATTTTTAATGATATAGAAAATCTGTCATACATATCATAATTAAGAAGTTTTTTTTTCTGTTTTCACAAACAGCACCCCCCCCCCCTGGTTCGATTTTGCCTATTAACGAACTTGACCGAGATTTTATGCTTCTTGATTTTATGTACCAGTTTGGAAGAGATTTATGCAGAATTATTCAAGTTATCGTGTCCATAAAAAAGTGATATAGATAGATAGATAAAGTTTTGAACTGCGGGCGGTTTTGGGTTCTGGGAGTCATGATCGGCGTAGATCTGCAAAAATTTTCTAGAAAATCCAACATGGGGGAGAATGTAATAGGTAGTATTTCTTACGAAATCTAACAAAAATATAATTACAATTTTTTTTTAGCTTCTTATATTTAGACAGCAATATCAACATTTCTTGTCAAATATGCAACGTGTGAGTTTATAAATCGAAATCAACATAAAAATGGAAAAATATTAATGTACAAAAATCCATCATGAAGGAAAAAAGCTAATTTTGGGGTGGAGCTAACCAGTTTGAAGCTTAAAGAAACGCACTCCTAACCATTGTCCTGTTCCTGTTTGTTTGCTTTAAAGTTTGTTTTGTATTTTCTTTTGTTAGTTTGTTATATATGGTATCAATATATTATATCTATACGTATATGCTACATCATATTGTATAGTAAAACGTATAATTATATCTGCCACGGACTTTAATATGTCAACTATATTATATTAATATTCCATTGTGAATCAAAATTTAATTGTAATAAATAAAATAAAAAAACCAAAACACCCAAAATTCCAGCAATGGACACCCTACAAAAAATAGTAAACAATTGTTTTTATGATTGTATTTAGAATCATAACTTGAAGAAAGCTAACGAAACAAAATAGTAATTTTCACATAAAGAACAGGGGAAACTATTTTCAACTTTGTAAATTATATTCAATGGATAAAATTGAATATACCAATTTTCAAATAAATTTATCAATAATTAATAAAATATTTATGAGAATAATTAATTGTTCAAATTGATTATTGTCATTATCATAAGATCAATATTTTAATTATTTTAGATAGAAGATATAAAATATTGAATTTCGGAGAATTGCCGTTATTCAAAAAAGAACTTACAAAACAATCTGAATTCGTTTCTGACAATAGATGGTATTTGCCGAAATTGAGTTTTAAAATTTTTATACGTTTAACAAATTGTTCACTTAGAAGAAATAAAAGATTATGGTAATAAAAGATTCACAAAAGAAGCGCGTATTCATGAAAAGAAATTCCAGGTATTTTTTTCTTTGAATTTGAAGCACAATGTGGAACACAGCAATGAACCATTTTCTACTAAAAAAATAAGAATTCACAATTTCATTTACGTTATATCTAAGAAAACACAAGAATGAAAGGCGGAGATAAGGAAATTCTCCATTAGTCACGGTGGGTAATAGCGCCACCAATACGTTCCTCCGTGCAGAAAATTTGATTCCTCTTGAACAAAGGAAAAATGACTTTTTGTTACGGCCGTATAACGAAAAGGAGAAAGATCGATTTAGGCCGTGTATAAACACCCGGTACATTAATACTTTCCGTTAATATTGCCAACACAAAATCGTCGACCGACTTTGGCCGCAGTCGAAACACATGTGATTATGTTTAACCCTTTATAGGGTAAATGTACCAATAGTCGGCCACATTGATATAAAATGCCTTACGCATAGCTTATTTTTGGTTCTAAATGAAATATTACAATTTGGTTACATGCAACCATCTTTCATAAGTCATAAACCATCACCAAAGAATTATGGGTACTTTTATTGAATTTGTAATCAGCCATTTTTTTCAAGATTGAGGTCAAATCGCCATTTTCCCTATTTTTTTGTTAACAGATGGCAATTATTTTAAAAGGCAAGTATTAATTAATTTTTTATTTTTTTCTAAAATTATAAGGCTAGAATATTAGCAGGGTAAATAAACTAATGTGTTTGATTATAAAAAGTAAATAAATTTGTTGCTTTTAATTAATTTTAATGTGGCCGACCATTGGGTATTAATTTTACTTACATATCCAAAAGTCGGCCACCAGGAGCTGAATAATGAATACATAACTTATTGTACTTTTTTGAGTTTATTGAAGTGAAAACTTCTTTAGGCGCGTTGGGCTTTTTTTGAGATGGGAAAAAACCATTGAACTCGCGACACTGTTACTGTAACCGACACCTCTGTATATAAGTATGTGCATGTATTGTGTATAGTTAGGTATGATCTAGGGCGGGACGGGCGCAGCGCAAGCTTGCCTGTGCGCTATTGCACCGCGGTATAATAAGCGTTATAGTAAGCGCAGAAAAATGTAAGTGGTGTATAGTAAGCACAGAAAAATATAAGCGGTATAGTAAGCTGTATAGTAAGCGGTATAGAAGCGGTATGTTAAGCGCAGAAAAATGTAAGCGGTATAGTAACACAGAAAAAGTGTAAGCGGTATAGTAAACGCAAAAAAATGCAAGTGGTATAGGAAGCGGTATAGTAAACGCAGAAAAATGTAAGCGGTATAGTAAGCGCAGAAAAATGTAAGCGGTATAGTAAGCGCAGAAAAATGTAAGCGGCATAGTAAGCGGTATAGTAAGCGCAGAAAAATGTAAGCGGTATAGTACGCGGTATAGTAACGCAGAAAAATGTAAGCGGTATAGTACGCGACATAGTAAGCGGTATAGTAAAGCAGAAATATATAAGTGGTATAATAACGTAGAAAATGTAAGCGGTATAGTAAGGTATAGGAAGCGCAGAAAAATGTAAGCAGTATAGTAAGCGCAGAAAATTGTAAGCGGTATAGTAACGCAGAAAAATGTAAGCGTTATAGTAAGCGTTATAGTAAGCGGAATAGTAAGCTGTATAGTAAATGCTGTAGAAGCGGTATAGTAAGTGCAGAAAAATGTAAGCGGTATAGTAAAACAGAAAAAATGTAAGCGGTGTAGTAAACGCAGAAAAATGTAAGTGGTATAGTAAGCTGTATAGTAAGCGGTATAGTAACGCAGAAAAATGTAAGCGGCATAGTAAGCGGTATAGTAAGCTGTATAGTAAGCGGTATAGTAACACAGAAAAAATGTAAGTTGTATAGTAAGCGGTATAGTAAACGCAGAAAAATGTAAGTGGTATAGTTAGCGGTATAGTAAACGTAGAAAAATGTAAGTGCTATAGTAAGGTATAGGAAGCTCAGAAAAATGTAAGCAGTATAGTAAGCGGTATAGTAAGCGCAGAAAATTGTAAGCGGTATAGTACGCGGTATAGTAACGCAGAAAAATGTAAGCGTTATAGTAAGCGGAATAGTAAGCTGTATAGTAAATGCTGTAGAAGCGGTATAGTAAGCGCAGAAAAATGTAAGCGGTATAGTAAAACAGAAAAAATGTAAGCGGTATAGTAAACGCAGAAAAATGTAAGTGGTATAGTAAGCGGTATAGTAAGCTGTATAGTAAGCGGTATAGTAACGCAGAAAAATGTAAGCGGCATAGTAAGCGGTATAGTAAGCTGTATAGTAAGCGGTATAGTAACACAGAAAAAATGTAAGTGGTATAGTAAGCGGTATAGTAAACGCAGAAAAATGTAAGTGGTATAGTTAGCGGTATAGTAAACGTAGAAAAATGTAAAAGGTATAGTAAGGTATAGGAAGCGCAGAAAAATGTAAGCAGTATAGTAAGCGCAGAAAAATGTAAGCGGTATAGTAAGCGTTATAGTAAGCGGTATAGTAAGCTGTATAGTAAGTGCTTTAGAAGCGGTATATTAAGCGGTATAGTAACACAGAAAAATGTCAGCGGTATAGTAACACAGAAAAAAAAGGTAAGCGCTATAGTAAACGCAGAAAAATGTAAGCGGTATACTAAGAGCAGAAAAATGTAAGCGGTATACTAAGAGCAGAAAAATGTAAGCGGTATAGTAAGCAGTATAGTAACGCGAAAAATGTAAGCGGCATAGTAAGTGGTATAGTAAGCTGTATAGTAAGCGGTATAGTAACACAGAAAAAATGTCAGTATTATAGTAAGCGGTATAGTAAACGCAGAAAAATGTAATTGGTATAGTAAGCGGTATAGTAAACGTAGAAAAATGTAAGAGGTATAGTAAGGTATAGGAAGCGCAGAAAAATGTAAGCAGTATAGTAAGCGGTATAGTAAATGCAGAAAAATGTAAGCGGTATAGTAAGCGTTATCGTAAGCGGTATAGTAAGCTGTATAGTAAGTGGTATAGAAGCGGTATAGTAACACAGAAAAATGTCAGCGGTATAGTAACACAGAAAAAATGTAAGCGGTATAGTAAACGCAGAAAAATGTAAGCGGTATAGTAAGAGCAGAAAAATGTAAGCGGTATAGTAACGCAGAAAAATGTATGCGACATAGCAAGCGGTATAGTAACACAGAAAAAAATGTAAGTGGTATAGAAAGCGGTATAGTACCGCAGAAAAATGTACGCGGTATAGTAACGCAGAAAAATGTAAGCGGTATAGTAAGCGGTATAATAACGCAGAAAAATGTGAGCGGTATAGTGCGACTGAAGTCTGGTTCCCGAAATTTTTGTATGTAAAATAATATGCATGATTTTTCATGTACAATAGCGCATTAAATAAAAATTGTAATATAATTTTTGTAGTAGTAGTTTATAATAATGAATAAAAAAACACTTGATTTAAAAGTATTTCCTGCACAATAAAACATTTCCTGACGAATAAAAAAATACACACGTAATTGTTCAAGTTTTCACTTCTGTCGGCACTTCCGGAGTGCCACTTTTTTTTTATTGTTTGGTAGATATAACTTTATCTCTACATTTAAAATAATTTTATATAAAAAAAATCTTTTTTTACGTGCTTGTTTGTTTGTTTGTACGGGAAACTACTAGAACTACTGAAATAATTTCAAAAGTAAAGGTGGCAGTCTCTGCTCCTACATAGACTATATTTTACGTCAGGGCCACTTTTCGTAAGTAGATGGATGAGCAAAAAACATTCCAAAGGTGCTCTTTTTGCCCTCTTGAAAGTTGGCATGGTTTTTGTTTTCTAAAAAATTCGAAATTTAAAAGTGTGAAATGAGTGGAAAAAGTTCTAAATTACAATTCATGTAGAATTGTTAGGAATATAAACTTGAAATTTAACATGTCTGTTACTTTTAAGAGGTAAATTCTGGATCAAAGCAATTAAAAAAAGGGGGAATTTTAGAAAATGAAAAAAACAGGGAATATTCTAAAAACATTCTAAATTACGATTTATATGGAATTACTAGGGAGAGAAATTTAAAATTTCCTAATTCTGTCATTTTTAATATGTAAACGCTGGTACGAAATAGTTTCTTATAAAAACGGAATTTCAAAGGGTACAGAACCAAATAAACGTTCTAAAGTTTCAAAATCTGTGATAGTTTTGTTGCTGGAAACTTAAAATTTGGCATGGTGGTCAATTTTAAGACATAAACAACCGGCTCAGAAAGGCTTCTAAAAATTTGGAAATTTAGAATGCTGAAATGAGAGGAAAATGTTCTGAATTATGTTTTTTTAATAAAGTTTAGAGTAGAAACTTGAAATTAGACATGGATAACCTTTTCCATACGTAAGTGGTCTGACCGTAGCCGAACAGTTTCTAAAAAATTAGAAATTTAAAAGCAACTAAAAAATTTTTTAAATTGCAATTTCTGTGGCTTTGAAACTTCAAATTTTGCATGGGGGTTTCTTTTAAGATGTAAGCTCTCGCAAAGAATGGTTTCTATAAAATTCGAAATTTAAAAAATTGAAATTATCAGTAATTGTTGTTTATCATTCTAAATTACGATTTATTTAGAATTAATAGGGATACAAAACTGATATTCGATATCGGGGTTACTTTAAAGTCGCAAATGCTCGTACACAGTAGCTTTTTCTTAAACTAGATTATATGCGGCAGTTGGTACCCTCATTATTTGCTTTTCAAGTCTGTTGAAAAGTATTAAAACAACTAGATTGGAATGCGGCAGTTGGGACCGCCCCTCCCTACGCTTTTCCACTGAGGGGTTCAAAATGAACTCGTATACTAATAAACTACATACTAAATATATTTCATGCTTAAAATGCTTAAAAGTGTTAAAACAACTAGATCGGAATGCCGTGATGCGGCAATTGGGATCGCCCCTTCGCTGATGCACGAATGTATGCATATTTGCTTTTCAACTATGTTGAAAATCGTTAAAAGCAACTCGATTAGATGCGGCAGTTGGTACCCCCATTATTTGCTTTTCAATTCTGTTGAAAAGTGTTAAAACAACTAGATTGGATTGCGGCAGTTGGGACTGCCCCTCCCTTCGCTTTTCCACTGCGGGATTCAAAATGCATAACTCGATTCAAAACCCACTTTAATCTAACTTTAATTTGAGCGCGACCAGAAGGGGTACCAGCGTTTATTTATATATATTTATTATTATTATTTTTTTTTTTGCAGTCGACTGTAGCATACAAAATTTAGTCAAAATCGCTTAAATCGTTTTTAAATGCAATTTCTTTGACCCATAGTGACCGCCAAATGACCCACTAATCGAATTTTCTCGAAAATGTGACCCAGTCAAATGGTTTTCTTGTATCCCAAAAAGTTAGGACACAAAACGTAGTCAAAATCGTTAAAAACATTTATTAGATAAGATAAAATTACCTTGGACCCTTAACCTTTCACATGTGACCCTTAACTTGTGACCCAGCCCATTAGTCTTTTCGTACACCAAATCGGTAGGATACAAAATTTAGTCAAAATCGTTTGTCGTTTTTAGATAAAATTAGTTTGACCCGTAGTGACCCTAAAATGACCCACTAATCGAATTTTCTCAAACATGTGACCTAACCAATGGTCTTTTCGTACCCCAAAACGGTAGGATGCAAAATTTAGTCAAAATCGTTAGAGCCGTTTTTTAGATAAAATTTATTTAACCCATAGTGACCCCCATATCATATGACCTACTAATGAAATTTTCTCGAACATGCGACCCAGTCCAATGGTCTTATTGTATCCCAAAAATGTAGGATACAAAACTTAGTCAAAATCGTTAAAGCCATTTAGCAGATAAAATAAAATTAGCTTTACCCGCAGTGACCCTAAATGACACACTAATATAATTTTCTCGAACGTGTGAGATAGCTCAATCACCTTCTTATAACCGAAAATGGTAGAATGCAAAATTCAGTAAAATTTGTTAGCGTCGTTTTCCAGGTAAAACTAGTTGGATGTGTCAATCCCAAAACTTTCTTCTATCTCACACAGGTTTCGCATACACTAAAATGAATCAGCACCAATTTATATCAAGGTTTAACTGAAGCTCAAGTTTTATTAAATTCCGTGCATTACTTTTTGATATATGACTATCGCTAAAATCGTGTAAATCCTGCAAAATGCTCCATAGCAGCGCCACCTGCTAGTCGATTTGTACCAAAAACTAATCAGCACCAATTTACATTAGAGACTAACTGAATATAAGGTTTTACTAAATTCCGAGTATTAGTTCGTGAGATAGAGCTATTGCGGAAATCGCGAAAAATGCTGCATGACAGCGCCACCTGCTGGGCGATTTTTACCAAAAACTAATCAGCACCAACTTATATCACGGACTAACTGAATATAAAGTTTTATTAAATTCAGAGGATTAGATCTTGAGATAGAGCTATTGCGGAAATCGCGAAAAATGCTGCATAGCAGCGCCACTTGCCGGGCGATTTTTACCAAAAACTAATCAGCATCAATTTATATCGGGGACTAACTAAATATAAGGTTTTACTAAATTCCGAGTATTAGTTCGTGAGATAGAGCTTTTGCGGAAATCGCGAAAAATGCTGCATAGCAGCGCCACCTGCCGGGCGATTTTTACCAAAAACTAATCAGCACCAATTTATATCAGGGACTAACTGAATCTAAAGTTTTATTAAATTCCGAGCATTAGTTCTTGAGATAGAGCTATTGCGGAAATCGCGAAAAATGCCTCATAGCAGCGCCACCTGCTGGGCAATCTTTACCAAAAACTAATCAGCACCAACTTATATCACGGACTAACTGAATATAAAGTTTTATTAAATTCCGAGGATTAGATATTGAGATAGAGCTATTGCGGAAATCGCGAAAAATGCTGCATAGCAGCGCCACCTGCCGGGCGATTTTTACCAAAAGCTAATCAGCACCAATTTATATCAGGGACTAACTGAATCTAAAGTTTTATCAAATTCCGAGCATTAGTTCTTGAGATAGAGCTATTGCGGAAATCGCGAAAAATGCCGCATAGCAGCGCCACCTGCCGGGCGATATTTACCAAAAACTAATCAGCACCATTTATATCAAGGACTAACTGAATATAAAGTTTTATTAAATTCCGAGAATTAGATCTTGAGATAGAGCTATTGCGGAAATCACGAAAAATGCTGCATAGCAGCGCCACCTGCCGGGCGATTTTTACCAAAAACTAATCAGTACCAACTTATATCAGGGACAAAATGAATCTAAAATTTTATTAAATTCCGAGCATTAGTTCTTGAGATAGAGCTATTGCGGAAATCGCGAAAAATGCCGCATAGCAGCGCCACCTGCTGGGCGATTTTTACCAAAAACTAATCAGCACCAACTTATATCACGGACTAACTGAATATAAAGTTTTATTAAATTCCGAGAATTAGATCTTGAGATAGAGCTATTGCGGAAATCGCGAAAAATGCTGCATAGCAGCGCCACCTGCCGGGCGATTTTTACCAAAAACTAATCAGCACCCATTTATATAAGGGACTCACTGAATATAAGGTTTTATTAAATTCCGAGAATTAGATCTTGAGACAGAGCTATTGCGGAAATCGCGAAAAATGCTGCATAGCAGCGCCACCTGCCGGGCGATTTTTACCAAAAACTAATCAGCACCAATTTATATCAGGGACTAACTGAATCTAAAGTTTTATTAAATTCCAAGTATTAGTTCTTGAGATAGAGCGCCCACAAAATTG
The DNA here is from genome assembly GCA_963931845.1 of Maratus michaelseni. Classification (NCBI taxonomy): domain Eukaryota; kingdom Metazoa; phylum Arthropoda; class Arachnida; order Araneae; family Salticidae; genus Maratus; species Maratus michaelseni. Next base: position 277,146,607 of record OZ007597.1, read on the forward strand.
TTGTCACATACAGACAGACAGACAGACAGAGTCACAGACAGACATTTTCTAAAAACAGTCAAATCGTGTTCAGGACCTTCTAAAACGTATAAATCCGTCGAAAACCAGAAGTCGAAAATTTTCATGAATCCAATACTTTCTTCTTGTAAAGATAGAAGAAAGTGACAAAATTTTGAAGTGGCCGACTATTGGTGCAGTGATGGCCGAACATTAGCTTTAAAGTGGCCGACTATTGGAGAACTTGCCCTTTTTGAACTTAACTTTGTCTAAAAAAAAACTATTACCGTGTTTTTTAAAAATAATTGCTGAAACATAATAAGAAACGTATGTTTTAACATATATCACTGTTAAAAATGTTGTGTCGTTTTTTAAAAATTCTACGTTATGGTTTATATACAAAAAAACAGTTAAGTGGCCGACTATTGGTACATTTACCCTATTCTGAATTAATTTTCCAGTTACTTTATAAGATGCTCAGAATCCTCGATTATTCCCACCAGTTATTATTATTTTTTTTGTGTAAAGTTTTCCTTATCTAATCATAGCATTTTTGCGATTCAATTAGCTGAAAATTTCTCATTTGAAAAACCGGTGGTAATAGATTAAAAGTTCTGTAAAAGACGCTCGTCGTGAAGGGGTTAGAGTGGTACTTATAAGTACCGTCAGGATAAACAGGGTTAAAGACACATAAAGACCTATACAGTAATCGAAATCTAAAAATAAAATAACAATCTTTCATATATAAATCTTACACCATAAAATATCCGGCGTAAAGTTATATTAATAAAATTCAGTGGATGTCCTTGTATTGAATGTATATTATACATGGTTCACTCAAGTAAATCGGCCACTCTGCCTAGCCGGCGGCAGCCGATTTATTAATATAAAGTAGACTTTGTAGGTTGCGAAAGATATTTAGCTTCCAAAACATATGTCAGTCAGGGAACAGACAGCGACATGCATCCGTGCTCAGGTGGGTGAGACCAAGGCTAAATATATAGTAATGTACGGAAAAAGTGGCGTGCCTCCCTGCTTGTCAAACAGCCAGTAATTTTAAAGGGGTGAATATGCAATGCTCCGTTTTCATTTACTCATGTCTGTTACACGTGGTGATGTTTCTTTAAGTCTGTTTTCATACAGTGTTGCCAGTAGGCTACTTTTTTTAAATTGAGATTGTTTGATTCCCACCACCTTTTAAAAATTGTGTAATTTGCCTTATATAATGACAGGTGAAATGATGCGAGAATAAAATCAATTACACTATTTAAAAAAACTGATGAGAACCAAACAATCTGAATTTTAAAAAAGTAGCCTACTGGCAACACTGTTTTCATAGCATGTTCATTAATTTTGTTTTGTTAAATCTAATTTAATCTTGATTAAGTTAATTATTTTCGTATATATTTTATTTCGTGAGGGTTTAATATCTTTTAATAATTAAATTTGCATAGGTATTTTTGTTGAACAAAATGAAAGTTGCGTGAAATTAGAAAAATATGCTTCTGCACTTTTCATTTATCTTTTTATTATTTAACCTTTTACGATAGGTGGCATATTTTTATTAATTGGTGCAAATTCTTTAAACGTATTTTTATTTTAATAAATATAGAATAACACTTGGTTAATATTTGTTTTCATTCTTATCCACTTAATACTCCACAATTTTAAAATACTCATGTTATATTTCATGTATTTAAAAAAATTGTTAAAAGTTTCTATTGTTTAATAATAATAATTTGTTTTATATAGTATTTGAACTTAAACTTATTCAAAGTTACTAAAATTCATTTATTCTTCAAATTATTTAAAGCAACTTTTATTTTTATTTTCACATATCCTAATACATTGATGCTGTATAAAACTTCGTTTAATAATATATATATATATATATATATATATATATATATAATATATATTATATATATATATATATATATATATTATAATAATTAAACTTATTTAATACTTTTCATCTCTGTGAAATTTAAAATAAATGAATTATTTTACTATAATTATGCTATTTAAATATTTGGCATTCTCAATGTATATAATAATGTACATGAGAGATTTTTAAAAAGTATATTTATATTTTAAAAATAAAGATTTAGAAAAAAAAACTAAATATAGAAATAATGTTACTTAATTTAAATAAAAATGAAATAATGGAGCATGAATATAGATATAGTATAAAATGCAAATGATTCTGATAGATATCTTCTATATATTCAACTCTGCGTGAGACTACCGTCAACGTATAGCACTGTTCCTTACGGAGATATGTGACTGTACTCCACTAGATGCAATCCGAGCTAGATTGGGTTATTTTGGTTCTCAAATGACCTGCTGAAAAATGCGAAACTTTCTGACACATTTGCAAATGAAACGGCATAAAATTGGCAGGCCTAATTGTTGAACAGATTTGGAATCGAAACGAGTTTTCCATTTGGTTATAAATAAATTACTTATCCTGTTATAAGCAATTCGTGTCACGTGACGACGCGTTTTTTGCTCTTCTCGCTATGCCGCATCACGAATTCTGTTTAAAACGCACACATTGACAGCATTTTCTGAAATTTCTCCTGCCTTTACCAAAGACGTGTTTCCATTGCATATTGTCAACGTCTGCCAATTTCATGCGGTTCCGAACAAAAATGAATTGATAAATATGTCATGAAGTAGCCAGTATGAATTTAAGAAAAGGCTTAAATATTGCTTGGTTTGGTAAAGAATGAGAAATTATGTCTGAAAGAATTCACTGATTTTTTTTCGTATTTTAATAGATATTATCAATCCAATCACTTGTTTTTTTCTATCGACGTACAGAATTTAATCTTCAAAATTTATCATAGCCCCCCCCTCCCCCCCAAAAAAATTGCCAATTTTATTTATGAGCCTTTAAATTGTCATAAACACATGAATTATTTAGGTAGATATATCCTGAATAGTAATCCTGCTTAAATACTCCCTTTTTGAAAAATTCATAAGATGGTTTACAGCCCCACCAGACAAAATAAAATAAAATAACTTGTTCGTTTGAGCTTTCCAATAGTCATGGACACTAGAAATTTTTAACGCATGTATGATGCTTAAATACTCCGATTTTGGATATTTCAATTGGTTCGGCCCAACAGGCACTGTCACCCCTCACCCCACCCCATTGACAAAAAAAAAAAAGATTTAAAATTGTCATGGACACGTAAAATTTGTCGGGGAGGAAATTTTAAATAGAATTATACTTATGTACTCCTTTATTGAAATTTTCATGAGAAGATACTCTACAGCACCCCCACCCCCTAATCCGACAAAAATGTTATTTTTATTTGAGCCTTAAAATAATCCTAGACTCTAGAAATTTAATCTAATTTCCATTCAGACACTCTTGAAATATCTTCGTTCACTCATTGGGAATGAACACAGCTTATCAACTAAAAGCCGTTAAAGTGTTTTCGGTACTTCTTCGTTATAGTGGTCTTGGCGTGAGAAGGAAAACGGCAAGGTTGAATTTGGCGAGAAAAGCAGAATTTTCAAATGCTCTTCTGGCAATATCCATGAACATTTTAAAATGTCACGTCATGAGATTATGAAATAAGTATTAATGTATCTATTGCACAATCAGTTTGTTTTATATTTACATAATTGAATACATACATTGATCAACAATTTCATTAATTTAGTATTAAATAACCTATATAAAAATATTGTACAAATAAGATAACATAAATAAGTCATATAAGATTAGAAATACTTTTATTGTTCGCCATTGCACTTTCGTGATTGTTTATAGAATTTCGAGTAAAATCGCGCACTCTTAACACATTACCGACGGAGAAAGAGAATTCCCTTTTTTATTCAGAAAACTTCATCAATCTAAGATCGTGGCGTCTACGTTACTGAAAATGCATTTATATCACGTTATCAATACTTTTTAGAATGAAAGTCCTTTTATGTTAAATCCGTAGAATGAGAGATATTTACTGAGCAATAATCTTGAGAAACCCATCTAGGAAACCAATTTACGAAAGACTTTTCTCAGATTTTGCGGCGTAACTAAGAACGACATTCTCAAACTACAAGTATATAAACATCAGTTGAGAGATATATTCTTTGGATTTCCGCTAATCGCTTGTGAGCGTAGAAGTCAGGTCGGTGGTTTCGACTCTCGCCTGCTCCATTGCACACACTTTGTGGAGCTTCGGGATGTAACTCTCTGGTGTTGTAAATTTCCTTGTGGCTATCTCGTCCCTGTATATTGACGGTGACTTATAAGCGGGCACTTGATGTCAAGCACACAAGTCAGATGTATGTTCTCAATAAACAATAAACAATAAAACAATTCTTTGGATTTGCAAAAGAGCCGCTCTTCTTAAAAGTCGCCGCTGCGAATTCCGCGATATTAATATATATTTCAGAGGTACACCTTTTTCCCGTTATCTTTTCTTCGTTTCATAATGTGAAATATTCTCCATTAGTACTACATATTGGATGTCTATCTCAAAATTGTGCCATGCGTACAACACATAAATAGTAATAATAATAATAATAAGAAGAAAATCTTCGTGGATATTAATGCAGATATTTCCAGGTTGCCAACGTGGCCTCCTGTTTTATTTAGAAAATTCCGAAAGAAGTAATTTTACTGTATGTAATAATGAAATGCCTGTCATTAAACAAAGCTAAAAATACTTCGGAATTGCTGGAATTATTTTGGAATTTCCAAATTAAAAATGTGGCCAAACTTGCAACACTAGTTGAAATGGCAAAAGCAAAGAAGCTCCGCCCTTGGAGTTTTTGTTTTATTTTTGTCTTTAAAAATAGTTACACGTAAATTTATATATATTTATCTGCGTGATCCAATTTTGAGATAAATATGTATTGGACAGACATATGACATACTCGACATAAAAATGATTGTGGGCTTCTTGATAATATATAAACAAGGATCGCAACTTTCTTTGGTAACGCTGTTTAAAAAAAAAAAAAAAAAAACAATCTTTATAATAGATTCCATTAACATCTGCAACAGAAATACACCAAAAATTTTACTGGTTCGTAATTGTAGTACCAATTGAAAAAAATTAGGTAAGCTGCGAGCCTTGTATGTTTAGTTATAAAGTTCTAGTTCAGAAATCCTTAAGGCTTGTATTCAGTCAGTATTTCTTTTGATTACAGATTACCAGTTTGCATTTATTTCCTTTCTCTTTTCTAATCACACCTATGCCTTTATTTAGTTTCAAACACACAAAAGAATGCACCCAAGGGGTATAAATTTCTTGCAGTCAGCCAGGAACGTATAATGATACCCGTCGAACAAAACTTATCTCCTGTCAGATGAAAAAAATTATGACTACAAAAGGCAGAAGAGATTAGCTCTATGAGTTATTTTGGTTTGTAGAGAAATACTTCAGTTTCGAATTATTTTCATATTTGAAAGCATGGGATCAAATCATTAAATTATATCTCTTTAATTAAATTTATATAATTGCTACGGCGCAGACGGAATTTTTATTAAGGTGAATAAAGAAGAAATAATAATTAAAATTGTACTTCCTTTTATTTACTGTAGACGCCTTAAAAATATAATTAGTTTTATTAATGACAAAGAACTTAGATTGGTGTTTTCAGCTATATTGCTGTAATACTATTGGTGACAAACCGTGGAATTACACGGTAACTGCGATTACAATAAACAAATATATGTCTGTCACTGATTTTTATTTTAACACAATTACTGTCTTTAAAAATCTACATATTACATAAAATCTGGTAAAATATTTGCTTTTTTCGTCTACATATATAGATGCAATAACGAAATACAATAAATTTATCAAATAATTGTAATAGAAATGCATTGGTGAAATAGAACATTCTTATGCAGTTGTTTCCTATTACAAATATAATAGAAATCGCACATATTCATTCGCCTCTCTATCGCATTATTCTCTTTTATTTTACACCAATATGAAATATCTTTATAAAGCACATAACAAAAGTCTTCGTATTATCAGGAATGGTCACCGCTACTTGAGAAACACTATTATCCGCAGAGATTTCGGCACTACCTCTTTAAAACAACACATTTGTCAACTTTCCAAAAATTTTTATAAGAGTATCTATAACTTACCTAACGAAATCATTGCAGAATTACCAGACTATGAGGTCTCCGACCCCATTAACCGTAAGCGCCCTAAATGTGCTACTTTGCTTGATAATGAAGATTGAGTTTTACTTAATTTTTTTTTGTCTTTTGTTTGTTTAATTAAAAAAAATACTCCTTTAACCTCTCTTCTTATAATGTTAATACTTTTCTAAACTTAAACTTAATGTATGGTCTCTGTAAAGAGTCTTATTTTTTTTTTTTTATGAGAGAGGTTCGACCCTTGGTAGGTTTCGTCTGTTATTTTTTGGATCTAATGGAATTTTTCTTTCTTTTTTTATTTTTTCTTAACTATTATTGTTATACTCTGTTAATTCTTTATTTCATTTAAAAATCTATTTATTTTTATTTTTATTTATTTAATTATTAACTCTTAAACTTCTCACGGCTCATTTTTGCCTCGCAAGTCAAATTACCTCGAACCTGGAAGTTCAGTGATATTCCATGATACTCAATACATTGTTCCATTGTTCCATTGTTCCATTGTTCCTTTTGAAGTAGTAGAATGATTAATCATATTTATCGCCTTGTAGTCAAGTGATTGCGCAAAATGTTGTGTAATGTATAAAACTGTTACCGTTTAAAGGTGCAAACAAAGCGCGGTCTAACTTGGAGCTGTTTTGATCTGGTCAATCGCTTCGTTTCATCATTTATGTCTTTCTTAGCATGTCCAAAATCCAGAGGTCAAGCAGGGGAGCATGATGACCGCACAGATTAAATATAATTATCCGTTACTCTATGGATGACAGGTCATCAACGCCTCTTTCTGTTGTTGAACTTTCCCTTCCTTTTGTTGAAAACCATAAAATCGTTTGGATAAAATGGGAAGTCGCATCATTTATGGCTCCTCAAGCGGATTTGCATAGACTGCAAATTGTTCGAACAGACTGCCATACTTACCAGAGGATTCTTTTTTGTTGTAAATCGAATTCTTTGACTTTTTTTATGACTTTCTCAGCATGTCTAAATTCAGAGGTCAAGAAGAGTACGTCGCTGACAGCTGGTAAATGCCTCTATCATTTGTTGGAACTCCCCTTTCGTCTGTCGATGACCACAAAATCCTTCGGAAAGAATAGGACGTCCTATGATTATAGGACTTTCACAGTCAGACTTGCTTTGACTGAAAAAAAAAAAAAAAAAAAAAAAAAAAACAGCTTAAAGCTACAATTACTTGCGGTTTTCAACAATCCACAGCAAAAGTAATGAATTATTTCCCTAGCGTATCATTTGAAAAGGTTCTGTGTTCATCAGCAATTTTAAAGGTTTCTCAACAAAAGGAAGAAGCGGTGTTAAAGATTAAACATGTTAAGGATCGTCTTCGCTGACCTCTAAACTCAAAACTAGGGACAAAAGGCAAAAATTCATCAAAGAATGCGATAACCACATGAAACGTTCCGCTGAGGCTGAACGCGTCTGGTCGATAATTTAGAAAGATATAAAGCCGTCCTTCGTTGGCATCAGTACTTTTTCGTTCTGCATGTGGCTCAACCCATTCACTATACTCGTGATTTTTCAATCTAAAATTAAGTTTTCGTACCGGAAATTTCGAAAGAAGAAATTTTATTCACAGTAATCATGAAATGTCTGTAATTAAATAAAGTAAATATTGCTATTAGTATTTTCTGGTGTGAATTCCAACTTTCTAAATAAAATAAAATTCCGGTAATTTTAACCCGGCAGTGAATGTATTAACCCCTTGAAGGGCACCGGTATATAATATATACCACTTAATTTTAATTCAAAAATGCCACAATGACACCAGAACCGTCGCCCCCCTTCTTCGAAGCCACTCACTCTTCCTACACAACAAACTCTTAATATATAATGCTTGCATTCTCTCTGTTATCACATATGCATGTCCAATCTGGGGCTTCACTTGCAAAACCAGTATGAACAGCCTCTCTAGTACCCATTACAAACAGCTCCGTTACATCAGGAACGGGTCTAGATACCTCAAAAACTCCACAATCCTCAAGGATCTGAAAACGACTTCACTCAAACATCGCATTAAACACCTTGCGAAAAAATTCTACAATGACATTAATCACATCCCAAATGAACTCATCTATGAGCTACCTGACTACGATGCTTGCAGTCCATCCAACCGGAAAAAACCAAGGTACTCCACTATTCTTGATGAATAGTCCTTACGAGCTATAATTTTTATTTTCTCATTAATATTTTAAAAAAAAACATTAAAAAAAATTATTATTTGATTATTCATTTTAAAATAAATTTAAATTGACTTTAATCCTAACATCTTTATTTTACCTCGTCTGGCATTTTTTTTTTTTTTTTGAACTATGAACTATTTTTACTTTTATACTTTAACTAGTAAATTTTCATTATTTTATAGATATACTTAACACTATCCTATTTTTATGTAGTCAATTGGTTTACGGCTAGACATTTCGTATGGCTCTCTCAGGATTTGATATACACCTACTCAAAGCCAGGGTGTGCAGTTGCTTCGCAACTTAGAAGCCCATTGAACCTATCACAAGTTCAAGTTCAAGTATATAAGAGTATACATATATAAAAGTATATTTGCGCGTTGCCATCAAGATGGATAAATAGAGAACTGTGATAAACTAAAGAACAATTTATTTAATTGCATTAAAATTAAAAAAAAAAAAATTCTGATATAAATCGAGATGGCAACGGGCAAATAGGGCAGATCGATGGCAGTGATTTGCCTCGTAAGTCCCTTACCTATAACCTGGAGTTCAGTTGGCACACAACTAGGTATTCCATTCTGCTAATGACATTGTTTCACCTTTCCATCTCATCAAAGATACACTTTTAACAAAGTGTTAACTTTTTGACACCTTCACGGACTAATTTTTAAAATATTATCAATTTTCTTTTTAATTCATTTTTAATAAATATGAAAATAGCTGATATTATTATTCAAAAACTACAAAATTGAATAGCGTTTCCCATTTAAAGTGTAAAAGAAAAGGATTCTTCAGAAAATCCTCTGAAAGTTTATAACATTACGAGAAAAGGATGTATGAGATAGCAATCGCTTATAATCAAAATGCCACACATTTTTGAAAAACAAAAAAATAAATCACTATTTGTTTTTTACTTAAACTACAGAATTAAATTAAAAGTTTAGTATACTCACACCAGTAACATTAATTATTTATATTTTATTTTATTTAAATGTGCGTTAGCAAATTATCAGGTTTGGTCTGCTTTCTCTTTAAAAAACGAACGAGTGCCTCTACAGGCAATGTTCCACGTTCGTTATATGTATTAATATTAGCTATGAACAGTGTTCCAGGGATATTTAGATAATTTCTGGGAGGATTTTCATTCAACAGTGGATTATTTTGTCACCATTACAATTACATTACTCGTTAAAGAAAGAGTCTTCTGTCTGTATTGATGGCGAAGAAAGATAAGCAAAAATTCTTGTGTATGTAAAACGCGATTAAAAAAAAACAATAGGACAATTTAGAACGATAACTGTGTAAAATCGTACGACGACGATTTATATTTTGCGCGATATAATTTATATATATATATATATATATATATATATATATTTCTTTTCTTTTTTTTTTTTTTTTTTGGTTGGGGAGGGACTTTTTTGAGAATTTCTGAAATCATTTTTAATAAATAAATGAAACACCAGAAAACTCGCGATGAGAGAAAATAATATATCGCATGATACGAGGCGGACTTTCATTTGACTGTAAGGAAAAAGGTGTTGGAGTTGCAAGGAAAAGGTTCTAATTACGTTCCCTCACACAGACGCCCATGCAAGAAAATCTGGGGAAGGGCAAGAGTTTGTAACAGATGTGCCTGTGGTTTTCTGCCAAGGTTCTTTGTCTTAAAATGAAGATTATAAATATAGAAAAGGCTAAAATAAGAAATTTTTGTTAGAAGACACATTGAAAATAAATTTTAAATATATCAGCATAAATAATAATATTAATAATAAAACAAGAATTATTCAAAATCCTAAAGTAAACTTCTAGCGACTTTTTCTTAAGTGAAAAATTTTACATGCGTAAATCTAAAGGGGAGGGGGGGGGCGGTCATGACTCACTTTAAACAAAGGACATTTCAATAGAACAATATATTTTCTTAAATATAGATATGGGTTAAACTTGTTTTCTTATTTTTTTTTTCTTTTTCCAATTAAAATGGCATATTTCTGATACAATCACGATGTTGTTGTTTTTTACAGAAATGCATGGAAATTACAGACATTGTAATTTATGCACCATAGAATCGAAATGCGTTTTTAATTTTTCTTTAAAAGGGGTAGATCTTAAAAGGGGTAGATCAATTGCTCTCTCATGCCAGCATTTCCATGACTTTAGCCTCGAAAATCGGCTTAAAATATGAGATTCGAGTACATTTAGTGTAAAATTCTTTGCTTTTATAAGAAAATAAGAAAACCTGATTTCTTGCTATCTGAATAGAAGATGCAAATTTCATACATTTTAGAAGATATCTGCAAATTTTATACATTTTAGAAGATAGCTGCAAATTTCATAAATTTTAGAAGATACCTGCAAATTTCATACATTTTAGAAAATACCGGCAAATTTTATGCATTAACAAATGAAAATGAATTCTATATTTCATAAAATTACCAATTTTGATTTAATGTATAGAAATTGCTAATGAAGACATGTGACCCCCGCCCCCCTTACAAAAAAACAGAGACATGACCAGCCTCCCTCCCTTCACTCTAAATAGAGGGCTGTTTCCGCGTCTGTAATTAAAAGAGCTGAATACGTTTTTTCCATTAAGGTGTTCTGGAAATCACTTTAAGATAGTTTTCGAACACATGGTCATAAAAAGTAAGGGTAAGACTCTTTGGGTGCTTTAAAAAAAGCGCAGCGCCCATCCAAGAATTGGATATTGCCCCCATTTTTTCCTGAGGCCTGTATCGGCGCGATCGTAACCCCTTTCATGAGTACGACAGTGGCCGGACAGGTTTGGTTCATGAAAGACAGTCCGTGACATCCTCGAGGCCGGGCTTGTCTGGAACGCTCATAGAAACGACCAGGGCCCAGCCACAAATCAAGGGCACCCTCTCATGATTTGCTATATCCCAATTCGAGATCGAGAACAACTCACACGAGTGATCTCATGTCTCTCTAGTCGGGAATGGACACACACACACTAAAAACTAGGTTAGTAAACACAGATAGGCTAAAAAAATAGGAAGATGGTTCCGACCCCCGTCACGCTGTCGGGTGACCAAGCCGTCAGAGCCGTAGGGCCGGGAGAACGTAAGTTTGAAAAGTGATAGGATCGAAACAAGTAGTGCAATAGATTCGACCCGGTGGTCCGGCCAGACCTGTGTAACCGTCCGCTAACTCACTCTCACTAGACAAGAACACCAGCTTTCCAAATCCTTAACCAGGTGGCTCCCGACGCCTGGCTCCATATCTCAACAACAGCTGTCTCCGGCGCCCCCCGCCGAGGGCACTGGGAATTGACAAGAGAAGCACTCATCTTGTCCATCCCCTGGAGTGCCGCACGCTGAAAACCATGAAAACATTAACAATAAACATCAGTGGATTCAGCTAACTCGTTGTATTGGAAAATCTATAAGCACGAATTTCTATATATCCACTATTACTAAAACGCGTGTATGAGAGCTTTGCTCTAATAAACCACCACAATAACATCATCGGACTCATTTAACTCGCTGTACTGGAATTTCTAAAAATGTGAAATTCATTAAAATCGCAATCGCTATTACGCATGTTAAAATAGTCCCATTGAATATTTCATTAATAAAATTTTAAATTATTTTTTCATACAGGATCATTATAATCACAGTCCTAACTTTCAAAATGCTGAAAAAAAATCAACCACTGGTCAGAATGACTTCAAATTTGAACTGAATAGACTGGAAGAAAGGGAAAACGGTATGGCATAAGGAAACAATTTCCCAAAGTGTACCAATAGATGGAGTTGTAAGCGGTATATTATAAAAATTGCAAGATACACATGCGCAATTAAAAACCTAATCATTATGTGCTTTTTATGCGGTTTTTGGCCCAAGGACAATTAAAAATCGATTTTTCCCATCAATGTGGTACGACCTTGCAGTGGTGGATGGGCTTTCCATTAACAGTATCACAACTGCTGACTGATTTGGAAGTCATTTTTTCCGTCCAACAACCGAAACACTCATGCACATTGAACAGTACGGTTGATTTACTGTGCAACTCATGCCAAAGCCCTCGTATTTCGATTAAAAATGTCACTTTCGTTATGCTGCTTACAGTGCCATCTATTGATAAAACTGTACCATTGACGAAAGCGTCCAAGGATGTTTCACTCTTTGCTATTATTAAATTGTTTCAGGAGATTCAATTCTTCCAAATTGTATCGCAAAATAAAATTACATGCACGAAACTTCAAGACCGTTTGTCTTCTGGGAAAACTTTTTATTATATCCGGCCGATGGCTTCTTTGTTCATCTGAGTCCTTCTCTGCGTCCTTTATTTGTTAACTGAAACACTCTAGGATTTAGTATCTTACATCTTCTATCTAAATTGAGTAAAATACTATTTTTTTTTTGTAAAAATAGCATAAATTTAAATATAGCATTAAAAATTTCTAAAAATAATTCACAATTTTAATTTGTAAATATGACATTAGTTTAGACTAGTAAATGTTCTCATACATATTTTATTAATTACTGATAATCTAAGTTGTTCAATTTATTGGAAAATGACTATTTACACGCCCTCAAAGACCATGGAAAAGGGGGAGGCTTTCATTAACCCCTTCCATTCACTTTCTTTATTTATTTTTATCTTTCTTTGTTTCTATTCTTTTGTTTCTTTTATTTAAAAAATTCTTTAAAATATATAGAAAATTCCATATAGTAAGAACGTCAAATTCACGTTCTTAAACTTGAAAAAACACAAGGCAAACACATTGATAAAAATTTAATTTTTGCTATAATAGTTGCAAATACTAAAAAAACAGTTTTAAAATGTTAAAACTATTTATGATGTAAAATCATATGCCAAAATATCTAAGTGTTTTCAGCTAAACATTAGCCATCATCAGAGGATAAAAAACATTCGAAAAACAGAGTTCCAAAGAAGATCCCCCCCCCCCCCCTCCCAGCATTTAGTGGTATCGTCCCATCTTTCTCCACTGCCTCCATTTCATAGTTTCATGGTTTCGACCGTTTTCCACCTGTCCAGTGCACTTCTTCAGAACTGTGTTTTTCGAATGGTTTTTATCCTCTGACAATGGCTAATGTTTAACCGAAAGCGCTTAGGTATTTTGACATCTGATTTTACATCATAAATAGTTTTAATGTTTTAAAACTGTGTTTTTAGTATTTGCACCTATTATAGTAACAAATAAATGTTTATCAATTTGTTTGTATTGCGTTCTGAGCCAACTTTAAATAATTCTTTTTAACATCTAAAATTTCTTGAGCCTAACCGAGCTCCAAAGAAAAAATTAAAAATTCGAAAAGGCAACTTTTAATTTATTATTTGCTGAATATTTATTATTAGTATAATTACTTTCATTTTTTTGGTCAAGCTTTAATATTAGTTTCGCGTTAATGTTTTTCATGAGATTAATCATCTTAAATATTTCGTTATTTACTTAGCTAGGTTAATTTTCAAAGAAATGTGAACTCTCACTTACGTGTAATGCATTTATTCAGTTGAAATAATACATGATAGTTTAGACTAATTTTTACTTGTTTCAAGTTTTATACAGTAACTGCAGTTTTCTGTTAGGAAGTAACAATACTAAAAGTACAAATATTTTGAATTTTGATGATATGCATGTAGTAAATCAAGATATCGTTAATGTAAATATATACACAACTAATTTAATGTTAAACTAATTTAAGTTATTGCAAATTTTTTCTATAATATTCCATTTACAAATCTAATTAATTTATTCAATAGCGTGAAGTTTTAAATAATTTTTTTTTAAATCTAAATTTAAGAAAATGCATCTCACCTTACTCATCGTTTTTCGAAGCCTTGAATCGGCTAAAGAGCAAAATCACTGTGCTTTTTTTTAATTCGAATTTTAAAGGATTAAAAGAGAAACAAAATCAGTTTTTTGTCGGCTTATTTTTGTCATACAAGATTTGAGCCAGCCTTTCTGAAAAACTGAATTACAGACCAGCATATATAAGTAGTGCATGACCAGAAGTCACTACATTCATGATTTTACTAATAACTTTCTATTAAATGAATGTATATACAGTGGACTTGCGATAATTAGAACTCGGCTAGTTTGAACTAATCATAAACTTCCGAAAACTGTGCATTACGTATATTAACACCTTCAGGGGCAAAGTACTCTTGTAGCTAACATATTGAAATGATTGATTGATACCAGGATTCACGGAAGAATTTATCTTAAAATAAGTAAAAGCTTTTCCTCATGTACCTTATAAATTCAAAATTTTATTATAAAATTCCGGTGTCATTGTGGCATTTGGGATTAAAATTAAGTGGTTTATTTAATATACCGGTGCCCTTCAAGGTGTTAAAAATAAAACGTTAGCAAGAGTTCCATTTGAAAGAGGGTGGAAAGGTAATTTCCATTCCACTCTCTCCCTTCCAAGGAATTCGATATTTCAGAATCTGTCAGTCCGTTGAAATGTGCTACTTAATATTTAAATTACAGAAGACGTAATCGCCATGTTTATTCACAGAATTTCTAACATTTTCGTGCGATTAAATAAGGCGAAAAATTCTATTAACAGTCTGTAGTAAATTTAAAAGCACCCTGTGCATGGCAATGTTTAGTTTATGGAAAAACATCATGTGAGGAACAGTTTCAGTGCACCCGCATTTTAAAATAAAAATTAACCAATTTTAAATCTGATTATAACCGTAGTCAACAAACATTAGCTTGATTAATGGAAGTCGATGTTTAAAATTTTGTGTTGCTGATTTCAAATACACATACAAAAACTAGCATGCAACATTTGTTTGTTGTGATCTTATGTGTACATTAATGTATAGGTATTTGCAATTTTTTAAAAGGCGTGCACAAATTTTCAGATATACTAGTAGAGTTCAGTGTAACATGTGTTGTTGTTAGTTTAAAATTGATGGATAGGAAATTACCCTAAAATTGTCATAAAAAGAAACGATAGTGAATGAAATAAATTTATATCGTGCCTCTGTCTATTAAAACATGCAGTTATATAAAATATTCATTAAACGAATGAAGCAGAACGCTGTTGTACGTTATCGTGAAAAATGCCAACATTAAAATTCATTCTATTCATATCAGAAAAATTATTAGTTATAGTATATTTAAATTTAATATATACATATATATATAAGAGTATATATATATGAAAGTATATTTGCCCTTTGCCATCAAGATGGATAAATAGAGAGCTGTGATAAACTAATGAACATTTCATTTAATTGCATTATAATTTAAAAAAAATCTGATATGAATCGAGATGGCAACGGGCAAATAGGGCAGATCGATGGCAGTGATTTGCATCGTAAGTCCCTTACCTATAACCTGGAGTTCAGTTGGCACACAACTAGGTATTCCATTCTGCTAATTGCATTGTTTCACTTTTCCATCTCATCAAAGATACACTTTTAACATAGTGTTAACTTTTTGACACCTTCACGGACTAATTTTTAAAATATTATCAATTTTCTTTTTAATTCATTTTTAATAAATATGAAAATAGCTGATATTATTATTCAGAAACTGCAAAATTGAATAGCGTTTCCCATTTAAAGCGTAAAAGGAAGGGATTCTTCAGAAAATCCTCTGAAAGTTTATAACATTACGAGAGAAGGCTGTATGAGATAGCAATCGCTTATAATCAAAATGTCACACATCTTTGAAAAACAAAAAAATAAATCACTATTTGCTTCTTACTTAAACTACAGAATTAAATTAAAAGTTTAGTATACTCACACCAGTAACATTAATTAATTATATTTTATTTTATTTAAATGTGCTTTTACTAACATGTTATCGGCTTGATCTGCTCTTTTAAAAAACGAGCGAGTGCCTCTACAGGCAAGTACCCTCGTTCGTTGTTATATGTATTAATATTAGTAAGATTATAAACCGTGTTCCAGGGAAATTTAGATAACTTCTGGGAGGATTTTTATTCGACAGTGGATTATTTTGTCACTATTACTCATTAAAGAAAGAGTCCTTTGTCTGTATTGATGGTGAAGAAAGATGAGCAAAATTTCTTGCGTATGTAAAACGCGATAAAAAAAAAACGAAAAACAATAGGGCAATTTAGAACGATAACTTTGTAAAGTCGTACGACGAAGAGTCATAGTTTGCGCGATATTATTTATATATATATATATATATATCTTTTTTTTTCTTTCTGTTTTTTTTTTTTTTTTTTTTTTTTTCTTTTTTTGGTGGGGGAGGGACTGATTTGAGAATTTCTGAAATCATCTTTAATAAATATATAAAACACCAGAAAAGTTCGCGATGAGAGAAAAGAATATATCGCATGATACGAGGCAGACTTTCATTTGACTGTAAGGAAAAAGGTGTTGGAGTTGCAAGGAAAAGGTTCTAATTACGTTCCCTCACACAGACGCCCATACGACAAAATCTGGGGAAGTGCAGGATTTTGCAACAGATGTGCCTGTGGTTTGCTGCTAAGGTTCTTCGTCTTAAAATGAAGATTATATATATATAAAAAGCTAAACTACGAATTTTTTGTTAGAAGACCCCTTGAAAATAAATTTCAAATATATCAGCATAAATAATAATGTTAATAATAAAACAAGAATTATTCAAAATCCTAAAGTAAACTTCTAGCGACTTTTTCTTAAGTGAAAAATTTTACATGCGTAAATCTAAAGGGGACGTGGGGGGGGGGCGGTCATGACTCACTTTAAACAAATGACATTTCAATAGAACAATACATTTTCTTAAATATAGATATGGGTTAAACTTGTTTTCTTATTTTTTTTTCTTTTTCCAATTAAAATGGCATATTTCTGATACATTCACGATGTTGTTGTTTTTTACAGAAATGCATGGAAATTACAGACATTGTAATTTATGCACCATAGAATCGAAACGCGTTTTTAATTTTTCTTTAAAAGGGGTAGATCTTAAAAGGGGTAGATCAATTGCTCTCTCATGCCAGCATTTCCATGACTTTAGCCTCAAAAATCGGCTTAAAATATGAGATTCGAGTACATTTAGTGTAAAATTCTTTCCTTTTATAAGAAAATAAGAAAACCTGATTTCTTGCTATCTGAATAGAAGATGCAAATTTCATACATTTTAGAAGATATCTGCAAATTTTATACATTTTAGAAGATAGCTGCAAATTTCATAAATTTTAGAAGATACCTGCAAATTTCATACATTTTAGAAAATACCGGCAAATTTTATGCATTAACAAATGAAAATGAATTCTATATTTCATAAAATTACCAATTTTGATTTAATGTATAGAAATTGCTAATGAAGACATGTGACCCCCGCCCCCCTTGCAAAAAAAACAGAGACATGACCAGCCTCCCTCCCTTCACTCTAAATAGAGGGCGGTTTCCGCGTCTGTAATTAAAAGAGCTGAATACGTTTTTTCCATTAAGGTGTTCTGGAAATCACTTTAAGATAGTTTTTGAACACATGGTCATAAAAAGTAAGGGTAAGTAAGCCGCACTCTTTGGGTGCTTTAAAAAAAGCGCAGCGCCCATCCAAGAATTGGATATTGCCCCAATTTTTTCCTGAGGCCTGTATCGGCGCGATCGTAACCCCTTTCATGAGTACGACAGTGGCCGGACAGGTTCGGTTCATGAAAGACAGTCCGTGACATCCTCGAGGCCGGGCTTGTCTGGAACGCTCATAGGAACGACCAAGGCCCAGCCACAAATCAAGGGCTCCCTCTCATGATTTGCTATATCCCAATTCGAGATCGAGAACAACTCACACGAGTGATCTCATGTCTCTCTAGTCGGGAATGGACACACACACACTAAAAACTAGGTTAGTAAACACAGATAGGCTAAAAAAATAGGAAGATGGTTCCGACCCCCGTCACGCTGTCGGGTGACCAAGCCGTCAGAGCCGTAGGGGCGGGAGAACGTCAGTTTGAAAGCAAAAAGTGATAGGATCGAAACAAGTAGTGCAATAGGTTCGACCCGGTGGTCCGGCCAGACCTGTGTAACCGCCCGCGTCCGCTAGCTCACTCTCACTAGACAAGAACACCAGCTTTCCAAATCCTTAACCAGGTGGCTCCCGACGCCTGGCTCCATATCTCAACAACAGCTGTCTCCGGCGCCCCCTGCTGAGGGCACTGGGAATTGACAAGAGAAGCACTCATCTTGTCCATCCCCTGGAGTGCCGCACGCTGAGAACCATGAAAACATTAACAATAAACATCAGTGGATTCAGCTAACTCGTTGTATTGGAAAATCTATAAGCACGAATTTCTATATATCCACTATTACTAAAACGCGTGTATGAGAGCTTTGCTCTAATAAACCACCACAATAACATCATCGGACTCATTTAACTCGCTGTACTGGAATTTCTAAAAATGTGAAATTCATTAAAATCGCAATCGCTATTACGCATGTTAAAATAGTCCCATTGAATATTTCATTAATAATATTTTAAATTATTTTTTCATACAGGATCATTATAATCAAAGTCCTAACTTTCAAAATGCTGAAAAAAAAATCAACCACTGGTCAGAATGACTTCAAAGTTGAACTGAATAGACTGGAAGAAAGGGAAAACGGTATGGCATAAGGAAACAATTTTCCAAAGTGTACCAATAGATGGAGTTGTAAGCGGTATATTATAAAAATTGCAAGATACACATGCGCAATTAAAAACCTAATCATTATGTGCTTTTTATGCGGTTTTTGGCCCAAGGACAATTAAAAATCGATTTTTCCCATCAATGTGGTACGACCTTGCAGTGGTGGATGGGCTTTCCATTAACAGTATCACAACTGCTGACTGATTTGGAAGTCATTTTTTCCGTCCAACAACCGAAACACTCATGCACATTGAACAGTACGGTTGATTTACTGTGCAACTCATGCCGAAGCCGTCGTATTTCGATTAAAAATGTCACTTTCGTTATGCTGCTTACAGTGCCATCTATTGATAAAACTGTACCATTGACGAAAGCGTCCAAGGATGTTTCACTCTTTGCTATTATTAAATTGTTTCAGGAGATTCAATTCTTCCAAATTGTATCGCAAAATAAAATTACATGCACGAAACTTCAAGACCGTTTGTCTTCTGGGAAAACTTTTTATTATATCAGGCCGATGGCTTCTTTGTTCATCTGAGTCCTTCTCTGCGTCCTTTATTTGTTAACTGAAACACTCTAGGATTTAGTATGTTACATCTTCTATCTAAATTGAGTAAAATACTATTTTTTTTGTAAAAATAGCATAAATTTAAATATAGCATTAAAAATTTCTAAAAATAATTCACAATTTTAATTTGTAAATATGACATTAGTTTAGACTAGTAAATGTTCTCATACATATTTTATTAATTACTGATAATCTAAGTTGTTCAATTTATTGGAAAATGACTATTTACACGCCCTCAAAGACCATGGAAAACGGGGAGGCTTTCATTAACCCCTTCCATTCACTTTCTTTATTTATTTTTATCTTTCTTTGTTTCTATTCTTTTGTTTCTTTTATTTAAAAAATTCTTTAAAATATATAGAAAATTCCATATAGTAAGAACGTCAAATTCACGTTCTTAAACTTGAAAAAACACAAGGCAAACACATTGATAAAAATTTAATTTTTGCTATAATAGTTGCAAATACTAAAAACACAGTTTTAAAATGTTAAAACTATTTATGATGTAAAATCATATGCCAAAATATCTAAGTGTTTTCAGCTAAACATTAGCCATCATCAGAGGATAAAAAACATTCGAAAAACAGAGTTCCAAAGAAGATCCCCCCCCCCCCTCCCAGCATTTAGTGGTATCGTCCCATCTTTCTCCACTGCCTCCATTTCATAGTTTCATGGTTTCGACCGTTTTCCACCTGTCCAGTGCACTTATTCAGAACTGTGTTTTTCGAATGGTTTTTATCCTCTGACAATGGCTAATGTTTAACCGAAAGCGCTTAGGTATTTTGACATCTGATGTTACATCATAAATAGTTTTAATGTTTTAAAACTGTGTTTTTAGTATTTGCCCCTATTATAGTAACAAATAAATGTTTATCAATTTGTTTGTATTGCGTTCTGAGCCAACTTTAAATAATTCTTTTATAAAAATTTAAACATCTAAAATTTCTTGAGCCTAACCGAGCTCCAAAGAAAAAATTAAAAATTCGAAAAGGCAACTTTTAATTTATTATTTGCTGAATATTTATTATTAGTAGAATTACTTTCAATTTTTTGGTCAAGCTTTAATATTAGTTTCGCGTTAATGTTTTTCATGAGATTAATCATCTTAAATATTTCGTTATTTACTTAGCTAGGTTAATTTTCAAAGAAATGTGAATTCTCACTTACGTGTAATGCATTTATTCAGTTGAAATAATACATGATAGTTTAGACTAATTTTTACTTGTTTCAAGTTTTATACAGTAACTGTAGTTTTCTGTTAGGAAGTAACAATACTAAAAGTACAAATATTTTGAATTTTGATGATATGCATGTAGTAAATCAAGATATCGTTAATGTAAATATATACACAACTAATTTAATGTTAAACTAATTTAAGTTATTGCAAATTTTTTCTATAATATTCCATTTACAAATCTAATTAATTTATTCAATAGCGTGAAGTTTTAAATAATTTTTTTTAAAATCTAAATTTAAGAAAATGCATCTCACCTTACTCATCGTTTTTCGAAGCCTTGAATCGGCTAAAGAGCAAAATCACTGTGCTTTTTTTTAATTCGAATTTTAAAGGATTAAAATAGAAACAAAATCAGTTTTTTGTCGGCTTATTTTTGTCATACAAGATTTGAGCCAGCTTTTCTGAAAAACTGAATTACAGACCAGCATATATAACTAGTGCATGACCAGAAGTCACTAAATTCATGATATTACTAATAACTTTCTATTAAATGAATGTATATACAGTGGACATGCGATAATTAGAACTCGGCTAGTTTGAACTAATCATAAACTTCCGAAAACTGTGCATTACGTACATTAACCCCTTCAGGGGCAAAGTACTCTTGTAGCTAACATATTGAAATGATTGATTGATACCAGGATTCACGAAAGAATTTATCTTAAAATAAGTAAAAGCTTTTCCTCATGTACCTTATAAATTCAAAATTTTATTATAAAATTCCGGTGTCATTGTGGCATTTTGGGATTAAAATTAAGTGGTTTATTTAATATACCGGTGCCCTTCAAGGTGTTAAAAATAAAACGTTAGCAAGAGTTCCATTTGAAAGAGGGTGGAAAGGTAATTTCCATTCCACTCTCTCCCTTCCAAGGAATTCGATATTTCAGAATCTGTCAGTCCGTTGAAATGTGCTACTTAATATTTAAATTACAGAAGACGTAATCGCCATGTTTATTCACAGAATTTCTAACATTTTCGTGCGATTAAATAAGGCGAAAAATTCTATTAACAGTCTGTAGTAAATTTAAGAGCACCCTGTGCATGGCAATGTTTAGTTTATGGATAAACATCATGTGAGGAACAGTTTCAGTGCACCCGCCTTTTAAAATAAAAATTAACCAATTTTAAATCTGATTATAACCGTAGTCAACAAACATTAGCTTGATTAATGGAAGTCGATGATTAAAATTTTGTGTTGCTGATTTCAAATACACATACAAAAACTAGCATGCAACATTTGTTTGTTGTGATCTTATGTGTACATTAATGTATAGGTATTTGCAATTTTTTAAAAGGCGTGCACAAATTTTCAGATATACTAGTAGAGTTCAGTGTAACATGTGTTGTTGTTAGTTTAAAATTGATGGATAGGAAATTACCCTAAAATTGTCATAAAAAGAAACGATAGTGAATGAAATAAATTTATATCGTGCCTCTGTCTATTAAAACATGCAGTTATATAAAATATTCATTAAACGAATGAAGCAGAATGCTGTTGTAGGTTATCGTGAAAAATGCCAACATTAAAATTCATTCTATTCATATCAGAAAAATTATTAGTTATAGTATATTTAAATTTAATATATACCCAGTGAGCACACTTGCTTGAATCAAGTTTGATTTTTCATTGAATTTAACACAACAACGCAAGCTTGGCAATTCAAGAGAGATTCAAACTTGATTTTTCATTGAATTTAATATGACAACGCAAGCTTGGTAATTCAAGAGCGATTCAAACTAACTTCAAGCTTGCGAAATATCACATGATAAATCACGCAAGATGTTCCTTGTATCATGCTTGAAATTAACTTGAAGTGAAAAGATAAAAGCTGCGCGCGCAGATGTTATATGCCGCGCCGTTACCGTGATGCTCATGGACTGTTGATGCTGTTGCTGTGCTGTGGTTTGTTTATATGAAGATGTATGTCGATTTTCAAGGTAAGATTTAAAAATCTTTTAATAATTTTTTGTACTATTGCTTACAGTAGTAATCTATACTACTATAAAAGTCGTACCTTGTTTCTTTTTTATGCATACTAGTTTAATTTTCATTCGTTGAGAGTAAATTGAAAGTTCCAAGCCTAAATTGAACTCGTAAAAGCTTAAATGTAATACTTTTATATATTTATATTCCGATGAAGTTTGGCGAAATCTGATATTGGATAATTCATTTTTTTTCTAGCAGCTACACCTACATTATCGCATGCAGTATTTATAACATTTCAATAAGCAAATGAAAAGTAATCTTAAATCGAAAATATATAATATATATATGGTTACATATACGTAAAAGGTAAAACAAACATTTTGCCTTTTAAGTTTCAGTCTAGGCTGAGATCTTTTATTTTATTCTCCACAAATGAAAAATTATTGTGCTTAAGCTTAAACCAAAATATGTATACAATGTTTATCGCTGATAGTTTCCAAGTTTGTTTGTTTTTTCTATTTTATTACTTTAAAAGTTTGTAACTGTTTGATGATAGGGATTCTTATTATTGTGCTGATTTTAAATGTGTTAGAGAAACAATCTGTGTATGTTAACGTCTGCTTATATATTGTTTGATGAATTTTTATATTCAGAGGGGAGGGGGGCCAGCAAGGAGCAACCAGACTTGCCAGTAGGTTATATTTAATAATTCGAAACAATGTCATACAAGTAGCAAAACTGCAGGGAATAATTCTTACTTTTCCTAATAGTTTATAATGTTACACCTGTTTTTTTTTTTTTTTTTTTTTTTTTTTTTTTTTTTTTATCGTGTAGTGTTGTACTGAAAAATCACTAATTTGTATCAAGCATCCATATTACTTTTGACATTGTTTTCATAAGCAGATTTAAGTGTCACTTTACAAATCACTCTCACTGCATTTATGCAAAATGTTGTGCTGGAACAACAATCTGCTTATGACAGTGACAAATATGCAGTTTTAGAATAACATTTTCCTTTTCTTTGTGACTTTTTGGCGAGAAATAAGTTTCAAACAGTTTATGTTTTAAATTAAGAGATTAAATATGTTTAAAATAAAAAGAAAAAAATCTTTAGACAACAACTAAACTGTTGATTAGTTGGAGAAAGATTATTTAAAAAATGTTTGATGTTAAAACTGATGACAGGGTATAAAATTGTATTTTACAAAATGAAATTTATTAATATCAAATATGTTAATCACCGCTAATTTTGAAGCCTGGTTGTTATCAATTTTTCCTCACCTTTTTTATAATTACTCTTAATTTTGTGCATTGTTAAATCAGTGATTATTGGGTGGGATTACAAAAAAAAAAAAAGCTGTCTAAAATTTTAAAATTCTGTGCCAGCGGCTTTTATTGTTTTTATTTTTTTTATGTAATGAAGTATTTTTAGTTTTAATTAAAAAAAAATTAAGTAATAAATTGTATAATTTAACTAATTTTAAAGAGATTTAATTAAAATATAATTTGAATAAACAGGGGTGGGGAAATACGTATGTTTTTACTCGTTACTGGCGAGTGGATTTATTGATAGGGCGAGTGAATGTTTAGGAAGTCTTTGAAAAATAGCAGACTATGGAAGATATGACAAAAACTTTATTTTTTTTCTACTTCACTGTATTTTGTAACTTTCCAATTAACTGTGATATAAGCATGGTATTTACTATGCTCAATCCTATACTAAACTTTTCTCTGTTGTAGGGTATATGTGCCAGTAATGGACCGCCTTCCAGTAATGGGCCACCTTCAACATTTTTGGTTTATAAAAAAATAACCAATAAAAATTCAGCTTTTTTTATCTCATTAATATGCTTTCTTTAAATTCTAGTTTTACAATCATTATATCAATTATCTATTACTTTTTGTTGGGTGTCCATTACTGGAATTTAGAGTGTTTTGATTTATTTCTGTTATTTACAATTAAATTTAGATTCACATTGGGAAATGTGACTATGAACATGGTTAAATATTGTTGGTAGATTAATATAATATTAAAAAATGTGGAATATAACAATTATAACTATTAATTAAAAATTTTTTAAAGAAATTCCTTAAGGGTGTCCATTACTGGCACATCTACCCTATATATTTCTTAATTTTATAGAAAAAAAATATGAAAATGCATTGTAGCAGTGTAATTGACTATTTTTTATGTTATGTACTACATTTTGTTATAACAATTTTCAATTCTATTCTGGCTGGTAAAATAAGTCTTTGGCTGGTAAGATTTTCTGAAAATTCCCCACCCCTGTTAATAAAGTAACATACATTTCAAAACAGTGATTTGTCGTCAGAGTTGAAAAATAGTCGCTAGATTTAAACGGCATACAAGTTCTATTTAAATTGACTTTTGACATTTATTTTTTTTACTTAAATGAAATATTTTAAATTTCAGAAGCACTCGCTTAGTGAAATATATTTATTATAACTAATTTAAAGAACTTTATTGGATGTATAAGAGTCTTGTTTTCTCCCATAAAAATTAGTCATTTAATAAAAACACCATTTTTCACTATTGAAAACAGCTTTAGGAATAAAAGATGAAGAATATTATTTATTTTTACTCTTTTTTAGGTGGGGTTGGAAAGTGAACTAAAAGTATAAAATTAGCCAACTGAAACTTCTAAAAATATAGTACAGTAGACTCCCTCAAATCCACACATTGTTTCTGATGTAAACAATGAAAATTACAGTTAAAATGTGTAAAATTCAAGTTTTTTAAATTTTTATATCATTCTGTACACATTTTAATATGTAATTCTGGTTAATATGATTCAACCATGTTTTCTCATGAAGGAAGTATAAGTTTATTTGGTACTTTTTCATTATCCCGTCGACTACTTTTCATTAAAAAAAAATATCGCCAAACTGTAACGCCAAATAAACAACTGAAAGAATGTTGCCATTGGCATCTCAATAAATAAATAAACACAAGAAATTCGGAAAAACCCTACTCACCAATGTGTCAACTTCGTAAGCTTAAGCAGTAAAATTTGAAATATATTAATGAAAAAAAAAATTGGATATTTATTCATTTACATTATTTAATTATCCCTCTCGGCTGGTGAATAAATGTTTGTGACGTCAGTTGAAACTGATTTACTGTATGTAACTATGCACCCCAACATTTTTTCAATTCTTTTTCTCTTTTTATATCAGGGCACCGCTGTTTAAAGACGTAATTGTTATTTTAATTAACAAAATAACTAATAAATCAGTAAAACATAATGAAAAATACAGGTAAATGTCAAATTAAAAGCCACTTGATGACATAACAAACACATGTAACGCTTCTGACATCAAGTGACTGTTGCCACGATCATGCATTTTTGGCCTTAAATCCTATAATTTGGCGATAGTTTTTTCTTATGAAAAGTGGTCGACAGGATAATGGAGAAGTACTATTTATTTTTTAAAAATTTGAAGATAGTGCTGATTATCAATGGTGATTGTGATATTTTTATCAAATAATTTATGTATTAATCAAGCTTTTTTGGTTATTAAGTATGGTTAAACATGAAATAAAACTTTGTTATTTTAAGATTTTGATGCGAACTATTACTGTACATTTATAAGGTGAGTTTCACTGAATAATTCAAGTAAAGTTATCTCATCATCATTATTAATTAATTATTTACTTGATCTTTACTTTTAAAATTTTAAATGTTTTTTAAATGTTCTTATTTTTGTATTGTTTTACTTTATTGTAAGCGTTCATTATAATTTCGAGTGAATTATTAAATTAAAATTATTGAGTGAAAAATGTAAACAAAACAGTGACCCGAAATCAGCAAAATTCTAAAATCCGCACAACCTCTGGTTTTAAGCTATGCAGATTTAAGGGAGTCTACTGTAGAAATTTTTAAAAACACACAACTTAAAATGAGGTGACCAAATCATTATATTGCTCATTTCCAAAGATTTGGCAAGTTTTTTTCCGTCACTGTAAATATTTTGATGTGGTTGTTGCATTTTTCAGCCTTTGGGGTTATAATTTACCTTTATTTTTTTAATGATATTTTTATGTAGGTAGATGTAATATTATGTAAATATATTTTTTTGAGAATTTTCTTTAGATATTTTCCTTTTTTGCATTTGCAATTCCAGTTGTGAATGCTTAAAAAAGGAAATTCTAAAACTACTTGGTATTGGCTGAGTACTCGGCTAAAATTTGACTATGTACCAAGTACTCCGCAAATTGGCCGAGCACTCTGTATGGCTATAGTATTTTCATTATTTGTTAAAATATCGAAAATGCTGATAAATATTTTTCTTTTAACATTGTACCTAACTTTTTAAGATATTGCAAAAACACGGTTTAATGAACGCATATTTATAAATATTAACTTTTTCCGCCATCTTAACAAACTTGGTACAATACTAAAACGCCAATCCAAAGATAGTTTATTGTAAGAAAGAGTTGATTCGGAGAAGATTTACTTAGCAAAAAAACTTTTCTTTGCATCTAACTTTGAAAAAAAGAAAAAAAAAAGGCTATTAAAAATTATACTACAAGATATGCATTCATATGGTGTTCCAAGCACTAGCTAAAAAATAGAAGTTTGTATTAGATGACCTTGCTGCTAATTTAAAAATTTATGGGTCCAAAGATATATCAGTGCAGTACTTAAAATTAAGATTTTTAAGTGTATTAAGAATTAAGAGGTTTTTTTTTTAAAATCGTATTTCAGTATTGAAATATAAGGTTATTTTTGTGAGAAATAACATTTTATAACGAAAGTAGAAATCCAGTTAATCAAATTCGAACCAGGCATTTATAAACAAAAACTTTTTTAAATCCTTTTGCTGAAGTTTTACTCTCTGGTGAACTTGTTTGTTTACAATTTATACATTTTAAAACATCACAAAATAATAAATAGTAAGTTTTTATGGAATAGAATTTTCTGAAAGGGCCCATTTTATCAAATTGATTTCTGTGAAGGGCTCCATTTTTAGTGTTGACTCTAGAAAAAAAGGCCGCCGGGTGGAAATTTTTTAAAAAGGACACATTTTTTCAAAAAGGGAACACTATTCTAAAACAAGTTGGAAATTGTAGGTCAAACGTTACAAACGAGGTGCGTTCGTACGCACGTTTTAGAATTAAATTCATGATATCCCGTGCGTAGAACGGGTTAAACAGCTAGTTAAGTATATATTTTATGACACTGTTCATACAAATATCTTAACTAGTTATATAAATATTCAGATATATATGTATCAGCTAGTTATATAAATATTCAGATATATATGTATCAGCTAGTTATATAAATATTCAGATCTTGATGATTTTTAATTCTGTGAAATGAATTATATCGTCTGCAGATTAATTTCTGTAATAAAATAAGTATCTCGGTCGCTTGACGATTTAACATCCATCGGAAGCTCCTATAACAAAAAAGCACCGATTTAAAAAAAAAAATCAAATTTCTTAATAAATATTTTTATTAATATCTCCTAAAGTTTTGATTCGATTTTAATAAAATTTGAAATGTCTCGACAAAATTCTGCAAAGATAATATATTTTAAATTGAAAACCATTTGGTTGGGTAGTTTTTGCGTTGTTATATGCGGACAGACAGACAGACAGACGGACGGACCAAGCGACGACTATAGGTGCTACGTATTTATATAATTACGAACGCACCTAAAAAGGGCATATTTTGTCAAAAAGGGCACACTTGTACCTTGTTCACAAAAAATATTTTGAACTTGTTTGTTTACACTGTAAAAAATTTTCAGAAACGTTTCTGAAGGTAACGGAGACCTGTGCTGCACGATACTAACAGAAAGGTTTCTGATTCTATCAGAAAAATGTTTCGGCTAAAACACGGAACCTTTCCGATTCGTAATGAAACTTTCCTGAGTATATCTGAAACCTTCCTGAACATATCTGAAACCTTTCTGAATATATCGGAAATCTTTCATTACGGATCGAAAAAGTTTCTGAATATATCGCAAATCTTTCATAATATATCGGAAACTTTTCTGAATGTATCTAAAACCTTTCTGAATATATCTGAAGTGTTTCTGAATATCTTTTTTTATTATATATTATCTGAATTTTAAAAGAATACTTGAAAAGATAAGAATTTCTGTTCTTTTAAATATTCTAATCAAACTTATTTTTTATAATGATTCTTTTTTCTAGGCGAAATTATTCGGTATATTGCGTGATATTTTTCAGTTTATATCAAAATTTTATCAAATGTGTTTTAACCCTAATATTTAAGAATATTCACGAAGTGAATATTGGGGAATTAAAGATATTTACCTTGTTTTTTAACAACATATCATGAAAAAAATATAGGATTCATACAGCTTCACAAATCAAGTATTTATTTTAAAAAAATTAAAAAAATAGCATATATACTTAGAAAGAAAACTTTCAAAACTTTTCATTAACATGAAATAGACAAACTAAAGCTATACTAATATATTTTAGATACATTTCAAATAATCTAACTCCCAGCAACATAAAATGATTAAAACTTATGTATGAGCTTTCCAAAAGCAATGCAGCTTCATAGATCTGTTTATCTGTTAATTTTTTCGGTCCTTAAAAGGTAATTTTTCATATTAAAACAAGACAATTTCACAAAAATTCTCATCTTAAAACTGGACCCTTCACAAAATTTTTCGTTCCAAAACAGTATCCGTCACAAAATTCTTTGTCTTAAAAACAGGACTTTACCACGTCAAGAACTGAACTTTTCACAAATTTAATGATTTAAAAATAAAATCTGACCTATCACAAAACAATTGAACTTATCAAAGTGCATAGCTTTTTTATGTGTAAAGGATAGATACAAAGGAACCTGATATAACGATAATTTCAAATTCCGAAAATTACGACCGGAATTTTTAAAAATATTAAAAAAACTGCACAATTTCACAATAACAGGACCCTGTGAGAAAAATCTGGACATAACCCTGAGATTAATAAAAACACCTAGGAATTTTTTTTTTCAGAATTAGAATAAAATAAATAAATATAGTTTGTTTATTTTAAAACGATATTTTTAAAGTCAGGCAGGTCAATTTTCAATATATAGTATTATAAAAGTTAGAGTTCTGAAACATCGTTAAAAAATATATATAAACAAACACACAATACCGCCCGCCGATATTATTCTTTAAGAGATAAAATTGCTACTAAATGCTATTTATAAATCATATTTATTGAAGCAACATTAAAAAAACTTAAAATGAGAGACAAAGGATTTGTATTTTTATATTTTAGAGTATATTTTAATAATTATCCTTCCAACTCAAAGTATCTAAATGCTCATGTAAATAGTCCTAAAAGTTAGGGTTAAGACATTTGTTAAAAATATTGATATAAACCGAAAAATATCACGCCATGTATGAGATAATAATGAATATAAAACAGAATCATTATAAAAAATATTATTAGAGTAAAAACAGCAGAAATTCTTACCTTTTCAAATATTCCTTTTTTTAAATTCTCTTTTTGGACCGTTCGAATAACTAACATTATATTCCACATCCAAAAACGTGCTGCTTTATTTTTGCCGTTAACGGTGTACACTGTTTGAAATAGTTGAGAAGAGAAATACTTGAAATGCGGACAAACTGGTTTGCTATAGAAGAGGGTCGGTTTCAATCACCTAAACCTAAAAATTCGGAAAGGTTTCTGATGGTTTCAGAAAGTGAAAATAGCTCTCAGATAGCCGATGGTATCAGAAACATTCCTGTTAGAATACTAAACGTTCCAAATATTTTTTACAGTGTAGAGTCCCCTAATAGAATTTGCGATGTTTTCCCTAGAGTGTTTGTTCACGCAAAATCTGAAGAGTTGAAGTAAATTTGCCAGAAAAAAATCCGAATCCGATCCAATTCCCATGCTCGAAATTCTCGTTAACATATTGCTAAGATTGGGACTGGGCAGAAAAACATGCACTTGCTTTCGTGCAAATGCTGATAGAAGGAAAGAAAATGGCGGATTTTGATTATAAAGAAAAGCAATTGGGTGCTGTAAAACTCTCTTGAAGGCCACGGGACGCATAGGAAGTGTTAAAAAGGGCTGCCGGGTGCATCGGAAGGTTAAAAAGGGCCGCCGGGCGCATAAAAGAAATAAAAAGGGACGCCGGGTGCATAAAAGAAATAAAAAGGGACGCTGGGCGCTGCACCCTGCTAAAATGGCTTAAAGTCAACACTAATTTTATTAAATAGATTTTTGTGAAGGGACACTAAATAGGCCCCAAATTTTCTTCCCTTAAAATAAATAAATAAAAAGTTGTATAATTATTCAAAGTTGTTGATTTAAATTATTTCAATGGTGTTTTGTCATATGTCTGTTTTAATGTAATTCCTTAAATAGCATGTAAAATAATAGTAAGGCTTAATTTACATATTAAATACATTTCTTTAGACAGTCATATTGCTTTACCAGTATAACTTATGGGAACAGATGCTTTACACTCACGCAGCGTTGTTTTTCGATTTTTTGGTTGGCGCGATTTTCATGGCCGCGCCAAACCAATAATACAATTGCTGGGTTTCCATTAAAGGAAAAAATCCCCTAAATTTGGCAACTTTTTTTCTTTTTATAACCGTAAAAAAAATTTAAAAAACTGTGCGTGAGTGTATGACATCATTGCCAACTTATGTACTGTATTATACAAAGTGACTGATTTCATGCAATCAAACAGTTAACGAATTTTTTTGTATACAGTTAAGCAATTGATTGCATTAGTACTGTATTTTATATGTCTGTAGCTGTGTAATTAACATTAT
Organism: Maratus michaelseni; assembly: GCA_963931845.1. Classification (NCBI taxonomy): domain Eukaryota; kingdom Metazoa; phylum Arthropoda; class Arachnida; order Araneae; family Salticidae; genus Maratus; species Maratus michaelseni. Next base: position 277,178,055 of record OZ007597.1, read on the forward strand.
TATGCTCATTTTGTATTATTTTATTGAAACTTGTTTATGTTCATATAATAAAGTTTGTATCTTGTTAAGGCTCTAAAAAACAATTTCCTTATTCAAAATTTTTTCTATTCGGACTATTTGAAATTTCAGACTTAGTGTATTTCAATGTTTTCAACATTGAGAAATAATGTTATTTTATTAAATCCTAGCACAATAAAATGCCTTTAATATTGGTTAAATTGTAAAATTTATCACTATAAAAATGCTTCAGAATATAAAAACCAATGTGTTGTAAAAAAAAAAATATAATAATAATAAAATAAAATTGTCAATAAAAACCAATAGCAAAGCTTTTTTAAATTTTGGCTAGCTTCTTTGAAAGCCTGGATTTAAGACAGAGAGAAGGCAAGTAAGTCATGAAAATAAATTCATGAACTTCAGTGTGGAATATCAAACTCTCATTATGTTTTGTAGTTTTGAGTGTAGTTTTGTAGTTGTGTATATATATATATATATATTATATAACATTTATTTATTACATAAATTAGTCGAAAGTCTTTAAAGAGTATACTAACTGAAATATTCTTTCATCTTACATTACTAGGAACATGGATTAAAAAAATAACTCGCTAGAGCAACATTCTCCAGTATGAAGCCCAACCGAAGGAAAAAGTTTCATTATTTACTTGTAAGTTGAAATTCTTTCTTTTATACTTCAAAATATCAAATTGATTTTCTGTAAGTCAGGAAAGTAAATTATTGCCATTAAATGTTAAGAATATTCTTCCCATCTATGATCCAGTGATACTTTTATCTTTTCTTACATACTTCCTGAAATAGCTCTTGGTCAAGTAAATTTTATTGCATGAAATTTGTGCATTATGGTACTTATTTTGAATTTTATTAAAGTTAGAATTCTTGTTTGCATAAACAATGCTTAACCCTTTCAAAAGCAGCAGTACATTTATCAAACCACTTAATTTTAATTCCCAAATGCCACAATGGCACCAGAATTTTGGTATAAAATTTTACATTCATTATATATGTGAAATATAGCTTTTCTTATTTCAAAATTAATTGGCTCGTAAATTCTGGTTTCGTTCACTCATTTCACATTTTAGTACTGGAAGTGCTTTGCAGCCCTGAAAGGGTTAAAAATTCAACATTAATAATACTTTTATTTACATAATATCGTTAATTGTACAGTGGAACCTTGCTAACTGGGACCCCTTTAACTCTGATCTCTGGATAACCCATGCTAAGTCTGCTCGAGTTTCGAATTTCTAAAACAGTATTTTTTCACTCATTCACATCCTATTTTGAAAAGATATTTTCTATCCTAAAATTTTCTAATGGCTATGACTGCAAGTAAAAACAAGGCGTTTCAGGTAGTGGGACCTTGCCTAAAGGCTCGAACAGTGCATAGATCAGGGGTCGATGCAGGTTTTTTTTTCTTGGGGCCCATTTTGTGAAAAGTAAGTTATTTTTGTGAAATTTATCATATTTTTGTGAAATTTATTATTTTTGTGAAAAATAACATTTTGAAATCCAGCTACTGAAACTTAAATAGAGCATTTAATAATAACTTTTTTAAGTCCTGCTAATGTTTTTCTTTCTGGTGAACTTCTTTTATTTGCAAATTACACATTTTAAAAACTAACAAAATTAAAATAATTAATGAAGAGTAAGTTTTTATGGAATGGAATTTTGTGAAGGGCCTTTTTTATTAAATGGATTTTTGTGAAGTGGCCTTAAATAAACCCCAAATTTTTTTTGGATCAACCCCTGTAGACTTAACTTGCCTGTTTTCTTTGGCAATTTTTGGAATCTTTGGTGTTTAATGACTTTCTCAGGATGTCTGTCAGGAACTTGTCTAAAAAGCCTTGTTTAAGCTTGGCAACAGACTAGGTAGCTAAGATGGGCAGTATCATGAAAGTCTAAAATTTATCTGAATAATGGATTCTGATACAGGTTCAGTATCTTAAATTTCAGTTTTTAAATATGTATTACATTACAATTCAAAGAGAGTGATTATTCCAAAACACAGCTATTGTACAATCTATAAAAAATAGCATTATTGCAAAAGATTTTCTGTATTTATGGCTGTTCTCAAAGAAAATATTTTTACCTGCTCATCAATGTAGACCATTCTGACATATTTGCAGACTTTATTTATCTCATCTTGAGTTATAAGCGATTTTTGAATCATAAAAACCTTTCTAGGTCTGTAGCATTCCAAAATTTAGTTAAAAGTGTCATCTCCGATAACATTTTCTAAAATATCCTTTGTTTTTATGGAAAGTGCTATTTGATAAGTTTGTCCTGCTACAAAACTGTTAAACTGAGCGAAAGAGCTGCAATTTATCCTACTACAAAAACAGATTTCTGATTTTCCACCCCTGGTTTCTTTGTTGTAATAGTAAGCCCAGAAGCAGATTCTCCAAGTGTCTGCGACGGATATTTCAGCGGCAGAAAATAATCTGCAGGTAAACTGTTACAATTCAGGATTGGCAGGTCTTTGACATGTGCCCGTTTTTGAGAGTTTAAACTGCTGTGTCCAAAACAATCTTATGTCAAAAACCTCAAATACTACATTGATATATAAAATTTTACATTAAATAGTACTTGTATTATATGAAACGGTTGGCGACCGATATGCGAATTTCTGAATTTTTTCCCCCCGTCTTACAGGTGAAACTCGCATGTTTCTTTTTTTTTAACACGTAATTGGACAAATTTCGCAATTGTTTTCATGACCGATCGGCGAATTGGGCTATTTACCTGCAATAGCTTGACAAAATTTAAAATTTATTCTCGCAACTTACTGACGCATTTTGCAATATATTCCCGCTATCTATAGATGAATTCTGCGATATTCTTCTGTAGCAGTTGGCAGAACTTTGGAGGGGGGGGGGGGGGGTTCTGCAACTGACTGAAGAGATTCGCGATTTTTTCCCATAACCGACAGATGAATTTCTAGGTAGCTTTCCCAGGATCGATTGATGAAACTCGTGATATTTTCCTGCAACTAATTGACGATTTTTCGGATTTTTTTCTATGTCTGGCTGGCAAAACTCACGTTTTTTTTTTTTTTCACACGATCGTAGACTAATTTTGCTATTTCCCCCCTGCGATCGACTGGTGAATTTCGCAATTTTTCCCACAACCGACTGACAAATTTTGCGATTTTTTCTTCACGCGATCAATTAACAAATTTTGCAATATTTTCACGTGACAGTTTAACGAACTTTGCGAAATTTTTCTGTGGCCGATTGACAAATTTTCGGTTTTTTCCCGCAACCTATTGGTAAAATATGCAGACGTAATTTTTTTTGCGAACCCAAAATGCTATGCAGCTATAAAAAAAGACAGAGCGCACTTGCAGCTATAAAAGAAAAGACAGGGCCTGCTTTTCGCTGATTTCTTCAACTGCTTTTCACAGATTTTCTCTTTTGAACTTTCTGGCAAGATGCACGCACAGTATATGAGCAAATGCTGTTGGTCCATTGAGAAGGGATGTCGAAGAAAACTAAATGATATTTAGCTGGCAAAGAATGAAGAGATGCGTAGAAGATCATAGCGCTCCTCCAGATGCGAAGCGAAAGTAGGGCTGCGGTACTGTGCCCGCTGACGAAGTAAAAAAATCTGCAGAAGGAAGGAAAAAATCGGTGAGCCGAAAAAAAATCTGCAGAAGAGGAAAAAAATCTGCGACGTACGTCGCCCGTCTCGAACTTTCTGCTACAGGGATAGTAAGTAAATCCCTTTACAATTTCGACTTCTCCTGTCTCTCCCCCCCCCCTCCATGAGCACACAAAGTTTAACATCTTTAACACTCTAAATTTATTCTTCAATTTATATTTTTGTAGTAAATAAATACTATTCAATAATCTGAATTGCTTGTACCTAGAAATTTCTTCCCTCTCCAAGCTCAAACACACCAAGTTAAAACTGTTAAATACTTTATTTAAAAGAATAATTTCTGCCTCATTTTTTTCTTTGTAGTGTAGCAATAAATAATTATATAAATTCTATTCATAAAATTTCTGAATCTCCTTTCCCAACAGCAAAAGGATATTCATTAGGGGAGGATATCAAATGCAAAACAAAAATTTTCTTCTTTTAAGCATTTTCCTATTATGCCTGTTTTAAAAGACAGAGATGAGGCAGTCTTCAACCCGGTGTTGCGTCAGTTTGTCGCAAATAGATACTTCTAGGCCCCAAAAACCGCATATAAAAAAACTCTTCTATTTTAATGATTGATATTTTTAGTATAAAGCTGCAAAAGAATATATATCTAATATAAATATTTTAATCTGCATCTAAAATTGCCTCTAAACTGTTATTTAATTCTATATTTGTGAAAAAAAAATTAATAAAATATCTTTAAATAATTTAACTAAATTGACTTACTTTTATCATCATCGCCTTCAAAAACATTTTAGCTGCGATGAATTGACGTCACGACAAATTGACCCAGAACTGCTCAACCCGAGTTCGGGACTCAAGTTCTCTTTCAAGGGGGGGAAAAACATTATGTTAGAAAAACAAGAGTTTTGTTTAATTGCATCTCAGTTTTGTGTAATTGGAATTTAATTATTTTATTTTATTTTTTTCTAGGGACTGCAACAAAGAAAAGTATAGTATTGACTTGCCAGAAAAAGACTTCTGTAATTTTTGTTATGTAATATTAAAAAATGTTTGTAAAAATAAACTTTATTTATATGTTAATTGTGTCATTTCACTTGTGTTTGAATCTTATTTTCAGGTGATCCTTAAAAGGAATTTAAATCTTTAATATACAAGAGGAAAAATTCTATTTTAAAATATTTAAATTTGATGTAATATGTTAATATTTTCTTTGCGTTTAGCTGAAATAATTATCATAGTATTTAATTTATATCTTAATTTAGAATCCATTATCAATTATGTACTTTAAAAAATCAATTTTCTGATAATCAATGGTTAATAATTTTTCTGATTTTTTTTTTTTCTTCTTAAAAGGCTTTTCTATTTTAAATTATGATTGTAAATCCTGTCTTGATTTATAAGTTCACAGAAAAAAAAAAATGCTAGTTCTTATTTTATTTTTTGGAAATAGGATTGGAATACTAAAAAAAAAAAAAAAGCTATATTTTCTAAATGAAATAAAAAATTAGAATTTTAAAAACATAGTATAAATTACATGAAAAGGAGATCAGTGAAGAACATGAAAAAAAAATATATATTGGCTTCCATGTATGAGTAAAATCAGCAAGTTTTCAACATTGTTGATTACAATAGTCAACATATTTCATAGTTAAAGTTTCTCTTTAGAAAACCTAGTTTTTGTTAAATCATTTTAAGTAATTCCCGCATTTATTCATAATGGTTATATCACCTTGCAACTGTTATTTTTCCTATATGTAAAATATTTTAGACAAAAGTAACTTGTTTGTCAAGTATTGAGATCAATATTATTAACTAATCTTTTTTTTTTAAATCTTTTTTCTTTCCCAAGAAAAATTCAAGAACGAAACATGTCATTGAAAATGAATAGTGTGTACTGTACATATGTTTGTAAAGTTGCCTTTGAAAATGTATTTATAAAGTCTATAATTGGATGATTTTTAAATCCAGATTTTTATATTCTTAGAAAATTGAAAAAAAAATCACTTATATTTCAGAAATTGTAGCTGAACTTTCAAGTGAAAACAAAGCAGTGTTGAATACACATATATTCTCACTTTATGCATTTTTGTTTTGTTACAACACGATTTAGGTTTTAAAAAAACGTGAAAAACAACTTTCAGTACAAAATGTTGAAAAATTAACAATATTAAAAAATAATTATAAACTTGCCTTATATTTAGAGAGCAATTGCCCTGTTTTTTTTGCAAATATCTTTCATATGTGCTCATTTAATACATTAAAAATTGTGCGGTAAGTATCACAAACAAATGTTTACAAATATGAGTAAGAATTTTTATAATGCAAGATTTATGGTTGGGCTACATCACTGTTCCAAATTCCACCTTAATACTTCCCCTTTCTTTAATGTATTGTATATTTGCACACAGGAATATTTTATTAAAAGAAAATGCCTACTAAATATATTTTTTGTTTAAAAAATATATAATTCAAAATTTTTTAATGAGATATTTAGTATTTTTACTACATTTTAATTCTCAGGAATTTGGTAAAATTTAATACAAGTTTGTTGGCCTGACAAATGAAGCTTACAGATATAATACAAGCTTATCAACCCTTTTTTTTTTCAGATGTTCCTATTTGGCTAACAAATTCTCAGAAATATTTTATAAATGTTAATATTTGATATGAATTTTTTTTTTTAATATTTCAAATGTTAAATTTTATTATTAGCGTTTCAAAAGTTAAAATGATTTTTTTTATCTAATATTAACATTTATAAAATAATATTTATCAGAATTTGTTAGCTAAACAGAAACATCTGAAGAAAAAAATGGTTGAAAAGTTTGTATTATATATGTAAGCTTGATTTGTCAAGTCAACAAACGTGCATTAAACTTGACAGTGCAAGTTTGCTGCTTTAAACAACAAACTTTCATTAAACTTGACAGATCAAGCTTGCAAGCCTCATGCAAGTTTGATTCAAGCATTCCAGTTTCCACTTGCCCAGCTTGTTTTTAACTTGACTTGGCAAACTTGATTCATGCTTGTTTGCGCAGCTTGCTTTAAGTTTGGCACTGCAAACTTGATGAATGTTTGCCATGCCAAGTTAAAAACAAGCTGGGCAAGTGGAAACTCGGATTCTTGATTCAAACTTGCATTAAGCTTGCAAACTTGATCTGTCAAGTTTAACGCAAGCTTGTTGATTTGACGAATCAAGCTTGCAGATAGCCTGATGCAAGCTTTTTGTGCTGTCTGGGTACATATATATATAAGAGTATATATATATGAAAGTATATTTGCCCTTTGCCATCAAGATGGATAAATAGAGAGCTGTGATAAACTAATGAACATTTCATTTAATTGCATTATAATTAAAAAAAAATCTGATATGAATCGAGATGGCAACGGGCAAATAGGGCAGATCGATGGCAGTGATTTGCATCGTAAGTCCCTTACCTATAACCTGGAGTTCAGTTGGCACACAACTAGGTATTCCATTCTGCTAATTGCATTGTTTCACTTTTCCATCTCATCAAAGATACACTTTTAACAAAGTGTTAACTTTTTGACACCTTCACGGACTAATTTTTAAAATATTATCAATTTTCTTTTTAATTCATTTTTAATAAATATGAAAATAGCTGATATTATTATTCAGAAACTGCAAAATTGAATAGCGTTTCCCATTTAAAGCGTAAAAGAAAGGGATTCTTCAGAAAATCCTCTGAAAGTTTATAACATTACGAGAAAAGGCTGTATGAGATAGCAATCGCTTATAATCAAAATGTCACACATCTTTGAAAAACAAAAAAATAAATCACTATTTGCTTCTTACTTAAACTACAGAATTAAATTAAAAGTTTAGTATACTGGCACCAGTAACATTAATTAATTATATTTTATTTTATTTAACTGTGCTTTTCTAGAATGTTATCGGCTTGATCTGCTCTTTTAAAAAACGAGCGAGTGCCTCTACAGGCAAGTAGCCTAGTTCGTTGTTATATGTATTAATATTAGTAAGATTATAAACCGTGTTCCAGGGAAATTTAGATAACTTCTGGGAGGATTTTTATTCGACAGTGGATTATTTTGTCACTATTACTCATTAAAGAAAGAGTCCTTTGTCTGTATTGATGGTGAAGAAAGATGAGCAAAATTTCTTGCGTATGTAAAACGCGATAAAAAAAAACGAAAAACAATAGGGCAATTTAGAACGATAACTTTGTAAAGTCGTACGACGAAGAGTCATAGTTTGCGCGATATTATTTATATATATATATATATATTTCTTTTTTCTTTCTTTCTTTTCTTTTTTTTTTCGTTTTTTTTTTTTTTTTTGGTGGGGGAGGGACTGATTTGAGAATTTCTGAAATCATCTTTAATAAATATATAAAACACCAGAAAAGCTCGCGATGAGAGAAAAGAATATATCGCATGATAAGATGCAGACTTTCATTTGACTGTAAGGAAAAAGGTGTTGGAGTTGCAAGGAAAAGGTTCTAATTACGTTCCCTCACACAGACGCCCATACGACAAAATCTGGGGAAGTGCAAGATTTTGCAACAGATGTGCCTGTGGTTTGCTGCTAAGGTTCTTCGTCTTAAAATGAAGATTATATATATATAAAAAGCTAAACTACGAATTTTTTGTTAGAAGACCCGTTGAAAATAAATTTCAAATATATCAGCATAAATAATAATGTTAATAATAAAACAAGAATTATTCAAAATCCTAAAGTAAACTTCTAGCGACTTTTTCTTAAGTGAAAAATTTTACATGCGTAAATCTAAAGGGGACGTGGGGGGGGAGTCGGTCATGACTCACTTTAAACAAATGACATTTCAATAGAACAATACATTTTCTTAAATATAGATATGGGTTAAACTTGTTTTCTTATTTTTTCTTCTTTTTCCAATTAAAATGGCATATTTCTGATACATTCACGATGTTGTTGTTTTTTACAGAAATGCATGGAAATTACAGACATTGTAATTTATGCACCATAGAATCGAAACGCGTTTTTAATTTTTCTTTAAAAGGGGTAGATCTTAAAAGGGGTAGATCAATTGCTCTCTCATGCCAGCATTTCCATGACTTTAGCCTCGAAAATCGGCTTAAAATATGAGATTCGAGTACATTTAGTGTAAAATTCTTTCCTTTTATAAGAAAATAAGAAAACCTGATTTCTTGCTATCTGAATAGAAGATCCAAATTTTATACATTTTAGAAGATATCTGCAAATTTCATAAATTTTAGAAGATACCTGCAAATTTCATACATTTTAGAAAATACCGGCAAATTTTATGCATTAACAAATGAAAATGAATTCTATATTTCATAAAATTACCAATTTTGATTTAATGTATAGAAATTGCTAATGAAGACATGTGACCCCCGCCCCCCTTACAAAAAAAACAGAGACATGACCAGCCTCCCTCCCTTCACTCTAAATAGAGGGCTGTTTCCGCGTCTGTAATTAAAAGAGCTGAATACGTTTTTTCAATTAAGGTGTTCTGGAAATCACTTTAAGATAGTTTGTGAACACAAGGTCATAAAAAGTAAGGGTAAGACTCTTTGGGTGCTTTAAAAAAAGCGCAGCGCCCATCCAAGAATTGGATATTGCCCCAATTTTTTCCTGAGGCCTGTATCGGCGCGATCGTAACCCCTTTCATGAGTACGACAGTGGCCGGACAGGCTCGGTTCATGAAAGACAGTCCGTGACATCCTCGAGGCCGGGTTTGTCTGGAACGCTCATAGGAACGACCAAGGCCCAGCCACAAATCAAGGGCTCCCTCTCATGATTTGCTATATCCCAATTCGAGATCGAGAACAACTCACACGAGTGATCTCATGTCTCTCTAGTCGGGAATGGACACACACACACTAAAAACTAGGTTAGTAAACACAGATAGGCTAAAAAAATAGGAAGATGGTTCCGACCCCCGTCACGCTGTCGGGTGACCAAGCCGTCAGAGCCGTAGGGCCGGGAGAACGTCAGTTTGAAAGCAAAAAGTGATAGGATCGAAACAAGTAGTGCAATAGATTCGACCCGGTGGTCCGGCCAGACCTGTGTAACCGCTCGCGTCCGCTAGCTCACTCTCACTAGACAAGAACACCAGCTTTCCAAATCCTTAACCAGGTGGCTCCCGACGCCTGGCTCCACATCTCAACAACAGCTGTCTCCGGCGCCCCCTGCCGAGGGTACTGGGAATTGACAAGAGAAGCACTCATCTTGTCCATCCCCTGGAGTGCCGCACGCTGAGAACCATGAAAACATTAACAATAAACATCAGTGGATTCAGCTAACTCGTTGTATTGGAAAATCTATAAGCACGAATTTCTATATATCCACTATTACTAAAACGCGTGTATGAGAGCTTTGCTCTAATAAACCACCACAATAACATCATCGGACTCATTTAACTCGCTGTACTGGAATTTCTAAAAATGTGAAATTCATTAAAATCGCAATTTAAATTATTTTTTCATACAGGATCATTATAATCAAAGTCCTAACTTTCAAAATGCTGAAAAAAAAAAACCAACCACTGGTCAGAATGACTTCAAATTTGAACTGAATAGACTGGAAGAAAGGGAAAACGGTATGGCATAAGGAAACAATTTTCCAAAGTGTACCAATAGATGGAGTTGTAAGCGGTATATTATAAAAATTGAAAGATACACATGCGCAATTAAAAACCTAATCATTATGTGCTTTTTATGCGGTTTTTGGCCCAAGGACAATTAAAAATCGATTTTTCCCATCAATGTGGTACGACCTTGCAGTGGTGGATGGGCTTTCCATTAACAGTATCACAACTGCTGACTGATTTGGAAGTCATTTTTTCCGTCCAACAACCGAAACACTCATGCACATTGAACAGTACGGTTGATTTACTGTGCAACTCATGCCAAAGCCGTCGTATTTCGATTAAAAATGTCACTTTCGTTATGCTGCTTACAGTGCCATCTATTGATAAAACTGTACCATTGACGAAAGCGTCCAAGGATGTTTCACTCTTTGCTATTATTAAATTGTTTCAAGAGATTCAATTCTTCCAAATTGTATCGCAAAATAAAATTACATGCACGAAACTTCAAGACCGTTTGTCTTCTGGGAAAACTTTTTATTATATCAGGCCGATGGCTTCTTTGTTCATCTGAGTCCTTTTCTGCGTCCTTTATTTGTTAACTGAAACACTCTAGGATTTAGTATCTTACATCTTCTATCTACATTGAGTAAAATACTATTTTTTTTTTTTGTAAAAATAGCATAAATTTAAATATAGCATTAAAAATTTCTAAAAATAATTCACAATTTTAATTTGTAAATATGACATTAGTTTAGACTAGTAAATGTTCTCATACATATTTTATTAATTACTGATAATCTAAGTTGTTCAATTTATTGGAAAATGACTATTTACACGCCCTCAAAGACCATGGAAAACGGGGAGGCTTTCATTAACCCCTTCCATTCACTTTCTTTATTTATTTTTATCTTTCTTTGTTTCTATTCTTTTGTTTCTTTTATTTAAAAAATTCTTTAAAATATATAGAAAATTCCATATAGTAAGAACGTCAAATTCACGTTCTTAAACTTGAAAAAACACAAGGCAAACACATTGATAAAAATTTAATTTTTGCTATAATAGTTGCAAATACTAAAAACACAGTTTTAAAATGTTAAAACTATTTATGATGTAAAATCATATGCCAAAATATCTAAGTGTTTTCGGCTAAACATTAGCCATCATCAGAGTATAAAAAACATTCGAAAAACAGAGTTCCAAAGAAGATCCCTCCCCTCCCAGCATTTAGTGGTATCGTCCCATCTTTCTCCACTGCCTCCATTTCATAGTTTCATGGTTTCGACCGTTTTCCACCTGTCCAGTGCACTTCTTCGGAACTGTGTTTTTCGAATGGTTTTTATCCTCTGACAATGGCTAATGTTTAACCGAAAGCGCTTAGGTATTTTGACATCTGATTTTACATCATAAATAGTTTTAATGTTTTAAAACTGTGTTTTTAGTATTTGCACCTATTATAGTAACAAATAAATGTTTATCAATTTGTTTGTATTGCGTTCTGAGCCAACTTTAAATAATTATTTTATAAAAATTTAAACATCTAAAATTTCTTGAGCCTAACCGAGCTCCAAAGAAAAAATTAAAAATTCGAAAAGGCAACTTTTAATTTATTATTTGCTGAATATTTATTATTAGTATAATTACTTTCTTTTTTTTGGTCAAGCTTTAATATTAGTTTCGCGTTAAAGTTTTTCATGAGATTAATCATCTTAAATATTTCGTTATTTACTTAGCTAGGTTAATTTTCAAAGAAATGTGAACTCTCACTTACGTGTAATGCATTTATTCAGTTGAAATAATACATGATAGTTTAGACTAATTTTTACTTGTTTCAAGTTTTATACAGTAACTGCAGTTTTCTGTTAGGAAGTAACAATACTAAAAGTACAAATATTTTGAATTTTGATGATATGCATGTAGTAAATCAAGATATCGTTAATGTAAATATATACACAACTAATTTAATGTTAAACTAATTTAAGTTATTGCAAATTTTTTCTATAATATTCCATTTACAAATCTAATTAATTTATTCAATAGCGTGAAGTTTTAAATAATTTTTTTTAAAATCTAAATTTAAGAAAATGCATCTCACCTTACTCATCGTTTTTCGAAGCCTTGAATCGGCTAAAGAGCAAAATCACTGTGCTTTTTTTAAATTCGAATTTTAAAGGATTAAAAGAGAAACAAAATCAGTTTTTTGTCGGCTTATTTTTGTCATACAAGATTTGAGCCAGCTTTTCTGAAAAACTGAATTACAGACCAGCATATATAAGTAGTGCATGACCAGAAGTCACTACATTCATGATTTTACTAATAACTTTCTATTAAATGAATGTATATACAGTGGACTTGCGATAATTAGAACTCGGCTAGTTTGAACTAATCATAAACTTCCGAAAACTGTGCATTACGTATATTAACCCCTTCAGGGGCAAAGTACTCTTGTAGCTAACATATTGAAATGATTGATTGACACCAGGATTCACGAAAGAATTTATTTTAAAATAAGTAAAAGCTTTTCCTCATGTACCTTATAAATTCAAAATTTTAGTATAAAATTCCGGTGTCATTGTGGCATTTTGGGATTAAAATTAAGTGGTTTATTTAATATACCGGTGCCCTTCAAGGTGTTAAAAATAAAACGTTAGCAAGAGTTCCATTTGAAAGAGGGTGGAAAGGTAATTTCCATTCCACTCTCTCCCTTCCAAGGAATTCGATATTTCAGAATCTGTCAGTCCGTTGAAATGTGCTACTTAATATTTAAATTACAGAAGACGTAATCGCCATGTTTATTCACAGAATTTCTAACATTTTCATGCGATTAAATAAGGCAAAAAATTCTATTAACAGTCTGTAGTAAATTTAAGAGCACCCTGTGCATGGCAATGTTTAGTTTATGGATAAACATCATGTGAGGAACAGTTTCAGTGCACCCGCCTTTTAAAATAAAAATTAACCAATTTTAAATCTGTTTATAACCGTAGTCAACAAACATTAGCTTGATTAATGGAAGTCGATGTTTAAAATTTTGTGTTGCTGATTTCAAATACACATACAAAAACTAGCATGCAACATTTGTTTGTTGTGATCTTATGTGTACATTAATGTATAGGTATTTGCAATTTTTTAAAAGGCGTGCACAAATTTTCAGATATACTAGTAGAGTTCAGTGTAACATGTGTTGTTGTTAGTTTAAAATTGATGGATAGGAAATTACCCTAAAATTGTCATAAAAAGAAACGATAGTGAATGAAATAAATTTATATCGTGCCTCTGTCTATTAAAACATGCAGTTATATAAAATATTCATTAAACGAATGAAGCAGAATGCTGTTGTAGGTTATCGTGAAAAATGCCAACATTAAAATTCATTCTATTCATATCAGAAAAATTATTAGTTATAGTATATTTAAATTTAATATATACATATATATATAAGAGTATATATATATGAAAGTATATTTGCCCTTTGCCATCAAGATGGATAAATAGAGAGCTGTGATAAACTAATGAACATTTCATTTAATTGCATTATAATTTAAAAAAAATCTGATATGAATCGAGATGGCAACGGGCAAATAGGGCGGATCGATGGCAGTGATTTGCATCGTAAGTCCCTTACCTATAACCTGGAGTTCAGTTGGCACACAACTAGGTATTCCATTCTGCTAATTGCATTGTTTCGCTTTTCCATCTCATCAAAGATACACTTTTAACAAAGTGTTAACTTTTTGACACCTTCACGGACTAATTTTTAAAATATTATCAATTTTCTTTTTAATTCATTTTTAATAAATATGAAAATAGCTGATATTATTATTCAGAAACTGCAAAATTGAATAGCGTTTCCCATTTAAAGCGTAAAAGAAAGGGATTCTTCAGAAAATCCTCTGAAAGTTTATAACATTACGAGAAAAGGCTGTATGAGATAGCAATCGCTTATAATCAAAATGTCACACATCTTTGAAAAACAAAAAAATAAATCACTATTTGCTTCTTACTTAAACTACAGAATTAAATTAAAAGTTTAGTATACTCGCACCAGTAACATTAATTAATTATATTTTATTTTATTTAACTGTGCTTTTCTAGAATGTTATCGGCTTGATCTGCTCTTTTAAAAAACGAGCGAGTGCCTCTACAGGCAAGTAGCCTCGTTCGTTGTTATATGTATTAATATTAGTAAGATTATAAACCGTGTTCCAGGGAAATTTAGATAACTTCTGGGAGGATTTTTATTCGACAGTGGATTATTTTGTCACTATTACTCATTAAAGAAAGAGTCCTTTGTCTGTATTGATGGTGAAGAAAGATGAGCAAAATTTCTTGCGTATGTAAAACGCGATAAAAAAAAACGAAAAACAATAGGGCAATTTAGAACGATAACTTTGTAAAGTCGTACGACGAAGAGTCATAGTTTGCGCGATATTATATATATATATATATATATATTTCTTTTTTCTTTCTTTCTTTTCTTTTTTTTTCTTTTTCTTTTTTTTTTTTTTTGGTGCGGGAGGGACTGATTTGAGAATTTCTGAAATCATCTTTAATAAATATATAAAACACCAGAAAAGCTCGCGATGAGAGAAAAGAATATATCGCATGATAAGATGCAGACTTTCATTTGACTGTAAGGAAAAAGGTGTTGGAGTTGCAAGGAAAAGGTTCTAATTACGTTCCCTCACACAGACGCCCATACGACAAAATCTGGGGAAGTGCAAGATTTTGCAACAGATGTGCCTGTGGTTTGCTGCTAAGGTTCTTCGTCTTAAAATGAAGATTATATATATATAAAAAGCTAAACTACGAATTTTTTGTTAGAAGACCCCTTGAAAATAAATTTCAAATATATCAGCATAAATAATAATGTTAATAATAAAACAAGAATTATTCAAAATCCTAAAGTAAACTTCTAGCGACTTTTTCTTAAGTGAAAAATTTTACATGCGTAAATCTAAAGGGGACGTGGGGGGGGGGGGCGGTCATGACTCACTTTAAACAAATGACATTTCAATAGAACAATACATTTTCTTAAATATAGATATGGGTTAAACTTGTTTTCTTATTTTTTCTTCTTTTTCCAATTAAAATGGCATATTTCTGATACATTCACGAGGTTGTTGTTTTTTACAGAAATGCATGGAAATTACAGACATTGTAATTTATGCACCATAGAATCGAAACGCGTTTTTAATTTTTCTTTAAAAGGGGTAGATCTTAAAAGGGGTAGATCAATTGCTCTCTCATGCCAGCATTTCCATGACTTTAGCCTCGAAAATCGGCTTAAAATATGAGATTCGAGTACATTTAGTGTAAAATTCTTTCCTTTTATAAGAAAATAAGAAAACCTGATTTCTTGCTATCTGAATAGAAGATGCAAATTTCATACATTTTAGAAGATATCCGCAAATTTTATACATTTTAGAAGATAGCTGCAAATTTCATAAATTTAAGAAGATACCTGCAAATTTCATACATTTTAGAAAATACCGGCAAATTTTATGCATTAACAAATGAAAATGAATTCTATACTTCATAAAATTACCAATTTTGATTTAATGTATAGAAATTGCTAATGAAGACATGTGACCCCCGCAATAAAATTACATGCACGAAACTTCAAGACCGTTTGTCTTCTGGGAAAACTTTTTATTATATCAGGCCGATGGCTTCTTTGTTCATCTGAGTCCTTCTCTGCGTCCTTTATTTGTTAACTGAAACACTCTAGGATTTAGTATCTTACATCTTCTATCTACATTGAGTAAAATACTATTTTTTTTTTGTAAAAATAGCATAAATTTAAATATAGCATTAAAAATTTCTAAAAATAATTCACAATTTTAATTTGTAAATATGACATTAGTTTAGACTAGTAAATGTTCTCATACATATTTTATTAATTACTGATAATCTAAGTTGTTCAATTTATTGGAAAATGACTATTTACACGCCCTCAAAGACCATGGAAAAGGGGGAGGCTTTCATTAACCCCTTCCATTCACTTTCTTTATTTATTTTTATCTTTCTTTGTTTCTATTCTTTTGTTTCTTTTATTTAAAAAATTCTTTAAAATATATAGAAAATTTCATATAGTAAGAACGTCAAATTCACGTTCTTAAACTTGAAAAAACACAAGGCAAACACATTGATAACAATTTAATTTTTGCTATAATAGTTGCAAATACTAAAAACACAGTTTTAAAATGTTAAAACTATTTATGATGTAAAATCATATGCCAAAATATCTAAGTGTTTTCGGCTAAACATTAGCCATCATCAGAGTATAAAAAACATTCGAAAAACAGAGTTCCAAAGAAGATCCCCCCCCCCCCTCCCAGCATTTAGTGGTATCGTCCCATCTTTCTCCACTGCCTCCATTTCATAGTTTCATGGTTTCGACCGTTTTCCACCTGTCCAGTGCACTTCTTCGGAACTGTGTTTTTCGAATGGTTTTTATCCTCTGACAATGGCTAATGTTTAACCGAAAGCGCTTAGGTATTTTGACATCTGATTTTACATCATAAATAGTTTTAATGTTTTAAAACTGTGTTTTTAGTATTTGCACCTATTATAGTAACAAATAAATGTTTATCAATTTGTTTGTATTGCGTTCTGAGCCAACTTTAAATAATTCTTTTATAAAAATTTAAACATCTAAAATTTCTTGAGCCTAACCGAGCTCCAAAGAAAAAATTAAAAATTCGAAAAGGCAACTTTTAATTTATTATTTGCTGAATATTTATTATTAGTATAATTACTTTCATTTTTTTGGTCAAGCTTTAATATTAGTTTCGCGTTAATGTTTTTCATGAGATTAATCATCTTAAATATTTCGTTATTTACTTAGCTAGGTTAATTTTCAAAGAAATGTGAACTCTCACTTACGTGTAATGCATTTATTCAGTTGAAATAATACATGATAGTTTAGACTAATTTTTACTTGTTTCAAGTTTTATACAGTAACTGCAGTTTTCTGTTAGGAAGTAACAATACTAAAAGTACAAATATTTTGAATTTTGATGATATGCATGTAGTAAATCAAGATATCGTTAATGTAAATATACACACAACTAATTTAATGTTAAACTAATTTAAGTTATTGAAATTTTTTCTATAATATTCCATTTACAAATCTAATTAATTTATTCAATAGCGTGAAGTTTTAAATAATTTTTTTTTTAAATCTAAATTTAAGAAAATGCATCTCACCTTACTCATCGTTTTTCGAAGCCTTGAATCGGCTAAAGAGCAAAATCACTGTGCTTTTTTTTAATTCGAATTTTAAAGGATTAAAAGAGAAACAAAATCAGTTTTTTGTCGGCTTATTTTTGTCATACAAGATTTGAGCCAGCTTTTCTGAAAAACTGAATTACAGACCAGCATATATAAGTAGTGCATGACCAGAAGTCACTACATTCATGATTTTACTAATAACTTTCTATTAAATGAATGTATATACAGTGGACTTGCGATAATTAGAACTCGGCTAGTTTGAACTAATCATAAACTTCCGAAAACTGTGCATTACGTATATTAACCCCTTCAGGGGCAAAGTACTCTTGTAGCTAACATATTGAAATGATTGATTGACACCAGGATTCACGAAAGAATTTATTTTAAAATAAGTAAAAGCTTTTCCTCATGTACCTTATAAATTCAAAATTTTAGTATAAAATTCCGGTGTCATTGTGGCATTTTGGGATTAAAATTAAGTGGTTTATTTAATATACCGGTGCCCTTCAAGGTGTTAAAAATAAAACGTTAGCAAGAGTTCCATTTGAAAGAGGGTGGAAAGGTAATTTCCATTCCACTCTCTCCCTTCCAAGGAATTCGATATTTCAGAATCTGTCAGTCCGTTGAAATGTGCTACTTAATATTTAAATTACAGAAGACGTAATCGCCATGTTTATTCACAGAATTTCTAACATTTTCATGCGATTAAATAAGGCAAAAAATTCTATTAACAGTCTGTAGTAAATTTAAGAGCACCCTGTGCATGGCAATGTTTAGTTTATGGATAAACATCATGTGAGGAACAGTTTCAGTGCACCCGCCTTTTAAAATAAAAATTAACCAATTTTAAATCTGTTTATAACCGTAGTCAACAAACATTAGCTTGATTAATGGAAGTCGATGTTTAAAATTTTGTGTTGCTGATTTCAAATACACATACAAAAACTAGCATGCAACATTTGTTTGTTGTGATCTTATGTGTACATTAATGTATAGGTATTTGCAATTTTTTAAAAGGCGTGCACAAATTTTCAGATATACTAGTAGAGTTCAGTGTAACATGTGTTGTTGTTAGTTTAAAATTGATGGATAGGAAATTACCCTAAAATTGTCATAAAAAGAAACGATAGTGAATGAAATAAATTTATATCGTGCCTCTGTCTATTAAAACATGCAGTTATATAAAATATTCATTAAACGAATGAAGCAGAATGCTGTTGTAGGTTATCGTGAAAAATGCCAACATTAAAATTCATTCTATTCATATCAGAAAAATTATTAGTTATAGTATATTTAAATTTAATATATACATATATATATAAGAGTATATATATATATGAAAGTATATTTGCCCTTTGCCATCAAGATGGATAAATAGAGAGCTGTGATAAACTAATGAACATTTCATTTAATTGCATTATAATTTAAAAAAAATCTGATATGAATCGAGATGGCAACGGGCAAATAGGGCAGATCGATGGCAGTGATTTGCATCGTAAGTCCCTTACCTATAACCTGGAGTTCAGTTGGCACACAACTAGGTATTCCATTCTGCTAATTGCATTGTTTCGCTTTTCCATCTCATCAAAGATACACTTTTAACAAAGTGTTAACTTTTTGACACCTTCACGGACTAATTTTTAAAATATTATCAATTTTCTTTTTAATTCATTTTTAATAAATATGAAAATAGCTGATATTATTATTCAGAAACTGCAAAATTGAATAGCGTTTCCCATTTAAAGCGTAAAAGAAAGGGATTCTTCAGAAAATCCTCTGAAAGTTTATAACATTACGAGAAAAGGCTGTATGAGATAGCAATCGCTTATAATCAAAATGTCACACATCTTTGAAAAACAAAAAAATAAATCACTATTTGCTTCTTACTTAAACTACAGAATTAAATTAAAAGTTTAGTATACTCGCACCAGTAACATTAATTAATTATATTTTATTTTATTTAACTGTGCTTTTCTAGAATGTTATCGGCTTGATCTGCTCTTTTAAAAAACGAGCGAGTGCCTCTACAGGCAAGTAGCCTCGTTCGTTGTTATATGTATTAATATTAGTAAGATTATAAACCGTGTTCCAGGGAAATTTAGATAACTTCTGGGAGGATTTTTATTCGACAGTGGATTATTTTGTCACTATTACTCATTAAAGAAAGAGTCCTTTGTCTGTATTGATGGTGAAGAAAGATGAGCAAAATTTCTTGCGTATGTAAAACGCGATAAAAAAAAACGAAAAACAATAGGGCAATTTAGAACGATAACTTTGTAAAGTCGTACGACGAAGAGTCATAGTTTGCGCGATATTATATATATATATATATATATATTTCTTTTTTCTTTCTTTCTTTTCTTTTTTTTTCTTTTTCTTTTTTTTTTTTTTTTGGTGCGGGAGGGACTGATTTGAGAATTTCTGAAATCATCTTTAATAAATATATAAAACACCAGAAAAGCTCGCGATGAGAGAAAAGAATATATCGCATGATAAGATGCAGACTTTCATTTGACTGTAAGGAAAAAGGTGTTGGAGTTGCAAGGAAAAGGTTCTAATTACGTTCCCTCACACAGACGCCCATACGACAAAATCTGGGGAAGTGCAAGATTTTGCAACAGATGTGCCTGTGGTTTGCTGCTAAGGTTCTTCGTCTTAAAATGAAGATTATATATATATAAAAAGCTAAACTACGAATTTTTTGTTAGAAGACCCCTTGAAAATAAATTTCAAATATATCAGCATAAATAATAATGTTAATAATAAAACAAGAATTATTCAAAATCCTAAAGTAAACTTCTAGCGACTTTTTCTTAAGTGAAAAATTTTACATGCGTAAATCTAAAGGGGACGTGGGGGGGGGGGGCGGTCATGACTCACTTTAAACAAATGACATTTCAATAGAACAATACATTTTCTTAAATATAGATATGGGTTAAACTTGTTTTCTTATTTTTTCTTCTTTTTCCAATTAAAATGGCATATTTCTGATACATTCACGAGGTTGTTGTTTTTTACAGAAATGCATGGAAATTACAGACATTGTAATTTATGCACCATAGAATCGAAACGCGTTTTTAATTTTTCTTTAAAAGGGGTAGATCTTAAAAGGGGTAGATCAATTGCTCTCTCATGCCAGCATTTCCATGACTTTAGCCTCGAAAATCGGCTTAAAATATGAGATTCGAGTACATTTAGTGTAAAATTCTTTCCTTTTATAAGAAAATAAGAAAACCTGATTTCTTGCTATCTGAATAGAAGATGCAAATTTCATACATTTTAGAAGATATCCGCAAATTTTATACATTTTAGAAGATAGCTGCAAATTTCATAAATTTAAGAAGATACCTGCAAATTTCATACATTTTAGAAAATACCGGCAAATTTTATGCATTAACAAATGAAAATGAATTCTATACTTCATAAAATTACCAATTTTGATTTAATGTATAGAAATTGCTAATGAAGACATGTGACCCCCGCAATAAAATTACATGCACGAAACTTCAAGACCGTTTGTCTTCTGGGAAAACTTTTTATTATATCAGGCCGATGGCTTCTTTGTTCATCTGAGTCCTTCTCTGCGTCCTTTATTTGTTAACTGAAACACTCTAGGATTTAGTATCTTACATCTTCTATCTACATTGAGTAAAATACTATTTTTTTTTTGTAAAAATAGCATAAATTTAAATATAGCATTAAAAATTTCTAAAAATAATTCACAATTTTAATTTGTAAATATGACATTAGTTTAGACTAGTAAATGTTCTCATACATATTTTATTAATTACTGATAATCTAAGTTGTTCAATTTATTGGAAAATGACTATTTACACGCCCTCAAAGACCATGGAAAAGGGGGAGGCTTTCATTAACCCCTTCCATTCACTTTCTTTATTTATTTTTATCTTTCTTTGTTTCTATTCTTTTGTTTCTTTTATTTAAAAAATTCTTTAAAATATATAGAAAATTTCATATAGTAAGAACGTCAAATTCACGTTCTTAAACTTGAAAAAACACAAGGCAAACACATTGATAACAATTTAATTTTTGCTATAATAGTTGCAAATACTAAAAACACAGTTTTAAAATGTTAAAACTATTTATGATGTAAAATCATATGCCAAAATATCTAAGTGTTTTCGGCTAAACATTAGCCATCATCAGAGTATAAAAAACATTCGAAAAACAGAGTTCCAAAGAAGATCCCCCCCCCCCCCTCCCAGCATTTAGTGGTATCGTCCCATCTTTCTCCACTGCCTCCATTTCATAGTTTCATGGTTTCGACCGTTTTCCACCTGTCCAGTGCACTTCTTCGGAACTGTGTTTTTCGAATGGTTTTTATCCTCTGACAATGGCTAATGTTTAACCGAAAGCGCTTAGGTATTTTGACATCTGATTTTACATCATAAATAGTTTTAATGTTTTAAAACTGTGTTTTTAGTATTTGCACCTATTATAGTAACAAATAAATGTTTATCAATTTGTTTGTATTGCGTTCTGAGCCAACTTTAAATAATTCTTTTATAAAAATTTAAACATCTAAAATTTCTTGAGCCTAACCGAGCTCCAAAAAAAAATTAAAAATTCGAAAAGGCAACTTTTAATTTATTATTTGCTGAATATTTATTATTAGTATAATTACTTTCATTTTTTTGGTCAAGCTTTAATATTAGTTTCGCGTTAATGTTTTTCATGAGATTAATCATCTTAAATATTTCGTTATTTACTTAGCTAGGTTAATTTTCAAAGAAATGTGAACTCTCACTTACGTGTAATGCATTTATTCAGTTGAAATAATACATGATAGTTTAGACTAATTTTTACTTGTTTCAAGTTTTATACAGTAACTGCAGTTTTCTGTTAGGAAGTAACAATACTAAAAGTACAAATATTTTGAATTTTGATGATATGCATGTAGTAAATCAAGATATCGTTAATGTAAATATACACACAACTAATTTAATGTTAAACTAATTTAAGTTATTGAAATTTTTTCTATAATATTCCATTTACAAATCTAATTAATTTATTCAATAGCGTGAAGTTTTAAATAATTTTTTTTTTAAATCTAAATTTAAGAAAATGCATCTCACCTTACTCATCGTTTTTCGAAGCCTTGAATCGGCTAAAGAGCAAAATCACTGTGCTTTTTTTTAATTCGAATTTTAAAGGATTAAAAGAGAAACAAAATCAGTTTTTTGTCGGCTTATTTTTGTCATACAAGATTTGAGCCAGCTTTTCTGAAAAACTGAATTACAGACCAGCATATATAAGTAGTGCATGACCAGAAGTCACTACATTCATGATTTTACTAATAACTTTCTATTAAATGAATGTATATACAGTGGACTTGCGATAATTAGAACTCGGCTAGTTTGAACTAATCATAAACTTCCGAAAACTGTGCATTACGTATATTAACCCCTTCAGGGGCAAAGTACTCTTGTAGCTAACATATTGAAATGATTGATTGACACCAGGATTCACGAAAGAATTTATTTTAAAATAAGTAAAAGCTTTTCCTCATGTACCTTATAAATTCAAAATTTTAGTATAAAATTCCGGTGTCATTGTGGCATTTTGGGATTAAAATTAAGTGGTTTATTTAATATACCGGTGCCCTTCAAGGTGTTAAAAATAAAACGTTAGCAAGAGTTCCATTTGAAAGAGGGTGGAAAGGTAATTTCCATTCCACTCTCTCCCTTCCAAGGAATTCGATATTTCAGAATCTGTCAGTCCGTTGAAATGTGCTACTTAATATTTAAATTACAGAAGACGTAATCGCCATGTTTATTCACAGAATTTCTAACATTTTCATGCGATTAAATAAGGCAAAAAATTCTATTAACAGTCTGTAGTAAATTTAAGAGCACCCTGTGCATGGCAATGTTTAGTTTATGGATAAACATCATGTGAGGAACAGTTTCAGTGCACCCGCCTTTTAAAATAAAAATTAACCAATTTTAAATCTGTTTATAACCGTAGTCAACAAACATTAGCTTGATTAATGGAAGTCGATGTTTAAAATTTTGTGTTGCTGATTTCAAATACACATACAAAAACTAGCATGCAACATTTGTTTGTTGTGATCTTATGTGTACATTAATGTATAGGTATTTGCAATTTTTTAAAAGGCGTGCACAAATTTTCAGATATACTAGTAGAGTTCAGTGTAACATGTGTTGTTGTTAGTTTAAAATTGATGGATAGGAAATTACCCTAAAATTGTCATAAAAAGAAACGATAGTGAATGAAATAAATTTATATCGTGCCTCTGTCTATTAAAACATGCAGTTATATAAAATATTCATTAAACGAATGAAGCAGAATGCTGTTGTATGTTATCGTGAAAAATGCCAACATTAAAATTCATTCTATTCATATCAGAAAAATTATTAGTTATAGTATATTTAAATTTAATATATACATATATATATAAGAGTATATATATATGAAAGTATATTTGCCCTTTGCCATCAAGATGGATAAATAGAGAGCTGTGATAAACTAATGAACATTTCATTTAATTGCATTATAATTTAAAAAAAATCTGATATGAATCGAGATGGCAACGGGCAAATAGGGCAGATCGATGGCAGTGATTTGCATCGTAAGTCCCTTACCTATAACCTGGAGTTCAGTTGGCACACAACTAGGTATTCCATTCTGCTAATTGCATTGTTTCACTTTTCCATCTCATCAAAGATACACTTTTAACAAAGTGTTAACTTTTTGACACCTTCACGGACTAATTTTTAAAATATTATCAATTTTCTTTTTAATTCATTTTTAATAAATATGAAAATAGCTGATATTATTATTCAGAAACTGCAAAATTGAATAGCGTTTCCCATTTAAAGCGTAAAAGAAAGGGATTCTTCAGAAAATCCTCTGAAAGTTTATAACATTACGAGAAAAGGCTGTATGAGATAGCAATCGCTTTTAATCAAAATGTCACACATCTTTGAAAAACAAAAAAATAAATCACTATTTGCTTCTTACTTAAACTACAGAATTAAATTAAAAGTTTAGTATACTGGCACCAGTAACATTAATTAATTATATTTTATTTTATTTAAATGTGCTTTTACTAACATGTTATCGGCTTGATCTGCTCTTTTAAAAAACGAGCGAGTGCCTCTACAGGCAAGTACCCTCGTTCGTTGTTATATGTATTAATATTAGTAAGATTATAAACCGTGTTCCAGGGAAATTTAGATAACTTCTGGGAGGATTTTTATTCGACAGTGGATTATTTTGTCACTATTACTCATTAAAGAAAGAGTCCTTTGTCTGTATTGATGGTGAAGAAAGATGAGCAAAATTTCTTGCGTATGTAAAACGCGATAAAAAAAAACGAAAAACAATAGGGCAATTTAGAACGATAACTTTGTAAAATCGTACGACGACGATTTATATTTTGCGCGATATAATTTATATATATATATATATATATATTTCTTTCTTTTTTTTTTTCTTTTTTTTTCTTTTTTTTTTTTTTTTTTTTTTGGTGGGGGAGGGACTGATTTGAGAATTTCTGAAATCATCTTTAATAAATATATAAAACACCAGAAAAGCTCGCGATGAGAGAAAAGAATATATCGCATGATAAGATGCAGACTTTCATTTGACTGTAAGGAAAAAGGTGTTGGAGTTGCAAGAGAAAAGGTTCTAATTACGTTCCCTCACACAGACGCCCATACGACAAAATCTGGGGAAGTGCAAGATTTTGCAACAGATGTGCCTGTGGTTTGCTGCTAAGGTTCTTCGTCTTAAAATGAAGATTATATATATATAAAAAGCTAAACTACGAATTTTTTGTTAGAAGACCCCTTGAAAATAAATTTCAAATATATCAGCATAAATAATAATGTTAATAATAAAACAAGAATTATTCAAAATCCTAAAGTAAACTTCTAGCGACTTTTTCTTAAGTGAAAAATTTTACATGCGTAAATCTAAAGGGGACGTGGGGGGGGGGAGTCGGTCATGACTCACTTTAAACAAATGACATTTCAATAGAACAATACATTTTCTTAAATATAGATATGGGTTAAACTTGTTTTCTTATTTTTTCTTCTTTTTCCAATTAAAATGGCATATTTCTGATACATTCACGATGTTGTTGTTTTTTACAGAAATGCATGGAAATTACAGACATTGTAATTTATGCACCATAGAATCGAAACGCGTTTTTAATTTTTCTTTAAAAGGGGTAGATCTTAAAAGGGGTAGATCAATTGCTCTCTCATGCCAGCATTTCCATGACTTTAGCCTCGAAAATCGGCTTAAAATATGAGATTCGAGTACATTTAGTGTAAAATTCTTTCCTTTTATAAGAAAATAAGAAAACCTGATTTCTTGCTATCTGAATAGAAGATCCAAATTTTATACATTTTAGAAGATATCTGCAAATTTTATACATTTTAGAAGATAGCTGCAAATTTCATAAATTTTAGAAGATACCTGCAAATTTCATACATTTTAGAAAATACCGGCAAATTTTATGCATTAACAAATGAAAATGAATTCTATATTTCATAAAATTACCAATTTTGATTTAATGTATAGAAATTGCTAATGAAGACATGTGACCCCCGCCCCCCTTACAAAAAAAACAGAGACATGACCAGCCTCCCTCCCTTCACTCTAAATAGAGGGCTGTTTCCGCGTCTGTAATTAAAAGAGCTGAATACGTTTTTTCAATTAAGGTGTTCTGGAAATCACTTTAAGATAGTTTGTGAACACAAGGTCATAAAAAGTAAGGGTAAGACTCTTTGGGTGCTTTAAAAAAAGCGCAGCGCCCATCCAAGAATTGGATATTGCCCCAATTTTTTCCTGAGGCCTGTATCGGCGCGATCGTAACCCCTTTCATGAGTACGACAGTGGCCGGACAGGCTCGGTTCATGAAAGACAGTCCGTGACATCCTCGAGGCCGGGTTTGTCTGGAACGCTCATAGGAACGACCAAGGCCCAGCCACAAATCAAGGGCTCCCTCTCATGATTTGCTATATCCCAATTCGAGATCGAGAACAACTCACACGAGTGATCTCATGTCTCTCTAGTCGGGAATGGACACACACACACTAAAAACTAGGTTAGTAAACACAGATAGGCTAAAAAAATAGGAAGATGGTTCCGACCCCCGTCACGCTGTCGGGTGACCAAGCCGTCAGAGCCGTAGGGCCGGGAGAACGTCAGTTTGAAAGCAAAAAGTGATAGGATCGAAACAAGTAGTGCAATAGATTCGA
Source organism: Maratus michaelseni (assembly GCA_963931845.1). Lineage (NCBI taxonomy): Eukaryota > Metazoa > Arthropoda > Arachnida > Araneae > Salticidae > Maratus > Maratus michaelseni. The sequence goes on from OZ007597.1 coordinate 277,204,744, forward strand.
CCCGGTGGTCCGGCCAGACCTGTGTAACCGCTCGCGTCCGCTAGCTCACTCTCACTAGACAAGAACACCAGCTTTCCAAATCCTTAACCAGGTGGCTCCCGACGCCTGGCTCCACATCTCAACAACAGCTGTCTCCGGCGCCCCCTGCCGAGGGTACTGGGAATTGACAAGAGAAGCACTCATCTTGTCCATCCCCTGGAGTGCCGCACGCTGAGAACCATGAAAACATTAACAATAAACATCAGTGGATTCAGCTAACTCGTTGTATTGGAAAATCTATAAGCACGAATTTCTATATATCCACTATTACTAAAACGCGTGTATGAGAGCTTTGCTCTAATAAACCACCACAATAACATCATCGGACTCATTTAACTCGCTGTACTGGAATTTCTAAAAATGTGAAATTCATTAAAATCGCAATTTAAATTATTTTTTCATACAGGATCATTATAATCAAAGTCCTAACTTTCAAAATGCTGAAAAAAAAACCAACCACTGGTCAGAATGACTTCAAATTTGAACTGAATAGACTGGAAGAAAGGGAAAACGTTATGGCATAAGGAAACAATTTTCCAAAGTGTACCAATAGATGGAGTTGTAAGCGGTATATTATAAAAATTGAAAGATACACATGCGCAATTAAAAACCTAATCATTATGTGCTTTTTATGCGGTTTTTGGCCCAAGGACAATTAAAAATCGATTTTTCCCATCAATGTGGTACGACCTTGCAGTGGTGGATGGGCTTTCCATTAACAGTATCACAACTGCTGACTGATTTGGAAGTCATTTTTTCCGTCCAACAACCGAAACACTCATGCACATTGAACAGTACGGTTGATTTACTGTGCAACTCATGCCAAAGCCGTCGTATTTCGATTAAAAATGTCACTTTCGTTATGCTGCTTACAGTGCCATCTATTGATAAAACTGTACCATTGACGAAAGCGTCCAAGGATGTTTCACTCTTTGCTATTATTAAATTGTTTCAAGAGATTCAATTCTTCCAAATTGTATCGCAAAATAAAATTACATGCACGAAACTTCAAGACCGTTTGTCTTCTGGGAAAACTTTTTATTATATCAGGCCGATGGCTTCTTTGTTCATCTGAGTCCTTTTCTGCGTCCTTTATTTGTTAACTGAAACACTCTAGGATTTAGTATCTTACATCTTCTATCTACATTGAGTAAAATACTATTTTTTTTTTTGTAAAAATAGCATAAATTTAAATATAGCATTAAAAATTTCTAAAAATAATTCACAATTTTAATTTGTAAATATGACATTAGTTTAGACTAGTAAATGTTCTCATACATATTTTATTAATTACTGATAATCTAAGTTGTTCAATTTATTGGAAAATGACTATTTACACGCCCTCAAAGACCATGGAAAACGGGGAGGCTTTCATTAACCCCTTCCATTCACTTTCTTTATTTATTTTTATCTTTCTTTGTTTCTATTCTTTTGTTTCTTTTATTTAAAAAATTCTTTAAAATATATAGAAAATTCCATATAGTAAGAACGTCAAATTCACGTTCTTAAACTTGAAAAAACACAAGGCAAACACATTGATAAAAATTTAATTTTTGCTATAATAGTTGCAAATACTAAAAACACAGTTTTAAAATGTTAAAACTATTTATGATGTAAAATCATATGCCAAAATATCTAAGTGTTTTCGGCTAAACATTAGCCATCATCAGAGTATAAAAAACATTCGAAAAACAGAGTTCCAAAGAAGATCCCTCCCCTCCCAGCATTTAGTGGTATCGTCCCATCTTTCTCCACTGCCTCCATTTCATAGTTTCATGGTTTCGACCGTTTTCCACCTGTCCAGTGCACTTCTTCGGAACTGTGTTTTTCGAATGGTTTTTATCCTCTGACAATGGCTAATGTTTAACCGAAAGCGCTTAGGTATTTTGACATCTGATTTTACATCATAAATAGTTTTAATGTTTTAAAACTGTGTTTTTAGTATTTGCACCTATTATAGTAACAAATAAATGTTTATCAATTTGTTTGTATTGCGTTCTGAGCCAACTTTAAATAATTATTTTATAAAAATTTAAACATCTAAAATTTCTTGAGCCTAACCGAGCTCCAAAGAAAAAATTAAAAATTCGAAAAGGCAACTTTTAATTTATTATTTGCTGAATATTTATTATTAGTATAATTACTTTCTTTTTTTTGGTCAAGCTTTAATATTAGTTTCGCGTTAAAGTTTTTCATGAGATTAATCATCTTAAATATTTCGTTATTTACTTAGCTAGGTTAATTTTCAAAGAAATGTGAACTCTCACTTACGTGTAATGCATTTATTCAGTTGAAATAATACATGATAGTTTAGACTAATTTTTACTTGTTTCAAGTTTTATACAGTAACTGCAGTTTTCTGTTAGGAAGTAACAATACTAAAAGTACAAATATTTTGAATTTTGATGATATGCATGTAGTAAATCAAGATATCGTTAATGTAAATATATACACAACTAATTTAATGTTAAACTAATTTAAGTTATTGCAAATTTTTTCTATAATATTCCATTTACAAATCTAATTAATTTATTCAATAGCGTGAAGTTTTAAATAATTTTTTTTAAAATCTAAATTTAAGAAAATGCATCTCACCTTACTCATCGTTTTTCGAAGCCTTGAATCGGCTAAAGAGCAAAATCACTGTGCTTTTTTTAAATTCGAATTTTAAAGGATTAAAAGAGAAACAAAATCAGTTTTTTGTCGGCTTATTTTTGTCATACAAGATTTGAGCCAGCTTTTCTGAAAAACTGAATTACAGACCAGCATATATAAGTAGTGCATGACCAGAAGTCACTACATTCATGATTTTACTAATAACTTTCTATTAAATGAATGTATATACAGTGGACTTGCGATAATTAGAACTCGGCTAGTTTGAACTAATCATAAACTTCCGAAAACTGTGCATTACGTATATTAACCCCTTCAGGGGCAAAGTACTCTTGTAGCTAACATATTGAAATGATTGATTGACACCAGGATTCACGAAAGAATTTATTTTAAAATAAGTAAAAGCTTTTCCTCATGTACCTTATAAATTCAAAATTTTAGTATAAAATTCCGGTGTCATTGTGGCATTTTGGGATTAAAATTAAGTGGTTTATTTAATATACCGGTGCCCTTCAAGGTGTTAAAAATAAAACGTTAGCAAGAGTTCCATTTGAAAGAGGGTGGAAAGGTAATTTCCATTCCACTCTCTCCCTTCCAAGGAATTCGATATTTCAGAATCTGTCAGTCCGTTGAAATGTGCTACTTAATATTTAAATTACAGAAGACGTAATCGCCATGTTTATTCACAGAATTTCTAACATTTTCATGCGATTAAATAAGGCAAAAAATTCTATTAACAGTCTGTAGTAAATTTAAGAGCACCCTGTGCATGGCAATGTTTAGTTTATGGATAAACATCATGTGAGGAACAGTTTCAGTGCACCCGCCTTTTAAAATAAAAATTAACCAATTTTAAATCTGTTTATAACCGTAGTCAACAAACATTAGCTTGATTAATGGAAGTCGATGTTTAAAATTTTGTGTTGCTGATTTCAAATACACATACAAAAACTAGCATGCAACATTTGTTTGTTGTGATCTTATGTGTACATTAATGTATAGGTATTTGCAATTTTTTAAAAGGCGTGCACAAATTTTCAGATATACTAGTAGAGTTCAGTGTAACATGTGTTGTTGTTAGTTTAAAATTGATGGATAGGAAATTACCCTAAAATTGTCATAAAAAGAAACGATAGTGAATGAAATAAATTTATATCGTGCCTCTGTCTATTAAAACATGCAGTTATATAAAATATTCATTAAACGAATGAAGCAGAATGCTGTTGTAGGTTATCGTGAAAAATGCCAACATTAAAATTCATTCTATTCATATCGGAAAAATTATTAGTTATAGTATATTTAAATTTAATATATACATATATATATAAGAGTATATATATATGAAAGTATATTTGCCCTTTGCCATCAAGATGGATAAATAGAGAGCTGTGATAAACTAATGAACATTTCATTTAATTGCATTATAATTTAAAAAAAATCTGATATGAATCGAGATGGCAACGGTCAAATAGGGCAGATCGATGGCAGTGATTTGCATCGTAAGTCCCTTACCTATAACCTGGAGTTCAGTTGGCACACAACTAGGTATTCCATTCTGCTAATTGCATTGTTTCACTTTTCCATCTCATCAAAGATACACTTTTAACAAAGTGTTAACTTTTTGACACCTTCACGGACTAATTTTTAAAATATTATCAATTTTCTTTTTAATTCATTTTTAATAAATATGAAAATAGCTGATATTATTATTCAGAAACTGCAAAATTGAATAGCGTTTCCCATTTAAAGCGTAAAAGAAAGGGATTCTTCAGAAAATCCTCTGAAAGTTTATAACATTACGAGAAAAGGATGTATGAGATAGCAATCGCTTATAATCAAAATGTCACACATCTTTGAAAAACAAAAAAATAAATCACTATTTGCTTCTTACTTAAACTACAGAATTAAATTAAAAGTTTAGTATACTGGCACCAGTAACATTAATTAATTATATTTTATTTTATTTAAATGTGCTTTTACTAACATGTTATCGGCTTGATCTGCTCTTTTAAAAAACGAGCGAGTGCCTCTACAGGCAAGTACCCTCGTTCGTTGTTATATGTATTAATATTAGTAAGATTATAAACCGTGTTCCAGGGAAATTTAGATAACTTCTGGGAGGATTTTTATTCGACAGTGGATTATTTTGTCACTATTACTCATTAAAGAAAGAGTCCTTTGTCTGTATTGATGGTGAAGAAAGATGAGCAAAATTTCTTGCGTATGTAAAACGCGATAAAAAAAAACGAAAAACAATAGGGCAATTTAGAACGATAACTTTGTAAAATCGTACGACGACGATTTATATTTTGCGCGATATAATTTATATATATATATATATATATATATTTCTTTCTTTTTTTTTTCTTTTTTTTTCTTTTTTTTTTTTTTTTTTTTTTTGGTGGGGGAGGGACTGATTTGAGAATTTCTGAAATCATCTTTAATAAATATATAAAACACCAGAAAAGCTCGCGATGAGAGAAAAGAATATATCGCATGATACGAGGCAGACTTTCATTTGACTGTAAGGAAAAAGGTGTTGGAGTTGCAAGGATAAGGTTCTAATTACGTTCCCTCACACAGACGCCCATACGACAAAATCTGGGGAATTGCAAGATTTTGCAACAGATGTGCCTGTGGTTTGCTGTTAAGGTTCTTCGTCTTAAAATGAAGATTATATATATATAAAAAGCTAAACTACGAATTTTTTGTTAGAAGACCCCTTGAAAATAAATTTCAAATATATCAGCATAAATAATAATGTTAATAATAAAACAAGAATTATTCAAAATCCTAAAGTAAACTTCTAGCGACTTTTTCTTAAGTGAAAAATTTTACATGCGTAAATCTAAAGGGGACGTGGGGGGGGGGGGGGCTGTCATGACTCACTTTAAACAAATGACATTTCAATAGAACAATACATTTTCTTAAATATAGATATGGGTTAAATTTTTTTTCTTATTTTTTTTTCTTTTTGCAATAATGACATATTTCTGATACATTCACGGTGTTGTTGTTGTTTACAGAAATGCATGGAAATTACAGACATTGTAATTTATGCACCATAGAATCGAAACGCGTTTTTAATTTTTCTTTAAAAGAAGTAGATCTTAAATTGTATCCATTTCCTCTCTCATGACAGTAGAGTCTCGAAAATCGGCTTAAAATATGAGATTGGAGTACATTGAGTGTAAAATTCTTTCCTTTTATAAGAAAATTAGAAAAACTGATTTCTTGATATCTGAATAGAACCTGCAAATTTCATACATTTTAGAAGATATCTGCATATTTTATACATTTTAGAAGACACCTGCAAATTTCATACATTTTAGAAAATACCTGCAAATTTTATGCATTAACGAATGAAAATGAATTCTGTATGTCATAAAATTACCAATTTTGATTGAATATATAGAAATTGCTAATGAAGACATGTGACCCCCCCCCACTTAGAAGAAAACAGAGACATGACCAGCCTCCCTCCCTTCACTCTAAATAGAGCGCTGTTTCCGCGTCTGTAATTAAAAGAGCTGAATACGTTTTTTTCCGTCAAGGCGCTCTGTAAATCACTTTAAGATAGTTTTTGAACACATGATCATAAAACGAAAAACAGAACTGAATATATTTTTCCGAGAAAAAAACTGAGCTCCATTTTCCTTTATTGTTTAATTTTTTTTTAAGCTACTTGATAAGTGTATTCTTATTTTATTATATTTTCCAAAATCGTCAGAGAAAAATAAGATTTAGTTAATTAAATCTGAAAATCCAGAGTGCGACAATTGCCTTCCCCGGCCTTGCGTGCCCTTATTTCCTCAATTGTAATAATTACTTTATTAATGCCCATCAATTCCACTCTGTATCCCTACAAAGTGAGTTATTCCATGTATTATGCAGGTGGGGAATGGGAAAAAGGCTAGAGAACAATAGTATACATTTTAGGACTTAAAAAATCGTTTAGTATGTTTCATACGCAACCGGGTAATTCCTAAACCATCTGTATTATGCCTACAAAGCTTTAAATAATTCACAAGCATTAGCAATTTTTATTATTTAACCCTTTGAGGGGCGGTGGTATATATTATATACTACCTATATATTATATACCACCTAATTTTAATCCGATTCAAACCAGAAACTTTTAATTATATTTTACTTTTTTAACTTTGACGGGAAAAATGGAAATATTGCTTTTCCTTATTTTGAACTAAATTCTTTCCTAAATTTCGGTGAGAATTCAACATTACAGGAGCACAAGTGCTTGCCCCTGAAAGGGTTAAATGTAGATTTTAACCCTTTATATACTGACGGTACTTTTAAGTACCATCAGAGAAAACTTTATATAAAATTTCTTTAATCTGTCTAATAATGGTAATAAGGTTTTGCTTTTATACAAAATACTTTTCTGGATCACATTTAGAAAGCACAGCAAAACAGTGAAAGCTAAATATTTTATAAAATGGTATTTTTCTCAACCTTTTACATAAGTGTAGATCTTCTCTTTTTAAAAATTGTTGTATGAAAATGTTGCAACTATAAAAACCTTTCTATTTAATGATAGGATCACAATACATTTATTTACATTGTTCCGATAAAGAATTGTGATATTTCCTTAACAGCATTTTCTGTTAATTAATCTAATTATTCTTGTAAATATTTCACAAAAAGAGCTATTACTACCGCATTATTAAATCAGTTTTAATGAAAAACCTTATCTAAATTTCATATTATTATAATATAAATTGTCTAATATACCTTCAGACATCAAGGAAGATAATTATTGAGATTGAACAATTTGTTGATTCATAATTCGGTAGATAAAGGGTTAAAACGAAATGAAAAAAAATTGAAAACTCCATTTTTAAAAATCGATCGGTTAATTATGCACTGTTTTTTAATGTTATGATTCTTTCACCCCGTCAATATGAAAAATAGAATTTCGAAAATCAGTATATTTGCACACACGCTATCGATGATGCGCATATATGAGCGCTTCGTGCCCATCAAAACATTTACAATAAACATCAGTGGATTCAGCTAACTCGTCGTATTGGAAATTCTAAAAGTATGAAATTCTATACAGTCAAACCTCGTTAACATGAACAGGCTTAACGTGAATTACTTTTAACATGAATTGTTTTCATAGTCCCCTATAAAAACGAGAACAGAGATTTGATACTGATAACATGAATTACTGTTAACATGAACAAAATTTTGATTCCCCTTGAGGTTCATGTTAACGAGGTTCGACTGTATATCCACTATCAGTAAAATGTGTGTATGAGCGCTTTGCTCTAATAAAACCCCACAGTAACATCAGCGGACTCATTTAACTGGCTGTACTGGAATGTCTAAAAATGTGAAATTTATTAAAATCGCAATCGCTATTACGCATGTTAAAATAGTCCCATTGAATATTTCATTAATAATATTTTAAATTATTTTTTTTTATACAGGATCATTATAATCAAAGTCCCACTTTCAAAATGCTGAAAAAAAAGAAACCACTGGTCAGAATGACTTCAAATTTGAACTGAATAGACTGGAAGAAAGGGAAAACGGTATGGCATAAGGAAACAATTTTCCAAAGTGTACCAATAGATGGAGTTGTAAGCGGCATATTATACAAATTAAAAGATACACATGCGCATTTAAAAACAGAATCATTATGTGCTTTTTATGCCGTTTTTGGCCCAAGAACAATTAAAAACCGATTTTTCCCATCAATGTGGTACGACCTTGCAGTGGTGGATGGCTTTCCACTAACGGTACCAGAACTGCTGACTGATTTGGAAGTCATTTTTTCCGTCCAACAACCGAAACACTCATGCACATTGAACAGTGCGGTTGGTTTACTGTGCAACTCATGCCAAAGCCGTCGTATTTCGATTAAAAATGTTACTTTCGTTATGCTGCTTACAGTGCCATCTATTGATACACTTTGGAACTTTTTCTTTCTTATGCCATACCGTTTTCCCCTTCTTCCAGTACATTCAGCTCAAATTTGAAGTCATTCTGACCAGTGGCTCCTTTTTTTACAGCATTTCGAAAGTGGGACTTTAATTATAACAACCCTCTAGTTTAAAAAATGGAAACTTAATTAACATCATTCGTCTTAATTAACTTGTTGTACTGGAATTTCTAAAAATATGAAATTCTTTATAATAGCAATCACTATAACGCATGTTAAAAAATCAAGCTGGAAATTGTACGTCAAACGTGACAAATGAGGTGCGTTCGTACTGTAGCTAGCTATATAAATATTTAGATCTTGATGATTTTTAATTCTGTGAAATGAATGATATCGTCTGCAGATTAATTTCTGTAATAGAATAAGTATCTCGGTCGCTTGACTATTAAACTTCGGAAGCTCCTATAAGAAGAAAGCACCGATTAAAAAAAAAAAAATCAAATTTCTTAATAAATATTTTTATTAATATCTCCAAAAGTTTTGATTCGATTTTAATAAAATTTGAAATGTCTCGACAAAATTCTGCAAAGATAATATATCTTAAATTTCAAACGATTCGGTTGGGTAGTTTTTGCGTTGTTATATGCGGACGGACGGACGGACCAAGCGACGACAATAGGTGCTACGTATTTATATAATTACGAACGCACCTAAAAAAGGCATTGTATAATCTGTTAATAATATTTTAAATTACTTTTTATATCTTAAAAAAATAATAAAACTTTTCATTTTTAATTTTTTTCGCTTTCTGCATCAGAATCCAAGTGTAAAAAACTGGAAACAAACGAGATACCATTGAGCTACTACGCACTCATACCGAGATAGATTACAACAAAATTTTGTACATAAATATTTCGCATTCTTCCTTCCCCATCTGCATTATAAATGGAATGATCGAGAGTTGAATTGAAGTGTACGCTATATATTTATATGTTTCATTTGCTTTCTTCAAATATTAAATCCAGAGATTTTCTTATAAACAAAATATTCCGTTTATACAACTGTATTTCATTTTCTAATTTCTTTCAAACGAGTTCTAATATAAAATGCATTTTTGAGGAGAAAAAAATCATTCTCATTCATATTCTTTTAATACATCTTTAATAAAATTATTGATTTAACTAATTCATTTTCTTACGCCCCAGAAAGGATGTCATGGTATAAGAATATAAGTTATTGTTAGGAAATATACAAAGATATAAAAAATGTGATTGATAATATGTTTATATAATAAATTTATTAGAAATAATATGAACTTCAAAGATGCAAACGATTTTCTTTTGCTCCAGACTATGTATCAGTGTGTTTGAAATAGTAGTCATATATGCAATGCACTTTAAACAAGAACGAAAAATCATGCGTCAAGCATAGATTATGTAACACTTTGCAACTCTTCTTAAATAATTTTACAAATCATTACTGTTTAATAAGGTAAAAGATAATATCTAAGTAAACAATTTGTAAAGCGCATAATATGTTTAAAAACCCAATTTCAGGAATTATTAACAATATTCGGAAAAATATCCGAATTCTTTTGTGCAGCCCTGTATATGATCTATAGATTTGTATACATGTTACGTAGAACGCTAAATTTTAGTTCAGATAGGAAACGCGTAGCACAGTTTAAGATTTCCCTTTTGGAATTTCCGTCAATAAACGTAAATGTACTCCAGAACGTTTGCGCTACCCGTATAGGATTTATAGAATTTATACAAACCAAGTAATAGAAAAAAAAAATGAGTTAAATTTAAAAACGCGTTAAGCAACTGAAAAAGCACTTCCATGAATTATTGTTAACAGACAGTAACAAATTCTTTTGTTTGGTAAATGAACGATAAATGCTATACTCTAAATATTCTATAGTAAGCCTCTTGTAATGCACCTCAGTCAATTATATAAATTTCAATTTGTTTTAAATATTTAAACATTCTTAAAATAAACCGCAAACGATTTTTCTCCATTGACCGTAATGCAACGGAATTCTTTTGAGTGTCCCTGTAAAACAAATTTAAGTGCTATACACACCCTATTCTATAGTAAGCCTCTTGTAGTGAACCTCAGTGATATATATCAATTTCAATATGTTTGAAATTGTATAACATCATTAAAATAAACCGCAAATGATTTTTCCCCCATAGATCGTAATGTAACGGAATTCTTTTGAGTGTTCCTGTAAAAAAACTATAAGGCCTACATACTTCATATTCAATACCGAACATGCCATAGTAAACCTCAATAACATATATCAATTGCATGACTATACATATATATTTACGCGAGTTAGAGCACGGACAGGCAGACAGACAAAACGAATTCATTAACACTTTTCAACTACATTGGAAAGTGTTAAAAAACGCTTAATGGTGCCTCACTCTGTTTATTTTTTGTGTGTTTCAGTTTTAATTTGATAATAGAAGTGACAGAAACATCGACGATAAGATATAATCATTGATAAGACAGCATGCTGGGGATTTGCCTTGTTGAGAAATAAATGAACATATGCTGCTTTAATAATAATAATAATAATAATAATAATAATAATAATAAAATCTAGCTTTAGAATCAGAATATTGTAGGATACATTACGAAATCGATTAAACAGTATAGAATGAAAAATATTTTATATTTTTATATACGCAATTTCAAAATTACAAAAACACTAGGTTTCCCTTCAAATTTTTTTTCATTACAGAAACTTTAAACAGGAATTAACTGATATAAGTTCAACCCCCCCCCCCCTTCTTAAACAATAAAATAATAAATATCAATACAGGTTGTAATATAATAAATTGGCTAGAAGATACTGCAGATGAAAAGGTAAGATGACATAAACTTCTATAAGCACAGAATTTTTATTTTATTTTTTTATTTATATTATTACGGATTTTTGTTTGTTTTGTTTTCTATCGTTTTAATTTTTTAAGGCTCTTCCCACCCAACTTGTAGTTGCGGTGTTTTACTTTTTTTTTCCTCCAGAATTATTACCAAAATACTTTAACAAATGATCTTTTATTAGATTTTCTGTTCAAAATACTTTCAAAATAGCTTTTTCTCTTCAAATTGTAGAATCTTCTCTGTTTAAATCGCATAAGGAAAAAAAAATCTGATAGAATTAAACCACATCGAATGGCAGCTAAATGTTATGCACTTGACATTGACATCAGAAGCATAGAATAATAGTGTGGAGATTTTTAACTCAAAGTGATAACATTAATAATATATTCTGCGATGAATTGTAAATATCCTGCTTAGTTGTTGAAAACTGTAATTTCGCGCGTATGCGCCGCGGCTTAATTAAGTCTTTTTCAAACCGGAAATTTTATTGAAACTAAGAAGTAAAGTAAGTGCTAAGCAGAAGTAACTCACATTTTATTTAAAATAAATTCTGGTAGGAAATCGACTTGTCTGAGGCTTGTATTCGCGCGAAATTACGGTACTGATTGCAGATAAATAAGGAATATTACCAAATTCTCGAATATTCTGCGGCTAAAAACAAAATTATGCACATTATAAATGAGATATAATATTACTTCGTTTTCATTACCGAAAACAGGGTGCCCATTATACAAGAGTGAATACAGTACTTTTGTTCTTCTCATTATTATTAAGTGATTTTAATGAAATGAAAATGCACATTAATATGCAAATCATCTCAATGAACGAAAAGATGGTTTATTCTAGAATATTTTATTAGATCAGGATCCCGGCTGCCACTGGCGATTACTTTTTTTAATTATTATTTTCCCTACTACGCTACTATTTCAAAACAAACAATTTCCTTCGAAGATTATCAAAAATGTACCATAATGTGCTTTGTTTTGAAATAGTGGTGAGCAGAATAATAAAATAATAGTCGTGTGTAGCAGCCCTGTTACATAAATAAAAATCAAAAAATTTTAATCTGAATTTTATAACGAATGAAATTATATCTAATTACGATATTATTTCATTTAGAAAATATTTTTTATAGTTTACATACAAATACAAAAACTGACTACTGCATTTAGAAATTGATTTTCCTAATCTTTTGACAGATCGTTTAGAAGAAAACAAACAAACTTATATATATGTATATGTGTGTATATATATATATATATATATATATATATACAAACTAATAGATCTACAAAATAAGTAAATGGAAAATTTAAACTATCGCATATTTTTACACCGTTTTAAACTGATATATATATATATAAATATTTATGTAATTATTGCTCTATTTTTTTAAGATATGGCTACAGGGAAAAATGAGTATTATTTAAACTATATATTCAGAATTTTTATATATTTTCTCAGCGTATGATGATAATTAAATTAACATTAAACTATTTGTTGAAAAGGGGATGATATCCACCATTATAAAATGCCTTATATGTACTTTAAAATTAATTGCATTTCCAAGCATTAGGTATTGATACCATTTTTTAATATTTACATTTAAATATTTTATACATTATTAATTATTTTAAAATAAAACTAACTGTTAAAAGTTACAGCATATATCCGATATTTTATAGAAGATAAAGTGTATAATCTTAAAAAAAAAAAAATAAAAAAAAAAAATATTATGATCTTTTTAATCTTACTAATAAAACATAGCTCATAAATATATATTATTTATAAATTTATACAATTATTGTTTTGAATTTTCTAATATTACTAAATTATAAGTAAAAAACTGGAAAAAAAAAAGAATATTTATAAGAAACGGTTATATTTTTGTTCATGAATATGAACAAAAATGCCCAGTAATGTTATTCACAGTAAATAAAATTACTTTTGAAAGCTAAATATCATCTCCAGCTTTTTATGTTGCAGGATGATCACAAAGTTATTTATTTTAATAATTGAGTTGTTCTGTTCCCTATTGCACTTGTAACTAATCTTTTTTCAAAAGTGCGAGTTCAAACATGTCCTTTACATGTTTGTTCCCAAACATGTCCTTTACATGTTTGTTCCCAAACATGTCCTTTACATGTTTGTTCCCAAACATGTCCGTTACGTGAACAAAAATGAAGAAAATCATCCTGTATTTCTTAAGAAATTCTGAAATTTTTGTAAAATGGAAAGTGCCTGGTTCATTAATCCAAGGCCAAAACTTGTATAAAATGCGTTCCGCCGCCAATGCCCTCGTATGATTATTGATTGCCCGTCAATGCACAGACGTAGGCAATTTGGCATAAGCATTTAAGGTCTTATTTATAAACAGCTGTGTGGTGACACCAACTGATTGCAAGAAGAAAAAAAAAAAACAGATAATCCTTGAATAGTGCACGTAGCAGTGTTTATTTGAAAAAATCCAGCGCTTTTATATATATCTGGTGTGAATTTAAAATTAAAATGATTCTAGAGATTAATTAATATGATTCAGTGTTAAAATGATCAAATTAAGCAATACTCTCTATCACAGAAGAAAAGCTATATTAATCCGTGCTCTCTATATAAATTAACACATGGACCATTATCGTTTATTATGAGAAAATACAGATATAAACTAATGTAATTTAATTAAATATGTTTTATTTAAATGAAAAGCCTTTCTCATCTTAAAGTATATAAATTTTTTATTGAAACAATTGAATTTGACTAAATGTAGTAAGCTTGGGTGCCGGCAGAAAGAAATCGAGGGAGCAGTAAGATTTTGGAACAGATGCGTCTGTGGTCTGCAGCATTCATAACAATTTTAAAAATGGAGAACATGAAAGATGGAATAACTAAGAAATTTTTGTGGAAATCTTTTTTGCGAGATAATTTTCCAACAATTCAACACAAGCAATACAGAAATACTATAAATAAGAAATATTAAATACACAAAAATAAATTTCTGCTAGCGTTTCTAAAAAGCAAAATTGTAATATAATATATTTTTTCATCAGGAGGCGCCTGCCCTCTTTTCCTGAACCTCCGTTTAAGATAAGTTGTAACACATGAACGTGCAAAGAAAAAACAAAACAAAAAATGACCATACATGAGGTGGAGAGGGGGCAGAGCGTTCGGGTAATAGAGACCCTTGATGAAAATTTCTTATTCTCTTAATTTTTTATTTATTTTAAATCACTTGTGATGAATAAAACTAACTACTTTTTTTTCAAAATCCGCAGAGGAAAAGAAAATATAGTTATGCACGTTCTTATTTTTTCTTTAGAAGTATAAAACTGCATCTAAAAAAATAATAATTAAATATGGCTAAGAAATATTAGACTGCAGTGTGAAATCCTCGCACGGACCCGCTGGTACTTTTGCAATTTTAATATTTTATGGCTAAACGAATAAACAAATCAATAAGGAAATGAGCAGGCATTTTATTATATTTGATATTGTATGGTATTTGTCATTCTGTAAAAGACCGTGTACAAATTTTAAGATATAGTCGAGCACACTGCAACAAAATGCTGTTACTAGATTATTTTTTTTAACACAATTATTTCAAATTGGTGAAGTAATCATACATGTTGTAAATTTCCAACTGGACGAAAAATGTCCGGGCCAGGATTCGAACCACAGGTTAACTGGATGAATTATGCCCTCCGGATTCGACCAGGATAGCTCAGTGGTAGAGCGTGGCGGCTTCAGCCAAGCGATCCCAGGTTCGAATCCTGGCCCGGACATTTTTCGTCCAGTTGGAAATTTACAACTTGTAAAATGCTGTTAGTTAAGTATTATAGATAAAATATTATCTTGAAATTTTGGTAAAAAAACAAATGAAAGTTAATGAAATAAATATCTGGCATGTTTTAATCTGTCAGTTAAAAGAAAGCACTCATAAAAAAATGCATTAAACGAATGAAACAGGATGCTTTTGTACATTATTACACTAATATGAAAGGAAAAACAAACATTAAAGTTTATTCTACTGACACCAGTAAAATTATTCAAATTTTCTTTTATATAATTTAAATGAGTTAAGGCAACGTTAAAAGTTCAATCTATGTATTCGCATTTAAAAAAAACAGTTCAGCACCTATACTGGTACTGTTTGTCGATCACAAGAATAGCTCTCGCCTAAAAGTCTGTGCCTGTCTGTTGCCGTGGAAACAAGACTCGCTCTATTTTCGACAGGGGAAGCCAGAAGATAGGCATTCACATTGGCTTACTGAGCGCCTTGAGGGCGTCTTGGCGATGTTAATCAATTCATCGAGTGAAAGAAAACTGTTTCATATATTATTTATATGATAATATATAGATTTTACAAATGAAAACAAAATATGAATCAATAGGAATTAATTAATGAAATTTATTACAGTAAAAATTTAATTTAAATAATTGTTTCAAAAGTAATATTTTCATAGCCATTAATAATTATCAATGACTTTAAATAATTAATACAATGAACGAACTTCAGTGATTATTATAAATTTCAGCATGTATTTTCAAACAATGTGCAAGAACGGAGAAATTTTTTTATCAGTAAAAATATAAAAAATAATACCTTCTAAACTTTTAGAATTTTATTTATGGATGTGAAAGTTCTCCAAATCCCTCTCAAAAGTCTCGGTTTCTTCTGAATCAGAATCGACGGTATTAATGTTAAATGACAGTTCGTCCAATAAATCCTCTAACAGCCCATCTTTTTCCCAGTAATTATTTTCAACATTATCCACATATTTGCAATGCGCTGCCCATTCTGCCGAAGCAGTGTTGAATCCAGGGGGTGGCCCGGGGGGGACATTCCCCCCGGAGCATTGAAATGTCCCCCCACCGGAAGATGTGAGATTTTATGCTTTCAATGATCAAAAAGTGGAATCCCCCAGGAACCTCCCGGAACTCAATAATGTCCCCCCCCCCGGAGCCACAGAAATCCCTCCCGGAGAAAAATGTCTGAATTCAACACCGTGCCGAAGTAACCTCAGTGATAGCTGTTTGAAGTAGAGATTTTAGATTGTCCAAACTTGAATCAACAGTAACATTTCGTTCTTTGACTTTTCTTTTCACAGAGGACCACACAAATTCTATTGCGTTTAGATCGCAGTGATAAGGGGGAGTCGTAGAACTTCATGTCTTTATTTCTCTAATAAATTATCAATTTTATAGATGATTTTCTTTGGACGATTACTGTCTATGGTACTTTTCTTTCTCTTATATAAAAGTCTTGAATCGTTTGACGTATAACGCACTTGTCAAAGCAGTTTCATCCACTAGGTCTTTTGCTATGTTTAGTAGGTGATTTTAAAACTGTCGATGAACCCAATGCAGAAACTTCATTTCTTATTTTTTTTATTGTAGCTTCAGAAATTCCACTTGCTCGAGAAGCCCGTTTCAGAGCTTGTGGGAGCGGAATTAATACAGTTTTAGATGAAGCTTCACTGGAACAAAATTCCGCAACATTATATACGATTTTACGTACTTGCGATTTCAAGACTTCAACTTTTCTAAACTGAAAGGGCATAATTTTCAGTTTAACAAATTAGCAAAATTATTTAAAGAAATGGGAACAAATAATCTAAAAAGCAAAAGTAAAATTAAATAAAAAATAAGGTAACGCGTGCAACTGCTGATCCGAGAAGAAAAATGATGTGGGGTAACCTTTTATTCCGCCAATTCCTCACACGCATATTCCCCATTCGAAATGGATAGGTCTTGTTACTATAGCGACCGCCACTAACCAGACTTTTAGGCGAGAGCTACTCTTGTGGTCGACAAACAGTACTAAGTTCTCCTCTTTATATCATACAAGGTGATTCTTAATGATGGACCCACAGAATAGGATATATTAGGGTTCTATTGTCTGTGGATGGACCTATTTTCAAAAAATTGTATTTATTGAAGTACAAATTCAAAATGAACAATCTTTATACCAATGATAAGAGGAAGTTTCAAAGTTTCTTTTAAGACATTAAAAATGTTCAATGTTCACCGTTTGCTGCACGACAAACATCTATACAAACATCTGTGCAGCAAACGGTGGACACACTGAACATTTATAATGTCTTAAAAGAAACTTTGAAACTTCCTCTTATCATTGGTATAAAGATTGTTCATTTTGAATTTGTACTTCAATAAATACAATTTTTTGAAAATGGGTCCATCATTTAGAACAACCCTGTATTTAGGTTTATTAGCGTTCCGTTGAGTTGCGTAAGACTCAGAAATCTTGGGAGTTTGTATGAGGGCAGTTCAAGGTACGAATCGTCATTTCAAATCGTTCTGTCTCGTCTCTTAGTAGACACTAGCGTCTGGGGAGAGAACGACTTCTAACAGTAACCTGTACTGGATTTCCCCCCCCCTCTACCTTATATAACATTCCCTTTTTGCCTTGCATTTATTAATCTGTCATTCAAATCATTCAAATAATACATAGGCAGCGAAGAATGTTGAATTTTATAATTTGAACAAAGAAAGCATTGGATTTTGCAAAAATGAATTAAATAATAATAAAAAAGCATTTTAGTAAAGGCTGTTAAAATTACATAAAAATATTTTTTTACATAAATTTCTAAAAAAAAATGTTTTATAGCTTCATATTTTAATACTTTTTTTAAACCCACTAAAAAAAATATAGATTTCTTAATTCTGCAATTTATGTGGCTACCTCCCTTCTAAAACAACAGAGACATCTCACTTCCGAGAGCTGGATCCACGTCTGTAATTGAAAGAGCTGAATACTTTTTCCATCAAGGCGCTCTGCAAATCAATTTAAGATGATGTTTCTGAACACATGATCATAAAAAGAAAAACAGAACTAAATATATTCTTCCTAGAAAAATACTTAGTTTCATTTTCTCTTAGTGTTTAATTTTTTACGCTACTTGATAAGAATGTACTTTTAGTATATTTTTTCAAAATATTCTGAGAAAAAGAAGATTTAGTTAATTGAGTCTGAAAATCCAGAGTGCGGAAATTGAAACTTTTATCCCCGGCCTTGCTCACCCTTATTTCTTCAATTGTAATAATTACTTTAAAATAATATGAGTTATATTTAGTAGATTTTAATTGCTGACAGAGGAAGAAACATCGGAAAAGAATCACATGGCCCAATCACTCACGTTTCAAAAGCAGGCAAATTTTTGTATTATGTTTTAGAAAATTTCAGATTGTCTAAATTCGGGTATTTTGTTTTATTTCATTATTCTACTTTGTATTCGCACGTAAATCAAAACCAGTCTAAAAGTATTCTGCACGTGCCATAGAGAGAGAGAGGGGTTCGTCTACCATACCATATTACTTTGTATTTGTTTTGTACAAGTAGTTGCAACGAGGAGCTTCCTGCCATGCAGGAACTCATTCGCTATTGAAAATAATGAAAAGAGTGAAATTGAAGAATTTAGTAATCTTCCAAATATTACTTTTTCATTTCAAAATAATCATTTAATTTTACTGGTTTCAGCAAAATAAATTTATAGTATTGTTTTTCGGTGTTGTTGACAGATCTACAAAGCGCAATTTTTTTTTACTTCCATTCAAGATGATCTCGTTTCACACTTCGAAAGTACAGTATTTTTTTTTTTTTTCATGATTATTAAACCGACAACTTACAATTTAAGGGAGAAAAACTGTTTCGAAAATATTTATAAGGGTAAATTTGAAGAAATTAAAAATTTTGAAACCCTTGTGAATATTTCAACAAACATGCTGATTAAGTAAATATAAACTTAAACTCAAAGGTAACCTGGAGATTTAACAAATGACGTCAAAAATAAAAATAATAAATATTTTTCTCCGATTACAGAAGTTTATGGCAGCTTGCTCTGTTATCTCGAGTGCCTTATGAAATGCTTATTATTTTATAATCAGTATAAACATCTTATATATATATATATTGTGAAGAAATATTTTGCGCAATTGATTTTTGAATCAATTTTATGTTAACAACAACAGCCAAAATACAAAAAATAAGGAAAGAAAAAAAGGAAGTGGAAAAAAAGAAAGATGGTGATCTGCTGCCGGGGGCCCGTGGACTGCGTGCCCATGCCTTGATCTAGTTCTTCAATCACTAGGGCCAAATACACAAATTACTACTAAGTAAAGTACATAACCCATGCCGCGCCGTTTCAAATGAATTTTGAGTAGAATTTCCTTATCGAAAGTCTTTTTGAATATTTAAAAACAACGTTAACTGATCATTAAATGGTGACCAGTATGCCCATCTTTTCATGGTTGACAACTTTTATGTTTCTTATTAATAGAAATTTTGAAAATAATCGATAGCTTAATTAATTGCATATTTCTGCGATTAAATAAGGCGAAGATTGTTTTTAAATGATAGAGATAACAAAAAATGGTTTAATTTAAAATTGCCGATCAAAAACGTGTTAATAACGGGCCGATAATATAATTTAAAATACCATATTACAGCATCAAGTGTAGCTAATACTGTAAATAACATTAATAAATGTTTATACAAGTAAATAAAACGTTTTTTCTGAATTTAAAGAAATTTGTGCGCAATAATGACTTTATATGCTTTAATTTACTATATTTTTTTAATTAAAATGTATTATACCGTTTTATAAAAAAAATTTATCTCGATCAATGATTCGTGAATTATCTTGACTTAAAAGACGGAGAAAGGGAGAAAATTGTGTCATAAACAAGAAATATTTATTCTCAATCTCATACGTTTAAGTTCGTAAATTCGAATAAAAACATTTAATATCCTGATTTATTTTATTTTATTTTATTTATTTATTATTATTATATATATTATTTAAATATTGTGATATTGCTACAGATTTATAAATTGCTTTTTATTTCCTTGTGGACAAAACTACCCCAAAACTCGGGATTTTTTTAAAAACTATATTAACAATAACTTAAACTTAATGAAATCATAATGAAATTAAATTTATGACAGTAAATACAATAGTACATTAAAAAGAGAAAAAAAACTGCCTTTTAAGGATTGCTACAAGATACAATATCCTAAAAATAAAATTATTGATAAATATTCTTATATTTAAACTGCTTCTTTTCCTAGATCAGTGGTTCCCAACCTTTTATTTATCATGCCCCACCAAAGCATCTGTAAAGTCCCGATACCTCCTCCCCTCCAACCACTCTACAACATATATATCTTATTACAAAACTCTAATACAAATTACTACTCCAATATAAAACTATAACAAACTATCATTCGATCACGTTTACACAAAATATCGAATAAGGCAAACCAACTGAACAAGTAACCATATTTTCCCTTTAAATAGAGACTTTCTGGGGTGCATTTGTGATAAGAGAAGTTGTGGGGGGGGGGGGGGGCGGTGTAGGCGCCAGTGACGATTTCTTGCTTTCTTATTTTAGTGTGTGAATAATTTAGCTCAGTAGTTAAGACATGAGAATTATAATCTTGAGATTGCAAGTTGTGTTCGTGTTGGTGCGTTTTTTTATTAATTTTTTTTTCAAAGTTTTGTTTTGATATTTATTAAGTCTGATGAGTTGCTTTTCATTTTTTACTGTCAATTAGATAATTAAATTAAATTTTAATTATAATTAACTTAAGAAAAATTTTATTATAAGCAAGTTAAAAAAATTTAATTTTTACTAAATAAATAAAATTTAAATTGAATTTTAAATAGTTTATAAAATTCTGTAAGCTATTTTTAATAATTAAAATGAACATTTCTAAAATGCAATAATAATATCTTCTAAAACTCACATTAAAAATATATTTATGTTAGAACATTAAAATCAGATAAATATGAAATAATAAACAGAATTAATTTACAATAAATGAAAAATGTGAGGCGTGAGAAATTTTCTCTGGCAAATTTTCCAAGTATTAAAAATAAGAATTAATTTATTAAAGTTTTCATCTTTTAAAATTAAGTATGACCCTTCATATATAAAAATCTTTATTAATTTACCTTACCATCAGTTGCTTTGTAATTTTTTCTTTGTAAATACAAACTGTTTATGAAATTAAATTTTAAAATTCACAGCGCTTATAAGTTATTTTGTTAATAATTAAAATGAATATTTCAAAATATAACAATAACATATTTTAAACTCATACAAAAAGATATTTTTATGTTAGAACTTTAGTAACATATATACGCACATCTAATTAGCGGGATCAATTTATTAAACTATTCCTTATACTCATTATTTTACTAAAATATTATTACCTTTATATATAAATTACGTTAATCAATATAATTCTATATATACAGGCGTCGGAGCAGTCTCTTTTTGGCAACCACTAATATTTTTTATCATTATTATTTCGGTGCTAGATTACTACAATAACTGAAGAAAAAGCTCAACCCGAAGTGGGTTTCTACGACATTTGCAAGATAAATCTAAAACGAAAAGTGTGTAGTGTTAATATTTCGTTTAAAGGGGCATCCAAAATAGCTCCATTACATTATGGTCTATGGGGAAAATCGTTTGCAGATCATGTTACACTATTTGAAACATATTGAACTTGACGTGCATAACTGAGGTGCACTACCAGATACTTACAATCGAATATAATGTGCTTAGCATTTATCAATCATTTACAGGGACACACACAAAAGCATTCGGTTACAGTACTGTCTATGAGCAATAATTCCTAGAAATGCATTATTAAATTAATCATTTTTTCGCATATTACTTGGTACGTCTAAATTTTATGGTTCATATACAGAGCTACACAAAAGAATTTGAGTACATTTCCGCCTATTGTCGGAAATTATTGAAGTGGAATTTTCAAATGTGTTAAACGTTTTCACACTGAACTAAATTTTTCCATACTACACTATGTAGTACATATACAAATCTATTGATCATATACAGACATTCTCAAAAAAATTCGGACACTTTCCGACTATAAATGATAATTTCTGAAGTTCGCTTTACAAATACGTTATGCGTTTTCCAAATTGTTTGCTTCTTTCACCTTAATAAACGGTGAAGTTTTGTTATACTATTCTGCATGTGTTGGAAAGTGTTTCATAATCTATACTTGACGCATGATTTTTCTTTCTCGTTAAGATCAGAAATATGCTTAAACTCAATATAGGAGAATTATTAAAGTAGTTTGTCGCTTATCTATACTAATATTATAAAGGAGTAAAGATTGTTTGTTTGTTTGTTTGTAGGGGGTAATCTCTGGAACTACCGAACGGATTTCAAAAGTGATGGTGGCAAATTGATGGTGACAACCCCTGATCCAACATAGGCTATATTTTATGTCGGTGCCACGACCCCAGGGGGGTGCAGGAGCGAAAAACGTTCTAAAATTGCAATCTTTTCTATACTGAAGCAGCCAGAAATTTGAAATTTGGCGCTGTAGTTACTTATAAGATGTAAATGCCCTCTAAGAACAAAATAAAAAAAAATCCGAATTTTGAAAGGGGGAAATGAGCGAAAAGAGTTTTAAAAACATTCTAAATTACAATTTCTATGGAAGCTCTAGAACTTCCGAACCGATTTGAAATTTGGCGTTGTAGTTTCTTATAAGATGTAAATGCTCTCTAAGAACGAAAAAAAAAAAATTCGTAATTTAAAAGGGTGAAATGAGCGAAAAGCATTCTAAAAGCATTCTAAATTACAATTTCTATGGAATCTCTAGAACTACCGAACCGATTTGAAATTTGGCGTTGTAGTTACTTATAAGATGTAAAAGCTCTCTAAGAACAAAATAAAAACAAATTCGAAATTTAAAAGGGTGAAATGAGCGAAAAGCGTTCTAAAAACATTCTGAATTACAATTTATATGGAATCTCTAGAACTACCGAACCGATTTGAAATTTGGCGTTGTAGTTACTTATAAGATGTAAATGCTCTCTAAGAACAAAAAAAAAAAAAAAAAAAAAAAAAAAATTTTTCGAAATTTAACCCTTTTAGGGGGTACACTTGGAGCTAAAACATTGAAATGGTTGATTGACACAAAGATTCACGAACGAATTTATTTTAAAATAAGTAAAAGCTTTCTTTCATGTACCTTATAAATTCAAAATTTGATTCTAAAATTCTGGTGTCAATGTGGCATTTATTAAAATTAAGTGGTTAAGATTAAAATTAAGTGGTATATATAATATATCGGTGCCCTTCAAGGGGTTAAAAGGGTGAAATGAGCGAAAAGCGTTCTAAAAACATTCTAAATTACAATTTCTATGGAATCTCTAGAACTACCGAACCGATTTGAAATTTGGCGTTGTAGTTACTTATAAGATGTAAATGCTCTCTAAGAACAAAATAAAAAAAAAATTCGAAATTTAAAAGGGTGAAATGAGCGAAAAGCGTTCTAAAAACATTCTAAATTACAATTACTATGGAATCTCTAGAACTACCGAACCGATTTGTAATTTGGCGTTGTAGTTATTTATAAGATGTAAATGCTCTCTAAGAACAAAATAAAAAAATAATTCGAAATTTAAAAGGTGAAATGAGCGAAAAGCGTTCTAAAAACATTGTAAATTACAATTTCTATGGAATCTCTAGAACTAGAGAACCGATTTGAAATTTGGCGTTGAAGTTACTTATAAGATATAAATGCTCTCTCAGAAAAAAAAAAAAAAAAAAAAAAAAAAAAAAAAAAAAAAAAAAATTCGAAATTTAAAAGGGTGCAATGAGCGAAAAGCGTTCTAAAAACATTTTAAATTACAATTTCTATGGAATCTCTAGAACTACCGAACCGATTTGAAATTTGGCGTTGTAATTACTTATAAGATGTAAATGCTCTCTAAGAACAAAATAAAAAAAAATTCGAAATTTAAAAGGGTGAAATGAGCGAAAAGCGTTCTAAAAACATTCTAAATTACAATTTCTATGGAATCTCTAGAACTACCGAACCGATTTGAAATTTGGCGTTGTAGTTACTTATAAGATGTAAATGCTCTCTAAGAACAAAATAAAAAAAATTCGTATTTTAAAATGGTGAAATGAGTGAAAAGCGTTCTAAAAGCATTCTAAATTACAATTACTATGGAATCTCTAGAACTACCGAACCGATTTGTAATTTGGCGTTGTAGTTATTTATAAGATGTAAATGCTCTCTAAGAACAAAATAAAAAAATAATTCGAAATTTAAAAGGTGAAATGAGCGAAAAGCGTTCTAAAAACATTGTAAATTACAATTTCTATGGAATCTCTAGAACTAGAGAACCGATTTGAAATTTGGCGTTGAAGTTACTTATAAGATATAAATGCTCTCTGAGAACAAAAAAAAAAAAAAAAAAAAAAAAAAAAAAAAAAAAAAAAATCGAAATTTAAAAGGGTGAAATGAGCGAAAAGCGTTCTAAAAACATTTTAAATTACAATTTCTATGGAATCTCTAGAACTACCGAACCGATTTGAAATTTGGCGTTGTAGTTACTTATAAGATGTAAATGCTCTCTAAGAACAAAATAAAAAAAAATTCGAAATTTAAAAGGGTGAAATGAGCGAAAAGCGTTCTAAAAACATTCTAAATTACAATTTCTATGGAATCTCTAGAACTACCGAACCGATTTGAAATTTGGCGTTGTAGTTACTTATAAGATGTAAATGCTCTCTAAGAACAAAATAAAAAAAATTCGTATTTTAAAATGGTGAAATGAGTGAAAAGCGTTCTAAAAGCATTCTAAATTACAATTACTATGGAATCTCTAGAACTACCGAACCGATTTGTAATTTGGTGTTGTAGTTATTTATAAGATGTAAATGCTCTCTAAGAACAAAATAAAAAAATAATTCGAAATTTAAAAGGTGAAATGAGCGAAAAGCGTTCTAAAAACATTGTAAATTACAATTTCTATGGAATCTCTAGAACTAGAGAACCGATTTGAAATTTGGCGTTGAAGTTACTTATAAGATATAAATGCTCTCAGAGAACAAAAAAAAAAAAAAAAAAAAAAAAATTCGAAATTTAAAAGGGTGAAATGAGCGAAAAGCGTTCTAAAAACATTTTAAATTACAATTTCTATGGTATCTCTAGAACTACCGAACCGATTTGAAATTTGGCGTTGAAGTTACTTATAAGATATAAATGCTCTCTGAGAACAAAAAAAAAAAAAAAAAAAAAAATAATTCGAAATTTAAAAGGGTGAAATGAGCGAAAAGCGTTCTAAAAACATTCTAAATTACAATTTCTATGGAATCTCTAGAACTACCGAACCGATTTGAAATTTGGCGTTGTAGTTATTTATAAGATGTAAATGCTCTCTAAGAACAAAATAAAAAAATAATTCGAAATTTAAAAGGGTGAAATGAGCGAAAAGCGTTCTAAAAACATTCTAAATTACAATTTCTATGGAATCTCTAGAACTACCGAACCGATTTGTAATTTGGCGTTGTAGTTATTTATAAGATGTAAATGCTCTCTAAGAACAAAATAAAAAAATAATTCGAAATTTAAAAGGTGAAATGAGCGAAAAGCGTTCTAAAAACATTGTAAATTACAATTTCTATGGAATCTCTAGAACTAGAGAACCGATTTGAAATTTGGCGTTGAAGTTACTTATAAGATATAAATGCTCTCTGAGAACAAAAAAAAAAAAAAAAAAAAAAAAAAAAAAAAAAAAAAAAAAAAAATCGAAATTTAAAAGGGTGAAATGAGCGAAAAGCGTTCTAAAAACATTTTAAGTTACAATTTCTATGGAATCTCTAGAACTACCGAACCGATTTGAAATTTGGCGTTGTAGTTATTTATAAGATGTAAATGCTCTCTAAGAACAAAATAAAAAAATTATTCGAAATTTAAAAGGGTGAAATGAGCGAAAAGCGTTCTAAAAACATTCTAAATTACAATTTCTATGGAATCTCTAGAACTACCGAACCGATTTGAAATTTGGCGTTGTAGTTACTTATAAGATGTAAATGCTCTCTAAGAACAAAATAAAAAAAATTCGTATTTTAAAATGGTGAAATGAGTGAAAAGCGTTCTAAAAGCATTCTAAATTACAATTTCTATGGAATCTCTAGAACTACCGAACCGATTTGAAATTTGGCGTTGTAGTTACTTATAAGATGTAAAAGCTCTCTAAGAACAAAATAAAAACAAATTCGAAATTTAAAAGGGTGAAATGAGCGAAAAGCGTTCTAAAAACATTCTGAATTACAATTTATGTGGAATCTCTAGAACTACCGAACCGATTTGAAATTTGGCGTTGTAGTTACTTATAAGATGTAAATGCTCTCTAAGAACAAAAAAAAAAAAAAATTTCGAAATTTAACCCTTTTAGGGGGTACACTTGGAGCTAAAACATTGAAATGGTTGATTGACACAAAGATTCACGAACGAATTTATTTTAAAATAAGTAAAAGCTTTCTTTCATGTACCTTATAAATTCAAAATTTGATTCTAAAATTCTGGTGTCAATGTGGCATTTATTAAAATTAAGTGGTTAAGATTAAAATTAAGTGGTATATATAATATACCGGTGCCCTTCAAGGGGTTAAAAGGGTGAAATGAGCGAAAAGCGTTCTAAAAACATTCTAAATTACAATTACTATGGAATCTCTAGAACTACCGAACCGATTTGTAATTTGGCGTTGTAGTTATTTATAAGATGTAAATGCTCTCTAAGAACAAAATAAAAAAATAATTCGAAATTTAAAAGGTGAAATGAGCGAAAAGCGTTCTAAAAACATTGTAAATTACAATTTCTATGGAATCTCTAGAACTACCGAACCGATTTGAAATTTGGCGTTGTAGTTACTTATAAGATGTAAATGCTCTCTAAGAACAAAATAAAAAAAATTCGTATTTTAAAATGGTGAAATGAGTGAAAAGCGTTCTAAAAGCATTCTAAATTACAATTACTATGGAATCTCTAGAACTACCGAACCGATTTGTAATTTGGCGTTGTAGTTATTTATAAGATGTAAATGCTCTCTAAGAACAAAATAAAAAAATAATTCGAAATTTAAAATGTGAAATGAGCGAAAAGCGTTCTAAAAACATTGTAAATTACAATTTCTATGGAATCTCTAGAACTAGAGAACCGATTTGAAATTTGGCGTTGAAGTTACTTATAAGATATAAATGCTCTCTGAGAACAAAAAAAAAAAAAAAAAAAAAAAAAAAAAAAAAAAAAAAAAAAAAATTCGAAATTTAAAAGGGTGAAATGAGCGAAAAGCGTTCTAAAAACATTTTAAATTACAATTTCTATGGTATCTCTAGAACTACCGAACCGATTTGAAATTTGGCGTTGTAGTTATTTATAAGATGTAAATGCTCTCTAAGAACAAAATAAAAAAATAATTCGAAATTTAAAAGGGTGAAATGAGCGAAAAGCGTTCTAAAAACATTCTAAATTACAATTTCTATGGAATCTCTAGAACTACCGAACCGATTTGAAATTTGGCGTTGTAGTTATTTATAAGATGTAAATGCTCTCTAAGAACAAAATAAAAAAATAATTCGAAATTTAAAAGGGTGAAATGAGCGAAAAGCGTTCTAAAAACATTCTAAATTACAGTTTCTATGGAATCTCTAGAACTACCGAACCGATTTGTAATTTGGCGTTGTAGTTATTTATAAGATGTAAATGCTCTCTAACAACAAAATAAAAAAATAATTCGAAATTTAAAAGGTGAAATGAGCGAAAAGCGTTCTAAAAACATTGTAAATTACAATTTCTATGGAATCTCTAGAACTAGAGAACCGATTTGAAATTTGGCGTTGAAGTTACTTATAAGATATAAATGCTCTCTGAGAACAAAAAAAAAAAAAAAAAAAAAAAAAAAAAAAAAAAATCGAAATTTAAAAGGGTGAAATGAGCGAAAAGCGTTTTAAAAACATTTTAAATTACAATTTCTATGGAATCTCTAGAACTACCGAACCGATTTCAAAAGTGATGGTGGCAAATGGATGGTGACAACCCCTGATCCAACATAGGATATATTTTTTGTGGGTGCCACTATCCCCAGGGGGGTGCAGGAGCGAAAAACGTTTCAAAATTGCGATTTTGTTTATACTGAAGGAGCTAGAAATTTGAAATTTGGCAGTGTAGTTATTTATAAGATGTAAATGCTCTCTAAGAATAAAATTTAAAAAAAATTGAAATTTAAAAGGGTGAAATGAGCGAAAAGCGTTCTAAAAACATTCTAAATTACAATTTCTATGGAATCTCTGGAACTACCGAACCGATTTCAAAAATGATGAAGGCAAATTGATGGTGACAACCCCTGCTCCAACATAGGCTATATTTTATGTCGCTGCCACTAACTCCAGGGGGGTGCAGGAGCGAAAAACGTTCTAAAATTGCGATTTTTTTTACACTGAAGGAGCTAGAAATTTGAAATTTGGCATTGTAGTTACTTATAAGATGTAAATGCTCTCTAAAAACAAAATAACAAAATTCGAAATTTAAAAGGGTGAAATGAGTGAAAAGCGTTCTAAAACCATTCTAAATTACAATTTCTATGGACTCTCTAGAACTACCGAACCGATTTCAAAAGTGATGGTGGCAAATTGATGGTGACAACCCCTGCTTCAACATAGGCTATATTTTATGTCGGTGTCACTAACCCCAGGGGGGGGGGTGCAGGAGCGAAAAACGTTCTAAAATTTCGATTTTTTTATACTGAAGGAGCTAGAAATATGAAATTTGGCATTGTAGTTACTTATAAGATGTAAATGCTCTCTAAAAACAAAATAAAAAAAATTCGAAATTTAAAAGGGTGAAATGAGCGAAAAGCGTTCTAAAAACATTTTAAATTACAATTTCTATGGTATCTCTAGAACTACCGAACCGATTTGAAATTTGGCGTTGTAGTTATTTATAAGATGTAAATGCTCTCTAAGAACAAAATAAAAAAAATTCGTATTTTAAAATGGTGAAATGAGTGAAAAGCGTTCTAAAAGCATTCTAAATTACAATTACTATGGAATCTCTAGAACTACCGAACCGATTTGTAATTTGGCGTTGTAGTTATTTATAAGATGTAAATGCTCTCTAAGAACAAAATAAAAAAATAATTCGAAATTTAAAAGGTGAAATGAGCGAAAAGCGTTCTAAAAACATTGTAAATTACAATTTCTATGGAATCTCTAGAACTACCGAACCGATTTGAAATTTGGCGTTGTAGTTACTTATAAGATGTAAATGCTCTCTAAGAACAAAATAAAAAAAATTCGTATTTTAAAATGGTGAAATGAGTGAAAAGCGTTCTAAAAGCATTCTAAATTACAATTACTATAGAATCTCTAGAACTACCGAACCGATTTGTAATTTGGCGTTGTAGTTATTTATAAGATGTAAATGCTCTCTAAGAACAAAATAAAAAAATAATTCGAAATTTAAAAGGTGAAATGAGCGAAAAGCGTTCTAAAAACATTGTAAATTACAATTTCTATGGAATCTCTAGAACTAGAGAACCGATTTGAAATTTGGCGTTGAAGTTACTTATAAGATATAAATGCTCTCTGAGAACAAAAAAAAAAAAAAAAAAAAAAAAAAAAATCGAAATTTAAAAGGGTGAAATGAGCGAAAAGCGTTCTAAAAACATTTTAAATTACAATTTCTATGGAATCTCTAGAACTACCGAACCGATTTCAAAAGTGATGGTGGCAAATGGATGGTGACAACCCCTGATCCAACATAGGATATATTTTTTGTGGGTGCCACTATCCCCAGGGGGGTGCAGGAGCGAAAAACGTTCTAAAATTGCGATTTTGTTTATACTGAAGGAGCTAGAAATTTGAAATTTGGCAGTGTAGTTATTTATAAGATGTAAATGCTCTCTAAGAATAAAATTTAAAAAAAATTGAAATTTAAAAGGGTGAAATGAGCGAAAAGCGTTCTAAAAACATTCTAAATTACAATTTCTATGGAATCTCTGGAACTACCGAACCGATTTCAAAAA
Organism: Maratus michaelseni; assembly: GCA_963931845.1. Classification (NCBI taxonomy): domain Eukaryota; kingdom Metazoa; phylum Arthropoda; class Arachnida; order Araneae; family Salticidae; genus Maratus; species Maratus michaelseni. Next base: position 277,235,078 of record OZ007597.1, read on the forward strand.
TGATGAAGGCAAATTGATGGTGACAACCCCTGCTCCAACATAGGCTATATTTTATGTCGCTGCCACTAACTCCAGGGGGGTGCAGGAGCGAAAAACGTTCTAAAATTGCGATTTTTTTTACACTGAAGGAGCTAGAAATTTGAAATTTGGCATTGTAGTTACTTATAAGATGTAAATGCTCTCTAAAAACAAAATAACAAAATTCGAAATTTAAAAGGGTGAAATGAGTGAAAAGCGTTCTAAAACCATTCTAAATTACAATTTCTATGGACTCTCTAGAACTACCGAACCGATTTCAAATGTGATGGTGGCAAATTGATGGTGACAACCCCTGCTTCAACATAGGCTATATTTTATGTAGGTGTCACTAACCCCAGGGGGGGGGGTGCAGGAGCGAAAAACGTTCTAAAATTTCGATTTTTTTATACTGAAGGAGCTAGAAATATGAAATTTGGCATTGTAGTTACTTATAAGATGTAAATGCTCTCTAAAAACAAAATAAAAAAAATTCGAAATTTAAAAGGGTGAAATGAGCGAAAAGCGTTCTAAAAACATTTTAAATTACAATTTCTATGGTATCTCTAGAACTACCGAACCGATTTGAAATTTGGCGTTGTAGTTATTTATAAAATGTAAATGCTCTCTAAGAACAAAATAAAAAAAATTCGTATTTTAAAATGGTGAAATGAATGAAAAGCGTTCTAAAAGCATTCTAAATTACAATTACTATGGAATCTCTAGAACTACCGAACCGATTTGTAATTTGGCGTTGTAGTTATTTATAAGATGTAAATGCTCTCTAAGAACAAAATAAAAAAATAATTCGAAATTTAAAAGGTGAAATGAGCGAAAAGCGTTCTAAAAACATTGTAAATTACAATTTCTATGGAATCTCTAGAACTACCGAACCGATTTGAAATTTGGCGTTGTAGTTACTTATAAGATGTAAATGCTCTCTAAGAACAAAATAAAAAAAATTCGTATTTTAAAATGGTGAAATGAGTGAAAAGCGTTCTAAAAGCATTCTAAATTACAATTACTATGGAATCTCTAGAACTACCGAACCGATTTGTAATTTGGCGTTGTAGTTATTTATAAGATGTAAATGCTCTCTAAGAACAAAATAAAAAAATAATTCGAAATTTAAAAGGTGAAATGAGCGAAAAGCGTTCTAAAAACATTGTAAATTACAATTTCTATGGAATCTCTAGAACTAGAGAACCGATTTGAAATTTGGCGTTGAAGTTACTTATAAGATATAAATGCTCTCTGAGAACAAAAAAAAAAAAAACAAAAAAACAAAAAAACAAAAAAAATTCGAAATTTAAAAGGGTGAAATGAGCGAAAAGCGTTCTAAAAACATTTTAAATTACAATTTCTATGGAATCTCTAGAACTACCGAACCGATTTCAAAAGTGATGGTGGCAAATGGATGGTGACAACCCCTGATCCAACATAGGATATATTTTTTGTGGGTGCCACTATCCCCAGGGGGGTGCAGGAGCGAAAAACGTTCTAAAATTGCGATTTTGTTTATACTGAAGGAGCTAGAAATTTGAAATTTGGCAGTGTAGTTATTTATAAGATGTAAATGCTCTCTAAGAATAAAATTTAAAAAAAATTGAAATTTAAAAGGGTGAAATGAGCGAAAAACGTTCTAAAAACATTCTAAATTACAATTTCTATGGAATCTCTGGAACTACCGAACCGATTTCAAAAATGATGAAGGCAAATTGATGGTGACAACCCCTGCTCCAACATAGGCTATATTTTATGTCGCTGCCACTAACTCCAGGGGGGTGCAGGAGCGAAAAACGTTCTAAAATTGCGATTTTTTTTACACTGAAGGAGCTAGAAATTTGAAATTTGGCATTGTAGTTACTTATAAGATGTAAATGCTCTCTAAAAACAAAATAACAAAATTCGAAATTTAAAAGGGTGAAATGAGTGAAAAGCGTTCTAAAACCATTCTAAATTACAATTTCTATGGACTCTCTAGAACTACCGAACCGATTTCAAAAGTGATGGTGGCAAATTGATGGTGACAACCCCTGCTTCAACATAGGCTATATTTTATGTCGGTGTCACTAACCCCAGGGGGGGGGGGTGCAGGAGCGAAAAACGTTCTAAAATTTCGATTTTTTTATACTGAAGGAGCTAGAAATATGAAATTTGGCATTGTAGTTACTTATAAGATGTAAATGCTCTCTAAAAACAAAATAAAAAAAATTCGAAATTTAAAAGGGTGAAATGAGCGAAAAGCGTTCTAAAAACATTTTAAATTACAATTTCTATGGTATCTCTAGAACTACCGAACCGATTTGAAATTTGGCGTTGTAGTTATTTATAAGATGTAAATGCTCTCTAAGAACAAAATAAAAAAAATTCGTATTTTAAAATGGTGAAATGAGTGAAAAGCGTTCTAAAAGCATTCTAAATTACAATTACTATGGAATCTCTAGAACTACCGAACCGATTTGTAATTTGGCGTTGTAGTTATTTATAAGATGTAAATGCTCTCTAAGAACAAAATAAAAAAATAATTCGAAATTTAAAAGGTGAAATGAGCGAAAAGCGTTCTAAAAACATTGTAAATTACAATTTCTATGGAATCTCTAGAACTACCGAACCGATTTGAAATTTGGCGTTGTAGTTACTTATAAGATGTAAATGCTCTCTAAGAACAAAATAAAAAAAATTCGTATTTTAAAATGGTGAAATGAGTGAAAAGCGTTCTAAAAGCATTCTAAATTACAATTACTATGGAATCTCTAGAACTACCGAACCGATTTGTAATTTGGCGTTGTAGTTATTTATAAGATGTAAATGCTCTCTAAGAACAAAATAAAAAAATAATTCGAAATTTAAAATGTGAAATGAGCGAAAAGCGTTCTAAAAACATTGTAAATTACAATTTCTATGGAATCTCTAGAACTAGAGAACCGATTTGAAATTTGGCGTTGAAGTTACTTATAAGATGTAAATGCTCTCTAAGAACAAAATAAAAAAAATTCGTATTTTAAAATGGTGAAATGAGTGAAAAGCGTTCTAAAAGCATTCTAAATTACAATTACTATGGAATCTCTAGAACTACCGAACCGATTTGTAATTTGGCGTTGTAGTTATTTATAAGATGTAAATGCTCTCTAAGAACAAAATAAAAAAATAATTCGAAATTTAAAAGGTGAAATGAGCGAAAAGCGTTCTAAAAACATTGTAAATTACAATTTCTATGGAATCTCTAGAACTAGAGAACCGATTTGAAATTTGGCGTTGAAGTTACTTATAAGATATAAATGCTCTCTGAGAACAAAAAAAAAAAAAAAAAAAAAATCGAAATTTTAAAGGGTGAAATGAGCGAAAAGCGTTCTAAAAACATTTTAAATTACAATTTCTATGGTATCTCTAGAACTACCGAACCGATTTGAAATTTGGCGTTGTAGTTATTTATAAGATGTAAATGCTCTCTAAGAACAAAATAAAAAAATAATTCGAAATTTAAAAGGGTGAAATGAGCGAAAAGCGTTCTAAAAACATTCTAAATTACAATTTCTATGGAATCTCTAGAACTACCGAACCGATTTGAAATTTGGCGTTGTAGTTATTTATAAGATGTAAATGCTCTCTAAGAACAAAATAAAAAAATAATTCGAAATTTAAAAGGGTGAAATGAGCGAAAAGCGTTCTAAAAACATTCTAAATTACAGTTTCTATGGAATCTCTAGAACTACCGAACCGATTTGTAATTTGGCGTTGTAGTTATTTATAAGATGTAAATGCTCTCTAACAACAAAATAAAAAAATAATTCGAAATTTAAAAGGTGAAATGAGCGAAAAGCGTTCTAAAAACATTGTAAATTACAATTTCTATGGAATCTCTAGAACTAGAGAACCGATTTGAAATTTGGCGTTGAAGTTACTTATAAGATATAAATGCTCTCTGAGAACAAAATAAAAAGAATTCGTATTTTAAAATGGTGAAATGAGTGAAAAGCGTTCTAAAAGCATTCTAAATTACAATTACTATGGAATCTCTAGAACTACCGAACCGATTTGTAATTTGGCGTTGTAGTTATTTATAAGATGTAAATGCTCTCTAAGAACAAAATAAAAAAATAATTCGAAATTTAAAAGGTGAAATGAGCGAAAAGCTTTCTAAAAACATTGTAAATTACAATTTCTATGGAATCTCTAGAACTAGAGAACCGATTTGAAATTTGGCGTTGAAGTTACTTATAAGATATAAATGCTCTCTGAGAACAAAAAAAAAAAAAAAAAAAAAAAAAAAAAATTCGAAATTTAAAAGGGTGAAATGTGCGAAAAGCGTTTTAAAAACATTTTAAATTACAATTTCTATGGAATCTCTAGAACTACCGAACCGATTTCAAAAGTGATGGTGGCAAATGGATGGTGACAACCCCTGATCCAACATAGGATATATTTTTTGTGGGTGCCACTATCCCCAGGGGGGTGCAGGAGCGAAAAACGTTCTAAAATTGCGATTTTGTTTATACTGAAGGAGCTAGAAATTTGAAATTTGGCAGTGTAGTTATTTATAAGATGTAAATGCTCTCTAAGAATAAAATTTAAAAAAAATTGAAATTTAAAAGGGTGAAATGAGCGAAAAGCGTTCTAAAAACATTTTAAATTACAATTTCTATGGTATCTCTAGAACTACCGAACCGATTTGAAATTTGGCGTTGTAGTTATTTATAAGATGTAAATGCTCTCTAAGAACAAAATAAAAATATAATTCGAAATTTAAAAGGGTGAAATGAGCGAAAAGCGTTCTAAAAACATTCTAAATTACAATTTCTATGGAATCTCTAGAACTACCGAACCGATTTGAAATTTGGCGTTGTAGTTATTTATAAGATGTAAATGCTCTCTAAGAACAAAATAAAAAAATAATTCGAAATTTAAAAGGGTGAAATGAGCGAAAAGCGTTCTAAAAACATTCTAAATTACAGTTTCTATGGAATCTCTAGAACTACCGAACCGATTTGTAATTTGGCGTTGTAGTTATTTATAAGATGTAAATGCTCTCTAACAACAAAATAAAAAAATAATTCGAAATTTAAAAGGTGAAATGAGCGAAAAGCGTTCTAAAAACATTGTAAATTACAATTTCTATGGAATCTCTAGAACTACCGAACCGATTTGAAATTTGGCGTTGTAGTTACTTATAAGATGTAAATGCTCTCTAAGAACAAAATAAAAAAAATTCGTATTTTAAAATGGTGAAATGAGTGAAAAGCGTTCTAAAAGCATTCTAAATTACAATTACTATGGAATCTCTAGAACTACCGAACCGATTTGTAATTTGGCGTTGTAGTTATTTATAAGATGTAAATGCTCTCTAAGAACAAAATAAAAAAATAATTCGAAATTTAAAAGGTGAAATGAGCGAAAAGCGTTCTAAAAACATTGTAAATTACAATTTCTATGGAATCTCTAGAACTAGAGAACCGATTTGAAATTTGGCGTTGAAGTTACTTATAAGATATAAATGCTCTCTGAGAACAAAAAAAAAAAAAAAAAAAAAAAAAAAAAAAAAAAAAAAAAAAATTGAAATTTAAAAGGGTGAAATGAGCGAAAAGCGTTCTAAAAACATTTTAAATTACAATTTCTATGGAATCTCTAGAACTACCGAACCGATTTCAAAAGTGATGGTGGCAAATGGATGGTGACAACCCCTGATCCAACATAGGATATATTTTTTGTGGGTGCCACTATCCCCAGGGGGGTGCAGGAGCGAAAAACGTTCTAAAATTGCGATTTTGTTTATACTGAAGGAGCTAGAAATTTGAAATTTGGCAGTGTAGTTATTTATAAGATGTAAATGCTCTCTAAGAATAAAATTTAAAAAAAATTGAAATTTAAAAGGGTGAAATGAGCGAAAAGCGTTCTAAAAACATTCTAAATTACAATTTCTATGGAATCTCTGGAACTACCGAACCGATTTCAAAAATGATGAAGGCAAATTGATGGTGACAACCCCTGCTCCAACATAGGCTATATTTTATGTCGCTGCCACTAACTCCAGGGGGGTGCAGGAGCGAAAAACGTTCTAAATTTGCGATTTTTTTTACACTGAAGGAGCTAGAAATTTGAAATTTGGCATTGTAGTTACTTATAAGATGTAAATGCTCTCTAAAAACAAAATAACAAAATTCGAAATTTAAAAGGGTGAAATGAGTGAAAAGCGTTGTAAAACCATTCTAAATTACAATTTCTATGGACTCTCTAGAACTACCGAACCGATTTCAAATGTGATGGTGGCAAATTGATGGTGACAACCCCTGCTTCAACATAGGCTATATTTTATGTAGGTGTCACTAACCCCAGGGGGGGGGGGTGCAGGAGCGAAAAACGTTCTAAAATTTCGATTTTTTTATACTGAAGGAGCTAGAAATATGAAATTTGGCATTGTAGTTACTTATAAGATGTAAATGCTCTCTAAAAACAAAATAAAAAAAATTCGAAATTTAAAAGGGTGAAATGAGCGAAAAGCGTTCTAAAAACATTTTAAATTACAATTTCTATGGTATCTCTAGAACTACCGAACCGATTTGAAATTTGGCGTTGTAGTTATTTATAAGATGTAAATGCTCTCTAAGAACAAAATAAAAAAAATTCGTATTTTAAAATGGTGAAATGAGTGAAAAGCGTTCTAAAAGCATTCTAAATTACAATTACTATGGAATCTCTAGAACTACCGAACCGATTTGTAATTTGGCGTTGTAGTTATTTATAAGATGTAAATGCTCTCTAAGAACAAAATAAAAAAATAATTCGAAATTTAAAAGGTGAAATGAGCGAAAAGCGTTCTAAAAACATTGTAAATTACAATTTCTATGGAATCTCTAGAACTACCGAACCGATTTGAAATTTGGCGTTGTAGTTACTTATAAGATGTAAATGCTCTCTAAGAACAAAATAAAAAAAATTCGTATTTTAAAATGGTGAAATGAGTGAAAAGCGTTCTAAAAGCATTCTAAATTACAATTACTATGGAATCTCTAGAACTACCGAACCGATTTGTAATTTGGCGTTGTAGTTATTTATAAGATGTAAATGCTCTCTAAGAACAAAATAAAAAAATAATTCGAAATTTAAAAGGTGAAATGAGCGAAAAGCGTTCTAAAAACATTGTAAATTACAATTTCTATGGAATCTCTAGAACTAGAGAACCGATTTGAAATTTGGCGTTGAAGTTACTTATAAGATATAAATGCTCTCTGAGAACAAAAAAAAAAAAAAAAAAAAAAAAAATTTCGAAATTTAAAAGGGTGAAATGAGCGAAAAGCATTCTAAAAACATTTTAAATTACAATTTCTATGGTATCTCTAGAACTACCGAACCGATTTGAAATTTGGCGTTGTAGTTATTTATAACATGTAAATGCTCTCTAAGAACAAAATAAAAAAAATTCGTATTTTAAAATGGTGAAATGAGTGAAAAGCGTTCTAAAAGCATTCTAAATTACAATTACTATGGAATCTCTAGAACTACCGAACCGATTTGTAATTTGGCGTTGTAGTTATTTATAAGATGTAAATGCTCTCTAAGAACAAAATAAAAAAATAATTCGAAATTTAAAAGGTGAAATGAGCGAAAAGCGTTCTAAAAACTTTGTAAATTACAATTTCTATGGAATCTCTAGAACTACCGAACCGATTTGAAATTTGGCGTTGTAGTTACTTATAAGATGTAAATGCTCTCTAAGAACAAAATAAAAAAAATTCGTATTTTAAAATGGTGAAATGAGTGAAAAGCGTTCTAAAAGCATTCTAAATTACAATTACTATGGAATCTCTAGAACTACCGAACCGATTTGTAATTTGGCGTTGTAGTTATTTATAAGATGTAAATGCTCTCTAAGAACAAAATAAAAAAATAATTCGAAATTTAAAAGGTGAAATGAGCGAAAAGCGTTCTAAAAACATTGTAAATTACAATTTCTATGGAATCTCTAGAACTAGAGAACCGATTTGAAATTTGGCGTTGAAGTTACTTATAAGATATAAATGCTCTCTGAGAACAAAAAAAAAAAAAAAAAAAAAAAAAAAATTCGAAATTTAAAAGGGTGAAATGAGCGAAAAGCGTTCTAAAAACATTTTAAATTACAATTTCTATGGAATCTCTAGAACTACCGAACCGATTTCAAAAGTGATGGTGGCAAATGGATGGTGACAACCCCTGATCCAACATAGGATATATTTTTTGTGGGTGCCACTATCCCCAGGGGGGTGCAGGAGCGAAAAACGTTCTAAAATTGCGATTTTGTTTATACTGAAGGAGCTAGAAATTTGAAATTTGGCAGTGTAGTTATTTATAAGATCTAAATGCTCTCTAAGAATAAAATTTAAAAAAAATTGAAATTTAAAAGGGTGAAATGAGCGAAAAACGTTCTAAAAACATTCTAAATTACAATTTCTATGGAATCTCTGGAACTACCGAACCGATTTCAAAAATGATGAAGGCAAATTGATGGTGACAACCCCTGCTCCAACATAGGCTATATTTTATGTCGCTGCCACTAACTCCAGGGGGGTGCAGGAGCGAAAAACGTTCTAAAATTGCGATTTTTTTTACACTGAAGGAGCTAGAAATTTGAAATTTGGCATTGTAGTTACTTATAAGATGTAAATGCTCTCTAAAAACAAAATAACAAAATTCGAAATTTAAAAGGGTGAAATGAGTGAAAAGCGTTCTAAAACCATTCTAAATTACAATTTCTATGGACTCTCTAGAACTACCGAACCGATTTCAAAAGTGATGGTGGCAAATTGATGGTGACAACCCCTGCTTCAACATAGGCTATATTTTATGTCGGTGTCACTAACCCCAGGGGGGGGGGGGGGTGCAGGAGTGAAAAACGTTCTAAAATTTCGATTTTTTTATACTGAAGGAGCTAGAAATATGAAATTTGGCATTGTAGTTACTTATAAGATGTAAATGCTCTCTAAAAACAAAATAAAAAAAATTCGAAATTTAAAAGGGTGAAATGAGCGAAAAGCGTTCTAAAAACATTTTAAATTACAATTTCTATGGTATCTCTAGAACTACCGAACCGATTTGAAATTTGGCGTTGTAGTTATTTATAAGATGTAAATGCTCTCTAAGAACAAAATAAAAAAAATTCGTATTTTAAAATGGTGAAATGAGTGAAAAGCGTTCTAAAAGCATTCTAAATTACAATTACTATGGAATCTCTAGAACTACCGAACCGATTTGTAATTTGGCGTTGTAGTTATTTATAAGATGTAAATGCTCTCTAAGAACAAAATAAAAAAATAATTCGAAATTTAAAAGGTGAAATGAGCGAAAAGCGTTCTAAAAACATTGTAAATTACAATTTCTATGGAATCTCTAGAACTACCGAACCGATTTGAAATTTGGCGTTGTAGTTACTTATAAGATGTAAATGCTCTCTAAGAACAAAATAAAAAAAATTCGTATTTTAAAATGGTGAAATGAGTGAAAAGCGTTCTAAAAGCATTCTAAATTACAATTACTATGGAATCTCTAGAACTACCGAACCGATTTGTAATTTGGCGTTGTAGTTATTTATAAGATGTAAATGCTCTCTAAGAACAAAATAAAAAAATAATTCGAAATTTAAAAGGTGAAATGAGCGAAAAGCGTTCTAAAAACATTGTAAATTACAATTTCTATGGAATCTCTAGAACTAGAGAACCGATTTGAAATTTGGCGTTGAAGTTACTTATAAGATATAAATGCTCTCTGAAAAAAAAAAAAAAAAAAAAAAAAAAAAAAAAAAAAAAAAATTCGAAATTTAAAAGGGTGAAATGAGCGAAAAGCGTTCTAAAAACATTTTAAATTACAATTTCTATGGAATCTCTAGAACTACCGAACCGATTTCAAAAGTGATGGTGGCAAATGGATGGTGACAACCCCTGATCCAACATAGGATATATTTTTTGTGGGTGCCACTATCCCCAGGGGGGTGCAGGAGCGAAAAACGTTCTAAAATTGCGATTTTGTTTATACTGAAGGAGCTAGAAATTTGAAATTTGGCAGTGTAGTTATTTATAAGATGTAAATGCTCGCTAAGAATAAAATTTAAAAAAAATTGAAATTTAAAAGGGTGAAATGAGCGAAAAGCGTTCTAAAAACATTCTAAATTACAATTTCTATGGAATCTCTGGAACTACCGAACCGATTTCAAAAATGATGAAGGCAAATTGATGGTGACAACCCCTGCTCCAACATAGGCTATATTTTATGTCGCTGCCACTAACTCCAGGGGGGTGCAGGAGCGAAAAACGTTCTAAAATTGCGATTTTTTTTACACTGAAGGAGCTAGAAATTTGAAATTTGGCATTGTAGTTACTTATAAGATGTAAATGCTCTCTAAAAACAAAATAACAAAATTCGAAATTTAAAAGGGTGAAATGAGTGAAAAGCGTTCTAAAACCATTCTAAATTACAATTTCTATGGACTCTCTAGAACTACCGAACCGATTTCAAAAGTGATGGTGGCAAATTGATGGTGACAACCCCTGCTTCAACATAGGCTATATTTTATGTCGGTGTCACTAACCCCAGGGGGGTGGGGTGCAGGAGCGAAAAACGTTCTAAAATTTCGATTTTTTTATACTGAAGGAGCTAGAAATATAAAATTTGGCATTGTAGTTACTTATAAGATGTAAATGCTCTCTAAAAACAAAATAAAAAAAATTCGAAATTTAAAAGGGTGAAATGAGCGAAAAGCATTCTAAAAACTTTCTAAATTACAATTTCTATGGAATCTCTAGAACTACCGAACCGATTTCAAAAGTGATGGTGGCAAATTGGTGGTGACAATCCTTGCTCCAACAGCCTCTTTAATAAAAAACTCTGCGTTTCTGACGACAGGGTTTTTCGCTAATTGTTGCCACAGATTAATCTCGGAAAATGAAACATTTGAAGTTACTGAAAAAAAAATAGTAGCTCGAAAAGTATTTGTCAGAAAATTGTTAGGCAAACTGCGTTCGAAAGGTAAAAAACTGTATTTTTCTTGATATAAATTTCAAATCTAATGATTATGCCATTTTTCAAATATTGAATTTGAAAAATTACCAAATTTCACAATGGAGTACCGTAGCGAAACCTTCATGCGTAAAAAGATAATGATAAGGGCGACGTGTCCTGACGTGTATATTGGTTATAGCACGAGTCAAAAATTATAGTAGCCTTATTATTCTGTTAAAATATAAAAGTGAATTATGTAATCTCAATATTTTGTTGGATTAAAAGTTTGTTATAAGAAATTGACCAGCGTAGCTTGATAGTAGTGAATAAAACAAAAGGAATAGATAAATAACAAATGTGTATATTTATTAACGCATTTGTTACGCAAAATATTAAAGAAAAAAATCGAATATTACATTTAATTAATACATAAATACAAATACATACAAATACATAAATAATACAAATATTACATTTCAAATATTACATAGAAATTAAAAATTTCAGATTTTATCATGCCATTTCTCACATTCGTTTAGCCGTTTCAGAATAATGTACAAGATACTCCAACTTTTCTAAAATTATACTTATATTTACAAATTTTACACATACATTTTATTAATTCTTTACAAGAATTTGCGATCTCTGGAAACTCTGACCATTTTATTTTCCATGATAAATTATCCAATCACTATCCCTCTTCCTATGGAGGGGGTGGACAGACATCACGCTTGTCCACTTGTTCATGAATGAATACAGCTTGGAAAGTACTATATAAAACTTGTTTTAGTAGTCACCCTCGGTTTGTGAAATATGTTCAAGAGAGCGGTTTTTTGTCGTAAATAGTTCTTGTCTTGCATCATGTACACTTAGGCTGCTATTCTTTGAACAGTTCAGCAATACTACGAAATTTTCGAAAATATTAAATAATGTCAGGAATGGACGTTTGCTGTTTTGATACAAATGAAATCCCCTTTTATTTTTATTTTTCAAATTTAATTTTTGAAGACAAGAAAAAACTTCTATGGACTCAAAGAGTGTCTTTTTTGTTATTTACACCCTTACCTTGCTTAAGATTGTCCTGCTTCAGATGATCTGAACTTGTGTGATATTGATTTAAACTAGTGCTAAATATTTTCTTAAATTATAAAGTTTAGATTAAAATTATCATTTTTATTTCTAATTTCCTTAGTAGTTAAAGAAAACAACCCACAGCTATACTTCTTCTACCATAACTTATTTAACTATCTTATTAGCAAATTATATCAATTAAAATTTATTTCTCTCTTTACTTAATTTTTATTACTTATTAAATTTTTACTAACCTTAATTTAATTTTTTAATTATCCCTAAATTTTAACTTTAACTCCTTTAAGTAGTTCTATACCTACAATTATAGTCCTACCCAATGGCTGAAGTATAACTAGGCAATCTATCCACAGACTGGGCGTAGTTGACAACAACTAGGAATCCCCTCATTGCTGCTTCACTATTTTGCAATCTTCGATAATTCCATTCAGTTCTGTTAATCAGCCTCTTCCACTGAGGCAGTCGACTTCTTTCGTTCATTCTAAAAAACGTTTTAAGCTACAGTTCCTGATGCAATGTGCAACTAATCTTTAAAACCCTCAACGTTTCCGATATTTGTCATTCAATTCTATAAGATAAGAAGTTACTTTAATTGGCCACTTCAACTCAGACATCCGATTTCTTATTAAAACTAGTCGGATGTGCCAATCCCAAAACTTTCTTAGACAGGTTTTGCATACACTAAAAAGAATCAGCACCAATTTATATCAAGGTCTAACTGAATCTAAAATTGTATTAATTTCCTGTGCTTAACTTCTTGGGATATGACTATTGCTCAAATCATGTAAATCCGGCAAAATGCCGAATAGCAGCGCCACCTGTTGGGAGACCAAAACCTAATCAACAACAACTTATGTCAACGTCTTACTCTTACTGAATCAGAAGTTTGATGAAAATCCGTGTATTAGTTCTTGAGATAGAGTTATAGTGATAATAATGAACAAGTGGGTAAGTGTGATCAGAGTACGCACAAAAGGTTTCGTTTAATATTCCTTTCAAAACATTTTATCATTTCTTTAATAAATCTAAATAAATTTCATTTAGCAACAACAAAAAAAAGTCATATTTTTTATAAAGTAAAAATTTACCGGTCTATTTTTCGTTTTTTTTGATAATCTAAACCACACCGATAGTGGGCGAAGCCCGCTATTATACTCTGTCATAAAAAATATCTCTCATGTGAACTAAATGCAATATTTAAAAACAAATACTTTCAACATTAAACATGTTGTACACCTTCAAAATGTTAAAATATGCGAATATTTCCATAATCGGATTTTTATCATGATTCAACACGTTTCTCAAACTCATATATTTACTATTCTCTATTACTCATGTTGATACTCCCTTTGTATTATTCTGAAACATCTGAAAAATTCGTTAAACTTCCAATAAGACGTCAGATTAATTTTATTTTTCATTCTCTAATGACGTGACATTAATCTGCTTTCTGATACATACACATACACTTACTCATACTCCTTGTATTATTGAGAAATCTTTGAATATTTCCGTTTTATTACCAATATGCGTCAATCATTTTTTCCATATTAATCTTTTTTTCAATTGGTGAAACTTTTTATTTCATTTTCATTTTTCACGTGGAAATCTATCAATCGAAAATTAATTATTGTAGAAAGAATTTTATTCTGGATTTTTAATGGCTGGCAACTGCAATAACGAAAAATGTTTAAATTTAATAGGAAAAGGCTGTTAGAATTTTGGTTTTTTACCTCTATTTATTAAAATAATACGATTTTTTCAAATTTTAATATTTTGAGCTTTATAATAGGAATTCAGTTATATATAACAAAGTTTCCACTCTGTAAGTTATATAGGTTCTGAGAACGGCTCTGTGACGGACAGACAACGGAGCGGGAGTAATAGGGTTTCGTAAGATGAACGAAACCCTAAACAAGTAGCATAACAGCGCCACCTGTTGGGTTATTTACAATAAAACGTAATCAGCATCTGTTTATGTCAAGGTCTAACAGAATCTGAAGTTTGATGAAATTCGTGCATCAGTTCTTGAGATGTAGCTACCGTAAAAATCATGAAAAAAGTGGTTTATCAGCGCCACCTGTTGGGATATCTACGCCAAAACGTAATCAGCGTCTATTCATGCCAAGGTCTAACTGAATCTGAAGTTTGATGAAAATAAGTGCATTAGTTCTTGAGATATAGCTATTGCAGAAATCGCGAAAAATGAAGCACAGCAGCGTCACTTATTGGGAGATTTTCACCAAAAATTAAGCAGCACGAACTTATATAAAGGAATAACTGAATATAAAGTGTTATTAAATTACGTGCATTAGTTCTTGAGATAGAGCGCGCACAATATTTTTGTCACATACAGACAGACAGAGCCACAGACTCACAGACACATATTTTCTAAAAAGAGTCAAATCGTGTTCAGGACCTTCTAAAACGTATAAATTCGTTAAAAACCGGAAGTCGAAAATTTTCATGAATCCAATACTTTCTTCTTGTAAAGATTGAAGAAAGTAAAAATATTGAAGCTTAAGTTGATAATGTAATGAGCAACTGTTATTTCCAAACCCTCAAAATTTAATTCTACCTATTTCAAAAGAACAGGTCACTTTTGACGTCGAAACGAACGTCTTCTCCTGCTTCTCTGCAACTGCTGCATGAACATCGAAGACCGAAGAGAAGCATCTTTTTTTAAATAAGCTTTCGAGATGGAAAATCGCCCTCGAAAATTTTTTTTTTGTAATAATAAGCTGACGTAGCACGGTTCTTGTTGTTAGTATTCTGCATTATCAAAAATGAGAAAAAGGCACAATACAGGCGCGAAATTTTGTCTCTGCCTAGATTTTGTTCTATCTAATCTTATATCTAGAAAAACAAATTGAATTTGTGCTAATGACATTAAAAACCAGTTTGAACGATTAGTTACTCTGTTAAATAGTTTAATTTCTTTTTCATAATCCTAATTATTTAAATTATCTGAAAATCAGTTGTTCGAGATTCGCTTGTAATTTTATAATTGCTGAGACATTGAAAGTACCTACTTCTAGGTAAAGAGATTAATAATGCGAAAATTATTTTAAAAATTTTTTTTAACTGGAATATTTTTTAACTGCAACTAAAAAAAAAAAAAAAAAAAAAAAGAAAAAAGGCAATTGCAAGTATTTTTAAAAGGCAACATTTTTTTAAACATATTCTGCTGTATATTGAAAAGAAAATGAAACATTTTTTCTATTTAATTAAATATAGGATCTTAATGAATAAGTTGATTTCAATGATGTATTCCATAACTCAATTGATTGAAAAGTTACTTCAATAATCTGTGATTTGTTTTTAAATTTAACTAGCAAAATATTTATGTTTTAAAAGCACTAATATGTTACAAAATGAACATTTATTTCATATTTTTTCATAGATTTACATCCAGATAAAAAAAAAATATTAATAAATTTAAACTTCTACTATATTATTAATGTTCGAAAACGACGCCTCTCTGTCTGCCTATTGTTTCTTTCTGTTACTCTAAAAACTTTTCTCACAGACGGAGTAGAAAGGCACTAAAGTTATCAAAATACGCAGGAAAATTCGAGAATTCCATTCTTTCAGGTTTCGAAAAAATCCACCGGTAATTAGAAAATATATTAATTAAAAACATTAAAAACTCGTTAAAAATTGCGCGAAAAGAACAAATTTTATCCAATCTGCAGCTGCGTTTGATAAAAATTATTTCCAAGCCAGAAAGAGACAAAGTATCTGCGTCTAAAAATACGGAAGTAGGATTTTAAAATGGACATGCAAATTATAAGATCTAATTCACCAACAGTTTTGAAAATAACACCACGTGAATAATCTCTCTCTCCACATTAAAAAATTGTAAAAATTAAGGAAATCCATCCATTAGAACCAAAGATATAAATTATTATTTCTTTAATTTTATTGCATAAAAATTATTCCTTTTAACTTGCTTCTTTCAGAGCCAGACATTGGGACGTCTAGCTCTCTAGAAGGATGAAAGATATGAAACCAGTTTAAGTGGGGTTATTATATTCTACATAAAATTATTAAAAATATTGAATTTAAGGACTTTGCGTGCGTAGCATGACCGCTATACGGTTCTGAAGGCAGCGGGGACCCGGGTCGGGGGTCCGTTTGGTTCGAGGATTATCTTATTCGAGGTTTTACAAGATTCGAGGCACCGATGTAAATTAGGGGCCTGCTAGCGGGCGAAGCCGGCTAGTCATTATTATTAATTTCGGTAAACGTATGTGGGTGCGTGTGTGTGTGTCTGTACCCGGATAAACACTGCGAACGCACCGAGCAGCAAGGCGATTTTGGTATAAAAAAATTCGGGATAATCCGGGCCTCCAGGAATTACAGTTTCGAAGAAGTCGCTAATTAAGAACGTTATTAATTAAAAACCTCATCAAAATTAGCAAAACAGGGAACAGTTTTATCGAAACCCGAAAAGAAAATTTCCGTTTTGATAATCGCTGACATCCAAATTGTCTCTTTTTGACGCATCATTGAATAAAAAAAATGTACCGGAGGTATCGATCCGAAAGTCGGTGTACACACGCGGCCGATTTCTGTCGTTCCAAAAATTCAAATTGTTTGAAATTCGGACAGAAACTTTTCTTTATTTCGGCCAAAAACTGACCAGACATCCAACATTGACCCCAGACGGGAAAAAGGTTGCTGTAAAGAATACCGGGTTGACACATCCGAGGTCAAATCGCTCCATTCCTTTTTAAAACAAGTGGAAATAATTGCTCTACATTCACGAAAATTTGTAAACATGTGAAAGGAAAAATCGCAAATGCAACAAAAAAAAAAATTCATAAATATCGACCAGTAACTTTTAAAGATACTAATTAAAACTCGTTAATGAAAATGGAAAATGAATTTATTTCTATTCAACTTCGCTTCCGTAAATTGGGTTCTATGGGCCCGATTACGACAGGGTTTGGCTCATTCGACTGGATTTCGATAGCTTTACAGATTTTGGTTATGTTGGTGTAGAACAGATTGTCCCCCCTGGCGGTGGAAGCTGTAACTAAAGATGTTTCAGCACCAGGAGCGCTTTCTTTTCTCTGGTTCTAAGGATCCGATCACGATGAGGTATGGCTCATTCGACTTGACGTCGACAGACTCAAAGATTTCGGTTATGTTCGTATAGAACAGATTGCGCCCCCTGGTGGTATAATGTGTAATTAAAGGATTTTTCAGCTAACCCAGGTTCTGTGGGTACCATCACGACGCAGTTTCGCTCATTCGACTCGACATCGATAGAGCTTACCAATTTTAGTTCATATTTTCACCACCAAGGACACTTTCCTATCTCTGGTTCTATGGGCATGAACACGACGGGGTAGGGCTCATTCAACTCGACATCGAAAGCCTTAACGATTTCAGTTATGATCGTATGAACATATTGTGCCCCCCGGTGGTGGAAAGTGGAACTAAGGAATTATCCGGTGCGTGCATAGCACGACCGGTATATGGTACCGAAGGCAGCGGGTACCCGGTTCGGAGGTTCGTTCGATTAGAGGTTTATACTATTCGATGTGCAAATTAGAGGATTATCCGGTGCGTGCGTTAGCACGACCGGTATACGACGCCGAATGCAGCGGGGACCCTGATCGGAAGGTAGTTCGGTTACAGGTTTATACTATTCTATGTGCGAATTAAGGGATTATCCGGTGCCGAAGGCAGCGGGGACCTGGGTCGGAGGATAGTTTGGTACGAGGGGGTTCGTTCGTTTCGATGTTTTATACAAATGGAGAATTCAAAAGATTCGAGGTTTTACAATGTTCGAGGCACCGATGTAAATTAGGGGGCCGCTAGTGGGCGAAGCCAGCTAGTAGATATTAAAACATAAAAAAAAATTAAATTAAGCTTACGGTGAATAATCTGAGGGAAAAAGAAATGGATCCTATTATCTTATAAAAATACTACATATATTAACTAGTCGGATGTGCCAATCCCAAAACTTTCTTCTATCTCACACAGGTTTCACATACACTAAAAGGAATCAGCAACCAATGTCTATCAAGGTCTAACTGAATCTAAAGTTTTATTAAATTCCGTGCATTAGTTTTTGACAAATGACTACTGCTAAAACCGTGTAAATCCTGCAAAATGCAGGATTGCAGCGCTACCTATTGGGATATTTAGACCAAAACCTAATCAACAATAACTTATGACAACGTCTAACTGAATCTGAAGTTTGATGAAAATCCGTGCATTAGTTCTTGAGATATAGTTAACGTGATAATAATGAAAAAAGTAGCATAACAGCGCCACCTGTTGGGTTATTTACAATAAAACGTAATCAGCATCTGTTTATGTCAAGGTCTAACAGAATCTGAAGTTTGATGAAATTCCGTGCATTAGTTCTTGAGATATAGCTATCGTAAAAATAATGAAAAAGTGGTATAGCAGCGCCACCTATTGGGATATCTACACCAAATTATAATCAGCGTGTATTTATGTCAAGGTCTAACTGAATCTGAAGTTTGATGAAAATAACTGCATTAGTTCTTGAGATAGAGCTATTGCGGAAATCGCAAAAAATGCAGCATAGCAGCACCACCTTTTGGGTGATTTTCACCAAAAACTAATCAGCACCAATTTATATTAGAGACTAACTGAATACAAAGTTTTATTAAATTTCGCGCATTAGTTCTTCAGATAGAGCGCCGACAAAATTTTTGTCACATACGGACAGACAGATAGAGTCACAGACAGACATTTTCTAAAAACAGTCAAATCGTGTTCATGACCTTCTAAAACGTATAAATCCGTCGAAAACCGGAAGTCGAAAATTTTCATGAATCCAATACTTTCTTCTTGTAAAGATAGAAGAAAGTAATAAATTTAATTTACACTCTAGAGAAGAATAATATGTGTTAAAGGTGATAACCACAAAGAGATCAAACGGATAAATCGATGAACAAGTGATCGCATTTGCAGTATACGAAAAACATGATGCTCTAACTACCAGAATCAGAACGGATAAAGGTAAGAAGCTTTTACCTTAGCTAATAAAACTATAAAACCGTATATCTAAATGTTCAAGAAAGATTTATTAAATCACTAACAAATAACCATATTATAGTTGAATTACGAACAATCAGACATTTAGTAGCCATTATCTGAATGATAACAGTTCGAATGAATGTCCGATATACAACCATGAACTTAGATAGACGTTCTTCTACGTTCCTGGGCAGCGTGCAGGCGAAGGAGATTTGCGTATGGAGTAGGTCTTACCAGAGCAAGTATTTGTAATAATTTAATTATTTCATGCTTTTATAGGTCAGAACAGGTAAAAACAACGACTACATATCCTTATCCTTCCAAAACAATGGCTCTCGTAATAGGAATACATGCTTATATTTAATCAGACAAAACCAAAACATTCATGAAAGTATCATGTGATCTGATTTAGCCCGATCAACGTTCATAACACGCAAAATGTTCGCCTGCGCTGCACGCGATCGACCTAGAAAGAGTCTGTGGGTGGTTTGATCACGTGATTGGGCTTTTTGTGTTTATGTTTTACTTGGTTTGATAGGTTGATTGATACAGCTGTAGCAGCATAATCGGATTTCTGACAATTTTCAACTTTTTAGCATACTAAAATCATTTTTTAAACCTTATGATCCACAATAAAATAATAATAGAATACTGAAGTATGATGTATATATATATATATACGCACCATATATTTATATAACTGCTGTCAACTTATATGTCACTAAAACTACAACACCTACTAAAACTAATATATTAGTTTAGTTGACAGAAGTTACATATACATATCAATTGTACAAAACAATGCATATAATAAAATAAAGTTGAATTTTCTATAACCAGTGCATCTTTAACTAACAAGGAGAGGACGTTCGGATCACCGATTTCCTGAAACACAGTGTTGGTTTCAATAAAATTAATGTAAACTCTCAAAAAAAAAAAAAAAAAAAAAAATACAAATATTGTTACGTACTTTACAGACGTTTGGGTTGTCCTACACAGATGAACTTGGACGGTATGGGTACAAAGTCCATGCTCGCCGTTTATTTCAGAATTATTTTTTTACTTTTATTAATTTAAAAATGATTTATCAGTTGCTTTATATTTTTTGAGATAAATAGAATACTCAGTTAATAAATCAAGATCCTGATATCAACATGTTAAGAGATATATTTCTTTATTTGTAATAGTAAAATAAAATCTTTGTTAAAATTTGAGAAAAAAGCTTTTAAACATTTCATTAAAATATTTTTTCGGTAACAACATTGGTGAAACATAAATATATAATTAGCAAAATTATTAATTTCTAAAAATATATTTCTTTGAAATTCATTTTTTGATGTACATTGCATTATTGCAATAAACATCATTGCAATTAACATCATTGATATTGCAATAAACATCATAAAACACGAGATGTAAATACTAAAATACTTAGACATTCAGTGGAAAATTTAAAACATTCTAACTATATTTTATTGATTACGAAACTAGGCGGTAAACCACATATATTTTATCTCTTTACAAAAATGGGTACTGATATTTCTAGTTTTGCATTAATTACTCAATTAAATCAACACAATTATTAAATATAAATCACAAGTTTTTGATTCTATATTTGCTTTTTTAAATAACAGATGATTTATCATTTATTATTTAGATCATCGTTGGTTTTAAAAAAAATAGGTCTAGTAATGTGAAAAACTTACCTTCAATATATGCATTCACAATTACTGTTAATATTGTCACAATTCGTCCCTTTATGCTTAAAGATTTACCAAATGTACCTATAATCTGATAATAAAATTAAAAGATTTTAAATCTAAATCCGACACCATAAAAGTTTCCGAGTAAAAGTAAATTTATAAAACACACTATTTCAACAAGCGTTTAGAACATTCCTATGGTTGCTCATGACAATTGGCCGCCACACCCAGGCAGCTGATTCATTGCAAGAAGAAACGTAGTCTCTGGTCTTCGATGGCATACAGAAAAGCTTATAAAACATCTTGGTCATTGCATTGCAGGCAACGTCATTGTTTCAGTGGAGTGAGGTTGGTGAAACTAGCGTTTTCGTACCGTATACAGTGTGCACGACTTGGAAGGGCGCAAAAAATGAGGAATCATAAAAGATTCACATGAAAAGATATTCAATTTTATTTTGTTCAACGGCGGTTTACTTTCGTTGCATAAGGATCAGAAATAAAAAATAAATTAATTTATATTACATTATATAAAATATCACATTGCCACCAGTATTTTTAAGAAATTTTTATTTATTAAGAATTCAAGGATTTTGCGTCATCTCTTTTCAGACATTGTTCTATGTTGTTTTACAGCGTGCGCAGTATTTTATTTGGTTATGTCTAAAAGACATTCGGGTGATTATTACAGAAAGAAGATTAAAAAAAGAGAAGATAAGGCTTCACAACTATCATTTACTATATCCTCATGGCTTAAGCCGAGCGATATTCATGAAGGTAAGCTAGAGGTCTGCACGGTCTCGAGCCGATTTTTATTTAGGAAGCTCGGGCCAGGCCGGTGCAAGTCTTCACTCTTTCCGGGCAGGGCTCGGGCTTTACTTTATTTTGAAAACTCGGACCAGACCGGGCTTGGTTTACAATACTTCCGGCCCAGGCCTGGTCTTTACTTCTTCCGGGTCGGACCGGATTTGAGCCTTTCTTAATTTTGCATATTCGGACCCGGTCGAGCCTCGTGTTTACTTTTTCCGGTCTTTACTTTTTTCTGCAGACTCGGTTTGGTTGGGCCAGACTTCGTTTTTCTGGGCCGAGCCTACCCTAAACTTCATTCTTCTTAGAGGTGCAAAGGCCGAAATTTCCACTTACGATCTAAGTCGTATGAAGATCATTATTGGCCGGACTTGATCAATGCAAAAATCAGTAAAATGTGTCCAGAGTCCTGACGCAACAATCAAGGGCGTATTCAGCCCTCCATTAAACTGGAAGACATGTCTCCTTTTTTTTTTTTTTTTTTTTTTTTGAGTGGGGGTGTCACATATCTTAATAAGTAACTTTTATATTAAAGGCTGTTGCCATATCCAAAATGGCTACTTTCCGAAACTTTTAGAAAGTCATTTCCATTCGTAAATACAAATATAATGTATTAATATTTGTAAAAATATATAATTTACACATTTTATTCAGATACCAAGAAATAGAAGAATTTTCCATTTTCTTATAAAGGCAAAGAATCATCCAGAAAATGAGCATTTTAAGCCAATATTTAAGACTTGGCAGTTACAGAAATGCCGTCATGAGGAAGCAATTGGCTGCTGTGGCCTGAAATTCAGATTAAAACACCTATTTTACGGAGATTTCCCCGAAGGTTTCTTTGCCTTTATCGAAAAATGGAAAATGCTATTCAATCATATTTGTTCTAAATAAGTGCACTTGCAATTGTCTTGCATCTGATATTAAAATTGACTTCATGGATATCTCAGAAATTACCTAATTTGGATTTGAGTAGAGCTTCAGACAGTCAAAAAGATTCTCTTTGTTGATCAAGGGGAAAATTTAAAAGAATTTAATATATATTTTAAAAATATTCTTTAGAAATTTTCTTCGTTCAGGGGGCCATTATGAACCACATGACCTCTTCCTTGGATCAGCCGTTGGCAACAATCTTTGTAAAAAGTACAGATAATTTTATTCGTAGAATAATGATCATTTGAAAGTATTTTCAACCCTTTATGTTCCAAAATATGAATTCATGAAAATTTCATCTTCTAAAGTATGTTTTGTGAATTTTTGAAACCACGTTAGAGGATTTACATAATCATTTAATAAATTTTAGAAGGATTTTGCCAATTAAAATTAATAAAACATACTTTTAACTTTTATACCGGGCCGGGCTCGGCCGAATTTTCAGATTTTATACCGGGCCAGGTCGGGCGAATCACTTGTTTTACAGGGGCTGGGCCAGGCTCGGGCCGAACTTTTGACTTTTATACCGAGCCGGGCCAATCACTTTTTTTGCATGGGCCGGGTCAGTAATTTTTTTGTACGGATCGGGCCGGGCTCGGTCCTGGAAATTCCGGTCTGTGCAGATCTCTGAGGTAAGCAACTAAGTTACTTGTTTTTTTTAATACGTGCTACACCATATAATAATTTATATGTATTATTTCTGTTCTAAAAATCTCCTTTTTTATGCAATAATTGAGTTGATATGTAAGAAAAGAATTATAAATCAATTTTTTATTAAATTCTTCTAAATTTAGATATTCTTGTAATTAACAGACATATTTGTCTAAAAAATGAAAACGAAACTTATACTCTGTTGAGAATTCAACGTGTTCTGGCCCTTTAAAGGCATTTTATTTATGTAGTTAAAAAGGTTTTCTATCCATGGGAATCAGTTTTATGTCTTTATTTATGTATATCAGTTGTTAATAAGCCTTTTAAATTTTGATTTCCAAAATATCGCATCTATACTTTTTAAAAATTAATTAAATCTTTCATTAGAAATATTTATCTAATAAAATATGCTAACTTAAGTTGTGCTTCACAGTCACCCCACTTGTACTAATTTTGAAGCAAAAAAGTACATTAATTAAATTTAAACGGCGTAAGTTAATTCTAATAATATTATAAATCTGATTGTGTGCAAATGTTAGGCTGAAGCCAGCGTCAAAATGGAACATTTAATGATCCTGTATCTTTGCGTAAAGGTTGATAATAACCCTCAGATGAACATAGGCTGGGTTTTGTTTATTTTATTCAAATATTTTTATTAATAATTCAAAATTTCATTATTTTCATAGAGAATAAATGGACATTTTTTCGTATAATATTTTAAAATGGTTAAATTTACTTTACCGTTGCTAATACTTTATCGTTGCCAAAACTAATTCAAAACGCGGAATAATAATTTTTACTCAACAATTTAGTTTCAACTGAAAAATTTTCACCTGAAAAATGAAAATGAAATAAAAATATTAAAGAATTAAAAAGAAGATTATATAATATTATTAGAAATAAAACGTACTTTTTTTAGTTTTTGATAGTAATACAAGGTCTCAATATGCGTAACCATAGGAAACAGGTGAATATGACGTCATTCATCTAAAATAAAGCGGATAGGCTTTGATTGGTGAAATAAAATGATCTTGGGTTTTTTCTTCACTTTTTTCTTTTGTATGGTAACAATAGTTGACGTTTTACCGTCTGCGCACGGCTAATATAGCTAAACCGTATTTTTTATTTAAAATTTAAAAAAGTAAAAAGAAGTTTGAAAAGAAAATGGTTAGCAAATGTCAATAATATGCTCCGCAAAATTATACATGTCGAAAATGATGTCATGGATAGCGAGAAATAGTTATTTCATTTTTAAAACTAAAAGAAATAACTAGATTACCCAAAAAAATGATGAATGTTAATAGTTCCATTTTTGTTGATAAAACCTAAAGATTTAATATTATTTCATTAAAATAACATAATTTCCCCTATGCCAGTATTGAAATTAATTGCCTGGAAAAGAAAATTAACAAGAATTATGTCATTAAAAAGGGATTTCTCTGGGGAAAAGGAGACTTCATATTTGAAATAAAACGGGAATTTTCCAATATGTTTTAAAATGAATCAATTCCTTACATTAATAATACAAGGATCAGCAAGTATGGAAAGTAGATGAGTTTCACGCCATATTTATAACGAAAAATTTAAATGTTTTGTTATCTATACTGATTATTAAGCATGAGTATCCGTTATATACAGATGAGAGTTTTCTGCTAAAAATCACATCATAATTTTAAGAAAAGGAAAATGAACACGAATCTATTATATTAAAATCTGACCGTGTGTTTGTATTTCGCAACTACTCCTAGACTATCGAACGCAACGCGATTTACTTAATCCCGGTTATCGTTGATCCGAGGATGTCACACAAACTCTCAGAATTAAAAAATTAAATTAGATGCCAAGATGTTTTTCTTTTTTTTTTTTTTTTTTTTAATTTTAACGAAGTTTCTCTAAAAACGGAAAGTAAATTACTCCATATTTGAGTATATAAAAAAAAAGAAATAAAACAGATCAATATATTTTTTACACCATTTTCTCATTAAAACTGAAAAACAGAATTTACTTTCACTTTGAATAGATGGTGAAAACAAAATCTTGATTTCAGTAAATTATCCGAAAAATAAAAACATATTTTTACATGATCAAACTTCATGAATCAATTTATTCTGGAGAACAAAAATTGCCTGTCAACATACTGTCATTTAGAAAACAAGATTTGTTTCATCTATACATTAAACCAAGGAGGCAGAATTGAATTTAAAGAAAAAGCATATACTATTTCCAATTAATGTTTTTTTGAAGGACAAAAAACTGAATATTATTACCCTTTTAAGAGGTAATCTGTGGCAGATAGACTCATGGTCATCACTCTAATTTTAATTCGTTATATAACCGTGAAAGTTGTAACAGAATATTTGGTGCATGTTTTCAGATTTTTGTATATTAAATATTTATTTTTAAACTTTTGTAGTATTAGTCAAATTTTAGAATTGTTTATGACGTAATAAATGAGAAAGACCAAAATATCCGTTTTACCATTTAAAGATTATTATTAGAACCGCGGGAAATTTTACTAAAGTTTTATAAAAATATTTTATATCAGAATTTTTATTTAAAACCATTTAACTTGCATATTGAATTTATTTTTGTAAAGCATACATGGTTGGGGCTTATTAAACTTTAGCTCTTGGGTAGGCCTTCTCATCTAGCTGAACCTGGGAAACATACATTTAGCTTATACTTATTTTATGTAGTTTCCTGATACGAATCGACGTGTATTTATTTGGCAAAGATTTTCATCAATGACCCATTACCGCAATTATGTTTTAAGACTTTAAAATAAGCTTGCACTGCACATGTTGACTTGGAGACCTTTTATCAGCGCCCAAGGGTGGGGCGATCGCCACATCGCCTCTCCTTTGAATCCACCATTGTTATACATAGATAAAGCTACTATTTCTAAATGATGTATTTATATTTATGGTACATTGTTTGTATAAATAAGAATATTGTGTATATTTTTGAGAAATTTTGTAACATATAAAATGAAAAAAGAAACTCCCGTACACAGAGTTTGACAAATCCAAGGGACATAGTTTCCGTTCATTAAAGGAATTAAAACAAAAATGAAGGGGAAAAAAGTATTTTTAATTAAAAGCGATGAATGGGTTGAAATGTTTAAAAGCCTTGGGAGTAGGGGGGGGGCGCAAATCTACAAGCTTGCCCCGGCTAAATTTTAGTCTAGATCCGTCTCTGACCGTATAGCACTGCTCTTATTTTATATACCTCCACACACGTGCTATCAAAGTTAGATTTGGATTAGTATTGTTTGTTTGGGAAAGTATAAAAAATATTAGCACAACTAAAACAGTTTACTGAAATTATTTCGTATTTTAATAAATAATATCAATCCAATTACTGATTTTATCTATCGACGTATAATAAACAATCCTTAAAATTTATCATTGAGGAACATTGACGCCCCCCCCCCCCCACCCAAAAAAAAAAAAAAAATCTGCCAACTTCATTATGAGTCTTCAAATTGTGATAGACACATGCATTTTGTAGGCAGGTATATCCTGAATAGTAATCATGCTTAAGTACTCTTTTCTTGAAATATTCATAAGAATATTGTTTAAAATACCACCCAGACAAACAAAATTTTTTGTTTGAGCTTTCAAATAGTTATTGACACTAGAAATTTTGAACGCATGTAAAATCTGAATAGTGATGGTGCTTAAATATTCGGATATTTTAATACTTGGATATTTTCATTGGTTCGGCTCAAAAGGCACCGCCAAACCCCACCAAAATTCTTGACAAAAAAAATGACATTTTTGATTATTTATCTTAAAATTGTCTTAGACATATGAATTGTATCGGCAGGTAAATCCTGAATAGTAATCATACTCAAGTACTCCTATTTTGAAATTTTCAAGAGAAAATGGTCTAAAGCAGCTTCACATCGAGAAAATGCTTTTTTTATTTGAACCTTCAAATAATCACAGACTCTAGAAATTTAATCTAATTTTCTTTCAGACATTCTGTAAAAATCTTCGTTTACGCTTTGGGAATGGAGATAGCTTATCAATTAAAAAACGTTAAAGTATTTTTGGTATGTCTTTGTTATAGTGACGTCGCCGAGAGAGAGAAAACGGCGAGGTTGAATTTGGCAAGAGAAGCAGAAATTTCAAATGTTCTTCTGGCAATATTCATTAACAATTGAGAACGTCACGTCATGACATTGTTACCTTATAGCTTTATGAAGTAACTATTAATGTATCAAATAGACAAACAGTTTTTTTTTTATATTTACATCTTTTAATACATACACTGTGAGCAATTTCTTTAATTTATACATAAATAAGACACTGTCTCAGGGGGGAGAGAGAAAACGGCCAGGTTGAATTTGGCAAGAGAAACAGAAATTTCAAATGCTCTTCTGGCAATATTCATTAACATATAAAAAGTCACGTCATGACATCGTTACCTATAGCTTTATGAAGTAACGATTAACACTTTGCCGTCCGCATGTCTCGTCAAAATACTTCTATTCGTAAATTTGAAATGATTGATTTACACCAGAATTTAGAAACAAATTTATTCGAAAATATGTAAAATCTTTTCTTCATGTACTTGATAAAAGGGAATTTATCATTACAAAATTCTGGTGCCAATGTAGCATTTGAGGATTAAAATTAAGTTATTTTACGACGACACCACTGTGGTGTCGCCCGACCTCGAAGTGTTAATATATCAAATACACAAACAGTTTGTTTACATTTACATTATTTAATACATACATTGTGAGCAATTTCT
This sequence comes from Maratus michaelseni, assembly GCA_963931845.1. Lineage (NCBI taxonomy): Eukaryota > Metazoa > Arthropoda > Arachnida > Araneae > Salticidae > Maratus > Maratus michaelseni. The sequence continues at coordinate 277,263,025 of OZ007597.1, forward strand.
TTGATTTATACATAAATAAGGCACATATTAATATAATAGAAATTATGTAACATAAATAAGTCATATAAGATTAGAAATACTTTCTTTAGCCGATGTTTCACTTTCGTGATTATTTATAGTTCCCGCAAAATCGCTTTACTCTTGAAATATTACCTACGGGGAAAGAAAATTCTCCTTTTTATTCAAAAAACATCATCAATTGAGGGCGTGGCTTCTGCCCTACTGATAATGCATTTGTATCATGTTATCAATATTGTTCAGACTGTAAGGCCTTTTATGTTAAACACGTACATTAAAATTTATCCATAATCTTGAAAAACCTATCTATATCTAGGAAACCAGACTTTCAGAAGGGGGGTAAATTTTACATTTCAAAAAGTCAGGGTGCACAAAAACATACGGTCATTAATGTTCTAAGACTGAGTTATGCCAGAGCCCGTTTAACAACGGTGTGCGAATTTTAGGAGAAACGTACGATGAATACGCATTAAAAAAAAGAGGGGGTGGAAACATGGTCACTCCAGTTTTTCTACATTTTATCTTTTAGAAAAAATATAAGTGCAGATTGATATGAGATGCATGTTGTACTTCATTGATTATGAAAAACAAACAAACAAAAATTTGATGTTATAAATAGCTTTATAAATGAAGAATTAATAAGTATGGGCCTTAAACTAATTTCAATGATTTTTCGGCCTAACTAAACAAAATTCTCCTATAAGCCTATAAACATTTGTTGAAAAAAAATATTTTTTTAGATTTTAAAAAGATCCACATTTCTTAAAAATCGTCGCAGCGCATTCCACGATATTAACATATTTTATTTTTATACAATGTAGCAATACACTTGTTTTTCTCTTTTCTTCGTTTCTTTGTTATGAAATATTTCTCATGTGTGCTAGGGATTGTATGTTTATCTCAAAATCGTGTCTTGCGTACCACACATATATTTGCCAAAATACAATATTTGCAAAAAAAGTATAAAAATGAAATTAAAATTAAAAGGCTAGGTCATAGAAAGGATCTTCCAGATTCAAATAAGGGTTTCCAGCTTGGCCTGCTGTTGCATTTATATATTTCGCATTCATGCCGGAAATTCCGAAAGACAAAAAAAAAATAAAAAATTATGTAATCATGAAATGCAGGTCATTAAATAATGCAAAAAAATACTATTCAGAATTTCTGGTATGATATTAGAATTTCTGAATTAAAAAGGAGGCCAAACTTGCAATACTGGTTCAAGTTGCGAAAGCTGAAAATATCCGTTATTGGAGGGTGTTTTTTTTTTTGTCTTTATACATATTTACACGCACATTTGTATATATTTATCTGCGTGATGCAATCTTGAAATACATACCTATTGTATGGGCACACACGAGAAATACTTGACATAAGAATGATTATTGTATTCTGTATATGAAATACACAAGATTCTCAACTTTCCAAAAGTTTTTCTACTTTGGTACCACGGAATCCATTAACATCTGCAATAGAAATTTACTAAAATTTTTACTGTTTAATAACTGTAACACCAATTGTAAAAAAAAAAAAAAAATAGGTACGCTTCGAGCCCTGCGTATTTAGTTGCAAATTTCCAGTATAGACATCCTTAAGGTTCGTTTTTAGTCAGATTTTATTCTGAAATTAGTTTACTCTTTTAAATTTTCTGTCCCATTTATAATCACGCCTGTGCTTTTATGCAATTGCAACACATAAAAGAATGGACTCCATGGCGTATACATTGAGCTCTGTATTTTTATTTGGTTTACTCTTTTTATTAAATAAATATTCTGGGTAAGGCATAAAAATTAACAAAACTGAATTTTACAGTAAACCGGATCTTTATTTTGGTCAGTGTTACAAAAAATTAATTCAAACGTTAATAATGTAATATTTTCGGACACTACTGAAATTGAAACATGCGAGATAAACTGAAAAAAGTGTATAAAGCAATTTTTACAATGTAGAAAATTAGCTCTGGGGAAATAATATCAAGAAGTGAAGCTATTTGTAAAATACAAATTATAAATGTCTCCTAAAAAACAAATTAAGGCATCTAAGTAAGTTCGCTTGTGGGGCAACGAATATTTCAAGGGTGCGAAACGCGGGTATTCTGAACATTATTTTAGTAGAGTTTTTCACTAATCGGAGCAACTATGTATACACTTAAACTTAAAGGTGTTAGTCAGTGCGATCTCAAATTCCCCTTTCTAATGTTAAACCTATGGAAGTAGAATGCATTCAGGTTTTTATAATATCTTCTCAAAAAAATGATTATTTGTATCTCCTTTTTTCTCTGTACTCTTCTTGAAAAATGTCTTTTGTAAAAAAAAAGTTTACAAAATATTTCTAAAGTCTGTACTTAACTTATTATGTTAGGTGTTAAAATCTGACAAGCTATGAATAAGATTTTAACACTTCAAATAAGTTTAAGTACATGTTTTAGAAATAATTTGATAATCAAGAAAAGCAAAAAAGAAACAGACATTCTTTCAGAAGAGTAGACAGAAAGTAAAGAAAATAAAAATATTAATTTCCTGATGAGATATTTTAAAAATACCAATGTTTTCCATTCCCATGGGTTTAACGTTATCGAGAGGAATCTGAGGCCTGAGTGACCAACACCTTTATGAAAACCAATATAACTGATATTGGAATATTTTGAAATAAACGATTAATTTGAGATACATTGATTAAAGTTGAAAAATAGTTTTTGAATACTCTGACATCTTATATATTAAAAACAAGAATCATTTGCGAACAAATTACATTAACGGGACTACGGGTTTTAAAAAGAGTAAAAAAAGACAGAAAATAAATAATAATATTTGTTTTTGTGTTTAAGGTTGTTACTATTTAAAAATATGGATATACAGCCAGACACTTGTCAAAAGATTTGTTTTCATATTCCTTACATGGACACCAAGTTATACGCTTTGCCCATTCACATACTACTACGAAATTTGGGAATTAGTCCAAAAAATTCTGATGTGGAAAAACTTAATTCGCGCTCATACTTCCAACTTAAATCAGTTATGTATCTTAACCATTTAAATAATTCTTTTTCCTTCGTTATCTTGTAAAAATTATTCACTTTTTTTAAAAGTTATGTATTTTGAAGGATCGCAAAAAGTTGTAAAATGATCAACAAGTATTTTCTCAAATTTATTTTTTTCTATTCTTATTCTTTTTTTTTTGTTTTTGATGCAAGGTTAATTGCAAATAATTTTTGAGAGTTCACCATTTCACTTCTACTGATACTGATATTATTATTGCTTTCCAAGTCATTATCATAATTATCACCAGCACTGCCAATTTAGTGGATTTTTAAATTCAAATATCCGCTGCTATTTCCGAAGAGCGACATTCTCAATTAATTCTATCATATATTCTGTCTAATGTTACTATTCGAAAATAGTGGTAGATTTCTGAATTTACAAAACAGCTAAATTGCTAACGCTGATAATCACACATTGATAATAAAAGAAAAAGAAAGAATGAATGAATGAAGAAAAAACAATGAATTCGCAAGGATACAGTAACTTTTGAACTTTATTATATAGATTAAAAAATAAATATCTTAAAAATATTTCTAATAACAAATAAAATAAAATCTGTGCTTGGTCCCTAATCTGACGGCACGTGTTAACTCGTGATCATTGTTTTTGGCAAGTTATTTACACCCGAGTTAACTTGGTATAAATATATAGGTGGTTAAATCATAAATACTGCATTCGAGATGATGTGTAACTTCAGAATCTTTGGTAGTTACGTTACAGTGTCTAGAAATGTATACTACTTCTAGACACTGCAGTTACGTATTATCCGTGTAAGGAAGATTTGTATACCTGTACCAACACTGACACCGCTAATATTAATTACACAGTAATCATTACTCTTTTTCTACGATGTAACTGCCTATACTATATGTAATTTCAATTGACTTCTCAAGGTCAGTTTCCCGCTCCTTATCTTAGGTCAGTAACTATGGTAACACCGCATTCGGCTCACTGACCGCTCTATTTTTTCATGACAACGAAGGGATCAAGTGGGGAGGGTGGATGTCCTTGAGAAGTCAATTGAAATTACACAGAGTATAGTTAATATTATATGGTTGCAATAATTTGACAGCTTAATAGCTTTAGTGCATTCCGGAGGGCATAAGACCCCGCTGGAAGCAAAACAACTTCGTAAATATGTCTCATCTCCAAAAACTGCTAACCTGATGTTAGTATTTAATAAAAGTATGCTAAATTACTGTTTTGTAGTATTTACCATTTTTAACGATGTTATGTATTTAACCACTTACTTAATCTCAGGCATGCAATCCATTTTTTTTTTCAAAAATCGATTTTACCTATGGCTTTTTTTTTATGCATGCTGAAGGCTTGTTGGTCAATCAACTCCCCTATTCCCCTCGCTAATGTTAAACCTATGGACGTGGAATGCATTCTTATGTTTAAAGTAACTGAACCGGAAATTAATATTTGTAACTTCTTTTTCCTTTGTACTCTTCTTCAAGGATGTCTCTTTTTTATTTCTTTAGTTGTCAAAATATTTCTAAACTATATACTTAATTTAATATTTTATGTGTTAAGAGCTGACGAACTGTGAGTGAGATTTTTTACAATTCACATAGAAATAAGTATATAGATAGAAATGTTTTGACAACTAAGAAATAAAATATGCATCCTTTAAGAAGAGTATACAGAAAAAAAGAAGTTAAAAATATTAATTTCCCGAGGAGATACTTTGAATATACGAATGCATTCCACGTCTATAGGTTTAACGTTAGCAAGGGGAGTCGTAGAACTGACTGACCAGAAGCCTTAAGTTTTAACAAGCTGGCATATCCCGTAAAGTATACAAAATACACTTCCGAGTTCAGAAAGAGTCATAAAATTAACTATATTAAAAGATTAAATTTTTAGTAACTAATAAACCTTCTGTCGTTATAAAGATGAGACTGGTAAGTGGTTAATAAATGTACCGGGTGATCCAAAAAACGAGAACAATTTAAAAAAGTAATAATCCGAAAACGAATAAAGATAAAAAGATCCGGTTTGCACCGAACGGCTGAAAAAGAAGCCGAATTTTTTATGACGAAAGCAAAAATAAATACTTGAATAGTTTTTTTTTTTTTTTTTTTTTTTTTTTACTATTAGATGGTTTACAAGTGATAAGTAGCTTACAAGTTACAAGTAAGCTTACAAATATATATATATATATATATATATAATAAATCTTTATCTCTCTGTCTATACATATGTATAGACGTGTGTGTTTCTATATTTCAGTTTGCAGTCACAGCTACCCACCCCACACTACAGGTGTTTGAGTGTGGTAAAAACCCCGCCTCGAGTCTTTCCCATTGTTGCATTACTTTTGTGGTTGCATGTCAGTAGAAGGGGGAGAAATGGTTAGTTGAAAGTGGTCGGCCTACGGCATTTTCATATTTCGACTAAAGTGTTCTAAAAAATGCTTGGAATCTTCTTGAACGGGAACTGGTTCATTCAACTTAACATGAATTAATTAAGATATAGATAACTACATAAAAAGATTTTGTGCCCCCTTGTGGTGGAAATTGAAACTAAACGATATTGCAGCGCGTGCAAGGCACGCCTATTATACAATGCCGTAAGCAATGGGGACGAGTGCCGGAGTTTCGTTTGGAAAGAGGTTTGTTTAGAACCGAATGTGCGCTGAAAATGTCTATTTTTATCGAAACCGGAAAAGGAAGTTACTGATCCAGCAACGACGGACGAATCAGCTAGTGTTCAATAACATAACTTTACCTCTTAAAAAAATATAAAATTTTTCGAAATAAATATTGTTAAGAATTAAGAAAATAAAACAATATTTATTCTTTTCTATACACAAAAATTGAAAAGGTACGCAAAATAATGCTGTTGTCCCGAAAAATATATCAATTTCCACATATGGCTAACATAAATAGTTTTATGTATTTTGTTTAAAATTAATTGTTTTACGTTATTTTAATGACGAGCATATATGTATAAATATATCTATTTCAAGGAAAAAAATATGAAAATAATACCTACTAATCTTTAGAAAATAAACTGAATCCCAAGTAATGAGAAGATTATATAATCCCCTATGTAATCTTAAAAGACTTCAAAGATAAACTATGAATATTAATAAAAATAAATTTAGTTTATAAATTTTAACTCAAATGTTTACGCTCAGAAAGTAACATTTTCCCTAGAATGACTCCAGTACTAGAAAGAAATATCGACATGGATAGCGGAATCGCACAAAAGTGTAAAAACATTTTCAAGAAATTTCTAAGTCAGACATTTTTTAAAGAACTTGTAACAGTAACGAATAAAAGTGAATTGTAGCAGAGGAATGTGACACTTTTAAAAAATAGAAAATAATATTTGTAACTAATATTCATATTTATAAGGTGATATTTAGGGAAATTTATTGTTAGCTAAAAAGTAACAACTCCAAAAATTAATCAACAAAACTGGTTCAATGCCATGTAGCAGGTCCCTATCCGGCTAGAGATTTTCGTTATTCATAAACTGCCGTAACTATCACTATTTTGGATAGAAAATAAAAGAAAACGCAGATTTTTTAATTGACGTGAACCAATATCTTTGCTATAAGAAGAAATAAGTAAAAAATCGAGAGTTTTTTTATCTTGTCAGATTCTCAATTTCCTTGTTAAGTCCAAAAACATCTTACGAGTTATTTTATTATCATTCTTCATTCCCTTCAAGTAAATTGAATTATTCCAAGATGAATCTCTGATCTGGAATTTACAGTCATCTTGCAAAAAGTCTTTACTATATGTCAAGTCTTTTAACGACGTCTACCTACTTATTTTGATATTCAGATAAAAACATAGGACGAGCAGCTGCTTGTGGGTAGGCACAGAGGAGCTCCTGCGCGCACTATCTGTATTCCATGTTATCGATAACATTCAATATAATGAGTTTTTTCCTCTTATTCTCTTTTTTTTATATAATTGCATAGTATACAATCCTCAATCTGTTGTTGTTTCTAATCCCAGATGGTTTAGCACTGCTAAATCATCCCCACGAAACCGAAGACCTCCAGAATCATGGTAAAGGGAAATGGAGCAGCTTCTGATAGTACAAGATACCAGAAGCACCCAAGGGTAGAAGTCTGACTTTACTTATAATTGTATAGTATACAATCCTCAATCTTAATGTCAGTAGCTATTCAGTTTGTGTGAAAAATTACAAAAATATTTGCATATAACTCTGCGCTTTACAGTTCCTGTCTGGGCTGTTTTGTCGATATACGCCGTTTACCTTCTGGATTATTTAAAAAAAATGTACCTTCTGTTTCTCCCAGTAAAGCTATGACGTATACTCTCTAGCGTATACCCTCTGTTTTTATTTATTTATTTATTTATTTATTTATTTATTTATTTAAGACTACAACATTGGTTCCAGCAACGTTAAGCTTGATTATTACGCTCGCGAACACACATATCCGAGTGGGAAAGCAGATTATTAGAGAGATACATGCACTATGATTCAAGAAACGTATTAAAACCTGTCTCATAAAGTATCGATTTGATAAAAAAGCGGCATTGCTATATCAACTAGATGTAGAAATGTGTCATTGTATGTTTTCATATTAATTGTTAAAGTTTAAAATACATTTTAAAATTTGTATATTTTTATTTATTTTATATTTTAGAAGATTTTTCTTGAAATTTTTGAAATAATTATGTAGGAGGAGCCACTCATATCTTTACAGGTCTTTTTGATGTACTGCACGCAAGAGAACACTGCTGTCTCGTGTAAGAGATCCGCGATTTGTTTAAGTTTCTCTGAGTTATAAACAATAGTGGGTCGACGTGTATGTTGCATCTGTGTTTTTTTCTGTTAATAATTGTGTTTTTCAAAGTTCACGTGCAATGTGCATGTGCAACGTATTATATGGGAAGCTCGTGAAGATACAGATTCGAGTTGTGAGACAGAATTTTAAAATTTGTTTCATGTTACAATGTTTTGTGTTTGGTCTGCAAATTAAATATATCTTTGTACTAGACTGGTTTCATTAATTCATACTTTTTAACACTAGCTAACGCTACAAACTGGATGCTCTTCCCACAGGAATTATTCTTTGGATTTCCTCAAGCGAGTGTTTGTAGTTGCAAGTGAGAGTATTTCACTTTTGAATTATTTCCCTTTATAATGAAGAGAAGGATATTTTTTCAACTATGCAAATCACCGTCAAGGTTGGAGTAGCATAATTGATATCTTTTCCCCCAGACCGATGTCGCCCAGGTATCGTCCGGACAGCTTAGTAAAAAGAGAATTTGCACAGCCAGCCAATTTACCCAGGTTCGAGTTCTGGCCTGCACATTTTTCGCTCTGTTCGAATAAATCTCAACTATGTTACTCCAAACTTGTAGATATCTTGATATCTGCGAAACATTAATCTTGTGCATCTGCTGATGGATTTAGGGGAATCATTTTAGGGGGTCGGAGCAAGAAAGTGCCAAGCCACATTTTTGGTGAAATAAATCTAACACTGTAATCTGTTGCTTAATATTGTAAATTATAATATCCTACATATAATTTGTTTCTGATGTCACTTGGTGGCAGCATATGTGACAGGTTTAGTTTTTGCCCCAGATGTTTATGCCCCAATGAAGACAGCTAATTTACAAAAAACGTAATAGTAATATCATTAAAGTAATACCGTATAGTTGCTCAGAGTTTCTTCAATGTTTCTAAGACATTGGCGAAAATTTTGTAGGTTATATATCTTGATTAGAGTATTTGATGAAATTTTCAAACTGAAATATCTCTGAAGTTCAAAAATGTGACTTGGCACTCTTATGCCCCAACCCCCTCATTTGATCTAGGTAATAAGACAGTTCAAAAGAACAATTGAGTCAATTCAAATTTTCAAAGACGATCTCGACACCGTGACAGATTTTCTGAATTCCGATATTGAAAAATCACAAACTTAAAATGTAAGTGAGTCTCAAAAACTGAAGCTAGATAAAATTACTACACAACTAGAAAACAACTAGAAACACAACTAGAAAAACGACAAGAAATTGAAAGTGCTATATATAAAAGATAAAACGTGAAAAATGGAGAAATTCGCGAAAGGGCATTAATTTTTTAACAACTTTGAAAATTTGATAAAAAATGTCAGAAATTTAACGATTCCTGTACCATATAAATCCGAGAATTTAAATTTCTTTTTCTAAACATTAGAAAGTTATTTTGCATTAAAAACTGTCCCTTATCAACTCATGTCAGAAATTCGGATAAACATACTTGGAGAAATATCAAATAATGTTCTGTATAACCTTAGTTAGGAAAACTGTATTCTTGCAAGAGTAAAAACGATCAAATTCGAATTAACTATAAGGGGAATCGAGTTCGCCCATACTAAAACTTATGAAACTGCTACTATTTTACAGGTATAACGACATATGAACCAAATGCGCAAGAATATTTAATTAATTTTAGAAAAGCAGTTAGAGAATCAAATGAAACACATACTTAATTCTCTTGAAGGCTAAATGCTTTATTTGAGTATTGCATTAAGTTACGCAGTGTTCGTGACATCAATATTTCTGATAAAAATTTTCAGACTTTGGATAAATATTCATTTGCTTGTATGAGTATCAAAGAGAGCCATCATTGTCTGAAACCGAAAATTTATCTCGAAAATGTAATAATTTCGCTGTAAATGAAGGAAAAAATGTTTAATGAAATTCATTTGATGTTTCTTTTCTTTCATATTAAAAGAGACACTTACAGGCTCCGGGGCCTGTACCTGTAAGTGCGTACATACCTTGCAATTCCCAAAGAATTTGGCACTGGTATTTATGGTTCGAAAATTACTATTTAACCCTTTAAGCCCCATATTCAATTTAGTGATAGTATGCTGAATACCAGATATTGGGTTGTTTGGAAAGTTCTTTCCATTTGGGAAAACCAATTCGTACGGGAAAATTCTGCCCGTCAATTTTTATACACTAGATTTCGGAAATATTGTCTAATAACTGAATGAAAGAATTTTCCGGTGCGAATTGGTTACAGAACATTGCAATCTGGACTTAAAATGATGACATACGTCCTGATATTGTAAATGAAGAGTTCGTGACGTACGCAGGTACGTCGTGGTGCTTAAGGGGTTAATATTTAAATTGCGAATTTGTAGTCGCCTCTTTTAATCGCAGAATTTGAAATATGTTTCTGAAATAAAATAAGGCGAAATTTTTTATTTTAAAACGTTGTGAAATTGCACGCGCCGTAGATATTATTTTGCCCTCGCTTATTCCAAACAAATATATTCGTTTTAGATTTTTCTTGCAAATGTTTTTGATATATACCTTTTATTTTTATTATTATTATTAGTGGGAGCCAAAAACAGTGACCACTTCGAGGACTGGTATTACTGCAAGTATCATTTCAAGTGTCTCAGACGATTTAACTAGTATTATAAATTAGAGTGAGAAATACATTTACATGCACTTACTCTCTAAGATTGTTTTGTTTTTCTTTTACAGATATGTTTTTTATTACAATAATAATAAATACTTTTTTTTTTTAATTGGGGCGGCAGGCATTGTATTTTTTCATGTCTTAAAGTGTTAACATTTCAAGCAGTTTCAGAAGAACAATAGTTACGGAATAGAAAATACGACTGCATGCATAAAATTTACAAAATTTTCTTATAAAATTATTTTGTTATTCTGTAAAATTATCTTCGTGTGATTTATTATTATTATTTTTATTTTTTTTGTTACTATGTCAAATAATTTTTATTCATGTCCTGCTCATGTGTCATTAATTTCAAAATAGTAATTATCTGCAATTCAATATTTAAAATCTTCTATCCAGAAGAATGTAAATTATAATTGTTTGCTATTGGCTTTAAAAAATTATACCAAACGATTAATTTCTATATTATACATTTTAAAATCTTTTTCATAATCCTAAATGTTTAAATTATTTGAAAAATGAATTACTCGAACTCCACCCATATTTTTTTTAATGATACGCTACTGAAAGTAACTTCTTACTAAAGAGATTAATAATGGGAAAACACTTTTACAAAACAAAAAGAATATATTTGTCACTGTAACAAAAAAAAAAAAAAAAAAAAAAAAAAAAAAGGAAAATAAATAAAATAAAAAGAAAAGAGAAAGAGAAAGAGAAAAAAAAAGTAAAAAACTTCAAATATTTTTACGGCAGCATTTTTTTATAGCACATTCTGTTACATATTCTAAGGGGGGAAATCTTTTTTTGTATTAATTCAAATATCGGATCTTAATGAGTAGGTTGATTTCAAAATGAATTCCATAAGTCAACTGAATGAAAATTTCTTTAATGATATATATATATATACAGGGTGCATCTGAAATGCTTCAACAAACTTAGGGGGATGATAGTACTCATCAAGACGAACAAAAAATGCAATGGAGCATGGAGTCGCAAATGACGTTTAAAGGATAAAAATAGCAAAACTAATAAAAATATCGAAATCTCGCATGCTGCTTTTCTGCAGAACTGCCTAGTAGCACAAAGCTGGTTTTCCTTTCACTTTGAGCGTATCCGGTCAGAAAGAGATAACAAAAACGTGGAAGAAAGCCAAACAAATCTGCGAGCAGGAATCCACGTATGCAAATTTTCCATCTTCTTAGAAACAGACCAATAAATATCCTACCAGGTTTGCTTTCTGCTACCAAGCCGGCGTGCAGCAATAAATTTGGTACATGCACGATGGTGTTCTGCCTCATTTTTCTGTGGACATGCGTAACCACCTTGATGGAGTTTATCCGGCAAGAGGTATTGGAGGTGGTGGCCCTGTTGTTTGGCCTCCACGCTCGCCGGACCTTAACCCTTTGGATATTTTCTTCTCGGGAAAGATGAAATCCCTGATTTATGAGACGCCAGTAGAAACGCCAGAAGAAGTAATAGCGCGTATTGTAACCGATGCAGAAGAAATGGAGGAAACTCCCGGAATCTTCGAGCGTGTCTGCCAGTCTTTCCTCCATACATGTACTCTGTATAATAATGTCCGCGGTCGTCACTTTGAACAATCGTTGTAAAACATTTGTTTTCTTTGGACATCACGAGCTGTGTTGTACCTATTCTGTGCAACAAATAATTTTCTGGAGTGTTTCTTTCTTGTTTCAGTTAGTTCATTTCCAGTCGCATTTTTCCGATTTTCATCTTTAAACGTCATTTGCGACCCCATGTTCTATTGCATTTTTTGTTCGCCTTCAGGAGTACTATCATACCTCTAAGTTTGTTGAAGCATTTCAGATACACCCTGTATATATATATATAAAGAATTTATATATATATATATCTTATATACAGTGGTGGCCAAAAGTGTGGACATTTTTTGAAAGTTTCATGTTTTTCAACTTTGTGTGCTTGTAGAATATATTAATTTTCACTTAAATACAAACGTTTATAAAGCAAATTGAAGGTAAGTTAATGTAGAATTTAATAATCAAAACAGTATTACAATATCTGTATTACAAAAAAAGTTATGCAACTAATAGTAAAATCTACCTTAGATTTGCAATTTTTTAAAGTGATATTTACACAATCAATACTTAGTAGGATAATATTTTTTAAGACAGCTTCACAGCGTCTTTTCATCGAGTGAACGAGTGTTTGGAGATCATCTTTCGTAATCATATGGTGCCAAGAATCAATTACAGCTTCAATAAGTTGTCTTTTATTGGATGGACGTTTTTTTCGTACAAGAATTTTCAAACGTCGCCACAAATTTTCAATTTGATTGAGATCGGGCTGTTTCCTGGCCATGGTAATATATCTATGCCTTTATTTTGAAACCATGCTTTGCATACTTTTGCTGTGTGGTATGGAGCTGAATCCTGCTGAAAAATAAATGGTGTATTGTTGGGGAAGAGATCCCTGGTGGAAGGTATCAATTTTGGTTCCAGGACAGTTTCGATGTATTTTTTGGCATTCAGGATGCCATCAATCACTGGAATTCGGCCCACACCATCTGCAGACATACATGCCCAAATCATGACATTTGTTGGGTTTTTTGTAGTTGCTTCAATGCAATCAGAATGAAGTGCTTCTCCTACTCTACGTCTCACGTATTTTCTACCATCACTACCAAAGAGCGATATTTTACTCTCATCGCTCCAGATTACTTGCTTCCATTGATTTTCTGACCATTTAATGTGTTCTTTTGCCCACTTAACTCGTTTTTCGCGTTGCTTTTGATCTAAATATGGTTTTTTCCTTGGAATTCTAGCTTGTAATCCAAATCCTGATAACCTTCTTCTTATTGTTCTTGAACTTACTGCAATACCCGCTGCATTCATTTCAGATCAAAAGGCATCTGATGAAATTTTTCTATCTTGAAGACATAGCCGTTTAATTTTTCTATCGGCAGTAGCACTTGTGCATTTTTTTCGGCCTGATTTGGCCTTATTTTCCACTGATTTCGTTTTTTCATAACGTAAACAGAACTTTCGTACACCAGAACAAGTCACTGAACCACCAACTTGTCTTGCAATTTCAGCATAAGAGAGGCCATTTTCTCTCAATATGACAATTCGGCTTCTTTTTGTAGATGTCCAATTAGTTCTTCTTGTTGATGACATTGTTTAAAATTAGTTTAATTAAAAAAAAGGGCTTTAAATATTCAAAAACAGCAATACTCTATTTAATTGTACTAGTATGCATCGTTCCGCAAAATATTTCCACAACAATAACTCTTTTACCATCCAAATAACCTAAAATATAGTTGCAGACATTTGATTGGTCCTCAGAACAGTGTTTGTGATTGGCTAGTACGCTTTTATTTTTTAGATCTTACTATTAGTTGCATAACCTTTTTTTAATACAGATATTGTAATACTGTTTGTATTATTAAATTCTACATTAAATTACCTTCAATTTGATAGATAAACGTTTGTATTTAAGTAAAAAGTAATATATTCTACAAGCACACAAAGTTGAAAAACATGAAACATTCAAAAAATGTCCAAATTTTTGGCCACCACTGTATATAGGATATATATATAAATTCTTTATATATATATATCATTAAAGAAATTTTCATTCAGTTAAGTTATGGAATTCATTTTGAAATCAACCTACTCATTAAGATCCGATATTTTAATTAATAACATTCAAAAAATGTCCAAGTTTTTGGCCACCACTGTATATAGGATATATATATAAATTCTTTATATATATATATATATATATATATATATATATATATATATCATTAAAGAAATTTTCATTCAGTTAAGTTATGGAATTCATTTTGAAATCAACCTACTCATTAAGATCCGATATTTTAATTAATACAAAAAAGATTTTCCCCCTTAGAATATGCAGCAGAATGTGTTATAAAAAATGCTGCCGTAAAAATATTTGTAATTTTTTACTTTTTTTCTTTCTCTTTTCTTTTTCTTTTATTTATTTTCCTTTATTTTTTTCTTTTGTTACAGTGACTAATATATTCTTTTTTTAAAAGTGTTTTCCCATTATTAATCTCTTTAGTAAGAAGTTACTTTCAGTAGCGTATCATTAAAAAAAATATGGGTGGAGTTCGAGTAATTCATTTTTCGAATAATTTAAACATTTAGGATTATGAAAAAGATTTTAAAATATATAATAGAGAAATTAATCGTTCGGTGTAATTTTTTAATGCCAATAGCAAACAATTATAATTTTAATTCTTCTGGATAGAAGATTTTAAATAATGAATTGCAGATAATTACTATTTTGAAATTAATGATACATGAGCAGGACGTGAATAAAAATTATTTGACATAGTAACAAAAAAAAAAAAAAAAAAAAAAAAAAAAAAAATCTCACGAAGAAAATTTTACAGAATAACAAAATAATTTTATAAGAAAATTTTGTAAATCTTATGCATGCAATCGTATTTCCTATTCCGTAATAATTGCTCTTCTAAAACTGCTTGAAATGTTAACACTCTAAGAAATGAAAAAATAAAATGCCTCCCGCCTGTATTATTATTGTAATAAAAAACATATCTGTAAAAGAAAAACAAAACAATCTTAGAGAGTAAGTGCATGTAAGTGTATTTCTCACTCTAATTTATAATATTAGTTAAATCGTCTGAGATACTTGAAACTATACGTGCAGTAATACCAGTCCTCGAAGTGGTCACTTTTTTGGCTCCCACTAATAATAATAATAACAATAACAAAAGGTATATATCAAAAACATTTGCAAGAAAAATCTAAAACGAACATATTTGTTTGGAATAAGCGAGGGCAAAATAAAATCTACGGCGCGTGCAATTTCACAATATTTTAAAATAAAATATTTCGCCTTATTTTATTTCAGAAACATATTTCAAATTCTGCGATTAAAAGAGTCGACTACAAATTCTGCAGTTTAAATATTAACCCATTAAACACCACGACGTACCTGCGTCCGTCACGAACTCTTCATTTACAATACCAGGACGTATGTCCTCATTTTAAGTCCAGATTGCAATGTTCTGTAACCAATTCGCATCGGAAAATTCAACCAGTCAGTTATTAGACACTACTTCCGAAACTAGTGTATAAAAATTGACGGGCTAACTATAGTTACAGACGTTTGATTGGTCCTCAGAACAGTGTTTGTGATTGGCTAGTACGCTTTTATTACAAAACACGCCCTTCTTCAAAACGATTTGTGTTTGTTTCTTCTACTAAAATGAGCATAACCTTTTTTGTAATACAGATATTGTAATACTGTTTTAATTTTACATTAAATTACCTTTAATTTGATATATAAACGTTTGTATTTGAGTTAAAATTAATATATTCTACAAGCACACAAAGTTAAAAAACATGAAACATTCAAAAAATGTCGAAACTTTTGGCCACCGCTGTATATATATACATCTTATATATATATATATATATATATATATATATATATATATATATATATATATATTATATATATATTATATAATTTAATAAGAAAAATGTCTATATACTATAAGCATTAATATATTACAAAATACAAATTTCTTTCTTTCTTTTTTTTTTCATATTTTTACAACCTGGGAAAAAATATGAGTATATTTAAACTTTTAGCATTCACAATAAACAATACATTTATAATAATAATATTTATAATATTAATAATATTAGCAATAACATTTAATATTCAATTAAATAAACATAATTATTAAAAAATATATACAGTTTTTCTTTCTTTTTTAATGAGAGATATTATTCTGCTATTTAGATCTTCATCGTTTATTAATAAAAGGTCTATTAATGTGAAATACTTATGTTCAATATATATATTCACATTTTCTGTTTATATTTTCAACACTAAAATCTTCCAGTTTGTACTTTTGCCAAAATGCACCCATTTAAGTATAGCTTTTTGTAATGTGCACATAATGTGGGAAAAAATTAGTAAACTTTTTAATATAAAACGGACACCATAAAAAATAAAGCGTAAACTTTTATATATATAATATACGGCAGTTCTCTTACGCAAGTCTCAATAAATGTGGAAGATTCATGTCGGCTGCTTACTTACAGCAGCTGATTTATTGATATAACGTTGAGTGTTCAAAATACCTTCGTGAACATGTCAACACGAAATATTGTACCTGCAATCACAATGTAATGAGGTGGTAGGGCTTAGAGAACCTGCAATCAATGTTACTTGTAGGGTTATGACACTAGCTTCTACACCGTGCCCCTCACAACGTCTCTTGTCAATAATACACACAAAAATTTCCTAGCACAGCGTGCAGACTTATATGATATGCTATTGTTTACTTTCATCTTTTGAACGTTGTGTTGCATAAACTTTTTTCGTAATTTTTACAAATAAAAAATAAGCAAACGACTTACAAATATCATTCATGTACAAGTTAAATGAGCTTGATTTAAATCTGGAGCTAAATGGGTTAATATCATCATTTGTTTATTTAAAATCTTTGAATAAAATAAGTTTATTTTTTTCTTTTGGTTTTATTTTGACTGCCGTCGGAATTTTTTATTTAAACTCGGGATTTTTTTATTTAAACTATATTACCTATAACTTAAACTTAATGAAATTAAATAGTGACTGCATAAAAAAAAAAAAAAAAAGAAAAAGAAAAAGAAAATCTGCCTTTTAAGTATTAATACAAGATACAATATCCTAAAAGTAAAAGTATTGATGAATATTCTTATATTTAAACTGTTTGTTTTTCTAGATTAGTGGTTACGTGTAAAGGACAATAAAAACATTTTTAAAAATGTAGTTCCGTTCAAATGTTTCATTTTGCACAAAAAAAAAAAAAAAACCCAACATAAAATTACATAATTAAAATAATAAGAAACTATAACAATTTTTCGTGTACGCAAAATATCGAATAGGGGACTAAACAGGTAACCACATTTTCCCTTTAAATAGAAATTTTCTCGTAGTATAGGGAATTTTTCAGGTGCAATTGTGATAAGAGCATTTCTAAGGGGTGTCGTGTAGACGCGTGGTAGGACCTTGTGGGTAGGACCTACATCACCGTATAACAATCCTCTTTACGGAGATATCTACCTGGACTCAGCTACATTCAGTCGAAGCTAGACTTGGTTAACCATTGCTTGTTTCGAATAGAATAAGAAATGTTAGCTTATCTAAAACAATTTACTGAATTTTTTTCGTATTTTAATAAACATTATCCATTTAACTACTTATTCCTTCTACCGGCGTACAATAAACAATCCTCAAAATCTATCTTTAGGGGCACCTCACCCCCACCAATAAATAAATAAATATTTATGGCAAATTTTTTATGAGCCCTCAAATTGAAATTTGTAGGCAGATACATCCCGAATAGTAATCATGCTTAAGTACTCCTTTATTGAAAAATTCCAGATAAGACTGCCTAAAGCCCCAACCACCGACAAAAAAATAATATCTTTGTTTGGTCCTTCAAACAGTCATAGACACTTGAAATTTGAACGCATGGGTAGAACCTGAATAGTAATGATTCTAAATACTCCGATTTCAGATATTTCAATGGGGTGGGCCAAAAAGTATTCCGACCCCACGCAAACCTGCTGACAAAAAAAATAACATTTTTGATTATTTGCCTTCTAATTGTCATAGACACATGAATTTTATCGGCAGGTAAATCGTCAACAGTATTAAGTACTTATTTTTAAGTACTCTTTTATAACCCCCCCCCCCCCCTCGAAAAAAATGTTTGTGCCTTCATAGACAATATAAATTGTATTTAATTCCAATCGGATTATCTTTAAAGATCTTCATTCACTCCTTGGGAATGAAAATAGCTTATCAATTAAAGCTTGTTAATTTCTTTCGGTACGTCTTTGTTATAGTGGCCTTGGCGTGAGAGTGAAAACGAGAAGGCCGAATTTGATGAAAAAAGCAGATTTTCAAACGCTTTCCTGTCAATCTTTATTAGTAATTTAAAAACTTAATGAGATTGTTATCGCTTTATGAAATAATAATTTTTATGTATCAAATGCTCAAACATTTCTTTTTTTTTTTTTACATCTACATCATTTAATACATACATTCAGAAGTAATTGCTTTCACTTATGTATAAATAAGACATAATAATACAATACAAAATACAACACAAAATATATAACATAAATAAAAATGTGTTTTTTTTTCCTAATAATATTTAGCGAAAATCGTACATTTTATACACATTACCGACCGGGAATGAGAATTCCCTAGTTATATTTAAAAAATCATTGATTAGAGGCGTGGCTTCCACGTTACATAAAATGGATCCAGACCTTATTGTCAATATTTTTTTAGATTGTAAGTCTTTTTATTTTAAATCTGTACACTCAAAGATATTTACTGATGCATAAACTTGAGAAACTTATCTATGACACAATATTTAGGAAAGGCTTTCTGAAGAGATTTCTGAAATTTCTACTGTTCTAAAACCCAGATTTCGCAAAATCGTACATTCAGAAATGTGTTAAGACTGAGTTATGCTTCTTTAACAAAGAAGTGCCGAATTTTCGACATGCGAAGAATATGCATTAAAAAGGGGAAAATATGATCGCAAGAGTTTTTCTACACATAATCTTGCAGAAAAAATATAAGTACTAAATCGGTTTATGACGCATGTTCTACTTCATTGATTTTATGTATTTTTTAATAAATG
Organism: Maratus michaelseni; assembly: GCA_963931845.1. Classification (NCBI taxonomy): domain Eukaryota; kingdom Metazoa; phylum Arthropoda; class Arachnida; order Araneae; family Salticidae; genus Maratus; species Maratus michaelseni. The sequence goes on from OZ007597.1 coordinate 277,282,189, forward strand.
GTGTCATAAATAAACGTCTATCGTAAATAAACGAGCAATAAATAGAAACCTTAAACTAATTTCGATGATGTTTTCTGAGATTTTTCGGCCTAACTAATAATAAATTTCTCAAAATGTAAGCCTATAAACATTAGATGAAAAAAAAAAAAAATCTTTGAATCATAAAATACGTAACATTGAACAACGGAATCAGCTTTTCCAAATAGTTATTCATTAAAATCTTTGGAAACAAAATCGAAAGGAATTGCAAAAAAATCCGCTTTATATAGGTTTCCGTCTTGATAGGTATAATTGTCGTTATTCTTTCTATTGGGACCATGTAATTTTTCATTTAAAACAGGAATCCGTTATAGACAGATTTTACTGTAGTTGTAAGTATTTCAAATTATGACAACTGAGACGTTTAAAGTCAAGTGATATGAGTAGGGACCGAAACTAGCTTTTTATTTCACGGAGGGCAAACATAACAGTATCCACTTAAATATTTAAAAATCTATTTGTTCGAAAGAACAGAGAAAAAAAAAAGTAAAAGCCAAAGGGAAGGGTTCCGTATCCTCTGCCGCTTGATGAATTACGTGAAAGATTTCGCCAAAATACCGTTTTGGCGATATGAAATTTTTTCCAAGATGGCACAAAAACATCATTTTTAAATCTTTATGTTATTTATAAATCAATGATTTTGCACCATTTTCAAAAACAAGAAATGATGTAAAAACATGGATTTATAAATAACATAAAGATTGAAAAACGCAGTTTTTCCGCCATCTTGAAAAATTTGTTACAATGCAATTAGACAAATTTTAGCAGCATTCTAAATAAACTAATAAGTTAAAAACTAAACAAATGTGCTTTTTGTGATAAATATTTGTTATTGTGCGGGGAGCTCTGCTCCTCTGAACCCAACATTTTGGACATTGAAAAAGAGAAAAAAACTTAACAGAAACTTTTTATGCAGGTAAAACCTCGCTTACAACAGCCAAAAAATAAGTAAATAAAAATAAATAATTAAATAAAAAGTAAAAGGATAAATATAAATAAGTACCAGTAAATGAGACGGCGATTCATTAAATCGTTGTTAAATGATCTAGCTTGCGCCGGCGATAAAAATGAAGAGCCGTATATTGTGACAACATTTTATCGCTTCTGCGACATTTTAGAGATTTTTTAAACCAACGATTTTCATTTTCTAGATCATTAATGGTTTTCGCTTTATCGGTTTTTGACACGAATTCGCCTTGACTGTGATTTGTAACTTTGCCGAATCTGTATAGACAATGCGGAAAAACGTGCAACATAAGGCCAAATATCACTTTTTTTAATATATCTACCCTAAAAAAAAAAAAAACTCTTTAATAAAGGGTGCATTTTAAACAGCTAATGCAAAAATACTACTAAAAACAAAAAGAAATGAAAAAAACAAGCCGAATCTGTATATACAATGCGCGTATCTTTATGTCAAAAACGTACATAAGGGCAAATATCACTTTTTTTTCTATCTTCCCTAAAAAACAACCCTTTTTTAATAAAGGGTGCATTATAAACAGCTAATGCAAAAATTCTAATAAAAAACGAAAATAAATTAAAAAACCCCAAAAGAAGTAAATGGCAGAGCAAGACACTTACCTTTTTTTATATATATACTGCTAACCAGGCACCTACCTGCACGGCATGAGTGCCTAGCTTGACGGGTTAGTACCTGGGAGCAGGGCGGAAATCGCCTGTTCACAGCATGGCTGTGATCCACCTGACTATAGATTTGTTGACATCGTTGTAGTGCTTGCTCTTTTGTGGTTTGCAACAGTTATCTTTGTTTTCCGGTTCAAGGTTTCTAATTAACTTTGTTGAATTGACAGATTTAAAAGGTCTCGTAATTTAGAACCTTTATCAGGTGACGAGTCCCTCACCTGACTAGGCACCCCTAGAGGTATAATTCACCAAGACACTTACCTTACAGCAGCACAAACGGATCCGAATGTGTGCCGCAAATTAGCAAAATTTAGCTGACTAACGATTCACATGATCCTAATTAACAAATAAGGTTCAAGATCTCCCTTCTAACGGGATTTCCTAAAAAACAAGCAACCCTAGAGCCGAAAAGCCGTTCAAAATTCGACGATCAGATCGAAAACTGATCAAAGCAGATCAAAATATTTATCGCCCAAAAAGTACGCTAAAAAATCGCCAAATGTTGTGGCACAGGATATGAGACTTTTCTCAAGCGAAATTTTGGAAGGAACCACTCAGTTGCAAGAAATTTGGAAGCTTGAAGACAACTCCGCCCTAAACATTGCCTTTTTTTATCGCTTATGATGGGAGACTTTTTGAAGTAATTTTTTCATGATAGTATACGATTCCAAATCATCAATAGTTATAGTACGTTATTGAGGTGTATAGGATTTATACAGGACGTACGTACTAGAAATACTGAGACACACTATATTGTCTTTGAGCATTTTTCTCCCCTTATATACGTTTTCAATTACATTAAGAATTTTACACGTTGATCGAATATAGTCATAATGATATACAGTGTAATATGGATGTTGACATAAAATTTAGTTGACTAGAAAAATTTTCACAGTATCAAAAAATGAAGTTAAACCAAACGTTACTTATGTCATTTTTTTTCTTTCAGAAATATGTGTAAGAACACAGTATAAAAATTGTAAACTGTAAAAATGAAGCTAAACTTCTATAAATGTCCCAGTTTTTCTAAAAAAAATTGTAATATAGAAATTTCGTTAAAAAAAATGAATAAGGTATATTTTTCAAAGTAAAAAGAAAAAAAAAATACACATCTTCTTTAATTCGGCTTTAGCTACTACATTTTAGATTAGTAATATTTGCTTGGTTCTAATTTTTTACTGATACTAATTCATTATTCTTTTATAATTGAAAAAGACAGCTTAGCTTTAAAATTTTATTATCCGAAGTTTATAATTAAAGCATTAAAGAAATTCGAAAGTTCACTTTGAAAACACACACACACACACACACAAAAAAGAAATACGCATCCTCTTTAATTCGGCTTTAGATACTACATTTTAGAGTAGTAATATTTGCTTGCTTCTAATTTTTTACAGATACTAATTCATTATTCTTTTTTAATTGAAAAAGACAGCTTAGGTTTAAAATTTTATTATCCGAAGTTTACAATGCAAGCATTAAAGAAATTCGAAAGTTCACTTTAAAAAAAAAAAAAAGTAAAAAAAAAAAAAAAGAATAATAATCTCGTTCACCCGATCTTCAAATTAATACACAACTATATTTTTTAAAACAAAAGTTCCTTTTTTGTATATTATTAAAACATTTACATAATCTGAACAAAAATTTATTGTAAAAACTGGATAATTATTTTAATTGCCTTAGTGCTATTCAAATATGCATAAAATATCATAATTTTGCATTAATAAATTGTTAAAGTGTTCTTCCCAAACCTTTTAACATTAATATTCTACATTACGCAAATAGTGAAAATGTTTAATATATTTTTAGTAGTTACAAACCGTCAAAAGTAGGTGTATACTAATGAAAAATAAACAGTATTAATCTGTTACCTAGAAACAATAAAATTTTAAAGTTAAAGATCTAAGCATTAACATTAAATAAGCAGGTAAAAGTATCGTCTTTTTCGTCAATGGATGTAAAAACGTAAAAAATAAATAAACTCTACCCCCACCACAAAAGTAATTATCTACAGAAGGTATATAAAGGCGTAGCAATCTCACATCTCATTAATAATTGAAAAACATAATACGCATGCATGAGCGAAGTTGTGCAACTTATATATTGAAACCAGATATACATAACTTAAAATCAATCAAAAAACACCATCTACATTACATTTATTTTTTATACGTACACACACACACATATATATATATATATATATAGGGTGTCCATAATTAAACATCCCTACCTTAAAGTTGTCTACAGACGAAACTATTGGTCAGAAAGTTGTGAAATTTTGGGAAGGACGTAATAAAGGAATGGGAATTTGTTCAAGCGAAAAAAAAAGCTCAAAATTTTGCCACCAGATGGCGTTTTTTATGAATTACACATTTTTCATACACTTACGATAGTTTACAAATTTTTATTTCAACAAAAAATGTTCAACAAAACTTTTTTTCATTTCTTAGCATTTTCCCGAACACACCACGGGCAACATAACATACAACTGTGTAACATGCTATCTCACGATTCCAGATGGTAGTTGAAAATGATGGCTGTCATGTGGAACATGTTTTTTGTTGCAATAAAATATGTAAACTGTGGTAAATGTATGCTAAAAATGTGTAAATTCATTAAAAACGCCATCTGGTGGCGAAATTTTGAACTAAATTTTTTTCGCTTAAACAAATTCCTATTCCTTCATTATGTCCTTCACAAATTTTCACAACTTTTTGACCAATAGTTTCGTCTGCAGACATCTTTAAAGTAGGTTCGTCTAATTATGGACACTCTGTATATAATGCATGTCCATGGATAACTATTTTATTGAACAGAAGCTTAGATTTTGTTAATTGCGTTTTTCAGTTTCCAGGTTGCAACTTTCGTTAAAACTGGTCAATCAATCGCCGAGAAATTTCTATAGGATCGTACACAGTGCTATTTTATGTTTTTAAAACAGTCGTAATCAGGGTCGGACTGGGCTAGAGGAAAGGGCGCAGACCTTGGATTTTCAGAGGGCGCAAAAAATTTAACTGAATTAAATCAATTTTACTTACTTGTGTTGTGTCTGACTTGACAAAGTTTAACAGATTTGCATAGCACCAAGTAAGAAAATGGCTTAATATTATATTCCTGAGATTAGATAGACGGCTTCGCTATATTCCCCGTGCATGTTTGATGTTCCATTAAATCTACACAGTTTTTCACACTATGTCATGTAATATTCAAAAACTTCAGAAAGTTGAATACAGATTACCTTGTATCCTACTTTATTCTTTTGTCAATCGATACCTTAAAACAGTCATGGCATAAAAGTGATCACTCCTTACTAATTATTTTGCAAATAAGGTTTAAAAAAATACGTAGGTACCAATTTATTGGGAATAATTTCTACTATTAAATTATATTCAAAAATTTTGTTTCGGGGATTGTCTACATATTAAAAAATCCCTGACGGCTCGGCCTACAGGCACAGGTAGATTTCGAAGACGCAGACCGTGGGGCACCTGTTTGTCGGGAATTGCGGAAGAAATGACCTTTTTGCGATGATGCTGCAGTTGGAACCGCATACTTCCAAACCAAACTTGTTTGCAGACGGAGCCAGCAAGGATTTCTTTTTCTTTTTTTTTTTTTTTTTTTTTGCTATAAGAGTTGGTCCTATAAAAAACATGTCAATATAAAAGTTTTAGATAATATTAAGAGGATTTATATTAAATTTAAGCGGATTTGAAATTTTGGGAATTGACGAAGTTATGAATTTTTTTCTTTTAAAACCCCCTTCCCCCTTAAGACCTTTTTTTAATTATATCAAAAATCTGTCATACATAAATTTTCGGCCCTTCTCCTAGAAGTAATAATAACTTCAAACGGATTCGATATGTATCATAATTAAGAAATTATGGGTTTTTTTTCTGTTTTCACAAAAAGTCCCCCCCCATCCCCCCCCCTTGGTTCGATTTTGCCCATTAACAAACTTGACCGAGATTTTATGCCCCTTGATTTTATGTATCAGTTTCGAAAAGATGCGGGAGTTCGAACCGCCTACTTCGAAAAATAACTTGTTTGCAGGCGGAGCCGGCAGGGATTTTTTTGTTTTTAATTTTTTTTTGCTATAACGGTTGGTCCTATAAAAAACTTGTCAATATAAAAGTTTTAGATAATATTAAGAGGATTTATAATAAATTTAAGCGGATTTGAAATCTTGGGAATTGACGAAATTATGAATTTTTTCTTCTAAAACACCCCTTCCCTCCCCCCTTAAGGCAATTTTTAATTATATAAAAAATCTGTCATACATAAGTTTTTGGCCCTGTTCCTAGAAGTAATAATAACTTTAAACGGATTCAATACGTATCATAATTAAGAAATTATGGTTTTTTTCTGTTTTCACAAAAAGCCCCCCCCCCCATCTCCTCCTCCTTGGTTCGATTTTGCCCATTAAGGAACTTGACCGAGATTTTATGCCCCTTGATTTTATGTATCAGTTTCGAAAAGATGCGGGAGTTGGAACCGCCTATTTCGAAAAATAACTTGTTTGCAGGCGGAGCCGGCAGGGATTTTTTTTGTTTTTAATATTGTTTTGCTATAACGGTCGGTCCTATAAAAAACTTGTCAATATAAAAGTTTTAGATAATACTAAGAGGATTAATAATAAATTTACTCGGATTTGATATCTTGTGAATTGACGAAGCTATGATTTTTTTTCTTCTAAAACAGCCCTTTTTTCCCCCCCTTGGGGCCATTTTTAATTATATCAAAAATCTGTCATACATAAATTTTCGGCCCTTTTCCTAGAAGTAATAATAACTTTAAACGGATTCGATACGTATAATAATAAAGAAATTATGAGGATTTTTCTGTTTTCACAAAAAGCCCCCCCCATTTCCCCCCCCCCTTGGTTCGATTTTGCCCATTAACGAACTTGACCGAGATTTTATGACCCTTGATTTTATGTATCAGTTTGGAAGAGATTTATGCAGAATTTTTCCAGTTATCGTGGTCAGAAAAAAGTGACATAGATAGATAGATAGATAGATAGATAGATAGATAAAGTTTTGAACTGGGGGTGTTTTTGGGTTCTGGGAGTCATGATCGGCGTAGATCTGCAAAAATTTTTCAAAATTTCCAACTTAGGTGAGAATGTAATAGGTAGTATTTCTTACGAAATCTACCTAAAATGCACGAACGTTGATTTTTCAAATTGTATGATTGAGTTCCCTGGATCAAGACAGCCTGGGAATATACTTATCTTAATTCTTCATAGAGTTATAAAAGAAAATGTGTTAGGGATTTATCTAAAAATTTCGGAAAATAAAATTTAAATCTTAGTACTGAACACTCATTTAGTCAGCAGTAAAATTATACAGGAACTTTACATTTATAATAAACTTTCTTTATATAAAAGTAAATACTACAAAATGTTTCTGGTAAGTGTCTACGTGTTATTTTCTGTAGATTCTTTGAAAACAGAGAGCGGTCCCCTTAGACTGTAGGAAGGTTCTGTGCATCTCGAAAACTAATTATTCAAATGAGCTGTACATTTACACACAGTTTTTTTTGTACAAAAATTAATGCAGGTGATAATTCATAATTTTCAATATGAATTTATTAATAATTTTCATAATTAAAAATTTGTATTTGAATGCAAAAAATAACTGGAATATGTTTGGGTTTGGGTCTATTAATTGTATTTTATTAAAAAAAAATTGTAAATTCAATCGGATAATTGAAGTTATTGAATTGAATAGGAATTGAATAGAACAATTGAATAAGTTTGTCAAATGGTTTCAACATTAGCATCCTCAAACTTTAAATTCTTCTAGCTCTATGAAAATTTAGCATAAAGTATTTAAACTATACCTTTTCGCGGGCTGTCTCGATCCAAGGAACTCAAATAGGGTCTCAAAAATAGGTGTTATAGATTCCAGGACTGTAAATTAACACACTTGATATATCCATAGTTGTGTCCATTTACGCCAAAAAAAATCTTGCATTACTTTTTTAGCAATTTCAGACATTATTACAAGTTTGACGATATTTATGATTTTTACTTTCTTCAATCTATAATTGAAGAAAGTATTGTAATCGAATTTTTTTTCGACTTCCGGTTTTCGATGGATTTATACGTTTTAGGGGTCAGAGATTCCGAAAAACATGTTTTTACAAAATGTCTGTCTGTCCGTCTCTCTGTCCTCATTGTACCATCGAAAAATATATGAAGTTATGCTTCAAATTGAAGCAATTTTTTTCTATGTTTTTGGCTATGGCCAGCAGGTCCCACTTGAATTTGCGGATATTACGGCTTGAGGGGGCGCTGTGATAGCTATTTAAAGATTTCAAATTCAAAAAGATGTACAAAAAAAATTAGAAATCCCAATCCTTGGCTACAATTGGCGAAATATCGCCAAATTCTGCGATAAAAAGTACGTTGCCTCATATATGAAGCCAACTTGGCTATGTCTGTCTAATTTGGCGATATTCTCGTTCAAATTCAACATTGACGAAAACTGGGAATGACACTTCTGGAATCAGTTTCCACGCATTTAGCTTCGTGTTTTTCAGTAAAATTAGCTAAAATCTTAAAACCAAGCAAAAGGGAGACTATCTTTTCCGGCCGGTACAGGCCAGAAATAATTTTCATATTTTAATATAATACATCGGCTGATCGCATCCAGGTAACCCGACGATTCGCAAGCAGCTGACATAAAACAAAATGACGAAAACTATTGTTTTTTTTTTGGTGGTGTGATAGCGAATTTTGAAGTATTAACATGTGTGAGATAGAAGAAAGTTTTGGGATTGGTATATCCGACTAGTTTTAAACCGTGCTGTGATATATGACTTGACTAACTCTTCCCTTTTATACAATTCTTTTTTCACTCAAGCAACACAGAATTGTTGGATATCATTAGTCCATTGTTTTCTAGCTTCGTGGCCAACGATTGAGTTTGGCTGTTTCCAATAGCTGAGCCAACGGTTAGCTGATCGTCGATCTAAAGATATAAGTTCCCATTTGACCAACAGTTATGCTTGCTGGCAAAACTGTGCTAATAATAATATTAAATTATGCAAATAATTGATTCTATTTTAATTAGAAACTTCAAATAATTTGTTGATTTTTTAGGCAAAAATTAATTATGATTCTAGAATTACCTATTAAAATTGTTTCTAATTTCGTTTCCTTTGTTTCAGAAATGTTTCCTCATTTTGCAATTGTATTTAAACAAATATCTCTAAAACTATTATGCAAATAAATTTTACTTTTATGACTACTAAAATGCAAGAATATAAGTGCTAAGAGAGCTCGAACCTCTATTTTTAAAAAATATATTTATTTGACATAATATGAATTAGTTATCAAGTCAGTTATAAACATGGTATAGATGCAATTTCCGATATAATCTGACAGCCAATACTGTTTTTTTACTATAGCTTTTTTTTTTTTTCTTTAGTAAAGTAGCATCTTTAAATGTGGTCTCTGACGGTGTCTGTCTCATTACACACACAAAAAAACGATTCAGTATGCAGAATTCGTTCAAAAAATATTTATATCGAGAACAGAAATGTACTTTCAGTATAGAAATAGAAATTTCGAAACTAAAACTCATGCTTGATTTTTTCTTTTGGAAAAGTACCACATATTATATCAGTATTTGAATGTCCAAATATAGGGGAATTTGAATGGGGAAATAACACTTGCTTGTGAAAATATTACACTTGTAGCATTTGGGATAAGGAGAGGCAGGAGGAGGAAGAGGCATTTTGTGTGCTTAAAAATTATTTATGCATCCTTAAAATGCTGAATTGAAATCGCACTATAAAAAGGTTTCTACTGAAAAATGACACCAACAACAGCGATTAGTAGCCTTAAATCGCTAAAATAATTGAGTAAATTTACTTTTCTCAGCACACTCTTCCCATGATTTGCAAATTTCTTATCATAGTTAGAGATCAAGGGAAATTTAAGTTTCCATAACTGAAAGAAATCGTCTGGGGATTGTAATCCTGCAAGCGACAGGATTTTTCTGCCAGCGTTTTATAATTTAAAAAAACTACAAAAGTTTCTGAATAGTAATCATCGCTTTATTTAATGATCGATTTTTCCTTGATTAAATAAAACATTTTTTTTTAATTTAAAATGTATACCAGAATTTCAGAATAATTATTTAATTACGGAAAGGTTGTCATTAAATAAAGCGAACCAAAAATTTTGGTAAGTATTTTGAATGAAAAAACGCTGGCCGCGCGATCCCAGCTTGCAGAATTGCAATCCAGAAGTGTCATCGGGGTTGTATTTATTCCTCGAAAAGTTATGTTTTCCAGTCAACAACAAAATCCACACAAAGAGTTTTTGCCTTCTAATATTTTTCTTTTTCTTTAATAAAGTTATTTTTCGAAAAGCATGGTTTCAATTATAGATCCATTCAGGGCCGACTTTAAAAGGGCGCAAGGTCCCCTGGGTACTACAATGGAGGATACGCAGAATATTTGATTTGATATTAAGACCTAAAAAATATCATCATAAGAACCGATGAAAAAAAAAATCTCTCTCAGGGCGCGGGAGTAGCACATGGGCGTGAGCTTTAGTAGCCAGGGCTATTAAAACTTTCTCTAGGTGCCCGTTTTCTATCCTCAATCGTATGCAAACATGTCCGCTTTGATTTCTGATTCGGAAATATGTATATTCGATGTAAATTCAATTTATTTATGATGATAAAAATCCCTCTATTTTGCTATCTGTCTATTAGTTGATGATTGTCTCTAAGCAAATTCTCGAAATTTAGTACACTAATCAGAATATATGTGTGTGGAAAAATATTGGAGCGGGTTAGGGGCGCGAAATTTTCCCTGGCTGAGGGCGCACCGGCCCTCGGGCCAGTCCGAGCCTGGTCGTAATCAATTCAAATAAGTTAATATGTGATCACCTACATGCAACTGAGCTGTATTGATAACATTATGGGATTTAAAATAATTATCCATAACAATAAAGTTTTGCCACAGGAATACTCTATTTTTCCAAACCACTTACTCTCTGGCCTACAATAAGTAAATATAATTTCAATAAGGTATGAAGCAATCTCTTGATACCTTTTTTTTAAACTTAAAAAAGACATGTTTTAGTTTTAAATTTCATAAAATATTCGTTACTTTTAGGTTGTCAGGCACAAGTGATAAATGGCCAAATATTTTTCACAACGCCCTCATTCATATAAAATGCAAACCATTCGCTCATTACATTTAAAATACATAACTTTAATTTAAAATATGTGTATTAAACATATTTAAAATACATGGATTTCATTCATTTCACTTAAAATACAAAATAATAATAATAACAACAATAATAATAAGAAATAATAACATAAACCAAAACAGTATGTTTCAGTATCAAAGTTTTGTTTCTAATTTACACAAGTGAAAAATAAAATCTAACATTGGCGATAAAAAGATTGCTACTGACTAGATTTGCACCAGAGTAAATAAAAACCCGGCCGATTTTCCAGAAATGAAAATGAAATAATTCTATTAAAATGCTGATTAAAAATTATTAAAGTGAACGTGTTTGTTAGAATAAATTGACTAACAATATAGTCTCTCGAATGCTCTGCTTTCAATTTTATTTTACGTAGTATTTTATTTTTAATCATAGCGTCTATTCTTTAAAATATTTACATTAACTTATTGCTAAATGTTATAAGTTCATTATATTTTCATTGACTTTAGAAATGTGATATGAAGGTTTTACAACTTTAAAATTGGTAGAACTCATTGGTGTTTCATTCTTTTTCGATAAACTATGAAAAAAATTATTGCTAGTTAATATTCTAATCCATTTTCTTTCTCATAAAAATGGTCATTTATTAGATAATCAAAAGCAAGAATAAAAACGCGTATAAAATAACCTAAAAGTTCTGTTAAAATATGAATTTTTTTTATCATTAAGAAAGAATTATTCCATGCTTTAAAATCTGACGTATTTCAGGTGCATCGAACAATTCATGCTGCTCTTGTTTATTCTTCCTGCAATTTACAAAAGGGATGTTATCGATATATTGATATATGATTTTAAAAAAATTCATCATTACCTTTCAATTTCCTTTATCAAGAATGTTTATCTCAAGGACTCCACAACTCCACGTGAAACAATGCATATTAATTAACGAGAATTGTATGCTTATTACAGGGTTCGCACGCTTTTATGCCACGCCCCATTGCGTAAGGACTCTTCAACCAGTTATCACATAAAACTATCTTCTACCTAATGAATCTTGGATACCATTAGGAAGAAAATGATATTCCAATTATACTAGTGGTAGAGTCGTTACAAAATGGGGCGTGGCTTAAGAGCGTGCAAACCCTGTTATTATTACACATTTCTTTAATTTGCTTTTAAACCTTTGCACAAAGCCTTAAAGCACATTTTGAAAAAAAAAATCAATTAAGAAACAAGTACAGCTACAGTGTCTAGAATAATAATATTCTAGACACTGTAGTACAGCGTTTAAGGGTCCTCTTCACGCACTTGAAAACACCTGCTCGCTAATGTTAATGCTATGGGGCATTATTTTTCTAATATCTCATTTGTACTTGAATATTCTGAAACGATTTTTTTTTCATTGAATAGCAGAGATCAATCTCTATTTCCGCAGTTGATTACTTTTTCGATTTTTGTTCCGTATTTTTTTTTTACGAAGATTCTATCACTTTCGGAACCGGTTTAAAAATTTTGAAATGGAAACGAGATATTAGAAAAATAATGCCCCATACGATTAACATTAGCGAGAGGGTGTTTTCAAGTGCGTGAAGAGTACCCTTAAAGGGCCTACACTAATCATGCAAAAAAACGTAGAAGCTAATGTTAAGTCTATATGAAGGTTATTTCAAATTTCTCGCTCGCATTATAATATTTTTGAATGATTTTTTTTGCATAGGATAGCTGAGATCGATCTCTAACGTTCTGCGTTTTTACTTTTTCGAATTTGATTCCAGATTTTTTATATAAGGGTGATTTCACTTTCAGAAGCGATTTCAACCGGTTCCAACATTAAAAATATCCGCTTATCAAAAAAACCTTTAACCTAAATCCATAAGTTAAAATCGCATAACTTTAGAGATCGACCTAAACTACCCTATGCAAAAAAAAAAAAAAAAAAAGAAAAAGAAAAAGAAAGAAACATTTAAAACTATTAAAATGCGCGCGAAAATTTTGTAAATAACCTTTCCATAGACTTAACATCAGCTTGATCATTTCTTTCCGTGAGTAGTGTGGGCTCTTAAGTGTGGTTTTGAATATTAAAATTTAATCGATAGTTAAATTTGCCCTGAAATCGTGAAGCTATTCAGTGTCTATACTGGATACATAGACAGGCAAAAGGGGAAGAGAAATTGCTCAATATGTAGAAATAATTATACCAGGGCAGTAAATTACTAATTTGAGAATTTTTATAATTTTCCCTTATTGTTAACTTCCACCTTTCTGACAAAATTATTCTAAAATTTACGCTTCTTAATCATTCCATCGGCATAAACACCGTATTTTAGCTCCGTTGTGCTTTATTAATTATTATAAAATGTCTCCAGGTAAAAATTATACTACAATTGCATATTAGTATTAATAATATCTCTGTATGTATGTGTGTGACCGTTTGTTTCTCTGTTTGCGATGGCTAGGATAATCTATCGCAAGTAGAGATATGTAAATTTGTTTTCGGACGGAAGAAGATTGGTCCTAATGCACCTGAGGCTCAGATTTTAAAATTTTCTAACATATTTTTTGTTATTCTATGACTGAATAAAACGATTCACGTATTTCCTCGATCTTCCAAGTTCTTCGCCGATTTTATCCCACACATAAAAGCAATCGAAATTCAAATTTTTTATACGGTATAGAAAATGTTGTGCTCCATTAGAATGCTTTTTCAGAACTCGTACAGCAAATTGTTTGCGATATTTTAAATTCATTTTCCATTTTGCTGAAAATGAGACCCCATGTCATGAAAAACCATTACTAATATGATGAAGGATTTAACTTCGGGGTCTTGACTTTCTTATAAATGTTCTTTAAGTGGGAAGAGGCGAGTTGGAGCTTTATATTTATTGATGGTTTAAAAGCGCATTCCCACCCTCGGAAATTACAGTTCTCCTCCACTCCGGAACTGTAGAAATCAGAGAAAAATGTATGAAATGAATACTGATTTTGTGCATGTTTAAGGTTATTATACCGAGCCTTCAAAAAATTTTATCATACAAGGTATATGTTCAGTTTCCGAAACTGAATACTGTATCTACATTTGCAAACTTAATCACTATATGTAAAAAATATTTGCAATAACAGTTTTAGTATAGGGTAATCCATACAGGAAACAAATCATTTGTCCCAAAACAAGCTAATTTCGGGCATCCAAAATTTTGCTACGTTTACATGGATTGGAGGCGATAAAAGCTGTTTCAGAATGAATGAATGTGTGAGTGTCAGTAAATATACATCAAGCTTTTTTTTTTTTTTTTTAATACAGATGACCTCATACGAAATTCCATATTTTTACAAGCCCTTGGGGAGAGGAGAGCAACTGATCTTGACTCCCAATACGCGCATGCGCATTGGAGAGTCACATAGTCAGAGCGAGAGCAGGGAAGATCTGAAAGCGGCAACGGCAACTGTGTTTTGCTTTGCTCTTTGCTCTATTAAAGGCCAGTTGGTAAGAAACGTGTCACTGAATTTCGGGATGCTTTGGTTCGGCTGTTTAAATTAAAGGCCTTCCTTAGCCTTTTCAATTTCTGTAATTACTACGTTTCTTGGTGTTTTAAGTTATACATTTATAGTATAATTATTAACTAATACGGTATGATTAACATACCGTAAATAACCATTTAATAAAATTTTCATAGGTAAATTTTCACAATCTTGTGCTACGTAATGTTTACATATTTCTGCATAATTAAAAGTCTTATTCAGCTTTTATATTTTTTTTCTATCATTAGTAATTTATCACTTTATACAATACATTGGTGTTGTTTGTCTGTTTTTCACTAAGCAATGTTTACATAATAATACCTTTATAACTAGGAGGTGAATGAGTATAGTTTTTGTTTTACATGCTCAAGAATAGTAGCAATTCAAATCAAAGTCTTATCTTATTACAGTACGATTCTTGTATTGCATAGTCTACATCTAAATATTGTTTTTGTACCTGCATTCATCGTTCTAGTAGAAAATTTTTATTAAAATCTAATGTTTGCAAATAAACATGTAATGTTTCTTTTGTTTACAAAACAACTTGAACCAAATTTTAATGTAAAGCTTTAATAAGTTTGCATTTTTGTTTTCTCTTTTCAGTTGAACAATATCTGATTTGTTTCAGTAATATTTTCTCTTTCTTGACACATCTAGTAAATTATATTAACTTTTAAATGTGCCCCTTAAGTACATTTATAACATCATTCACAAGCATCATTGTCCACCCCCTCATAGCTTGCCTAATAACCAACAGAGGCCAACATATTGTCGGTTTGGATATGTTCCCGTTATTTTTGAAAAGTTAAGGAGTATAGTTCGCGGGTTTAATATTCAGCTTATTGCTATTCCCCCTCCTTACCTCACTAATTTATTATGTAGTAACCTGGATCCTACACCGTTGCACGAATGTGCGGGTGTTTATGAAATATACCTATTGTTTTGAAAGATGGCACTAAAAAGTTTTACATTGGGGTTACAAAACGGAAATTTATTGAACGTCTAAAAGAACATAAAAGGAATATTTCACAATATCAACAGACGACAGCCCTGTCTAAGTTCTATTTTAATAATCCTGACAGCCACATAGATTTTGATAACGCTAAAATTAAAATTCCATGTAATAACGTCTTTGAGGGTCTGCGAAAGGAGTCCATTGAAATTATGATTAGGAAAAATGAGGTTTGTAATGATAGCATTTCATTTAATATCCCTAAAATTTGGATGAACATCTTGAAATAGTTTATTCTGCTTTTCTTTATTTTAATATTCTTCATTAATAATACATTTACAGCAGTTAGATTTTTGTCCGTTAGGAGATGCTTCTGCATCGTTTCTACTTGTGGTTGGTTGGTACGATGGTTGAGTGTTACCCTTGTTAGTTTTTAATTTGTGGACGGCAATAATATTGTGGCAACGGGCGGATTGTTTTTCGCATTTGAAACTTTAAAAGCAATATAAGAAAATTTTCCTGAAGATGACCATAGATGGTGGTCGAAACGTCGATATTTTTAATATTAATGTATGTATAAAAGTTTAAATTTGTATACATCATTCAGTAAAAATATGTGATGTTTTATATTCACTTCTTTAATGTTGTAATATTTCATGGTGTAATCGTCCAGCATTTATATTTATATTATTTTAAATGTGTATTGTTAAAACTTGTATGAAATGAAAACTACATTCAATTCTTTAAGTATATGTAAACATTAAGCACTTTTGTGCTTGATATTTTCAGTCAATAAAACTGTAAGTGAATTTCTAAACTGTTATTGACTGTGTCTTTCTGTAGACAAAGTAGTGATATTTTTAGGTAATGATGAAAACTAATATTTTTTCCAAGCTTTATGTTTAAAGCTTAATTTTTAAATGTAGAACCAACAATTATGTGAACATTACTAATTCAGAACAGTCACTGTAAGATAAACTGTCTCATTTAGAAAATTAATTATTTACAGCTTCATTAGAAAATAATCTATTTTGGTTTTGCTTTTGTTCAGTTTAAACTGCACAACATATTAGGGAATAAAAAAGCAGACAAGCTTGCATTTATGTTCAAAATTTTCAATAAAAAAAAAAAAAACTTTTGTGTTTAAAACTTTGTTGTATAAAATATAAAATTTTGTTGATACTGAATCTGATTGTTTGTTTTTTATGAGTGTATAAAGCAAATTGTTTCTGTTTTCAATTTTTTTATAAGTTAAAAAAATAAGTTGTTAAGAATATTGATTTATTAAGTTCACTATATTTTAGTTTCTAATTTATATTAAGTTTGAAAATATTTGTTATCTGCAGAAGTCAGAAGTTGATTATTTTGAAAACATAAATATATTGCAAAATATTGGATATTTTAAAAAATATGATATTAAATGAAACCCTGTAAAAAAATTCATAATTATACTTTAATAGTATTGTATTAGAAGGTGTTTCATAAACTGTGTATTATGCCAGGGCTGAAAGTTTTTTTTTTTTTCCCCACAGACGGCAAACATGGATTTTGGTACATCCCTCCCTCTTCCGAAAAATAAATTTACAGAGAACTTTACTAAATTTGTAATAGCCAATATATTTTAAAATTAAAAATATGTAATAATTAAATACGTAATATTGAACTATGTCAAATATTTGCCGAATAAAACCTGTGAAATTGAAAGGAACCGGAAAAAAATTCCGATTTACACAGTCTTAGCATATACAATTGTTCATGCTCTGTCTGTTGAGACCATGTAATTTTGTCATTTAACCCTTTCAAGGAAGGGTTGTGGTATGTTTATGAAACCACTTAATTTAAATTCCCAAATGTCACCAAAATTTTTCGTTTGTTATGTATATGGAGTATAGACTTTTTTTATTTGGAAATACATTTGTTCGTAAATTCTGGTGCCACTCATTTCAACATTTTAGTAATTGAAGTGCCTTGCCCCTGAAAGGGTTAAGACAAGATTCTGTTATAAACAGATTTCATTTTACATATTTCATTGTAATTGTAGTATTACTTTACAATTGAGCAGGCCAAGTGATATGAGAGCAAAGAGCAAAGCGAAACACAGTTGCCGCTTTCAGCTCTTCCCTGCTCTCGCTCTGATTATATGACTCTCCAGTGCGCTTTCGCGTATTGGAAGCCAAGATCAGTTGCTCTCCTCTCCCCAAGGGCTTGTTATATTTTTCGAGTCTTGACTTGGTCATTATTATTTATTAATTATAAATATAGCGAGGAGTTCTTACTGCTAGAAGTGGCGCTCACTCGCCATTTAAAGGCTATCTATTCGAAACATTTGACGTAAACACGTGAAACATACTTAATGTAAATAAAAGTTATTTTAAAATTTTGCTGGGATGAGTTGAAAAAAAGATTAGTAATTTATTTATTTATTATTATTTTTTTTAAATGCAACATACAGTTTCATACTATCTCATTAATACCATTGTATTTAATATATGTGCTTTCTTTTAACAAACACAGTAACACACGACAGAATTTTCTTCAAGTCATTTTCGTTTGTTTTTATGCGACATTTTTAAGGTAAAATTTTTATCCATCACAATTAAACTAATATCCTTTTTTCAAAATTTGCTCTACTATAGCTCAAAGTTTGTACACGGCCTTTTAAAAATAGAAAATAACCATACCGTAATATAACTATAAACTCCCAACATAAAAATTGTCAAACTGGACATATTTTTGCATACGCATCTGAAATCAGCAGTATAAGATTAGTTTAAAAGATCAACTTCTATTATTCTAATGGGGGAAACTTAATGTTTGCTGTGTACTGTTATAAGCTGATTTAAAATTAGTTGATCCGCTTTAGATTTTATTTAAAGAAAATACATTATTTTGTGTTAAGTCTTATGTTGCCGGGTTTTCGTCAAATCACTATACTTGCATATTTCACAATGAAAATATGATATCTATGGGCGTTTTAAAAGAGTATAAGTGAACGTGGAAAGCAACGAACTGTGTTAACTAGTGATTATTACAGTACAAGAAAGAAATGTTCGCTATTATATATAAAATTTACAGTACTCACTGCACAACACCAAACAGTAACAATTATTACTTTACACTATTAAAACACATTTCATGGTTAAATACATTGATATTAACCAAAACATCCTGTAGCCAGTTAGAGCGAAAACAGGAGTACACAATTTTTCCACTTTACTCTAAAATTGCAGTTTCAGATTTGTATGGTTAAGACCTCCCACGTAAGAAATGTATTAAAAATTTCCCGAGTAATTTATTTTAATTTATTTCATTCTTTTTTAAAGGGCGGGGACACACTGAATCTATTCTACATATATCTCCCCCGCTCTTGCCTTAACTGGACTTTGCTTAAAATAATTCATACATTTGTTGTTTTATATTTTAAACACATTGTTCACATCTGACGGGAATTTTCGTCTTTTGGTTATGTGTAGGTCCTTCACGGGCGGTAATTTTGAAATTTTTATGTAATCAGATTTCTGTAAAAGAGCATTGATAATCCCATAACCAGCATTTTACTACATTCATTCATTCCATTAATTCATTTTTTTACGATGTCCATATTTGTTATTGATATTAAATATTGAATGTTCTCTATCGATAATAGAGTTTGTATCTGTTCTAGCTAATTTACAGGGAGACACAAAAAAATTCCATTACTTTTTTTTACCTTTATTAGAAATTTGTTTGCAGTGCATTTTAATTGTGTTATTGTTCTAAAGACATATTGAAACTGAAGTGCATCGTATTCGTACCTGATATGCACCATTCCTTCCGTAGAATATGAAGTGATAATACGCAAACGAAACTTCTATCCTTATTATTATATATAATAAGTATTGTTAATTAGTGGACTCAACTCTTGTGGAATAAAAGTTACAAAGCGAAATACAATCAGTTGCACTAGTATTAAAGACTTTGTTTTTTTTCTGCTAAAACATCAGGTGCGCTTTGCTCCCCTATCATAAAAACTCCTTTGTCCCATTAATTTGATGATTGTAACAATAGAATTTAGTATTTTAACTATTTTATCTTACTTAAATATTAGTTCTGTGATAATTATATTTATTATTTTCATAAATGTTTTATAAATTCTGGACAATCGCAAATGTTCAATTCACTTGAAAATGACAGTTTTATCCCCTCCTATAATTTTTGATTACCCACGCCTCCTACAGCTGCGAAGAACGCTTCATTATCAATTTAAGATCTACTACATTTTGAGAAAAGATTTGATCCCATTCAGTGCCGCCCATAGGAATGTTTCAAGAAAGAAAAGGAGAGGGGGCATGTTCGACGTCTATGTAAATTAAACATTTTATATAATACCCAATAGGCTGCTTTATTTTTTTATTTTTCTTGTTTGACTATATTACAAAACAATAATGAATTAATAAATAAATAATATTATTAATAATTAAAAATAATTTTAATTGAAAATACTTTAAAAACTGTCCATAATAGATACTGTTTTAAAAGAAAAATATCTATAATATGCAAAATAAAAGCCATACAGGAATATTAATTGGTAATACATGAACAGAAAATATTTAAGTCCTGCGCATTGATACCGAATCCACCACACCTCCCCTTTATCTGCTCTGCTGATCGCATTTTCCTACGTATTTTTTATAACAAAAGACAATCGAACCCTAAATTGTAGGATATTTCTTTTCTCACATAACTGTAGATTTTTTTTCACTTAAAGGCTGCGACGGTACACGGTTGGCCAATGTATAGTTGCAACACTTCAAATACTATTTTGTGAGTACAAAAAGTGTCATTTTCACATTAACAATCGTACAAACTAAATTATAACAAAATTCTATCATATTATAACAAAATTAAGATCTTAATTGTTTAATATATATATCAGTACACGTAATCCTTATTTCGGTTTACAATTCGAAAACCTTAAATCTCTTGAAATTATTTAATCTACTAGCTAATCCGCCCGGCGTTGCCCGGGCCCGAAATATTAATAATCTGTTCTATACGAATATGACTGAAATCTGTAAGGCTATCGAAATCAAGTCAAATGAGGCAAACCCCGTCGTAATAGGGCTCATAAAACCAAAGATCGGAAAGCGTATCCTGGCGGTCGAAAGTGCAGCTAAAATAATTAAGGCTATAGATATCAAGTCGAATGAGCCAAACCCCGTCGTAATCGGGTCCATAGAACTAGATATACTCCTATAGTTCTACTTTCCACCGCCAGGGGGTGCAGTCTGTTCTGGAAGAGGCCTTTTCAGAACACTTGACCCAACCAAATTTCCTAGTAGAATTGAAATTTAACTACGGGTAAACATTGCCAAAATAGCGGAAATCGCGAAAGTGGGTTACGTAATCGATCGGTTTCTAAAGTGTTAATGTAGAAATTTTTAAAAACCCAACCGTGCATTTTGAAGAAAATGAACGTGTCTATGATCTGGAGTCTACTGTTTGTCCGTACTTGCATTTCCCGAGTCGATGCCTATTTTTAAATCTGGACCAAAAAAAAGGAAATTCGCGTGAGTGAGTTTTGGAAAGGATTTTTTCGGAGGGTTAAAATTAAATTTTTTCAAAACGGATACCAGATTTTAAAAAACAAAGGGATATAGATTAGGCACGGTATTTTTAGTTTTTCCTATCTTGTTTATAAACGCCAATTCGGATTTTTAAAGATAGGATAAATAGTTAAAAAAGCGAAAGTGACTTACGGTTAAAAACGTTTTCGAAAGAGTTAACGTGATTTATTTTTTAAACTAAAGGATTCTGCCTGAACCCGATAGAACGTAGATGTCTTTAGGTGTGTTTGATTTTTGTTTGGTTATTTTAGAAAGCCGATGCCAGATTTAATATATAGCAGAAAATCGGAATTCGCAAAAGAGAGTCCTGCGCATGAATTTTTTTTTTTTGAAGGGTTAATATTCGCATTTTTCAAAAAAAAAAAAAAATACAGATGTCGAAAAAAGAATAAATTTAGATATTGTCTGGTATTTTTAGTTTTCCGTACCAGTCTCTGAATCGCCGATGCGAATTTTTAAAAATTGCCAAAATCGCAAAACGGCACACAGAAAATATACTTTTTTAAAGTGTTAATTTTTGCATTTTTTAAAATCATAGGTGGCTTTGAAAAGGACAAAGACAGTTCTTTAATATGGTGACCTTCGTTTTTCCGTATCTTTTGTATTCCG
This sequence comes from Maratus michaelseni, assembly GCA_963931845.1. Classification (NCBI taxonomy): domain Eukaryota; kingdom Metazoa; phylum Arthropoda; class Arachnida; order Araneae; family Salticidae; genus Maratus; species Maratus michaelseni. Next base: position 277,303,760 of record OZ007597.1, read on the forward strand.
GTAGATGCAAGGCTCGGAAAACGGGAGAAAATAAAAATCTTGAATTCGATGCTTTTTGATTATTTTTTTTGAAAGGGTTAAATGTAAATTTTTTTCAAACCAACCAGATCGTTCGAGACGTAAAAGTATGTTCTTTTAGAATATGTAGACGGTTTTCACCGTATTTTTAGCCGTTCGTCCATGGTGAATTTAAAAATACTTTTAAAAAAAAACGGAATGTCTTCTGCTTTCTTTCTTCTGTTCCGGATGATACGGAAATTGGTTTCTACACATGCGCCAGCTAGCTTCAGAATAATGACTTTTTTTTGTGATATTTATATCAATTTTTAATTGATAACTACTTTAATTTTCAAAATATTGAAATTCTGACGTAATGGTGCACCAGGAGAGGGTTTGGACTACCTAAATCTAAATTTGCAGCCTTCTAGGTGGGCTAGATTTTCCTAGAAATCGCCGACAGACACACACACACAGAGAGAGCGAAACTTTCTTTTATTAGTATAGATAGATAAAAAAAGGCTTTGTCCCGATTTACTGACAGATTCATGGAAGATAATCTATAAAACATCTTGGCACTTGCGCAAATATTCATAACACATTATAAAAACCCGTTTAAAAGATATTTTTCGAAATTCACCTCCTAAGAGGTTAAAGGGGTGTTGAAAGTTCTCGGTCAATTCACCATAACTGAAGAGTAGTTTAAGGTAGAAGCATGAAGTGCAAAATTCAAAATCTGTTTGTGTTGTTTCTTCTTTTTTCTTTTTTTATCTTTTTTTTCAACAGTCAAACACGTACTTCACTGAATTTTGAATTTCAACTTCTAAGAGAGTAAAAAGAAGTTTTAAAGAATCTGGGTCATAAAAAATAACGGAATCTTCCTTAATCGGATCTACAATGAATATTTGAATTTTAGTGGTTGTTGAAGAGCATGGGTAAATTGTCCTGGCAATAATTCCTCCTTTGTTGAAAAATAGCACAAATGGCCTCACTGCGAAATAGATCGTCTGGTGAAGCAGGTTCAGGGGTCGGAAAAACTACTTTTTATTTGTAGAGAACTACAACTACCCAACGAACACAGAACTTTCGGGCCACTGATGGCTACGTTAGCTTTGGCCCAAACTGTCAGATGGAGGGCCGCTATCATTGGCCGTAATGGCAACTTAAAAAAACTGTCACGCTGGCCATAATGCGGCCGCAACAGAATTGGCCAGAAATACAATAAGATCCCCATAATTAGGCCACTAACGGTTAATCATAAATGATAGATTGCCTAAAACTGGCCACAATTATACTTTAAATGGGCAATTATTAATGGAAACTAGCCATAGCTAGGCCATTAAAAATCATAATGAATAAAAGCTAGCCAGAAACTTGCCGTAGCAACGCCATTTGTGGTTTTCAAGAATTAAATCCAGCCCAAAACTGCCCACAAAAATGCCTTTTTTGGGTATTATAAATGTAAGCTAGCCAAAACCCAGCCATTGTCGCCCAATAAAGATTATTTAGGCATAAATCAAAATTTATTCTATAAAAGAAAATATATTTTAGGAGTTTATTTAAATGATAAAGTGTTTTTGCGTGCAATAAAGTACTAATAATCATTTATGTACACTTTTCAAGAAAATTATAAATTCAATTACCTTGATTTTTTTTGTCAAAAATTTGAGAAACACAATGTTTGACATAGTGAATTAATTTTATTTTTTCAATTATATATATTTAAAATTTTTATCCAATGTCATTTTTAAATAATCATATTTCATATAAATTTTAAAAGTACATGATTAAAAAAAACTAATTAATTCACTATGTCAAGTATTTTGTTTTGAAAAAAAAAAAAAAAAACAAGGTAATTTGAACTTATAGTTTTCTTGAAAAATGAACCTAAATGATTATTAATTAGCACTTACTTTCACGCAAAAACACTTTATAATTTAAATAATTTTCTAAAAAGCATTTTTTAACAGAATAAAATTTGAATTGGTGCTTAAATAATCTTTTATGTGTATGTATGTCTAATGTTAGTTTTTTTCTTTCTTTTTTTTTCACAATGGTTTTAAAATAAATTATTGTTAAGTATGTTACCAGTATAAGATGTCTATTCATTAAATCATTATTGATAATAAAAAAAAAATATTTTTGCATCATTTTAATTTTATGAATATTAATTTTCACCTAAGTAATAAAATAAATAAATAAAAGAAAATTGGAATACATTTTTATTTTATATAGTCCATGAATGACCAGTTTTTTATGATTATTTATCTTTTAAAGTTTAATAGCCAAATATTAAAATAATAATAATAATATTCTAATCTTTTCACATGAAAATTCAGTAATTTGAAATTGTCATGAAATTTTTAATGTTTTTTTCTTATTCTAGTTTTCTAAATTGTATTAAAATTTACCATTTTCTTTGAGAACATTTATTTTCCACACTCAGAAAAAGAGAGGAAAAAACTTCTTTAAAAATTATTATATAATGCTAAAATAATTATTTTAAATAAATTACAGTTTATTATATATTGTAGTTTATTATTATAGTTTATTTTTATAGATTATTTTTATAGTTTATTATTATAGATTATTTTTAAATCATATGCATTATCGGAAAATATTATTTAATAGATTTAAAAAGCGTTAAAGAAAAAAAAATTGACAGAAAATTAAATCTCAATATTTTCTATTTTAAGGTGGTTCTCAAATTGCCTGCTCGACAACACGGAACTTTCTGACACATATTAAAACGTAAAGGAATAAAATTGGTATGTCTGACTGTTGAAGTGATTTGAAATCGAAATGAGTTTTCCATTTTCTGATAAATAAAATGCTTATCGAATTATAAGGATTTTTAACGACAATTTTATTCCCTTTCTCAAGCAGCCTCTTTGGGAATTCGGTTCAAAATGCCGACTTTGACAGTATTTTACGAAATATCGTCTGCCTTTAACAAAAAATGAAAAACGTCTTTCAATTACATAGTTTCTGAATAACAACACCTGCACGTTTTATGTGTTTCTAAAAAAAAATTAATTGAGAAATGGGTCAGGGTTTGAGAACGTCCTTAAGCAATAAAGTACAGTATCAGTGAATCTCATGAAATAAGCAATTGTAAAATAAATATCATTCTACATTTTGAAAAGAAAAGCACGTTAAAAATTTCGTGCGGTTTTATAAAAAATAATTCTATCGTGAATCAAATGATGCAAAAAAGATTCTCACAACATATATATTTAATGAATAGACAAACTGATAAAACCTTACCAATGTTTAAGAAATTACTGGTTCGCTTCTCTCATACAAGATATAAACAGGCAACATCTCTTAAGCGCTCTCTCTAACTAAATGAGAATGACTAGTCAAAAAAAGCCAGATTTGAGCCTCGGGCGTGTGTCTTCCGAGAATTTTCAGTTTCCCCTATCTTGACCTTGATCCCCCGCGTCTCTTCCAATGCGTCCTTCAACCGAAACTCTAATTTACTAATACATGGAAGCCTTTTTGAAGAGGAGGGGGGGGGGGGGGGAGGGACAAAATATTTTAATGTATTTTATAAAGCGGCATATGCCTTATAAAATAAATCACTTTGTCTTTTTGTCTTGCTTTCAATTATATACATATTTTTTCTTTAAAATATTATTTAATTTTGATCATCTGGAAAAAAAAAAACTTTTTAAACAAATTTCATACGATATTAAAAATTAGTTGCAACACCGAATTGTAAAAAGTGAATTATATATTAGTAGTATATTGTTTAGGTCTGAATTTGTTTAAAATTTTAAGGATATTCATTTTTATTCCAGTATGTTCATAAGAAAATTCAGTGTATTAAGGCTGTTCTCAAATCGAAATCAGCTAGTTTCTGACACATTTCTGAATTCAGTTTTGTTCGAAAATGCCTGAAATTGGCAGGTGTTCTTATTCAGAAGCTATGTAATCGAACAGAGTTTTCGATTTTTTAGTAATGACAAAAGATCTTTTAGAAAATATTGTCAAATGTGACGTTTTGAACCAAATTTCCGGCGCGACAGTGTGGGAAAAGAGAAAAATCTGTGGTCACGTTACAAAAATCGCTTATAACGCAATAAATTATTTATCAAAAATGAAAAACGCCATTTGATTCCAAATCACTTCAACAGTGACCCCTGTCAATTTTATGACTTCACGTTTCAAAATGAATCAGAAGAGTGTCAGGAAGTTTCGCGTTTGTTGAGTAGGGAATTTGAGAACCGCCTGAGAAATACTTTGCAAGCAAGTTAATTTTATTTGTAATTTACAAAAATAGGTAAAAGCAAAGAGAAAGAAAATTTTTCAAATATATATTTTAGTGCATAAAATCGAAATTACTATTATTATTATTATTATTATTATTATTATTATTATTATTATTATTATTATTATTATTATTATTATTATTTTAATACGGTCATCTAATTAAACAATGTTCTTTAAACAGTGAAAATTATTTTGAAAAAATATTTTTTTTAATCTCCTATAATCAAAATATCAACTACTTAGCACTGGCCTTCTATTTTCTAGATTATGAAGGACTTTTATACGCTGGCTGGAAACTTAACTTACTCGCATCTTACTTAATATGCTTTCATAGAAAAACAAATTTTAAATAACGAAAATTATGCTGAAAAAGTGAGGAAAAAAGATTTCTCTCTGTCTTATTATCAACATTATATCAAGTAGACGACACTGGCCTTCTGTTTTCTAGGTGATGACAGGCTTTTACATGCTGGCCTAAAGTTTAACTTTAGTGGCTACTGAGCGCGGAAAATGCAGTAGTTTTCTCTGCGCTCGCCCGTTATCCGTTAGTCGACTGCTACCGGATGTAGCGGCGCATCAGTTAATATACAATGGTGGCTGGATACAAATGGCCGCAAAAATATTTGGCCATAATGTTCACAGCAAGCGGCCACATATGACGTGTTTGTTGGGTACTTTATGAAAAATGTAGTTAACTACAACTACAACTACTTGTTTTAAAAAGTAGCGACTACAAACTACTTTTCAAAAGTAGTCACTACTTCGCTACTTTTCGCTACTTTAGTTATCATCGCTAATTAAATGCACCGCAAACGATTTTTCCCCATAGACCATAATGTAACAGAATTCTTTTGAATGTCCCTGTAAGCGCTACACGATAAATGCTACACACTTCATTTTCAATACCGAACATTCTATGGTAAACTTCAATAACATATAAAATTTTCATGACAATTCGAGTATATTTACGAGAGTTAGAGCACGGACAGACGAACAAAGCGAATTCATTGACACTTTTATTTACCCATCATACGTAGTATAGGGTAAGTCTTGTAATCGTTTTGAAAATTGAAAAAAAAATTTTTGACGGATTTACACGTTTCAGACACTGGAGAATCCGAAAAACATATTTTTAGAAAAAAAAATTGCCGTCCGTCTGTGTGTCTGTAAACGCTCTATCTCCCGAAAAAATCGAGATAGAGACTTGCAATTTGGTATGTACTTAGTATGTAATAATGGGAAGAAGCCTATTTCATTTCAATAACCTCGATTAACCGGAACTATTTTTTTCGGACTCTCGAAATATTCGTTCTGATAAAAGGTATATAAAAATTTTCGAAATTGGTTATTTTAAGAAATGAATATAAAAGACAATAAAAAAACATAAATTTTGCATAAAGCATGAAGTCGATCGGATAATGAGTTGCCGAGATATTTGTAATCCTATTTCCACACTCTTTGATTTTTCATGACCCTGTATTTCATCCAAATTTCACTTCAAAGATATATTTTAATTGGAAATTTGACGCTTAATCAGATGCAATAAACCGCTAGTTAATAGGATTATTATTTTTGGAGTTATAAGGATGTTTTTTCAAGCAATTCAGTAATCGAGCCTTTAAAGTTTGTGACGTCATCAAGCCTCGATTTCATTTGAATTGCAATGCATTTTATAAGTAGTTTACACATTTTTTATTTTAATATTTTACATTATGCATATCCATGATGGGTAAGTATTACGGTGGCCCCCAACGACTAGTTTAATTATGTTGGAAAGTGTTAAAAAGAGGAAATTTGAAAACAAAAATCGTAATAATCTTACAAATTTATGAGAGTGATATAGCACAGTAGCGCTTAAGGTGGTTCTCAAATTCCTTGCTCAACAACGCGGAACTTTCTGACACATTATCTGACTTATTTTTAAACACAAAGGCATAAAATTGGCATGCCTGACTATTGAAGCGATTTGGAATCGAAATCAGTTTTCCATTTTTTGATAAATAAATTACTTATCGGGTCATAAGCGATTCGTGTCACGTTTTTTCCCCTTTCCCCTGCTGTGGCGTCGGAAATTCGGTTGAAAACGCCGACTTTGACAGTGCTTTCTGAAAAGTCTTCTGTCTTTACCAAAAAAATAAAATAAAGAATAATGGAAAACGTATTTCGGTTACAAAGTTTCTGAATAAGAACACCTGCATTTTCATGCGTTTCCGAACAAAAATGAATTAAAGAATATGCCATAAAATAGCCAGTTTGGATTTGAGAACAACCTTAAGAGCGGATAGCCCTAGGTAAATTTGAATATACATTATTTTTTAAAAATAGTCCTATTTTTTTACAATTTAAATATAGTTCCTGAAAGCAATTTAAAAATTGAACAAGATCATACTGACTTGCATAAGTTAAATCCTAGCTTTTCTTTTCCTTTCTATCTCTTTTTGTTTGTTTCCCTTTGAAAACCCGTACATCAACATATTGGACTTTAGATTCATTTTGGAGACAAAGATCCAAATATTTCATTAAAACACCAAGGTAACCAATATCAAATCAAATATAAAACATTACAAATCAATTATTTTAGCGATAAAAAATCTGTGCGGCTAAAGTAAAAATAAATATAGCCATAAATATGAAATTAAGCATTGTTAGGCATTTTTTAAAATAATATTTTTTTATTTCCAACCACCTTTGTTTTATCTATTGGAATTTTCAAAGGGAAATATGCAGTAAATTAATTTGTATGCATACATTGGACAAATATTTCACAACGATCAAAAGACGTATTAATAAAATATTTTTTTGCGATAATAAACAGTTAGATAAGAATATTTTCTGAACCAGGTATCTAAATTCGAATATACTCTTTTTAATGATTCATGAATTTTAATGATTAATGATTTAGATATTCGGTGCCAGATGCCATACAGTAATTATCATTAATAAAGAAAATGCTAACTCACCTCTATATTCCACTTCAAGTTGTAAGAAGATGATTTTGATACCGATAAATTCTTATTAATTGTACAAAGTTTACATGTTACAGAGTAATTACCACTTTCTTGTTGTTCTATAACTTCAAAATACATAATATTCATTATATGTCGACCAGGGTAGCTCTATACTATTTTTGTCTGTCATTCTATTACACCAATCTCGAAAGAATAATCCCCACATTAAAATACTAGATCTAATAATGAGTAAGAAGACAAAGGGTTGTCAGTAAGAAAATTAATTTTTTTTATGAGTGAGTACTTTGTGGTTTTATCAGCAAATCCAGCAAATAATAGCTGGACGCTTTACTGCTGACGCTTTACGTTTCAGCTGTTAGTTTGTTTGAAGGCAGAAATCATTCCTTCCTAGTGCACTTTTCTCTAATAATAATATAGTATAATTGTTCTTTTTCGAATATACATATATATATATATATATATATATATATAGAGAGAGAGAGAGAGCAAGGGATACGGAACTTTAAAAAAAAAGAAGAGTTTTAAATTTTGTATATGTACACTGTAAAAAATGACCAATGTTTCTTATTTTATGAAAACCACGAACGAAAATATAATATAATCTTCTGAGTTATCCGAAATTTCTAATAGCATGTTACATTGTCTTTTGAATCCCCAGAAACAAATACATTTTCAAAATTTAAAGAATAATTTATAAAAACAAATTATTTTTAGCTGCCCGAATTTTTTAGAAACGTTTCCGAAGGGATTTTATAGTGTATTAATTAGTGTCCTCAGCCTGGAATACCTGTTTTTCGAATGCTATCAATTCTGAAGTAAACATTTTCATGCTAAAAAAAAATGTTTAACAGACAAACATGCAAAATTAACAGCGTTAACAATAACATTAAAATTAAGATTATTTATTTACTCTTTCATGTATAAATTAACTTATGCGGCTGAAAACGTGTACTTGAGAATGGATAGCATTCGAAAAACATGTATTCCAGCCTGAGGACACTAATTAATACACTATAAAAACCCTTCGGAAACGTTTCTAAAAAATTCGGGCAGCTAAAAATAATTTGTTTCTATAAATTATTCTTTAAATTTTGAAAATGTATTCGTTTCTGGGGATTCAAAATTCAATGTAACATGCTATTTGAAATTTCGGATAACTCAAAAGATTATATTATAATTTCGTTCGTGGTTATAAAATATTTTCATAAAATAAGAAACATTGGTCATTTTTTACAGTGATAGAGGTGGGGGGAGATTTTAGGAGAAGGGGAATAATTTATATTACTGATTATTTATCGTCACTACAGAGCACTATTTAGGACAGAAGATTTTTGTAATATAAAAATATAAATAGCTTTAAGATTTTAGATTTATTTGTATGCTGGGGGGGGGGGGGAGAAGAGTAAATTATGGGATGTTAAAGGACAATTTAGATGATTACATATATATTATTATTAGGTAGAAACGAATGTGGCCATTTTTTTAAATAAAGAGTTTTAAATATTTAAAACTGCAAAAAGGGAAGCGTACATTTTGGGGACAAGGAAATAATTTTTATTTATTGTCATTAGAGAGCAATAAATGGAGTGAAAGATTTTATTTTTGTATAAAAATAAAGACTTTTGTATAAAAATAAAAGTTAAAACTTTTTTGTATGCTACTAGGGGGATGCGTGAATTTGAGAGGTTGGGGATAATTTAGATGATTTATGTTTAGATGAATCCGTCCTGTTTCTTTTTCTTTTTCTTAAAAAAAAAAATAAATAAAATAAAGATTTTACATTCCTTTGCTTGATGGGGGTGGGAGGCAAAAGGGAGAAGAAATTAGTCAGATAAAAACTTAACATAGCCAGACGACTATATTTTGGTAAAAACAATCGTAGTCATATAAAAATACATTATACTGAGAAGATTTCTATGGATATAAATGACAATGCACTAAGTTTCTGACACCCAAACTGTGAAAATGACAGTTAATTTGTGACCGTTCCCGTCGTATATGGAGAAATATATGACACTGCAACTGAGATTTATCGTTGACATTCGCAAATTGTTGCAGAGAACATATTTCGCACAAAAGAAACGAGTTATGATCAGGTGATTTGAAGATTGGCACTTTTTTCCTTTCTCCTAAAGTAGCGTTAAAAGTAGCGTCGATGCTCGCTACAAACTACTGATATTTTGTATCGCGCTACTCGCTACACTACACTTTTTTAATGTAGCGCGCCACACTACAAACTACTAGAAAAAGTAGCGGCTACTGTAGTTTCGCTACTTGTAGCGCGCTACTTCCAAGCCCTGAGCAGGTTATGAATTTGAACTAGATTTTCAAGAGAGAAAATAGAAGGAACAACCTTGTTCTATATGTAAGAAATGAAACTACGGGTTGAAAGTTTGAAATACTAAATAAAATGAGTCCAAAAGGGGGGGGGGAAACGTATCTTCTTGTCTGATGTTGATGCCCCTGATCCGGAGAGTTACACGTTAGAAATATAATTGATATTTATACTTTGATTATTTCTTCTTAAGATGATTATTTCTTTATATTTATTTGATTATTTCTTCATATTTGATTATTTCTTCTTTATGTACAGTTGATTTTTCAGAGATGAATTGTCAAATAATGAAAAACAGAAAATAATATAATGTCATGCAGAGAATTCAAACGTCATATTATTATTATTATTATTTTGGTCTTCATTTGAATGAAGAAGATTTGAGCTCCCCTTTCCTATAAAAGGGGATTAGAGGCGTAAGAAAGCAGGCTTTCCTTTTGAAAAAAAAAAATATATATATTTGTCGAACGAGATAAAGAAAATCGTAAAATTTTATCACTTTTCGTATAAAATAGTGTTTTTATATTTTACCGAACCGAAGATAAAATAATCTTAATTATGCCATAATAATCACACGTTTCGCAAAGCTTTTCAAAACATATTCTGCGAGACGGCAATGCACAGGAGTCCTGTGTTTAGATCATCAACGATGTTAATTTTTTTTTAATTAAAAAAAAATCTATTTAAGAGTAAAATTACGTTTAAAAAAGGCTAGAACATTGTTGGGGTTTTCAATAAATTAACAGATTTAGGAAAAAATGTAAAGCCCTAAGGAGTACTTTTTGCACCCGTCCATAAGCGAATATAACATTTGTTTATTTTATCGTTCAAAAAATCTATACGCTCGACATTGCCATTAGTCCAGGGGAAATGTACATGTTACCTTGCAAAACGTCGGGTAGAAGATTTTATTTTTCCAACTTGTATATGATGAGGCCAGCATGGAAAAACCGAATTATCCAACAAAATTTCTTAAGGGAGAATTTTCTGTGGCCAAAAAACAACAAATTTTTGGGACTTTTTTTGTTGTTTTTTAAATATCTCGAGACTCGTTGTTATAGCGTATTATTTGTTAATTACAATGTTAAAGAAGACAAAATTCTCTACAACTTTCATATTTACAGCTTTTTAATACACTCAATAGCAAGCGCAGTACGACTTTTCAAAAATAAGACATTTTTTTCCCTTTCCGTGAATAACATAGTTTTGTCCCGATGATTCAATGTTCCTCACGGATATAATGATGTATGTCAACTTCTACATATTGACAGCAGAAAATTATCTATTATTTGCACACCCTCTTCTTCATTTTCATCACAAGAGACATATTTTATGTTCAATAAATCTATATAATTTAGCAAGAATGGATGACTGAGACAATTTTCATATTTAGACAGTAACTTTAAGTATATACAATTGTTAATTTTAAAGTATTGTTTAAAAGAATATTTCAGCATTTAGTAACTTATTGGCACGACAGTTTCAATAAAAAAAATCTTGTTTAATTTTAATAATTATTTTTATAATGCATACATATTTATCATTTTATTCCATAAACATTTTATTCTATAGTACAATGGTATATTTTATTTATCAATTATTGATGACATATGTTTTAATGTTTTACTGTTTTAAGTATAGCAAACATTGAATTGTAGTTCCATATAAAAGGAGGGACTCAAAAAATAAATATATCTTATGTAACAAATACTTTTACCTTATAAAATATCTACAATAAAAATGACAACAGGTTATTTCATTAACTAATATTATGCCTTTATATCTATTGTGAAATTTAAAAATTCTATCAATGAAATATTTGAGATCACTATTTTCATAAAAATGTTCAAAATATTAGTTTTTGTAAACATTGTTAATATTTTTCCACTTTTATTATACAAATATAACAAGAGATTATAACATTTTAGCGTGCAAATATATATAAAATTTTAAGATTTTGTCTATTAAATGCCTTAAAGCTCAAACAGAGAAACTTACTTTGGTTGTTGGAAAATACACTTTGTGGAATATTCTAATCTTCTGTAATATGTACTGTTTTGAAACTATATCTTTTGATAATATAAACATTTTTGTTGTTACATTCATCTCCTATCTCATTCAAGTCCACTTTCCCTACACAATAAAGTAAGGTACGCTATATGACTGAATAAGCTAGATGAAAAAAATGTATTTTAACAATAATAATTTCTACGGGATATTTAACAATATTTTTGTCTCTTTGATGAGACTGTTGTAGGATTATTAGCATTCAGTTATCCTGAATAGAAGATATATAAGGATCGTGTTCCTTGACAGCAGGGGTTCTCAAACTTTTAGATCAGCGTACCGCTAAATCGAAGTTCATACTTCCGCGTACCACCTGGTAACAAACGTAAAGCTAATATAGAAAAATCTATAAAAAGGAACCTGCCTAAAACAAAATATATCCTAGGTCTTTCGTGTTTCTGTCATAGCAGGTTTTATTATACATAAAAATTAATGATTACATTACTAAATTGGTACTAAGATAGACTGCTTCATAATAACATTCAAGTAAAAAGTAGTATCACCATTAAATTTTAATAATGTATACAATATAAAAAAAGTGTTTTGTTAAAGGAAAAAAGCCACAATACTTAATGACATATTGACACACACTGATTTATATACACACTAATTTGCTTCTATCGCTAATGAAAAGGGTGGATTTGTTTTATCAAGCACAGCTTCCTCACGTCTGGCTCAATATTAGGTAGTTTTAGTCATAAGTCAGATTCGATGTTTAGTTTATTCCTGTATTTATTTTTGATATAACGAAGGCGGGGGGGAAGCACATTCACAGAGATATGTTGTGCTAAACACAAACAGACTTTGACGATATCAGACGGTACTTTCACATTCTCGCCAACGAAAAATCTGTTACATTCATCCTTTTGAATGTGGACTCCAGTAATCCATCACAGGAGAGCTGAATAAGTTCACTTCTTTCCTCTATCGTGAGATACATTAACAGGGTGTCTCAAATGAGAAGAGAATTTCTTATCCAAAGCTTAGTTAGCGCATTTAACATAGGCTCGATACAACTGTATTAATAATAAATGCGACAATAATATTGCGCATTAGCACTTCCAAGTTTCTTCATACATTTATGTATATACTACTTCAAAACATATGTACCGTTATGTTGCTATATGTACCTATGTAGCTTTACCTCTTTATTATGTACCTATATGTAGCTTTACCTCAAATCCGCACTGCATATGACCACAGTTTTTGTTTGATTTCGGATGACCATTTTAAATAACCTTACTCTGTTAAAAACTAATTTTCATGAAATAGAAAGAAATTATGCACATTTTGTACAAGAGAAGAAAAATATTTCAATCAACAGAATGAATTAATTTGTGAAATATGTTTGAAATAAAACTTTTATTTCAATACCTCTTAGAAGCTTTTCCAGTACAAAGAGAACAATGTGTTATAAATTACACTTGGGATTTTATTTTATTTTAACTGCTTCTACTCACACAAGCTACTTCTACATCCAACCCTCCAGACTTTACCTTCAAATAATTCAATTTATAAAGAATGTTTAAAAAAGTTCTTCTGCTAATTAAAAATACTCCATTCATTAATTTTATAATTCGGTTTTTATTAAAAAATTCAATTTTTATCCATTTAAATCTAATAATTATGTTTTTAATTCTGGAAAACTGATTGTATCATAAGCGGTGCGTGCGAATTTCAGCAAGTCTGCAATAAGAAACATTTCTCGTAACAAAAAAAAAGCGTTTGCAGATCCAAAATCAAATTTTTTTTTGAAAATTTTCAAGCAATAAAGACAATCCGGTTTTGATTCCATAATAATATGCTGCATTCTGTTTTTTTTTTTTTTTAATTCCATAATAATATGTTGCATTCTGTATTTTATTCCACGTACCAGTATCGGACTTCTGCGTACCAGTAGCCAGAGCTTCGCATACTATAGTTTGTACCATCACCTGCTCTAGAGGTATTTTTTCTTTTTCCCTGCAGTTATTTGTCACTCGTCCCCTCTTTCCAATACCCACTATTACAATATATCGAGCGGGTATGTAAGTTGGAAAAATAGCCTTATTTTTGAAAGGCTGTACTGCACTTAAGAAAGAGGGCGTGCAAATAACATATAATTTACTGCTATCAATATGTATAAGTTGACATCCAAGATTAAATCCATGGAGAACACGGAGAATCCATGAAAATATTTGTTATCTGCAGAAGTCAGAAGTTGACTATTTTGAAAACATAAATATATTACAAAATATTGGATATTTTAAAAAATATGATATTAAATGAAACCCTGTAAAAAAAATCATAATTATACTTTAATAGTATTGTATTAGAAGGTGTTTCATAAACTGTGTATTATGCCAGGGCTGAAAGTTTTTTTTTTTTTTTTTTTTTTTTTTTTTTTCCACAGGGGGCAAACATGGATTTTGGTACATCCCTCCCTCTTCCGAAAAATAAATTTACAGAGAACTTTACTAAATTTGTAATAGCCAATATATTTTAAAATTAAAAATATGTAATCATTAAATACGTAATATTGAACTATGTCAAATATTTGCCGAATAAAACCTGTGAAATTGAAAGGAACCGGAAAAAATTCCGATTTACACAGTCTTAGCATATACAATTGTTCATACTCTGTCTGTTGAGACCATGTAATTTTGTCATTTAACCCTTTCAAGGAAGGGTTGTGGTATGTTTATGAAACCACTTAATTTAAATTCCCGAATGTCACTAAAATTTTTCGTTTGTTATGTATATGGAGTATAGCCTTTTTTTATTTGGAAATGCATTTGTTCGTAAATTCTGGTGCCACTCATTTCAACATTTTAGTAATTGAAGTGCCTTGCCCCTGAAAGGGTTAAGACAAGATTCTGTTATAAACAGATTTCATTTTACATATTTCATTGTAATTGTAGTGTTACTTTACAATTGAGCAGGCCAAGTGATATGACAGCAAAGCGAAACACAGTTGCCGCTTTCAGCTCTTCCCTGCTCTCGCTCTGATTATATGACTCTCCAATGCGCTTTCGCGTATTGGAAGCCAAGATCAGTTGCTCTCCTCTCCCCAAGGGCTTGTCATATTTTTCGAGTCTTGACTTGGTCATTATTATTTATGAAATATAAATATAGCGGGGAGATCTTACTGCCAGAAGTGGCGCTCGCTGGCTATTTAAAGTTTATCTATTCGAAACCTTTCACGTAAAACACGTGATTTATTGTAAATAAAAGTTATTTTAAAATTTTACTGGGATGAGTTGAAAAACATTTTAGTAATTTATTTATTTATTATTATTTTTTTTAAATGCAACATACAGTTTCATACTATCTCATTAATATCATTGTATTTAATATATGTGCTTTCTTTTAACAAACACAGTAACACACGACAGAATTTTCTTTAATTCACTGTCGTTTGTTTTTATGCGACATTTTTATGGTAAAATTTTTATCCATCACAATTAAACTAATATCCTTTTCTCACAATTTGCTCTATTATATCTCAAAGTTTGTACACGGCCTTTTAAAAATAGAAAATAACCATACCGTAATATAACTATAAACTTCCAACATAAAAATTGTCAAACTGGACATATTTTTGCATACGCATCTGAAATCAGCAATATAAGATTAGTTTAAAAGATCAACTTCTATTATTCTTATGGGGGAAACTTAATGTTTGCTGTGTACTTTTATAAGCTGATTTAAAATTAGTTGATCCGCTTTAGATTTTATTTAAAGAAAATACATTATTTTGTGTTAAGTCTTATGTTGCCGGGTTTTCGTCAAATCACTATACTTGCATATTTCACATTGAAAATATGATATCTATGGGCGTTTTAAAAGAGTATAAGTGAACGTGGAAAGCAACGAACTGTGTTAACTAGTGATTATTACAGTACAAGAAAGAAATGTTCGCTATTATATATAAAATTTACAGTACTCACTGCACAACGCCAAACAGTAACAATTATTACTTTACACTATTAAAACACATTTCATGGTTAAATACATTGATATTAACCAAAACATCCTGTAGCCAGTTAGAGCGAAAACAGGAGTACACAATTTTTCCACTTTACTCTAAAATTGCAGTTTCAGATTTGTATGGTTAAGACCTCCCACGTAAGAAATGTATTAAAAATTTCCCGAGTAATTTATTTTAATTTATTTCATTCTTTTTTAAAGGGCGGGGACACACTGAATCTATTCTACATGTATCTCCCCCGCTCTTGCCTTAACTGGACTTTGCTTAAAATAATTCATACATTTGTTGTTTTATATTTTAAACACATTGTTCACATCTGACGGGAATTTTCGTCTTTTGGTTATGTGTAGGTCCTTCACGGGCGGTAATTTTGAAATTTTTATGTAATCAGATTTCTGTAAAAGGGCATTGATAATCCCATAACCAGCATTTTACTACATTCATTCATTCCATTAATTCATTTTTTTTACGTTGTCCATATTTGTTATTGATATTAAATATTGAATGTTCTCTATCGATAATAGAGTTTGTATCTGTTCTAGCTAATTTACAGGGAGACACAAAAAAATTCCATTACTTTTTTTACCTTTAGTAGAAATTTGTTTGCAGTGCATTTTAATTGTGTTATTGTTCTAAAGACATATTGAAACTGAAATGCATCGTATTCGTACCTGATATGCACCATTCCTTCCGTAGAATATGAAGTGATAATACGCAAACGAAACTTCTATCCTTATTATTATATATAATAAGTATTGTTAATTAGTGGACTCAACTCTTGTGGAATAAAAGTTACAAAGCGAAATACAATCAGTTGCCATAGTATTAAAGACTAATTTTTTTTTTTTTTCTGCGAAAACATCAGGTTCGCTTTGCTCCCCTATCATAAAAACTCCTTTGTCCCGTTAATTTGATGATTGTAACAATAGAATTTAGTATTTTAACTATTTTATCTTACTTAAATATTAGTTCTGTGATAATTATATTTATTATTTTCATAAATATTTTATAAATTGTGGACAATCGCAAATGTTCAATACACTTGAAAATGACAGTTTTATCCCCTCCTATAATTTTTGATTACTCACGCCTCCTACAGCTGCGAAGAACGTTTCATTATCAATTTAAGATCTACTACATTTTGAGAAAAGATTTGATCCCATTCAGTGCCGCCCATAGGAATGTTTCAAGAAAGAAAAGGAGAGGGGGCATGCTCGACGTCTATGTAAATTAAACATTTTATATAATACCCAATAGGTTGCTTTATTTTTTATTTTTCTTGTTTGGCTATATTACAAAACAATAATGAATTAATAAATAAATAATATTATTAATAATTAAAAATAATTTTAATTGAAAATACTTTAAAAACTGTCCATAATAGATACTGTTCTAAAAGAAAAATATCTATAATATGCAAAATAAAAGCCATACAGGAATATTAATTGGTAATACATGAACAGAAAATATTTAAGTCCTGCGCATTGATACCGAGTCCATCACACCTCCCCTTTATCTGCTCTGCTGATCGCATTTTCCTACGTATTTTTTATAACAAAAGACAATCGAACCCTAAATTGTAGGATATTTCTTTTCTCACACAACTGTAGATTTTTTTTCACTTAAGGGCTGCGACGGTACACGGTTGGCCAATGTATAGTCGCAACACTTCAAATACTATTTTGTGAGTACAAAAAGTGTCATTTTCACATTAACAATCGTACAAACTAAATTATAACAAAATTCTATCATATTATAACAAAATTAAGATCTTAATTGTTTAATATATATACCAGTACACGTAATCCTTATTTCGGTTTACAATTCGAAAACTTTAAATCTCTTGAAATTATTTAATCTACTGGCTAATCCGCCCGGCGGTGCCCGGGCCCGAAATATTAATAATCTGTTCTATACGAATATGACTGAAATATGTAAGGCTATCGAAATCAAGTCGAATGAGGCAAACCCCGTCGTAATCGGACTCATAAAACCAAAGATCGGAAAGCGTATCCTGGCGGTCGAAAGTGCAGCTAAAATATTTAAGGCTATAGATATCAAGTAGAATGAGCCAAACCCCGTCGTAATCGGGTCCATAGAACTAGATATACTCCTATAGTTCTACTTTCCACCGCCAGGGGGCGCAGTCTGTTCTGCAAGAGGCCTTTTCAGAACACTTGACCCAACCATATTCCTAGTAGAATTGAAATTTAACTACGGGTAAACATTGCCAAAATAGCAGAAATCGCGAAAGTGGGTTACGTAATCGATCGGTTTCTAAAGGGTTAATGTAGATATTTTTAAAAACCCAACAGTGCATTTTGAAGAAAATGAACGTGTCTATAATCTGGAGTCTACTGTTTGTCCGTACTTTTATTTCCCGAGTCGATGCCTATTTTTAAATCTGGACCAAAAAAAAGGAAATTCGCGTGAGTGAGTTTTGGAAAGGATTTTTTTTCGGAGGGTTAAAATTAAAATTTTTCAAAACGGATACCAGATTTTAAAAAACAAAGGGATATAGATTAGGCACGGTATTTTTGGTTTTTCGTATCTTGTTTATAAACGCCAATTCGGATTTTTAAATATAGGATAAATAGTGAAAAAAATGAAAGTGACTTACGGTTAAAAACGTTTTTGAAAGAGTTAACGTGATTTATTTTTTAAACTAAAGGTTTCTGTCTAAACCCGATAGAACGTAAATGTCTTTAGGTGTGTTGGCTTTTTGTTTGGTTATTTTAGAAAGCCGATGCCAAATTTAATATATAGCAGAAAATCGGAATTCGCAAAAGAGAGTCCTGCGCATGAATTTTTTTTGAAGGGTTAATATTCGCATTTTTCAAAAAAAAAAAAAAGGATGTCGAAAAAGGATTAAATTTAGATATTGTCTGGTATTTTTAGTTTTCCGTACCAGTCTCTAAATCGCCGATGCGAATTTTTAAAAATTACCAAAATCGCAAAACGGCACACAGAAAATATACTTTTTTAAAGTGTTAATTTTTGCATTTTTTAAAATCAAAGGTGGCTTTGAAAAGGACAAACACAGTTCTTTAATATGGTGACCTTCGTTTTTCCGTATCTTTTGTATTCCGGTAGATGCAAGGCTCGGAAAACAGGAGAAAATAAAAATCATGAATTCGATGCTTTTTTATTATTTTTTTTTTGAAAGGGTTAAATATAAATTTTTTTCAAACCAACCAGATCGTTCGAGACGTAAAAGTATGTTCTTTTAGAATATGTAGACGGTTTTTCCGTATTTTTAGCCGTTTGTCCCTGGTGAATTTAAAAATACTTTTAAAAAAAACGGAATGTCTTCTGCTTTCTTTCTTCTGTTCCGGAAGATACGGAAATTGGTTTCTACACATGCACCAGCTAGCTTCAGAATAATGACTTTTTTATTTGTGATATTTATATCAATTTTTAATTGATAACTACTTTAATTTTCAAAATATTGAAATTCTGACGTAATGGTGCACCAGGAGAGGGTTTGGACTACCTAAATCTAAATTTGCAGCCTTCTAGGTGGGCTAGATTTTCCTAGCCATCGCCAACAGACACACACACACAGAGAGAGCGAAACTTTCTTTTATTAGTATAGATAGATAAAAAAAGGCTTTGTCCCGATTGACTGACAGATTCATGGAAGATAATCTATAAAACATCTTGGCACTTGCGCAAATATTCATAACAAATTATAAAAATCCGTTTAAAATATATTTTTCAAAATTCAACTCCTAAGAGGTTAAAAGGGTGTTGAAAGTTCTCGGTCAATTCACCATAACTGAAGAGTAGTTTAAGGTAGAAACATGAAGTGCAAAATTCAAAATCTGTTTGTGTTGTTTCTTCTTTTTTCTTTTTTTATCTTTTTTTTCAACAGTCAAACACGTACTTCACTGAATTTTGAATTTCAACTTCTAAGAGAGTAAAAAGAAGTTTTAAAGAATCTGGGTCATAAAAAATAACGGAATCTTCCTTAATCGGATCTACAATGAATATCTGAATTTTAGTGGTTTTTGACGAGCATGGGTAAATTGTCCTGGCAATAATTCCTCCTTTGTTGAAAAATAGCACAAATGGCCTCACTGCGAAATAGATCGTCTGGTGAAGCAGGTTCAGGGGTCGGAAAAACTACTTTTTATTTGTAGCGAACTACAACTACTTTATGAAAAATGTAGTTAACTACAACTACAACTACTTGTTTTAAAAAGTAGCGACTACAAACTACTTTTCAAAAGTAGTCACTACTTCGCTAGTTTTCGCCACTTTAGTTATCATCGCTAATTAAATGCACCGCAAACGATTTTTCCCCATAGACCATAATGTAACAGAATTCTTTTGAATGTCCCTGTAAGCGCTACACGATAAATGCTACACACTTCATTTTCAATACCGAACATTCTATGGTAAACTTCAATAACATATAAAACTTTCATGACAATCCGAGTATATTTACGAGAGTTAGAGCACGGACAGACGAACAAAGCGAATTCATTGACACTTTTTAATTATGTTGGAAACTGTTAGAAAGAGGAAATTTGAAAACAAAAATCGTAATAATCTTACAAATTTATGAGAGTGATATAATATTCGACCAGCACGAGATGGCGGCTCAGAAAGTCGCTTGCGAGAAGAGTTCATTTTCTCACAGGTTCGGACGGTGGAAGAGCAAATATTTAGGGTTGTAACATATTTGAGCGTTCCTGCCTTTGGCGATATACATTTCCATCTCTGTTTCTTTCTCGTCTGTCCTGTCATTGAGATCCTTTCTTTTGTCCTAGACGGTTGTTATTCTCGCGCTCTTGATTATTATTATCATTATTCTCTATTTAAACTGTTCTTTTCAGAACAACACAAAATGTCTGATAAAGAGAAAACTTTGCGTTCTGAAGAACGTAACATTGTTAATAATGTGCTTATTTTTTTTTTATGTAGATTTCGTAAGAAATACTACCTATTACATTCTCCCCTAAGTTGGAATTTTTGAAAAAAATTTGCAGATCTACGCCAATTATGACTCCCAGAACCCAAAACCACCCCCAGTTCAAAACTTTATCTATCTATCTATCTATCTATCTATGTCACTTTTTTATGGACACGATAACTGCAACAATTCTGCACAAATCTCTTCCAAACTCATACATAAAATCAAGGGGCATAAAATCTCGGTCAAGTTCGTTAATTGGCAAAATCGAACCAGGGGAGGGAGAATGGGGGGGGGGGCTTTTTGTGAAAACAGAAAAAACCCCATAATTTCTTAATTATGATACGTATCGAATCCGTTTAAAGTTATCATTACTTCTAGGAAAAGGGCCGAAAATTTATGTATGACCGATTTTTGATATCATTAAAAATGGCCACAAGGGGGGGGGAAGGGGGATTTCAGAAGAAAAAAATTCATAACTTCGTCGATTCCCAAGATATCAAATCCACTTAAATTTAGTATAAATCTTCTTAATATTATCTACAATTTTTATACTGACAAGTTTTTTATAGAACCAACTCTTACGGTAAAAAAAAATAAAAACAAAAAATCCTTGGTGGCTCCGCCTACAGACAGAGGTATATTTCGAAGTGGGTGGTCCGAACTGCCCCATCCTGGCAAATAGGTCTTTCTTATGCAATTCCCAATAAACAGGTGCCCCACGGTCTGCGTCTTCGAAATCTACCTGTGCCTGTAGGCCGAGCCGTCAGGGATTTTTTTTTTTTTGTAATTGAAGCAAAATCTTCGCCTCTTTCCATTCCGATTCAGAGAGCACAGGACAATTAACATTCTACAACATTTAATTAACAAAATTCCATTTAATAAAACAGGCCCCTTCACAAAATTCCGCTTGATAAAATAGGTACATTCACAAAATTCCATTTCCTTAAAACATATATTCTCCCGTAATTATTTAAATTTTGTTAAGTTTTAAAATGTGTAATTTGCAAAGAAAACAAATTCATCAGAAAAGAAAACTTTAGCAGAAGGACTTAAAAAAGTTATTATTATTAAATGCTTGGTTTGAATTGGATTAGCTGGATTGCATCTTTCGTAACAAAATGTTATTTTTCACAAAAATATAACAAATTTCACAAAAGATATCAGAAAAATAACTTTTACTTTTCACAAAATAAGCCCCAAGGGAAAAAAAAAAAAAAAAAAAAAAAAAAAAAAAAAACCTACATCGACTCCTGAACTTATATGATTTATGTAAAATGATTTTAAATTAGATTGAAATACAAGTTTTGAGAATTTTTTAGATTGATTGGTTGGTTATTTGTTACGGCCGATTATCTGCGCTAGGGATGTAGGCCGGTGACGAGAATGTCCTCAATGAAGGTCTTTCAAAGGGATCCTAACCCATATTTATGCAAGGTTCGAAGAAAACCACGGAAAACTCCAAACGGCTAGGCCGACGAGCGCGACAGGGGTTTGAATCCATCACCTCCCGTCTACCAGCTTTGAGAGCAGAACCTCTCAGCCACTGGTGGGGCAATGTTTCCAGGTATCGCATATTTGTATTTTAATATAAGTGTATATAAAATCTAGTTAAAATATTCTGAGAAAATAATTTATAAAAACAATTTTTTTAAAAATATGATTTAACCGAGAGATTTTACTGACCAAAATATCATGAATATTTTAAATAACACCGAAACATTATACAAATATCTGTATCGCAACTTAATATTTAATAATACATAATATTCAATTGCCTTTAATGTTTTGGTGTGTGAAAAAGTTTTCAAACTTTTATTTGAATATATATATATATATATAAGATATAACATTATGCGAAAAGTATCTTGAATAAGAAAGCACTTTGACTGAAAATTTTTATTTATTGCTTATGGATTAGCTTGTATATTTAATTCACATGGTCTCTCACTCTGTAAAAACTGTCCTTACCTAAAATACCCTAACAAAAATTTTTCTCAACAATGAATTCACCCAATAAAAATTCACTACTGCTTATTTTCCAAACATTTTTTGGCATATCACAATGATAAAGAATTTCGAATTTGTATTTTTGCATAACGCATATGCATGTAATCTTATTTTCATTCTACATCAAAAGGCGCTAACCAGCCAGATATGGTAATCCGAGATCGAATAACTTGGTCCTGAAGTTCTTCCTCTCAATCCTCCTTCTTTCGCTAAATCTGTCAAATAGACCCCTCTGGCACCACGTGACTTTTACGTCATACCCGCCTTCTGCTCGCGGTCGCTCTTTAGCACAGTAGCGCTTAAGGTGATTCTCATATTCCTAATTTGGCTAAACGTAAACCAAATTTTATTTTAATAACACGAAATAATACAATTTTGCTGGTGTAAGTTGAATAGATTTTACTGTTTTTTTTGTAATAAAGTGCAATAATATACATTTTCATGCAATCTCATTATTTATTAACTATTTAATATCACTGCTTTCTTTAATCAAATACAGTAACACACGACAGAGTTCTCTACAATTCATTGTCAATTGTTTTTATGCGTCAATTTTAAGGTAATTTTTTTATCCATCACAGTTAAATTTATATCTTTTTTTCTCAATTTCCTCTATTATATCTGGCAGTTTGTACACGACCTTTTAAAAATAACAAATAACCATACAGATACAGTAATAAAAATATATACTCCCAACATAAAAATTGTCAAACTGGACATTTGTTTGCATACGCATTTGAAATCAGCAACATAAGATTAGTTTAAATGATCCATTTCTGTTATTCTTAAAGGAGAAACTTAATGCTTGCTGACTACTGTTATAAGCTGATTTAAAATTAGTGGATCCGCTTTAGATTTTATTTAAAGAAAATACATTATTTTGTGTTAATCCTTATGTTGCCGGGTTTTCGTCAAATCACTATACTTGCATATTTCACAGTGAAAATATTATATCTATGGGCGTTTTAAAAGAGTATAAGTGAACGTGGAAAGCAACGAACTCTGTTAACTAGTGATTATTACAGTACAAGAAAGAAATGTTCGCTATTATATATAAAATTTACAGTACTCACTGCACAACACCAAACAGTAACAATTATTACTTTACACTATTAAAACACATTTCATGGTTAAATACATTGATATTAACCAAAACATTCTGTAGCCAATTAGAGGGAAAACAGGAGTACACAATTTTTCCACTTTACTCTAAAATTACAGTTTCAGATTTGTATTGTTAAGACCTCCCACGTAAGAAATGTATAAAAAATTTCCCGAGTAATTTATTTTAATTTATTTCATTCTTTTTTAAAGGGCGGGGACACACTGAATCTATTCTACATGTATCTCCCCCGCTCTTGCCTTAACTGGACTTTGCTTAAAATAATTCGTACATTTGTTGTTTTATATTTTGAACACATTGCTCACATCTGACGGGAATTTTCGTCTTTTGGTTATGTGTAAGTCCTTCACGGGCGGTAATTGTGAAATTTTTATATTATCAGATTTCTGTAAAGGAGCATTGATAATCCCATAAACAGCATGTTACTAGATTCATTCACGCTATTAATTCATTTTTTTTTATTATGTCCATTTTTGTTATTGATGTTAAATGTTGAATGTTCTCTATTGAAAATAGAATTTGAATCTATTATTGCTAATTTACAGGGAGACACAAAAGAATTCCATTAATTTTTTTTTTACCTTTATTAGAAATTTGTTTGCAATGCATTTTAATTCTGTTATGGTTATAAAAACCTGTTGAAACTAAGGTGAATCATATTCGTATATGATATGCATCATACCTTCTGTAGAATATGAAGTGATAATACGCAATTGAAACTTCTATCCTTATTATTATATATAATTACTCTTGTTAATTAGCGGACTCAACTCTTGTGGAATACGAGTTACAAAGCAAAATACAATCAATTGCACCAGTATTAAAAACATAGTGTTTTTTTCCCTGCGAAAACATCAGGTGCGCTTTATCATAAAAACCCATTAATTTGTCCCAATAGTTTGATGATTGTAACAATAGAATTTGGTATTTTAAATATTTTATCTTACTTAAAATATTAGTTCTACGACAATTATATTAATTATTTGTCTGAATGATTAATTATTTTCGCAAATATTTTATAAATTGTTGATAATCGCAAATGTTCAATTCATTTCAAAATGACAGTTTTAGCCCCTCCTATAATTTTTGAATACCCACGCCTCCTACAGCAGCGAAGAACGCTTCATTATCAATTTAAGATCTACTACATTTTGAGAAAAGATTTGATCACATTCTGTGCCACACAGAGGAATTTTTCAAGAAAGAAAAGGAGATGGGCATGTTTGTCGTCTATGTAAATAAAACATGTTATATCATACCCAACAGGTTACATTATTTTTTATTTTCTTGTTTTACAAAACAATAATGAATTAATTTATAAATAATACTTCTAATAATTAAAAATAATTTGAATAGAAAATACAGTAAAAACTGTCCGTAATAAATACTGTTTTAAACGAAAAAAATATATAATTTGCAAAACAAAAGCCATACAATAACAGTGAATAGTAATTTAGTACATGTACCTGGGACTGTACTGCGTGAGCAGAATATATTCAAGGCCCGTGCGTCGATACCCAGTCTCCCCACCAGTCCCTTTCTTCTGCTCCGCTTATCAAATTTTCCCACAGCGTATTTTTATAACAAAAGACAATCGAACCGTATATTGTAGGAAATTACTTTTCTCCCATAACTCTGTTTATTTATTTTTCTCTCAAGGATGATTCCAGTGTACCGTCGTAGCATTTCAAATGCTACTATGGGAGTACAAAAAACTATCATTTTCACAATAACTAATCGTTCAAATTATTATTTATAAATCCCATTATAACAAAATGAAGATGTTAATTTTTTAATATACATACCAGTACATGTAATCCCTATTTCCGTTTACAATTCGAAAGAGTCAAATCTCTTGAAATTACTTAATCTATGCAAGTAAAAGGCTTTGTCCTGGCAGATTCAAGAAAGATGAACTATTGAACATCTTGGCAATTGCGCAAATATTCATAACAAATAATAATGACCCGTTTAGAAGGGATTTTCCGAAATTCGACCTCTATGAAAGGGGGTGTTGAAAGTTCTCGATCAATTCCCCAATAACGCAAGAGCAGTTTAAGGTAAAAGAATGAAATGCAACATTCCAAATCTTATTGTTTTGTTTTTTGTTTTTTGTTTTAAAAAAAACTGTTAAACACGTACTTCACTGACTTTCGAAGTTCAACCCCTAAGAGAGGAAAAAGACATGTTAAGAATCTGAGTTATAAAAAAAATCGGAATCTTCCTTAATCGTATCTACAATGAATTTTTGAATTTTAGCGGTCGTGGTTGAGCAAGGGTAAATTGTCCTGGCATTAATTTCCTCTTTGTTGAAAAATGGCACACATGCCCTGACTTCGAAATAGATTGGCTAGCGATGCAGGTTATGAATTTAATCTAGATTCTCAAGAGAGGAAAATGAAGGAACAGCCTTGTACTAATATGAAAAAGTCCTTCCGGCCTGTACCGGGAGGAAAAGGTAGCTTTCCTATATCTTCGTTTTAAAATTTTAGCTAATGTTACACGAAAACAGCAACTTAAAATGCAAATAAAACGTTTACAAAAGATTCGTTAATACTGAATTTGAATAAGAAATTCGCCAAATTATTGAGCAATAGCCAAATTGGCTTCATTTATGAAGACTTATTTTGGTCGCCAAATTTGGCGATATTTCGCCAAATGTCGCCAAGTTTGGCGAGAATTTGGCGCTAACGGATATGAATATATAGTTTTATGCGTGTGATTGGGAAAATTATTACAACAATGACAATTTTTGTAATGTGCTGTCTTGTTTCAAAATGTCAGCCACCCTAGAATTTCAAACTGCTCTATCTCAGCCGTTTTTTAAGATAGAGGTAAAACAAAAAATGCTCTGGAATCCTCGTTTCAAGGCCTAACACTGAATTAAAAAATAAATTTGAATTTTTAACTTTTTTGTATATTTATTTTAGTTTTAAATTTTTAATTGGCCGCCATCTTGAAACAAAATGGCGGACCAAGCTGTCCAACGAACTCGGTCGAGACATTGGTGAGCTTAATACACACAATTAGTTTCATCAAAATTGATTTATAAATACGAGCGTTATCGTATGACATATGTCAGATATATATATATATATATATATATATATATATATGGATATATCTATATATATAAATCAACATTTGAACGGAGGGTGGTTTTGGGGTCTGGGGGTCATGATCCGTGAAAATATATCGAAATTTTCCGGAACTGCTTTCCTCCGAACGGCTGCAATAGGTAGCTTTATACTTTTTTGTATTGAAAGCTAAAAAATAATCCAGTGTATTCATGTATCCAGCGTTTACTGGAGTTCCATTATCTGCGATCTTTTCTGTTGAGCTGATTAAAATATCAGACCAGATGCTTTGATCAATAAGGTTAACTGGATGAATTATGCCCTCCAGATTCGACCGGGATAGCTCAGTGGTAGAGCGTGGCGGCTTCAGCCAAGCGATCCCAGGTTCGAATCCTGGCCCGGACATTTTTCGTCGAGTTGGAAATTTACAACTTGTATGATTACTTTACCAATTTGAAATATTTGTGTTAAAAAATAATCCAGTGTATTCATGTATCCAGCGTTTACTGGAGTTCCATTACCTGCGATCTTTTCTGTTGAGCTGATTAAAATATCAGACCAGATGCTTTGATCAATAAGGTTAACTGGATGAATTATGCCCTCCAGATTCGACCGGGATAGCTCAGTGGTGGAGCGTGGCGGCTTCAGCCAAGAGATCCCAGGTTCGAATCATGGCCCGGACATTTTTCGTCCAGTTGGAAATTTACAACTTGTATAGGTACGCATGCCGGACATTTAAATTTTTTGGACACTGTTATACGCTTTGACGTGGGCCACTTAAAGAAGAAGGCTAACCTTGATGCACAGATCAAATATATATATATATATAAGTAATTTGTAAATATATATAAATACATGGAGGGCTGACATTAGCGACAAAAAGCGACAAACTTTCAGAACCGGTTTCAACCGGCTCCAAAATTGAAAACGTCCGCTTATAAAAAACCTTTAACCAAAATTGAAAAAGTAAAGTCGCACAACGTTAGAGTTCGACGTCAGCTATCCTATGCAAAAAAAATCATTTTAAAATATTAAAATGCGAGCGAAAATTTTGAAAATAACATTTTTATAGACTTAACATTAGCTATATCATTTCTTACCGTGAGTAGTGTAGGCTCTTAAGTGTAGTTTTGGATATAAAAATTTAATCGATAGCTATATTTGCCCTGAAATCGTGAAGCTATTCAGTGTCAATACTAGATACATTAGGCAAGTAAGAGGGGAAGGGATCCCGCTCAATATGCGGAAATAATCATACCAGCGCAGCCAATTAATATTTTGAGAATCTTTATAATTTTCCGTTATTGATAACGTCCACCTTTCTGACAAAATTATTCTAAAATTTACGCTTCTCAATCATTCCATCGGTATAAACATCGCATTAAAGTTCTGTTGTCTTCTGTTAATTATTAACAAATATGTCTCGAGATAAAAAAAAATATACTACAATTGTATATCAGTATTAATAATATCTTATGTATGTATGTCCGACCATTTGTTGGTCTTTTGCCGACTTCTAGGGAAATCTATCTTATGTACAAATCTGTAAATTTGGTTTTGGACAGAGATAGATTTGTCCTAATGCACCTGAGGCTCAGATTTTGAAATTTTCTAATAGAATTTTGTTCTTCAGTGATTGAATAAAACGATTCACGTATTTCCCCGATTCTCCAAGTTCATCACCAATTTTATCCTACTCATAAGAGCAATCGAATTTCAATTTTTTTAATACGATATCGCAAATATTGTACTCCATTAGAATGCTTATTCAGAATTCGTACAGCGAATTGTTTGCGATATTTTTAATTCATTTTCCATTTTGCCGAAAATGACACCCCTCATCATGAAAAGCCATTGCTAATATGATGATAACGCACATAACCCCATTGTCTGGACTTTTTTTAAAAAACGTTCTTTAAGTGGGAAGGGGTGAGTTGGTGTTTTATATTTATTGATGGTCTAAAAGCGAATTTTCACCCTCGGAAATTACAGTACTCCTCCACCTCCGGAGCTGTAGAAATATGAGAAAAATGTATGAAATCAATACTCATTTTATGCATTTTTAAGGTTATTATACTGAGCCCGGACAACGGCATGCAGGTCAATTTGAATTCACTAAATTTTATCATATAAGATGTGTGTTCAGTTTCCGAAACTGAATACTGCATCTACATTTGCAAACTTAATCACTATATGTAAAAAATATTATTTGCAGTAACATTTTTAGTATAGGGCAATTACAGCAAGCACCTCATTTGTCCCAAAACAACCTTATTTCGGATTGGAGGAGCATCCAAAATTTTGTCACGTTTACATCGGTTTGAGGCGATAAGAGCTGTTTCAAAATGAATGAAAGTGTGTGTGTCAGTAACTATACATGTAGCTTTTTTTTTAATTGAGATGACTGCAGCGCATACGTATGTCCTTACTTTTCGAGTCTTCGCTTGATCATTATTAACTATTAATTGTTAATATGACGAGGAGTTCTTATTGCCGGATGTGGCGCTCACTCGCGGTAACATGACTTTTCCAAGATGCTCTAGACCCCTGCTCTACACCCCTGAAGTACATTTTATATGATTAACATTTAATTGTACAATTTTTCTGGTTTGAGTTGAATAAATTTTTCTATTTTTTTTTTCTGAAGTGCAATTTCATATTTTATCAATCTCATTATGTAATAAGTAATCCCGCAGTGGCGAGGACGGTAAAGCTCGGTTCCCGTAAGATCACCGAACGCGAAGCAGCGTCGACCAAAGTCGGTGCTTGGGAGGGTGACGACCTCTCTCGACTTTCGCTGTTGTGGGACCGTGTACGTTAATGGCAGCTGGTGCTAATAAAATCTACTCGTGGCTCCAATGCCCTCCAAGTTTAGTATAAGCGTTACCTCTGGGGGGTGCCAATCCAGGTGCAGGGCTCTCATCTAGAATTGGTTCAAAATTAGGAGACCAGCTCTAGAAGTCCAACCTCTTTTGAGGCTCTGGAACCTCTTCTTTCAGAGAAATGCCATGGCACTTTCTCTGACATGCCAACAACAACATTTAATGAGTATTTAATATCAGTGCTTTGTTTTAAAAAATACAGTAACACACAATAAAATTCTCTTCAATTCCCTGTCGTTTGTTTTTATGCGACAATTTTAAGGTAATTATTTTTAATTTATCACAGTTAAACTAATATCCTTTTTTCACAATTTACTCTACTACATCTGGAAGTTTGTACACGACCTTATAAAAAATAACAAATAACCATACAGTAATATAAATATAAACTCCCAACATAAAATTTGTCAAACTGGACATTTTTTTTTTCATACGCATTTGAAATCAGCAACATAAGATTGGTTTAAAGGATCCACTTCTATTATATTATTATTCTTATGGGGATAACTTAATGTTTATTGACTACTGTTACAGTGTTTAGAATAATATAGTGTGGCAATCAACGAGCGAAAACGTATCACAAAAATTACAATTCCACCAGAAAGCGCTATGATCCTGTTGTTTATTGTAGAGAACCTGGACATGTATTGGCATGCACAAGAGCATGCGCACTTGAGCTTATGACGCTTCTCTCTTTCAGATTCTCTAGTTTATTGCTACTAATGAATAGAAATTTAATGTGTTTTCAGATATTTATGATGCAATTTAAACTATGGCAAATTTATTTTTGAAAGATAAATTTTGCGAAAAACAGAAGTTAAAAGATTTATGTTGTAATACGCGATACTTTAGAAATAAATTGCTTAACACTTTATTTTCTGATTGCTCAGTTATAAATAACTCTATCTTCGAACAAGCATTTTTTTTAAAGTATAGATCTTTATTTATAACAGTAATAAGAAATTATTTCATATTATCATAAGTTTAAGCACTAATAAAACCTGCAAGATGCTCCTCGACACAAGCACAACCTTTTATTTATTTTTTTAAATTTTAATAAGCTTGTTACTTTGAAACTGTCATATACATGTAACGAATTTTTGTATTACGAGTGTAAGTACATAGAAAAAATAAAAGTAAACATTGCAATTCTGGAGTAAATAAATATCAAACTTTTATTATTACCAGATGTTCATTGTTTGATAATTTAATTTTCTTATTAGAAACAAAGAAAATCAGTAATAATTTGATATTTTAATGTCTTAATCTTAGATTAGAAATGTTTTCTGTGGGATTTGATACTTAAAATTATTTAAATAAAAATATAATTTGCTGACCAAATTAAAAATATATGTTTTTATTTTTTAATTGTTTAAACCCGAAAAGAGGTATATATTAAGACATTTCATTCAATTGGCCCTACATTTAGTGTTATTGGGATTTTTAATTTAAAAATAAGATAACACTGTTTTACAATGTAACTAGCAAAACCCTTTTAAATTTCGCCCTTCTCACCCTTTTAAATTTCGATTTTTTTTTTAAATTTGTTCTTAGAGAGCATTTACATCTTATAAATAACTACCATGCCAAATTTCAATTTTCTAGCTCCTTCAGTATAAAAAAATCTAAATTTTAGAATGTTTTTCACTCTTGCACCCCCTGTGGTAGTGGCACCGACATAAAATATTGCCTATATTACAGCAGGGACTGTTACCATCAATTTGCCACCATCACTTTTGAAAATGGTTCTGTAATTCCACAGATTCCATAGAAATTCTAATTTAGAAAGTTTTTAGAACGCTTTTCGCTCATCTCACCCTTTTAAATTTCGAATTTTTTTTTAGAATTTGTTCTTAGAGAGCATTTACATCTTTTAAGTAACTACCATGCCAAATTTCATGCTTCTAGCTCTTTCAGTATAAAAAAAATCGAAATTTTAGAATGTTTTTCGCTCCTGCACTCCTTTAGGGGTAGTAGCACCAACATAAAATAGAGCGTATGTTGGATCAGGGACTACCACCATCAATTTGCCACCATCACTTTTGAAAACAGTTCTGTAGTTCCAGAGATTCCATAGAAATTGTAAATTAGAATGTTTTTAGACCGCTTTTCGCTCATCTCACCCTTTTAAATTTCGATTTTTTTTTTTTTTTTTCTTAGAGAGCATTTACAACTTATAAATAACTACCATGCCAAATTTCAAGTTTCTAGTACCTTCAGTATAAAAAAAATCTAAATTTTAGAATGTTTTTCACTCTTGCACCCCCTGTGGTAGTGGCACCGACATAAAATATAGCCTATATTACAGCAGGGACTGTTACCATCAATTTGCCACCATCACTTTTGAAAATGGTTCTGTAATTCCAGAGATTCCATAGAAATTGTAATTTAGAAAGTTTTTAGAACGCTTTTCGCTCATCTCACCCTTTTAAATTTCGATTTTTTTCTTAGAATTTGTTCTTAGAGAGCATTTACATCTTATAAGTAACTACCATGCCAAATTTCATGTTTCTAGCTCTTTCAGTATAAAAAAAATTGAAATTTTAGTACATTTTTCGCTCCTGCACCCCCCTGGGGGTAGTGGCACCGACATAAAATATAGCCTACGTTGGAGCAGGGATGGTACCATCAATTTGCCACCATCACTTTTGAAATCTCTTCAGTACTTCCAGAGATTACCCCCTACAAACAAGCAAAAAAAAAAAATAATAAAAATAAAAAAAACAATCTTTACTATTTTATAACGATATTAGTATAGATTTTGAATCCATAAATGCCACTTTCCCACCGGAGTTTCGGAATAAAACTTTGCTTTTATAATGTACAATAACAAACTGCTTTTAGTTATTTTGAAATAAATTTGTTTGTAAATTCTAGTGACCTTCAATCATTTCAACATTTTCTCAATACAAGTATACCGCAAATTTTCCGCAAGGGCCAATATTAATTGTCGTTTCTAATGTGGATAATTAAAGTAATAAATAATGCAGTACTATAATAAAACACAACCAATTTCCAATCATCGTTAAAAGAAATACGTTTATTAATAAATATATAATAAAAATAAATTTAAAATATTAGTTTGCTTTAAAACATTGTTTTATACCAAAGTGATTGCTTATATCAGAGTTGTAACTAGTTAATTTTAGCTGTCACTGTCAACACAATGTTGAGTGAATCCTTGTTCGTTTCACGAAGTTGCTTATCTATAATTCATATTTTCTATCCTTCAAAGATATAACACATGTTGTGTTTGTATGTTCTTTACAGCAGATAAAATTAAAGCTATTTTATGGAAGTTGAAGTTTTTGTGACCCACCAAAATATTACATATGTCCCATAGTTTGAGAATCTCTGCTTAGCAGACATGCTCTTAGAGCTGTAATTAACTCAGCTACTGCAAAAATTCCAGCTGTCATTATGGATATGATTTTTAAAAAATTCTTCATCTTTCCTTACGAAAAATAATTTATATAATAATATATATATAAATAATATTTATTATTTATATATAAAATACAATACATATATAGTAATCATTGCCCTGTTTCTTTTTTAAGATATTGCAACAGGGAAAAATAAGAATTATTTAAACTATTTATTCAGGATTTCTATATTGTTTTCTCAACGTATAATCATAATTAAATTAATATTAAAGTATTTGTTGAATAAGGGAGGATTTCTATCATTATGAAATGCCTTATATGTACTTTAAAACTAATTTAATTTCAAAGCATTAAATATTGATACTATTTTAAAATGCTTACATTTATATTTCTTACATTATTATTTAAATTAAAATAAAACTATCTGTTACAAGTTGCAGGATACATGGGACATATAAAAGGCAAACTATATTCTATAACAATTTAACTTCATACGATTGTTTTTAATTATCTTATTAATTAAACACCGCTTATAAATATATATTATTTATAAACTTATATTATTATTAATTATTTAATGTTGTCAAATTTCAGTAAGTTTTATAAAATTTGGTAATATTTCGAAACAGTATAAGTAAAAAAAGTGAGGGGAAAAATATAATTTTTAAAAGAAACATTTATAATATCTTCAAGAATATACGTGCTGCTTTTACGAAAGTGCATAAAAATGTTAAGCACACAGCAAAGCAATTACTTGGAAAAAATACATATCATCTTCAGCTTTTTATGTTGCAAGTTGATCACATTTTTAAAAAATATATAATTGTGGTGTAGCTCCCCAAGTGCACTCGTGAGTAAACTTCTTTTAAAAGTGCGAGTTCAAACATATTACCCGAACAAAGATATAGAAGAAATCGCCACTTATTTCTTGAGAAATAATTTTTTTTTCTAAAATCGAAAGTGTCTGGTCGATCAATGCAGCACAAAAACATGAATAAAGTACGTTCCGTTAGCAAGGTCCTCTGAATTGTGATTCGTGTGTCCGCCAAAGCGCTTAGAAGATAGTATGTGCCACGGGGGGAAGAGACACTTAAACTCTGCTTTTCATATTTTATAATCTGGCAATTAATCAGAAAACAGAGATTAATGTTCAAGGACACAGACAAAGGAGAGGTTCATGGGACTCAAGCCCTCTTCATTCAAATAAAGACAATTTTTTAAGCGACGCAAATTGTTAAAAATTTATTGTTTTTAATCTTAAATCTTCGCTTATTCATCTGTGACGAAACAACTGTGTACATAAAAAAAAATATTGTAAATATTAATTAAGTTTATAGTAGAAATGAAACTAGTAAATCTGCATATCAGGAGCCGCAAACATTGGTTCTGCAGTTTTATTTTGAAATAATTTTATTTAGCAATCAAAACGATCAACGTGCAGTTTTATTTCTTTCATATTTGTATTTCTATTTACAAGTACTGCATAAAGTAGTTGCCGGAAATTTAACAGCTAAAATAAATTCGTGTTTGCACTGCACTAGTGTCACATTTTAACACTTCTTGTCATATTTCACAGAAAGCAGAGTAAGTCTGATGTTTGAATATATTGTTAAAATATCTTCATTATTGTTAATTTTAAATGAAAATGCAAGTTCGACATGGAATGAGATACACAGTATTTTGTAATAAGTGAATTGCAATTCTGGTTTCTCATACAAAAAAAGTTTGTCTTGTTACTTATTATAACCCCTGAAAGCATATTATCTTCCATTATGTTTAGAAATACCCAGTTGTAAAAAAGCTAACAATATTCAAAAACTTGTATTTACAGATCATTAGTTCCTATGAATGTCATTATTAACAATTGCTTTTCTTAATTGTTACGTTGCAAACAGCAAAAGCAATGTCTGTTATCTTTATTTATTGACAGTTAAAATGAAAAGTTATCTAAGGTTAAAAAAAAAAATAATAATTAAAAGCACTTTCTTTAAGTATTCACTTTGGCTGAATATGAAGATATTTGGCCAAATCGAATATACAGCATATCAAATAGTTTGATATTCAGCCTAACCAAATAATTTGATATTCAGTTTAACCAAACATTCAGTAGTATGGCTGAATACTCAATATTTGGTGCATCCCTAGAAGATACAATAATTTAGGAAAATAAACAGCCCTTATTTTAAAGTTATTAGATTAATCTGCAGTGTGCACTGCCATTTGCATACTTTTTCTAGTGGACTTAAAGTATTTTTATTAGCGTCTCATGCTTTTACGATTTTTAGTTTGACTGCAAAATTTTTTGTTTAAAAGCATTTTTTTTACCTTTATGTACACTAAGCTTGTTATTTTTCACATTGTTTTCTACTTTCAGTTTCTAATACCTATATGTTTTGTTTTGTTTTCCATATAATTTCGAGTTTCAAAAAGGGTTTAACAATTTTAAATTGCATAATAAGACAGTTAAATTTCTAACAAACACTTCCTACATTCTAGTTTTATTATTTCTTTTTGTGTAAAAACAAAGTACACTTTCAAAGACACAGACTTTTGTTAAATCTTTTTATTATTGTGACTGATTTAAACCTTCCAGACATACTGATATTAATTCAATATGAGTAGTAGATTAGATTGCTTATCTAAAATAATTTCTTTAAAAGATAAATTAGATTTAAATAACACTACTATCTTACTTATTAAAAATGTTCGGAAAGAAATGAACAGCAAGAGAAACTCTTTCTGTTAGTCATTAATTATAGCGGAAAATTATAATTTAATCAAATCTCGTCAGTAGCCTTTTCTTTTTCACCAATAGCAGCTTTTATTTTACGCATGTTTAACCTATAAACAATGCTTTGATGTTGATATAAAATGTTTTGGTTTGTGGTATTTTTTCTTCTTTGTATATTAAATTAAATGAGTAATATATGTGTATGTATGAGGAAAAAAAATGTGTATTTTAAATGCATTTATTTTAAGTGAAAATTGTGTATTTTAAATGGAATGAAAATTATGACGATGGTAACAACATTTGGCAATTTATTACCTGCTAACATAAAAGTACCAAAATTTTAAATGTTTAATTTAAGTAGACTAGCTTTATATATATATATATAGATATATATATATAGATATTATTTATTTATTAATATTAATACAGTGAATTAGAAAAAGATAAAATTTATTAAAACTTTTTCTTGTAGTACTCACACCATGTACTACTAATAAAAGTATTAAATTCATGAATCATAAATTCATTTTAATTTACTTGTTACAGATAATCCTTATTAATTTTAGAATTCCCAATGTATTTCGGTACTTTTCCACAGTAAGGTCTTGACATTGTTTTAAAAAGATTGATGAAATTCAGGATTTAGAAAGAAATTTTTTGCCAAATGATACAAACAGCTTTGAAAACAAATCTGATGAACTTTTATTCTTGTCTATATATGTATTTGGTACTTCTACATTATCCCGTTAACCACTTTTAATGAAAAACATTATCGCCAAATTATAGAATTTAACACCAAAAATGCATGATTGCGACACCGCATTCACTTGATGTCAAATGAGTTATATGTGTTTGGTATGTTATCCAGTGATTTTTAATTTGATGTTTATCTGTATTTTTAATGATGTTTTACTGATTTATTGAGTATTTTGTTAATTAAAATAACAATTATGTCATTAAACAATGACATCATGATATTAAAAGAGTAAAAGCATTGAAAAAAATTGTGATGCATCGATGTAATAAATATATCAGTTTTAACTGACATCACAAACATTTATCCAACAGCTGATAGGGGTAATTAAAAAAAATAATGTAAATAATTAAATATCCAAAAAATATTTTTCTGTTTTCATTAATATATTGTAAATTTTATTGCTTAAAGTTACTATTAGTTGATGATTCATTCAAATGGGCTTCTCTGAATTTCTTTTAAAATTAGATTCTAATAGCAACATTCTTCCATTTGTTTATTGGCTTTGGCATAATAGTTTGATGATAGTTTTTTTTTTTTAATGGAAAACGGTCGACGGGGATAATGAAGAAGAACCATGTATATATATATATATATATACAGGGTGTCCCACAAGGTACGCAGCGTCTAATATGTACAGATTCGGATAGAGCACGTCAATATGAGTATTTTGAGTGGTAACAAGTGGGGTCCCCGAATATAGCGTGATAGTCTAATTACAGGATGAACGTTATCATAGCTGCGAACTTTTACGCTTTTTTCCTACCACTAAAATTTTATAGTAAATTTTAGCTTATTAAATCTCCGAAATCACGGGATTCAATAAGGCAAAAATTTTATAAATTTTTAGTGGTTACCACAAATTTGGATAATCATCTGGGGAATCTTTCATGTTGTACACATCGTCACTTTGAATACCCACTATCGGATTCGTCAATAACGTCATAGCTGCCAACTTTTACGCTTTTTTGATACCACTAAAAATTTATAGAAATTTTTGACTTATTGAATCCCGTGATTTCGGAGATTTAATAACCTAAAATTTACTATAAAATTTAGTGGTTAAAAAAAGCGTAAGAGTTCGCAACTATGATAAAGTTCATCCTGTAATTAGACTATCACGCTATATTCGGGACCCCACTTGTTACCATTCAAAATACTCATATTGATGTGCTCTATCCGAATCTGTACATATTAGACGCTGCGTACCTTCTGGGACACCCTGTATATATATATATATATATATATATATATATATATATCTTTATACAAATTACTTCTGTTTGTATATAAAAATACATAAATAGCTTTTTTATATTAAATAAATTGTATAAATATTGAAAAAAAAATGTGTAAGAACCAGTGAATAGGTTGCCAGAAAATATACATGAAAATTTTGAGGGATGCTTCAGTTCTCTGTAACCCATCGCCAAAACCTCTATAGTTGAGAAGTACCCGCATTTCTAATGTATAACACTTTTAGATACAGGTATAAAATAAAAAATATTTACTGAAAAACAAAGAACTTTTTATTACTGTTGTTATGCAAAAAAGTACAAGTAAAATCATTTTTTCAAATCTTTTAATATCACCATATTGAATTACTGTGAATGAAGATTTGCAGCAAGAGTTTTCTTGGACGTGGAAGACATCTCAAGCTCTATCAAGTTACATTTACAGACAGAAATAGGTAATAAAAATTTCTGCCTGTGAATGTCTCCAGCTGGCATAAAAATTCCAACAGAAGGCTTTGTTAACTCAACAAGTTTTATTTTTGCTTAACTTACAAGATAAAATTTTCGAACATAAATCTAAAGTATTGAAACAAATAACAATTATATCAATATTTTACAAAATTAAAATTGATGAATGTATATTTAATTATGTATGCTTATTTTATTGGTATGTATTATTTGAGTATGCTTACATTGTTCACTTATTTGAAATTGTTAAGCTTTATTAACTATTAAAAATATACTTTATTGCAAAACTCATTTGGAATCATCTTTCAATTTTAACATTCATTCAAGCATGCATGAATATTTTGAAGGATCAATTAATTAACTATAGATAGATTTCTCCACCTCTCCACCATTTTTTTTCTTTCTTGATTTCAGACGCTTCAACTTATAATCTCCACCAATTTGTTTCAATGTACATTTCGCCTTTATTGGATGTTAAAATTATATACTCTTACTCAAATATACCATTCAAATAAATTATTAATAAATTACCTTATTTAATTTTATTTCACGAAATTAAATATTTTTAATGCTTATTTAGATATATAAAACAGTAGCTTGATGTAAAAAAAAAATGGTATAAATTTCGTATACATTAATAAAAATTAATTTTTTTAAGTAGCTTCTAGCCATAGCAATTAATAGTAAACAACTCAAATCTGGCGTACAGACCTCGCGGTTGAGGTGTTTCAATTTACTTCAGATGGCTTTTGAATGGGCATTGCCAGTCTGTGTATCTTAACCCTTCTTTGCATGAGTTTTTCTTTTACAATTGTGTCTTTTTATACATATATTAAATATTAGACACCAGAAATTTTAAGCTAGATTTTTAACTCTGTTCAGCAGCATAGTTCACGGGAAATTTACTCCATTAATATTTCTATATAAGTATAGTGGTGGAGAAGAAGTTTATTTATTTATTAAAAGTTAAATAAACAGTGATGGAAATTTACATCACTATGCAATTAAATGTTAAATGTCTTTGTTTCTTACAGGAGAAAAAGTGGGAACGACCGTGGAAACGTACTTTTACTAACGCACTCTGATTGGTCAGGTTTATTTCTTCCGATACCTATTTGAAAAGGAATCTTCAAATACGACGGCTATTTTTGCTTTCTTCCTAGTTAGGCTTAAAATGTGTTTCGGATATTTTTTTTTCGAGAAACCTGATAATCTGATATCGGATGTTTGCAAAGTCGGGTTGGTGGTTATCATGGTAAGGTTCTATATTTTTAAACAAATACAACGAGGAGAACTTGCTGCCAGTTGAGGCGCTCACTCGTTCTTTCAATTGAATCGCTAAATAAGAAACTGAATTATCTATAGCGTATTTATTTTAAATAAAATATAACTATACAACTTTACTGGTGTAAGTAGAATAAATTTTAATTTTGTCTTTTTATTTAACAGAAAGCTCAATAAGGTACGCAACGCACAATAGTAGCCTATCTCATTAAGTAATGAATATTTAATATATATAAACGGTTCCTTTAAGCAAACACAGTAACACACGATAGGATTCTACTTAATTCACAGTCGTCTGTTTTTATAGAACAATATTAAGTTTTTTTTTTCCCATCACAGTTAAACTAATATCCCATTTTTATATAACTTGCTCTCCATCTGGAAGTTTGTACATGATCTTTTAAAATTAACAAATAATCATACAGTAATCATATATATTATTTCTCCTGTCAACATCCCTTTTTCTCAGAAAATACGAAACGCAGAACGACGAAGGAGATAGCATATGAAAGGATTTTAAACAGGCTCCTGACATAGCACACATAACAATTCGTTAAAACATGTTTTTGAATAAAAATTGTAGTAATTGAAAATAAATCGGCATTGTTTTTTTTTTTTTTTTCATAAATGAAATGAAAGATTTTCTCAAATCAGTGTTGCCACCAATAATAAAATACTACATTATCAGATGACGTCATCCTATAATGAAATTGAAATACGATTGTTAATTTATTTCTTGCGCGTACTTTTTGAAAAATATCGAGTTTTTAATTCGGATTTTATTTAATTTTTACGCGTGCGTCAGCTATTTTTATTTGTTTTCCTTTTTTAATCTTGGCTGTGTATATGCGTATTGTATCGGAGTACCAGTAGATTACGTAATTTAAGGATTATCTTCCTTTTAGATATACAGCTCATTAGGATTCACAAAAATGGTAAATATTTATTTTTTAATATTTCATTAAGCTGTTAATACGCCAGCGAAGTCTGACGTCACTTAAATGGCTGCTGAACCACAAAGTTTGAACATCCCATGTTTATGTTCCCATAGGGTTGCAAAAAATTGGTGTACCAAATATTGATTTATGTATTTAAGACATTTCTGGAACAGTTTTGCAAAATCTCAGGAAATGCTTTCATATGAATTCCCTAAACGTCAGATTCAAATTTTTTTTATAATTCCTTTTTTTTTTTTTTTTAATATAGGAGTCTTGGCAACCTAGAGAAATGACCTTTGCGAGAGAAAAAAATTTAGCAAAGACTTTTCTGACAATCTATTCCCATTTTCTTATACACAGACAATCATCATATACATTATTTCTGTTTTCAACATCTTTTTTTCTATGCACATACAAAATGTACAACGATGAATGAGGTATCATTCGAAAAGTTTTTGAACAAGTTTCTGGGATAGTACACCCACATATTGTTAAAACGCGTTGTTTGATTTAAAAAAAAATCAGTTAATTAAAAATTAGTACTAAA
Organism: Maratus michaelseni; assembly: GCA_963931845.1. Lineage (NCBI taxonomy): Eukaryota > Metazoa > Arthropoda > Arachnida > Araneae > Salticidae > Maratus > Maratus michaelseni. Next base: position 277,344,726 of record OZ007597.1, read on the forward strand.
ATAAACCAGGAAATAATCTCAAAGATTGCAGTGCGAAAGCTTCGCACGGGTCCTTCTGGTATAAATATAAACTTCCAACATAAAAATTTTACAAACTGGAGATTTTTTTGCATACGTCTTTGAAATCAGTAACACAAGATTAGTTTGAAAGAGCCTCTTCTATTATTCTTATTATTCTAATGTTTGCTTACTACTGTTTAGGCAGATTTAAAATTAGTGGATCTGCGTCAGATTTGAATTTAAGAAAATGCATTATTCTGTGTTAAAAATTAGGTAGGCGGTTTTTGACCAAACCACTATATTTGGATATTTCACAGTGAAAATATTATATCTATTGGCGGTTAAAAGAGTATATATATATATATATATATATATATATATATATATATATATATATATATATGTTACAGTATTCACCGCACAAAACCAAACAGTAACAATTATTACTTTTCACAATCAAAACACATTTCACGGTTACATATATTGATATTACCAAAACAGCCTTGTACCGAGTTAAACTAAAAACAGGCGTACGCAGTTTTTTTCATTTTCCTCTAAAATTGCTATTTCGGACTTGTACTGTTAATACCGCCCACTTCAGAAATAACGTAATAGAAATTTCCTTCATAAGTTATTTTATTTCACTCTATTGTAAGGCTTCTATATTAAATTACATTTAGTAGCTATATATTTAGTAGCTATATATTTAGTAGCTCTACTCTATTGTTTTTTAAAAGGCGGAGACTCACTGAATCTATTCCACATATATCATCCCTCTTAACGGGTCTTTGCTTTAAAAAACTCATTAATTTGGTATTTTATATTCTGAAAACTTTGCTCACGGCTGACCGGAATTTTTGATTTTTGTATATGAGTAACTCCACTCACGGGCTGTAGTTTTGAATTTTTTATATTATTAGATTTCTCTAAAAGAACCTTGATAATCCCTTAAAGAGCATGTTACCGCATTCTTTCAATGTCCAATAATTCATTTTATCTACCCTATATATATAAAATCCTAATGAAACGAATTTGTGAAACGATTTTATGAAACGAATTTATGAAACGATTTTATGAAACGACTGATTAAACGACTGATTATGTTTCAGGGCTATTTTTAATAAAATATTAAACGCTTGATGGTGAAATTAATACCAATTGTCCATAAAAATCCGCGGATGTCAAAACTGGTAATATAATTTTGAAATTGGAATTAGTTTTCGAGATATTAATTTTTTTCTAATTTTAATGACATTTCTGTAATGATTGCAACTAATTACTCAGTTTTTTTTGTGACAAAAAAGGGAAAAAAATTGAAAAGGATCCCGATAGGGATTATTGATTTCTTTTTATTCGTCATTTTCAAATTGAAATTGAATTTATCTTTTATTTCAATCGGTAATGAAGACAAGATTGTGATTAAATTATGTTTTTCAGGAAAATTTGAAAAAAAAAAAAAAAATCACATCTCTATCGTCAGGATTCAATAGTCTGTCAGCATTTAATTTAATTTATAAACTGAAAATATTTTGAATAAATTCGTCCAAATGACGTCATTTATGTAAACGCAAAAGAAAGGAGGAAAAAGGAATTAATAGTAATTATTATTTATTGATATCATTTTGTTATTTTTTTGTAAAATTTAATTAAACGAATTTATAAAATCACTAATTCGGATATTTGAAACGAATATATAAAATAATAATTTCCTAACTGAACGGAAGGAGAATAAAATAGCCTGCTTGGTTTTCTATCCTGCTTAGTTTTTGCCGCCAAGCTTTTTAAAAAAGGCGTTAAGACCCCTATAATAGAAAAGCAACAAAAGTTCATTGGGTTTGTTTTCATAACTTTTGGCACCAAATCTATGTATATTAACGAATCTATCCATTTTTGAAGCTCGAATTACGCCAAACCTAAAAGCAAAGGCTCCTAGTACTGGAAAAGTACCCGATTTTCTTATGGACAATATTCAAGGGACATAACATGGTGCAAAATTATCGCGGATAGCAAATTTGTTTAAATATCTCACCAATTGATGCCGAATAAATGCAGGCATGCATAAAATATTTAATTAAATTTGTATGATAAATAATTATTAGAAAATTCGTATATACATATTAATCAAAATAAATAATTTACATACTTAAAATAACATGAAAATATGCATGATGGTGCACTAAAATAGAGAGAAAATTAAAACCTGTTACTGAAAATGTCTATAACATAGTACTTTTCAATAGCGTGGTTCTTAATGTTATTCACAAGCAGATGGAATTTTTCTCATCCTTAAACGCAAAGGAAGAATAGAATACAGATCGTTGTTATAAAAGTCCGAGAGGTAGCCACAATTTAAACCTAACCATTTTATACAAGCTGGTTTTCAAGTTGTAATTTATTTTACTTATCAATCCCGAAAACAGTCGTCAGTTGTCACAACAGCTGCGTATGAGGCCATGATAATCAAAAATGCCCCATTAAAACGTTAAAAGCATGGCAACCAAATTACAGATTTTCCAATATTTTTAAAATATAGCACGCTGTCATGTTTTTAGAGGCCTCGAAGTCTGAGCGGTGGTTGGCGAGCGTAGCTCGTAGGGGGCAGGCCCCCTAGTATATATATATACTTCATATTTCTTATTGAAGTTAATTGTAGAAATAAGTATTTCCTTTATTGAAAATGAAGTATATATGTATTATAATTCATCTACAGAGAGAAATAAACGAATTCCATTACTTTTTAGCCTATATTAGAAATTTGTTTGCACTGCATTTTAATGATGTTGTGATACTCCAAACATAATGAAACTTATATGCATCACTGAGGTGTAGTGCACAGATCTCTGATATATATCATTCTTTTTGTAGAATATGAAGTGAAAACGCGCAAACAAAAGCTAATCTATCCTTATTATTATAAATTATTAGTATTATTAAGTAGTTTCAGCAGATTTAATTCTTGCGAATTTCGTATTACACCGTAAAATTCAATTACACGCGGGAATATCGGAACGCGCAGAGCATGTATCACTTGACAAGCCGGAAGTGACCTGTCGATTGCTTAAACAAATATATAGGGCAGTTGCAAGTCCTGCTGGAGATACTACAAATACGCAGTTCTGATTGGTGTAACTACCCCGACCTCCAGTTGAAGTACAATGGATGATCAGCTGATTGCAACTTCCCTATATTTACATTTTGTCTGGCGGGGGTGGGACTGTAGACTATCTTTAATTTTTCACTGAAGGAGTACTTGAGAAGTATGATTCTATTCAGAATATCTACTAGCCTACAAAATTCAAGTATCTTCGACAATTTGAAGGGAAATTATAAAAAATGTTGCGGATGCGGGGCACCCTATGGGATCCACAACTTCAAATTTCCGAAACCTGGGTTCGTACGGGTACCGTTATTTTCCAGGTGACATACCAGTATATTTTTCTAAAAAAATACATCAAGTTTAAACGTGCGTAATTTCACCTTATTTAAAAAGAAATTATCCATAAGAAAATACTGGTACCGATGAATTTCCTGGTCTTAAAATTCCAGGATCCGTACGAACCCTGGAAACCAGAATGATAAAAAATGATGATAAATTTGGCTGATGGAAAAAGGCTTCATGGTGCAAAATAAAAATAAACTAAAGGGGGACACGATTAAATGTTCAAAAGGGAACAGAAGTTAAAATCTTAAACCTGATCGAAATAGTGATTCCGTACCAATAAATGTTGGCCACAATAACAAACCACCTTAGCATCCTGAGCAACAACCTGAAATAGCTGAAAACTAAAAGTACATATTATAAAACACTTCATGCTAATTAAACAAAAAATAATAATACTATAGAGATTATTCTCGATTAATTTATTTATATATAAAACATAAGTTAATCACTACACAATTAAATTAATATTAACTTTAAAGAAATGCATTCAAATTAATTTGTGATCCTAAAGATTACATTTTTTTGCACGTGGATGCTCCATATTACGTTTGATTTATAATTACTTCTATCCAACAGCATCCACTGATAAATATTATTGATTTTAAATAAAAATACTTATTTTTGATACTGAAACATCTCTTGGATTCACTGAAAGGCACATTTTAACACTAATGTTAGTCTACACTCACAAAAAGAATTTTTGAAGTTCACTATTTCGCAGATGTCGAAATCATACTGGAGATTGTAGACAGACATTTCACAACAAATCACTTTATAACTTGTGAACACATTCTTGAGACTAAAAGATGAATTTTTACTGCACTGATATATAATACAAAACATTCACTTTTCACAAACATAGAAACTCACTAGGGTGGCTCCTCACACGAGAAAAAATCTCGAATATGAATGGAATACCACCCTTCTTTCGCTTGAGACTTTATACCATCCAACACACTGCTCGTTGAAAAAAAACACTAGTCATTCAGATGCGTTGCCATTCCGAGTGAAGGAAGCTTGGTCGAAAAATATCCGGTATTACCACTACCTTGCGCGCCGATGGAAGAAGATACAGCGAGAGAAATTCTTCGTATGCAGGCGTTCGCCAGCTGCTGCGAGTTTAGTAACGATGTTGCGAGATGTTTGTTGGTGCGTTCGCTGATTTATAAAGGCAGATGCGCTGACACGGAAAGACAGTTCTTTTTGCATATTGCGCTGAACTTTAAAGGCTTTTTTGATGACTTGACTGAGTTGTGAAAGGGGTTTTTTAACATCTCCCCCCACCAACAGCAAAAAAAGAGGCGAACACTGTTCTGAAGAATAGTTGATAATTGTTGAAAATTGATGTGAAATGTCCTGGAGTATGCGAAAAAGTCAAAGTTTCACAAATGCATACAGATGAAGAAATGTTCGTGAAAAAATTTTGCAAAAAGTCACTGAAAGTTTCACAAATGCACACAGATGAAGAAATGATGAAGAAATGTTCGTGAGAATTTTGCGAAAAAGTCACTGAAATTTTCACAGCTGCATACAGACTTAAAGAAATGTTCGTGAAAAAAATAAAAAATTTTATACACAATGCTACTGTAATCATTAGAATTGTATACACCACACATTATATGATACAAAAATTCAATAATTATATTTAACCAGCATGAATATGAAAATATTTACAAAAATACACACACACCAATAAATATAAACTACAGAAATACCTAGATTGCTTTAACTTTCTGCAATATATTTTGAGTTGTCACATTCAACATTTTCAAACTACTTTTTATTGTACCATATATTATTCAATTTTCTGAATTAAGTTCAATGAATATTGAAATTTACTTTGTAACTTAAAAAAGATTTCACAGATATTCTAAACAATTATGAAAATACATATGAGGAAATCATTCACATATTTTCCTTTTTGACTCAAATACAAAATTAAAAAGGTAAAGTTTAAAAAAAAATATTTCAATAAATGTTATTCACTAGCAAAGTGATCAATTCTACCAGTATATTGAAAACAAACATTGAGAGAGAAGAAATAGAAAAAAAAATTTTAAAAATAGAATTTTGACTTGAGCATAGTATATATATACTTTGAAGTTTCCGAACATACACATATTTCACAAAAATATTAGAATCACTACTCAATTCTTATTTACCTCAGTTTTGTTACAAATGTTATCATTTAATGGTACTTTTGGAAAAATTTTACTGACATGAACTTTTTTTACATATTCATGACCATCTTCATTAATTTTTATCAAATAATTATCATTTCTTAATTTTTTGTCAATTACATGTGGTCCATTATATCTAGGTTGTAATGCAGTATGATGTTTAAAATCTACAAGAAAAACTTCATCACCAGTATTTAAGGAAGGTTTACTTCTGCCCTTCACATATTGTTGGTGATAATTAAAATAACTAGTTTCATTTTCCTTAACTAATTTTCTAGTTTCCTGAAAATGACTTTGTAATTTTGTTAGATATTTACTATATTCTTCAGCAACTTTTGGTTTTTCAAAAATATTTAGAGGTATATTGAGTTCTCTGCCCAAGAATAGTTCAGCCGGTGAAAATTGAGTTACTGCATGCTTAGAGGAATTATAATGAAGTTTAAAAAATAATAGTCTATCTGACCACTCGAATACTTGATCAGAAAGTGCTGCTATGCTGTTTTTCATAGAAAGATGAATTTTCTCGATTAAACCATTACTCTGCGGATAATAGATTGAACTCTTTCTATGCTTAATATCCATAGTCTTAAGATAATCTTCAAATTCATCTGAACGGAAATATGGTCCATTATCAGTCAAAACAGTCCTAGCGATCCCGAATTTGGAAAAATATATATTAAGTTGATTAATTATAGTTTTAGAAGTGGTATTGCTTAATGGGATAGCCTCAAGATACCTGGAATAATGATCAACTATTGTTAAAATAAAAAATTTGTTGTCATGAGATCTAGGAAGTTTGCCTACAATATCTAAAGCTATTATCTCACCTGGAGCTAAATCAGCTTTTGGAATCATTTTAGTGACAGTATTTTTAGGTTTAGGTTTAACTTTTAAACATCTTTCACAATTGCTACAAAAATTTTTAGTGTCCTTAAACATTCCTTTCCAAGAATAGATTTTGCGAACAAAATTGTAGGTTTTTTGAGTGCCAAAATGAGGAGCATGAGCAACTTCCAAACAATCCTTAATTAAAGATTTTGGAATTAAAATTCTACTGAGATACTTTTTTTTCTTTAACGGCTTCTTGGGGAAAATTTTTACCATTACAATTTTAGTTTCTGAATCAATATAATAGTTATTTGCAGTTTCCTCATCATTATCATTTAATTTTTGAATAATTTCCCTAATAAATTCATCATTTTGTTGATTATTTACAATATTATTATGATCTAAATTTGAATTACTTTGAAACATATTTATATTATTTACATTTAAGGTTTCATCTTTATATGCTCTAGATAAATAATCAGCAGGGTTAATAACACCAGGAATGTGATCTATCTCATAATGAAATTGATCCAGATACAGAAGCCACCTAGCTACAATCTCACTCTGATTGTCCAGTTCCATGTGATATGTTAATGATTTTGCATCGGTATATATGGTAAATTTTTTTCCATATAATTCTTCACGAAAATGCTTGACAGATGCAAATATTGCGTACAATTCTCTTTGGATGGAAGGATATCTAGACTGAGCTGGATTGAATTGTTTTGAAAAAAATTCAACAGGATAAAATTTCTCATTGTATTTTTGCATTAAAATTCCACAAAATGCAACTTTAGAAGCATCAGTTACTAAATACAATGGAAGATCAGAATTAATGTTTTTAAGAAGGGGTTTATTTAGAATTTGATCTTGTAAAATATCAAAAGCTTCCTGACACTCTGAAGTCCAGACAAATGGAACATTTTTACGGGTTAAATTAATAATTGGCTTAGCAATTTCAGCATATTTATAAACCATGTGCCTAAAATAATTTAAACAACCAATATACTGTTGAACTTGCTTTACATTTTTGGGTATGGGAAATTTTGAAACTTTGTTTACATTATCCTCTGAAGGAGAAAAACCATCAGCACTGACATTAAATCCTAAATAAGTTATTTCTTTCTGACAAATCTGAAGCTTTGCAGGGTCTAAAGTTAAGTTGAATTGGATGAGCTTATCGAATACCTTCTGTAACCAGGCTTTAATTTCAGATATGCTGTCTGCAGCGACAATAATGTCATCAAGAAAGAATTGTAAATTTGGTCCTTTTAAGCTAGATAAACATTTAGAAATTAGTGTATGAAAATATGAAGTTGAGTTGCGACTTCCAAAAGGTAGGACTTTTGGCTGGTAGTTACCAATCTCGCAGCAAAATGCTAATTTTTCCCTATCTTTTTCCTGCAATCTTATCTGAAAAAATGCCGACTTCAAATCAAGCACACAATAATACCTTTTGCCAGCAATACTGTGCAGAATTTCTGAAATTTTTGGCAAACATATAGTGTAAGATTCAGTGATGCTATTTAACAGTCTATAATCCACTACCATGCGAAATTTGATTTCTTCAGGAGAGGTGCCTGGAATTGGTTTCTTTTTGACAAATATAACAGGGAAATTATAACTGGAGGAAGAATGTTCAATTAAACCAGCATCTAACAATTTTTTAATCTCTTCTTGTGCAAACTGTTTGGCAATTTTTGGAATAGGGTATGGTTTAGTTTGAATTGGGAAATTGTGCATTAATTTAAATTCGGGTTTGACTGCATCAGTTGAACCAAGAGTTTTATAACTTTTAGAAAATACTTTAAAGTTGTTCATTAATAATTCCAAAATCTCCTTTCTCTCTTTTTCATCTAAATGTTTAAGATTAAAATCAGATTCTGAAAGTTCGGCCTGTCTCAAATTACTAATCTCTTCTAAATTTAAACTATTGATTTGAAAAATTTGGTCCTCAGTGGGTTGGATTTCCTCGTCATCTTCAAACATTTCTACATTTCCTAGTTTTTGACCTTTACGTATATATGATGCAACATTAGTTTTATTCTCAACAATTGTCAAAATATATTTGTTGTCCTCAACAGTATGCAAAGAATTTTCAATATGGCACTTCTGCGAGACTTTTAATGGGGTTAACATGACTCTTTTAGAATTATGAATACCCTGTGGAAATTCCAATTTAATTATCTCAAATGAATTAGGTTTAATTTTAATGTTATTTATAGCTTTAGCAATTACATTAATTTGAGGTTTATAATTATCCTTAATTACAGTATTTTCTTTAATCTGCGGAGAAGTTTCTTCAAATTCAAAATGGGTTTTGTTGATGGAAAGTCTTTTATTGAATGTGTCAATTAGAATTTTGTTTCTCTGAATGAAGTCATACCCTAAAATTATTTGGTAGTTACAATTCCAGTTACTCTGAGTGACAAAAAATATGTTATGAAACCAACGAGTTTTCATTTTGAACTTTATATTGACTGCTGACAAATATGGGATAGTGGTATTATTAAGGGTCTTAATTTTGACTGCTCTAGAAATATGCTCAACTTTCGCTTGTTGCTTAATTTCTGCTAAGATGCCTGGTTGCACCAGCGAGAGATTTGCACCGGTATCTAGAAGAGCGGGTACCTCTAAATTACCAAATTTAAGCTTAATAATAGGAAGGTGATTTGTATTATTATCAAAATTACACGACATTACATGGAGATTTTCAAGATCTTCACAATTATTTTGAATTGTTACATTATCAAAATTTTGAATTTCATTTACAGAGTTTAAGTTTTCATTTAAATTTGAATTTTCTTCTACAGATTTTAAATTATCATTTACTTCTAAATTTTCCTCACTAGAATTTGAATCTGAATTGTTACTAGATTTTGAATTTTCAATTGATTCTGAATTATTTACAGATTCCAATAGATTTTCATCCCTAACAATTTTATAATTATTGGTCCTTGTAAAATGGGATCTATTTTTACTACAAGAACCATCTATAAGTTTAAATGATTTCTACGCCTATATGGGTGATTTCTACGGTTATTTCTATAATTGCCAAAATTCCTTCCACTGCTGTTACCTCTAGAAATAGGAATATGGTTGGGGTTATGATTGAAATTATTGCTGCGGGAATTTCTACCCTGTGGAAAATACCAACATTTTGTTGTCACATGACTTTTTCCACATATATGACATTGGACTCTTTCATTTTGACTTTGTCGAAAAGAATTGCTAGCATTATTTTCAGATTTTACTCTTTCCAATTCTTCCTTTAACTGTTGAATTTGTTTGTTACCCTCTAACTGGCTTTGCATTATTGAATTTAGTTCAAAGTTTTGACACATATTGTTGTTAATAATGACTTCTTGAGCCTCAAGAGCCTTTTCTACATTAATTGCATGTTTACATGCCTCTAAGTAATTTTTTGGACCTAATTTAAGAATTTCGACCTTAATTTCAGGCCTAACAGCATCCAAAATTTTGTTCAATTTGATGGAATCAATGAATTCATTTGAATCCCTAGTTTGTATATCTATCTTTGATAAATATTTTACTGCATAAGAGTTTATTTCATCAATTAAGCTCTGAATTGACTGATTTGGTTTTTGCCTGATGTTATTAAATTTTGATTGTATCTCATCAAATGGTTGACATCTTTTGAATTTTTTAATTAATAATTCAGCCAATTCATCAAAATTTTGAATGTTAGCTACCTGCGGGGAGTCAATTAGAAATTTTTGGGCAGCATCTCTACAATTTAATTTTAGAATTAAAATTCTTTTATTTACGGGCCAATTTTCTAATACTGCTACATCTCTAACCTGTCCGACAAAATATTCAACATTTTCATCAGAAGTTCCGCTAAAAGTGGGAATGGATGAAGCCAAACTTAAATCTATGATCCCTTTACGAGCCATAGTAAATAACAGAAATAAATGTCAAAATATAGACTTTTAAGGGAGAGGAGGGGGGAAGGGGAACTTAAAATTTACACATTCCTAACATGCAATTACACAATATCAATATTACAATACATATATAAAATCATAAATAGCTTAAGATATATAAATCATGCATTTAAAAAAATCACAGATAAAAATATAATAAATGGTGTGTATATTTTTGTAAAAATATACTCAGGAAGCTATTGTGGAGACCAGATTCTCAACCTATTAAATTTTACTTTTGCACGCGGCACCAAATGATAAAAAATGATGATAAATTTGGCTGATGGAAAAAGGCTTCATGGTGCAAAATAAAAATAAACTAAAGGGGGACACGATTAAATGTTCAAAAGGGAACAGAAGTTAAAATCTTAAACCTGATCGAAATAGTGATTCCGTACCAATAAATGTTGGCCACAATAACAAACCACCTTAGCATCCTGAGCAACAACCTGAAATAGCTGAAAACTAAAAGTACATATTATAAAACACTTCATGCTAATTAAACAAAAAATAATAATACTATAGAGATTATTCTCGATTAATTTATTTATATATAAAACATAAGTTAATCACTACACAATTAAATTAATATTAACTTTAAAGAAATGCATTCAAATTAATTTGTGATCCTAAAGATTACATTTTTTTGCACGTGGATGCTCCATATTACGTTTGATTTATAATTACTTCTATCCAACAGCATCCACTGATAAATATTATTGATTTTAAATAAAAATACTTATTTTTGATACTGAAACATCTCTTGGATTCACTGAAAGGCACATTTTAACACTAATGTTAGTCTACACTCACAAAAAGAATTTTTGAAGTTCACTATTTCGCAGATGTCGAAATCATACTGGAGATTGTAGACAGACATTTCACAACAAATCACTTTATAACTTGTGAACACATTCTTGAGACTAAAAGATGAATTTTTACTGCACTGATATATAATACAAAACATTCACTTTTCACAAACATAGAAACTCACTAGGGTGGCTCCTCACACGAGAAAAAATCTCGAATATGAATGGAATACCACCCTTCTTTCGCTTGAGACTTTATACCATCCAACACACTGCTCGTTGAAAAAAAACACTAGTCATTCAGATGCGTTGCCATTCCGAGTGAAGGAAGCTTGGTCGAAAAATATCCGGTATTACCACTACCTTGCGCGCCGATGGAAGAAGATACAGCGAGAGAAATTCTTCGTATGCAGGCGTTCGCCAGCTGCTGCGAGTTTAGTAACGATGTTGCGAGATGTTTGTTGGTGCGTTCGCTGATTTATAAAGGCAGATGCGCTGACACGGAAAGACAGTTCTTTTTGCATATTGCGCTGAACTTTAAAGGCTTTTTTGATGACTTGACTGAGTTGTGAAAGGGGTTTTTTAACACAGAACATTTAAGCATCATCACTATTCAGGTTCTAACTGAGTTCAAAGTTTCTGGTGTCTGCCTATTTAAAAGTGGAAACAATTTTTTTTTTTGCTCTGGGGGGGGGGGGGGGGGAGTGTTGAACATCTTCTCATGATAAATTAAAAAAAAATTTTACTGTACCCCTATAGAATAAATAAGTGATAGAATTGATATCATTTAATAAAATACGACCGAAATTCCGTAAATTATTTTAGGTATGCTAACATTTTTATACTGCAACCAAACTAGCAATACGATCTCCGGCGCAGCTACGATCACATCCGGCTTGTCACATGATTCATACTATGCTTGTTCCGATATTCCATTCCGATACCCATTACATGCACTAGTTTTCAAGACTTTTATTTTTCTGCAAAAACAGTTTAGTACACCAGGCGCAATTGAAACTACGCCCCCCCCCCCCTCCCACACACACACATGAACACTCCGTTGTCCAATTAATTTGACAATTGTAACTCTTTAGAATTTAGTATTTTAAATATTCTATCCTAAGTAATTAAAATATCAGTTCAATGAAATTATATAAATAATATGTCTAAACGATTAATTAGTTTCATCAATATATTATAAATTGATGATAGTCGCAATTGTTCAATTCACATGAAAATGACTACTGTAGTTCCCCCCATAATTTATGAACAGCCACGTCACTTATACCGGCTATGTACATATCGTTATCACTTTAAGATGTTTTACATTTTGTGAAAAGAAGTAATTACATCCAGAAATTTTTCAAGAGGAGGGGAGAGGGAAGAGGAGCGGGGCAAATTCGACGTTTATGTAAATTAAACGTTTTGTATCACACCCAATCGGTTACATTACTTTTTATTACTCATGTTTGACTAGATTACAAAACTATATTAAATTAATTAATAAATAATATTTCTAAACTGTAAAAACTGTCCATAACACATACGGTCTTAAACGAAAAATATCCTTAATAAGCAAAACAAAAGTCATACAGTAACAATGAATAGTAACTTGGTTCATGTGCATGGCACTGTTATATGTGAAAAGAAAATATTCAAAGCCTGCGCCTGGATTCCCAGCACTCACCTCCTCTCCTTCTTGTGATCCGTTGATCACATTTTCCAACAACGTATTTTTATAACAAAAGATAATCGAACCCTATATTGTAGGATATTGCTTTTCTCACATAACTCTCATGTTGATTTTTTTTTTCTTTTTTCTTATTTAAGGGCTGCGATGGTACACGGATGTCCAGTGTATCGTCGTAGCACTTCAAATACTATTGTGGGAATACAAAAATGTGATTTTCCCCAATAACTAATCGTTCAAACTAATTATGAATACCATTATAACAAAATCACGATCTTAATTGTTTAATATATATATCAGTACATGTAATCCATATTTCGGTTTACATTTCGAAAGAATTAAAACTCTTGAAATTACTTATCGAGACAAGGCTTTGTATAAAATAAATATTTTTACCTAATATTTCTGTCACGTTTATAGGTGCGTTTATAATTATATAAATAAATAGCACCTATAGTCGTCGTCTGTACCATCTTTATGTCCTCATATAACAGCGCAAAAACTACCCAACCGTTTGAAATTTTATATATATTATCGTTTTAAAATTTTGTCGCGCCATTTCAAATTTGATGAAAATTGAATAAAAACTTAAAGAGATATTAATAAAAGTTTTATTTATTCTAATAAATCCTACCGTACGTAATCTATATAATAAAAGCGCAAGACTTTATCACCACTTCTTTTTTCATATACCATGTGGCCATTTTTATTCAAAATTATTTTTACGAAGAAAATTGCACAAAAGTTACATTGTTAGAAAGATTGTTGAAAAAAAATGCTTGTTTGAGAGATGAGTTAGATTCAACAATGTAATAGATTCTGAGATAACTTCAGTGGAAATTAGGTTAACAGCCGAATATCTCAATCCATTAGAGTCAATAAACACAGGAGATTCGTTCACTATGAGTCATAAAAATATTAAACCATAGACGTAATGATTCGCAAAGCAAGATCCAAAAGCAATTCGCAAAGCAAGAAAAAAATTCGCATTTGTGAACGTGGCATACGTAATAATAATAAAAAAGGCATCCTCATTTCGCTCATAGCAGACGATATAATTGATTTCACAAAAATTATAAGGATGATTTTTTTACATTGTGAAACTAGTTATAAAAGGATGTCACGTTTAACGTACAATTTCCCACTTGTTAATATTATTAATATTATTTCCGAACTTTTTTAGACTAAAGCGCCCTTTTATAGAATTGTAACCTAATAAAAATATATTAATAACAAATAGGCCTTCGTTTATTTTTTATTATTTAACAGAATGTTGCTAGAAAAATGAAAATTTTAGTAAAAATGACTATTTGTATTTTTATAAATACAAAGAAAATAGGTTAAATTCTAATAAACAAACATTTAAAGATTAAATAATAATAATAATAATAATAAACATTACCTTGCCTAGATATCGCTTTCACCCATAAGACCCGATGATTGTCGACAGGAACTTGATGAAATGAAATATTTTCCTTGAGACGAACGGCAATAAGGAACGTAGCAACACTGCATTTTAGTAGGAATATATTAATTCTCATTTACAAGTGGACTTTCAGTTTAAAAAAAAAAAAAGCTAAAATCACTGTTATAAAATAAGAAAAATTGTAGGTCTGAAAGGTCCGCCTGTGAGGCGATCAATGTAAATATTACAACAGCATACCTCAGATAGTAGGCCATCTAACAAGACAAGCTGACTTCCATATTTGAGTCAAATGAGACTGGCATTTATATATTACGGAGGTAGCGATATATTTAATACTAATGTCTACACCGTGCCCCTCACAACGACTCTTGTCACAAATGCATCCGAGAAATTCACAGTACACCGAGAAATTCTTTATTTAAAAGGAAATTGTGGTTACTTGTTCCGTTGGTTTCCCCTATTTGATATTTTGTGTACACGTGATCGAATGATGGTTTGTTATAATTTCTTATGATTTTAATTATGGAAAAGAAGCAATTTAAATGTAAGAATATTTACCAATACCTTTATATTTAGGACATTGTAACTTGCATCAATATTTAAAGGCAGATTTTTTTTCTTTTTAACGTAGTGTCGTATTTACTTTCGTATCAATACTTGAAAGGCATATTTTTTTTTTCTTCTTTTTAACATAGTCCCGTATTTACTTTCATAAATTTAATTTAATTTTAATTTCGTTAAGTTTGAAGTTATCCGTAATATAATTTAAAATAAAAAATCCCCAGTTTAAATAAAATAATCCCGACGTCAGTAAAAATAAAACCAAAAGAAAAAATAAACTTATTTTATTCAAAGTTTTTAATAAATAAATGATGATATTAACCATTTAAATCCGGTTTTAAAAATCAAGCACATTTAACTTGTACATGAATGATATTTGTAAGCAGTCTTATTTTTTTAATTGTAAAAATTATGAAGAAGGGATATGCAACACTCCTTTCTAAAAATGGGTGTAAACAATAAAGACATAAGAGCTTGCGCTGTGCTAGGGAATTTCTCGGTGTTTTTCTGATAAGAGACGTTGTGAGGGGCGCTTTGTAGACACTAATTATTTAAGACCTTATTATTTGCATAACACCAGCCGTGTGAGTGACCATAGCTGATACACGAAAGGTTGATTTAATCGTGATAATCTCCTAGTAAAACAGCCTTTTTTTACAATAAACTATCTCTTTGAAATGTGTCTGGTGTGAGTTATAAATTAAACTGAAAGTTGTACTTTGTTAGTATGATTTTTCGTTGTCATTATCAAATTAAGCCATTCTCTCTATCACAGAAATCTAATTATGATATTCTTTCATTTATAAAATATTCTCTAAAAGTTTACATACTTATACAGAAAGCTGATTACTGTGCTTTAAAAACTGATTTTCGTAATCTTTTGATGGAATATTAAAAAAAAAACTTATTTAAAAAAAAAAAAAAAATTATAGGGATCTACAAGAAAAGCAAATGGAAAATTTAAACTGTCGCTATCCAGCTCTATAAGATAAGAGTATTTTTCGCTATCAATTTCTGTATAAAACGAGTAATTTCGTATTTTTCTTTCAAACTTCACAAAATGAATTTAAATTCTTTACACAGTAGCTATCAGTGTAACTTAAAATACAGGGTTCTCACTGGCTATTATCTAACCTTAGCGTTTGGGCTATTCATCAAAGAAACACTGTAGACAAATTAAAACAACGTTAGCAATAGATTCGTCGTGAAACACTGATTCAAAAATCATTCTTTAAACTTTTTAATGTACCTTTTTTCTTTTCTATGTGTGTTCCATTTTCCTGTGATAGTTTTTAGAGCAGTAATTCATCTAAATTTAACTATCGGTTTTAGAAACTAATAAAACAAGTGTATTCTAGAATGCTATGCAAAGTCCAGAAAAAAAAAATTGTAGCCCAATTTTATTATTAAATAAATTTTAGATATCGCTTTCAGCCATAAGACTGACGATTGACTACAGGAGTTAGATGAAATGAAATATTTTCCTTCATTTTGCTGGATGAACGGCAATAAGGAACATAACAACACTGCATTTTAGTAAGATTACATTAATTGTTATTTACAAGTGGACTTTCAGTTAAAAAAAGCAAAAATCATTGTTATAAAATAAGAAAAATTGTAGGTTTGAAAGGCACGCCTATGAGTTGATCAATGTAAATATTACAACAGCATACCTCAGATAGTATCGCCATCTATCAGGGTGAGCTGACTTCTTTTTTTGGGTCAAATGAGACAGGCATTTATATATTACGGAGGTAGCGATATATTTAAGATCTTATTATTTGTATGTATAACCTTAGCCGTGCGAGTGACAGCAGCTGATTCTCAGAGCGGTTTTCAATAGCATAGTATTCTTCTAACATAAACACTTTTTTTTTTTTTTTTTTTTTAGCGAAAACTAATTTATTTACATATGTCTGGGGTAAGTTCTAAATTAAGTGAAAGTTGCGCTTTGTTTGTATGCTTTATCAGTATCATTACCAAATTAAACCATTCTCTATCACAGAAATCTAATTACGATATTCCTTCATTTAGAAAATACATTTTAAAGTTTACATACTTATACAAAAATCCGAATACTGTGTTTTAAAAATTGATTTTTGTAATCTTTTGATGGAATGTTTAGAAGAAAACAAACAAACTTATATATATATATATATATATATATATATATATATATTATATATATATATATATATATATATATATATATATATATATATATATATATATATATATATATATATATATATATAACTGAGTAGAGATCTACATAAAAAGCAAATGGGAAATTTAAACTGTCGTCATCCAGCTCTGTAAGACAGCAGTATTTTTCGTCATCAAATTCTATATACAACAAGTAATTTTGTGTATTTCTTTCAAACTTCACAAAATAAACTTAATTTCTTTACGCAGTAGCTATCAATGTAATTTACAATACAGGGTTTTCATTGGCTATTGACTAACCTTAACAATTTGGGCTATTCATCAAAGAAACACTATGGTCAAATTAAAACAACGTTAACAATAGATTCGTCGTGAAACACCGATTCTAAAATCACTCTTTAAACTCTCTAACTTTTTCTTTTTTTATTCTTTTCTATGTGTGATCCCTTTTTTTTCTCTTTTTTTGCGATAGTTTTTAGCGCAGTTATTGATCTAAATTTAACTACCGGTTTTAGAAACTAATAAAATAAGTATATTCTGGGATGCTATGCAAAGACGAGAAAAAAAAATTGTAGCCCAATTTCATTTCTAAATATTTAAAAAAAAAAGGAAAACCCGAATTAACACGGGATTTGGAATTGAATGTTAGTGTCTCAAATTAAAACAAATCGATAAATAAAATATTCAGAAAATAAATATTCAAAACACATAAAATAAGTTACATCGAAAATTTTCAGTCGTTCATTAACATCACAAAATGTGTCGTGTAACAAAAAAAAATAAATAAATAAATAAATAAAATAAATAAATAAATAAATAAAAAATAAATAAATAAATAAAAATAAATAAATATTGCAATTTCGCGATTTCAATCTATTGTTTTCTCGCCCAATGAAACATTTTCTCGTGACTTGTCGCAGTGGCGATCGGCAGCAAGAACGATCCACTACAAGTGTGTACTTATCAATGTATACTTAGATTTATCTTTTCATTTAAAGTTCACGCAAAAAAAAAAAAAAAAAGTTTAAAACCATATCTTATTTTAATGGTATTTTCTTTTCTCTTACAGTTTCAAAAGCTTTATTTTCAGGAAGCTGATTTTCTTGGAACGTGGTTCCCAAACTTTATGATTATGCAACCCACTTTAAAATTTAAAAGTTTGCCGTGACCAACCTAATTTGTAAGTGTATAGAAGCTTTTGCTTAGGAAAATATTTGGTTATTCAGAAAATTCTGCCGTTTTAATTATATATATATATATATATATATATATATTGAATCCATAAATGCCACTTTCCCACCGGAGTTTTGGCATAAGGCTTTACTTTTATAATGTACGAGAAGAAACTGCTTTTACTTGTTTTGAAATAAATTTGTTTGTAAATTCTAGTGACACTTAATCATTTTAACATTATCTCAAAACAACTATACCGTGAAGTTTCCAAATGAGCCAATATTAATAGTTGTTTCTAATGTGGATAAATAAAGTAATAAATAAAGCAGTACTATAACAAAACACAACCTAGTTCTATTAATCATTAAAAGAAATACGTTTATTGATAAATTTATAATGAAAAATACATTTAAAATATTAGTTTTTAAAACATTGTTTTATACCGTAGAGATTGTTTATATCAGAGTTGTAACTTGTTAATTTTAGCTGTCACTGTCAACACAATGTTTACTCAATCCTTGTCCGTTTCACGAAGTTCCTTAACTATAATTCATATTTTCTTTTCTTCAAAGATATAAACACATGTTGTGTTCGTATTTTTTACAGCAGACAAAATTAAAAACATTTTATAAAAAATGATATTTCTGCGGCCCACTAAAACATTACATATGACCCATAGTTTGGGAATTTCTGCATAGCAGACATACTCATAGAGCTGTAAATAACTCAGCTACTGCAAAACATCCAGCTGTCACTATGGATCTGATTTTAAATTCTGGATATTTCCTTAAGAAAAATAATTTATATAATAATAATATATCTATATCTATCTATATATATAGATATATAATATATATTATTTATATATAAAATACAATAACATATATAGTTATGTAATCATTGCCCTGTTTCTTTTTTAAGATATTGCAACAGGGAAAAATAAGAATTAATTAAACTATCTATTCAGGATTTCTAAATTGTTTTCTGAACGTATAATCATAATTAAACTAACATTAAGCTATTTGTTGGAAAAAAGGAGGATTTCTAGCATTATAAAATGTCTTATATGCACTTTAAAACTAATTTAATTTCAAAGCATCAAGTATTGATACTATTTTAAAATACTTATATTTATACATCTTACATTACTATTTGTATTAAAATAAAGTTAACTGTTATAAGTTACAGGATATATGCGATATATAGAAGGTAAAGTATATTCTATAACAATTTAAATTCATATGATTTTTTTTATTATCTCACTAATTAAACACAGCTTATAAATATATATTATTTATAAATGTATATTATTATTGTTTTTAAATACTGTAAAATTTCTGTAAGCTTTATAAAATTTGGTAATATTTCTAAACAGTACTATCAGTAAAAAAGTAAGGGGAAAAGTAGAATTTTTAAAAGAAACCTTTATAATATCTTCATGAATATATTGCTGCTTTTGCGAAAGTGCGTAAAAATATTAAGCACACAGCAAATAAATTACTTGTGAAAATACATATCATCTTCAGCTTTTTATGTTGCAAGATGGTCACAATTTCTTTTTTTAATCCATTGGAGTGTAGCTTCCCCAAGTGCACTCGTGAGTAAACTTCTTTTAAAAAAGCGAGTTCAAACATATTACCTGAACAAAGATATAGAAGAAATCGCCACGTATTTCTCGAGAAATTGAAAAAAAAAAAAAAATCTAAAATCGAAAGTGTCTGGTCGATTAACCCATCTACGACGAGAATCTTTTACACTTTTTGAATTCTTCAACACCAGTTGACAGCAGTTTTTCCATCCTGTAATTTTGATTTATTTAAACAGTAAAAAATTCAGGTTAGATAAGCAGAAAATTTCGTGCTAAAATACTTGTTTCATAATTTTAAATGTTTCGTGCACCTTAAGTGGCAAGTTTTCTTGCCAGATGGCGTTAGTGAGTCAGTGCAACGCTAAAAAATGTATAAAATACGTCCCGTTAGCGAAGTCCTCTGAATTGTGATTATATGTCCGCGCTTAGAAGATAGTATGTGCCACGGGGGGAAGAGACACTTAAACTCTGCCTTTCATATTTTATAATCTGGCAATTAATCAGAAAGCAGAGATTAATGTTCAAGGACATAGACAAAGGAGGGGCTCGTGGGGCTCAAGCCCTCCCCATTCAAATAAAAATAATTTTTTAAGCGACACAAATGTTAAATATCTATTGTTTTCAGTCTTAAATGTTTGGTTATTCATCTCTGACAAAACAGCTGTGTACATAAAAAAATACTGTAAATATAAGTTAAATTTATAGTAGAAATGAAACTAGTAAATCTGCATATCATGAGAAGCTAACATTGGTTCTGCAGTTTTATTTTGAAATAATTTTATTTAGAATTCAAAACAATCAACATGCAGTTTCATTTCTTTTATATTTGTATTTCTATTTACTACAAGTACTACATAAAGTAGTTGCAGGAAATTTAACTGTTAAAATAAATTCTTAATTACTCTACATATGATGGGACAAGAAGGTGGAATCAATTAAAAAAAAAATAGTAATTTCTTACATTTGCACTTTTGACTGAAGCCCCAAAATACTTTTTACTCTATAAATGAATTAAATTCATGGGTAAAATAATGATTCTGATGTCCAGACCCTTCATCAATTTTTTTATAAACACAATTTTATCAAAGTAAGGAGTATATTTTAAGCATTCTAATTTTAATTAATATGACATTTTTAGGACACTCCCCACGCCCCTTCCCTTTCACATCAAATTTCAATTGCCGATTTTTTAAATTGAAAATGCAGGAGTAATCTATGATGTTGAATTGAAATTCTAACAGAAATGGATTGAATAAGAAAATCTGTTAATGCAGATTGCAATTTGTATGGTTTTCCTAAAACTAACACGGCACAAAAATTAATAGAAAGAAATTTCTATAACAGTAGTAGTGATCATGATAACGCAGGTGTAAAAAATAGGAGAAATGTCAAAAAAAATTTTAGAACTGTGAAATTTATTTCTCTAAAAAGATATGTATATGTACTAAAAAAATAAGTAATCTCTTTGGTGCAAATTAAGTTATATTTTAATAATAAAAAATTCGTTAATTTTTTTTTTCATTTTAATCTGATATAATTTTAAGTTTTTAAAATTGCCGAAACTCTAATAGGCACTTCTTATGTACTATCAGGTTTCTTTGTTCCCTCGATTTTTTTTTCTGTCTTGATATCATAACTTGTTTTACATCCAGGAATAAAACATTTATACATCATCTTAAATTGATAGCATAAAATTCATATAATTATAATTAAAAATAAACGAATAAAATATTTTCAGATTTTAACATACAATCCAATGGTATTCTGTTAAAATTCTGTCTAGATACACTTACACCGTTCCCATTTAAAAAAAAAAAAAAATTTAACTTGAGTTACCTCCTTCATTATGCTATTTATCTGTCTTCGTGGCATGCATAAAGATTTTATTATTTAATATGGCAACAGCCGTACGTTTGCAGCTGATTGCAAGAGCCTGTGTTTCTAATACATTCAACATTGCTTGTAGGAACACCATTTGTACATACACTTTATTCGTTTAGATATGTCTGGTGTAAGTTTTAAATTAAAAGAAATGTTATGTTTAGTTAGTATCCTTTATGGTTGTTATAATTATCAAATTAAGCAAGACTCGCTTTAACTAATTAAGAACTACAGTAATCCGTGCTGTCTATATAATGAATATCAATTGTATATAATTTAAATATTCAATGAGTGTTTTTTTTTTTCACATGAATCATTATCATTTATTACGAGAAGATGCTGATATAAACGAATGTAATTTAATTAAATATGTCTTATTTAAGTAAAAAGCTTTCTTATAAGTATCTAAATTTTATTCTCAAACAATTGAATTTATTTAAAATATAATCAGCATGGGCGTCGACAGAACGATGTCTTTTCGAACACATGTGCTTATTGTCTGCAGCTTTAGCCACATTTTTAAATAATGGAGAACATGAAAGATGAAATAATTTTCGCTAAGAAATTTTTGACTAAATTTATACTGTAAGACAATTTTTCAACAATTCAATATAAGCAGTACGGAAATAAATAAATAATATTAAATACACAAAATAAATATTTGCTAGTGTATTTCAAAAGGAAGAATTGAAACAATAATTTCTTTTCTTCTTGGATGGCATCTGAACCTCTGAAGCTCCGTTTAAGATAAATTTTAACATTTATATAAATTCCAAAATCCAAGCAAGGACAATGACTCTCCCCTGCTTCTCGATGCCGATAGTAGTCAGTAATACAAATAGTCTAGAGTAGCGTTTGTTTCTTAAATTTTGCGATCTCGCCGATCTCTTTGATGTGAGATACATTTCGGAGACCCCCAAAAGATTTTTCTTAATATAAGATGAGAAATTATTTGAATGTATACACCTTATTTATATTTCATTACACATATTCTATATTTAAGTAATGGTGTTAGAAAAATCAGCTGCATTAATAAGAAAAAAAATTATAATTTACATTTAAAGACTGTTAAAATATACATACTACTATTTTGCTATAAGAGGTATGCTGCTTATCGTTTGCTACTAGATGTGCAGCATCTCGTTCAATGTTTAAGTAATTTTCGTTCAACATTCCGTCGAGTTCTAAGTTGTTTTTCACGTGCACAAGGCTGGAAAAAATCTATTCATGCAAATATGTAGTTCAGAGTGCAAGTAATTCTTTAACCGCTTGAAAGCAATTTCCATGAAACCATCGCATGATAATCCCGCATCTTGTTCCTGCTCCATATCGAGGTTTTGATTTCACTAATTTCTTGGAAATGAAATGGAGTCCTCCTCAACCACTAATTTTCTGACTTCGAGGGGCGAAAATAAAGTCTAAAAGATTATTTCTGGTGCTTCAGGTGTATAACAAAATTTTCGATAATATCAGGGTATATTGTATCGAGAGTCGTTTGTAAGAAATCGAATAATGTTGGGAACGATTAAAAAATTATTTTTAAGTCGAATTTCCCACAAATTTTTCATTGTTTATTCTACTTAGTTCTGTATTTGGAAAAGGTGCACCAACGTTTCCTGTCAGCTTAAATTAAGTTCATTCAGAAAATTAAAAATAACTGTCAAATATGCCGCCTTGACAAGATAGTAGAAATCATTAAACCGAGCTTTCAAATAAAATTTAGAGTCCACGAAATGCAGTCTTACTTCATCATGCAGTGCAATAATGCAATTTAACCCTCGTGTCACCCACCTAATTTCTGTATGCAAAAGTACCTGTTTGCGTTGACTCCAATTTATTTGGACATTATTTTTAAAAGTTTGAATTCAGTGGACGAACTACTACTGAAACAATTTCGTTTAATGGAGTCTTCAAATCTCTAGTACCACGTGACTCTTACGTCACACCCGCCAACTCCTGGTGGTCGAATATTACCACCAAGTTCATAATGAACGAAAACTACCAAACTTACAGTATTAGAAATGTCTAAATTTCATCTAATTCCAATGCGAAAAAAGGATTAATTATTTACATAATCAACCAATCGGTTCTTAATATTTTCACACATATTCCACCTTCGGAGCACAGAAATGTCTCCGCCGACAGATTTGAGTTTTTATGCTTATTTTATG
Source organism: Maratus michaelseni (assembly GCA_963931845.1). Classification (NCBI taxonomy): domain Eukaryota; kingdom Metazoa; phylum Arthropoda; class Arachnida; order Araneae; family Salticidae; genus Maratus; species Maratus michaelseni. The sequence goes on from OZ007597.1 coordinate 277,368,588, forward strand.
TCAGTGGGTGGAAATTCATAAAAAAAATAATCAAACTCCTCCCTCACTACAATAGTAATTATCTACAACAGGTTACTAAATGCGCATCAATCTTATATATACTTTCCATTAATAATTGAAAAACATTATATACATATTAGATTAAAAACAAACTGCAACTTATGTATTGAAACAGGATAAACGTTAACTTAAAATTAATCAATAAACAACACAATTTTAATAAATTCAAACAATATTTGAATAGAATTATTACACGCTAGTATATAGAATGCAAGTTGAATACGTCTCCACCCAGAACCGCTAGCAGAAAAAATGCAAATATATGCAATTATAATAATCTTTCCTCCTACGTAGCTTGAGCTTCGGGCAATCTCTCTCACCCGGGAATAATTAAGATAAAATTTTCTTTTCATTGTCGAAAACACAAACCGTCAATTCCAATTTCTAGCTACTTCTGTCGTTTCGAGCCTCCATAACAACTCTTTGTTTTGCAGATTTGAAATAAAGCTGATGTAGAAAGTTCCAGAAGAAGGCACCCGAAGGTAATCATACCGCCAATCCGCAAGGTTGCCAACAATTTTTTTAAAGCATCTTCAAAAATTATTTCAAAAATTTATGTGATATTAATTATTATAAAACAAATTAACTGAAAACATGAAAATCTATTTTTGAAAATTGAAATCATTGTTGTAGATTTTTCTCAGTCAAATTATTTGACGGATTACAATATTAATATATTTCTTTTACGTAAATTAGAGAATCAGTGAGGCATACCCCTGGTGAAACAATTTTTTCAACATAAAACTTTTTTTTTTATAATATAGTATATTATTAGCGCTTTGTCCACAGAAACCAAAACAAAATTAATGTAAAGTTTTTTTTTCCCCATAATTTAAATCATCAGAAGTAAGATATTGATATTCATATGTATTGAGGTTTAAATATTCCTTTTAAAACATTTAAAATGCCCCAACAATTGCAATTCCCACTCAAAAACCCTTCCAAAGGAGGGCTTATATTTATAACTTTGCCTTTCAATAAAACAATCAATATCATCATTACAAATGTGAAAAGCTTTATTGTAATTGATTTTATTATTAACTATAAATTTAATGCCAAAATTTATCAAATATCTCATTCTGTTATTTTTAATTGCATTTAAATCACCAATGCTAACATGACCATGAAATTTATCAATAATATCTATATATTCATTATTATCGCACCAGCAGTTTAAAGAAATATCAGTATCTGAGAATGCAACCTACCTATAATTGAGTGTTTTGGTGCTTAAAGGTTTATTGTAAACATAGGTCACAAAAAGGTTACAGTTTTTTACAGAAAATAGGTCATGAATATCATTAAATATCTTGCCAAAATTTAAATTGTCAAAAGATTTTTGCTGAAATTTTATTTAAAATAAATAATTTCATTATTAATACTTTTACACTTTAATAATTTGTAATCAACCAAACCAATAGTTAAATCCTTAAATTTAAAAATTTTAAATTTAAATGTATCAAAACATGATTTCAATTTTTTCAATTTATTCATTTTTAACTTAATTTCAGCTTTAACTCTTTTGACATTATAAGTAGAAATAAATTTCATTTCCGACTCATTATGCTGCTACTAAATTTATGTGAACCTCTTCCCCCTCTATTTATAACTATTACATATGATTGAATTTATTCAATAATTCAAACACATTAACTATATTCTTAATATTTACTTTGTTAATTAAATCATTTAAGCCACAAGGATAAATAGTTCTGCATTTAATCATAAAATCGTTTTCTCTAGCTAACCTAGCCAGTTAAAAAGCTTTTATCTTCAACAAATGCCGAAATTTCGATACAAATATTGCTAAAAGAATGCATTCAGAAATATGAAATTTCAAATGTAGGGCATTCCTTATTTTCATAAGTAACATTAGATCTAAGAAGATTAATTTTCCTGTGCAATTCCAATTCAGTTTATACAATATATCTTGGTTGTCAAGAAAGACAGATTATTTTTTATATATCATTATTAAATTTACAAAATGGAGTACAATCTTTCAACAGAATGACAATGGCATCACGACTGACAGCACAAGTTGTACACAATTTATTTTTTACGTGTACTTTATTTTTTTAGTCATTCCATAATTACTGAAAAATTGAAACATTTTTATAAAGGGATTTTTGCAAGTGCATAGATTTAATTGCAAAATATATCCAACAACAACAAAATAATATACACCCACTTTGGAATGAAAATGAAAATGAAAATTAAAACTATACATGAAGTGAAGCGCAAACGCAGCGTATATATATATATATATATATATATGTATATATAGCATTGTATGCAAAATGTGATTTCTCAAATGCTTATACTCAAAAGCAGGTGTATTCTAATGAACAACAGACTGTATTAATCTATTAACTAGAAACAATTAAATTTTAAAGTTATAGATCCAAACATAAACATTAAACATCCAGTTGAAAGGATTGCCTTTTTTAGTCAGTGGGTGGGAAAAACGTACAAAATAAATAAACTCCACCCCCACCAAAAGTAGTTATCTACAGAAGGTTTATAAAGCTATAGCAATCTTACATCTCATTAACCCGTTAATCATCGTGCCCGAGACATTCACGGGCAGCGTAGGTTGCGTCTGTTTAATTCAGATTGTTTGATTCCCACCAGTTTTTAAAAAATAGTGTAATTGGCTAATCAAGCAATCTGAATTTTAAAAAAGTAGCCTACACTTATCGGGCGCGACGATTAAGGGGTTAATAATTGAGAAACATACTATGCATAAATAAACTAAGTTCTATAACAAATATACTGAAACCAGATATGCATAATTTAACATTAATCAATAAACAACATTTATATACATATAAAAACTTCTTTATTTATTTATACATATATATATATATATATATATAATGTATGTCCAGGGATAACTATTGTATTGAATATAAGCTTAGATTTTGCTAATGGCCTTTTTCAGTTTCCAGGTTGCAACTTTCGTAAGAACTGGTCAATTAATCGCTGCGAAATTTTCAATAGCATCATACACAGTGCTTAGGGTATTTTATGTTTTTTATACAGTCGTAATAAATTCAAATAAGTTTATATGTGATCGCCTACTTCACGCAAAAATGTATTGATAACAGTGGGATTTAAAATGATTATCGATAACAATAAAGTTTTGCCACAAGAACACTCTATTTTTCCAAACCACTTACACTAAAATACGCCAACTTGCCTTTAATAAGTAACTATCATTTCAATAAGCTACGAAGCAATCTCTTAATATCACCACCCTTTTTTTTTTTTACTTAAAAAAGACTTGTTTTAGTTTTAAATTCCATAAAATATTCGGTACTTTTAGGGTGACAGGCACAAGTGATAAATGGCCAAATATTGTTCACAGCGCCATCATTCATATAAAATGTAAACCATTCAGTCGTTACATTTAAAATACATAACTTTAATTTAAAATATGTATATTACACATATTCAAAATGCATGCCTTTCATTCATTTCATTTAAAATACAAAATGATATAGTATGTCTCAAAAGTTTAAGCACTCTGCAAATCTGGTTTAAAATAATTGAAGAAGAAAAAAAATTATGCTAATTTACAATAAATACTCGACGTTTAATCAAAATAAAATCAAATGCCATTTTGGGTGGTTAAAATAAAAAATATATTTATTTTTATTTAATTTTTCTTTTTTCTTGAAGAAACGCTGTCTCAAAAGTTTAAGCAATTTATGCAATTTTTTTTAGAAACACGGGATTGGCCGTGTGTAATGACGTTGTATGACATCATATTGCACTTTTATAGAAGTATAAAAGGTGGAGAAATTATTTCCTCTCGTTTTAAAAATGCCTAAGGGTAAATAAATCACAAAATGTGAGATTTTGAAAGTTTTTAAACTGAAATCGCAAAAAAAAAAAAAAACTGTTTTTGAAATTGCAAAAGTTTTAAATCGATCAAAGCGAGGTATATATAAAGTACTCTCTAGAAATGATAATTTTAAACGGAAACCAAGATGTGGACGACAACGTATGACGACTGTTCAGACTGATCGGAGAATACGGAGATTGGTATGTAGACAAAATATGTCTATACGGCAAATTATAGATAATCTCAGTGTACAGGTGTCCAAAGACACTGTACATAGACTTATTAAAGAGTGTGATTACATCATACTAAAGAAAATGGCTCGCAAACCGTCTCTCAAATTACATCACAAACAGGCAAGAATGAACTGGGCTAAAAAACACATCTCCTATGGGGACAAATGGGTTACTGTTTTATTCAGCCATGAGAAAAAGTGGAACTTAGATGGCCCTGATGGTTGGAACGCGTATTGGCATGATTTACGAAAGGAACCAAGGACATTTTTCAGCAGGCAGCAAGGCGGTAAATCTGTTGGGGGCATTTGGATTCAATGGCCAGACCTCTCTGGCTTTTCTAAAAGGAAGACAAGATTCAAAAAAGTATCAAGAGATGCTAAACCAACATTTTCTTCCATTAGGTGATATTTTGGGGGGTCCTGAATGAACTTTTCAACAAGGCAATGCCTCAATCCACGTATCACATTCTACAAAACTTTGTCTTTCCCAGAAAAATGTTAAAGTTCTTGACTGGCCAGCTTTAAGTCCAGACTTAAACCCGATTGAGAATGTCTGGGGTATTTTAACACGCCAGGTTTACGGCAATGGAAAGCAGTAGGACTCTATTGAAGAGCTCCAAGAGGCTATTGAGAAAGCATGGTACTCTTTGCCACCATAAACCCTACAAAAACTAATAATTTCGATGGACGCTCGTTTATTTGAACTAATCCGAAATCACGGAAAAATAATTTTTGTAAGTAAAAGTTCTGTAAAAATTATAAATCTGGTTGTTTTTGACATTGTGCATAAACTTTTGAGACAGTTTTTTTTTACCATTTTTTTAAATTATATTTTTTACAATTATGTAATTTATTTTTTTTCTACTTTTGATATCATTTAATTAAATAATGTTGCGAAACCTGCAAATACAAAAATGTTATTCATTCTAACTTTTTATAATTTTTTGAAAATCGACATTTTATGCTTGTGCTTAAACTTTTGAGACAGACCTTACTAACAACAATAATAATAAGAAGAAATAATAACAAACCAAAAACATTATATTTCAGTACCAAAGTTTTGTTTCAAATTTACGCAAGTGAAAAATAAAATCTAACATTGGCGATAAAAAGATTGCTACTGGCCAGATTTGCTTCATTACTAATTTAAGATATGTTACATTTTGGGAGAAGAATTGATCACAATCAGCGCCACACCGAAAGGTTTTTCAATAAAGAAAAGAAGACGTACGGGTTCGACGTCTGTGTACATTAAACATTTTATATCATACCCAATAGATTACACTATATTTTTATTTTTCTTGTTTGACGATATTACAAAGCAATAATTAATTAATTAAAAAATAATATTACTAATAATTAAAAATGCTTTTATTAGAAAATACAGTAAAAACTGTCATTTTTACATGCTCAAGAATAGTAGCAATTCAAATCAAAGTCTTATCTTATTACAGTACGATTCTTGTATTGCATAGTCTACATCTAAATATTGTTTTTGTACCTGCATTCATCGTTCTAGTACAAAATTTTTATTAAAATCTGATGTTTGCAAATAAACATGTAATGTTTCTTTTGTTTACAAAACAACTTGAACCAAATTTTAATGTAAAGCTTTAATAAGTTTGCATTTTTGTTTTCTCTTTTCAGTTGCAAAATATCTGATTTGTTTTAGTAATATTTTCTCTTTCTTGACACATCTAATAAATTATATTAACTTTTAAATGTGTATTGTTAAAACTTGTATGAAATGAAAACTACATTCACTTCTTTAAGTATATGTAAACATTAAGCACTTTTGTGCATGAAATTTTCAGTCAATACAACTGTAAGTGAATTTCTAAGATGTTATTGACTGTGTCTTTCTGTAGACAAAGTAGTGATATTTTTTAGGTAATGATGAAAACTAATATCTTTTCCAAGCTTTATGTTTAAAGCTTAATTTTTAAATGTAGAACCAACAATTATGTGAACATTATTAATTCCGAACAGTCACTGTAAGATAAACTGTCTCATTTAGAAAATTAATTATTTACAGCTTCAGTAGAAAATAATCTATTTTGGTTTTGCTTTTGTTCAGTTTAAACTGCACAACATATTAGGGAATAAAAAAGCAGACAAGCTTGCACTCATGTTCAAAATTTTCAAAAAAACTGTTGTGTTTAAAACTTTGTTGTATAAAATATAAAATTTTGTTGATACTGAATCTGATTGTTTTTTATGAGTATATAAATCAAATTGTTTCTGTTTTCCATTTTTTTATAAGTTAAAAAAAAAGGGAAAGTTGTCAAGAATATTGATTTATCACTATATTTTAGTTTCTAATTTATATTAAGTTTGAAAATATTTGTTATCTGCAGAAGTCAGAAGTTGACTATTTTGAAAACATAAATATATTACAAAATATTGGATATTTTAAAAAATATGATATTAAATGAAACCCTGTAAAAAAATTCATAATTATACTTTAATAGTATTGTTATAGTAATAGTATATATTGTAATAGTATACTTTAATAGCTCTTCCCTGCTCTCGCTCTGATTATATGACTCTCCAATGCGCTTTCGTGTATTGGAAGCCAAGATCAGTTGCTCTCCTCTCCCAAAGGGCTTGTCATATTTTTCGAGTCTTGACTTGGTCATTATTATTTATTAATTATAAATATAGCGAGAAGATCTTACTGCCAGAAGTGGCGCTCACTCGCTGTTTAGAGTTGGAGACATATGACATAAAAGCATTGAAACATATTTAATATAATAAAAAGTTATTTTAAAATATTTCTGAGATGAGTTGAATAAATTTTAGTAATTTATTTATTTATTTATTATTATTTTTTTTTAAATGCAACATACACTTTCATACTATCTCATTAATACCATTGTATTTAATATATGTGCTTTCTTTTAACAAACACAGTAACACACGACAGAATTCTCTTCAATTCACTGTCGTTTGTTTTTATGCGACATTTTTAAGGTAATAATTTTATCCATCACAATTAAACTAATATCCTTTTTTCACAATTTGATCTACCATATCTGAAAGTTTGTACACGGCCTTTTAAAAATAAATAACCATACAGTAATATAAATATAAACTCCCAACATAAAATTTGTCAAAATGAACATATTTTTGCATACGCATCTGAAATCAGCAATATAAGATTAGTTTAAAAGATCAACTTCTATTATTCTTATGGGGGAAACTTAATGTTTGCTGTGTACTGTTATAAGCCGATTTAAAATTAGTTGATCCGCTTTAGATTTTATTTAAAGAAAATACATTATTTTGTGTTAAGTCTTATGTTGCCGGGTTTTCGTCAAATCACTATACTTGCATATTTCACAGTGAAAATATGATATCTATGGGCGTTTTAAAAGAGTATAAGTGAACGTGGAAAGCAACGAACTGTGTTAGCTAGTGATTATTACAGTACAAGAAATAAATGTTCGCTATTATATATAAAAATTACAGTACTCACTGCACAACACCAAACAGTAACAATTATTACTTTACACTATTAAATCACATTTCATGGTGAAATATATTGATATTAACCAAAACAGTCTGTAGCCAGTTAGAGCGAAAACAAGAGTACACAGTTTTTCCATTTTACTCTAAAATTGCAGTTTCAGACTTGCATTGCTAAGACCTCTGACGTAAGAAATGTATTAAAAATTTATTTTAATTTATTTCATTCTTTTTTAAGGGGCGGGGACACACTGAATCTATTATACATATATCTTCCCCGCTCTTGCCTTATCTGGACTTTGCTTAAAATAATTCCTACATTTGATGTTTCATATTTTGAACACATTGTTCACATCTGACGAGAAATTTCGTCTTTTGGTTATGTGTAAGCCTTTCACGGGCGGTAATTTTGAAAATTTTATATTATCAGATTTCTGTAAAAGAGCATTGATATAATTATTATATTTCGATAATTATGAAACTTGTTTTGTCAATGGAAAATGCGGTGAGATCATTATAGTCTGGATAAAACCCGACAGACCAATCACTTTAAAACCTTATATACATATTGAAAAAAAATCGCTTTTTAAAATATGTTCATTATTAACACTAGAACGACGGGAAATTTGACACAAGCTTCATAAAAATATTTCACACCAGAATTTTTATTTAAGGACTTTTAACTTATTTATTTAACTTATTTTTGTGCGGTGTATATTTAACTTACTGTATGAAGAAATATCCGGTTCGTATCGACATTATTTAATTTGGAAGGGGCCAAAATGGCCCTTCATCGTCGTTCTAGTGTTAAATGGATATCAACTGGGACGAATTTTCTAAAACTAAAAATTTATCCGAAGATGTGCTACGAAATTTGAAAGATCAACTCAGTTGGAAGTTAGTTTGCAGATATTCAGTATTATCCGAACTTTTTATGGAAGAACTCATAGATTATATTGAATGGAATGTTATATGTATACACCAAAAACTTTCAGAAGAATTTCTAGAAATATATAAAGAAGAATTAGATTGGGATCTAATTTCTAGAAATCAAAAGCTGTCTGAAGAATTTATACTAAAACATTCTAATTATATAAATTGGATTATTATATCTCAATTTCAAGTATTAAGTGACGAATTTATTCAAACCTATCATGAAAGATTAGATTTACATAAAATATCCATGTTTCAAAAACTTTCAGAAACCAGTATGTGCAAATTGGAAGAAGGGCTAAATTGGTTGCAAATAGCCCGTTTTCAAACATTTGGTGAAAGGTTTTTAGAAAAATATATGCATAGACTAGATTTTTGTAATCTGATTGAATATAAGTTTAATCAATTACCATATACTTTTTATAACGATAATTGGAAAAAATACTTTCCGTTCAACTGGGTGAATTAAATAAAAAATTTGGTCATTATTATGAAGAAGAAGAACCTCATAGAGAAAGATTAATGGATGAAATTTTCGAATTAAAAAATATTTTAATACAATTTATTAATGAACTGAGACTACTTTTGAATAAAGATGAAAAATAAAAGTATTTATAAAAATGCTTCTATATAAATGGTGTCGGCTCAAAGATTAGACGATATTATAATTCATAAACATAAACATTTATTTATCAATTTATCCCATAATAAAACATTTTATACATTTATTTCATTATATATGAATAAAATTTATCTTCATTTAAGTAAAAATATTATGAAATTACCCATTGAATTTATAAGAAAATTTAAAGATAAACTTTATTGGAATTGTATATCACAGAATGAAAAATTGTCAGAAGATTTTATTAGAGAATTTCAAAATAAAGTTGATTGGGGGTGTATATCATTTCATCAGACATTATCCGAAGATTTTATTAGAGAATTTCAAAATAAAGTTGACTGGGAAGGGATCTCCTATCATCAGGTATTAACCGAAGATTTTTTAAAAGAATTTGAAGATAAAGTTGACTGGGAATGGATATCATATATCTACGGGTTTTAATTAACATTTCAATTTTTTATTTGTAGTCAAATTTTTTTCTAAATAAATGTTGCAATATTTTGTGATAAGTGTTTAATTGTCTTTCGCCTGCCTTTCATTATTTCAAATTTGACCCCGTTATTACAAATCATTATTTAATCTTACAATTATCGTTACAACACTCAAACTTTTTGATCTCATTAAATATTAGCATCGGGTGGATATGTCTAAAAATTGTTCGACAGTTAAAACTTTTGATGAAAAATCGTTAAATATTAGCATTGGATGGGTCTTATTTTAAATTATGATCTGTCTAAAAATTGTTCCACAGTCAAACTGATAAAAAATCTTTATGTAGTAACATTCTAAAATTTCTTCAAAAATACACACATTTTGACGAATCAGTCAAACTTTTCGATGAATAATCGTTACAATTCTCGATATTTAGACTGACAAATTTTTTGATGAAAATCTTACAATAATCTTTCAATATTTGCATTTAGTGGAGTATAAAAAGTGTTCCAAATTGGGCCCCATATACTACTTACACTTACATGCACTTACTCTCTAAGATTGTTTTGTTTTTCTTTTACAGATATGTTTTTTATTACAATAATAATAAATATATATTTTTTTTTAATTAGGACGTGGGGCACTTTCTTTTTTCATGTCTTAAAGTGTTAACATTTCAAACAGTTTCAGAAGAACAATTATTACGGAATAGGAAATACGATTGCATGCATAAAATTTACAAAATTTTCTTATAAAATTATTTTGTTATTCTGTAAAATTTTCTTCGTGTGATTTTTTTTTTTTTTTTTTTTTTTTTTTTTTTTGTTACTATGTCAAATACTTTTTATTCACGTCCTGCTCATGTATCATTAATTTCAAAATAGTAATTATCTGCAATTCAATATTTAAAATCTTCTATCCAGAAGAATTAAAATTATAATTGTTTGCTATTGGCATTAAAAAATTATACCGAACGATTAATTTCTCTATTATATATTTTAAACTCTTTTTCATAATCCTAAATGTTTAAATTATTTAAAAAATGAATTACTCGAACTCCGCCCATATTTTTTTAAATGATACGCTACTGAAAGTAACTTCTTACTAAAGAGATTAATAATGGGAAAACACTTTTAAAAAAAGAATATATTTGTCACTGAAACAAAAGAAAAAAAAAACAAAAGAAAATAAATAAAAGAAAAAGAATAGAGCAAGAGAAAGAGAAAAAAAAAGTAAAAAACTACAAATATTTTTACGGCAGCATTTTTTATAACGCATTCTGTTGTATATTCTAGGGGGGGGGGGGGATCTTTTTTTGTATTAATTCAAATATCGGATCTTAATGAGTAGGTGGATTTCAAAATGAATTCCATAACTCAACTGAATGAAAATTTCTTTAGTGATATATATATTTATATATATATATATAATTTAATAAGAAAAATGTTTATATATTATAAGCAATAATATATTACAAAATAAAAATTTATTTCATATTTTTTTGAGTATATTTAAACTTTTAGCATTCACAATAAGCAATAACATTTATAATAATAATATTTATAATATTAATATTTATAATATTAATAATATTAGCAATAACATTTAATATTCAATTACATAAACATAATTATTAAAAAATATATACAGTTTTTCATTTTTTTTTAATGAGAGATGTTATTCTGCTATTTAGATCTTCATCGCTTATTAATAAAAGGTCTATTAATGTGAAATACTTATATTCAATATATATATACACATTTTCTGTTTATATTGTCATCACAAAAATCTTCCAGTTTGTACTTTTGCCAAAATACATCCATTTAAGCTTAGCTTCTTTTAATGTGCACATAACGTGGGATAAAATTATTAAACTTTTTAATATAAAACTTACACCATAAAAAATAAGGTAATAAATTTTATTTATAATATACGGCAGCTATCTGTTACCAAAGTTACATAAAAGATTTCAATTCATGTCGGCAGCCTGATGACGGCAGCCGAATTATTGATGTAATGTAGAGTGAACATGTCAACAGGCAATATTCTGCCTGCAATTATAATGTAATGAGGTGGTAGGGATTAGAGATCCTACAATCAGGGTCACTAGTAGGAGTAGCACTAGAGCTACTAAATATATAGGCCGACTCGTCAGGCATTTCTATTCCCGCTGAACCGGTTCACGTAATGTATTTCAATGGCGTTGAATTAGTTTCTGTCTATTTTTTAACTTTAAAGGTTTAATTATGGGTAGTTGTTCTGCTATTAATTGTACGAATCATTCAAGAAAGGATCCCTGCATGCTTCAATTTCCTTGTAAATATGAAAAATTACCAAATTTAAATATTAATTGTAGATTTTATTCTTCCCGAAATTTTTTGTTCACCAGCTTGGCGAAAACGGCGATTTCAAGGGTGTAGCGCCATCTACATCGTTTTCGGGAAAACGATGTTGATTTCCAACATTTTTTTCCCAACTGCGCAAAATTAAACTGAAATTGTATGGAAAACTTAAGAATATTAATATATAATTAAAATCTATGAGAGTTTTCGAAAGAACTATAATATAAAAATAGAATATTTTAAAGCAAAACTTCTTTTAAAAAGTATAGATTTTTTTTCTTTCTCTTCCTTTTTTTTTTTTTTTTCTTACATATTCATTTTACCAGAAGAAAGGGTTCTATTTTAAATTTCGAAAAAAAAAAAGAAAACCTAAATTTGCTTAAAGATAATTTTATTATTAATACTTCATCAAAACACAGTAATATTAAAATATTTTAAACAATTTTCATAATTAAATATTATTAAGAAATGGAGTATATTTTTATTGTAACTTTAAAATGTAAATTTGTTTAAGATAACGAAGGATATCTGGATATTATGAAGGATCATTACATTTTCCGCTTGGAAAGAGCAGTTCTCATATTATTAAAGTAATGAAAACTTGCTACACATGAAAACTTTTTAAAAATTACTTTAAATAGAAGTTTTTAAATATTTTATCACAAAGTAAAAGATGAAATTATATTTTTAATATTATTTTTGTTCAATTATGCTTTTACATCAGAAATTAATTAAAATATTTTTTCGTTATACTGTTAGATGAAGAACAATAAGAAATGCCACATACTCTCTCCAAACAAAAAAAAAAAAAAAAAAAAAAAAAAAAAATTCATTAAAATATTTTTGGGAAAAAAGTACATTTGAAGAATAAATTTTAATTGTTACACTAAGGTAAGAAATTGCTGTTGATATTCTGAAAAAAAAAAAAAAAAAAAAATAATTCCATTGACAAATAAAATAAAACTTTTAGAAATATGTAAGAATACAATTTAAAAAATTCTACTAAACTGATTTTGATCAGCGTTTCACTATTCATTAGATAAATTATTCAAAAATAGAGGAGAGGGAGTTATATGTAAAATTTACATTCCGAATTGTAAAATTTGCCATGTCCAAATTGTAAAACTTGTATCCGATGTTTCAGAGATTTTTCTCCGGGGAGGGGGGGGGGGCTGAAGTTCCGACAGGGAGAGGGGCACTTCTAGACTTCAATTAAACATAAAATCCGTATACACACACACACACACACACACATAGATATATATATATATATATGTATGTATGTATTAATGTACCCCCCACCCCCCTTACCCTGACGCTTTAATTTGATTTTGAATTGCTACGCTGCTGATTTCTTTCAACAAAGAATTTATGAGAATAAAAATTAATTTATGTATTCACTAAAAGTAAATAGATTTATTACTAATGTTAAAATTTGAAGTTGAACAATAAAATACAAGCAAGCTGCAATTTGCGATGAAAAACAATTATAAGTACCTATTTTATTCGAAACTTTCAATCAATATCGTCCTTTTTGATAAATTGAGTAAAGCAAGGAAGACGGCGATAAATGCGCCGAATAGGTCCTGTCAGGTAAATCTGGCGCTAAAGTTTTCCCACTTGGGAATATTAATGTTGGACGTCGAGCCAGCCCATATATACAGCAGCCTCAGGTAGGACACTAGCGTCTACACCGTGCCCCTCACAACGTCTCTTATCAATAATGCACCCAAAAATTTCCCAGCACAGCGTGCAGACTCATATGATATGGCATTATTGTTTACTTTCATCTTTTGAACGCTGTGTTGCATAAACTGTTTTCGTAATTTTTACAAATAAAAAATAAGCAAACGACTTACAAATATCATTCATGTACAAGTTAAATGAGCTTGATTTAAAACTGTAGTTAAATTGGTTAATATCATCATTTGTTTATTTAAAATCTTTGAACAAAATAAGTTTATTTTTCCTTTTGGCTTTATTTTGACTGCCGTCGGGATTTTTTATTTAAACTCGGGATTTTTTTTTATTTTAAACTATATTACCTATAACTTAAACTTAATGAAATCAAAATGAAATAAAATTTATGAAATTAAATAGTGACTGCATTAAAAAAAAAAAAAAAAAAAAAAATCTGCTTTATAAGTATTAATACAAAATACAATATCCTAAAAAAAATTATTGATAAATAGTCTTATTCTTATATTTAAACTGTTTGTTTTTCTGGATTAGTGGTTACGTGTAAAGGACAATCAAAACATTAAAAAAATGTAGTTCCGTTCAAATGTTTCATTTTGCACCAAAAAAAAAAAAAAAAAAAAAAAAAAAACCCACAAAATTACATAATTAAAATAATAAGAAACTATAACAATTTTTCGTGTGCACAAAATATCGAATAGGGGAAAACAACTGATCAAGTAACCACATTTTCCCTTTAAATAGAAATTTTCTCGTAGTATAAGGAATTTTTCAGGTGCAATTGTTATAAGAGCAGTTTTGAGGGGCGTGGTGTAGACGCCTGGTAGGACCTTGTGGGTAGGACCTACATCACCGTATAACAATCCTCTTTACGGAGATATCTACCTGGACTCAGCTACATTTAGTCGAAGCTAGACTTGGTTAACTATTGCTTGTTTCAAATAGAATAAGAAATGTTAGCGTATCTAAAATAGTTTACTGATTTTTTTTCGTATTTTAATAAACATTATTAATTTAACTACTTATTCCTTCTACCGGCGTACAGTAAACAATCCTCAAAATCTATCTTTGGGGTACCTCATCCCCACCAAAAAAAAAAAAAAAATAATAAATAAAAAATAAATAAATAAATAAATCTGCCATTTTTTATGAGCCCTTAAATTGAATTTTGTAGGCAGATACATCCCGAATAGTAATCATGCTTAAGTACTCCTTTATTGAAAAATTCCAGAAAAGCCCCTGTCTAAAGCCACAACCACCGACAAAAAATAATATCTTTGTTTGGTCCTTCAAATAGTCATAGACACTAGAAATTTGAACATATGGGTAGAACCTGAATAGTGATGTTTCTAAATACTCCGATTTCAGATATTTCAATGGATTGGGCCAAAAAGTTTTCTAACCCCACGCAAACCTACTGACAAAAAAATAACATTTTTGATTATTTGCCTTCTAATTGTCATAGGCACATGAATTTTATCGGCAGGTAAATCATCAACAGTAATCATATTGGAGTACTCTTTTAGAACCCCGCCTCGAAAAAAAAATGTTTGTGCCTTCATAGACACTATAAATTGTATTTAATTCCAATCGGATTATCTTAAAAGATCTTCATTCACTCCTTGGGAATGAAAATAGCTTATCAATTACAGCTTGTTACTTTCTTTCGGTACGTCTTTGTTATAGTAGCTTTGGCGTGAGAGTGAAAACGGGAAGGTCGAATTTGATGAGAAAAGCAGATTTTCAAACGCTTTCCTGTCAATCTTTATTAGTAATTTAAAAAAAAATGAGATTGTTATAGCTTTATGTAATAATATTTTTTATGTATCAAATGCTCAAACAGTTTTTTTTTTTTTACATTTACATCATTTAATAGAAGCAATTCCTTTCACATATATATAAAGAAGACATATAATAATACAATACAAAATACAACACAAAATATATAACATAAATAAATATGTGATTTTTTTCCATAATAATATTTAGCGAAAATCGTACATTTTTAGGGTTTTGTTCATCTCACGAAACCCTATTACCCCCGCTCCGTTGTCTGTCCGTCACAGAGCCATTCTCAAAAAGTATGTAACTTACAGAGTTGAAACTTAGTGTATAAATCTGAATAGCAGCTGTAAAGAGCTCAAAATATTAAAATTTGGAAAATTCGTATTATTTTAATAAATAGAGATAAAAAAACAAATTTGTAACAGCCTTTTCCTATTAAATTGAAACATTTTAAGTTATAGCCTATGCCAAAAACTAAAAATCCTGACAGAAGATAATAGCGGGCTTGGACCGCTATCCGGCTGGTTTAGATATTCGAAAAAAGGAAAAAATAGACCAGTAAATTTTTACTTTATAAAAAACATGGCTTTTTTTTTTGTTGTTGTTGTTTCTAAATGAAATTTGTTTGAATTTATTAAAGAAAGGATAAAGTGTTTTGAAAGGAATATTTAACGAAACCCTTTGAGCGATCTTCGATCACACTTACCCACTTGTTTACACATTACCGACCAGGAATGAGAATTCTCTTGTTATATTTAAAAAATCATTGACTAGAGGCGCGGCTTCCACGTTACAGAAAATGGATCCAAACCTTGTTGTCATTTTTTTTTTTTTTTAGATTGTAAGTCTTTTTATTTTAAATCTGTACACTGAAAGATATTTACTGATGCATAAATTTGAGAAACTTATCTATGATACAATATTTAGGAAAGGCTTTCTGAAGAGATGGCGGAGGAAACTTCTACTGTTCTAAAACCCAGATTTCGCAAAATCGTACATTCAGAAATGTGTTAAGACTGAGTTATGCCAAGGTTTAACAAAGAAGTGCCGAATTTTCGACATACAAAGAATATGCATTAAAAAAGGCAAAATATGATCGCAAGAGTTTTTCTACACATAATGTTGCTGAAAAAATATAAGTACAAAATCGGTTTATGATGCATGTTCTACTTCATTGATTTTATATAATTTTTAATAAATGGTGTCATAAATAAACGAGTAATAAATAGAAACCTTAAACTAATTTCGATGATGTTTTCTGAGATTTTTCGGCCTAACTAATAATAAATTTCTCAAAATGTAAGCCTGTAAACATTAGCTGAAAAAAAAATCTTTGAATCATAAAATACGTAATATTGAGCAACGGAATCAGCTTTTACAAATATTTATTTATTAAAATCTGTGAAAACAAAATCGAAAGGAATTGGAAAAAAATCCGCTTTATATAGGTTTCCGTCTTAGTAGGTATAATTGTCGTTATTCTTTCTATTGGGACCATGTAATTTTTCATTTAAAACAGGAATCCGTTATAGACAGATTTTACTGTAGTTGTAAGTATTTCAAATTAGGACAACTGAGACGTTTAAAGTCAAGTGATATGAGTAAGGACCGACACTAGCTTTTTATTTCACGGGGGGGGGGGGGGGGGCAAACATAACGGTATATATACACTTAAATATTTAGAAATCTATTTGTTCGAAAGCACAAAGAAAAAAAAAGTAAAAGCGAAAGGGAAGGGTTCCGTAGCCTGTGCCGCTTGGCGAATTTGGCGAAAAAGATTTCGACAAAATACCGTTTTGGCGATATGAAATTTTTTCCCAGATGGCAGAAAAACATCATTTTTAAATCTTTATGTTATTTATAAATCAATGATTTTGCACCATTTTCAAAAACAGAAAATGATGTAAAAACATGGATTTATAAATAACATAAGGATTTAAAAACGCAGTTTTTCCACCATCTTGAAAAAATTGTTACAATGCAATTACACAAATTTTAGCAGCATTCTAAATAAACTAATAAGTTAAAAACTAAACAAATGTGCTTTTTGTGATGAATATTTGTTGTTGTGAGGGGGAGCATTCTGGACCCAACATTCTGGACATTGAAAAAGAGAAAAAAACTTAACAGAAACTTTTAATGCAGGTAAAACCTCGCTTACAACTGCCAAAAAATAAATAACAAAAATAAATAAATAAATAAATATAAAGTAAAAGGATAAATATGAATAAATACCAGTAAATGAGACGGCGATTCATTAAATCGTTGTTAAATGATCTAGCTTGCGCCGGCGATAAAAATGAAGACCCATATATTGTGAGAACATTTTATCGCTTCTGCGACATTTTAGCGGGCAGGGCTAGTGGAGCTTAAGCCATATGGTAGGTCACTCTGCCCGGCATGAACCTGCAATATTTTAGAGATTTTTTAAACCAACGATTTTCATTTTCTAGATCATTATAGGTGTTCGCTTTATCGGTTTTTGACACGAATTCGCCTTGACTGTGATTTGTAACTTTGCCGAATCTGTATAGACAACGTGGCCAAAACGTGTAACGTAAGGCCAAACATCACTTTTTTTAATATCTACCCTAAAAAAAAAAAAAAAACTCCTTAATAAAGGGTGCATTTTAAACAGCTAATGCAAGAATACTAATAAAAAACAAAAAGAAATGAAAAAACAAGCCAAATCTGTATATACAACGCGCGTATCTTTATGTCAAAATCGTACATAAGGGCAAATATCACTTTTTTTTTCTTGCTATCTACCCTAAAAAACAACCCCTTTTTAATAAAGGGTGCATTATAAACAGCTAATGCAAAAATTCTAATCAAAAACGAAAATAAAAAAAAACCCAAAAGAAGTAAATGGCAGAGCAAAATACTTACATATTTTTGTTTTATATATTCTGCTAACCAGGACCCTACCTGCCCGGCATGAGTGCCTAGCTTGACGGGTTAGTACCTGGAAGCGGGGCGGAAATCGCCTGCTCACAGCATGGTTGTGATCCACCTGACTATAGATTTGTTGACACCGTTGTAGTGCTTGATCATTTGTGGTTTGCAACAGTTATTTTTGTTTTCCGGTTCAAGATTTCTATTTAACTTTGTTGAATTGACAGATTTAAAAGGTCTCGTAATTTAGAACCTTGATCAGGTGACGAAACCCTCACCTGAATAGGGACCCCTAGAGGTATAATTCACCAAGACACTTACCTTACAGCACAAACGGATCCGAATGCGTGCCGCAAATTAGTTATCTAACAGAATTCAAAATTTAGCTGACTAACGATTCACGTGATCCTAGTTAACAAATAAGCTTCAAGATCTCCCTTCTAACGGAATTTCCTAAAAAACAAGCAACCCTAGAGCCGAAAAGCCGTTCAAAATTCGACGATCAGATCGAAAACTGATCAAACCAGATCAAAACATTTATCGCCCAAAAAGTACGCCAAAAAATCGCCAAATCTTGTGGCACAGGATATGGGACTTTTCTCAAGCGAAATTTTGGAAGGAGCCACTCAGTTGCAAGAAATTTGGAAGCTTGAAGAAAACCCCGCCGTAAACATTGCCTTTTATTTTTTTTATCGCTTATGATGGGAGACTTTTTGAAGTAATTTTTTCATGATAATATACAATTTCAAACCATCAATATTTATAGTACGTTATTGAGGTGTGTAGGATTTATTTATACAGGACGTACGTACTAGAAATACTGAGACACACTATATTGTCTTTGAACATTTCCCCCCTTCTATACGTTTTCAATTACATTAAGAATTTTAGACATTGATCGAATTGCGTCATATTGATATACAGTGTAATATGGATGTTGACATAAAATTTAGTTGACTAGAAAATTTTTTACTGAATCAAAAAATGAAGTTAATCCAAACGTTACTTATGTCATTTTTTTTTCTTTCAGAAATATGTGTAAGACCACAGTATAAAAATTGTAAACTGTAAAAAGGAAGTTAAACTTCTATAAATGTCCCAGTTTTTCTAAAAAATTTGTAATGTAGAAATTTCGTTAAATAAAATTAATAAGGTATATTTTTCAAAGTAAAAAGAAAAAAGAAATACACATCTTTTTTAATTCGGCTTTAGCTACTACTTTTCAGAGTAGTAATATTTGCTGGGTTCTAATTTTTTACAGATACTAATTCATTATTCTTTTTTAATTAAAAAAGACAGCTTAGCTTTAAAATTTTATTATCCGAAGTTTACAATTAAAGCAATAAAGAAATTCGAAAGTTCACATAAGAAAAAAAAAAACACGTAAAAAAATGATAATAATAATCTCGTTCACCCGATCGTCAAATTAATACACAACTATATTTTTTTTAAAACAAAAGTTCCTTTTTTGTATATTGTTAAAACATTTACCATAATCTGAACAAAAATTTATAGTAAAAACTGGATAATTATTTTAATTGCCTTAGTGCTATTCAAATATGCATAAAATATCATAATTTTGCATTAATAAATTGTTAAAGTTTTCTTCCCAAACCTTTTAACATTAATATTCTATGTTACGCAAATCGTGCAAACTTTTTAATATATTTTTCAGAAATAGTTACAAACCGTCAAAAGTAGGTGTATACTAATAAAAAATAGACAGTATTAATCTATTAACTAGAAACAATTAAATTTTAAAGTTAAAGATCTAAACATTAACATTAAATAAGCAGGTAAAAGTATCGTATTTTTCGTCCATGGATGTAAAACAGTAAAAAATAAATAAACTCTACCCCCACCACAAAAGTAATTATCTACAGAAGGTTTATAAAGGCGTAGCAATCTCACATCTCATTAATAATTGAAAAACATAATACGCATGCATGAGTGAAGTTGTGCAACTTATATATTGAAACCAGATATACATAACTTAAAATCAATCAAAAAACACCATCTACATTACATTTATTTTTTATACGTACATATATATATATATATAGGGTGTCCATAATTAAACAACCCTACCTTAAAGTTGTCTACAGACGAAACTATTGGTCAGAAAGTTGTGAAATTTTGTGAAGGACATAATAAAGGAATGGGAATTTGTTCAAGCGAAAAAAAAAAGCTCAACATTTTGCCACCAGATGGCTTTTTTTATGAATTACACATTTATCATACACTTACGATAGTTTCTAAATTTTTATTTCAACAAAAAATGTTCAACAAAACTTTTTTCATTTCTTAGCATTTTCCCGAACACACTACGGCCAACATAACATACAACTGTGTAACATGCTATCTCACGATTCCAGATGGTAATTGAAAATGATGGCTGTCATGTGGAACATGTTTTTTGTTGCAATAAAATATGTAAACTGTGGTAAATGTATGCTAAAAATGTGTAAATTCATTCAAAACGCCATCTGGTGGCAAAATTTTGAACTAAATTTTTTTTCGCTTAAACAAATTCCTATTCCTTCATTATGTCCTTCACAAATTTTCACAACTTTCTGACCAATAGTTTCGTCTGTAGACATCTTTAAAGTAGGTTCGTTTAATTATGGACACTCTTTATATAATGTATGTCCATGGATAACTATTTTAATGAACAGAAGCTTAGATTTTGTTAATTGCTGTTTTCAGTTTCCAGGTTGCAACTTTCGTTAAAACTGGTCAATCAATCGCCGAGAAATTTCTATAGGATCATACACAGTGTTATTTTATGTTTTTTAAACAGTCGTAATCAATTCAAATAAGTTAACCCTTTCCGGCGAGGAGTAATTCTGTTTTTCAAATGATGAAATAGTGGACTGACACCAGAATTTATAAAAGAATTTATTAGAAAATAAAACCTTGCAAATTTTCCCACACTTTATAAAAGAAAAAAATTAATTAAATATTCTTGGTGCGGTTTGTCAGTTTTGGAATTAAAATTAGGTGTCCTTTTTTGTGGACACCGCCCGCTAAAGGGTTAATATGTGATCGCCTACTTCATGCAACTGAGCTGTATTGATAACAATATGGGATTTAAAATGATTATCCATAACAATAAAGTTTTGCCACAGGAATACTCTATTTTTCCAAACCACTTACTCTCTGGCCTACAATAAGTAAATATAATTTCAATAAGGTATGACGCAATCTCTTGAGACCTTTTTTTTTTTAAACTTAAAAAAGACATGTTTTAGTTTTAAATTTCATACAATATTCGTTACTTTTAGGTTGTGAGGCAAAAGTGATAAATGGCCAAATATTTTTCACAACGCCATCATTCATATAAAATGCAAACTATTCACTCCTTACATTTAAAATACATAACTTTAATTTAGAATATGAATATTAAACATATTTAAAATACATGCATTTCATTCATTTCACTTAAAATACAAAATAATAAAAACAACAACAATTATAATAAGAAATAATAACATAAACCAAAACATTATATTTCAGTATCAAAGTTTTGTTTCTAATTTACACAAGTGAAAAATAGATTAAGCTATAAAAAGATTGCTACTGACCAGATTTGCAACAGAGTAAATAAAATCCCGGCCGATTTTCCCGAAAGGAAAATGAAATAATTCTATTAAAATGCTGCATTAAAAATTATTAAAGTTAACGTGTTTGTTAGAATAAATTGACTAACTAGTTTCTCAAACTCTCTGCTTTCAATTTTAATTTCCGCAGTATTTTTTTTTAAATCGTAGCGTCTATTCTTTTAAAATATTTACATTAACTTATTGCTTAGTGTTGTAAGTTCATTATATTTTCATTGACTTTAGAAATGTGATATGAAGGTTTTACAAATTTAAAATTGGTAGAACTCATTGGTGTTTCATTCCTTTTCGATAAACTATGAAAAAAATTATTGCTAGTTAATATTCTAATCCATTTTCTTTCTCATAAATATGATCATTTATTAGATAATCAAAAGCAAGAATAAAAACGCGTATAAAATAACCTAAAAGTTCTGTTAAAATATGAATTTTTTTTATCATTAAGAAAGAAGTATTCCAAGCTTTAAAATCTGATGTACTTCAGGTGCATCGAACAATTTATGCTGCTCTTGTTTATTCTTCCTGCAATGTACAAAAGGGATGTTTCTCTACTATCGATATATTGATATATGATAAAAAAAAATTCATCATTACCTTTTAATTTCCTTTATCAAGAATGTTTATCTCAAGGACTCCACAACTCCACCTGAAACAATGCATATTAATTAACGAGAATTGTATGCTTATTATCATACATTTCTTTAATTTGCTTTTAAACCTTTGCACAAAGCCTTAAAGTACATTTTGAAAAAATCAATAAAGAAACAAGTAACAGCGTTTAAGGGTCCTCTTCACGCACTTGAAAACACCCGCTCGCTAATGTTAATGCTATGGGGCATTATTTTTCTAATATCTCATTTGTACTTGAATATTCTGAAACGATTTTTTTTTTTTCATTGAATAGCAGAGATCAATCTTTATTTCCGCCGTTGATTACTTTTTCGATTTTCGTTCCGTATTTTTTTTTACGAAGATTCTTTCACATTCGGAAACGGTTTCGGAAAAAAAAATCGTTTAAAAATATTGAAATGGAAACGAGATATTAGAAAAATAATGCCCCATACGATTAACATTAGCGAGAGGGTGTTTTCAAGTGCGTGAAGAGGACCTTTAAAGAGCCTACACTAATTATGCAAAAAAACGTAGAAGCTACTGTTAAGTCTATATGAAGGTTATTTTCAAATTTCTCGCTCTCATTTTAATATTTTTGAATGATTTTTTTTGCATAGGATAGCTGAGATCGATCTCTAACATTCTGCGTTTTTACTTTTTCGAATTTGATTCCAATTTTTTTTTATATAAGGGTGATTTCACTTTCAGCAGCGGTTCCAACCGGTTCCAACATTAAAAATGTCCGCTTATCAAAAAAACCTTTAACCAAAATCTAAAAATTTAAATCGCATAACGTTGGAGATCGACTTAAACTACCCTGTGCAAAAAAAAAAAAAAAGAAAGAAAAAGAAAGAAAGAAAGAAAGAAAGAAACATTTAAAACTATTAAAATGAGAGCGAAATTTTTGAAAATAACATTTCCATAGACTTAACATCAGCTTGATCATTTCTTTCCGTTACTAGTGTGGTCTCTTAACTGTGGTTTTAAATATAAAAATTTAATCGATAGTTATATTTGCTCTGAAATTGTGAAGCTATTCAATGTCTATACTGGATACATTTGACAGGCAAAAGAGGAAAAGATCCGGCTCAGTATGTAGAAATAATCATACCAGTGCAGTAAATTACTAATTTGAGATTTTCTATAATTTTCCCTTACTGTTAACTTCCACCTTTCTGACAAAATTATTCTAAAATTTACGCTTCTCAATCATTCCATCGGCATAAACACCGTATTAAAGCTTCGTTGTGCTTTATTAAATATTAAAAAATATGTCTCCAGGTAAAAATTATACTACAATTGCATATCAGTATTAATAATATCTCTGTATGTGTGTGTGTGTGTGACCGTTTGTTTGCCTGTTGCCGATGACTAGGGAAATCTATCGTATGTAAATTTGGCTTCAGACAGCGGGATATTGGTCCTAATGTACCTAAGGGTCAGATTCTAAAATTTTCTGATATATTTTATGTTATTCAGTGATTGAATAAAATGATTCACGTATTTCCCGAATGCTCCGAGTTCTTCATCGATATTATTCCACTCATAAAAGCAATCGAAGATCAATTTTTTTTATACGATACAGCAAATATTGTACAACATTAGAATCTTATTCAGAATTCGTACAGGGAATTGTTTGGGATATTTTTAATTCTTTTTCCATTTTGCCGAAAATGAGACCCATTGTCGTGAAAAACCATATAATGACGCACGTAATCTCGCGGTCTGAACTTAAAAAAAAATTCTTTAAGTGGGAAGAGGTGAGTTGGAGTTTTATATTTATTAATGATATAAAATTAAATTGCCATCCTTGAAAATTTCAGTACTCCTCCACCTCCAGAGCTGTAGAAATCTAAGAAAAATGTATGAAATCAATACTGATTTTATGCATGTTTAAGGCTATTATACCGACCCCGGACAACGGCGTGCAGGTCAATTAGTATTCAATAAACTTTATCATATAAGTTACATAAGATGCGTGTTCAGTTTCCGAAACTGAATACTGCATCTACATTTGGAAACTTAATCACTACATGTAAAAAATATTATTTGCAGTAAGATTTTTAGTATAGAGCAAACCATACAGGAAACACCTCATTTGTCCCAAAACAAGCCATACTTGGATTGGAGTAGCATCTAAAATTTTGTCACGTGTACTTCGATGAGAGCTGTTTCAGAATGAATGAATGTGTGTAAGAATACATCCAGCTTTTTTTTTCAATTGAGATGACGTCATACGGACTTGCAAATCTTTTGACTTTTGGCTCGTTTATTTATTAATTATAAGTATAACGAGGAGCAGTTACTGTCAGAAGTGGCGCTCACTCGCTGTTGAAAAGACCTCGTTTGTTTAATCCATGTAAACGCATGCAGCACATTTAAAGTAAATAGAATGGATTCGTAAAGCTTTTCTGGGATGAGTTGATTAAACTTTACTTATTTTTAATGCAACATACAATTTTATACTATCTCATTAATATCATTATATTTAATATCAGTGCATCTTTTAAAAAATACAGTAACAAACGATAGCGTTATCTTCAATTCACTGTTGTTTGTTCTTATGTGACACTTTTAAAGTAATTTTTTATCCATCACAATTAGACTAATATTCTTTTTTCACAATTTCCTCTACTATATCTGGAAATTTGCACTCAACTTTTTAAAAATGAAAAAAATAACCATACAGTAATTTAAATGTAAACTCTCAACATAAAATTTGTCAAAATGGACAATTTTTTGCTTACGCATTCGAAATCAGCAACATAAGATTAGTTTAAACGATCAACTTCTATTATTCTTATGGGGAAAGTTAATGCTTGCTGACTACTGTTTAAAGCTGATTTAAAATTAGTTGATCAGCGTTAGATTTTATATAAAGAAAATACATTATTTTGTGTTAAATCTTATGTTGGCGGGTTTTTATCAAATCACTGTACTTGTATATTTCACAGTGAAAATATGATATCTATGGGCGTTTTAAAAGAGTATAAGTGAAGGTGGAAGGCAACGAACTGTGTTAGCCAGTGATTATTACAGTACAAGAAAGAAATGTTCGCTATTATATATATGAATTTCAGTACTCACTACACAACACCAAACAGTAACAATTATTACTTAACACTACAAAAACACATGTCATGGTTAAATGCATTGATAGTAACCAAAACATCCTGTAGCCAGTTAAACCCCAAAACTCCGTTGTAACCATTAATTTGATGATTGTAACAATAGAATTTGGTATTTTAAATATTTTATCTTACTTAAATATTAGTTCTATGATAATTACATTAATTATTTGTCTGAACAATTAATTATTTTCATAAATATTTTATAAATTGTTGATAATTGCAAATGTTCAATTCATTTGAAAATGACAGTTTTAGCCCCTCCTATAATTTTTTAATATCACGCCTCCTAGAGCTGCGAAGAACGCCTCATTACCAATTTAAGATCTACTACATTTTGAGAAAAGATATGATCACATTCTGTGCCGCACAGAAGAATTTTTCAAGAAAGAAAAGGAGAGGGGCGTGTTCGCCGTCTATGTAAATTAAACATTTTATGTCATACCCAATAAGTTACATTATTTTTTTATTTTTCTTGTTTGGCTATATTACAAAACAATAATGAATTAATTAATAAATAATATTACTAAGAATTAAAAATAATCTTAATAGAAAATACAGTAAAAACTGTCCCTAATAGATACTGTTTTAAAAGAAAAAAATATATAATATGCAAAACAAAAGCTATACAATAGCAGTGAATAGTAACTTGGTACCTGTACATGGGATTGTGATACGTGAGCAGATTATATTCAAGGCCTGTGCCTGGATACTCAGTCCCCCACCACTACCCTTCTTCTGCTCTGCTGATCACATCTTCCCGCAGCGTATTGTTATAACAAAAGACAATCGAACCGTATATTGTAGGAAATTACTTTTCTCCCATAACTCTTATGTTTATTTATTTATTTTTCCTCTCAAGGATGATTCCAGTGTACCGTCGTAGCATTTCAAATGCTATTATGGGAGTACAAAAACTGTCATTTTCACAATAACTAATCGTTCAAATTATTATTTATAAATCCCATTATAACAAAATGAAGATGTTATTTTTTTAATATACATATCAGTACATGTAATCCATATTTCCGTTTACAATTCGAAAGAGTCAAATCTCTTGAAATTACTTAATCTATGCAAGTAAAAGGCTTTGTCCTGGCAGATTCAAGAAAGATGAACTATTGAACATCTTGGCAATTGCGCAAATATTCATGACAAATAATAATGACCCGTTTAGAAGGAATTTTCCGAAATTCAACCCCTATGAAAGGGGTGTTGAAAGTTCCCGGTCAATTCACCAATAACGCAAGAGCAGTTTAAGGTAGAAGAATGAAATGCAACATTCCAAATCTTTTTGTTTTGTTTTGTTTTTTGTATTTTTAAAAAAACTGTTAAACACGTACTGCACTGACTTTTGAAGTTCAACCCCTAAGAGAGGAAAAAGACGTCTTAAGAATCTGAGTCATAAAAAATAACGGAATCTTCCTTAATTGTATCTACAATAAATTTTTGAATTTTAGCGGTCGTGGCTGAGCAAGGGTAAATTGTTCTGGCATTAATTCCCTCTTTGTTGAAAAATGGCACACATGCCCTGACTTCGAAATAGATTGGCTAGCTAAGCAGGTTATGAATTTGAACTAGATTCTCAAGAGAGGAAAATGAAGGAACAGCCTTGTACTAATATGAGAAAAAAAATAACACTGCGGGTTGAAAGTTTGAAATACTAAATGAAATGAGACCAAAAGAGGGGAAAAATGCATCTTGCTTATATAATGTTGATGCTCCTGATCAGAAGAGTTAGACGTTAGAAGTATAATTGATATTTATAAATAGCTTCTTTATGTACAGTTGTTTTTTCTGACATCAATTGTCAAATATGGAAAACAGAAAATAATATAAAGTCATACAGAGAATTCAAACGTCTTATTTTTTGTGTCTTCATTTGAATGAAGATGATTTGAGCTCCCATTTCCTGTGAAAGGGACTTGAGGTTCTCCCTTATCATCCAGAGGCGTAAGAAAGCAGGTTTTCATTTGAAAATAAAAAAATAATATCTGTAGAACGAGATAAAGGAAATCGTAAAATTTTATCAATTTTTCGTATAAAATAGTGTTCTTATCTTTTACCGAACCAAAGCAAAAATAATCTTAATTATGCCATAATAATCATACGTTTCGCAAAGCTTTTCAGAACATATTCTGCTACGGAGGCGGCAATGCACGGGGGTCACGTGTGTACATGCTCAACTATGCTTTTTTTTTTAAATCTTTTTAAGAGTAAAATTACGTTTCAAAAAGGCTAGAACATTGTTGGAGTTATCAATAAACTAACAGATTTAGAAAAAATGTAAAGCCCTAAGGATTACTTTTTGCGCCCGTCCTTAAGCGAATATAACATTTGTTTACTTTAGCGTTAAAAAAATCTAAACGCCCGACACTGTCATTAAATAATGCGAAAATTTGTAATCGGGAAGTGGTACACTAAATATGGGAAATATAGGTATGCATGCCGGACATTTAGATTTTTCGGACACTGTTATACGCTTTGACGTGGGACACTTAAAGAAGAATGCTAACCTTGATGCACAGATTAAATATATATATATATAAGAAATTTCTAAATATATACATAAAAATATGGAGGGCTGACATTAGCGACAACAAGCGACAAACTTTCAGAAACGGTTCCAACCGGTTCCAAAATTGAAAACATCCGCTTATAAAAAACCTTTAACCAAAATTGGAAAAGAAAAGTAGCACAACGTTAGAGATCGACATCAGCTATCCTATTCAAAAAAATCATTTAAAAATATTAAAATGCGATCGAAAATTTTGAAAATAACATTTTCATAGACTTAACATTAACTTGATCGTTTCTTACCGTGAGTAGTGTAGGCTCTTAAGCGTAGTTTTGGATATTAAAATTAAATCGATTTGCCCTGAAATCGTGAAGCTATTCTGTGTCAATACTAGATACATTAAGCACGTATAAGGGGAAGGGATCCCGCTCAATTTGCGGAAATAATCATACCAGCACAGTCAATTAATATTTTGAGAATCTTTATAATTTTCCGTTATTGTTAACTTCCACCTTTCTGGCTAAATTATTCTAAAATTTACGCTTCTCAATCATTCCATCGGTATAAACATCGCATTAAAGCTCTGTTGTCTTTTATTAATTATTAAGAAATATGTCTCGGTATAAAAATTATACTACAATTGTAAATCAGTATTAATATCTATGTATGTATGTGTATACGACCGTTTGTTTGTCTGTTGCCGACTTCTAGGGAAATCTATCTTATGTACAAATCTGTAAATTTGGATTCGGACAGAGGAAGATTTGTCCTAATGCACCTGAGGCTCAGATTTTAAAATTTTCTAATAATTTTTTTGTTATTCAATGATTGAATAAAACGATTCACGTATTTCCCCGATTCTCCAAGTTCTTCACCGATTTTATCCCACTCATAAAAGCAATTGAATTTCAATTTTTTTAAGATACGATATACCAAATATTGTACTCCATTAGAATGCTTATTCAGAATTCGTACAGCGAATTGTTTGCGATATATTTAATTCATTTTCCATTTTGCCGAAAATGAGACCCCTCATCATGAAAAGCCATTGCTAATATGATGATAACGCACATAACCTCAGGGTATGGACTTTTTTAAAAAACGTTCTTTAAACCGGAAGGTGTGAGTTGGTGTTTTATATTTATTGATGGTCTAAAAGCGAATTTTCACCCTCGGAAATTACAGTGCCCCTCCACCTCCGGAGCTCTAGAAATCTGAGAAAAATGTATGAAATCAATACTGATTTTATGCATGTTTAAGGTTGTTATACCAACCCCGGATAACGGCGTGCAGGTCAATTTGTATGCAATAAATTTTATCATATAAGGTATATAAGATGTGTGTTCAGTTTCCGAAACTGTTTACTGCATCAACATTTGTAAACTTAATCACTATATGTTAAAAATATTATTTGCAGTAACATTTTTAGTATAGGGCAATCCATACAGCAAGTACCTCATTTGTCTCAAAACAAGATTATTTCGGATTGGAGGAGCATCCAAAATTTTGTCACGTTTACATCGGTTTGAGACGATAAGAGCCATTTCAAAATGAATGAAAGTGTATGTGTCAGTAACTATACATGTAGCTTTTTTTTTAAATTGAGATGACCGCAGCGCAAGCGTATCTCCTTATTTTTCGAATCTTCGTTCGGTCATTGTTATTTATTATTTATAATAAATTGTAAATATGGCGAGGAGATCTTATTGCCAGAAATGGTGCTCACTCGCTGTTGAAATAACTTTTCCTAAGTGTCCCAGGCTATCCGAACAGTTGCCGAACAGTTGATGTCGGTTAAGGGGCTTCCGAGTTGCGATCAACTTTACGCCCAGTCTATATGTGAGTAACCTGTCTTGTAAATATTGAGCCGTTGGGAAAAGTTAAATGTAGTATTAACTACACAAGAAAGAACAATTAAAAATAGAAGAAAAATTAAACAATGGGAATAAAAAAGTAAAGCTATAGAGATTACGGAAAGAGTCTAATAAATGGAAAAAAAGTAAAATGGTATAGCTGTAGTTAAAATTAACTACTGAAAAAAGTTGAAAAAGTGTAAAATAGGGTTCGGAACATGTTCAAAAACAGTACATAAATGCCAGGTGGAAAAGGCAGACAAAGCTAAGCTATAACAAAAATAGAACTTAAGAAGAACAAACATATTTATTTTTTACAATTTTTTTTAATTTATATTAATATTTTAATATTATTTTGTATAGCATAGGAATAAGTTTAAATAGGAAATTACAAATTTATATAAAAGTAAGAGAGAGAATATTGCAGAATGGTGAGCACTAATGCTCATAATCAATAATGCAAGAATATTTTGGACGCTTGCGGTGATGTGGTTCGAATGCGTCATAATCCGGCAATTCTGCGATTATATCATTAGGGAAGTCATATAATTTTTCATAAAATTTTTTGGCAAGGTGGTTGATTCTTTCATTTAATGTCGTAGATTTGAGGTCTCTGCGAACAGTGCTATTACGGAGATAGCGAGAGGCATTTCTGACAGTACGCAGATTTTTGTTATGAAGTTGGCTGAGGCTTTTCATGGAGGATTTGCAGATATAGCCCCAGACCGGACAGGCGTAGGTGATAATTGGTAAAATGCAGGAATTATAAAGGAGAAGTTTGTTATGGATAGCCAGTGTTTTACTATTAAGAAGAGGTTTTAGTGCAATCATAGCTCCAGCGACTTTCCCCCTGATGGTGAGGATATGTTTTTTGAAAGAAAGTCTTTGGTCAAGGGTGACCCCCAGGTACTTTGCTTCATTAGTCCAAGGTATAGTGGTATTATTAATGGTTATTCTATTGGGATATGTTAGTTTTCTAGAGAAGTGGGCAGCGGCGGTTTTATTTTCTTTCTGTCTAGCGCGCCAGAGGTCGCACCAGTCTATACATTTTACATAATTAACATTTAATTGTACAATTTCGCTGGTGTGAATTGAATAAATTTTTCTATTTTTTTATTTTGAAGTGCAATTTTATATTTCATCAATCTCATTAAGTAATAAGTAGTCCCGCAGTGGCGAGGACGGTTAAGCTCGGTTCCGTTAAGATCACCGAAAGCGAAGCAGCGTCTACCAATGTCGGTGCTTGGGAGGGTGGCAACCTCTCTCGACTGCCGCTGTTGTGGGACCGTGTACGTTAATGGGAGCTGGTGCAAATAAAATCTGCTCGTAGCTCCAATGCCCTCCAAGTTTAGTATAAGCGTTACCTCTGGGGGTGCCAATCCAGGTGCTGGTCTCTCATCTAGAATTGGATCAAAATTAGGAGACCAGCTCTAAAATTCCAACCTCTCTTGAGGCTCTGGCACCTTTTCTTTCAGAGAAGTGTCATGGCACTTTCTCTGACATGCCAACAACAACATTTAATAAGTATTTAATATCAGTGCTTTGTTTTAACAAATACAGTAACACACGATAAAATTCTCTTCAATTCATTGTCGTTTTTTTATGCGACAATTTTAAGGTAATTTTTTTTTTAATTTATCACAGTTAAACTAATATCCTTTTTTCACAATTTGCTCTACTACATTTGGAAGTTTGTACACGACCTTTTAAAAAATAACAAATAACCATACAGTAATATAAATATAAACTCACAACATAAAATTTGTCAAACTGGACATTTTTTTGCATACGCATTTGAAATCAGCAACATAAGATTGGTTTAAAGGATCCACTTCTATTATATTATTATTCTTATGGGGATAACTTAATGTTTGTTGACTACTGTTACGGTGTTTAGAATAATATAGTGTGGCAATTAACGAGCGAAAACGTATCATAAAAATTACAATTCCACCAGAGGGCGCTATGATCCTGTTCATTGTACAGAGCCTGGACAAGTAAGGGAAGCGTCATGAGTGGCAATAGACTCTGATTCGTCCAAAGCTCTTTTCAATCGCCGCGGGCTATCGACTGCCGCGCTACCATAGACTTTATACAGGGCAAAAATACAGAGTTTTTAAATCCACATCATTCCTAATATTTTCATGGTTGTTTATATTTTTATCGCCGATTTTCAGGTTCAGAGATCTTTATATTATGGATATAAACAAAAGTTTGTCTAAGAATTTCGCAATTTTCTGTAGAAAATGTTTTTTTTTCTGAAGTTTCGTTTTCATCCAATGAGCGCGAGCATTATTATTTGTTTATCTCATTATATTTACATATACATAAGAAAAACGTGGATTAGTTTTATTTCTATAAGTATAGTGTATCTATATCCTGCTTTATTTTTGTGGAATCGCATCACAAGTATTTTTTATTAATATTTTTCCGCTGTCAGTGTTCAAAATTGGTGTTGGCGAGGATTGAGATCGCGCCAAATCCTTGTATGACTTGCTTTGAACCTAATACAGTAGTTTCGCCATTTATTTGACAGATGATGTGGTGTAGTGGCCAGAAGCATGCATCTGTCACGGCAGAGATTGTGGGTTCGATGCTCGTTGTTTTTTTTTTTACATTTTAGAATTTTTTTTTCGATTTTTATTAATTTCTTATAAGTTACTCTGAGTTTTTTAAATAGATTGTTGTTAATGAAACTAAATTATAACATTTTATTTTATTCATTTTTTAAATTTATTATGAATTATTATTATTATATATTATTATTATTTATTTATTTATTATAAGTTAATTTGAACTTTTTAAATAGATTCTTGTTAATGAAACTAAGTTTTAATATTTAATATATAAGGGCTATATTATAATAATTAAAATGAAACATATATTTTAATGCAATTATAAAATCAAATAAAATTACATAAAAAATAATTTTATGTTGTAACTTTAATAGCATAAAATTATCACCAGAAATAACTTATTAAAGTATTCATTTTTATAAAATTAAGTATGATACTTCATACACAAAATACGCATACAAATTCAAAAGAATATGGGGAGGATGGGTATATATATATTAAGTTAGGATTTTATAATTTTTAATTTTAAGTGATGTGGGGGCGGGGGGGGTAGGTCTAAGAGGATTAAAGGTGGAAATTCTGCTAAATGGAGTGCTAATTTAGAAGAATATATATATATATATATTGTTACTGCACAATTCCAAATAGAGCAACTAAAATAATGTTACAGCTAAAAAAAGAATTGAATTCGTCCCTCCCCATTCAACAAATAAATCTGTGCATCATCAGTCATTATAATTTAAAATATAGTATATTTATAGGCAAACGGAGCATTTATGTATAAAAATGACATCGGGAAATATATTTATTTATATATTTTTTAATTTATTTATTAGATATGGAGTGGAGATAAGCAATATGCATACATAAATTTTTTTACAAAGAATATCAGTAATAATTAGACATTTTAATGTCTTAATTTTAGACTAGAAATGTTTTCTGTGTGATTTTATACTTAAAATTATTTAAATAAAAATATAATTTGCTGACCAAATTAGAAATACATGTTTCTATTTCTTAATTGTATAAACCCGAAAAGAGATATATATTAAGATATTTCATTCAATGGGCCCTATATTTAGTGTTTTCGGGATCTTTAATTTAAAAACAAGATAACACTGCTTTATGATGTAATACATTGCAATGTATAAGCATATTTACAATAGAGCCAAACAGTTTGGCTTCAAATAACTGAATGCTAATAAAAATTAAACCAAATATATATATATATATATATATATATATATATATCATAAGAGACGGTAGTCTCTTGAGTGACGCAGCGAAAAACCGAAAACCGTAAGCCCAAAACCGAAGATTCCGTCACTCTCATATATACAGCTAGCAGGACATCAAAGGAAAATCGAAACGCCGACATTTAATATCTCAGTAAATATGAGGCATACCGTTTCGATTTTTTCACATTAGTCTTATATCTATGGCCTAACTCTATCCTGAAATTTATAGATTTCTACATGCAGTAGATTTTGAGATCTGGAAACCAATTTTTAAGCGAAAATGGAAAATGTAATGGTGTAATGGGCACAGAGGTGTTATCTCGAAAATGGATCGAACGATTTTTTTTAAATTAATATATTATATTAATCGCTTTTAGATGAAGAGAGTAAGATTTTGATCTAACGTAGGAAAACTCTTGTTTTTTATATAATCCAGCTTCAAAATCGGACTCTTTTCTTATGCTTTTTCTGGTAGACTAACATTAAAGATTTTCGGCCTTTTCACCCTTTTTTATTCCTGCGCGGTCAGGATATTCATGGGTATCACGGTTATAGTTAAAGGCGATTTCGCAATCATATCTGGCTGAAGAACTATTTAGATTTTTTTTTTTTTTTTTTTTAATACGAAAACAGTTTTCAATGCAATTTTTAATATGTAATATATATGTATTAAATTAAATTATTGTTTGTATATTTTTCTTTTTTGTTATAATAAAGAATTTCTTATATCAAAATCTTCATTAAGTCGAAAAATATTTAGATTCCTTGATTAAAATATTGAAATATTTTATAATTATACATATACAATTTAATTGTTATTTATATTTAATTTGTGATTTTTTAAAGGAAAAAAAAGATTAAGATTTTTTTTTATCAATTAATTTGCGTAACAAGGAATCATTCAAAATGAATCAATCACCAGTTTGTTTTCTTCGTGTGCGATGCGATTCGCTGCTATGAACATTTTTTGAAGTGTTGAAAATCAAATTTCACAAATACTTCTAACTTCTATTAACAAATACTTCATGAATATATTTTTAATTCCATGTTGTTTATGTACGATAAAAAACACGTTTGTAAGCTTCTGTTTCATAGTATAAGAATCCAAACATTCAGTGAAATGCGTATATTTGATCAGCTATATAAACAAATGAAGAATACAGTACCTTTTTTTTTTCAATTTCATTTCTTAAATTTGCATTTTAAAAACAGATAATAAAGAAATATGTATTTATCTTCTAATATTTATTTTCCTAAGTCAGAGAAATGCAAAGTTCTACCATTGTTTTTTTTGTTTTTTTTTTTCTAGTGAAAGTTTATTTTCAAATGTTAAATATAGATTTTACTTAATAAATCACGAAATCAGTCATCAGTTCTCGGGGCAATGGTAGACGTGGCATTGGAAACCTAAAAATCATGAGAGAGGGTAATATCTTTAAACAAATCTTGTAGCAAAGTATTCAGTAGTATCTTGCACCAAATATAAGAAATTGAGAAAAAAAAAAAAGGTACTGTATTCTTCATTTTTGTTTATGTATTGTCAAAGCTATGCATTCTACCGAATGTTTTTATTCTTGAAATAGACTATTTAAACAGAGATAGAAGTTTACCAAACTTTTGTTTCTTTCTTCATACATAAACAACATGGAATTAAAAATATATTTTTGAAATATTTGTTAATTAAGTTAGAAGTATTTGTGAAATTTGTTTTTGAACCCGTTAAAAAATCTTCACAGCGCATGGAAAAATAGAAACGCTATAGAAGGATTTTTTTTTTCTTCAGTTACCCTGAAATTAAAACAATATATATATATATATATATATATATA
Organism: Maratus michaelseni; assembly: GCA_963931845.1. Lineage (NCBI taxonomy): Eukaryota > Metazoa > Arthropoda > Arachnida > Araneae > Salticidae > Maratus > Maratus michaelseni. The sequence goes on from OZ007597.1 coordinate 277,404,276, forward strand.
TATATATATATATTTTTGGGGGGGGGGGGTTTCAGGAGTGCAAAACGTTCCTATTTACTGATTTATTAGTTGTTTGTTTTCTTTTTAAAATTAAAATAATGTTGTTAAATAGCAACATCATGGTGTAGAAAAAAAAACATTAAAAAAATGTGATGCATCGTTATGTACGAGAGATCAGTTTCAACTGACATTACAAAAATTTATTCACAAACTAAGACAGATAATTAAGAAAAATAGGTTAAATCCTAGAACAAGCGAGACGCTTGGCGTCATCGAATTTAGCGAAGCGATAAATGAGTTTTCTTGTTACCGGTTTATTTCTTACGTTTTTTCCACGCCTTCTGTGCTTGGTTCTAGCATGAGCAGAATGCATGGTTCTGAAAATTGAGCTGGTTTTTGAGGGAATTAGATTTGATTGGTTGGTTGACAGATTAGAATATTCTATAATAGAGTTCTATTGTCTGTGGGTTGGTTTGTTGTGTGTCAGATTTGTTGAATTATGTTTATGAAATGTGTTTTATGTCATAAAGGATAAATCCTGTGAAATATTAAAAAAAAACGAAGGATGAGAAATAACGGTAAGTGCATTTTTGTTGATTTTATATGATAAGATGTATTTTAAGCACTTTAGAGATTACTGTAAACCGATTTTTGTGCGAACATTACTGACCGCAGCTTGAATGGATTTCATGCATTCTAGGGAGTGCGGAATATAGCAATTTTTGTGCATCCAGGATTTTTTTTTTTCAGTTAATGTACGCGAAGCATACACATATATACATATATATATATATAAATTATTAACTGCTGTTTGAATGAATTTCATGCATTCTAGAGATTGCTGCACAGGGAGTTTCATGCATCCAGGATTTTTTTTTTCTGTTATGTACGCAAAGTGTACATATATATGTTACTAACTGGTGCTTGAATGAGTTTCGTGCTTTTGAAAAATCAGAAATCTCTAGATTCTCCCCAATCGTAACCTGTGTTCTTTGTAGCAGAGAATTCACTACTTACACAGTTTCTATGAAAAATTTTTCACGAAGTAAACATTGATTTTATTCCGTTTTGTGACAATTTACAAAGTTTTAGCAAGGAGGAAAAAATAGCTAAAAATTATTAAAAATAGAAAAATCTGGAGGAAAAAATTGCTAAATGTTTGTATGTAAAAATTGAAATATCCAGACGAAATATTGCTAAAAGTTTGTAAAAATAGAAAATTGTGAAGAAAAACTTGCTGAAACTTTGTAAATAATTGTAAAACGAAATAAAATTTATGTTAAAATTGTATAATAAAGCTTGCCGTAAGCAGTGTGTAAGTATCTGCTTGCTTAAGCTTAAAAAGCATTCGTTCTGATTGGGTAGAATTTGGAGGTTGCCGATTTTTTGGTTGACGTGCGTAAAAAAAATAGCCAAATCGGATGTTTTGCTTGTTCTAGGATTTTGCCCAATATATTTGATTAATGAATTCATCGATTGATACTTTGGCTTAATTAGGTTTGAATTGGCTTAGTAATTTGAATCTTATCATGATGACGTTTTGATTTTGCATGTCCCTGTATAAAAAACTCCTCAATGATATTTGCAAGATAAATACACTGTCACAATTAGATTCAAATTGGTTCAGCATTTCAACAGTGATGGTAAGGATTAAAAAAAAATTCATATTTTTTGCTTTTGTGTGTACCTTTTAAACAAACTGTAAGAGCTAAATGCTTGATTAGCTAACTCATTGATGATGCGGCTAAGTTTAGGGATTCACCCTCAGTTAGCCATCTTGTTTTTAAATCAAAACATTTTAACTTTTATTATTAAATATAAATCAATCAGTCAGTAAAATTAAATAACATGCTTATAATAAGTAAATATGAATGAAAATTATTTTGGAAATGAGAAACAAAACAAATATGTTTTGAAGTATAGATAAAATGCTTCAGTGATTAATTTGTAATCACTTCAGCATTTTATCTATATTTTAATTATAATTAGTGATCTTCTGTGATTATGTAACATTTCAGCGATGCTGGATTGAATCCCTGAAGCATTTTATCTATTTCGAAAAACCGAAGTCAGAGAAATGCAAGTTTTGTGCATCCAGGATTTTCTTTTTCAGTTAATGTACGCGAAGCGTACTCACACACACATATATATATATATATATATATATATATATATATATATATCAATTATTAACCGCTGTTTGGATGAATTTCATGCATTCTAGAGATTGCTGCACAGGGAGTTTCATGCATCCAGGATTTTTTTTTTCTGTTAATGTACGCAAAGAGTACATATACATGTTACTAACTGGTGCTTGAATGAGTTTCGTGCATTTGAAAAATCAGAATTCTCTAGATTCTCCCCAATCATAACCTGTGTTCTTTGTAGCAGAGAACTCACTACTTACACAGTTTCTATGAAAATTTTTTCACGAAGTAAACATTGATTTTATTCCGTTTTATGACAATTTACAAAGTTTTAGCAAGGAGGAAAAAATAGCTAAAAATTATTAAAAATAGAAAAATCTGGAGGAAAAAATTGCTAAATGCTTGTATGTAAAAATTGAAATATCCAGACGAAATATTGCTAAAAGTTTGTAAAAATAGAAAAATCGTGAAGAAAAACTTGCTGAAACTTTGTAAATAATTGTAAAACGAAATAAAATTTGTTTATTTTGTGAAAAAGCTTGCCGTAAGCAGTGTGTAAGTATCTGCTTGCTTAAGCTTAAAAAGCATGCGTTTTGATTGGGTAGAATTTGGAAGTTGCCGTTTTTTTGGTTGACGTGCGTAAAAAAAATAGCCAAATCGGATGTTTTGCTTGTTCTAGGATTTTGCCCAATATATTTGATTAATGAATTCATCGATTGATACTTTGGCTTAATTAGGTTTGAATTGGCTTAGTAATTTGAATCTTATCATGATGACGTTTTGATTTTGCATGTCCCTGTATAAAAAACTCCTCAATGATATTTGCAAGATAAATACACTGTCACAATTAGATTCAAATTGGTTCAGCATTTCAACAGTGATGGTAAGGATTAAAAAAAAATTCATATTTTTTGCTTTTGTGTGTACCTTTTAAACAAACTGTAAGAGCTAAATGCTTGATTAGCTAACTCATTGATGATGCGGCTAAGTTTAGGGATTCACCCTCAGTTAGCCATCTTGTTTTTAAATCAAAACATTTTAACTTTTATTATTAAATATAAATCAATCAGTCAGTAAAATTAAATAACATGCTTATAATAAGTAAATATGAATGAAAATTATTTTGGAAATGAGAAACAAAACAAATATGTTTTGAAGTATAGATAAAATGCTTCAGTGATTAATTTGTAATCACTTCAGCATTTTATCTATATTTTAATTATAATTAGTGATCTTCTGTGATTATGTAACATTTCAGCGATGCTGGATTGAATCCCTGAAGCATTTTATCTATTTCGAAAAACCGAAGTCAGAGAAATGCAAGTTTTGTGCATCCAGGATTTTTTTTTTTCAGTTAATGTACGCGAAGCGTACTCACACATATTATATATATATATATATATATATATATATATATATATATATATATATATATATCAATTATTAACCGCTGTTTGGATGAATTTCATGCATTCTAGAGATTGCTGCACAGGGAGTTTCATGCATCCAGGATTTTTTTTTTTCTGTTAATGTACGCAAAGAGTACATATACATGTTACTAACTGGTGCTTGAATGAGTTTCGTGCATTTGAAAAATCAGAATTCTCTAGATTCTCCCCAATCATAACCTGTGTTCTTTGTAGCAGAGAATTCACTACTTACACAGTTTCTATGAAAATTTTTTCACGAAGTAAACATTGATTTTATTCCGTTTTATGACAATTTACAAAGTTTTAGCAAGGAGGAAAAAATAGCTAAAAATTATTAAAAATAGAAAAATCTGGAGGAAAAAATTGCTAAATGCTTGTATGTAAAAATTGAAATATCCAGACGAAATATTGCTAAAAGTTTGTAAAAATAGAAAAATCGTGAAGAAAAACTTGCTGAAACTTTGTAAATAATTGTAAAACGAAATAAAATTTGTTTATTTTGTGAAAAAGCTTGCCGTAAGCAGTGTGTAAGTATCTGCTTGCTTAAGCTTAAAAAGCATGCGTTTTGATTGGGTAGAATTTGGAAGTTGCCGTTTTTTTGGTTGACGTGCGTAAAAAAAATAGCCAAATCGGATGTTTTGCTTGTTCTAGGATTTTGCCCAACATATTTGATTAATGAATTCATCGATTGATACTTTGGCATAATTAGGTTTGAATTGGCTTAGTAATTTGAATGTTATCATGATGATGTTTTGATTTTGCGTGTCCCTGTATAAAAAACTCCTCAATGATATTTGCAAGATAAATACACTGTCACAATTAGATTCTAATTGGTTCAGGATTTCAACAGTGATGGTAAGGATTAAAAAAAATTCATATTTTTTGCTTTTGTGTGCACCTTTTAAACAAACTGTAAGAGCTAAATGCTTGATTAGCTAACTCATTGATGATGCGGCTAAGTTTTGGGATTCACCCTCAGTTAGCCATCTTGTTTTTAAATCAAAACATTTTAACTTTTATTATTAAATATAAATCAATCAGTCAGTAAAATTAAAAGTCACAAAATTCGTCAAATGATCTCGGGAGAAAAATAGTGAAATTTGTCTAACAATCGCGGAGCAGAATTGCAAAATTCGTCGAATGGCAGTGGAAAAAAAGTGCACAATTTGTTCGTTTATGGAAAAAGTCGTGAAATTCATTAATCGATAGTCGATAAATCACGAAATTCATCAATCGATAGCAGAAAAATCACAAAATTCATTGATAGTGGAAAAATCACAAAATTTATCAACTGGTTTCAGGGGAAAAAATTTCGAATATTGTCGAATGGCTTCGAGAAGAAAAAAAATCACAATCCATCAAATAATTTCTTTGAAAAAATCGTGAAATTCGCCAAATGGTTTTGAAATTTGTCGAGCGACAGTGGGGAAAAAATCTTTTTCCATTGAATCATCGCAATTGGAACTATTAAGTTTGACCAGTGGTGGCAGTAAAGTCAGTCGGCAAATTTTCAGTATTACTCGCCGATTGGCGAATGGCAATTTTGTCCTATATTTTTATGCACTTTATCGATGAAATTCATGATTTTTTAAACGCCTGATCGATGAAATTCAAGATTTTTACGCACCCAATTGATGACTTTCTTGATTTTTATGCATCCGTTTGACGAAATTAATGATTTTTACATGCCTGATAAACAAAATTCATGATTTTTATGCATGTGTTCAACAAAATTTATGATTTCCCTTCTCCCGATCCACAAAATTCATGTTTTTACTGTGCCTGATTGACAAAATTCATGATTTTCAACTGATATGCTTTCCATCGGCCAATTAATGAAATTCACAATTTTTCTTCTCTAGACAATGGCGAAATTCGCAAATTATTTTTTTTTTTTTTACCGTTCGTTGAAATTTACATTTTTTTCACAAACATTCGATGGAATTCTTGATTTTTCCAAGACCAGTTGTCGAAATTTGCGATTTTCCATGCCTATCGACAAAATTCATAATTTTGCAGAACCGATAGACAAAATTCATAATGTTTTCCTATGATCTATGGACAATTTGCAAATTTTTCCTGCAACTGTTCGTTGAAATTCTCGATCATTCCACGCCATTCGAGGAAATTCGCTGCTCTATCCATGAAATTCACGATTTTAAGTGCCTTATCGACAAAATTCGCAGGTTTTTTCAATTGATTTACAAAATTCAAGATTTTTTTTTTTTTTTGAGTGATTGACGAAATTTGCAACTCCGGAATTACTGATTTTGGCATCTCTGGTTTCTGTTGACCGATTATTGAAATTTGCGTTTTTTTTTCTAGCGACAAAATGGCGAAATTTGTGATTTTTCCATGCCCATTTGACAAAATTCGCATCCAGTCGATGCAATTCATGATTTTATGCGCCTGATCGATGAAATTCATATTTTCCTACGATTTATGGACAAAATTTGCAAATTTTTCTCACGAATTATTAAGGAAATTCGAAATTTTTGGATAGGTTGGCATGTATGGTCTCTGCGGGCCACCAGTTATCCATCACGGGCCACAGGTTGTGCATTCCTAATCATGATGCAGTTTGGCTCATTCGACTCGACATCGATAGAACTTACTGATTTTAGTTTCACCACCAGGGGCAGTTATGTTCATATAGAACAGAGAGCGCCCCTGGCAGTGGAAGGGGAAATTAATGGATTTTGGAGCTAACTCAAGTTCTATGGGTCCCATCACAACATGATTTGATTCATTCAACTTGTTTCAAGTTTGACCACCAGGGGGCGCATTCCCATCTTAGGTTCTATGGCCCCGATCATGACAAGGTATGGCTCACTCAACTCGAAATCGACAGCCTCAAAAATTTCAGCTGTTTGTATAGAACAGAGTGCGCCCCCTGGTGGTGGAACATGGAACTAACAGATTTTGCAGCTAACTTGAGTTCTATGGGTCCCATCACAATGCAGTTTGATTCATTTGGCTCGACATCGATAGGATACATCGATTTTAGTTCCAAGTTTCACCACCAGGGGCGCTATCCTATCTCGTGTTCTATGGGCCCGATTACGGTGAGGTATGGCTCATTCGATTCGAAATCGACAGCCTGAAAGATTTCAGCTATGTTTGTATAGAACAGAGTGCGTCCCCTGGTGGTGGAAGATGGAACTAATGGATTTTGAAGCTAACTCGAGTTCTATGGGTCCCATCACAATGCAGTTTGATTTATTAAACTGGACATCGACAGGATATATAGATTTTAGTTACAAGTTTCACCACCAGGGGGCGCTTTCCTATCTCGGGTCATATGCGCCCCATCACGACGCGGTATGGCTCATTCGACTCGAAATCGACAGCCTCAAAGATTTCAGCCATGTTTGTATGGAACAGAGTGCGCTCCCTGGTGGTGGAATATGGAACTAACGGATTTTGCATCTAACTCGAGTTCTATGGGTCCCATCACAATGCAGTTTGATTCGTTCGACTCGACATCGGCAGGATATATCGATTTTAGTTAAAAGTTTCACCACCAGAGTGTGCTTTCCTATCTTGTGTTCTATGTGCCCCATCACGACGAGGTATGGTTCATTCGACTCGAAATCGACAGCCTCAAAGATTTCAGCTATGTTTGTATGGAACAGAATCCGCCCCCTGGTGGTGGAAGATGGAACTAACGGATTTTGCAGCTATCTCGAGTTCTATGGGTCCCATCACAATGCAGTGTGATTCATTCGACTCGACATCGACAGGATATATCGATTTTAGTTTCAAGTTTCACCACCAGGGGGCACTTTCCTATCGGGTTCTATGGGACCGATCACGACGACGTATGGCTCATTTGACTCGGAATCGACGGCCCGAAAATTTTCAGCTATGTTTGTATAGAAAAGGTTGCGTCCTTTGGCGGAGGAAGATGGAACAAACGGGTTTTGCCATGCATTTTCATCCTTCTAATTGTGTTACTCTCTCGCTGTATAATTTAAAAGTTGAGTCTTGGATTCCTCTCCCTGGGCCACCACCCTCATATTTTATTGGGGTACAAGGGGTCTTTTTTAGCATTTCTTTAAAATTTTATTTTAATGATTAATTTATACCCTATGCTTAATTTCGACTAATTGACATTCTCATCAATAACCTTAAAAAAGTAATGATATCAGTACAAAAACCCTTAACGGGTTAAAAGTTGTGACGCAGCACTTTCTTTTGGCTTTATGAATTTTAAATATGAGTCTTAAAAGCAATGATATCAAATTTAAGTTACGCTATGTTAATAATTATTTTTTTAAATCATAATTTTCTTTTTAGTTTTATTTATATTCACAGGTGCAATTATTATCTTAATATGAAAAAATATATAAAATTTATTCGCTGATGCTTTTTCATTCACATCTCTCATGAATTCAAAATATGGGTTTTAAAAGAAATGATATCAAAATTTGAGTGACACCTTGGCGTTAATTTAATAGGACTCTTTTAAAATTCAATTTAAATTATTTTTGGTTTGTCTTCTAAAGTATATTTACACATACAAACAATACTTTTAATTTTTCAATACACTTTTAAATATATTACTTTCACTGAGCCTATATTATGTATTGAAATGTATTTATTTCAATAAATTGATTTATCTTCTGTGCCACGCTATCCAAAATCATAAGTAAAATTTATGTAAATGATTATTTTGCGTCATATTATCCACTTGAATACATTTCCCTTTGTTTGGATACTATGACGCAAAATAATCATTTACATAAATTTTACTTATGATTTTGGATAGCGTGGCACAGAAGATAAATCAATTTATTGAAATAAATACATTTCAATACATAATATAGGCTCAGTGAAAGTAATATATTTAAAAGTGTATTGAAAAATTAAAAGTATTGTTTGTATGTGTAAATATACTTTAGAAGACAAACCAAAAATAATTTAAATTGAATTTTAAAAGAGTCCTATTAAATTAACGCCAAGGTGTCACTCAAATTTTGATATCATTTCTTTTAAAACCCATATTTTGAATTCATGAGAGATGTGAATGAAAAAGCATCAGCGAATAAATTTTATATATTTTTTCATATTAAGATAATAATTGTACCTGTGAATATAAATAAAACTAAAAAGAAAATTGTGATTTAAAAAAATAATTATTAACATAGCGTAACTTAAATTTGATATCATTGCTTTTAAGACTCATATTTAAAATTCATAAAGCCAAAAGAAAGTGCTGCGTCACAACTTTTAACCCGTTAAGGGTTTTTGTACTGATATATATATATATATATATATATATATATATATAGAGAGAGAGAGAGAGAGAGAGAGATCAGTTTTTAAAAACATGCTGAAATACAAAAACAATTAATATATGAAAAATGTAAGTTTTTCTCTAATTACAAATTTGCTTTAAAAAAAAATGTTGAAGATGTTCATCATAGAATATGCTAATTGGCATTGAAACTGCGGCAATGAAATATATTGAACATTGAAAAGTATAAAATATAAACAAAAAAATAAAGAGAATTATCAAGAGTCTTTCAAGATTTTTGTCACAGGGTTCTGTTTTGTAAAATTGTGAAGGTTTTTTTTTTTTTATATTTGTGAAAATTTCTAGTCATAACTCATGTAACTCTTGTGCTTTGACGAGTTCAATTGCTTTGTGGCAGGTCAAATTTTACTTTTAAATGATAACATTTCTGAAAAGTTCAGTTTGGAGGTGGAAAAGTTTTGTGAAAGGTCAATTTTTAAGACAGAGAACCTTGTGAAGGGTCCTGTTTTGGGATGAAAAAATTTTGTGAAGGACACTTTTAGGAACCCAAAATTTTTCTAAATAGATCTCAGGTAATATATATGTGTATATATATTATCAATTAATATTTTAATTTTAAAGCTTATAAGGCTTGTAAGTTATGGCTTTTATCAATTAATAGTTTAATTTTAAATTTGGATTATTAATTGAGAAAACAATTTAGGAATCCTGAATAAGAAGATTAAATACTTTTTCTCCTTTTTTATTACTACATCTTTTTTTTTTTTTTTTTTTTTTTAATCAAACCGCCGTACCAAATTAATGTATTGTAACAATTTCTTTTGTAGCAATATGAATTGTAGTCCTGAAATTAGGCATGACTTTTATGATAAACATTGAACGCTTATAAAAGAGTGTTTTAAAAAATATATAGTTTTACTATTATATTCAGTAACAAGTTGATTCAGCATGGAATGACCTAGGTCTCATTGTTAGATTTAATCAATGTAAAATTGTATTTAAAGTCTGAATCCTCCAAATTATATTTTAGACATCATGATGTCTAAAATAAATCATGATGTCTAATGAGGCACAATATGTACATACTGTGCCTCTTTATACTTTTCAAATTGGTTAAACAGTATTTATCTGTTAGTTTGCATACATTGATTACTTAAATTTTGTAATGATGCAGAATATAATAAATATTTGTTAATATACATTAGGGTGCATCGAAAAAACCGAAATTTGTATAATTGAAACGTAATAGTACGGGAAAGTTGCCATTGGTACTAAGGAATAATGTTCGCAAAACATTACATCAAATGGTTAATATCTTTTACCGCCGCAAGGGGGCCAAAGTTTCAAAAAATTGCAAAAAAAAAAAAAAAATTTCGACAAAAAAATTAAATTGTCCAACCATAACAATACAATTTCTAATAGATTGCAACAGTTACTTCAAGATGTTAGTAATATTCCAATAAAATTTTATTATGGTGAAATAATTTCTCAAAATTTTCAAAAAACAGCAAAAATTTCCATTTTCAGTTTTTTTCTAATTTTCCCAAATTTTATTATATGTCTACAATTAAATAATTTTACATTATGTCTAGTAATAACTTATAAATGTCTAATAATTTTTATCATGGTGTAGCCCACCAAGGGCGAGAGGGTTCGCCCCCTCCGAAATTTGAGAGAAAGAGGCTTTTTGAAAGGATACTGAGGATTTTCCGGGAAATTTTAGGGGTTTTTTTGTAGTGTGCCGCCAAAAGAGGAAAGTGATGGGGAATTTACGTATGGGGACCCCCTCCCCCTACAAAAAAAATCACCAAAATGTCCCGGAAATTCCTTAAAATTACTTCAAAAAGACTTTTTCTGTCAAATTTATGAGGAGGGGGCGGACCCCTCTCACCCTTGGTTGGCAATGCGCATGATAAAAATTACTAGACATAAGTTATTACTAGATATAATGTAAATTTATTTAATTGTAGACATATAATACAAATTGGAAAATTTGGAAAAAAACTAAAAATTGAAATTTTTGCCTTTTTTTCAAAATTTTGACCGCCCCTGTGGCAGTAATAGAAATGGTTTCACCGTAATAAAATTTTATTGAATATTACTAACATCTTGAAGTAACTGGTGCATTCTATTAGAATTTGTATTGTTATGATTGAATAATTTAATTTTTTTTTTCCAAAAAATCCTTTTTTTGCGTCTTTTTGAAACTTTGGCCCCCTTGCGGCGGTAAAAGATATTAACCATTTGGTGTAATATTTTGCGAATTTATTCCTTATTACTAATGGCAACTTTCCCGCACTATTACGTTTCGATTATATAAACTTCGGTTTTTTCGACCCACCCTAATATACATCTTGTTGAAATTTTGTTTTGTATGGAATTATTTTTAATTAATAAGAACGAAATTGTTACAACATGTTTTGAATTGAACTAAATGTAGGGGTTGTTTTTAGTTACTTCTTCAAAATTTACCAGAAGATTAGCTTGTTTTACTAAAATAAAATGGTACTTTTATGTTAGCTAGGCGCAAATGATAAATCGCCAAGTATTGTTCTCATCCCTATCATTCGTATTACATTCATCTCATTTAAAATATCAATCTTTCTCTAATTTTATTTAAAATAGATAAACTTAATTTAAAATACATATGTTAGAAAAATATGTATTTTATTCATTTATTTAAATTGCAGTTCTTAACTCATTTCATTCAGAATACTAAATAAATAAATAAGAAATATTACCATTAATAAAGGCATTTTATTTCAACGTCAAAGGATTTTTTCTAATTTACCCACACAAAAAATTAAAGCTAAAATATACCAACTGGCTGTGAAACTGCAGCAATGAAATATTTTAAATCTTGAAAAGTGTAAAATATAAATAAAAATGAAGAGTTTTAATTTAAAATAAAGTTTTTAAATTATAGCTTTTATCAATTAATAGTTTAATTTTAAATTATGATTATTGATTGAGAAAACAATTTAGGAATCATGAATACACAGATTAAACACCACGCTCGCAGGACCTTAACCTTTGGATTTCTTCTTCTGGGGACAGATTAAATCCCTCATTTATGATACGCCAGTAGAAACGCCAGAAGAAGTAGTAGCGCGTATTGTGACCGCTGCATGAGAAATCCAGGAAACTCCCGGAATCTTCAAGCGTGTCCGCCAGTCGTTCCTATGTAGACGTACTCTGTGTAATAATATTCGTGATCGACACTTTGAACAATTGTTGTAAAATATTTGTTTTCTCTGGACATCACGAGCTTTGTTGTACCTATTCTGTGGAATAAATAATTTTCTAGAGTGTTTCTTTCTTTTCTCAGTTTGTCCATTTCCAGACGCATTTTCTCGATTTTCATCCTTTAAACGTCATTTGCGACCCCATGTTCCATTACATTTTTTGTTCGTCTTCATGAGTACTATCATCTCTCTAAGTTTGTTGAAGCATTTCAGATACACCCTATATAATATAATAAATCGATTACATTTCGTTTATTATCTTGCTTCGTTGAAACTATTTGGAGGACAGATGCGTCATTCGAAGTTGAAGGATTTAGCATGTTGTAACCTTGTTTGGCGTAAATGATTATTCCCCCATAAGATATATTTTTTTGCGGTACAAGCTATATTTCGTATATCCAATTTGCACAATCCTGGCATTCAGTTACGATTTAGCTGGCATGGAATTCTTCCCGATTATAAGTAGTCTGATCATGCTTCCAATCCAGTGGTGGGTGGTGGGTGAGGAGTTTACAGACCACAAGAACTACTTACTGTATACTCGAAGTTTAAGTCTGAGGCAAGGCGTTAAGGGAGTAGTATTTTAACTCTTTCAGGGCGTGGCCAGGGCAAGACCTTCTCCTTTTCAGGGCTTTAAGGCGTTGCCAGCGCCAGACTTAAAGTATCTAGGGCCCCGGGGCGAGCATAATTTTGGGGTCCCCTTCTATCTATCCATAGAAATTATTCGTGAATTACGCTGAAATGACTTGTACTAAACTTCATATGTATTGTATGTCTGCACAAATTTCGAACCTTGTACTACTCACATCTGAATACAGAGTATCACAAGAAAGATGGTTACGGCTTTAAGAGATGATAGAATACAGTATTTTTGTATAGAAATATAAGGGCTCATGTAAGCCTTTTTAAGTATAAATACAATGTCTTTCAGTCACTCTTGGCTATGGGAAGAGGAGTGGGGAAGTGATAAGGCCGAACTCCCTTTTTAAATATTTGAAAATGTTAGAAGTTTAGTCCCTTTTGGCAAATTCTAACCATTTTACACCATCTAAACGAAAATCCTGATTCCGGTCAATTGTTCCATATGCCCCTGGATTAGTCTGGACCTGGGCGTGGTGCACATAATTCTGTTAAGTATAAATAAGTATAAACATTTACCAAACAACATTTACCAAACTGTAACCTATTTAAAATTATAACTTTGTTTCTGCAGTGTAGAATTCTTATCAGAATTTTCGAAAAAAATATTTGAAATTTAAGATTACAGCTATTTTCTTTATCAGTCATGGAAGTAAAATTTCGTTCAAATGCTCGGAATTCAAATCTTGATTAAAATTAAGTGGTAAAAAAAATATCACACCGCCTTGCAAGGAGTTAATGTTTTTGAAGATATATAGTAGAGCATAAAATTTTCGGAAAAGAATAAAAAAGTGGACAGTGAACGAATGCAGTAACAAGGTTTGTTTGATTATGACATTATCTTTTACAGATATCTGATAACAAAAGAAATTCAAAACTACCGCCCGTGAGTGGAATTACTTATATCCAAATTCAAAAATTTCCTCTAGCTATGAGCAATGTTTACGATTTATAAAACATCATATGTATAAGTTCTTATAAGGTAAAGTCCAGTTTTAAGTATTGGGTGTGGGGGATCATACATGAGGAATAGATTCAGTTTGTACCGACCTCTAAAATAAAATAAAATAAATTACAGCAGAAAAGGATCAGGGTTCATAAGCCGTGTTTTTGGCCCATGAAATAAGACTAAAATTCGATTTTGTTATGCTGACTTAATTATTTCACTTTTTAATATTAGGAGGTTTATCCTGCACGATTTAAACAATATTTTTTGCATTTTGTTCGGATTTATACAATTTACACAAGCTCAAAGCTCGTATAATTCATAGTTTTTGATGAAAAATACGCAATTTCTCCTAATTTTACCTCAATTATTTATAGGAGCGCAATCGTGCAACACTTTCTTCTTTACATTTATTTATAAAATACATCAAAATGTGCAATATATGTAAAAATAAAAGTGTTGCAAAGCTGCGCTCATAGTAAAATATTTAAAAAATATGTTAAAAATTGAGGTAAAATTAGGAGAAATTGTGTATTTTTCATCAAAAACTACGAATAATACAAATTGTGAGCTTGTGTAAGTTATATAAATCCGAACAAAATGCAAAAAATATTGTTGAAATCGTACAGGACAGCCTTCTAATATTAAAAAGTGAAATAATTAAATCAGTATAACAAAATCGAGTTTTAGTCTTATTTCATGGGCCAAAAACACGGCTTATCGACCCTGATCCTTTTATTACATTATTTAACAAATAATAATACGTTTTATTTAAATCAAAGCTGACGCTGATTACTTTTAAAAAAATCTGTTTACCACAATAGTTAAACATTAATTTGTAGAAGTCACTGTTTTAAAACAATCTTGTGTTGCTAATTTCATTTACATATGCAAAAAATCTCTAGCACATACCAGTTTCATGTTGTGATTTTGTATTCATATTATTGTTATGTACTTGTTATTTTTAAAACTGTACAAACTTTCAGATATAGTAGAGGAAATTGGAAATAAAGGATATTAGTTTAAATGTGATGAATAAAAAAATTCCCATAAAAAATGTCGTGTTATGCGTGAAAAAACAGTGAATGAAATAGATTACTATTGTGTGTTGCCGTGGTAAAAAAAAAAAAAAAAAAAAAAAAAAAAAAAAAAAAAAAGCACATATTTTAAAAATTTATTAAACAAATAAAATAGTCTGTTTTTGTAACGTATTATATACTAAAACTTTAACAGTGACATCAAAATTTTAGTCTACTCATACCAGTAAATTTATTTAATTATATTGTTTTTCTGTTAAATGCCCTAGTTGCCACGGTCCAGACATTCCTCGTTCACTTAACACCCACCTTGCACTGTATGTGGACGACACTACAATCTACGCTTACGCTCATCACCCATACACACTTTACAGGTACCTACAGACTCACATTGATGCCTTCTTAGACTGGTGCGACCTATGGCGCATTAAAATCAATGAAAACAAAACTGCTGCTGTTTATTTCTCTAGAAAACTAACATATCCCAATAGAATAACCATTAATAATACCACTATACCTTGGACTAATGAAGCAAAGTAGCTGGGGGTCACCCTTGACCAAAGACTTTCTTTCAAAACACATATCCTCACCATCAGGGGGAAAGTCGCTGGAGCTACGATTGCACTAAAACCTCTTCTTAATAGTAAAACACTGGCTATCCATAACAAACTTCTCCTCTATAATTCCTGCATTTTACCAATTATCACCTACGCCTGTCCGGTCTGGGGCTATATCTGCAAATCCTCCATGAAAAACCTCAGCCAACTTCATAACAAAAATCTGTGTACTGTCAGAAATGCCTCTCGCTATCTCCGTAATAGCACTGTTCGCAGAGACCTGAAAACTACCACATTAAATAAAAGAATCAACCACCTTGCCAAAAAATTTTACGAAAAATTATATGACCTCCCTAATGATATAATCGCAGAATTGCCGGATTATGACGCATTCGAACCACATCACCGCAAGCGTCCAAAATATTCTTGCATTATTGACTATGATCATTAGTGCTCACCATTCTGCAAATTTCTCTCTCTTACTTTTATATATCTTATTCCTATGCTATACAAAATAATAATAAAATATAAATTTAAATAAAATTTTTTTGTAAATAATAAATATGTTTGTTCTTTTTAAGTGCTATTTTTGTTAAAGCTTAGCTTTGCCTGCCTTTTCCACCTGGCATTTATGTACTGTTTTTGAACATGTTCCGAACCCTATTTTACACTTTTTCAACTTTTTTCAGTAGTTAATTTTAACTACAGCTATACCATTTTACTGTTTTCCATTTATTAGACTCTTTCCGTAATCTCTATAGCTTTACTTTTTTTTATTCCCATTGTTTAATTTTTCTTCTATTTTTAATTGTTCTTTCTTGTGTAGTTAATACTACATTTAACTTTTCCCAACGGCTCAATATTTACAAGACAGGTTACTCACATATAGACTGGGCGTAAAGTTGATCGCAACTCGGAAGCCCCTTAACCGACATCAACTGTTCGGCAACTGTTCGGCCACGCTCCAATTACAAAACTTATAAATTATTTCAAGAAACAGGTAGTACTTACAGTTTAATAGTTATATTCATTATATATTATACCGAGGCTGTTCGCACATTTTTTAGACAAATTTGATAAATGATTTTAAAAAATGGAATTATTTTAGAGGAAAACTTTCTTTCAATAACTTATTATTTGTAATTCATATTATTGTCTGATGCTTTCAAATTTATTCTTCTATCAAGATGGCGCATTCAAACAAGCTGTGAATCAGAGGATACTTTTTTTTTGTTTTCCGAAAAGAAATATTCTTATTCGGAAGTTTACAATGATTGTAAAGCGCATAGTATGAAAATTTCTAAGTGCAAAATAAACATCAGGAGAAAAGAAAAAGGAAAGAGCTATCCCGAAAATCAGTACTTATTCTTAGTAAAAAGACTCAAAATGAAAAAAAAAAAAAATACATTAAGAAAAGAGCCCATTTCAAGGCTGAAAACGAAGTTTCAGGTAAGGATTTATGACTGTCGCAAATTTATCTTACAATAGGAAAATAAAAATAAGAATATTGGACAAAAATGTTGCAATTAATTCATTATATTATTAAGAGAATGTGTTACATCCGATATTTACAAAAAAAAATGCCATTTTCTTTATTTCGACGACTTTTAAAGGATGAAACTGCATCAAAGCAAAACTACCGCTGTATTCGTTCAAAACATTAAAAACTCACACAGGTATTGCATTTATACCTTTCAACATATTCCTAAGAAGTCACCTAACGTTTCTCTTCTGGTTTATTGTGCATTTGGTCTGCTGAAAAGAGCTCTTTCAAAGCGCAAAACCACCACGATTGATCGAATCTGGAAAGTTTTTAAAAAGGCACGGGAAGCAATAACCCTGTAAATTTTACAAACAACCTTCTACCATCGAAAGCATTACGCAGAATTAGAATCAAGAAACAAGATTATCATATATATTATTTCAGAAAGCAATATTCATATTTTAAACGTTAAAAAAACAATGCCGAAATCGTCCAAAAAATGTGCGAACACCCTCTGTATTATATTTCACTTTTTAAAATATTATACTAATCTATCAATAATATTTAACCAATCTTATAGTCATACTAGCTTTTTTTTCTAACTTATTAGGACTTCCAGCTACTACCTGCACAACAAGACAAAATTCTCGGACTCCGTCTGCTAACAATTTTGAAAATTAATCTCCTTCTTGGGGCCCTTGGTGCAGCTTCTTTAAAAATGATCCGATTATCGTGCAACTTTCATTCGAGGGCACTCCAGCTACTTTATAAACTACGAAGCATTTCCTTAGACCCCCCCCCCTGACTACCACCCTATTTTTAAATATTAATCTTCTTTTTAGACATCAACATACGTTTACCTACTACAGCCATAAATTAAAAATCGCGTTACTCTTCAAAATAAATGGATAAGTTTAGAGAGAGACGGGGAAATTTCATTCTTAAATTAAATATATCTCTAGGGCCTATATCCCTAGAAGAGATAATCGGCCGTCATAAATCAACCAACCAAACCAAACCGTAAATTAAATATAGCGTTATGTTAAAGGAAATTCTTTAAATTTACAGTGGATCACATTCCACTGCCTGGAGGCTCATTCTGTTTTGGGGGGTTCTATGGGCTCGTTATCAACAGGCTTTGGGCCATTCGACTTGATATCGAAAACCTGACCCTTTAAAAAAAAATTATTATCACGGGCTCGGGCAACGCCGGGCGGGACAGCTAGTTTACTATAAAATTCTGATTTCCATTTTAAGATAAAAAATATATATAGCTCAAAGAAAGGATTGAATATGGGTATTTTATCTATTTTTGTACCTCTTAAATTAAATTCAAGAATTAAATTCATGAAAAATAGATTTATATCGTATTTCAGATAATACCTAATAGTGGTTTCACTGTTAAATAATATCTTAAGTAATTAGGAACAGCATGTATAAAAGTTTCTATAAGAATATTAAAAAAATTACAAAAAAAGCCAAACATTTTTAACTTGGTTAAGGGTGTGGGGGTGGGGGCATTTTAACTTGGTTGGGGGGCGGGGAGGCACCCAAGTGGAGGCTCACACGGGCGCTAAAATGGTCTTGGGCCGCCCCTGTGCGCTCGCGTCTGCCGATTTTTGAATAATGCCTAAACAAATAGCTTTTTTGGTGAGTTTTTATTTACTATATCGGCAATTATGAAAAAATTACAAATCTGAACATTAGGTTCATTAGGACCAGCCTTGAACTAACCTCTTCGAAAATTTCAGAATTCTATGTGCGGTAGATTTCGCTAGCCATCATCAGCAGATAATAAACAGACATATACACAGAGAAAACTTTTTAGTAATACCAATATCATAGTGATGTTTTAAAAATTTCTGGAATTTTATAAACTACAGGGTCATTCATAATTCCCTCCGGGGTTTCGAAACGTTATAGTAAAAAAACGAAGACGAATATGAAAAAAAAGAAACATATGAAATTATTCCGAAACTATTCAAGTTTTACTTACATACATTACAGATGTTCTATGTGTGAACCCTTGGTCACACGGCATACATCCATGCGATAGTCCAGTTCCTGCCATACTCTACTCAACATGGTACTGTCTATGTTATTGATAGCACGTGTTATCCTTTCACGCAGGTCAGCTAAATCACGTGGCATAGGTTGTACAAAAACCTGGATAACACGTGCTATCAATAACATAGACAGTACCATGTTGAGTAGAGTATGGCAGGAACTGGACTATCGCATGGATGTATGCCGTGTGACCAAGGGTTCACACATAGAACACCTGTAATGTATGTAAGTAAAACTTGAATAGTTTCGGAATAATTTCATATGTTTCTTTTTTTCATATTCGTCTTCGTTTTTTTACTATAACGTTTCGAAACCCCGGAGGGAATTATGAATGACCCTGTATTTATTACGATATATTTACTTGGTATGGAAACCTTAAAAAATTCAATTTGTAAAGGAAACGGAAAAAAAAATATCAAACTTGTCTAATATCAAACTATCAAAGAAAACATTTCATACCGGTATTATTTAAAAAAATTTTATGAAAATACTTTAAAGCATTTTTTTTTTTTGCAATTTGGATCAAAGACTCCAGAATCAAAGTTGTTTTCATGAAAAGTTGTCCTCGGGGATAACTTTTAAATTAAATAAAAGGAAACTTCAATTGTCCTTACGTCTAGGGAAATTTAACAATTATTTTCAGTCAGATTTCCAATTTCCCTAACTCTTGTTAAACCTATGGGCGTAGAATGCATTCGTATATTTTAAATACCTCTTCAGGAACTTATATTTTTAATTTTTTTTTTTTCCTTCTGCGTCTTAAAGAATGCTTCTTTTTTTTTTTAAATTGTCAAAATATTTAGAAAATACATGTTTAATTTAATATTTTACGTGTTGAAAGTGCTGTGAGTAAGATTTCAACCCTTCAAATAAACTTAAGTATATATTTTAGAAATATTTTAACAACCAAGAAAAAAAGAGGCAGTCTATAAATCACAGAAAAACAAGTAATATAATTTTTTTTTAAAGTCAATTCCTACTTTGGTCAAAAAGAAATTTTTTTCCAGCGATCTATACGCTTCGCCGCTGATGGTATTTATTTCTAAATTTATATCCTGCTAAATATCTTATATAAGAGAAATTTTTGAAATGTATTAAAAATTAAATAAAAAATAAATAGCTAAAATATCAAAAATTAATAGCTCGAAAAGTATTTCTCACAAAATTGTTAAACAAACTGCATTAGAAAGGTAAAAAATTGTATTTTTCTTGATATAAATTTCAAATCTAATGATTATGCTGTTTTTAAAATATTGATTTAAAGAAATCACCAAACTTCACAATGAGGTATCATAGCGAAACCTTCACGCGTAAAAAGATAATGGGGCTGTTCACAGACGAAGATCGGGCGGCGCGCGGGCGAAGGGGACTAAACTATGGAGTGAGTCTATACTTTTGAACAGAAATGTAATGGAGTGAGTCTGTACTTTTGAACAGAAATGAAATATGAAACTAAAATTAATTAATTTAATTTAATTAATGAATTAATATTTGAAAAAAACTGTATTAACATCAATTGTCATCCAGTACAAGTTTTAAAAAATGTATTTGAACTTGAATGGATGAATAAAAAGTATTTTATTAACGTTTGAAAATTTGAACAAGATATATAAATATATAGAGGGTGTGAGCTAATAGTAGGAATTGAAAAAAATATATTAATTTCCTGAGGAGATATTGTAAATATACTAATGCATCCTACGCCCATAGGTTTAACATAAGCGCGATGGGGGGGGGGGGGGGGGGGTATTGGACACCTTTTTACTAACAGCCTTCCGGGGCCCTTCTCAAATCTAAACTGGCTACTGTCTTACACATTTTCCAATCCATTTTTGTTCGGAAAGGAATCTAATTGACACGTGCATTTAGTAAGAAACTGTGTAACACGTACAATGTTTTACGTTTTGAAAGGAGGAAAGGTAAAGGAAGAAGATTTTACAGAAAATGTTTCAAAAGTGGGCGGGTTGAACCGAATTTCGGCAGCCCAAGAAAGGATAACTGCCGTCTTGAGACAATAATCACTTATAGCTCGAGATGTAGTTCATTTAACGGAAAATGAAAAAAAAAAAAAAAATGTTCGATTGCAAATAACTTCACTAATCATATCTTTTACGTTTAAAAATGTGTCCGAATATTTCGTGCTGATGAGCGGAGCAGCATATTTTTTTTAGAACCATCTTAAATCTAGGGAAATTTTGAAAAAATGGAAATATTTTTCCAAAATTTCGAAAAAACAGAATTTTTAATCCACTTTTATGTATACAGTGACCTCTCACTTATACGCGATGGTCAGTAACTACTTTTTGATATCGCTATTTTAAAACAGTGAAATTTGATTTATAAATTCTGCGATTGAATAAGGAGAAAATTACTTAAAAAAGAAACTGGTGCGGAGAAATAACTACCGCGTATCGCGTATAAGTGAGAGGTCACTGTACATTGTAGACCCTTATGTAGAAGTACTGCAACAGTTAACAAACAATTAAAAGCGCGCTCAGTCTGTTCAGTTGATTGTGCTGCTAGATTTCAATATAAAATTATCCCTGACGGCTCGGCCGACAGGCATAGGTAGGTTTCGAAAGTGCAGACCGTGAGGCACCTTTTTATTGGGAATTGCAGAAGAAATTACCTTTTTGACACGATACGACAGTTAGGACTGCCCACTTCGAAATCTGTGTTTATAGCCGGGGCCGGCAATTTTTTGTTTTTGTTTTTGTTTTGTTTTGATGTAAGGGTTGGTCTCATAAAAAATTGTCAATATAAAAGTCGTAGATAATATTAAGACGATTTATAATAAATTTAAGCGGATTTGATATCTTGTGAATTCACAAAGTTATGAATTTTTTTCTTCTTAAAACCCTATTTTCCCCCCTCTCGATGCCATTTTTAATGATATAGAAAATCTGTCATACATAAATTTTTGGCCCTTTTCCTAGAAGTAATAATAACTTTAAACGGATTAGATACATATCATAATTAAAAAGTTGTGTTTTTTTTCTGTTTTCACAAACAGCACCCTTCCCCCCCCCCCCCCCCACCCCTGGTTCGATTTTGCCCATTAACGAACTTGACCAAGATTTTATGCTTCTTGATTTTATGTACCAGTTTGGAAGAGATTTATACAGAATTATTCAAGTTATCGTGTCCATAAAAAAGTGATATAGGTAGATAGATAAAGTTTTGAACTGCGGGTGGTTTAGGGTTCTGGGAGTCATGATCGGCGTATATCTGCAAAAATTTTCCAGAAAATCCAACATGGGGGAGAATGTAATAGGTAGTATTGCTTACGAAATCTACCAAAAATATAATTACATTTTTTTTTTAGCTTCTTATATGTAGACAGCAATCAGCATTTCTTGTCAAATATGCAACGTGTGAGTTTATAAATCGATATCAACTTAAAAATGGAAAAATATTAATGTACAAAAATCCATCATGAAGGAAAAAAGCTAATTTTGGGGTGGAGCTAACCAGTTTGAAGCTTAAAGAAACGCACTCCTAAACATTGTCCTGTTCCTGTTTGTTTGCTTTAAAGTTTGTTTTGTATTTTGTTTTGTTAGTTTGTTATATATGGTATCAATATATTATATCTATACGTATATGCTACATCATATTGTATAGTAAAACGTATAATTATATCTGCCACGGACTTTAATATGTCAACTATATTATATTAATATTCCATTGTGAATCAAAATTTAATTGTAATAAATAAAATAAAAAAATCAAAACACCCAAAATTCCAGCAATGGACACCCTAAAAAAATAGTAAACAATTGTTTTTATGATTGTATTTAGAATCATAACTTGAAGAAAGCTAACGAAACAAAATAGTAATTTTCACATAATGAACAGGGGAAACTATTTTCAACTTTGTAAATTATATTCAATGGATAAAATTGAATATACCAATTTTCAAATAAAGTTATCAATAATTAATAAAATATTTATGAGAATAATTAATTGTTCAAATTAATTATTGTCATTATCATAAGATCAATATTTTAATTATTTTAGATAGAAGATTTAAAGTATTGAATTTCGGTGAATTGCCGTTATTCAAAAAAGAACTTTCAAAACAATCTGAATTCGTTTCTGACAATAGATGGTATTTGCCGAAATTGAGTTTTAAAATTTTTATACGTTTTCCAAATTGTTCACTTAGAAGAAATAAAAGATTATGGTAATAAAAGATTCACAAAAGAAGCGCGTATTCATGAAAAGAAATTCCAGGTATTTTTTTCTTTCAATTTGAAGCACAATGTGGAACACAGCAATGAACCATTTTCTACTAAAAAAATAAGAATTCACAATTTCATTTACGTTATATCTAAGAAAACACAAGAATGAAAGGCGGAGATAAGGAAATTCTCCATTAGTCACGGTGGGTAATAGCGCCACCAATACGTTCCTCCGTGCAGAAAATTTGATTCCTCTTGAACAAAGGAAAAATGACTTTTTGTTACGGCCGTATAACGAAAAGGAGAAAGATCGATTTAGGCCGTGTATAAACACCCGGTACATTAATACTTTCCGTTAATATTGCCAACACAAAATCGTCGACCGACTTTGGCCGCAGTCGAAACACATGTGATTATGTTTAACCCTTTATATCCTGAATTAATTTTCCAGTTACTTCATAAGATGCTCAGAATCCTCGATTATTCCCACCAGTTATTTATTTATTTTTTTTTTTTGTGTAAAGTTTTCCTTAACTAATCATAGCATTTTTGCGATTCAATTAGCTGAAAATTTCTCATTTGAAAAACCGGTGGTAATAGATTAAAAGTTCTGTAAAAGACGCTCGTCGTGAAGGGGTTAGAGTGGTACTTATAAGTACCGTCAGGATAAAAAGGGTTAAAGACACATAAAGACCTATACAGTAATCGAAATCTAAAAATAAAATAACAATCTTTCATATATAAATCTTACACCATAAAATATCCGGCGTAAAGTTATATTAATAAAATTCAGTGGATGTCCTTAGTGGAATGTATATTATACATAGTCCACTCATGTAAATCGGCCACCCTGCCTAGCCGGCGGCAGCCGATTTATTAATATAAAGTAGACTTTGTAGGTTGCGAAAGATATTTAGCTTCCAAAACATATGTCAGTCAGGGAACAGACAGCGACATGCATCCATTCTCAGGTGGGTGAGACCAAGGCTAAATATATAGTAATGTACGGAAAAAGTGGCGTGCCTCCCTGCTTGTCAAACAGCCAGTAATTTTAAAGGGGTGAATATGCAATGCTCCGTTTTCATTTACTCATGTGTGTTACACGTGGTGATGTTTCTTTAAGTCTGTTTTCATACAGTGTTGCCAGTAGGCTACTTTTTTTAAATTGAGATTGTTTGATTCCCACCACCTTTTAAAAATTGTGTAATTTGCCTTATATAATGACAGGTGAAATAATGCGAGAATAAAATCAATTACACTATTTAAAAAAACTGATGGGAACCAAACAATCTGAATTTTAAAAAAGTAGCCTACTGGCAACACTGTTTTCATAGCATGTTCATTAATTTTGTTTTGTTAAATCTAATTTAATCTTGATTAAGTTAATTATTTTCGTATATATTTTATTTCGTGAGGGTTTAATATCTTTTAATAATTAAATTTGCATAGGTATTTTTGTTGAACAAAATGAAAGTTGCGTGAAATTAGAAAAATATGCTTCTGCACTTTTCATTTATCTTTTTATTATTTAACCTTTTACGATAGGTGGCATATTTTTATTAATTGGTGCAAATTCTTTAAACGTATTTTTATTTTAATAAATATAGAATAACACTTGGTTAATATTTGTTTTCATTCTTATCCACTTAATACTCCACAATTTTAAAATACTCATGTTATATTTCATGTATTTAAAAAAATTGTTAAAAGTTTCTATTGTTTAATAATAATAATTTGTTTTATATAGTATTTGAACTTAAACTTATTCAAAGTTACTAAAATTCATTTATTCTTCAAATTATTTAAAGCAACTTTTATTTTTATTTTCACATATCCTAATACATTGATGCTGTATAAAACTTCGTTTAATAATGCTATTTAGCAGCATCTAATTTTGTATGTGCAATTTTAATTTATTAAAGTTTAATTATACAAGTTGCTTGAATTAAATATATATATATATATATATATATATATATATATATATATATATATATATATATATATATATATTATAATAATTAAACTTATTTAATACTTTTCATCTCTGTGAAATTTAAAATAAATGAATTATTTTACTATAATTATGCTATTTAAATATTTGGCATTCTCAATGTATATATAATAATGTACATGAGAGATTTTTAAAAAGTATATTTATATTTTAAAAATAAAGATTTAGAAAAAAAAACTAAATATATAAATAATGTTACTTAATTTAAATAAAAATGAAATAATGGAGCATGAATATAGATATAGTATAAAATGCAAATGATTCTGATAGATATCTTCTATATATTCAACTCTGCGTGAGACTACGGTCAACGTATAGCACTGTTCCTTACGGAGATATGTACCTGTACTCCACTAGATGCAATCCGAGCTAGATTGGGTTATTTTGGTTCTCAAATGACCTGCTGAAAAATGCGAAACTTTCTGACACATTTGCAAATGAAAAGGCATAAAATTGGCAGGCCTAATTGTTGAACAGATTTGGAATCGAAATGAGTTTTCCATTTGGTTATAAATAAATTACTTATCCTGTTATAAGCAATTCGTGTCACGTGACGACGCGTTTTTTGCTCTTCTCGCTATGCCGCATCACGAATTCTGTTTAAAACGCACACATTGACAGCATTTTCTGATATTTCTCCTGCCTTTACCAAAGACGTGTTTCCATTGCATATTGTCTGAATAAGAACATCTGCCAATTTCATGCGTTTCCGAACAAAAATAAATTAATAAATATGTCATAAAGTAGCCAGTTTGAATTTAAGAAAAGGCTTAAATATTGCTTGTTTGGTAAAGAATGAGAAATGTTAGCATGTCTGAAAGAGTTTACGGAATTTTTTTCGTATTTTAATAGATGTTATCAATCCAATCACTTGTTTTTTCTATCGACGTACAGAATTTAATCCTCAAAATTTATCATAGACCCCCCCCCCCCCCCCCCACACACACACACAAAATTGGCAATTTTATTTATGAGTCTTTAAATTGTCATAAACACATGAATTATTTAGGTAGATATATCCTGAATAGTAATCCTGCTTAAATACTCCCTTTCTGAAAAATTCATGAGAAGATGGTTTACAGCCCCACCAGACAAAATAAAATAAAATAAAATAAAATAACTTTTTCGTTTGAGCTTTCAAATAGTCATAGACACTAAAAATTTTTAACGCATGTATGATGCTTAAATACTCCGATTTTAGATATTTCAATTGGTTCGGCCCAACAGGCACTGTCACCTCTCACCCCACCCCATTGACAAAAAAAAAAAAAAAAAAAAAAAAAAAAATTTTTGATTTTTAAATTGTCATGGACACGTGAAATTTGTCGGGGAGGAAATTTTTAAATAGAATTATACTTATGTACTCCTTTATTTAAATTTTCATGAGAAGATCCTCTACCGCACCCCCACCCCCTAATCCGACAAAAATATTATTTTTATTTGAGCCTTGAAATAATCGTAGACTCTAGAAATTTAATCTAATTTCCATTCAGACACTCTTGAAATATCTTCGTTCACTCAGTTGGAATGAACACAGCTTATCAACTAAAAGCCGTTAAAGTGTTTTCGGTACTTCTTCGTTATAGAGGTCTTGGCGTGAGAGAGAAAACGGCAAGGTTGAATTTGGCGAGAAAAGCAGAATTTTCAAATGCTCTTCTGGCAATATTCATTAACATTTTAAATGTCACGTCATGAGATTATGAAATAAGTATTAATGTATCTATTGCATAATCAGTTTGTTTTACATTTGCATAATTGAATACATACATTGATCAGCAATTTCATTAATTTAGTATTAAATAACCTATATAAAAATATAATACAAATAATATAACATAAATAAGTCATATAAGATTAGAAATACTTTTATTGTTCGCCATTGCACTTTCGTGATTGTTTATAGAATTTCGAGTAAAATCGCACACTCTTAACACATTACCGACGGAGAAGGAGAATTCCCTTTTTTTTTCAGAAAACTTCATCAATCTATGGGCGTGGCTTCTACCTTACTGAAAATGCATTTATATCACGTTATCAATATTTTTTAGAATGAAAGTTCTTTTATGTTAAATCCGTAGAATAAGAGATATTTATTGACCCATAATCTTGAGAAACCCATCTAGGAAACCAATTTACGACAGACTTTCAGAAGAGGGGTAAATTTCTACATTTCTAAAAGACAGTTTTTAGAAAAACATACTGTCAGAAATGTGCTGAGATTTAGTTATGCCAAGGTTCCTCTAACAAAAAGTGCCGAATTTCAGACGTAGAAACTTAGGAAGAATATGCATTTAATAAACGGTGAGAAAAAGTAATATCTCGAGTTTTCCTACATTTTATCTTGTAGAAGAAATATAAGTACAAATCTATTTACGATGCATGTTCTACTTCATTGATTATGAAAAACAACAACAACAAAAAAAAAAAAAAAAGAAAAAAAAAAGATGTAGGGGATTATAAATAAACGTATATCATAAATAAACGACTGATAAGTATGGGTCTTAAAATAATTTCGATAATTTTTTTCTCAGATTTTGCGGCGTAACTAAGAACGACATTCTCAAACTACAAGTATATAAACATCAGTTGAGAGATATATTCTTTGGATTTCCGCTAATCGCTTGTGAGCGTAGGAGTCAGGTCGGGGGTTTCGACTCTCGCCTGCTCCATTGCACACACTTTGTGGAGCTTCGGGATGTAACTCTCTGGTGTTGTAAATTTCCTTGTGGCTATCTCGTCCCTGTATATTAACGGTGACTTATAAGCGGGCACTTGATGTCAAGCACACAAGTCAGATGTATGTTCTCAATAAACAATAAACAATAAAACAATTCTTTGGATTTGCAAAAGAGCCGCTCTTCTTAAAAGTCGCCGCTGCGAATTCCGCGATATTAATATATATTTCAGAGGTACACCTTTTACCCGTTAACTTTTCTCCCTTTCATAACGTGAAATATTCTCCATTAGTACTACATATTGGATGTCTATCTCAAAATTGTGCTATGCGTACAACACATAAATAGTAATAATAATAATAAGAAGAAGAAAATCTTGGTGAATATTAATGCAGATATTTCCAGGTTGCCAACGTGGCCTCCTGTTTTATTTAGGAAATTCCGAAAGAAGTAATTTTACTGTATGTAATAATGAAATGCCTGTCATTAAACAAAGCGAAAAATACTTCGGAATTGCTGGAATTATTTTGGAATTTCCGAATTAAAAATGTGGCCAAACTTGCAACACTAGTTGAAATGGCAAAAGCAAAGAAGCTCCGCCCTTGGAGTTTTTGTTTTATTTTTGTCTTTAAAAATAGTTACACGTAAATTTGTATATATTTATCTGCGTGATCCAATTTTGAGATAAATATGTATTGGACAGACATATGACATACTCGACATAAAAATGATTGTGGACTTCTTCATAATATATAAACAAGGATCGCAACTTTCTTTGGTAACGCTGTTTTAAAAGAAAAAAAAAGCAATCTTTATAATAGATTCCATTAACATCTGCAACAGAAATACACCAAAAATTTTACTGGTTCGTAATAGTAGTACCAATTGAAAAAAAATTAGGTAAACTGCGAGCCTTGTATGTTTAGTTATAAAGTTCTAGTTCAGAAATCCTTAAGGCTTGTCTTCAGTCAGAATTTCTTTTGATTACAGATTACCAGTTTGCATTTATTTCCATTCTCTTTTCTGATCACACCCATGCCTTTATTTAGTTTCAAACACACATTGAATGCACCCAAGGGGTATAAATTTCTTGCAGTCAGCCAGGAACGTATAATGATACCCGTCGAACAAAACTTATCTCCTGTCAGATGAAAAAAATTATGACTACAAAAGGCAGAAGAGATTAGCTCTATGAGTTATTTTGGTTTGTAGAGAAATACTTCAGTTTCGAATTATTTTCATATTTGAAAGCATGAGATCAAATCATTAAATTATATATCTTTAATCAAATTTATATAATTACTACGGCGCAGATGGAATTTTTATTCAGGTGAATAAAGAAGAAATAATAATTAAAATTGTACTTCTTTTATTTACTGTAGACGCCTTAAAAATATAATTAGTTTTATTAATAACAAAGAATTTAGATTGGTGTTTTCAGCTATATTGCTGTAATACTATTGGTGACAAACCGTGATTTTTATTTTAACACAATTACTGTCTTTAAAAATCTACATATTACATAAAATCTGGTAAACCATTTGCTTTTTTCGTCTACATATATAGATGCAATAACGAAATACAGTAAATTTATCAAATAATTGTAATAGAAATGCATTGGTGAAATAGAACAACATTCTTATGCAGTTGTTTCCTATTACAAATATAATAGAAATCGCACTTATTCATTCGCCTCTCTATCGCATTATTCTCTTTTATTTTACACCAATATGAAATATCTTTATAAAGCACATAACAAAAGTTTTCGTATTATCAGGGATGGCCACCGCTACTTGAGAAACACTATTATCCGCAGAGATCTCGGCACTACCTCTTTAAATTAACACATTTGTCAACTTCCCAAAAATTTTTATAAGAGTATCTATAACTTACCTAACGAAATCATTGCAGAATTACCAGACTATGAGGTCTCCGACCCCATTAACCGTAAGCGCCCTAAATATGCTACTTTGCTTGATAATGAAGATTGAGTTTTACTTAATTTTTTTTGTCTTTTGTTTATTTAATCAAAAAAATACTCCTTTAACACCTCTTCTTATAATGTTAATACTTTTCTAAACTTAAACTTAATGTATGGTCTCTGTAAAGAGTCTTATTTTTTCTTTTTATAAGATGGATTCGACCCTTGGTAGGTTTCGTCTGTTATTTTTTGGATCTAATGGAATTTTTCTTTCTTTTTTTATTTTTTCTTAACTATTATTGTTATACTCTATTAATTCTTTATTTCATTTAAAAATCTATTTATTTTTATTTTTATTTATTTAATTATTAACTCTTAAACTTCTCACGGCTCATTTTTGCCTCTTAAGTCAAATTACCTCGAACCTGGAAGTTCAGTTGACTGCAACTAGGTATTCCATGATACTCAATACATTGTTCCATTGTTCCTTTTGAAGTAGTAGAATGATTAATCATATTTATCGCCTTGTAGTCAAGTGATTGCACAAAATGTTGTGTAATGTATAAAACTGTTACCGTTTAAAGGTGCAAACAAAGCGCGGTCTAACTTGGATCTGTTTTGATCTGGTCAATCGCTTCGTTTCATCATTTATGTCTTTCTTAGCATGTCCAAAATCCAGAGGTCAAGCAGGGGAGCATGATGACCGCATAGATTAAATATAATTATCCGTTACTCTATGGATGACAGGTCATCAACGCCTCTTTCTGTTGTTAAACCTTCCCTTCCTTTTTCTTGAAAACCATAAAATCGTTTGGATAAAATGGGAAGTCGCATCATTTATGGCTCCTCAAGCGGATTTGCATAGACTGCAAATTTTTCGAACAGACTGCCATACTTACCAGAGGATTCTTTTTTGTTGTAAATCGAATTCTTTGACTTTTTTATGACTTTCTCAGCATGTCTAAATTCAGAGGTCAAGAAGAGGACGTCGCTGACAGCTGGTAAATGCTCTATCATTTGTTGGAACTCCCCTTCGTCTGCCGATGACCACAAAATCCTTCGGAAAGAATAGGACACCCTATTATTATAGGACTTTCTCAGGCAGACTTGCTTTGACTGAAAAAAAAAAAAAAAAAAAAACAGCTTAAAGCTACAATTACTTGCGGTTTTCAACAATCCGCAGCAAAAGTAATGAATTATTTCCCTAGCGTATCATTTGAAAAGGTTCTGTGTTCATCAGCAATTTTAAAGGGTTCTCAACAAAAGGAAGAAGCGGTGTTAAAGATTAAACATGTTAAGGATCGTCTTCGCTGACCTCTAAACTCAAAACTAGGGACAAAAGGCAAAAAACATCAAAGAATGCGACTAACCACATGAAACGCTCCGCTGAGGCTGAACGTGTCTGGTCGATACTTCAGAAAGATATAAAGCTGTCCTTCGTTGGCATCAGTACTTTTTCTTTCTGCATGTGGCTCAACCCATTCACTGCTAACAACGAATATACTCGTGATTTTTCAATCTAAAATTACGAATTCGTACCGGAAATTTCGAAAGAAGAATTTTTATTCAAAGTAGTCATGAAATGTCTGTAATTAAATAAAGTAAATATTGCTATTAGTATTTTCTGGTGTGAATTCCAACTTTCTAAATAAAATAAAATTCCGGCAATTTTAACCCGGCAGTGAACGTATTAACCCCTTGAAGGGCACCGGTATATAATATATACCACTTAATTTTAATTCCAAAATGCCACAATGACACCAGAACCCTCGCCCCCCTTCTTCGAAGCCACTCACTCTCCATACACAACAAACTCTTAATATATAATGCTTGCATTCTCTCTGTTATCACATATGCATGTCCAATCTGGGGCTTCACTTGCAAAACCAGTATGAACAGCCTCTCTAGTACCCATTACAAACAGCTCCGTTACATCAAAAACGGGTCTAGATACTTCAAAAACTCCACAATCCTCAAGGATCTGAAAACGACTTCACTCAAACATCGCATTAAACACCTTGCGAAAAAATTCTACAATGACATTAATCACATCCCAAATGAACTCATTTATGAGCTACCTGACTACGATGCTTGCAGTCCATCCAACAGGAAAAAACCAAGGTACTCCACTATTCTTGATGAATAGTCCTTACGAGCTATAATTCTTATTTTCTCTTTAATATTTAAAAAAAAATATTATTTGATTATTTTTTTAAAAATAAATTTAAATTGACTTTTCTCTTAACATCTTTACTTTACCTCGTCTGGCATTTTTTTTTTTTTTTTTTTTTTTGAACTATGAACTATTTTTACTTTTATACTTTAACTAGTAAATTTTCATTATTTTATAGATATACTTAACACTATCCTATTTTTATGTAGTCAATTGGACTACGGCTAGACATTTCATATGGCTCTCTCAGGATTTGATATACACCTACTGAAAGCCAGGGTGTGCAGTTGCCTCGCAACTTGGAAGACCATTGAACGTATCATAAGTTAAATTCAAGTATATAAGAGTATACATATATAAAAGTATATTTGTCCTTTGCCATCAAGATGGATAAATAGAGAACTGTGATAAACTAAAGAACATTTCATTTAATTGCATTAAAATTAAAAAGAAAAATCTGATATAAATCGAGATGGCAACGGGCAAATAGGGCAGATCGATGGCAGTGATTTGCCTCGTAAGTCGCTTACCTGGAGTTCAGTTGCTGGGAGTTCAGTTGGCACACAACTAGGTATTCCATTTTGCTAATTACATTGTTTCACTTTTCCATCTCATCAAAGATACACTTTTAACAAAGTGTTAACTTTTTGACACCTTCACGGACTAATTTTTAAAATATTATCAATTTTCTTTTTAATTCATTTTTAATAAATATGAAAATAGCTGATATTATTATTCAGAAACTGCAAAATTGAATAGCGTTTCCCATTTAAAGCGTAAAAGAAAGGGATTCTTCAGAAAATCCTCTGAAAGTTTATGACATTACGAGAAAAGGCTGTATGAGGTAGCAATCGCTTATAATCAAAATGTCACACATCTTTGAAAAACAAAAAAATAAATCACTATTTGCTTCTTACTTAAACTACAGAATTAAATTAAAAGTTTAGTATACTCGCACCAGTAACATTAATTAATTATATCTTATTTTATTTAAATGTGCTTTAGCAAGTTATCAGGTTTGGTCTGCTTTCTCTTTAAAAAACGAACGAGTGCCTCTACAGGCAATGTTCCACGTTCGTTATATGTATTAATATTAGCTATGAACAGTGTTCCAGGGAAATTTAGATAATTTCTGGGAGGATTTTCATTCAACAGTGGATTATTTTGTCACCATTACATTACTGGTTAAAGAAAGAGTCTTCTGTCTGTATTGATGGCGAAGAAAGATAAGCAAAAATTCTTGTGTATGTAAAACGCGATTAAAACAAAAACAATAGGACAATTTAGAACGATGACTTTGTAAAATCGTACGACGATTTATATTTTGCGCGATATAATATATATATATATATATATATATATATATATATATATTTGGTGGGGGAGGGACTTATTTGAGAATTTCTGAAATCATTTTTAATAAATAAATAAAACAACAGAAAAGCTCGCGATGAGAGAAAGTAATATATCGCATGATACGAGGCGGACTTTCATTTGACTGTAAGGAAAAAGGTGTTGGAGTTGCAAGGAAAAGGTTCTAATTACGTTCCCTCACACAGACGCCCATGCAACAAAATCTGGGGAAGGGCAAGATTTTGTAACAGATGTGCCTGTGGTTTTCTGCCAAGGTTCTTTGTTTAAAATGAAGATTATAAATATAGAAAAGGCTAAAATAAGAATTTTTTGTTAGAAGACACCTTGAAAATAAATTTTAAATATATCAGCATAAATAGAAATATTAATAATAAAACAAGAATTATTCAAAATCCTAAACTAAACTTCTGGCGACTTTTTCTTAAGTGAAAAATTTTACATGCGTAAATCTAAAGGGGAGGGGGGCGGCGGTCATGACTCACTTTAAACAAAGGACATTTCAATAGAACAATATATTTTCTTAAATATAGATATGGGTTAAACTTGTTTTCTTATTTTTTTTTCTTTTTCCAATTAAAATGGCATATTTCTGATACATTCACGTTGTTGTTTTTTACAGAAATGCATGGAAATTACAGACATTGTAAATTATGCACCATAGAATCGAAACGCGTTTTTAATTTTTCTTTAAAAGGGGTAGATCTTAAAAGGGGTAGATCAATTGGTCTCTCATGACAGCATTTCCATGAGTTTAGTGCCTCGAAAATCGGCTTAAAATATGAGATTCGAGTACATTTAGTGTAAAATTCTTTCCTTTTATAAGAAAATAAGAAAACCCGATTTCTTGCTATCTGAATAGAAGATGCAAATTTCATACATTTTAGAAGATATCTGCAAATTTTATACATTTTAGAAGATAGCTGCAAATTTCATAAATTTTAGAAGATACCTGGAAATTTCATACATTTTAGAAAATACCGGCAAATTTTATGCATTAACAAATCAAAATGAATTCTACATGTCATAAAATTACCAATTTTGATTTAATGTATAGAAATTGCTAATGAAGACATGTGACCCCCGCCTCCCTTACAAAAAAACAGAGACCTGACCAGCCTCCCTCCCTTCACTCTAAATAGAGTGCTGTTTCCGCGTCTGTAATTAAAAGAGATGAATACGTTTTTTCCATTAAGGTGTTCTGGAAATCACTTTAAGATAGTTTTTGAACACATGGTCATAAAAAGTAAGGGTAAGACTCTTTGGGTGCTTTAAAAAAAGCGCAGCGCCCATCCAAGAATTGGATATTGCCCCCATTTTTTCCTGAGGCCTGTATCGGCGCGATCGTAACCCCTTTTATGAGTACGACAGTGGCCGGACAGGTTCGGTTCATGAAAGACAGTCCGTGACATCCTCGAGGCCGGGCTTGTCTGGAACGCTTATAGGAACGACCAGGGCCCAGCCACTAATCAAGGGCTCCCTCTCATGATTTGCTATATCCCAATTCGAGATCGAGAACAACTCACACGAGTGATCTCATGTCTCTCTAGTCGGGAATGGACACACACACACTAAAAACTAGGTTAGTAAACACAGATAGGCTAAAAAAATAGGAAGAGGGTTCCGACCCCCGTCATGCTGTCGGGGGACCAAGCCGTCAGAGCCGTAGGGCTGGGAGAACGTCAGTTTGAAAGCAAAAAGTGATAGGATCGAAACAAGTAGTGCAATAGATTCGACCCGGTGGTCCGGCCAGACCTGTGTAACCGCCCGCGTCCGCTAGCTCACTCTCACTAGACAAGAACACCAGCTTTCCAAATCCTTAACCAGGTGGCTCCCGACGCCTGGCTCCATATCTCAACAACAGCTGTCTCCGGCGCCCCCCGCCGAGGGCCCTGGGAATTGACAAGAGAAGCACTCATCTTGTCTATCCCCTGGAGTGCCGCACGCTGAGAACCATGAAAACATTAACAATAAACATCAGTGGATTCAGCTAACTCGTTGTATTGGAAAATCTATAAGCACGAATTTCTATGTATCCACTATTACTAAAACGCGTGTATGAGAGCTTTGCTCTAATAAACCCCCACAATAACATCAGCGGACTCATTTAACTCGCTGTACTGGAATTTCTAAAAATGTGAAATTCATTAAAATCGCAATCGCTATTACGCATGTTAAAATAGTCCCATTGAATATTTCATTAATAATATTTTAAATTATTTTTTCATACAAGATCATTATAATCAAAGTCCTAACTTTCAAAATGCTGAAAAAAAATCAACCACTGGTCAGAATGACTTCAAATTTGAACTGAATAGACTGGAAGAAAGGGAAAACGGTATGGCATAAGGAAACATTTTCCAAAGTGTATCAATAGATGGAGTTGTAAGCGGTATATTATAAAAATTGAAAGATACACATGCGCAATTAAAAACCGAATCATTATGTGCTTTTTATGCGGTTTTTGGCCCAAGGACAATTAAAAATCGATTTTTCCCATCAATGTGGTACGACCTTGCAGTGGTGGATGGGCTTTCCATTAACAGTATCACAACTGCTGACTGATTTGGAAGTCATTTTTTCCGTCCAACAACCGAAATACTCATGCACATTGAACAGTACGGTTGATTTACTGTGCAACTCATGCCAAAGCCGTCGTATTTCGATTAAAAATGTCACTTTCGTTATGCTGCTTACAATGCCATCTATTGATAAAACTATACCATTGACGAAAGCGTCCAAGTATGTTTCACTCTTTGCTATTATTAAATTGTTTCAGGAGATTCAATTCTTCCAAATTGTATCGCAAAATAAAATTACATGCACGAAACTTCAAGACCGTTTGTCTTCTGGGAAAACTTTTTATTATATCAGGCCGATGGCTTCTTTGTTCATCTGAGTCCTTCTCTGCGTCCTTTATTTGTTAACTGAAACACTCTAGGATTTAGTATCTTACATCTTCTATCTAAATTGATTAAAATACTATTTTTTTGTAAAAATAGCATAAATTTAAATATAGCATTAAAAATTTCTAAAAATAATTCGCAATTTTAATTTGTAAAAATGACATTAGTTTAGACTAGTAAATGTTCTCATACATATTTTATTAATTACTGATAATCTAAGTTGTTCAATTTATTGGAAAATGACTATTTACACGCTCTCAAAGACCATGGAAAAGGGGGAGGCTTTCATTAACCCCTTCCATTCACTTTCTTTATTTATTTTTATCTTTCTTTGTTTCTATTCTTTTGTTTCTTTTATTTAAAAAATTCTTTAAAATATATAGAAAATTCCATATAGTAAGAACGTCAAATTCACGTTCTTAAACTTGAAAAAACACAAGGCAAACACATTGATAAAAATTTAATTTTTGCTATAATAGTTGCAAATACTAAAAACACAGTTTTAAAATGTTAAAACTATTTATGATGTAAAATCATATGCCAAAATATCTAAGTGTTTTCGGCTAAACATTAGCCATCATCAGAGGATAAAAAACATTCGAAAAACAGAGTTCCAAAGAAGATCCCCCCCCCCCCTCCCAGCATTTAGTGGTATCGTCCCATCTTCCTCCACTGCCTCCATTTCATAGTTTCATGGTTTCGACCGTTTTCCAGTGCATTTCTTCGGAACTGTGTTTTTCGAATGGTTTTTATCCTCTGACAATGGCTAATGTTTAGCCGAAAGCGCTTAGGTATTTTGACATCTGATTTTACATCATAAATAGTTTTAAAACTGTGTTTTTAGTATTTGCACCTATTATAGTAACAAATAAATGTTTATCAATTTGTTTGTATTGCGTTCTGAGCCGACTTTAAATAATTCTTTTATAAAAATTTAAACATCTAAAATTTCATGAGCCTAACCGAGCTCCAAAGAAAAAATTAAAAATTCGAAAAGGCAACTTTTAATTTATTATTTGCTGAATATTTATTATTAGTATAATTACTTTCATTTTTTTGGTCAAGCTTTAATATTAGTTTCGCGTTAATGTGTTTCATGAGATTAATCATCTTAAATATTTCGTTATTTACTTAGCTAGGTTAATTTTCAAAGAAATGTGAACTCTCACTTACGTATAATGCATTTATTCAGTTGAAATAATACATGATAGTTTAGACTAATTTTTACTTGTTTCAAGTTTTATACAGTAACTGCAGTTTTCTGTTAGGAAGTAACAATACTAAAAGTACAAATATTTTGAATTTTGATGATATGCTTGTAGTAAATCAAGATATCGTTAATGTAAATATATACACAACTAATTTAATGTTAAACTAATTTAAGTTATTGCAAATTTTTTCTATAATTTTCCATTTACAAATCTAATTAATTTATTCAATAGCGTGAAGTTTTAAATAATTTTTTTTTAATCTAAATTTAAGAAAATGCATCTCACCTTACTCATCGTTTTTCGAAGCCTTGAATCGGCTAAAGAGCAAAATCACTGTGCTTTTTTTTTAATTCGAATTTTAAAGGATTAAAAGAGAAACAAAATCAGTTTTTTGTCGGTTTATTTTTGTCATACAAGATTTGAGCCAGCTTTTTTGAAAAACTGAATTACAGACCAGCATATATAAGTAGTGCATGACCAGAAGTCACTACATTCATGATTTTACTAATAACTTTCTATTAAATGAATGTATATACAGTGGACTTGCGATAATTAGAACTCGGCTAGTTTGAACTAATCATAAACTTCTGAAAACTGTGCATTACGTATATTAAAAGTAAAACGTTAGCAAGAGTTCCATTTGAAAGAGGGTGGAAAGGTAATTTCCATTCCACTCTCTCCCTTCCAAGGAATTCGATATTTCAGAATCTGTCAGTCCGTTGAAATGTGCTACTTAATATTTAAATTACAGAAGGCGTAATCGCCATGTTTATTCACAGAATTTCTAACATTTTCGTGCGATTAAATAAGGCGAAAAATTCTATTAACAGTCTGTGGTAAATTTAAGCGCACCCTGTACGTGACAATGTTTAGTTTATGGATAAAGATCATGTGAGGAACAGATTCAGTGCACCCGCCTTTTAAAATAAAAATTAACCACTTTTAAATCTGTTTATAACAGTAGTCAACAAACATTAGCTTCCCCATTATGATTAATGGAAGTGGATGTTTAAAATTTTGTGTTGCTGATTTCAAATACGCATGCAAAAACTAGCATGCAACATTTGTTTGTTGTGATCTTATGTGCATATTAATGTATGGGTATTTGCAATTTTTTAAAAGGCATGCACAAACTTTCAGATATACTAGTAGAGTTCACTCTAACATGTGTTGTTGTTAATTTAAAATTTATGGATAAAAACTTATCTAAAATTGTCATAAAAAGAAACGATGGTGAATGAAATAAATTTCTATCGTGCCTCTGTCTGTTAAAACATGCAGTTATATAAAATATTCATTAAACGAATGAAACAGAATGCTGTTGTAGGTTATCGTGAAAAATGCCAACATTAAAATTCATTCTATTCATATCAGAAAAATTATTAGTTATAGTATATTTAAATTCAATAAACAGTGGAACCCCGATTTTACGTTTTTCACGGGACCAGCAGAAAAAAACGTACGAAACGGGAAAACGTAAAATCGGGGTCAAATAGAGAAAAACACTTCAAGAAAACAAATTATACAAAAATAAACTTACCAATACCATATTAGTATTTAAAAAAGGTCTGTTATTTATTGCGTTTTCTTTTTAAGTGTAATTTCACATATACTCTATTTGCAATACATGCAAGTTTTTGCTATTTTTTTTTCTTAATTTTCATGTCCAGTTAAAATTTCTTTAAAATTTTTAAACTCGCAATGGCTTCTGCCGATGAGGGCACGATGTCTTCTGGATCTTCAACAATATCATTCTCACTTCAATATTGCGAAATCAAATCGGAAATAGTAGCGATAACATCCTTATCGCAATCAATGTACTCATCAACATTGATAGCTACAAGTATAAATTCATACTCTTTTTTCTTCCATAAAGAGCTCTCCCGGCGGCGCTTCACTGTTAATTTCGGATTTTGAAAATTCTCCCTTCAGAAAAGCATTTGAGATGCATTTTTCATCTACACCATTCCACGCCGATGAGATGAAATGAAATGCATCCAGCACATTTAGCTTCGTTTTCTAAGCATCTTGAAGTTCAACTGAATCAAGTGAAAAAAAGACCTTTTCTTACCAGTTGCTTTCTATAATGCATTTTGGAGGATCTGTTTATTCTCAAGTCACGTGGCTGAAGTGAACTGGTACAGTTGGGTGAGGAAAATTCTATACGCATATTCTTCAAATTCAGATAAACATGAGTGCACTCGTCTACGAATAAAATTATTTTTCGCTTTTGTAGGCTCATTTTTATATTCAATTTTCTTACAAAATCTTCAAAAAGATTTAGGGTCAATCAAGCATTGTGGTTGTTAATGTTTTTGAATTAACCAATCACAAAGGGTGTTAGATTCTCAGTTCAGTAATAACAAAACTGTTAATCGCACTTTTGATAGCTTCCGACTGTGCCACGTTTCTCCTTTCACGGTGTATGTTCTATCAAGGAAGAGATTTAAAAAAAAAAAAATAAATAAAAAAAAAAAAAAAATCCGATCTCATCTGCGTTAAAGATGGTTGTTTTGAGTAATTACACACAAGAGAAGGCAAAGTTTTGTCCATCCATTCCTCAGCGACCGCAGTATTTACTCCATCTGCCTCACGACAAATAAACTTGCAAGACAAATTATACCTCTTCTTGAATAGGTCGATCCAACCGTTGGATGCCATGAAATTCTGCATTTCAAGTCGAGAAGAAATTTCAAGAGCCTTTTCTTACAAAAATGAGCCATTGATTGGAATCTTGGCAGCACCACGGGCTTGTTTAAACCACTCGCATAAAATCTTATCCAGTTCCTTAAAAGGAGAGGTTTTCAATGTTTTTCTTTTCTTTGACAAATATCCCAGTTTTTCAGATTTTAATTTCACAGATACCTCTTGTTTTAGGATGGTTTATAAAGTGGAATAAGCGATACCGAACGATTTTACGCGATCCACTTTAATTCCTTTGGAAACTTTGGATTTTTCAATAATTTCTGCCTTTTCGGCTACAGAGAAACATTTTCTTTTAGACATCCTACTTTTCACTGGCAATCACTAAGAGATAGCAAAAGAAAGCCCTCCCCTCCCCTTCCGATATCACATGACGCAGGTTCGGTCAAGTGCTGATAGACGAATAATACTTCTTCGCTACTTTGAACTGTTTTTGGTAACAAACAACCAGTTGACCAAGTGGAAAGAATTTTTGTTCTTTTGAAAATTTTTCCATGCGTGCAAAAAAGGTAAAATGTCCTGAGGTACCCCGCCTAAAATGATGTACCAAGCGGGAAACGCTAGGAGTAAATAACGTAGAATCGAGGTACTTTTAACATTATCGGAATAGGAATTTTCTGGGAGCGACGAAAAATAACGTAGGAAGCGGGATAACGTACGAAACGGGTTACGTAAAATCGGGGTTCCACTGTATATATTTTTTATTTATAATGCAGAGGTACATTTTATTTTTCTCTTAACTTTTCTTCCTTTCTTTATTATTAAATATTCCTCATTTATGCTAGATATATTATGTTTATTATAAAATTATGTCACGTGTACCACACACAAATACTAGCCGAAAAGAAAAGTGTAAAAATAAAATCAAAATAAAAAAGAGTGCATTTTACGGCAAATCTTCCAGGTTTAAATCAGAGTTTGTCAGGATGGCCTCCTGTTACATTCAGAGATTCCGAATTCATGGCCGAAATTCCGAATTTTTTTTTTTATGTAGTTCTGAAATAACTGCCATTAACCTCTTGAAGGGCACCGGTATATTATATATACCACTTAATTTTAATCCCAAAATGCCCTAATGACGCCAGAATTTTACAATCAAATTGTGAATTTATAAGGTACATGAGGAAAAGCTTTTACTTACTTTTAAAATAAATTCGTTCGTGAATCGCAGTGTCAATCAATTATTTCAATATTTTAACTAGAAGAGTACTTTGCCCCTGAAGGGGTTAAGTAAAGCAAAAAATACTATTCAAAATTTCTGGTATGAGCTTGGAAAATCTGAAGTAACTTGGAACACAGATTCAAGTGACAAAGGCAGTAAAGCTCCGTTCTTGAAGTTTCTGTTTTGTTTTGTCCTTATAATTATTTACACGCACATTTGTATATATTTATGTGCGTGATCCAAATTTGAGATAAGTATATACTGTATGGACTGCCATGAGAAAAAGTTGATATAAACATGATTATTGTGTTTTCGATAATATATAAACATGGATCGCAACTTTCCTAAAATCTTCGTGGCGGATTCCATTAAAATCTGCAATAGAAACATCCCAAAAATTTTACTATTCCACAATACTATTACCAATTGTCGCGAATCCAATTGAATTCCTACTAACATGAGATGTTTTCATAAATGTATCTTTCTAAGCTGTGTGAGAAAGATGGTTTTGTTTTTGTAGATGTATCTTTCTACGCAGTGTGAGAAAGATGTTTTGTTTTTTTTAGATGTATTTTTTCAAGCTGTGTGAGAAAAATGTTGTTGTTGTCGAAAAATGGTTTTGTAGAATGTTTTGTCGGCGCGGAAGTGAGAGAATAAAGATATTCGTTATGTTTTTAAAGAGGACTGTTTTTCACGTATTAAAGTATTATTTTCTTTTGTTTTAAAAATGACGAAAGTATTAAAACGGGTAGTTTT
This sequence comes from Maratus michaelseni, assembly GCA_963931845.1. NCBI lineage: Eukaryota > Metazoa > Arthropoda > Arachnida > Araneae > Salticidae > Maratus > Maratus michaelseni. Next base: position 277,446,160 of record OZ007597.1, read on the forward strand.
AATGTTTCGAAAATCGCTATGTATGTACTATTCCACAATACTATTACCAATTGTCGCGAATCCAATTGAATTCCTACTAACAGGAGATGTTTTCATAAATGTATCTTTCTAAGCTGTGTGAGAAAGATGGTTTTGTTTTTGTAGTTGTATCTTTCTAAGCTGTGTGAGAAAGATGTTTTGTTTTTTTTAGATGTATTTTTTCAAGCTGTGTGAGAAAAATGTTGTTGTTGTCGAAAAATGGTTTTGTAGAATGTTTTGTCGGCGCGGAAGTGAGAGAATAAAGATATTCGTTATGTTTTTAAAGAGGACTGTTTTTCACGTATTAAAGTATTATTTTCTTTTGTTTTAAAAATGACGAAAGTATTAAAACGGGTAGTTTTAATGTTTCGAAAATCGCTATGTATGTACTATTCCACAATACTATTACCAATTGTCGCGAATCCAATTGAATTCCTACTAACAGGAGATGTTTTCATAAATGTATCTTTCTAAGCTGTGTGAGAAAGATGGTTTTGTTTTTGTAGTTGTATCTTTCTAAGCTGTGTGAGAAAGATGTTTTGTTTTTTTTAGATGTATTTTTTCAAGCTGTGTGAGAAAAATGTTGTTGTTGTCGAAAAATGGTTTTGTAGAATGTTTTGTCGGCGCGGAAGTGAGAGAATAAAGATATTCGTTATGTTTTTAAAGAGGACTGTTTTTCACGTATTAAAGTATTATTTTCTTTTGTTTTAAAAATGACGAAAGTATTAAAACGGGTAGTTTTAATGTTTCGAAAATAGCTATGTATGTAATTTGCGATACCAATTGTAAAAATGTTTAGGAACGTTGCAAGGCCTGTATATGTAATCAGTACAAAAACCCTTAACGGGTTAAAAGTTGTGACGCAGCACTTTCTTTTGGCTCTATGAATTTTAAATATGGGTCTTAAAAGCAATGATATCAAATTTAAGTGACGCTATGTTAATAATTTTTTTTAAATCATAATTTTCTTTTTAGTTTTATTTATATATTCACAGGTGCAATTATTATCTTAATATGAAAAAATATATAAAATTTATTCGCTGATGCTTTTTCATTCACATCTCTCAGGAATTCAAAATATGGGTTTTAAAAGAAATGATATCAAAATTTGAGTGACACCTTGACGTTAATTTAATAGGACTCTTTTAAAATTCAATTTAAATTATTTTTGGTTTGTCTTCTAAAGTATATTTACACATACAAACAATACTTTTAATTTTTCAATACACTTTTAAATATATTACTTTCACTGAGCCTATATTATGTATTGAAATGTATTTATTTCAATAAATTGATTTATTTTCTGTGCCACGCTATCCAAAATCATAAGTAAAATTTATGTAAATGATTATTTTGCGTCATATTATCCACTTGAATACATTTCCCTTTGTTTGGATACTATGACGCAAAATAATCATTTACATAAATTTTACTTATGATTTTGGATAGCGTGGCACAGAAGATAAATCAATTTATTGAAATAAATACATTTCAATACATAATATAGGCTCAGTGAAAGTAATATATTTAAAAGTGTATTGAAAAATTAAAAGTATTGTTTGTATGTGTAAATATACTTTAGAAGACAAACCAAAAATAATTTAAATTGAATTTTAAAAGAGTCCTATTAAATTAACGTCAAGGTGTCACTCAAATTTTGCTATCATTTCTTTTAAAACCCATATTTTGAATTCCTGAGAGATGTGAATGAAAAAGCATCAGCGAATAAATTTTATATATTTTTTCATATTAAGATAATAATTGCACCTGTGAATATAAATAAAACTAAAAAGAAAATTATGATTTAAAAAAAATTATTAACATAGCGTCACTTAAATTTGATATCATTGCTTTTAAGACCCATATTTAAAATTCATAGAGCCAAAAGAAAGTGCTGCGTCACAACTTTTAACCCGTTAAGGGTTTTTGTACTGATATCATTACTTTTTTAAGGTTATTGATGAAAATGTCAATTAGTCGAAATTAAGTATAGGGTATAAATTAATCATTAGAATAAAATTTTAAAGAAATGCTAAAAAGACCCCTTGGACCCCAATAAAATATGAGGGTGGTGGCCCAGGGAGAGGAATCCAAGACTCAACTTTTAAATTATACAGCGAGAGAGTAACACAATTAGAAGGATGAAAATGCATGGCAAAACCCGTTTGTTCCATCTTCCTCCGCCAAAGGGCGCAATCTTTTCTATACAAACATAGCTGAAAATTTTCAGGCTGTCGATTCCGAGTCAAATGAGCCATACATCGTCGTGATCGGGCCCATAGAACACAAGATAGGAAAGCGCCCCCTGGTGGTGAAACTTGTAACTAAAATCTATATATCCTGTCGATGTCCAGTTGAATAAATCAAACTGCATTGTGATGGGACCCATTGGACTTGAGATAGCTGCAAAATCCGTTAGTTCCATCTTCCACCACCAGGGGGCGGACTCTGTTCCATACAAACATAGCTGAAATCTTTGAGGCTGTCGATTTCGAGTCGAATGAGCCATACTTCGTCGTGATGGGGCGCATAGGACCCGAGATAAGAAAGCGCCCCCTGCTAGTGAAACTTGTAACTAAAATCTATATATCCTGTCAATGTCGAGTCGAATGAATCAAACTGCATTGTGATGGGACCCATAGAACTCGAGTTAGCAGCAAAATCCGTTAGTTCCATCTTCCACCACCAGGGGGCACACTCTGTTCTATACAAACATAGCTGAAATCTTTCAGGCTGTCGATTTCAAGTCGAATGAGCCATACCTCGTCGTGATCAGGCCCATAGAACACAAGATAGGAAAGCGCCCCCTGGTGGTGAAACTTGTAACTAAAATCTATATATCCTGTCGATGTCCAGTTGAATAAATCAAACTGCATTGTGATGGGACCCATAGAACTCGAGTTAGCTGTAAAATCCGTTAGTTTCATTTTCCACCACCAGGGGGCGCACTCTGTTCTATACAAACATAGCTGAAATCTTTCAGGCTGTCGATTTCAAGTCGAATGAGCCATACCTCATCGTAATCGGGCCCATAGAACACGAGATAGGATAGCGTCCCCTGGTTGTGAAACTTGGAACTAAAATCGATATATCCTGTCGATGTCGAGTCAAATGAATCAAACTGCATTGTGATGGGACCCATAGAACTCAAGTTAGCTGCAAAATCTGTTAGTTCCATGTTCCACCACCAGGGGGCGCACTCTGTTCTATACAAACAGCTGAAATTGTTGAGGCTGTCGATTTCGAGTTGAGTGAGCCATACCTTGTCATGATCGGGGCCATAGAACCTGAGATAGGAATGCACCCCCTGGTGGTGAAACTTGTAACTAAAATCTATATATCCTGTCGATGTCCAGTTGAATAAATCAAACTGCATTGTGATGGGACCCATAGAACTCGAGTTAGCAGCAAAATCCGTTAGTTCCATCTTCCACCACCAGGGGGCGCACTCTGTTCTATACAAACATAGCTGAAATCTTTCAGGCTGTCGATTTCAAGTCGAATGAGCCATACCTCATCGTAATCGGGCCCATAGAACACGAGATAGGATAGCGTCCCCTGGTGGTGAAACTTGGAACTAAAATCGATATATCCTGTCGATGTCGAGTCAAATGAATCAAACTGCATTGTGATGGGACCCATAGAACTCAAGTTAGCTGCAAAATCTGTTAGTTCCATGTTCCACCACCAGGGGGCGCACTCTGTTCTATACAAACAGCTGAAATTGTTGAGGCTGTCGATTTCGAGTTGAGTGAGCCATACCTTGTCATGATCGGGGCCATAGAACCTGAGATAGGAATGCACCCCCTGGTGGTCAAACTTGAAACTAAAATTGATATATCCTGTCAATGTCAAATTGAATGAATCGAACCATGTTGTGATGGGACCCGTAGAACTCGAGTTAGTTCCAAAATCCATTAATTTCCCCTTCCACTGCCAGGGGCGCACTCTGTTCTATATGAACATAACTGCCCCTGGTGCTAAAACTAAAATCAGTAAGTTCTATCGAGGTCGAATCGAATGAGCCAAACTGCATCACGATTAGGAATGCACAACCTGTGGCCCGTGATGGGTAACTGGTGGCCCGCAGAGACCATACATGCCAACCTATCCAAAAATTTCGAATTTCCTTAATAATTCGTGAGAAAATGTGCAAATTTTGTCCATAGATCGTAGGAAAATATGAATTTCATCGATCAGGTGCATAAAATTATGAATTGCATCAACTGGATGCAAATTTTGTCGAATGGGCATGGAAAAATTACAAATTTCGCCATTTTGTCGCTAGAAAAAAAAACGCAAATTTCAATAATCGGTCAACAGAAACCAGAGATGTCAAAATCGGTAATTCCGGAGTTGTAAATTTCGTCAATCACTCAAAATCTTGAATTTTGTAAATCAGTTGAAGAAAACTGCAAATTTTGTCGATAAGGCACTTAAAATCGCAAATTTCATGGATCGAGCAACGAATTTCATCGAATGGCATGGAAAGATCGTGAATTTCAATGAACAGCCGCGGAAAAAATTTGCAAATTGTCCATAGATTGTGGGAAAACATTATGAATTTTGTCTATCGGTTCTGCAAAATTATGAATTTTGTCGATAGGCATGGAAAATTGCAAATTTCGTATATTGGGCGTGGAAAAATCAAGAATTCCATCGAATGTTTGTGAAAAAATTGTAAATTTCAACAAGCAGTAAAAAAATAAAAAAAATGAAAATTTTGCCATTGTCTAGAGAAGAAAAATTGTCAATTTCATTAAATGGCCGATGGAAAGCATATCAGTTGAAAATACGAATTTTGTCAATCAGGCACAGTAAAAACATGAATTTTGTGGATCGGGAGAAGGAAAATCATAAATTTTGCTGAACGCATGCATAAAAATCATGAATTTTGTTTATCGGGCATATAAAAATCATTAATTTCGTCAAACGGATCCATAAAAATCAAGAAAGTCATCAATCGGGTACGTAAAAATCTTGAATTTCATCAATCAGGCGTGTAAAAATATAGGACAAAATTGCCATTCGCCAATCGGCGAGTAATACTGAAAACTTGGCGACTGACTTTACTGCCACCACTGGTCAAACTTAATAGTCCCAATTGCGATGATTGAATGGAAAAAGATTTTTTCCCCGCTGTCGCTCGACAAATTTTGAAACCATTTGGCGAATTTCACGATTTTTTCCCCGAAATTATTTGACGGATTGTGACTTTTTTTCTTCTCGAAGTCATTCGATGTTATTCAAAAAAATTTTCCCCTGAAACCAGTTGATGAATTTTGTGATTTTTCCACTATCAATGAATTTTAGATTTTTCTGCTATCGATTAATGAATTTCATGATTTATCGACTATCGATTAATGAATTTCACGACTTTTTCCATGAACGAACAAATTGTGCACTTTTTTCCCACTGCTATTCGATGAATTTTGCAATTCTGTTCCGCGATTGTTAGACAAATTTCACTATTTTTCTCCCGAGATCATTTGATGAATTTTGTGATTTTTTTCCCCCGAACCTATTTGACGAATTTCTCTAATTTTTTCACGACAGTTAGACATAATTAATTTTTTTCCTGCAATGCCTGATTTCTTTCCCGAGACCATTTGACGAATGTCGCGATTTCTTTCCCAACACTATTTGACAAATTTCGCCGTTTATTCCACAATCGTTTGACAAATTTCTTAAATTTTTTATCAAGTATTTGTAAATTTGTTATTGGTCATTGCTGAAAAACAGGAGTAAAAAAATCCATGTACTGGCCAGTGGCCACCGAGTAAAAGAGTTAAAACCTATACATAAAAGTTGAACCTATACATAAAAATCATGAATTTTTTAGAACGGGCACATAAAAATCACAATTTTGTCAAGTAGCCGCATAAAAATCACAAATCCATCTAGTGGGTGCATTCTTCCAAATTTGCAACCGAACAGTGCTGTATGTACGGATAATGCTAATTACCCCCCCCCCTACCCAACATCTCCTCGAAACAAAATTCTCTCTGTGCTACTGATGGTGGTCCGCGACAACCCAACAATTTTTTAAGTGGCCCTTCGCCTAAAAAGATTGGGCACCTCTACTATCAATTAACAATAAATTAACGTATCGCTTGTGTCATGTATTCATGAGCGGTGATTGCAATGCAAATTCTTGTTTACAAGAATAAGACTCATATTAGGTATTTTATTATTTATTTATTGTTTGTTTACTTATTTTGATTTGATTTTCTTGTCCTTTTAGAAATTGACTTTAGATTGTTACTTAAATGGTGAGATGATTGTCAATTACCTGTTTTATCGATAAAAATGATACAAGGTAAGGAAATTGCATCGTGTCGAGTGAATATTTAGGAAGTATTTTAAAAACTGCAGACTAAAGAAGATTTGTGTTTTACTTGTTAGCTATATTTTGCAACTCTCCAAATTACTGCAATGTAAATATAGTATGAAGTTTTATACTATACTAAACTTTCCTCTGTTGTATAGCTAATTTTATTGGAATAAAACCCTGAAAATGCATTGTTGTAGTAATCAATTATTTTTGCAGTTGTGTAATTTCTGTCTTAACAATTTTCAACTAAGGGAAATCTTAGATTGGACATTTAATCACAGTATTTTAAATAAGAAAACTTAAAATATTTGCAAATTAAAGAAATGAATGAAGAGATTTTGTTTAAAATTTTAAGTCTAAAGATTTTTTTTTTTACAAAAAATGCAAAATTCGCCAGTCGTTCGGGAAATTATCACAAAATTCTACTAATAAAATGGGACTGTAAACAAACCGGTTCAAAATGTGTCCTTTTTAAAAATTAAATTCCATCCCAGCGGCCCTGTTGTTATGTTAGTCGAGTACTAGCTGATTGACAAAATTTTTTAATCTCGCCAACCTTTTTTTTCTGACCAATCTTTAACGTAAGCTAATAAAGTATAGCCAACATTTTAACATTGCTATATAGTATCTTAAAAAACTTACTTAAAAATAGCTGAAATATAATCTTGATAAAATACGTAAACACAAACATATCAATACAAATAACAAAATCTCATGTAATCGGGTAGGGGAGACCGGTACACAGTGGACCACTTTTTCAGTTAAAATTTTTTTCTCTTTAACAGACTGGCCAATCTGCATGAAAATATTTTTGAATATTCCTTAAACCTTCTTACATCCATCATAATTTTCTCACAACATAGTTTTCAATACATTAAAAAAATATATATATATACACTGGTCCACCCACCAGGGTACAGTGGACCACTATTAGGTATTATCTAAAATATAATATAAATCTATTTTTCATTAATCTAATTCTTTTTTGTTGCCCCTTCATTCGCAAAATAACATAGTAATATAAATTTTGAAACAAAAACAAAAAATTAATTATATTTTGAAAATAATAACAGATTAATACAGGAACAATTGCAATTTAGTTGAAGTTATTACTTAAGTACAAAAAAAATCAGCTCACGTTAAAATTTGCAAATGAAATTCCAAAATACTTATCAGTAAGATTGAGCCTGGAATTTTCAAGAAATAATTTTGGGTGTGCACGCAACATTATGAAATCATTGACATCAACAGCAGATTCATCTACAGTTTCGGGAGAAATAAACTGATTTCCATTCAATTTGCATCTCATGAATCTTACTTGAATAGAATCATCAACAATTAGACTACAGTTATATTTATCAAAGGCAGTAAATACAAAACAAAATATTTCTTACTATGTTAAAAAAAATTGTTATTTTTGTTTGTTTACTTTATTTTACAGTTAATTCTACTTTAAAACAATCTTTCTTTATAGAAAACAAGCAATTATTACATATTTTGAACATTCTGCATTAGAGGAGCAGAGTGGATTGTGGACCACTGTGCCCCAGGAGTGGGTGGTCCACTGTACCCCATGTTGAAGTTCAATAAATAATCATATTAATATTGTTTATAGCTTTCTTTTAAATTTATTAACTTTAAAGTAAAATAAAAACAAGTATCTTAGCTTTTCAAAAAAGCTGTTTTATTTTATTTATCTACAACCTTTAATTACTAAAAAAATAAAAATATGATGAAAAATTTTACTTTTAGAAGCTCAAAACAACAAAGCAGGATAATATAGTTCGATCTGAGCTAAACATACTTTCTGAAGGCTATAAATAATCATTGTAGTGCTGTTGTCTATTAGGATAGAAGAGAAGCTTAAAAAAAATTTAAATAAATAAAATATTAGGGGGTGGTCCACTGTGTCCATAGGTTCACTGTGTACTGGTCTCCCCTATATTAATGATAGGCTTAGTCAATAACAAAAATGTTAAAGTAAGCCATAACATAAATTAGAAACATTGTATTTCATAATGAAAACATCGTATCTAATTTTATATACATAAAACTGAAAACTTACGTTATATAAATTCCCTATATAATATACCAAAGTTTCATCACAATTAAACGTATTTCAATCACATTGAAATAAAAAGTTTTAGTTATTAAATTTGTGTGAGGTGAATGATGGGAAAGTTTGATTTGGAGAGTTGGAAAATATAGCTAACAAGTACCTTCCTTATATTATTTTTAACGATAAAACAGGTAATACTATTGACAATTATCTCACCATTTACGCCAAAAGACAATTTCTAAAAGGACAATCTAATCAAAATAAGTAAACAAACAATAAATAAATAATAAAATACCTCAAATGAGTGTTATTCTTACAAAAACAACATTCGAGACTCGTTGAAAACAAACAGATGATTGATTTGTTGATTAGAGGCTGTTTCAAATTAACTGATAAAAAAAAAAAAGCTGAATCTTTTTTTCCTTTAAAAAATGACAAATTAAATATATAAATTACAATTAAATTGTATATATATAATTATAAAATATTTCAATATTTTAATCAAGGAATCTAAATATTTTTCGACTTAATGAAGATTATGAAATAAGAAATTCTTTATTATAACAAAAAAGAAAAATATAGAAACAATAATTTAATTTAATACATATATATTACATATTAAAAATTGCATTAAAAACTGTTTTCGTATTAAAAAAAAAAAAGAATCTAAATAGTTTTTCAGCGATATGGATATGCTTTAACGTTTAACTGTAACCGTAATAGGCAAGAACTTCCTTACTGCGCAGTAATAAAAAAGGGTGAAAAGGCTGAAGATCTGTAATGTTAGTCTACCAGAAAAAGCATAAGAAAATAGTCCGATTTTAAAAGTGGATTATATTGAAAACAAGAGTTTTCCTACGTTAGCGCAATATCTTAAACGCTTCATCTGAAACTGATTAATATAATATATTAATTTTAAAAAAATCGTTCGATCCATTTTCGAGATAACAACTCTGTGCCCATTACACCATTACATTTTCCATTTTCGCTTAAAAATTGGTTTCCAGATCTCAAAATCTACTGCATGTAGAAATCTATACGGTTTTCGGTTTTTCGCTGCGTCACTCAAGAGACTACCGTCTCTTATGATACACCATTACATTTTCCATTTTCGCTTAAAAATTGGTTTCCAGATCTCAAAATCTACTGCATGTAGAAATCTATAAATTTCAGGATAGAATTAGGCCATAGATATAAGACTAATGTGAAAAAATCGAAACGGTATGCCTCATATTTATTGAGATATTAAATGTCGGCGTTTCGATTTTCCTTTGATGTCCTGCTAACTGTATATATGAGAGTGACGGAATCTTCGGTTTTGGGCTTACGGTTTCCGGTTTTTCGCTGCGTCACTCAAGAGACTACCGTCTCTTATGATTGAAATTTTTCGGCTTCAGACATCTTTAATGCTTGTCTTCAGTGACATTTCATTCTGATTTCATGTGACCAGTTTGCATTTTATTTTCCATTTCTAAACATGTCATTATTCAATTACAAACACACAAAATAATGGACTCCAAGGGATGTAACTTGCTTGGATTTAGTCAAGAATGTATAACGATACATGTCCAACAAATATTATCTACTGTCAGATAACAGGAATACTTAAGCTTAGAATTCTTTTCAGCTTAGAAAGCATGAGATATAATCATTAAAATATCTCTTAAATTAATTTTATTCTTTTACAATGGCACAGCCAGGATTTTTATTCAAGGAAATAAAGAAAAAGACATTAAAATTATATTTATTTTATTTACTGTAGAAGCCTTTAAATTATCATTAGTTTTTATTAATAACAAAAAGTTTATATTGGGATTTTCAGCTTTATTGCTGAAATATTATTGGTGACATACCGTGGAAATACATGGTAACTGCGATTATAGAGACACAATTACGAATAGATATCCATACAATGATTTAAAATTTAACGCAATTATTTTGTTTAAGGCATCGTATAAAATCTCGGTAAAATATTTGAGTTTGTCGCCATCATATACACATGCAATAAAGTAAAATCTAATAGGCTAAATAAATCTATTTTATCATTTTGCCGTCCGACGACACCACAGTGGTGTCGACGTAAAGTAACTAAATTTTAATCCTTAAATGCTACATTGAAACTAGAATTTTGGAATCAAAAATTCCCTTCGATTAAGAGATGAAGAAAATATTTTACTTATTTTCGAATAAATCTGTTTCTAATTTCTGGTGTCAATCAATCATTTCAATTTTACGAATAGAAGTATTTTTACGATACATGCGGACGGCCAAGTGTTAAAAGCAGTGCATTGATCAAACAGCACATTCTTGTGCAGTTGATTTCAATTACAAATGTAATAGCAAACGTATATATGCCTATCAATCGCATTTTCTTCTTTCATTCTACAAGTGATAAATAACCTTTCTTATTCAGGGTTCGTAAGCTATTACCACAATTTTTTAATAAAATTTTTCGCCTTTTTTAAATGCAGAAAAGTATTACAAATCCTGCAATTACATGTGGCGTCGGCAATGTCTGTTATTTAAATGTTTTACAGAAAAATTCTGTTAAAAAGTTGTGGTAAATTCGTACGAACCCAGGTTATTTTAAACAGAAATTTCGGGTTCGGGTGTGATACAGTGTCACCAGTGGGCTACAAATTGAGATTGTTTGATTAGTACCACTTTTTTAAAATGGTATAATTCGCCTTGTGTTCGGCTTATTTAATCTGTCATTAAATAAGGCGAATTTGATTTTCTCAAAAAACTTGTGGTAATCAAGAAAACTGAATTTAAAAAAAAAAAGCAGCCCACTGGCAACAGTGGTTCGATATGGGCACAATAGAACATGTGTGTGAGTAATGAATGAGCTCGAAACCACTGAGGTTATATGATGAATTTAAAACCCTAGTCCTGATTGAGTCCGCTGATTGGTGTGCTTAACGTAATTAAATTACTTTTAAATTTTCCGGTGGAACCTTCTGTGATAATGCCGACAGTTTGGAGAATAAAAGGGGTGGGGACTGAGTATTTTCTTACATTTAGACTGTAAATATTTTAACCTTTTCAGGGGCAAAGTACTTAAGTACAAAGTACTTTCTAAAATGCTAAAGGTATTGAATCACATGGGGATTTAACAGCAAATTTATTTCTAAATAAGTAAAAGCTTTTCTTCACATATATTATAAGAGTAAAATTTGATTCCAAAATTCCGGTGTTGCGACGTTTGAGAATTAAAATTAACTGGGATATATTATATCCCACTGCCCTTCAAGGGGTTTTAAAAAATCATTGTTTAAGCTTTAATTCGGTAACAATTTCATCTCAAAACTTGATGGCGTGAAAGTACTGCCAAAATGACGAATTTGCGCCACGTTCTACTCATATCATATCAAGATATCACAAAGCAGATTGAAATATTTGCAATGTAATTTTTAAGATAAATTGCACGCTAAAGTTTCATGCCGTAATTCAAAAATGTGGTAGTACTGATAAAATAACGAATCGGCGCTCCATTCTACTAATATCGTACCAAAGCAATCAGGAGGCAGATTGAAAAATTTGTATTGTACCAGTCCAGATATATGACATGTTAAAGAATCTTGTCGTAAATCGGTAACATAATAGTTCCATCAAAATCGGCTATTGGTACAAAATCACACCGTTCTGCTCATATCTTATATATGGTCATTTTTTCATCTATTAATAATAACTTTGTCTTATATCACAATTTCATCTCGTAAGTCGAAGACATAGTAATTTTTGTCGCCGCCGCCCACTCTACCATAATTGGTTCTTACAACACAGAGAAAAAATTATTTAAATATTAGATGATTAACAATTAAATACTAAATATTGATTGATAATCAGAAAAATAATAAATAACTAAAACTTTTTTTAATTTCTGTTTTTGAAATTGCCTATCGTTCCATATTTTAGAAGGAGTAACAATGAAATAAAAACGAACAGACAGATTTTAATAAAACTAGCTTTATAGCAAATAAAGCTAGTTTCATGCCGTAACTTGAAAACGTGATAGTACAGTTAAAATAACAAATTGGCGCTCCATTCTACTAATATCGTACGGAGATCTCAAGAGGCAGATTGAAAAATACACTGACATGGCTTAAACATAAAAAAAGCAGCGGTCTGTAAAACCGCTAACAGGAGAAAAATAGTTTAATACAAAAGAGTGGGACAAAATATTCATTTTCCTATAAAACAAAGATCCTTTTTAAGAAAATGGGTCAAAGTCCGTGTTATTTCTAAAGTATGGAAACAAAGAAAGGATGTTCATTAATTACAAAAATTTGCAACAGAATGTAAATCAAACGTGTATTTACTTTAAAAAAAAAAAAAAAAATCTGAAATTAATTGGATTTTTAGTATATTTTAGGGATTCGCTTTGGTGAGAGGAGGTAAAAATGGAGAATACCCCTGATGATTTATTCCTATAGAATGGTGTAAAGCCAACATCGAACTGCTACATTTTGCTTATACAATATTCTTTCTTTTTCAGTTTGATGCAACTTCTTTATGATAAAAGCATAATATAAGAGGTTTATTTGAACGCCATTTGCAGAAACAAATTAGTTATCTGATTCAGAACCTTTCATTTATAATTCTTTGAGATGTTTAAAAATTGTCTACAAAGATATCATGAGTATATTAACGATATGAATTGGTTTGTGAGTAAGTCTGAAAGATTCATTTTGGCGAAAGTGAAAAAAATAAAGAGCAACGCTAATGATTTATTGTTATAAATTTATGGTGGACAGCCAACATTGAACTGTTATATTTTGCTTATAAAATAGTCTTTCTTCAACAGTTTGTCGCAACATTTTTGTGATATAAACATAATTCAATTTTATTTCAGTTATTTAGTTTATTGAAAATTGAATTATTTGATAACTTTGTTCGCCTTTGCCTATAATAATTACAAAGGAAAATTATGCCAGTTTTATAAAAAGGGACTCAACTGTCCCTTCTAATCTAAATGATTTACACATTTTGACCTGCGTGTATCTGGATAATTTTATGTGACCCTGCATAATTTTTATTAAGCAAAATCATGTATTGACCCTTAATAGCAGTCTCATAGCAATGAAAGCGAATTTAAGAAAGTTAAGTGGCGGAAATATTTAATTTTCGTCTGTGTAATTAGAATAATGATTAAGGTAATCGCGATTGAATTAGTTCAGGTTGAATTAATCATTAAAAAAAATTGCAATCATAACTACTTTTTTCAATTTCAATCATGATTACATTCATAATGATTAAATTTCATATGATTGAACGTTTAGTCGACTAATCAATCAATTAAATAAGTAATTGATTACTGCCAACCCTAGTTGTCACAGCCAGATACGAACTTTTTCGTTCCTGTGAATTTGATATTTTCAAACTGCTAAAATTCCTGAGAGTTCCTGAAAAATATTGTAATGCGCAAGGCAAGGTTGTAGAAATGAGTATACAGTGGTGTACGCCATATACCATCGGGATATGTTTAAAGGTAGCTTCTGTTTTTCATGTAATGTTATAGCGCAGGGGTCGGCAAGTAATTTTAAGTAGGGTTCGAATACTTTTGAAAAATTTTATCGAGGTCCTGAGAAAAAAACTCTTAAGTAATATTAGTACTTATTAATTTTAAATTGTTATTTTTACACATACATACATACATACACTATAGAATAGAAAAATCCGGTATTTGTTAAGAAAAATTACTATATACACAAGTATACGTTCTGAAAAATTTTATATGCACATTATAAAATAGAAAAAGCAGATAATTGTTGAAAAATTAATGTAAAAATTACACTTGCGGTCTTGGGCTAGTTTTTTATAATTTGGTTCACGTGGTGAACAGCTAATTCGAAGAGTGTCTTCAAGGTGTGCGTCCGTTAACCTCGAATGATATTTGTTCTTCAAAAAATTCATTTTAGAGAAAGTTGTTTCACATAGATATGCAGAACCAAACATAGTAGCCAGGTAAATAGCCAGTTTTTTTACAATTTTCATATTTATCTAAAACATGTTTACCCCAAAAGTCTTCTAGGAATGCAATTTTGTACATTTGTAAGGAAATATCTTCATGCAAATCAATTATTTCCATTTGAAGAAAACGTTTTTCAAATATAAGAAACATTGATAAGGCTATCGTTCAAACGTATCTATTATGTGTAAATTTTAATAAACTATTTATTCAAATTGAAAATTTTTGGCGGTCCATGATTTGACCTTCCGCGGTCCGCCAGTTGCCGACCGTTGCTATAGCGTATACAATCTAACATATACCAACTGATTAAAGCGTACATTCTGGGCGGGGGGGGGGGGGGGGTACGACTAAAACAATGTTTAAAGCAAAGTGTTATTGTTTCTTATTATATTTCTGGTAATATTATCATATGTATTGATATTTCAACACTTATTGCGATTGAAGAAAGAATTTAAACTTCTTTAATGTTCCATTGCATGATCCATTAATTTCCCATCGGCATGGGTTCTGCGAACTAATGTTGCTTTCTTTTTTTTAGACTTTCTTATTTAGCCCCCAATGCCTTTCGTCCTAGCCATGAACATAGAAATAGATAAGGACTTCTGAAGAAATAGCCTTTTGAAGAAGAAAATCGTTCCCGGAATTTTTTTAAAGCATTTTTGTTTAAAGCAAAGTGTTATTGTTTCTTATTATATTTTTGGTAATTTTATCGTATGTATTGATATTTCAACACTTATTGCGATTGAAGAAAGAATTTAAACTTCTTTAATGTTCCATTGCATGATCCATTAATTTCCCATCGGCATGGGTTCTGCGAACTAATGTTGCTTTCTTTTTTTTAGACTTTCTTATTTAGCCCCCAATGCCTTTCGTCCTAGCCATGAACATAGAAATAGATAAGGACTTCTGAAGAAATAGCCTTTTGAAGAAGAAAATCGTTCCCGGAATTTTTTTAAAGCATTTTTGTTTAAAGCAAAGTGTTATTGTTTCTTATTATATTTTTGGTAATTTTATCGTATGTATTGATATTTCAACACTTATTGCGATTGAAGAAAGAATTTAAACTTCTTTAATGTTCCATTGCATGATCCATTAATTTCCCATCGGCATGGGTTCTGCGAACTAATGTTGCTTTCTTTTTTTTAGACTTTCTTATTTAGCCCCCAATGCCTTTCGTCCTAGCCATGAACATAGAAATAGATAAGGACTTCTGAAGAAATAGCCTTTTGAAGAAGAAAATCGTTCCCGGAATTTTTTTAAAGCATTTTTGTTTAAAGCAAAGTGTTATTGTTTCTTATTATATTTTTGGTAATTTTATCGTATGTATTGATATTTCAACACTTATTGCGATTGAAGAAAGAATTTAAACTTCTTTAATGTTCCATTGCATGATCCATTAATTTCCCATCGGCATGGGTTCTGCGAACTAATGTTGCTTTCTTTTTTTTAGACTTTCTTATTTAGCCCCCAATGCCTTTCGTCCTAGCCATGAACATAGAAATAGATAAGGACTTCTGAAGAAATAGCCTTTTGAAGAAGAAAATCGTTCCCGGAATTTTTTTAAAGCATTTTTGTTTAAAGCAAAGTGTTATTGTTTCTTATTATATTTT
Organism: Maratus michaelseni; assembly: GCA_963931845.1. NCBI lineage: Eukaryota > Metazoa > Arthropoda > Arachnida > Araneae > Salticidae > Maratus > Maratus michaelseni. Next base: position 277,462,155 of record OZ007597.1, read on the forward strand.
TGGTAATTTTATCGTATGTATTGATATTTCAACACTTATTGCGATTGAAGAAAGAATTTAAACTTCTTTAATGTTCCATTGCATGATCCATTAATTTCCCATCGGCATGGGTTCTGCGAACTAATGTTGCTTTCTTTTTTTTAGACTTTCTTATTTAGCCCCCAATGCCTTTCGTCCTAGCCATGAACATAGAAATAGATAAGGACTTCTGAAGAAATAGCCTTTTGAAGAAGAAAATCGTTCCCGGAATTTTTTTAAAGCATTTTTGTTTAAAGCAAAGTGTTATTGTTTCTTATTATATTTTTGGTAATTTTATCGTATGTATTGATATTTCAACACTTATTGCGATTGAAGAAAGAATTTAAACTTCTTTAATGTTCCATTGCATGATCCATTAATTTCCCATCGGCATGGGTTCTGCGAACTAATGTTGCTTTCTTTTTTTTAGACTTTCTTATTTAGCCCCCAATGCCTTTCGTCCTAGCCATGAACATAGAAATAGATAAGGACTTCTGAAGAAATAGCCTTTTGAAGAAGAAAATCGTTCCCGGAATTTTTTTAAAGCATTTTTGTTTAAAGCAAAGTGTTATTGTTTCTTATTATATTTTTGGTAATTTTATCGTATGTATTGATATTTCAACACTTATTGCGATTGAAGAAAGAATTTAAACTTCTTTAATGTTCCATTGCATGATCCATTAATTTCCCATCGGCATGGGTTCTGCGAACTAATGTTGCTTTCTTTTTTTTAGACTTTCTTATTTAGCCCCCAATGCCTTTCGTCCTAGCCATGAACATAGAAATAGATAAGGACTTCTGAAGAAATAGCCTTTTGAAGAAGAAAATCGTTCCCGGAATTTTTTTAAAGCATTTTTGTTTAAAGCAAAGTGTTATTGTTTCTTATTATATTTTTGGTAATTTTATCGTATGTATTGATATTTCAACACTTATTGCGATTGAAGAAAGAATTTAAACTTCTTTAATGTTCCATTGCATGATCCATTAATTTCCCATCGGCATGGGTTCTGCGAACTAATGTTGCTTTCTTTTTTTTAGACTTTCTTATTTAGCCCCCAATGCCTTTCGTCCTAGCCATGAACATAGAAATAGATAAGGACTTCTGAAGAAATAGCCTTTTGAAGAAGAAAATCGTTCCCGGAATTTTTTTAAAGCATTTTTGTTTAAAGCAAAGTGTTATTGTTTCTTATTATATTTTTGGTAATTTTATCGTATGTATTGATATTTCAACACTTATTGCGATTGAAGAAAGAATTTAAACTTCTTTAATGTTCCATTGCATGATCCATTAATTTCCCATCGGCATGGGTTCTGCGAACTAATGTTGCTTTCTTTTTTTTAGACTTTCTTATTTAGCCCCCAATGCCTTTCGTCCTAGCCATGAACATAGAAATAGATAAGGACTTCTGAAGAAATAGCCTTTTGAAGAAGAAAATCGTTCCCGGAATTTTTTTAAAGCATTTTTGTTTAAAGCAAAGTGTTATTGTTTCTTATTATATTTTTGGTAATTTTATCGTATGTATTGATATTTCAACACTTATTGCGATTGAAGAAAGAATTTAAACTTCTTTAATGTTCCATTGCATGATCCATTAATTTCCCATCGGCATGGGTTCTGCGAACTAATGTTGCTTTCTTTTTTTTAGACTTTCTTATTTAGCCCCCAATGCCTTTCGTCCTAGCCATGAACATAGAAATAGATAAGGACTTCTGAAGAAATAGCCTTTTGAAGAAGAAAATCGTTCCCGGAATTTTTTTAAAGCATTTTTGTTTAAAGCAAAGTGTTATTGTTTCTTATTATATTTTTGGTAATTTTATCGTATGTATTGATATTTCAACACTTATTGCGATTGAAGAAAGAATTTAAACTTCTTTAATGTTCCATTGCATGATCCATTAATTTCCCATCGGCATGGGTTCTGCGAACTAATGTTGCTTTCTTTTTTTTAGACTTTCTTATTTAGCCCCCAATGCCTTTCGTCCTAGCCATGAACATAGAAATAGATAAGGACTTCTGAAGAAATAGCCTTTTGAAGAAGAAAATCGTTCCCGGAATTTTTTTAAAGCATTTTTGTTTAAAGCAAAGTGTTATTGTTTCTTATTATATTTTTGGTAATTTTATCGTATGTATTGATATTTCAACACTTATTGCGATTGAAGAAAGAATTTAAACTTCTTTAATGTTCCATTGCATGATCCATTAATTTCCCATCGGCATGGGTTCTGCGAACTAATGTTGCTTTCTTTTTTTTAGACTTTCTTATTTAGCCCCCAATGCCTTTCGTCCTAGCCATGAACATAGAAATAGATAAGGACTTCTGAAGAAATAGCCTTTTGAAGAAGAAAATCGTTCCCGGAATTTTTTTAAAGCATTTTTGTTTAAAGCAAAGTGTTATTGTTTCTTATTATATTTTTGGTAATTTTATCGTATGTATTGATATTTCAACACTTATTGCGATTGAAGAAAGAATTTAAACTTCTTTAATGTTCCATTGCATGATCCATTAATTTCCCATCGGCATGGGTTCTGCGAACTAATGTTGCTTTCTTTTTTTTAGACTTTCTTATTTAGCCCCCAATGCCTTTCGTCCTAGCCATGAACATAGAAATAGATAAGGACTTCTGAAGAAATAGCCTTTTGAAGAAGAAAATCGTTCCCGGAATTTTTTTAAAGCATTTTTGTTTAAAGCAAAGTGTTATTGTTTCTTATTATATTTTTGGTAATTTTATCGTATGTATTGATATTTCAACACTTATTGCGATTGAAGAAAGAATTTAAACTTCTTTAATGTTCCATTGCATGATCCATTAATTTCCCATCGGCATGGGTTCTGCGAACTAATGTTGCTTTCTTTTTTTTTTAGACTTTCTTATTTAGCCCCCAATGCCTTTCGTCCTAGCCATGAACATAGAAATAGATAAGGACTTCTGAAGAAATAGCCTTTTGAAGAAGAAAATCGTTCCCGGAATTTTTTTAAAGCATTTTTGTTTAAAGCAAAGTGTTATTGTTTCTTATTATATTTTTGGTAATTTTATCGTATGTATTGATATTTCAACACTTATTGCGATTGAAGAAAGAATTTAAACTTCTTTAATGTTCCATTGCATGATCCATTAATTTCCCATCGGCATGGGTTCTGCGAACTAATGTTGCTTTCTTTTTTTTTAGACTTTCTTTTTTAGCCGCCAATGCCTTTCGTCCTAGCCATGAACATAGAAATAGATAAGGACTTCTCAAGAAATAGCCTTTTGAAGAAGAAAATCGTTCCCGGAAATTTTTTTTCAAATAGATGGCGCTTGTGTAGGACAGTTATATCAGTTCGTCTGCTTTTCAGCCACCGTCTCTTATGTATCCGATATACGAATTTCATTGTCATATTGTTATTTCTTTTAATTAGATATTAATGTATGTAGATATTTTTTGACTAGCAATGGGTGGAAAGCATTATTGTTGCATTCGTGGATGTCGGAGCAATAAGAAAAAAGTTTTTAAAATTGCATGTCTCCACTAAAAGGAAATAATTAAAAAAAAAACGGAATCAAATTAACATAAACATTCTTCAGCAGCGATAGCATTATATATCACTTCAGCGTATATTTATCAGTACAAAAACCCTTAACGGGTTAAAAGTTGTGACGCAGCACTTTCTTTTGGCTCTATGAATTTTAAATATGGGTCTTAAAACCAATGATATCAAATTTAAGTGACGCTATGTTAATAATTTTTTTTAAATCATAATTTTCTTTTTAGTTTTATTTATATTCACAGGTGCAATTATTATCTTAATATGAAAAAATATATAAAATTTATTCGCTGATGCTTTTTCATTCACATCTCTCAGGAATTCAAAATATGGGTTTTAAAAGAAATGATATCAAAATTTGAGTGACACCTTGACGTTAATTTAATAGGACTCTTTTAAAATTCAATTTAAATTATTTTTGGTTTGTCTTCTAAAGTATATTTACACATACAAACAATACTTTTAATTTTTCAATACACTTTTAAATATATTACTTTCACTGAGCCTATATTATGTATTGAAATGTATTTATTTCAATAAATTGATTTATCTTCTGTGCCACGCTATCCAAAATCATAAGTAAAATTTATGTAAATGATTATTTTGCGTCATATTATCCACTTGAATACATTTCCCTTTGTTTGGATACTATGACGCAAAATAATCATTTACATAAATTTTACTTATGATTTTGGATAGCGTGGCACAGAAGATAAATCAATTTATTGAAATAAATACATTTCAATACATAATATAGGCTCAGTGAAAGTAATATATTTAAAAGTGTATTGAAAAATTAAAAGTATTGTTTGTATGTGTAAATATACTTTAGAAGACAAACCAAAAATAATTTAAATTGAATTTTAAAAGAGTCCTATTAAATTAACGTCAAGGTGTCACTCAAATTTTGATATCATTTCTTTTAAAACCCATATTTTGAATTCCTGAGAGATGTGAATGAAAAAGCATCAGCGAATAAATTTTATATATTTTTTCATATTAAGATAATAATTGCACCTGTGAATATAAATAAAACTAAAAAGAAAATTATGATTAAAAAAAATTATTAACATAGCGTCACTTAAATTTGATATCATTGCTTTTAAGACCCATATTTAAAATTCATAGAGCCAAAAGAAAGTGCTGCGTCACAACTTTTAACCCGTTAAGGGTTTTTGTACTGATATCATTACTTTTTTAAGGTTATTGATGAAAATGTCAATTAGTCGAAATTAAGTATAGGGTATAAATTAATCATTAGAATAAAATTTTAAAGAAATGCTAAAAAGACCCCTTGGACCCCAATAAAATATGAGGGTGGTGGCCCAGGGAGAGGAATCCAAGACTCAACTTTTAAATTATACAGCGAGAGAGTAACACAATTAGAAGGATGAAAATGCATGGCAAAACCCGTTTGTTCCATCTTCCTCCGCCAAAGGGCGCAAGCTTTTCTATACAAACATAGCTGAAAATTTTCAGGCTGTCGATTCAGAGTCAAATGAGCCATACATCGTCGTGATCGGGCCCATAGAACACAAGATAGGAAAGCGCCCCCTGGTGGTAAAACTTGTAACTAAAATCTATATATCCTGTCGATGTCCAGTTGAATAAATCAAACTGCATTGTGATGGGACCCATTGGACTTGAGATAGCTGCAAAATCCGTTAGTTCCATCTTCCACCACCAGGGGGCGGACTCTGTTCCATACAAACATAGCTGAAATCTTTGAGGCTGTCGATTTCGAGTCGAATGAGCCATACTTCGTCGTGATGGGGCGCATAGGACCCGAGATAAGAAAGCGCCCCCTGCTAGTGAAACTTGTAACTAAAATCTATATATCCTGTTGATGTCGAGTCGAATGAATCAAACTGCATTGTGATGGGACCCATAGAACTCGAGTTAGCAGCAAAATCCGTTAGTTCCATCTTCCACCACCAGGGGGCACACTCTGTTCTATACAAACATAGCTGAAATCTTTCAGGCTGTCGATTTCAAGTCGAATGAGCCATACCTCGTCGTGATCAGGCCCATAGAACACAAGATAGGAAAGCGCCCCCTGGTGGTGAAACTTGTAACTAAAATCTATATATCCTGTCGATGTCCAGTTGAATAAATCAAACTGCATTGTGATGGGACCCATAGAACTCGAGTTAGCTGTAAAATCCGTTAGTTTCATTTTCCACCACCAGGGGGCGCACTCTGTTCTATACAAACATAGCTGAAATCTTTCAGGCTGTCGATTTCAAGTCGAATGAGCCATACCTCATCGTAATCGGGCCCATAGAACACGAGATAGGATAGCGTCCCCTGGTGGTGAAACTTGGAACTAAAATCGATATATCCTGTCGATGTCGAGTCAAATGAATCAAACTGCATTGTGATGGGACCCATAGAACTCAAGTTAGCTGCAAAATCTGTTAGTTCCATGTTCCACCACCAGGGGGCGCACTCTGTTCTATACAAACAGCTGAAATTGTTGAGGCTGTCGATTTCGAGTTGAGTGAGCCATACCTTGTCATGATCGGGGCCATAGAACCTGAGATAGGAATGCACCCCCTGGTGGTGAAACTTGTAACTAAAATCTATATATCCTGTCGATGTCCAGTTGAATAAATCAAACTGCATTGTGATGGGACCCATAGAACTCGAGTTAGCAGCAAAATCCGTTAGTTCCATCTTCCACCACCAGGGGGCGCACTCTGTTCTATACAAACATAGCTGAAATCTTTCAGGCTGTCGATTTCAAGTCGAATGAGCCATACCTCATCGTAATCGGGCCCATAGAACACGAGATAAGATAGCGTCCCCTGGTGGTGAAACTTGGAACTAAAATCAATATATCCTGTCGATGTCGAGTCAAATGAATCAAACTGCATTGTGATGAGACCCATAGAACTCAAGTTAGCTGCAAAATCTGTTAGTTCCATGTTCCACCACCAGGGGGCGCACTCTGTTCTATACAAACAGCTGAAATTGTTGAGGCTGTCGATTTCGAGTTGAGTGAGCCATACCTTGTCATGATCGGGGCCATAGAGCCTGAGATAGGAATGCACCCCCTGGTGGTCAAACTTGAAACTAAAATTGATATATCCTGTCAATGTCAAATTGAATGAATCAAACCATGTTGTGATGGGACCCGTAGAACTCGAGTTAGTTCCAAAATCCATTAATTTCCCCTTCCACTGCCAGGGGCGCACTCTGTTCTATATGAACATAACTGCCCCTGGTGGTAAAACTAAAATCAGTAAGTTCTATCGAGGTCGAGTCGAATGAGCCAAACTGCATCACGATTAGGAATGCACAACCTGTGGCTCGTGATGGGTAACTGGTGGCCCGCAGAGACCATACATGCCAACCTATCCAAAAATTTCGAATTTCCTTAATAATTCGTGAGAAAATGTGCAAATTTTGTCCATAGATCGTAGGAAAATATGAATTTCATCGATCAGGTGCATAAAATTATGAATTGCATCAACTGGATGCAAATTTTGTCGAATGGGCATGGAAAAATTACAAATTTCGCCATTTTGTCGCTAGAAAAAAAAACGCAAATTTCAATAATCGGTCAACAGAAACCAGAGATGTCAAAATCGGTAATTCCGGAGTTGTAAATTTCGTCAATCACTCAAAATCTTGAATTTTGTAAATCAGTTGAAGAAAACTGCAAATTTTGTAGATAAGGCACTTAAAATCGCAAATTTCATGGATCGAGCAACGAATTTCATCGAATGGCATGGAAAGATCGTGAATTTCAATGAACAGCCGCGGAAAAAATTTGCAAATTGTCCATAGATTGTGGGAAAACATTATGAATTTTGTCTATCGGTTCTGCAAAATTATGAATTTTGTCGATAGGCATGGAAAATTGCAAATTTCGTATATTGGGCGTGGAAAAATCAAGAAATCCATCGAATGTTTGTGAAAAAATTGTAAATTTCAACAAGCGGTAAAAAAATAAAAAAAATGAAAATTTTGCCATTGTCTAGAGAAGAAAAATTGTCAATTTCATTAAATGGCCGATGGAAAGCATATCAGTTGAAAATACGAATTTTGTCAATCAGGCACAGTAAAAACATGAATTTTGTGGATCGGGAGAAGGAAAATCATAAATTTTGTTGAACGCATGCATAAAAATCATGAATTTTGTTTATCGGGCATATAAAAATCATTAATTTCGTCAAACGGATCCATAAAAATCAAGAAAGTCATCAATCGGGTACGTAAAAATCTTGAATTTCATCAATCAGGCGTGTAAAAATATAGGACAAAATTGCCATTCGCCAATCGGCGAGTAATACTGAAAACTTGGCGACTGACTTTACTGCCACCACTGGTCAAACTTAATAGTCCCAATTGCGATGATTGAATGGAAAAAGATTTTTTCCCCGCTGTCGCTCGACAAATTTTGAAACCATTTGGCGAATTTCACGATTTTTTCCCCGAAATTATTTGACGGATTGTGACTTTTTTTCTTCTCGAAGCCATTCGACGATATTCAAAAAAATTTTCCCCTGAAACCAGTTGATGAATTTTGTGATTTTTCCACTATCAATGAATTTTAGATTTTTCTGCTATCGATTAATGAATTTCATGATTTATCGACTATCGATTAATGAATTTCACGACTTTTTCCATGAACGAACAAATTGTGCACTTTTTTCCCACTGCTATTCGACGAATTTTGCATTTCTGTTCCGCGATTGTTAGACAATTTTCACTATTTTTCTCCCGAGATCATTTGATGAATTTTGTGATTTTTTTCCCCCGAACCTATTTGACGAATTTCTCTAATTTTTTCACGACAGTTAGACATAATTAATTTTTTTCCTGCAATGCCTGATTTCTTTCCCGAGACCATTTGACGAATGTCGCGATTTCTTTCCCAACACTATTTGACAAATTTCGCCGTTTATTCCACAATCGTTTGACAAATTTCTTAAATTTTTTATCAAGTATTTGTAAATTTGTTATTGGTCATTGCTGAAAAACAGGAGTAAAAAAATCCATGTACTGGCCAGTGGCCACTGAGTAAAAAAGTTAAAACCTATACATAAAAGTTGAACCTACACATAAAAATCATGAATTTTTTAGAACGGGCACATAAAAATCACAATTTTGTCAAGTAGCCGCATAAAAATCACAAATCCATCTAGTGGGTGCATTCTTCCACATTTGCAACCGAACAGTGCTGTATGTATGGATAATGCTAATTATCCCCCCCCCCTACCCAACATCTCCTCGAAACAAAATTCTCTCTGTGCTACTGATGGTGGTCCGCGACAACCCAACAATTTTTTAAGTGGCCCTTCGCCTAAAAAGATTGGGCACCTCTACTATCAATTAACAATAAATTAACCTATCGCTTGTGTCATGTATTCATGAGCGGTGATTGCAATGCAAATTCTTGTTTACAAGAATAAGACTCATATTAGGTATTTTATTATTTATTTATTGTTTGTTTACTTATTTTGATTTGATTTTCTTGTCCTTTTAGAAATTGACTTTAGATTGTTACTTAAATGGTGAGATGATTGTCAATTACCTGTTTTATCGATAAAAATAATACAAGGTAAGGAAATTGCATCGTGTCGAGTGAATATTTAGGAAGTATTTTAAAAACTGCAGACTAAAGAAGATTTGTGATTTACTTGTTAGCTATATTTTGCAACTCTCCAAATTACTGCAATGTAAATATAGTATGAAGTTTTATACTATACTAAACTTTCCTCTGTTGTATAGCTAATTTTATTGGAATAAAACCCTGAAAATGCATTGTTGTAGTAATCAATTATTTTTGCAGTTGTGTAATTTCTGTCATAACAATTTTCAACTAAGGGAAATCTTAGATTGGACATTTAATCACAGTATTTTAAATAAGAAAACTTAAAATATTTGCAAATTAAAGAAATGAATGAAGAGATTTTGTTTAAAATTTTAAGTCTAAAGATTTTTTTTTTTACAAAAAATGCAAAATTCGCCAGTCGTTCGGGAAATTATCACAAAATTCTACTAATAAAATGGGACTGTAAACAAACCGGTTCAAAATGTGTCCTTTTTAAAAATTAAATTCCATCCCAGCGGCCCTGTTGTTATGTTAGTCGAGTACTAGCTGATTGACAAAATTTTTTAATCTCGCCAACCTTTTTTTTCTGACCAATCTTTAACATAAGCTAATAAAGTATAGCCAACATTTTAACATTGCTATATAGTGTCTTAAAAAACTTACTTAAAAATAGCTGAAATATAATCTTGATAAAATACGTAAACACAAACATATCAATACAAATAACAAAATCTCATGTAATCGGGTAGGGGAGACCGGTACACAGTGGACCACTTTTTCAGTTAAAATTTTTTCTCTTTAACAGACTGGCCAATCTGTATGAAAATATTTTTGAATATTCCTTAAACCTTCTTACATCCATCATAATTTTCTCACAACATAGTTTTCAATACATTAAATATATATATATATATACACTGGTCCACCCACCAGGGTACAGTGGACCACTATTAGGTATTATCTGAAATATAATATAAATCTATTTTTCATTAATCTAATTCTTTTTTGTTGCCCCTTCATTCGCAAAATAACATAGTAATATAAATTTTGAAACAAAAACAAAAAATTAATTATATTTTGAAAATAATAACAGATTAATACAGGAACAATTGCAATTTAGTTGAAGTTATTACTTAAGTACAAAAAAAATCAGCTCACGTTAAAATTTGCAAATGAAATTCCAAAATACTTATCAGTAAGATTGAGCCTGGAATTTTCAAGAAATAATTTTGGGTCTGCGCGCAACATTATGAAATCATTGACATCAACAGCAGATTCATCTACAGTTTCGGGAGAAATAAACTGATTTCCATTCAATTTGCATCTCATGAATCTTACTTGAATAGAATCATCAACAATTAGACTACAGTTATATTTATCAAAGGCAGTAAATACAAAACAAAATATTTCTTACTATGTTAAAAAAAATTGTTATTTTTATTTGTTTACTTTATTTTACAGTTAATTCTACTTTAAAACAATCTTTCTTTATAGAAAACAAGCAATTATTACATATTTTGAACATTCTGCATTAGAGGAGCAGAGTGGATTGTGGACCACTGTGCCCCAGGAGTGGGTGGTCCACTGTACCCCATGTTGAAATTCAATAAATAATCATATTAATATTGTTTATAGCTTTCTTTTAAATTTATTAACTTTAAAGTAAAATAAAAACAAGTATCTTAGCTTTTCAAAAAAGCTGTTTTATTTTATTTATCTACAACCTTTAATTACTAAAAAAATAAAAATATGATGAAAAATTTTACTTTTAGAAGCTCAAAACAACAAAGCAGGATAATATAGTTCGATCTGAGCTAAACATACTTTCTGAAGGCTATAAATAATCATTGTAGTGCTGTTGTCTATTAGGATAGAAGAGAAGCTTAAAAAAAATTTAAATAAATAAAATATTAGGGGGTGGTCCACTGTGTCCATAGGTTCACTGTGTACTGGTCTCCCCTATATTAATGATAGGCTTAGTCAATAACAAAAATGTTAAAGTAAGCCATAACATAAATTAGAAACATTGTATTTCATAATGAAAACATCGTATCTAATTTTATATACATAAAACTGAAAACTTACGTTATATAAATTCCCTATATAATATACCAAAGTTTCATCACAATTAAACGTATTTCAATCACATTGAAATAAAAAGTTTTAGTTATTAAATTTGTGTGAGGTGAATGATGGGAAAGTTTGATTTGGAGAGTTGGAAAATATAGCTAACAAGTACCTTCCTTATATTATTTTTAACGATAAAACAGGTAATACTATTGACAATTATCTCACCATTTACGCCAAAAGACAATTTCTAAAAGGACAATCTAATCAAAATAAGTAAACAAACAATAAATAAATAATAAAATACCTCAAATGAGTGTTATTCTTACAAAAACAACATTCGAGACTCGTTGAAAACAAACAGATGATTGATTTGTTGATTAGAGGCTGTTTCAAATTAACTGATAAAAAAAAAAAAATCTGAATCTTTTTTTCCTTTAAAAAATGACAAATTAAATATATAAATTACAATTAAATTGTATATATATAATTATAAAATATTTCAATATTTTAATCAAGGAATCTAAATATTTTTCGACTTAATGAAGATTTTGAAATAAGAAATTCTTTATTATAACAAAAAAGAAAAATATAGAAACAATAATTTAATTTAATACATATATATTACATATTAAAAATTGCATTAAAAACTGTTTTCGTATTAAAAAAAAAAAAAGAATCTAAATAGTTTTTCAGCGATATGGATATGCTTTAACGTTTAACTGTAACCGTAATAGGCAAGAGCTTCCTTACTGCGCAGTAATAAAAAAGGGTGAAAAGGCTGAAGATCTGTAATGTTAGTCTACCAGAAAAAGCATAAGAAAATAGTCCGATTTTAAAAGTGGATTATATTGAAAACAAGAGTTTTCCTACGTTAGCGCAATATCTTAAACGCTTCATCTGAAACTGATTAATATAATATATTAATTTTAAAAAAATCGTTCGATCCATTTTCGAGATAACAACTCTGTGCCCATTACACCATTACATTTTCCATTTTCGCTTAAAAATTGGTTTCCAGATCTCAAAATCTACTGCATGTAGAAATCTATAAATTTCAGGATAGAGTTAGGCCATAGATATAAGACTAATGTGAAAAAATCGAAACGGTATGCCTCATATTTATTGAGATATTAAATGTCGGCGTTTCGATTTTCCTTTGATGTCCTGCTGGCTGTATATATGAGAGTGACGGAATCTTCGGTTTTGGGCTTACGGTTTCCGGTTTTTCGCTGCGTCACTCAAGAGACTACCGTCTCTTATGATATATATATATATATATATTATTCTTGGCGAGCAATGACATTTTATTAAATAAAGGTGCTTTTAATGCCGCAGAAAAATGTCAGTATATATATATATATATATATATCATTCAAGGCGATAATGACATTTGATTAAAGTTCTTTTAATGCTTTTTAAATCAGTTTCGAAAGGCTATTGAGTTCTTAAATTTGCAATCGTTTTGTCTTTTTTTTTTTCTTAAACAGAAAAAATTAACTTGATTTTAGAGACAGTGTAGAATGGGGAGCATATCTCGTAAGGGTAGAGCTTTCTAGTTGTTTATAGATGTGTAATTATTATTTGTACCGATGTGAAAATTCCATTTCCAATCATTATTATTATTTATTAGTTCTACGATAATCTAGTTTCTTACCTGACTAAAAATGTAATATAATAACTTTTTATATTTTGATAAATAGAAATTGTTTCCATAAAATAAAATTTAAAAAATTTAAAAAAAAAAACAATTTTTTTACTGAAGAACATGTATACATGTTGTTTAAAGAAAATGACTTAAAAAACAACTTTGCAATACATTTTTTGAATAAAATGAAGATAATAAAAATATTTAACGATAGTATAATTTACCGAAAATACTATAGATTTGAACTTCTGAAAAATATGTCTTTATCTATTTTACTGATCCAATGCCTCTATAGTATCATCTGGGGATGAGCGAGGATTTGCAGGTTCCTATGGATATTTCACACTTCTTATTAGGAAGGTTGTTCAAACATTCACAACGAATTTACTTTTGATATTTCATTAGTTCTTCCTTTGAAAATAATTTCAAAACGGATTTCCTCTATTAAATTGATGGAGATTGTTCATTTAACTTTAAAAAAAGAAAAAGAAAAGAAAAAAAATCATAACACTAATACACGCTTTTAATTTATAATACGTACGACATAATAGTAGGCTTCCAACACAAGAAAACAAGAAACAAGCCACATAGGGTCGAATTTGAAAGTTTACGCTTCGCATGTACCACTGGAATTACAAAACTCTAATAGTATATAAATATTCGTTTCATACCGGTAAAATTAACTTGGAATTTATTAATAAAATATATATGAGTTTACTGAAATACTCTCGTCAGACTATGATGTATTTTAAATAACGAGTGATCGCCTGTACGGCACTAAGTACTCCTCGTTGACTAAAAGCAGCAGAATGGGGAAATAGCACAGGGAAGGAATACAGCATTCGCTCGGACTGCATGTCAGCCATCCAATCACTCAGTAAACCCTTCAATGTAGTAAAATTAATCGATACAATACAAAAAACAGTAAAAGACTCAAACAATAAATTCAAAATTAGCTGGGTCAAAGCACATGTGGGTATCCAAGGAAACGAGGATGCCGACGAATTAGCAAAAAAGGCTGCAGAAAACCAAAGTAAAGAAATTCCATACCATCTAGAAAGACCGATATCAAACTTAAAAAGAAAACTAAAAGAACTCACTATCAAACAATGGCAGTTCGAGTGGGATTATGGGGAAACGGGCAGGAAGACATATGAATACTTCCCAAAAGTAGATTCTCGCAGAATCATCAGCTGCAATCTACTAAGTCAAATTTACACGGGTCACGGAGCATTCCCGGACTACTTACACAGGTTTAAGCGCAAAGACGCACCAAACTGCTCATGCGGGGAGTTGGAAACCCCAAACACTATCTAACAGACTGCCCACTAACCCAAACACTACATCTGATCCACATCACACCGAACAACGAAAAAATATGGCACAACCAGTTAGCGAACAACAAACAAGTACAAACAAAAGGAAGAGCAGTGATGAGATGGTTAGTAGAAAACATCGATCTCATATCACAATAAATACACCTTCCCAGCAGCGAGATTCCTCAAAAGCATATCCCACTCTCAAAAGCCATCCATTTGGTAAGTATATTTTCTAATATATCTTAAAAAAAAAAAAAAAAAAAAAAAAAAAAAAAGTAGCAATGGAACCTCTTTGCTACGCCAAAAAAAATCGATTTTTTTCAGCACTAGTGAGAAGTGGAAGTCATCTGTGACGGACTGAATTTCACCAACTGATGAAGGCAAATAGCCAACAAAAAGTGAACAAAATAATTAAATGGTGAATGCACAAAGCACACCTGCCAAAGAAAGTTAATGGGGAAAAAAACAGTGTCAAATCAAGTGAATACAGCCTCATAGATACATGACGGACTAACGGCCACGGAACAAGCCCCACTCCATTAGTGCGACAAGTTTCTCAAACAACAAATCAACAAGTTGCACAAAATTCAAAAGCAGTGATAACAGCCATTAGGATTCAATGGACTGATCGCAAAAAGCGTATTCACGAAGGGAAAAAAAAATCAAAATCCCCAATGCTTGGGTGAGATAAAGTGACAAAGTCAACAAAAATGAGTGTGCAACATCCAGAAATGTGACAACCACCAGTAACAGAAGTTACAATGTGACAACCACCAGTAACAAAAGTTACAATGTGACAACCACCAGTAACAAAAGTTACAATGTGACAACCACCAGTAACAAAAGTTACAATGTGACAACCACCAGTAACAAAAGTTACAATGTGACAACCACCAGTAACAAAAGTTACAACGTGACAAAACCCACGATAGTGACATAATAACCAGTGAAACTCTCGAAAGAAGACCAAGATTCAAAATGTGAAAACCAGCTCTAGCACAAGCTAGAGGTAAAAATATATCAAGAAAGAGACAAAAAACCAATGAATGATAGACAAAAAACAACCCACAACAGGGGCGAGCCTATAAAAACGCCAAAAAGCCTTGACAGAGACAAATACAACAAGAAGGGAAATCAGCCCATAAAAGAGGCGATAAACACTGCAGCGACAACCCACCATGAACGTGACAAGCCAACAGACATGGTAAATATGTAAATCTATGTACGCTAATGGCACCTGGTGCATGTAAAATCCGTCGTGGGTGCAAAGCCCTCCAAGTTACCTGTGAATAATACCTCTGGGGGTGCCTAGTCAGGTGAGGGTTTCGTCACCTGATCAAGGTTCTAAATTACGAGACCTATTAAATCTGTCAATTCAACAAAGTTAAACAGAAACCTTGAACCGCCAAACAAAGATAACGGTAGCAAATCACAAGAGAGCAAGCACAGCAGCGATGTGAACAAATCAATAGTCAGGTGGATCACAGCCATGCTGTGATCAGGCGATTTCCGCCCCGCACCCAGGTACTAACCCGTTAAGCTAGGCATTCATGCCGGGCAGGTAGGGGCCTGGTTAGCGGTATATAAAAAAAAAGTACTCCTCGTTGAATTTTATAGGAAGAGGAAATATTCCGTATTCCATTTACCAGTCAATTCACCACCAACCTTGAACTCCCCGTTCAACTCTACTCTCACCCGCTAACTCACCGTGAACCTCAACTGGCGAGTTAAGCTGTAACTCTCGGTTGATTCTGAAATCCAATTCTCCGCTAACTCAACCTGGAGAAATGTGATCGAAAAACCATAGTTGAGTCGAGTAACTGAACTAAGGTATTGAGCTCACGTTAGTCGACGCGCACATGTGCAGTTGAAACAAAGATGGCGGTCGCTTTGACTAGGGGTTTGACGTTTATTTTGTAATCAACGCTATTTGTGATGCAATAAGCAAACGAAATGTTAATTTAAAAAAAAATTGAATGTGAAAGAATGTGTTACTTTTAATTCTTAGCCCTTTTAGCCCTTAATTCAACTCTGTGATGTCAAGATTATAGTGATTTTTGACAAAGTTTTCAAGGCCTAAAATAATTACTTTGAATATTTGGTAGCGCCATCTATCGAATTCAAAATTAAATGTTCTTACACCTCAAATATTGTTTTTTTTTTTTTTTTTTTTTTTTTTCAGATTTACTCCTACACTTTATGTTTGTTTAAAGAATAAAATCATAGAAGACGGAATTTTCTGTTAAAATACCGCGTATGTTTATCCATTTATAGTAGATAAATAATTTGAACTAATATATACTTGCTAGTTAAAAATAATTATTTTTGTTTGAAAGAAACATTTTTCAGAGAATTTCTTGAAACTTTTCGCACTTTACGAGAATTTTTTCAAACAACTTCTAAAATTATTATATATGAAATTAAAAAAATATATATATATATTAATTATAATAATTTACACATAAAAAAAACACTTTTTTGGGTCTCGTATAAGGGATAAATGCTACCAAGCATGCAATTTCATCCAAGATAATTTAATTGAATCTGTAATCAATTATTTTAGCTAAATAAAAAACATACATTAGAAATAAATATATGAAAATATCTTTTTATATAATATTCTTGCAAAATAAATAAATCTAGCTCGCTATTTGCTTTTATTCCACTTATTAGTGTTAGCCTGGTCATAAAATTGTTTATTAAACGTAGATAATATATATATATATATATATATATATATATATATTTTTTTTTTTTTTTTCTTTAATCAAAAAACTTTAAAAAATATATACTATAAAATTTTGTAAAAATGAGCATTTTATGACTGTGACAATATTTCTAAACCATCAAATCAAAATGTTAATTAAAAATTTATTTGTAAATTTATTTATCAAAAAGTAAACACTCCAATTATGGTCTTTCAATACTCTGTTTTGTTTCGTTATTGAAAACTGATTCAAGGGAGGACAGAACTAATAAAGACTATTGTACGTCATGTGATCCCTTTGGCCAATGAGATATACACATTTCAACCTGCTGTCGACTAATCCAGAGTCGAATAACCATGCCCCTGAAGTTAACGAAGAATTCGGAAATATCAACCGGCAGTTAGATTCGCGAACCTGGGGTTACTCAACTGAGAGTTGAACGGGAAGTTGAAGGTTGGTGGTGAATTGACCGGTTAGTTCAGTAGACCCAGGTTCGCAAATCGAACTGCAGGTTGATAATTCGAATTCTTCGTTAACTTCAGAGGCATGGTTATTCGACTCTCGGTTAGTCAACGGGAGGTTGATGTGTGTACCGGGTTCGTTCGGCTCCTGGAATTTTGCGACCAGGAAATTCTTCGGTACCAGTATTTTATTTCAGAAAATCTCTCCTTATAAAAAAAGGCGAAGTTTCGAAAGTTTGCCTCCTTTTCCAGCCTGGCATTTTTGTGCTGTTTTTTCGAACTTGTCCGAACCCTATTTTTATTAAACTATAACACCAGTAGTAAATCTACTGCAGCTATACCATTAATTACTTAATTGTTGACTTTTTTCCTAATCTTTTTTCCAATTTATTTTTTACATTTTTTATCCTTTTTATTAATTGCTCATTGTAGTTTTTTAACTTTTCCCATTGGCTCATTTTACAAGACAGTCTATTCTCAATCGTCTGGGCATAAAGTTGATTGCAACTCGGAAGCCCATTAACCGTCATCACCTGTTCGGCAGGTTTAACCTAGATTTCTTTTTCTATAAAGAAAATACTGGTGAAACTCCTAGAAAATTCCCTGATCCGTACGAACCCTGTGATTGGCCAAAGGGATCACATGACGTAGCAATCGCCTCTATCCGTTCTGTCCTCCCTTGAATCAGTTTTCAATAAAGAAACAAAACAGAGTATTGAAAGAGCATAATTGTGGTGTTTACTTTTAGATAAATAAAATTACAAATAAATTTTGAATTGACATTTTGATTTGATGGTTTAGAAATACTGTCATAGTCATAAGACGCTCATTTTTACAAAATTTTGCAGTAAAATTTTATTTTTAAAGTTACTTAATTAAAGAATATATATATATATATATATATATATATATATTATCTAAGTTTAATAAACAATTTCATGATCCGGCTAATAGTAATAAGTGGAATAAAAGCAAATAACGAGCTAGCTTTATTTATTTTGCAAGAATATTACATAAATAGACGTTTTCGTATATTTATTTCTAATATATTTTTTATTTAAATAAAAAACTTGGTTACAGATTCAATTAAATTATCTTGGATAAAATTGCATGCTTGGTAGCATTTATCCCTTATACGAGACGTAAAAAGATTTTTTTTCTTATTTCACGTGTAGATTATTATAATAGATTTTTTTTTTTTTTAATTCCTTATATAATAATTTTAGAAGCTGTTTGAAAAAATTCTCTTAAAGTGCGAAAATTTTCAAGAAATCCTCTGAAAAATGTTTCTTTCAAACATATATAATTATTTTTAATTAAGAAGTATGTATTAGTTCAAATTATTTATCTATTACAAACGGATAAACATACGCGATAGTCTAACAGAAAATACCGTCTTCTATGATTTTATTCTTTAAACAAACATGAAGTGTAGGAGTAAATCTGAAATTTGAGAAAAACTGCTTTTTCTTTTCTTTAATTAGAAAGAAAGGAAAAAAAAAGATTTGAATCATGCATACAATATTAGAGGTAAGAACATTTGATTGTGCATTCGGTAGATGGCGCTAACAAGTTCCAAATATTCACAGTAGTTATTTTACGTCTTGAAAGTTTTGTCAAAAATCACTATAATCTTGACTTTACAGAGTTAAAATATCCTAAAAGGGCTAAGAATTAAAATTAACACATTCTTTCACATTATTTCTTTTTAATAACATTTCGTTTGCATGTTGCATCACAAATAGCGTTGATTAAAAAATAAACGTCAAAGCACTATTCAAAGCGACCGCTTCTTTGCTTCAACTCTATATGCGCGCGTCGACTAAGGCAGAGAATTGGATTTCAGGTCAACCGAGAGTTCAGATCGGATAGTTAAGATAACTTACACCGCCAAACTCACTGAGGGAGTTCCAGAAACTCACTTACTGAATTCATATTTAATGGTAGGAAATTTTTCCAGAGAAAATTTCTCACGCCTTGCATTCATAATATTCAAATTTTAATTGCTTAATAGGCGTATAGCCAACGTAGTGGAAAAGTCACTTACTTAGTGAGTTTGAACTTTCTATTGCTAGATACAGCCAGTACCACTTACTCTGATTGGCTCTGGAGGCCGATTGGCTGTTGAGGTTGCCTTTAACATAAGCGCATGCGCACATTGTATGTTTGTTCAGATCTCGGACACGGTGATGTTTAGTGAGTTATCTTAGATGAATTTTGCGGTATGGACAGGTATTCAATTCCGGGAGGGTACCACCTCAAAAATGGCAGTCTAAGTTATCTTAAATGTCCGATGTGAACAGGGTATTTTTTTTTTTTTATACCGCTAACCAGGCCCCTACCTGCCCGGCATGAATGCCTAGCTTAACGGGTTAGTACCTGGGTGCGGGGCGGAAATCGCCTGATCACAGCATGGCTGTGATCCACCTGACTATTGATTTGTTCACATCGCTGCTGTGCTTGCTCTCTTGTGATTTGCTACCGTTATCTTTGTTTGCCGGTTCAAGGTTTCTGTTTAACTTTGTTGAATTGACAGATTTAATAGGTCTCGTAATTTAGAACCTTGATCAGGTGACGAGACCCTCACCTGACTAGGCACAGGGTATTAAGAACAGGGTATTAAGAACTAACTGGCGAGTTGAAGTTGACGCTGAGTTACCGGGTTAGGGATGGCCATTTCTGCCTTCGAGAGAATTAAGAAAGTAGGGTTGGTTGATTGGAAAGTAATTGAAAATAACAGTTATCACTAAGCAATATTTTTTGTAACTAATTTAAATAAATAGAAAAAAAAAATTTTAATCAGTAGTAACTTTTTTCACATTTAAGGGTGTATTCAAATCCAAACTGCTTATTTTGAGACATATTTTTAAATTCATTTTTGCTCTAAACTGCACCCAATTGGCAGGTTCTCTTATTCAGAAACTTTATAATGTACGTATTGTCTCGATTTTTTGATAAAGGCAGAATATATTTTTTAAAATGCTGTCAAAGTGGACATTTTGAACCGAATTTCCCGAAGCGATAGTGCTGGGAACAAAAAAAAAATTATCGTACTGTGAAAATAATTGTTTGTAACTCAATTTCTAATTGATTGAACGAAAAATAAAAACATAGGTCCTTTATAAATCTCTTCATAAATTACGCCGCCAAGTTTCATGAGTTTACTTTTAAAAATGAGTCTGAAAACGTGTCTCAAAATTTTGAGTTATTGAGAGTGGAAAAATATTTTTTTTGAATACCGCCTTAGCATAAATAAATTCAGAACAGAACTTGTATTTTTAAAAAATCCATTTGCAAGTATAGCTAGATACGAAGAATGATTGATTTTTGATTTGATTTTCTCCGCTTGATTTTTGATGAATACTTTGTTGTGATTGCCGTAACCTCAAAATGAGCTTTAAACAGCAATTGGTGGCAGTCTTTTATTTTATCATTATTTACTTATTTTTAAATGGGTTGCTTTTCGAGGAAAATTAAAAACGCTCTTTGATTCGCTGAATAAGAATGTCTGCATTTATAGAGGAAAATGATTATATAAAAATGTAAGGAATTCATATATGAGAGTTTTAAAAAAATACAAGGATTAACAAAAAAATGCCTCCGTGTTAAAATGTATTTTTATAAAAATGTGTCAAAAGTAACAGGAACTACTTTGTGAACATTCCAGACGTATTTTCTAGCACTAGAAAATTGATTTCGTGCAAACAATTCTAACAACCTTGGGGATGAACGTGTTTGTGCCACCCCTTAGGCAATACATTTACAGGGTGGCTAGTGGTCAGGGAAAAATACAGTCAAGAAAAGTGATAAACACCAGTATATTCTAATGGAAAAATTCATGTTGAACAGTTGCCGAACAGTTGATGTCTTTGGACTTAACTGTAAACGGCGAGTTAAAGCGTTTGCTCAAGAATGAGTTTATTGAGTGGTAGTCTAATGAGCTTAAATTTCTAGAGTAAAAAGAATATGTGGACCTGTGAATATCACAACTAAAACCGATTCAAGCTTCTTGGCTTGTGCGCACATTTAACGGTGTTGAAGCCAAACATGAGAAAATTTTGAATGGCTTCAAAGAAGCTGGTATAAATATTGTAAATGAATGAGCTGCATCTCATTAGTTGTATGATTGTTTTTATTCAAGAAATAGTTGTGTAGTATTCAAGAAATAGTTGTAAGTATTCAAGAATTTTTTGTACATATTTCTTATTTAAGTAACTGTAATCATTACATTTATATAAGTTTATTTATTATAAAATTATATTATAAATTTTTTATTATTATTTGAAGCGAAAAAAAATGTTTCGCGAGGCTTAAATTTTCGCGATTACGACGGGCTCGCGAAAATCGTGAAAATTAAAGCCTCGCGAAAATAAGTGCTTTTACAGTAATTAAAATAATATTTGCTTTATTTCTTGTAGATGCCTTAAAAATATCATTAGTTTTTATTACAAACAGAAAGTCTTACATTGGGATTTTCAGCGTTATTGCTGTAATATTAATGGTGACCAACCGTGGAAATACATGGTAAATGCGCTTACACAGACGCAATTACAAATATACGTTTATACTGATGTTTATATGATTTTAACTGTTACCCATTTATTTCTTTAAAAAAAAAACGCGTATTTCACAAAATCCCAGTAAAATGTTATATATACATGCCATAACGAAAAATTCAACAAGTTTAATAAATCCAGTTTATTAGCAATGCATTCAACAAACAACACATTTTTGTGCAGTTTTATTTTAGAAATGCAATAGAAACTACATGCCCATGCTTATCTATCGTATTTTCCACTTTTATTTGTAAATCATATTTTTTTTTTTCGTGTTTTAAAATTTTTCAGCAATATCGGAAAGTGTTAATTTTTTTAAAGCAAACTTCGTAAGTTCAGTTGGCTTGTAAGCAAAACTTGGGCAGTTTAAAGTAGAGCGATTAGGGTTCTTAAACTAATTCGTTACATGGACAAATTTTCGAATCAAATGTCAAGACCGCTCTCCTTCTTCTACTCGGATTTATGGAACCCTTTCAGCAATGAACATTGTTTGAATTTAAACATCTTGAAACAACTTTTTGAAGTAATTAAATGAACATTTTAAATAGCTTTTGCTTGTGATAAGACTGTGGAATGCAAATATCAGTTTCATTCTGTATTAGCAGTATGCAGGATTAAATATGTTTGTGCGATTTAGTGGATGTTATTAACCCCTTCAGGGGCAAAGTACTCTTGTAGCTAAAATATTGAAATGATTGATTAACACCAGAATTCACGAACGAATTTATTTTAAAATAAGTAAAAGCTTTTTCTCATGTACCTTATACATTCAAAATTTGATTATAAAATTCTGGTGTCATTGTGGCATTTTGGGATTAAAATTAAGTGGTATATATAATATACCGGTGCCCTTCAAGGGTTAAAATAGTCATATTCTTAACACATTATAATGCAGTTAAACAGATGCCATATTTCAGATATGCATGAACTACAATGTATTCAAATACTGTGTGACATTTATTTTTTTGCTAACAAATGCAATTAATGCTACTCTCATTTATAGCGTGCATGATAAAAGATAAAAATGTACAATTTTAACTAAATCTCATTAAAAAAAAAAAGAAAAAAGATATAATGTGATAATTTTTTTAATATAAATGCCCGAATTTCCTGAAATTTCTCAATGGTGAAACCCAATTTAAGCCCTGTTATGGCTATTTAATATGAAATGTAAATATTAAAACAATACAATCCCCGCCTTTTTCTGATAGTTTTTAGTATATTGATTGCTTTAAGTAGATATTCAGGTTATTGAATCATTAAATTTCTCACAATATATGAATTTAATAAATAATTTCTTCCTATCTGGCAGAGTATGTTGATATATTTGTAATAAATTCTTAACTTTTCCGATAAAAAACATTTTATGGAAGAAACATTAAACACATATGACAAAGAATTCAGAACATACACACCTTTAGCCAATGACATTTGGTTATATAAACACGAATATGCTCGTGAACGGTCAACAAAGTATTAAAAACCCCTAGTCTAGGACTAGTTAAAAGAAAAGAATTACTTCCATGCATAATTCGTATATTATAAATACTATCAAAACTTTAAAACACCAAAATTGCGGATTTTTTATTTATTGATACAAAGCAAACATTTCTGAAATGAAGGAAATGATAGCACTGTGAAATGCGATAAATGCCACAATGTTCTTCAATAAGTCACATTAATCGGCCTCTTCACCTGAGGCAACTGACTTGTTTCTAAAAAAAATTAAAGCTTAAGAGCCTACGCTAGTCTACGCTGATTTTGGTTACAGTTTATTTATAAGCGGACATTTTCAATTTTTGAACCGGTTAGAACCGGTTCTGAAAGTGAAAGTACTCTTATAATAAGAAACTTGAACCAAAATCGAAAAAGTAAAAACTAACAACGTTAGAGATTGACCTCAGCTATCCTATGCAAAAAACATTTAAAAATATTAAAATGCGAGCGAGAAATCTGCCAAGAACCTTCCCATAGACTTAACATTAGCTTACGCGTTTTTTCGCATGACCTGATGTAGGCTCTTAAGGCTGTTCGTCAGTAAACTTCCCGATTCCCCTCGCTAATGTTATTCCTATGGGCGCAGGATGCATTCATATTTTTAAAATATCTCCTCATGAAATTAATATTTTAAACTTTTGTTTTCTGTGTACTGTTTTTAAAGAATGTCTCTTTTTTTCTTAGTTATCAAAATATTTCTAAATTATGTGCTTAATTTATATTTTTATGTGTTAAAATCTTAGCGAAACTGAATAAGGTTTTGACATTTCATATAAAATTCAGTATATATTTTAGAAAAAAAATTGACAACTAAGAAAAAAATTGACATTCTTTAAGAACAGTACAAAGCAAACAGAAGTTAAAAATATTAATTTTCCGAGGAGATATTTTAAAAATACGAATGCATCCTACGACCATAGGAATAACATTAGTGAGGGGAATCGGGAAGTTTACTGACGAGCAGCCGTAAGAGCCTACGCTAGTCACACGAAAAAAAGCTCAAGCTAATGTTAAGTCTATGGGCATGTTCTTGCGCGATTTCTCACTCGCATTTTAATATTTTAATTTTATTTATTTATTTATTTATTTTTATTTATTTTTGCATAGAATAGCTGAGGTCGATCTTTAACGTTGTTAGTTTTTATTTTTTTTTATTTTGGTTCCAGTGTTTTTATAAGCGGACCTTTTTTATTTTGGAACCCATTGGAACCGGTTCTTAAAGTGAAAGTACCCTTATATAAAAAAAACTGGAACCAAAATCGAAAAAGCAAAAACTAACAACGGTAGAGATCGACGCCAGCTATCCTATGCAAAAAAAAAAAAAAAAAAAAAAAAAAAATCATTTAAAAATATTACAATGCGAGCGAGAAATCTCGCAAGAACCTTCCCATAGACTTAACCTTAGCTTACGCGTTTTTTCGCATGACTGATGTAGGCTCTTAAGAGCCTACAGCAGTCACGCGAAGAAATTCGGAAGCTACTGTTAAAACAATTGGAGAAACCAATTACTCGATTGCATTTTACTTATTTATTTATTTATTTATTTATTTTAATAGGATACCTGATGTCGATATCTAATGTTGTCTTTTGTACTTTTTCGATTTTGGTTACAGTTTTTTATATATGAGTATACTTTCACTTTCAGAACCGGTTCCAACCATTTCTAAAAGTGAAAATATCCGCTACAGATTTCACTTTCAAAACCGGTTCGAAAGTGAAAATATCGGCATTAAAGAAAAAAAAACAAAAACAAAACCTGTAAAGAAAATCCAAAAAGTAAAACACGAACTTTCTAGAGATCGACTTTAGCTATCCAATACAAAATAATAATAATAATAATAATAATAATAATTTAAAATTTTGAAATGGAAACAAGATATTCTTAAATTTTTCTCCAATAGCATTAACATCAGCGAGCGGGTGTTTTCGCATGAGTAAAGTAACCCCTTGTGCTTAAAGTAGCTAGCTGCTTGTGAGTAAAGTAACCACTTAAGTTGCTGATGCAATGTACAACTGTTCTTTCCAAACCCCCAAAGTTTGCGATATTTAACTTTCAATTCTGCAAGAAGTCGCGTTAATTGACAACTTCAACTCAGGCAGGCCATTTCTTTCTAAAAATAAAAAATAAAAATAAAGCTTAAGTTGCTGATGCAACAGTGTTTTTCGAAACACTCAACGTTTAATTCTACTTGTTAAAAAAAAAAAAAAAAAAAAAAAAAAAAAAAAACATGTCACTTTTGACATCGGTACGGACGTCTAGACCTGGTTCTCTGTAACTGCTGTATGAGCATTGACGACAAAGGAGAAGCATATTTTTTGAAATAAGCTTTCGAGATGGAAAATCGGACTCCAAAGTGTTTTGTAATAGGGGCCATGATGTACCAGGGTTCTTCATGTACATATTCTCCATTGTCAAAAATCAGAAAAAACTGTTCCAAAATTTTGTCTCTGCCTAGATTTTGTTCCATCTTATCCTCATCTAGAAAAATTAAATTTTGATTTTGTGTTAATGACATTAAAAGTTAGTTTAAACAATTATTTATTATATTTAATTTTATATTTCTTATTCATAATCGTAATTGTTTAAATTAGTTAAAACTGTATTCGAGCATCGCCTATAATTTTTTAATCGCTATGCCATTATAAATAACAACTTCTAGGTAAATAGATTAATAATGCGAAAAATATTTTTAAAAAGATAATATATTTTGCAACTGAAAGTAAAAAAAAAAGGGGGGGGGAAAGAAAAGAAAGAAAGAAAGAATTTGGAAGAGAAGAAATAAATTGCAAATATTTTTAAGGCAGCATTTTTTATAACACATTTTGCTGTATATTCACAAGAAAAGAAAACTTTTTTTGTATTAAATAAAACATAGGATCTTAATGAATAAGTTGATTTCAATAATGAATTCCATAAGTCAACTAATTGAAAAGTTACTTTAATAATTTGTTTTTTTATTTATTAAATATTTATATATTAAGAACATGTTACAAAACGAATATTTATTTCATATTTTTTTGCATACCTTTACAACCAGGGAAAAAATGTTAATAAAGTTGAACTTTTAGCATTAATAAGTCAATTAAATAAACACAATTAAAAATATAAATATTTGATTCTAAATTTTCTTTTTAAATGAAATACGTTATTCAGCTAAATAGATAACCGTCGCTTTTTAATAATTAGGTTTATTAATGTGAATCATTTATATTCAATATATGCATTTATATTTAGTGTTAATATCACCAAAATACATCTAAGTCAAAAGATTAAACCAATGTATCCATAATTTAAAATCAAATAATAAATATTTAAATATAAAACTTACACCATAAAATATGTGAAAAAAAAATTTATTTACAAATAACAGAGGGCGGCTGGTAACTCAATGGATTCAAGCTTCCATTTGATCCCGTTACTTGGCTGTCGTAATTAGACGGCCGATATTTAAGTACAAAAGTAATATTACTATTAGTTAGTATTAGTATACATTATACAATGGCGGTGGATTACGATAAAGAAAATACCAAGCTATCAAAACGTTTTTGTCATTGCAGATCCATTCCACAGAGCTCTGCTCCTTAGAGATATATCCGCCCGGACTCCGCTACATGCTATCGAAGTTTGATTTGGTTCAGTGTTGCTTGTTTGGCAAGCAATGAGAAATATTAACGTTACTAAAACAGTTTACTGAAATTATTTCGTATTTTAAAATACAATATAATTATAATTACTTATTTATTCTGACTGCATAGAGAAAACCATCCCTATATTTATCACCGGGGTCCCTGACCCCCCACCCCCCTACACACATCCAGAGAGTGAGAACAAAATCAGCCAATTTTATTTATGAGTCTCCAAATTTTGATAGACACATGAATTTTGTAAGCAGATTCATTCGGAATAGTAATCATGCTTAAGGCTGCTCGTCAGTAAACTTCCCGATTCCCCGCGCTAATGTTATTCCTATGGGCGTAGGATGCATTCGTATTTTTAAAACATCTCCTCGGAAAATTAATTTTTTTAACTTGTGTTTTCTTTGTACTGTTTTAAAGAATGTCTCTTTTTTTCTTAGTTGCCATTTTTTTTTTCTAAAATACATACTGAATTGTATATGAAATGTTAAAATCTTATTCAGTTTCGCTAAGATTTTAACACATAAAAATATAAATTAAGCACGAAGTTTTGAAATATTTTGATAACTAAGAAAAAAAGAGACATTATTTAAGAACAGTACACAGAAAACAGAAGTTAAAAATATTAATTTCCTGGAGAGATGTTTTCGAAATACGAATGCATCCTACGCCCATAGGAATAACATTAGTGAAGGGAATCTGGAAGTTTACTGACGAGCACCTTTAAGTACTCCTTTTTGAAAACTTCATGAGCACATGGTGTAAAGGTCTAGCCTGACAAAAAAAAAATAGCATTTTTGTTTTAGCCTTGAAATAGTCATAGCAACTAGACACTTTAAACACAGGTAGAACCTGAATAGTGATAATGCTTAAATACTCCAATTTTGGATACTTCAATGTGTTGGGCCCAAATGACAGCACTGCTCACCCTCCTCCCTCCCCCCCCCCCCGACAATAAAATAATATTTTTATTACTTTCCTTCAAGTTGTCATACACATATGAATTTTGTCGATAAGTAAATCCTCAATAGTAATTATGCTTCATTGAAAAATTCAAGAAAAGATTATCTAAAGCATTCCTCCTCTCCCAACCCGAAAAAATTATAATTTTTGTTTGAATCTTCAATTGACACTAGAATTTTAATCTAATTTCCATCCAGACATTCTTGAAAGAACTTTGTTCATTCCTTAGGAATGAAGATAGCTTATCAAATAAAAGCAGTTAAATTATTTTTGGTACGTCTTTGGTATAGTGGCCTTGGCGTAAGAGGGAAAACAGCAAGGTTGTATTTGACGAGAAAAGCAGAATTTTCCAACGAGATCTCGTGCCAATCTTATTAACATTTTATAAACGTCATGAGATTGTTATATTTTTATTTAAAAAAAAATGTAATGTATCAAATGCCCAAACCGTTTTTTTTATGTTTACATCAATTAATCTATAAATTAAGAAGAAATTTCTTCCATTTATACAAAAGTAAGCTATATATTAATCCAACGTAAAATAATTAACACAAATAAGGCATATAAGATTAGCAATTTTTTCATTGTTCGTCGCTTCATTTCAGTAATTGTTTATAATATTTGGTGTAAAATTGCACTTTTTTATTTCATTACCGACCGAGAAAGAGGGTTCTCGTTTTTATTCAAAAAACATCATTGACTAGGGGCGTGGCTTTTGCGTTACAGTAAATAGATTTATGTCATATTGTCAATATTTTTCATATTTTAATAATTTTTATATTAAATCCGTACATTGAATGATATTTACTAATCCATAAACCTGAGAAACTTATCTCCAATTTACGAAATACTTTCAAAAGAGTGGAGGCGAAGTTTTTACTGTCCTAAAACACACATTTCAGAAACACATGCGGTGGATATGCATTAAGACTGTGTTATGCCAAGTCTTTTTTAACAACGAAGTCCAAATTTTTCATATCGCATTAAAAAAAAGAAAAGAAGTAGAAGAAAAAGAAAAAGAAAAAAAAAGAAAATGAGGGTCTCTCGAGTTTTTCTGCATTTAATCTTGTAGAAGGAATATAAGTACAAATCGATTCAACACATTCGCATTGAGTCATTTTTCTATAATATTTCGCATAAAATGGAGTACTTTAATGATATTAGATCTCTTTTGAAGTCGCTTTCGTAATTTAATTCATAAATTGTTTTCTCGAGTTTATGCATCAGTAAATAACATTCATTATACAGATTTATTATAAAATGCCTCACAATCTAAAAAAATATGTATAACATGATATAAAAGAATATCCTGTAAGGGAGAAGCCACGCCCAAAGTCTAGGATCTATTTTGACTGAAAACGAGAATTCTCCTTTCCCGATAACAACGCTCAAAGAAAAAAAAAAAAAAAATAGAGAATTGATGTTTTCCAAAGCAAAAGTGTTAAGATGCATTATCTACTTCACTGATTATGGAAAAAAAGAAAGAAAGAAAAGAAAAGATGGAGGTTATAAAGCAATGGCATGACCTGATAAGCATGAGATTTAAACCAATTTCGCTGAATTTTTTCTCACATTTAGCGGCTTAACTATCAATAAATTTCTCCAGATATAAGTGTATAAATACTGATTGAAAAAAAATAAATTTTAAATTTTGTAAAGAACCAGTTTTATTGAAAATCATCGTAGTGAATTCAGCGATATTTATCTGTATTATTAATACGTATTGTACGTGTACACTTTTATCTTTTCTTCCTTCCTTTATATACATCTCTCATGTGTTCTACGCATTGTACGTTTACCATGAAACTCTGTCGTGTGTACCACATATAAATATTTGCCAAACAAAACAATATATGAAGAAAATAAAAATGAAAATATGTGGTATTTACGGCAAATCATCCAGATTCAGGCTTGCCTTCTGTTGCATTCAGAGATTCCGAATTCCTGTTGGAAATTCCAAAAGAAAAAATTTTACTTTAAGTAATCATGAAATATCTGTCATTAAATAAATCAAAACACACTGTTCAGAATTTCTATATTGATCTCGAAATTTTTCAATTAAAAAGGAGGCCAAACTTTTAACATTGATACAAATGCCAAAGTACAGAAGCTCCGCCCTCAGAGTTTTTATTTTGTCATGTTTTAAAAAAAATATTTACACATAGCTTTGTATATATTTTTGTGCATGATCCATTTTTGAGTTAAATATGTATTGGATTCAAAGACATGAGAAATACATGACATAAAAATGAATATTGTCTTCACGATAATATGTGCACGAGGTTCGCAACTTTTCTCAATATTCCTACCTTTGGTACCACTATTTCAAAAGAAAAATCTTCCTTATAGATAGATCCCTTTCACATCTGCAATAGAAATATAACAGTGATTTTACCATTTCATAATCGTAATATCTATTGTAAAAAAATTAGGAACGCTGTGATCCCTGTATATTTAGTTATAAATTTCTAGTTGAGACATCCTTAAGGTTTGTCTTCAGTCAGATTTTATTCTGATTTCAGATTACTTGTTTGCATTTTCTTTCCCATTTCTAAACATGCCCACGCCTTTATTTAGTTGCAAACTCACAAAAGAGTGGATCACATGGGGGGGGGGGGGGAAATTGCTTGCAGTCAGTCAGGAATGTATAATGATACCCGTCTAACAAACTTTAACTACCTAGAAGTAACAAGTGTGCTTGTCGCCAATACAACCATAATAAAAAAAATGTGTCAGAAAGGAGGAAAACCAGTTTTTCCGCCAGAGGCCGTCGAGTTCCCACCCTGGTTAGGGATCCTACATTAGAGAATGTAGGATCCCTAACCGTGGTTATTTACATTTGAAGTTTCATTTAAAAGACTTGATCCTGATATGAGTTTCGATATAATTACCGCTATATTTTCAAACAAGCTATACGAATTTTTCTATTTCTCTAATATTTTAAAGTAAACATATATTATAACATATACTATGCTTCTTTAATGATAAATTAATATGGATTATTCCGCAAATACTACGAAAAGACACTGTACTTTAACTGTTATCAGATGACACAATTGATGACCACAGTAGGCAGCAAAGATTCGCTCGATAGTCTATTTTATTTTATAGGGACATACAGGTTGGTTCAAATTATAGTATCCCTGTTTGTGACGCCCAGGCGAGAAAAGCAGTGGACGTAACGTCTTTATATATGGAGGGTATACTATACATATCAGGCCGTGGAAAATGGATTACTAAAAAAAAATTTTTCAAACAAAATCCGCCAGGTGAAAATGTAGCGCTAAATCGGTTTAAGGTAAGGGAAATTGACCATAACACAACCAATAAAGAATAGAATACGAGGTGTCGGTAATTAACTTTATTATTACATTCTTTACTTACAAACTGTGTTAGCTAGGTTAGAATTGGAATATTCGTCTGTGCGCGCAGTACCAGAGAACAAAATATGCATAAGAGGAGAGCTAAATAAAGAGGCGAGCCAGAATAGATAAAAAAGAGGGCTAACATTCTGAACATTCTGAACATTCTGGGGTTCTGAACATTCTGAAACCGCCACGATGGTTCTATCGTTGCCGGAACGTGCTTTGATGCTGAAGATTTTCCACCAAAATGGTAATAATGCTGTCAAAGCGCTTGCTTGGGCTTGTACCAAGGGCAGAAATCTTTGCGTACTGGTCCAGTGACATCAAGGCTATTTAAATGGGTTGCTTTTCAAGGAAAATTAAAAACGCTCTTTGATTCGCTGAATAAGAATGTCTGCATTTATGAAGGAAAATGATTATATAAAAATGTAAGGAATTCAGATATGAGAGTTTTAAAAAAATACAAGGATTAACAAAAAAATGCCTCCGTGTTAAAATGTATTTTTATAAAAATGTGTCAAAAGTAACAGGAACTACTTTGTGAACATTCCAGACGTATTTTCTAGCACTAGAAAATTGATTTCGTGCAAACAATTCCAACAACCTTGGGGATGAACGTGTTTGTGCCACACCTTAGGCAATACATTTACAGGGTGGCGAGTGGTCAGGGAAAAATACAGTCAAGAAAAGTGATAAACACCAGTATATTCTAATGGAAAAATTCATGTTGAACAGTTGCCGAACAGTTGATGTCTGTTAAGGGGCTTCCGAGTTGCGATCAACATTACGCCCAGTCTACTTGTGAGTAAACTGTCTTGTAAATATTGAGCCGTTGGGAAAAGTTAAATGTAGTATTAACTACATAAGAAAGAACAATTAAAAATAGAAGAAAAATTAAACAATGGTAATAAAAAAGTAAAGCAAAAGAGATTTAGGATGGAGTCTAATAAATGTAAAATGGTATAGCTGTAATTAAAATTAACTACTGAAAAAAGTTGAAAAAGTGTAAAATAGGGTTCAGAACATGGTCAAAAACAGCACATAAATGCCAGGTGGAAAAGCCAGGCAAAGCTAAGCTATAAAAAAAAAAAAATCATGTTAATTATTTGATCAAATAATTAACATGAATTTTTCCATAAGAATATACTGGTGTTTATCAGTTTTTTGTACTGTATTTTTCCCTGACCACTAGCCATCCTGTTTTAACATTAAAACAAATTAGTAAAATTAGTGAGCAAAATTAAGGCCACTCTCAAATCTAAACTGTTTACTTTCTGACACATCCACGAAGTCATTTTTAATCTGTTTTTAATCCTGTATTTCAAAATAGAACGTATTCTTATTCTTAACTATGAAATCGAATAGCTTTTTCCATAAGAGGATTGTTCGGAAAATTTTCTGAAAGTTTTTACATTCCGAGAAAAGTCGTTATGAGAAAGCAATCGCTTATAATCAAGATGTAATACATTTATCTGAAGTATAAAACACTATTTGATTCCAAACTGTCCACGTCACTCAGTTGTTATGTCTGCCAGTTCCATGATTTTTCACGTGCACAAATAAGAGTCCGTGATTCTGTCAGTAAGTTCCCCGTTGTTTTGCGGGAACGAACATTATTTATTTATTTATTTATTTATAAAACCGTCTTAAAGGCATTCTGCCCCACCAGTGGCTGAGAGGTTGTGCTCTCGAAGCTGGTAGACGGGAGGTGCTGGGTTCGATCCCAATCGCGCCCGTCGGCCTAATCGTTCGGAGTTTTCGTGGTTTTCTTCGAGCCGTGGATTTATCCATGCGTAAATACGGGTTAGGTTCCCTTAGAAAGACCCCCACGAAGGGCACTCCCCCGGGCCTATATCCCATGTGTAGATAATTGGCCGTCAATAATCAACCCAACCCAACCCTTAAAGGCATTCTCTGTCTCTCTTTTTAGATGCGTTCGTAATTATATAAACATGTAGCACCTATAGTCGTCGTCTGATCCGTACGTCCGCATATAACAGCGCAAAAACTACCGAACCGAATAGTTTGAAATTTAATATATATAATCGTTGCAGAGTTTTGCCAAGTTATTTGAAATTTTATGAAAATCGAACAAAACGTAAAAAGATATTATTAAAAGTTTTCTTTATTCTATTAAATCCTATCATACGTAACTATATAGTAAAAGCGAATGTCCTGTGACTGAGGAAAGCAAATACGGGTTAACCACATCTTTTTCCATATGCTAGACGGCCATTTTTATTCAAAATTATTTTTTCGAATAAATCTGCATCAAAGTTACATTTAAAAATGTTTGCGTGAGGGATGAGTTACCTTAAAAAATATATAGATTCAGTGAAAATTAGGTTAACAGCCGAATAGCTCAATCCATTAAAGTAAATAAACAAAAGATTAATCAACGTGATTCATAGAAATATTAAGCCAGGGAGCTAATCATTCGCAAAGCAAGATCTCCATGGAGCATTTTACAGCGCTGTCAGGTGTCGAAAAAAAATTCGCATCTGTAAACATGGCATACGTAATACGAAAAAAACAGGCATCCTCATTTCGCTCATAGTAGACGATATAATTTATTTCAGTGAAATAATAACGATGATTTTTTTACATTGTAAAACTAGTTATAGCTCGAAACGAACGCATCTTATTTATCACGTTTAATATACAACAATATTATATAATATGATATATAATAATGAATATAATATTTCCAACTTGTTTTTTCTTTATCCGTTTGCCACCGCATATCTTTCGGACAGGTAGAAAACCAGTTTTATATTCATGAAATTTATGGATATTCTCAACCAGGCACCAAAGAATGAAAGATATATATATGTATATATATATATATATATACAGTTGAAGCACTTTATAACGAATTACGATATAACGAAATGTTCATTACCATTTAGTTGGTCTGCATGTTAAAGAATACTGAATTCGAAACGATATAACGAAATATTTATAACGAAAAGCACGATATAACGAAAAGAATTCGAGCATGAACAGTGCAATAAAAACGATATAGCGAATTTTTCACTTTTTTTTTTTTTTACTTAACGCGGGAAATATTTTTTTTTCTTAATTACTAGTTTTTTTTCCCCCATGACATAACCCTCAATCTTTTTCTCTACGGCCAATCACATATTTTCAATAGTTCAAGGAGAGATTTGGGGGAGGGGCAGTATTTTAAGACAGACAGAAAGACGACAGCTTAGCAGAACTGTATTATGTTCTTTTTTATTCGATGACTGATTTCATTGACATTTGCTTTGCCTGTAAATTTATGGCGTGTTAATTTTTAAAACTCTGTAAGCTGGCTGTGTCTGACAAAAGAAAATAGTTGAGTTTAGAAGAGAAAGTCGAAATTATAAAATGCTTCCCAGAATTATGTTAAAAAAAGTGATGTAGAGAAAAAATTTAGGATTAGCACTCTCAGCACAATATTGAAATATCGAGAAAAAATTCTTAAAATTTTCGAAAAGGATGCAGTTTTCTCATCGTTTAAACGTTTACATACAGCAAAATATGCAGATGTGGAGGAAGTATTATTTTCATGGTTTAAAGATGCAAGATCCAAAAATATACCGTTAGTGGAAGTATTTTGCATGAAAATGCGTATCACTTTATAACTTTGATCAATACTTTATAATGTTCAATAAAGAGAATAGCGCCAAAAAAAAAGTTAAATATTAGTTGTCTGATGGCAGTGTCAGTGCGCAAGAAGGATTTTTAGAAATTTGCTAGAAACTTTTACCATCTGATGCACTCGAGTATTTACAGAAAATTGCATGTTACATGCGTAATAAAAACTTGTTAGCGAATGAAATTAATATGTATGTTGACAAAATAGAGCTTGCATTATTAGATAATTCTGTAAAGAAAAGAAAGCAGAGCTTGTTAACTTCATTCTTCAAACCAATATAGGTATGGAAAAGTTTCCTTTAACAGAATTAAATCAATAATATATATATTTTTTAATATGCCCAGTATTTTTTTTCCATGTGTAGCATAGTAATATATACTATACATATACCGTTAAAATGATACAACAAAACTCTAATTATCTGAAATCCAGTCATCCAGATCAATAATCACAAAATAAAAATTTTATGATATGAGTTGTACGTATAACATTCGTAGAAATTCGTAATCGACTTTTTTTATGATCTATGGAGCACTTTCGATTTCGTTATAAGGTGCTTCTACTGTATATATAAACGTGCTTTATTGTTACAGATTATATCCCAATGACGTTATTTTAGTGATTTTTATGTTCGGAAAATCGATTTAACTTTGACAGATTAAAAGAAAAAATCGTTACATTTATTGATAAACTGAAAATGTTGTTACATTCCTTTCAATCTGATTCGGCATATAAATTATGAAGAGGGATTTGCAAATTTGATAAAATCGTGTAGCAGCAAAAAATTTTAACCGTCAGTAAAATATCATTACCCCCCTCCCCTTTCAAAAAGAACAATTTTTTTTAATGTATCAATTGCAAAAAAATTACAACAAACACAGTTTAGAAATATTTAGAAATAAACTAAAGTAAAATATGTATTTTTAAACATTTCTTCCTCGCTTAAAATGACACATGCATTCACCACACACATTGCACAATAGATCGTCCCTACGCTTGTTTGAAGCTGGGAAGAAAAAATGCTGGTTGTGGACATTTCTTAGGTTAAATTTTTACATTAATATATATATATATATATATATATAGCCACATTAAATAACTTGGCCGCCAGACAGAAAATTTTGGTCGCCAATAGCGACCATGCGACCGCATCTGTCAAGCCCTAATTTTGAATATCTACAAGTTTTGTATATTTATGAATAAATATCATTTCGTCAATCTATCAAAAATTTTTCAGTATTTAAATCATAATCACAACAGAACTGCATATGCAACGTGTCCAGAACCTTAATCATAGATCATCATGCTTTTATAAAGAATACATACAAGAATTTCATAATCTCTCTTGCACACAAATTGAAATGTCAAATATAGTGTAGTAAACAACAAAAAAATAATAATTGTGTACAATATAAATAAAAGACTACACAGTACCTGTTGAGATTTGAGGGTGAACAACTTGAAAATTCTATTTAACCCCTTAATTCTCACGCCAGTGATATTCACGGGCTGTGTATTCTACTTTTTTTATTCAGATTCTTTGATTCCCACCAGTTTTTCCCACCAGAGTAAAATTAGCTTTATTTTCGCATCATTTTATTAGCCATTAAATAAGGTAATCATTTCTACTTCGAAAAAGTGGTGGCAATCAAACAATTTGAAATTTTAAAAAAGTAGCCTACACAAAAATATAGCGACGCTGAAGGGGTTAAACATGTTTTAATTTTTAATTAGTTGCATTTCACTTAATTAAGTATTGAAAATTTGATGAATTATTATATTGTGTAACGATTCCTATACATATAAATTAAATGTAAAAAAAAAAATTCTTTTAAAAAACATACTTTCATTAAAATTCACAAAAAAGTCAATTTACAAAGCACAAATGTGTGCGTCGCTCAATGCTGACGTCATAATAACACGGGCAACAATTTTGTGAAAATGGATGAATGTTGCAACAATGGAGCTATTTTTCAGTTAAACAATCGTAACGTTATTTCTATGGGGAAAATGCAAGGTTTGGGCCGACGTTGACCTCCCTTAGGCATCGAATTTTTAAAAAATAATGTCCAATTCATATATTGACGTCAGGAATACATATATTTTTTAAATTTCAAAGCTCTATGTCAACAGGAAGTGGGTGAAAAATGAGTCACAAGATTGGACTGCCACATACACACAGAAATGTAAGTTAAAAGTATAAATGTTACATATATATATATATATATATATATATATATATATATATATATATATATATATATATATATCCTTCTATATTAAAAAAGAGTAATCTGGAACTGAGCCAAAAATAAAATGGACCAATCAAATTCTGCGTAGATATTCCGGGTTATTCTCATCGCTTTTTTACTAGGGACTTTTTTGAGGAGCTATTACTTTTTTCTAGCCATCCTAAGGATTCGAAAATCATACCACCAGACGCGAAATATAACAAGCTGTCAGAAATTAAAAAAATTACCACGGTCGGACAATAAAAACTCAAAAAATCCTTAAAAATCGATTATTGAAAAAGTCATTTTTTTATATTGTTGCCAATTTCTAAATAAGCGCAAACGATTATATTTTATCTCAAATAAAAAATGTATTTGCGCGAGACTATTCAAAACAATAATGAAAGTTTAAAATTTCCAATTAAAATATATCTTTGAAGTGAAATTTGGATGAAATACAGGATCATGAAAAATCGAAGAGTGTGGAAATAGGATTCCAAATATCTCGGCAACTCATTATCCGATCAGCTTCATGCTTTATACAAAATTTATGTTTTTTTATTGTCTTTTATATTCATTTGATAAAATAAACAATTTCGAAAATTTTTATATACTTTTCATCAGAACGAATATTTCGAGAGTCCGAAAAAAATTGTTCCGGTTAATCGAGGTTATTGAAATGAAATAGGCTTCTTCCCATTATTACATACTAAGTACATACCAAATTGCAAGTCTCTATCTCAATTTTTTCGGGAGATAGAGCGTTTACAGACACACAGACACACAGACACACAGACGGACGGCAAAATTTTTTTCTAAAAATATGTTTTTCGGAATCTCCAGTGTCTGAAACGTGTAAATCCGTCAAAAAAAAATTTTCGATTGACTTGCCCTATA
This sequence comes from Maratus michaelseni, assembly GCA_963931845.1. Taxonomy (NCBI): domain Eukaryota; kingdom Metazoa; phylum Arthropoda; class Arachnida; order Araneae; family Salticidae; genus Maratus; species Maratus michaelseni. The sequence goes on from OZ007597.1 coordinate 277,500,251, forward strand.
CTACGTATGATAGGTAAGTAAAAAAAAAAAAAAAAAAAAAAAAAAAAAAAAAAAAAAAAAATTACTCATTTCCATGTATAATTCTTATACAGCAAATCCTAACAAAACTTCAAAGTACCAATAAATGTTGTTTTCTAAATGTTAAAATAAAGCATCCTTTTAATAAATTATTTCCTTCATTTGTGAATTGAGAAACTTAACTTGATCGAAAATTATATATACTATGTGCAAATATCCAATACAAAACAATGTAAAAAAAAAAAAAAAAAAATCATTTCACTGAAGAAATGAATTATATCGTCTGTTCTTAGGATAGGATTCATTTCCGTAATGAAATAAGTACATTTCAAGTTGGCAACATTTTATCTTTTGTTGACCTTGACTGAAAATTCCGATGGGATATTTAAGCTGTAAAGAATTGAGCCCCTACGTCCAGGTGCACGATGTGTCATTCTAGCATTTCCTGTGAGTACACTAAACTGCATACCTTCCCTCGCTATTTTTGCCTTGAAGACTAGCAGACGCCGAATGCTATTGTACTGTGAGCGGAAAGTTCGGACAGTGATGTAGTGGTAAGGCGTTACCCAAAGAGGGGTCTTACGCTTTGATCCTTGCCGAGTTCGTGGGAAAGAGTTCATCTGCGAGAGAAGCGATCTCTGCACAAGATTTTTAGGTTTGCGCCCGAAACTTTGCCCTTTGTCTTAGAACGTCCAATGACGGACTTAGTGAAAACGAAACAGAGGGATCTCAAGGCTGCTAAGAGGCTGGAGAGTTTCGAGGGGCCCGCCTCGACAAAGCCCCCGCCCCTAGAAGGAGTTCTCCTGCGAGAATGAAAAAGTGAGAGAGGACAGTTTTTCGGATAGATCTGAACGAGAGTGGTGACTCTCTGGAAAGAGTGAGGTCTGACCTCTATAGATACAGCAGGTATCAGGTGAAAATCCCAGCGAAGTGAAAAAGCACGACAAGTGCGATAGTGAGAGTTCTTTAACTCTGAAGCATCGTGATTTAGTATATTTTTCCGAAGAGAAGGAACGGACGAGCCCTGTTCCGAATGAACTTTCTATAGAAGTTACGACTGACAGTAATTTCCTGAGACTTTTGATTGATCGAGTTGCACTGAGAGTCAAGAGGTCATTAATTTATAAGCGATTGACTCACGAAAAATAATTAAATGCTGTAATTAACTTTCTTGTACATAATTTTATTAGAATTAATATTGGTATGCAATAAATTCTATTTTTTAATTTATGCAAGATAATTCTCTTTACCAATGATCTGATCTCGCTACCACTCACCATCTTTTATCGGGTCGGTATAGAGGAGTTACTACAACTGGTGGCAGCGGTGGGATTCGAACCCACGCCTCCGAAGAGACTGGTGACCTGAGTCTCCTTAGATGCCCCTGTGGATCAACACAGCATCAGAAAGAGTAATCTACCAAGAATTCTGGAGAGTGTTCCCCCATCAGAAAGAGAAATCTACCAAGAATTCTGGAGAGTGTTCCCCCATCCGAAAAGTGTGACAGAGAACCCCGTCTGTGCTCCTGAGAATCTCTGAAGTCTGTGCTTCTGACGCCCTGAAAGACTCTTAGTAATGGAGGTAAGCTCTTTTTATACTCAGAGTGGCTTTAATTGTTATTAGTGTTTGTATAGGTGTTGTAGGCTTCAAAAAAAAGTTGTATGTTTATTTTTGTGAGAGTAAATATTTTGAGAAATTTTTCCGGTAGCAAAAAAAAAGTATGATGAGATATTTCCGATATAACTGTAACTTATTGAATAGACAAATTTTGTAGTTAAAAATTAAATTATTGTTGAATTAATTTAATGCAAACTGAGAGTTGTGCAGTGTTACAAAATTTTAGCTGAATCTATAAATGAGAGATCATTAAAAAAAAAAAAAAAAAAAAAAAAAAAAAAAAAAAAATTATCGAACGCTTTTCATATTTTAAGATAACAGAGCTGATTTTATATGTTTTTTGTGAATTATTCTAAATCTTTTAAGAGTGGATGCAGAGATTAAGACCACCATTGATTAAAAGAAAAAGGAATTGAATAAGACTTTTGCAATTTAAAATATTTTTACTGTGCTTTTTGAAATTGAAATTGTTGTTTTGTGTAGAATTTATCCCATATGTATTTTATAACCAAATACCAAGGTGAATGTAGACGTTAGGATAGAGTTGCTTATCTTTATATGTTGCATATTTCCTATATTATTGCTAAGCGTACTTTTTTATGAGCGTATATTTTGATAATATTTTGACGCACTTGGTAGGATTTGATTTAATCTTATTGTATTGTTTTATATTTGTGGGAAAGATAATTTCTAATTTTATACTTTAAAAATGTCGGAGCTTAAATATTTTAGGAAAGCTGATTTGCAAACGTTAGCTTACGAATTTGAGGTCATTTTAGAGGAAAATGATACTGTACCGAAAATTATAAAAAAAATAGAGTCGTCAGAGGGATTTGATAAAGAGCTAGCCTTAGCGCAAATTAAACTGTTAGAAAAAGACAGGGAAAATAAATTATTGACAGAGAAGGAAGAGAACGATAGACTTCAAAAAGAGAAAGAGCGCGAACATGAGTTAGCTATGTTAAAAGCGACACAAGAGTCAGATGACCGGAGTACCGCATCCAGTAGCATCTCAGTTAGAACGAATCATTTACCCCTAAAAACAATTATGCATCGCTTTGATGAAAAGAATTCGGATATTTCGTTGTTTTTGAATTTATTCGAGAGACAGGCAAAAAAATGTCATCTAAATTCGGATGAGTTGGTGACGAATTTACTATCATTATTACCTGTGGGAATGGCCGAGTTAATTTTGAGAGAACCCGAAGACAAAATTGATGATTCTCAATATGTGAAAGAAAAACTGTTAGAACGCTATCGTTTGAATGCAGAGACATACCGACAAAAATTTAGTCAACATCCACGAAATCCTAATTCAGTTTGGAATGATCTGATATTCGAGCTTAATAGTTTTTTAGAAGGTTGGCTGTCATGCTTACAAGTTTCGGATTTTGAAGGATTGAAAAATTTGCTTGTCACGGACCAGATCAAACGGAGGGCGTCTCCAGAAATGCGCGAACATTTTATAGATAACTGGGCGGAGATTAAAGATGCCGAAGAGTTAGTGAGGCTTTTAGATGCGTACGAGGCAATCAAGCGCCCGTCTAAAAAAACTTGGAATCCGAAACTCCCTTTAGAGAAGAAATTTGAAAGACCCAAGACTTTTGAAAATGGGCGAAACGGTAACAGAAATCCAGAGACTAACTTTAACTGGAGGGATCGCGATGATCATAAAGAAAGGGAAAGAGTTTACGAAAAAAGGCGAGAAGTCAAGTGTCACGCGTGTTTTCAAAGCGGTCACTACAAAGTAGATTGTCCGGAAATTAAAAAGAGAGATGTTGCGCGGGTTGGTCACTTAATAAGTAAGCCGACACTTGAAGAAACCTTCTCCCCTTATTTGAGTAAAGTGTTAGTGAATGGAATTCAGACAACTGCTTTAACTGACACTGGGAGTGAAATTGATATCATCGCATACGACTTAGTCAGTCAAGATAAATTGAATGGAGATCACGTATGGATTAAAACTCCGCTGGACAGTAAATTATACTGTTTACCTATAGCAGAGGTCACTTTAGAAATTGAAGGCGTGGGGGTCATTGAAACCAAGGCAGGAGTTAACAATAGAAATTCAGATATGTTTTACTATTTGTTGGGTAATCACACTCAGAAATTGTTAGAACAGACGAAGAAAAAACCCGAATTGATGAATGCAGTTTTGACACGCGCTCAAACGAGAGAAAAGGGTGGCCCAGCTCCGAATCCGGTAAATAAACAAATTATGATTTCCGAGGGGGAAAAAGAAATTTCTAGCGGGAATGTTGAAGCGAAAACTTTGAATTCCGAGGAAGAAAAAGAAGAGGATATTTCTAGCGGGAATGTTGAAACGGAAACTTTGAACTCAGTAAAAGAAAGAGAAGGGGGAATTTTTCGCGAGTGCAGTGAAGCGGAAGCGTTGAATTCAAAACTAGAGGGTGAAAATCTAGAAAGCCCTACTGAATTGGTTAGTGTGGATAAGGGATTATCGCCTTTGTCGATTTGTGAGGGATCTTCGAATTTAGCAGAAATTGGAGGGAAGGATAGTCAAATTGAATTAGACAGAGATCAATCTCTCAAAGGGATTAGTAAAAAAACGGAAGGTGAAGAATCGCATTGTAATGCAGGAGATTCTTTGATAGTAGCAAAAGCCAGAGAAAATCGCGTGAGTGGGGGGAAGCAGGTGCTTGTCCCATTGCCTTATCAGGTAGATATTTTTGGCGCGTGCCTAGAAAAAGTGTCATTACACTTAGGGAAAGGGAAAGTTAAAGGAAATGTGTCAGGATACTTTGACTTTGGGAGAAGTTTGATGAATGATTTAGCGACCGCATTTCTAAAACGGTTCTGTGTTAAGATGAGAGATTCGATAAGCGATAGTATTGCATGTTGGCATCGAAAAGTTAGAAAGCTGTTGAAAGCGTTAGTATTTGGAGAATGGATAAGAGAAACGGAGGAAAATAAATTCGTGAAGGGATGTGTGTTTAATCTCACGAACAGGTTAAAAAGAGGTCGAGTTTTAGCCGTTGAAAATGTGTCAGAAAAACGAGCAAAGAGGAAATTTTGGTTTGACAGAAAGGCGGTAAAACGGAAGCTTAATGTGAAAGATGAGGTTTTAGTTTTAACTACCAGAAAGCCAATTAAAATGTCAGATAGTCGGATAGGGCCGGGAAGAAAGGAGTCAATAATTACGGAAACAAATTATACTGTGAATGTTCCTGGGAGGCGACAGAAATCCCAGATTTCTCACGTGAGTTTAGTAAAGCTTTACAGAAAACGGGTGGAGTTAGCAGATATCTTAACGCGGGAAATAAACGCACTTAAGAATTTCTGTTTACCGTATCTAGATGATATGGCGATTTTTTCAGATAGTTGGGAGGACAATATGCGTCATCTAGAAATAGTATTAAAAAGGGTTAATGACGCGAAACTAAAAATCAAATTGGCGAAATGCAAGTTCGCTCAGAAAACCGTAAAATATCTTGGGCATATTGTAGGTGAGGGCAGACGGAGGCCAGCTGAGGCGAAAGTAAAGGCAATTAAGGAATTACCGGTTCCGAAATCGAAAACTGAAATTCGTAGATGTTTGGGAATGGCTGGATATTATTCCCGGTACATAAAAGATTATGCAGTGACTGTAGAACCATTAACTAGGGCGCTTAAAGGGAAAAATAAAAAAGAAAAGATTGCATGGAGCGACGAAATGGGAAAAGCCTTTGAGACTTTGAAAATGAAACTTACTGAAGAACCGGTGCTTTACGCTCCTAATTTTCAGAAAGAATTCATAGTACAAACTGATGCTAGTGACTTAGGTATTGGCGTGGTTTTGGCACAAAGAGAGGGATCGGAAGAGCACCCCATAATATATTTAAGTCGAAAATTTACTGATAGTGAGAAAAGTTTCTGCGCCACTGAAAGAGAGTGTGCAGGGATTATTTTTGCGATAAAAAAGTTAAGGCATTATATTGATGGACAAAACTTTTCTATCGAAACCGATCACAATCCCTTGGTGTTTCTAAAAAGAAATTCTGGAAATAATCCCAGATTATTAAGGTGGTCCTTAGCTCTGCAACCTTATAATTATGCCATTTCTCACCGCGCAGGCAAAGACATTCCGCATGTTGATTGTCTGAGTCGAGTTTAATGAGATTTCTTGATAAACTTTTGTATATAATTATTTTAAGTTCTTTTTATTTTTATTTCACTGTGTTTTATTTCAATATATGTTCATGATTTCTTATCAGAGCGCGCAAAAAAGAAAAGGAAGGTAGTATTATCTTATTCATGTATGTTTTTTTTCTTGCCACTCTGATGTAATTTGAGCTTGCAATTCTTTATTCGACTCTTAGAGATTCTTAGTGTTTCACCCTTAAGAATCGTTTGAGGAGGGGGTGCTGTAAAGAATTGAGCCTCTACGTCCAGGTGCACGATGTGTCATTCTAGCATTTCCTGTGATTACACTTAACTGCATACCTTCCCTCGCTATTTTTGCCTTGAAGACTAGCAGACGCCGAATGCTATTGTACTGTGAGCGGAAAGTTCGGACAGTGATGTAGTGGTAAGGCGTTACCCAAAGAGGGGTCTTACGCTTTGATCCTTGCCGAGTTCGTGGGAAAGAGTTCATCTGCGAGAGAAGCGATCTCTGCACACGATTTTTAGGTTTGCGCCCGAAACTTTGCCCTTTGTCTTAGAACGTCCAATGACGGACTTAGTGAAAACGAAACAGAGGGATCTCAAGGCTGCTAAGAGGCTGGAGAGTTTCGAGGGGCCCGCCTCGACAAAGCCCCCGCCCCTAGAAGGAGTTCTCCTGCGAGAATGAAAAAGTGAGAGAGGACAGTTTTTCGGATAGATCTGAACGAGAGTGGTGACTCTCTGGAAAGAGTGAGGTCTGACCTCTATAGATACAGCAGGTATCAGGTGAAAATCCCAGCGAAGTGAAAAAGCACGACAAGTGCGATAGTGAGAGTTCTTTAACTCTGAAGCATCGTGATTTAGTATATTTTTCCGAAGAGAAGGAACGGACGAGCCCTGTTCCGAATGAACTTTCTTTAGAAGTTACGACTGACAGTAATTTCCTGAGACTTTTGATTGATCGAGTTGCACTGAGAGTCAAGAGGTCATTAATTTATAAGCGATTGACTCACGAAAAATAATTAAATGCTGTAATTAACTTTCTTGTACATAATTTTATTAGAATTAATATTGGTATGCAATAAATTCTATTTTTTAATTTATGCAAGATAATTCTCTTTACCAATGATCTGATCTCGCTACCACTCACCATCTTTTATCGGGTCGGTATAGAGGAGTTACTACAAAGCCTAGCTTTAAAATTTCAGAAATTGAAATTATATTTAGGCACTTTTTCCATTTAATATTTATTTCTCCGGAAACATCTATCCAAAAAAATTGTTGGTATTAGATTATAGGATTGCTATAATGAAACAATTTTAGTATACGAATTCGGTTTTTAAATTTTGTAATACGGAAATAATGGGACTCCCTCCTAAATAGGACGTCATCACTATCGCAACCTAAAATACCTACCAACCTACCATGGGATATCATTGAATTAATTTACGTATGATGGGATTTAGTAGAATGAAAAATGTGACTATAACTTGGTCATAGAGGTTATAAAATATCATATACGTCCTATATGACTATTTAACGTCATACATGTCAGATAACATACCGATACATCTCGGTCGCTTAACGATTAATCCTCGGAAGCTGAGGCTATAACAAGGAAATGTCGATTTAAAAAAAAAATCAAATTACTTAATAAATATTTTTATTAATATCTTTTTAAGTTTTGAATCCACTTTCATAAAATTTGAAATGACTCGACAAAATTCTGCAACGATTATATACAGGGTGCCCGAAAAGTCTAGAAACGGTCGAATAGCTCGAGAAATATACATCGGATTAAAAAACGGAAAAATGCATTTTCAATATTTTTGAAAAATCTATCTAGGGATATCAAAGTTGCCCCCAACTCTGTCCCCCGACCCCCTGGGGGGAAGGGGAGCAACTTTGAAATCTTAAACATTAACCCCCCCTCTTTTTTGTTCCAGATTCGGATTCTACGGGAAAAAATACGTAACTTTCGTGTCGAACATTTTCATCGGGAAATCTTAGATGGCGCTGTACTCGAGTACAATGCAGTGAGAATCGTTTCCATTGAAAAGTCTGAAAACGGTCGAATAACTCTAGAATATACATCGGATTCAAAAACGAAAAACTGCATGTTCAATAGTTTTGAAAAATCTGTTTAAGGATATCAAAGTAGCCCCACCCCCAACTCTGCCCCCCTGTGGGAAAAGGGGAAACTTTGAAATCTTAAATGATAACCCACCTTTTTTATTGCAGATTCCGATTCTACGGAAAAAAATCCGTAACTTTTGTATTTAACATTTTCTTCGAAACATCGTAGATGGCGCTGTAATCGAGTGCCATGCAGTGAGAATCATTACCATTGCAATGTCTGGAAACGCTCGAATAATTCGAGAAATATACATCGTATTGAAAAACTGAAAAATACGTGTTCAATATTTTAGAAAAATGGCAACTTTTATAAGCCTAAATAGATTGCTCTAAAATATTGAACACGTATTTTTCGATTACAATCGAATCGATCGAAATCGATTACAGCGCCATCTATGATTTTCCGATGAAAATGTTAAGCACGAAAGTTGCGTATTTTTTTCCGTAGAATCCGAATCTGCAATAAAAAAGGGGGTTATTATTTAAGATTTCAATGTTGCCCCCCTTTCCCCTCAGGGGTGGGCATAGTTGGGGTGGGGGGCATTTTGATATCCCTAGATAGATTTTTCAAAAATATTGAACATGCATTTTTCCGTTTTTCAATCCAATGCATATTTCTCCAGTTATTGGACCGTTTCCAGACTTTTCGGGCACCCTGTATATTAAATTTCAAGTCATTCGGTTGGATGGTTTTTGCACTGTTATATGCGAACAGACGGACAGACGACAATTATAGGTGCTACGTATTTATATAAATTATGAACGTACCTAAAAAGAATAAAGAAAAAAAGAAGAAGGAGAAAAAAAGAAAAAAACAAAAATTCATAAAGATACAGTAACTTTTTAACTTTATTGTATAAGTTAAAATATATATATATATATTAAGAATGTATGCAATAACAATTAAAATAAAATCTTTGCTAGAAAAACAAATTTGGTACATAATCTGAGATTACGGGTTAACTCGGGATCATTATTTTTGGCAAATTATGTATTCCCGAGTTAACTCGGGATACATAGATAGGTGGTTAAATCTTAAACGAGCAGGGAAGACCGAGCTATGCTCGGTCAAAATTAAGTCTGAGTTCAAATATCATGACCCATGACCAAAATGACACATTTATTGAATTTTCTCGAACATGCAACTTAGCCCAACAGTCTTTTCGTGCCCGAAAACCATAGGATGCAAAATTTAGTGTAAATTGAGCCGCTTTTTAGATCTTGACCCACCATGACCCAGAAATGACCCACTAATCGAATTTTCTCGAACATGTGACCTAGCCCAATGATTTTCGCGTGCCCGAAACTCGTAAGATACAAAATTTAATCAAAATCGTTAGAGCCGTTTTTTAGATAAAATTAATCTGACCCGCTTTGACCCAAAAATGACCCACTAATCGAAAGTTCTCGAACATGTGACCCAGCCCAATAGTCTTCTCGTGCCCGAAAATAGTCGGATACAAAATTTCGTCAAAATCGTTTGAACCGTTTTTTAGATACAATTAGCTAGACCATGACCCAAAATGACCCAAAATGACCCACTAATCGAATTTTCTCGAACATGTGACCTAGCCCAATGGTTTTCTGGTGTACCAAAATGGTAGGATACGAAATTTCGTCAAAATCGTTAGAGCCGTTTTTAAGATAATTTTTGCATATATATATATATATATATATATAAAACTTTAAGTAAAATTTAACCATTGAAACATAAGAAACTGACCACATACACTGAAATCCCGATACCAAAGAGCCCTGTCAATTTACAAATTAAAATTGTAGTCCTAATAAAAGTAACATTATTAATTCAAATTAAGAAGAAGAAAAAAAAAATTAAATAAATAGACAATAAGGAATGAAATATAAACCACACGAGTATATACACAAATAAAAGCTTATAAAGTAATTTACTTTTTCAAGGGCAAGAAAATCACATTTATAAGCAAAGAACGATTGTTTTCTGTATATGACACCAGCTTTTGCTAAATATAGTGCCATATCTTGCCCGAACAATCGCTGAAACAATATTGAATAACAAGACCTTTACAATGGAATATTATAAATTATACATACAATTTGAAAAGGAGTGTGAAAAAGAATTAAAAAAAATTAAAAAAATATATATATTACTTATATTAATAATATCCCAAGATATTTAGTATATTGTGAGCACATGTACGAAGTTGTATCCAAAAGAAGAGGTTAAATTCACAGTTAAATAGAGAATCCTTCAGATCATAAATTGTAACCTACAGTTACAGTTATTTTTATTTAACTAAATAGATTACAACATTTTAAAAAATGTAGAAAAAAAATTATGATATACATATAAATAAAAACCAATAATTATTTTATTTTAATTTTAATTTAATAAATTAAAATATATAATATTACTTGATAATTTGAAAGTATTTCATAGATATTATTACCTCCATACTAAATTTCCAAGTTTTAATATTTTAAATAAGCTATACTACTGCTATCTATTGTAAAAATATTAGACTATTTTAGCATACTATCAAATACATTGCTGCTGACATCTGGTGTACAGATATTCTACTAAAACTTTAATATTGTATGTATAATTACTTATATGCAGCTGTAATGTAGTGTAAATATATTAATTTTACTAGTTAATATTAATGATATATATATAGAGAATAAGAGTTACTAGTATAATATAATTTATATTTTAACTAACCCATTTAAAATATATCTTAATTTAACCCAAACATTAATGTAGAATCCATATGATGCTTTCATTTTATAAATTAGTATAATACTTAGAAATAACATAGATTATTCAATATGGTAATGCACTTATTATAATTTATATCCAGCTATTTAAATAATATCTACCATGAAAAAAATATATAAAAAACATAAATATTAATTAAATTAAATGATCTAATAATAAAATAAAATAAATAATATAAAACTAAGAGATATGTTTATTAGTGTACTATATTTAATAAATATTTAATATTTACTAAAATTAAATATGTTTAACTTATTAATATTATATTGTATTGATTAACCCATTGTAACATCCTTGATAATTTTAACTTTTGTTACAACCCCAATAATATTAACTCCATATAATCATAACAACAATTATAGAATTTGCCCACATGTAAATTTTAATTTATGAATGACTTTTAACTAAGATGATCCTATGCAGCACATGCTCTTAATATGAGTTATAATTTAGCGAAATATATCAACAGTCAAAAGTTGAAAATTAACGTTAAATTTTAAAATATGAATGACATTAAACTAGGATAATCCTATGCAGCAACGCACACAATAGGATTCATAGTTTAGCCAAATATATCAACAATCAAAAGTTGATTATCATTTTTATCAAGGAGATTTTAACAACAACAAAAAAAAAAAAAAATACAGACATTTAACCCAAATTAAATCTATATTTATATGTGTAAAATTGATTTAACTAAATAGTAAGGATATCCATAAACTTGTGCAATTTGAAGGATATGTTTTAAATTTTGATTTTTAAAGTTATTTGAACAAAGATTATTAATTCTATGTGCGAAATTTAGTAAAATATTTACAAATACTGATTTATGTATACATGACAAATAGTTAGTAAATAAGTTAACCTTAAAAGTAAAATCATTTCGCTTGTCATAAATGTCAAACAAAAGTTTATTATCTTTAAGAATTATCTTAAGATCAAGAAAATTAATTTCATTATTTGCCATAACATTGAAACTATAAGTTAAATTTTTATGATATTTTATAGGTAATAAATAATTTGAATTACTATTAAAATAGAAGACAATAATGTCATCTATATAACGGTATATTTTACAATTAGCAAGATTAGAGTTACGTTCATAATAATATAAATACAATTCTGCAAGAATTGAAGAAACAATGCCACCTTGAGGGAGTCCACAGCTTTGTATATATATAGTATCATTAAAAACAATATAATTATAATGGAGAATAAATTTAGTTAATGTTTTAAAGTAATTTAACGAAATTTTATTTTTTAATTTAATAGAATCCTTGTATTCCTTATATAATAAATTTACTATCTTGAACATATCGTTAATATCAATGTTATTAAATAAGTCATTAAAATCAAACGTCTTCATGTATTTTATGTTATTTAAATTTTTAATATTATTGACAAGTTGAAAACTATTTTTTATGCTATACAAATTATCTTTTTGTTTTGTAAGTTCAAACAATTTAGTGAGAATACTTAATAAAAATTTGCTTGCATTATTGTTATAAGTATTACAACCGATTGTTACAGTTCTAAATTTTAAAGGAGTTTTGTGGAATTTAGGTATAACAACTATGTATGGATAATTAAAGTTATAGTTTTTAATTTTTAGTAATTTATAAAATTGAAATATATGTCGATTATTAATGATTTTATCTAGATTAGTTATTTTAAAGTTTAAATTTGTATTTATAGCTTTAGTTATTAACTGCGAATAATAATATTTGCAGATGAAAGCATAATTGTTTGGTGATTTATCAACATATGTAATAATAAATTTGTTTTGTAAATTCGTTATTTCACTATTTAGTTGTTTAAAATTAAAATTATATATGTCCAAATTCCTATGAAGTTCAGCATTTAAATTACTTAAAACATTTAATTTCCATTCATTAAAAAATTCAAGAGGTTTATTATAATCTATTGATATTTTATAAATAAAAAGGTCAAGATCCAGATTAAATTGTTTTAAAATAGAAAAAATTGTATAACATGAAGGTAATCGAAATTTAGTCCCATTAGTCATAAGATTACGCAAGTAATCATTCTCTACAATATTAATATCCCCTGTAATAATGTGACCATGTACCTTATCTACATAATTGCTATAATTATGATTATTACATAAGCAAGGAGGTTTATCATTTGATGTTAGAAATTTTGCAAATTTATTGTAATTGAAAATCCTACGTCCTAATGTAACGTTGTATTTGTATGATTTATGTATTGTAAAATTTTTTATGGGGAATTTGTTCTCAATGTTATTAATTACATTGTGTATATTTATTTTATTAAGTACAATATTGGAAAAAGTAATTATAAGTAGAGTGTTGTTAGTTTTTTTGTAAGTGTTTTTTGAAATTTTTACATTAAGTTGATTAATTCTAAATAATAAAAGATCAAAATAAACATCACTAAAATGTGGCGATAGATTTAATGATAAAAAAACTTTATAATACTTGTTAAGATTTTTCTTTTTGATCGAAAAAATATTTTTCCTAATATCAAGCCATTTGTAAGAATTATAGAATTCATATTCCAAATTAGATAATTGCCGTTCAATATCATTACTAGAGATATACTGTGAACTATTACAATTTTTACCCCTTTTTGTACGTGTAGTTTTTGTATTTGCTGTATGATTTAATATAGCATAAGTGCTACTGTAATGTTCATGTTTAGTAGTATTAGTATAAACAAGGTTTGTACGATTAAATAATTTAGAATTAAGACCATAAGGATATAATGAGTTACGAGATTTGATAAAAATTGATTCATAAAGTAGTCTATCAGTGAAATTTTTGTGCATACTTAAGATTTTTATTGTAATATCTTTAAAGTCATGTTGTCTAAAGTGCATGTGCTCAACATTTATAGAATTATTTTTAATAATATCCTGTCTATGTTGATTGATTCTGTAGTGCAATGGATTACATGATTGACCAATATATTCCATCTTACAAATATTGCAGTTTATCGAATAAATAATGTTATAAGCTTTACAGAAAAATACATTAATTTTAGCGTTAGAACTATTTACAATTTGTAATGGATCTGCATGTGGGCATGTTAAGCAACGTGGTGACGAACATTTTTTGAATTTGAGTTTCACTTTGGGACAATAAGACAGGTAACTGTTTGACGATCCAAAGAAATCCCTGTCAATTTCCAAGTACCGAGCATTAGACCTAATATAATTATTATCGCCTAAATTGCCAGTCGCTAAATCTTTTTTATTATTACTGACCATATTGAGATTTTTATATCATAAATAAAATTTGACAATATTTAAATATACATAATATAAAATTGTATAAAAATATGATTATGTAATACATAATGCTACAAATTTATTAGTTGATTTCTAGGTTAAATAGTACGAATATTCATTACAAATTTATCATTTTACTTCTAGGATAATTAATATATATATAACCACACAGAAGATTTGCTCGTATTAGAATATATGATACTGTATTCGAGATGAGGTGCAACATTAGAATCTTTGGTAGTTGCGTATTATCCGTGCGCGGAAGATATACCTGTGCCAACATTAGCGCCTATAAATATTAATTAAACATTAATCATTACTTTTTTCTACATTGAAACTGCATAGTTAATATTATTTAGCTGCAATATTAAAGTCAATTGGAGTAGTATTTATATATAACTATACAATATGAGACAGTATAGATATGGATGTATATTTTGTAATCGTAGTTATAGTACGTATATAAGATAAATAAGTGGAACTAAATTTGATAGCTTTGCGGCTTTATTGAAATTTGATAGCTTTATGGCTTTATTGCATTCCGGCAGGCATAAAATCCCGCTGGAAATAAAAACATCGTCGTAAAAATCTTCCATCTCCAAAAGCTCCCAATCTGATATTAGTATTTAATAAACGTATGCTAAAATACTGTTTGGATTATTTTTATTTATTTTCATATTATTTACCAGTTTTAACAGTTTTATGTAATTAACCAATTACCAGTCTCCATCGTCAGGCATGTGACAGGGTTTTTTTTTTTTTTTTATGTAAGCGTAAGATTTTATCAAAACTATCATGTCTTCTAAACTATACAAAATACACTTCCAAGTTCAGAAATAATCATAAAATTAAATAGTTAAAGAAATTAGATTTTTAATAACTAAAATAACTTCTTAAAGTCATGAAAATGAGAATGTTAAGCGGTTAAAAATTTAAAAATAACAAAAATTTAAATTAAAATACAACGATTACATGTTGTATTACAGACTGTTCAAATCAGGGCGTTTCGTTTCGGACACCCTGTATTTTAAATGCATAATTTTGAACGTGAACATGTGTAAACAAGAGCTTTGGTTTTCGATTGCTATTTGTACTGATGAGGAGCTTGTATACAGCTCGAAACGTCTACTGTAATTGTTTTTATCATTTGATATTAATATGTTGTTTTTAACACTTTCCAACATATAGTTGAAAAGTGCTTATGAATTCGGTTTGTCTGTCTGTCTGTCTGTCCGTGCTCTAACTGGCGTAAATATACGCGGATTGTCATGCAATTAAGAATTAAGTTTTACTATGGCATGTTCGGTATAGCACTTATAGTTGCTTTACAAGGACACCCAAAAGAATTCCGTTACATTACGGTCTATGGGGGAAAAATCATTTGCGGTTTATTTTAATGATGTTACACAATTTCAAATGTATTGAGATTGATATATACCACTAACGTGCTCTACCAGAGTCTTACTATAGAATAGGGTGTGCAGAACACTTATTTTTTTTCTTTACAGGGACACTCAAAAGAATTCTTTTACATTACGGTCTACGGAAAAAAATTGTTTGCGGTTTATTTTAATAATATTTCACATTTCAAACATATCGTAATTTATATAAGGTCCATTACAAGAAGCTTACTGTAGAATATTCTGTGTATAACATTCATCGTTCATTTACAGGGACACACAAAAGAATTCGGTACTATCTATTAACAATAATTCTGGAAGTGCTTTTTCAGTTGCTGAACGTGTTTTAGGTAGCTTTCAATACAAAAAAGTCCTTCCGGCCTGTACCGGGAGGAAAAGGTAGCTTTCCTATATCTTCGTTTTAAAATTTTAGCTAATGTTACTCGAAAACAGCAAGCTAAAGTGCAAAGAAACCGTTTAAAAAAGATTCGTTAATACTGAATTTGAATAAGAAATTCGCCAAATTGTTGAGCTATAGCCAAGTTGGCTTCATTTATGAAGACTTATTTTGGTGTCCAAATTTGGCGATATTTCGCCAAATGTCGCCAAGTTTGGCGAGAATTTGGCGCTAACGGATATGAATATATAGTTTTATGCGTATGATTGGGAAAATTATTACAACAATGAAAATTTTTGTAATGTGCTGTCTTGTTTCAAAATGTCAGCCACCCTAGAATTTCAAACTGCTCTATCTCAGCCATTTTTTAAGATAGAGGTAAACCAAAAAATGCTCTGGAATCCTCATATCAAGGCCTAACACTTAATTAAAAAATAAATTTGAATTTTTAACTTTTTTGTATACTTATTTTAGTTTTATATTTTTAAGTGGCCGCCATCTTGAAACAAAATGGCGGACCAAGCTGGCCAACGAACTCGGTCGAGACATTGGTCAGCTTAATACACACAATTAGTTTCATCAAAATTGATTTATAAATACGAGCGTTATCGTATGACATAGGTCAGATATATATATATATATATATATGGATATATCTATATATATAAATCAACATTTGAACGGAGGGTGGTTTTGGGGTCTGGGGGTCATGATCGGTGAAAATATATCGAAATTTTCCGGAACTGCTTTCCTCCGAACGGCTGCAATAGGTAGCGTTATACTTTTTTGTATTGAAAGCTATCTAAAACCAACGATTCATTTATGAGTTTTAGTGAACGCGATTTCTCGCAAATTATTTTCTTTCATTGTTGTAATCATTTTCCCAATCATACGCATAAAACTATATATTCATATCCGTTAGCGCCAAATTCTCACCAAACTCTGCTTATATCACAATTTCATCTTGTAAGTCGAAGACGTAGTCATTTTTGTCGCCGCCGCCCACTCTACCACAGTTGGTTCTTACAACACAGAGAAAAAATTATTTAAGTGTTAGATGATTAATAATTAAATACTAAATATTGATTGATAATCAGAAAAATAATAAATAACTAAAACTTTTTAAATTTTCTGTTTTTGAAATTGCCTATCGTTCCATATTTTAGAAGGAGTAACAATGAAATAAAAACGAACAGACAGATTTTAATAAAACTAGCTTTATAGCAAATAAAGCTAGTTTCATGCCGTAACTTGAAAACGTGATAGTACAGTTACAATAACGAATTGGCGCCCCATTCTACTAATTTCGCACCAAGATCTCAAGAGGCAGATTGAAAAATACACTGACATGGCTGAAACATAAAAAAGCAGCGGTCTGTAAGACCGCTAACAGGCAAAAATTGTTAAATACAAAAAAGTGGAAAAAAATTGTTCATTTTCCTATAAAAAAAAAAAAAGATCCTTTTTAAGAAAATGGGTCAAAGTGCGTTTTATTTCTAAAGTGTGGAAACAAAGAAAGGATGTTCATTAATTGCAAAAATTTGTAACAGAATGTAAATCAAACGTGTATTTACTTTAAAAAAATAAAACATCTGAAATTAATTGGTTTTTGAGTATATTTTAAGGATTCGCTTTTGTGAGAAGGGGTGAAAATGAAGATTACCCCTGATGATTTATTCCTATAGTATGGTGTAAAGCCAACATCGAACTGTTACATTTTGCTTATACAATATTCTTTCTTTTTCAGTTTGATGCAACTTCTTTATGATAAAAGCATAATATAGGAGGTTTATTTGAACGCCATTTGCAGAAACAAATTAGTTATCTAATTCAGAACCCTTCATTTATAATTCTTTGAAATATTTAAAAATTGTCTACAAATATATCATGAGTATATTAACAATATCAATTGGTTTGTGAGTAAGTCTGAAAGATTCAGTTTGGCGAAAGTAAAAAAAATAAAGAGCAACGCTGATGATTTATTCTTATAAATTTATGATGGACAGCCAGCATTGAACTGTTATATTTTACTTATAACATTGTCTTTCTTCAACAGTTTGTCGCAACATTTTTTGTGATTTAAACATAATTCAATTTTATTTCAGTTATTTAGTTTACTGAAAATTTAATTATTTGATAACTTTGTTCGCCTTTGCCTATAATAATTACAAAAGAAAATTATACCAGTTTTATAAAAAGGGACTCAACTGTCCCTTCTAATCTAAATGATTTACACATTTTGACCTATTTGTATCTGTATAATTTAATGTGACCCTGCATAATTTTTAATAAGGAAAATCATGTATTGACCCTTAATAACAGTCTCATACCAATGAAAGCGAATTTAAGAAAGTTAAATGGAGGTCATATTTAATTTTTGTCTGTGTAATTAGATCAGGGGTGTCCAACTGTGGCCCGCCGGATACCACTAAATTTTTAAAGAAATAGTTGACTTCTTGAATCTCAGAAATTCGATGATTAGATAAGGCAAAATTTATTGTAAAATTTTAGTGGTATCCGACGGGCCACAGTTGGACACCCCTGAATTAGATTAATGATTAAAGTAATCGCGATTGAATTAGTTCAGATTGAATTAATCACAAAAAAAATTGTAAACATAATTACTTTTTTCAATTTCAATCATGATTACATTCAAAATGATTAAATCTACTATATATATAAAACACAAACGGAAATTTCGTTCCGTTCCTTTATAACTAGAGTTCTGCTGAATAGAGTTTGATGGAACTTGCACTGTTCGATAGATAATTTTTCAGGGAAGGTTTTAGTATATAACAAAACGTTCTACGTAGATTAGTTACAGAATTATAATAGAAAGTTCTGTTATTTTGGCCGAAAAGGTTACCGTTGCTAATTTTTTGGCGACCATTATTGTTGCAGAAAGAAATGAAAAGACTATACATCTCGAAAAATAAAAGAAAAAAACTGTGCTAATTTTATTAAAAATAAATAAATAAATAAAAAGAAAGAGAAAGGAAAAAAAAAAGAAAGAAGAAAAGCAGTTTTGATGAGAGATAATATTATAAAATAAAAATATTTAATTTAAACATGATTGGGAATATTCGTAATGCTTGAAAAATTATTCAATGGGCAAGATTGCTATTGAAAAATTTTTTTGGCGATTTATCTTTTGTTTTTGGCGATTTTGATTTTACTTCTGACCCCAAATAATTTGATTTTAAGCCAAAAGGTGTTTTTTTGTTGCAGAAAGAATTAAAATGGCTATACATCTCGAAAAATAAAAGAAAAAACTGTTACTAATTTCATTTGTAAAAAAAGAAAGAAAGAGAAAGAAAAAAAAAAGAAAATAGTTTTGATGAGAGATTTTAAGCCAAAAGATGTTTTTTTCAAGTGTACGACAAAATTTTTGCAGTATTTTTTTTTTTTTTTTTTTTTTTTTTTTGTACTTTTAGGTTAGCCGGGCACCAGTTATATATATTCATGTTCATTCTCACACACACACACATATATATATACACATATATCTACACATATACATATATATACATACATATATATATAAATATACACTTATATGTATGAAGATATATATACATATATATTTATATATGTACATATATCACTGGCGCCCGGCTAACTGGAAAGTACCTTTTTTTCATTCTAATGTAAACTATATTAATAGCAATATACTTCTATTTATTTCTTACCTTATATATGAAATATCGTTCCGGTTGCTTATAACTCGAGTTCTGCTGAATAGAATTTCATAGAACTTAAACTGTAAGATAGATAATTTTTCAGGGAAGGTTTTAGTGTATAACATATCGTTCTACGTAGCTTAGATATGGAATTATTATGTGAAGTTCTATTATCAGATCAATCCGATTATGAAAGATTAGCCTTTTTAAAAGATTCTGCCGAATAGATTTCGATGAAACCTACACCGTTAGTTAGATACTTTTGTAGGGAAAGTTTTGTTATGTAACATATATTCTACGTTGCTTAGTTCAAGAATTTTAGGGAGAAATCTGAAAATCGGGTGACCTTTTTTTTTACTAAATATTAGCCTTTTTAATATTTGATTCCGATTATGAAAGATTAGCCTTCTGAAAAAGTTCCACTGGACGGATTTTGATAATTGTATTGTTAGTTAGATGCTTTTTCAGGAATGGTTTTAGTGTACTACATATTGTTCTACGCTGCTTAGTCAAACAGTTATGTGTGAAGGTTATATAGTCAGGTGAACCCGATTCCGAAAGATTAGCCTTTTTGAAAGTTTTTACTGGGCGTATTTTTTGCGACTTGCATTGTTAAGTAGATAATTTGTAACGATGGTTTTAGTATATTTCATATCGTTCTGTTAGTTTTATAATTGTGTGGAAAAGTTCTATAATCAGATGAACCCTATTATGAAAGATTAGCTTTTATAAAAACTTCTACTGAATGGATATTGTTAGTTAATTTGTTTGCATTGTTAGTTCGATAGTTTTTAGTGATGGTTTTAGTATATTGCATATAGTTTTATCATTCTTTAGCAAACCCTAACTGTACATGACCAAATAAAAGAGTTGGTCCTTAACAGCTAAAATTTTGACTGCACGCGCAATGACGACATTTTTCAGTAATGTGGAAGGATATTCCAGGTAAATATACAGATTGCTTTCAAATACAAGGTCAAATTAAACGATATATTTCGTTTGATTCAACGTTCTTTTGTAGAAACCGACCAGCGCAGCGGGCGTAGCTTGCTAGTTTCATATCATTGAACGTTTAGTCAACTAATCAATCAATTAAAAAAGTAATCGATTACTGCCAACCCTGGTTGTCACAGCCAGATACGAACTTTTTCGTTCCTGTGAATTTGATATTTTCAAACTGCTAAAATTCCTGAGAGGTTGATATTGTAATACGTAAAACCTGGGTTGTAGAAATGAGTATACAGTGGTGTACGCCATATACCATCTGGATATTTTTAAAGATAGCTTCTGTTTTTCATGTAATGCTACAGCGTATACAATCTAACATATACCTACTAATTAAAGCGTACATTCTGGGCGGGGGGGGGGTTACGACTAAAACAATGTTTAAAGCAAAGTGTTATTGTTTCTTATTATATTTTTGGTAATTTTATCGTATGTATTGATATTTCAACACTTATTGCGATTGAAGAAAAAATTTAAACTTCTTTAATGTTCCACTGCATGATCCATCAATTTCCCATCGGCATGAGTTCCGCGAACTAATGTTGCTTTCTTTTTTTTTTAGACTTATTTAGCCGCCCATGCCTTTCGTCCTAGCCATGACCATAGAAATAGACAAGGACGTCTCACGAAAAAGCCTTTTGAAGAAGAAAATCATTCCCGGAAATTTTTTTCAAATTGGTGGCGCTTGTGTAGGACAGTTGTATCAGTTCGTCTGCTTTTCAGCCACCGTCGCTTTGGTATCCGATATTCGAATTTCATTGTCATATTGTTACTTCTTTTAATTAGATGTTAATGTATGTAGATATTTTTTGACTAGCAATGGGTGGAAAGCATTATTGTTGCAGTCGTGGATGTCGGATCAATAAGAAAAAAGTTTTTAAAATTGCATGTCTCCACTAAAAGGAAATAAAAAAAAACGGAATCAAATTAACATAAACATTCGTCAGCAGCGATAGCATTATATATCACTTCAGCGTATATTTATATTGCAATACGAAACATTGTTGGTGACAGTTTCGGTTTATTGTGGGTAGGTGGCGCTACCTTAACACAGCTGTGCGCCTGCTGCAACTTAGTTATAAAGTTGTGACTCGATATTAACACTATTTCGGTAGAAGTCCTTAGCTATTTTCATGTTCTTGGTCCCAGCAAATGCTGGTAAATATTAATATTACTTAAGAAATATATTATTTGAATTTTGAAAAAAGCTACTTTTCTCGAAATGCTGCACCTAATTCCATAAAACATATTATACAACGAATAAATACTTGCAATTAATTTTTCATAGTTTTCTTTCAGTAGTAAACGTGACAAATATCAATAATAATAAATAAAATTAAAAACACCTGTTCAGAGAACAGTCCTCACTGTTTGGCAAACAATCAAGGTGTCTCTATAAAAAAAGAAAGCATATCAGCTTGGCGATAGGAAGATTTGGGCTGTCTTCTTAAACACTTAAACAAAGAAATTTTTATCAGAACTCTGCGCGCAAGACAATTTTTAAGTAAAAAAATAAATTACTGAAATGTGATAAATATTAAATATTCATTAAATAGGTTTCTACCGAGTTTTTGAAGATTGAGAATTGAAACAGTTCTGCCTATTTTTATTTCTTTTCATTAGAGGGGGTGGGTGGAGCTGATAAATTTAACATTACATTTAGGACATTGTCAGATTATATTCCCCGATAATTTATAACTGATATAACTTTAATTTTAAAGGAAGTCATATAAATAGAATTAAATGTAATATATACATATATATATATATATATATATATCATTCTTGGCGAGCAATGACATTTTATTAAATAAAGGTGCTTTTAATGCCGCAGAAAAATGTCAGTATATATATATATATATATATATATATCATTCATGGCGATAATGACATTTGATTAAAGTTCTTTTAATGCTTTTTAAATCAGTTTCGAAAGGCTATTGAGTTCTTAAATTTGCAACCGTTTTGTCTTTTTTTTTTTTTTTTTTCTTAAACAGAAAAAATTAACTTGATTTTAGAGACAGTGTAGAATGGCGAGCATATCTCGTAAGGGTAGAGCTTTCTAGTTGTTTATAGATGTGTAATTATTATTTGTACCGATGTGAAAATTCCATTTCCAATCATTATTATTATTTATTAGTTCTACGATAATCTAGTTTCTTACCTGACTAAAAATGTAATATAATAACTTTTTATATTTTGATAAATAGAAATTGTTTCCATAAAATAAAATTAAAAAAATTAAAAAAAAAAAAAACAATTTTTTTACTGAAGAACATGTATACATGTTGTTTAAAGAAAATGACTTAAAAAACAACTTTGCAATACATTTTTTGAATAAAATGAAGATAATAAAAATATTTAACGATAGTATAATTTACCGAAAGTACTATAGATTTGAACTTCTGAAAAATATGTCTTTATCTATTTTACTGATCCAATGCCTCTATAGTATCATCTGGGGATGAGCAACGATTTGCAGGTGCCTATGGATATTTCACACTTCTTATTAGGAAGGTTGTTCAAACTTTCACAACGAATTTACTTTTGATATTTCATTAGTTCTTCCTTTGAAAATAATTTCAAAACTGTTTTCCTCTATTAAATTGACGGAGATTGTTCATTTAACTTTAAAAAAAAAAAAAAAAAGAAAAAAAATTCATAACACTAATACACGCTTTTAATTTATAATACGTACGACATAATAGTACGCTTCTAATACAAGAAAACAAGCCACATAGGGTCGAATTTGAAAGTTTACGCTTGGCATGTACCACTGGAATTACAAAATTCTAATAGTATATAAATATTCGTTTCATACCGGTAAAATTAATTTGGAATTTGTTAATAAAATAAATATGAGTTTACTGAAATGTTCTCATCAGGCGACTATGTATTTTAAATAACGAGTGATCGCCTGTACGGCACTAAGCTGTAAGGCACCTCGTTGAATTTTATAGGAGGAAATATTCCGAATTCCGTTTACTGGTCAATTCACCACCAACTTTGAACTCCCCGTTCCAACTCTCAGTTGAGTAGACCCAGGTTCGCAAATCGAACTGCAGGTTGATAATTGGAATATTTCGTTAACTTCAGAGGCATGGTTATTCGACTCTCGGTTAGTCAACGGGAGGTTGAAGTGTGTACCGGGTTCGTTCGGCTCCTGGAATTTTGCGACCAGGAAATTCTTCGGTACCAGTATTTTATTTCAGAAAATCTCTCCTTATAAAAAAAGGCGAAGTTTGCCTCCTTTTCCAGCCTAGCATTTTTGTGCTGTTTTTTCGACCTTGTCCGAACCCTATTTTTATTAAACTATAACACCAGTAGTAAAATCTACTGCAGCTATACCATTAATTACTTAATTGTTGACTTTTTCCTTAATTTTTTTTCCAATTTATTTTTTACATTTTTTATCCTTTTTATTAATTGCTCATTGTAGTTTTTTAACTTTTCTCATTGGCTCATTTTACAAGACAGTCTATTCTCAATCGTCTGGGCATAAAGTTGATCGCAACTCGGAAGCCCATTAACCGTCATCACCTGTTCGGCAGGTTTAACCTAGATTTCTTTTTCTATAAAGAAAATACTGGTGAAACTCCTAGAAAATTCCCTGATCCGTACGAACCCTGTGATTGGCCAAAGGGATCACATGACGTAGCAATCGCCTCTATCCGTTCTGTCCTCCCTTGAATCAGTTTTCAATAAAGAAACAAAACAGAGTATTGAAAGAGCATAATTGTGGTGTTTACTTTTAGATAAATAAAATTACAAATAAATTTTGAATTGACATTTTGATTTGATGGTTTAGAAATACTGTCATAGTCATAAGACGCTCATTTTTACAAAATTTTGCAGTAAAATTTAATTTTTAAAGTTACTTAATTAAAGAATATATATATATATATATATATATATATATTATCTAAGTTTAATAAACAATTTCATGATCCGGCTAATAGTAATAAGTGGAATAAAAGCAAATAACGAGCTAGCTTTATTTATTTTGCAAGAATATTACATAAATAGACGCTTTCGTATATTTATTTCTAATATATTTTTTATTTAAATAAAAAACTTGGTTACAGATTCAATTAAATTATCTTGGATAAAATTGCATGCTTGGTAGCATTTATCCCTTATACGAGACGTAAAAAGATTTTTTTTCTTATTTCACGTGTAGATTATTATAATAGATTTTTTTTTTTTAATTCCTTATATAATAATTTTAGAAGCTGTTTGAAAAAATTCTCTTAAAGTGCGAAAATTTTCAAGAAATCCTCTGAAATATGATTTTTTCAAACATATATAATTATTTTTAATTAAGAAGTATGTATTAGTTCAAATTATTTATCTATTACAAACGGATAAACATACGCGATAGTCTAACAGAAAATACCGTCTTCTATGATTTTATTCTTTAAACAAACATGAAGTGTAGGAGTAAATCTGAAATTTGAGAAAAACTGCTTTTTCTTTTCTTTAATTAGAAAGAAAGGAAAAAAAAAGATTTGAATCATGCATACAATATTAGAGGTAAGAACATTTGATTGTGCATTCGGTAGATGGCGCTAACAAGTTCCAAATATTCACAGTAGTTATTTTACGTCTTGAAAGTTTTGTCAAAAATCACTATAATCTTGACTTCACAGAGTTAAAATATCATAAAAGGGCTAAGAATTAAAATTAACACATTCCTTCACATTATTTCTTTTTAATAACATTTCGTTTGCATGTTGCATCACAAATAGCGTTGATTAAAAAATAAACGTCAAAGCACTATTCAAAGCGACCGCTTCTTTGCTTCAACTCCATATGCGCGCGTCGACTAAGGCAGAGAATTGGATTTCAGGGTCAACCGAGAGTTCAGATCGGATAGTTAAGATAACTTACACCGCCAAACTCACTGAGGGAGTTCCAGAAACTCACTTACTGAATTCATATTTAATGGTAGGAAATTTTTCCAGAGAAAATTTCTCACGCCTTGCATTCATAATATTCAAATTTTAATTGCTTAATAGGCGTATAGCCAACGTAGTGGAAAAGTCACTTACTTAGTGAGTTTGAACTTTCTATTGCTAGATACAGCCAGTACCACTTACTCTGATTGGCTCTGGAGGCCGATTGGCTGTTGAGGTTTCCTTTAACATAAGCGCATGCGCACATTGTATGTTTGTTCAGATCTCGGACACGGTGATGTTTAGTGAGTTATCTTAGATGAGTTTTGCGGTATGGACAGGTATTCAATTCCGGGAGGGTACCACCTCAAAAATGGCAGTCTAAGTTATCTTAAATGTCCGATGTGAACAGGGTATTAAGAACTAACTGGCGAGTTGAAGTTGACGCTGAGTTACCGGGTTAGGGATGGCCATTTCTGCCTTCGAGAGAATTAAGAAAGTAGGGTTGGTTGATTGGAAAGTAATTGAAAATAACAGTTATCACTAAGCAATATTTTTTGTAACTAATTTAAATAAATAGGAAATAAAATATTTTTAATCAGTAGTAACTTTTTTCACATTTAAGGGTGTATTCAAATCCAAACTGCTTATTTTGAGACACATTTTTAAATTCATTTTTGCTCTAAACTGCACCCAATTGGCAGGTTCTCTTATTCAGAAACTTTATAATGTACGTATTGTCTCGATTTTTTGATAAAGGCAGAATATATTTTTTAAAATGCTGTCAAAGTGGACATTTTGAACCGAATTTCCCGAAGCGATAGTGCTGGGAACAAAAAAAAAAAATATCGTACTGTGAAAATAATTGTTTGTAACTCAATTTCTAATTAATTGAACGAAAAATAAAAACATGGGTCCTTTATAAATCTCTTCATAAATTACGCCGCCAAGTTTCATGATTTTACTTTTAAAAATGAGTCTGAAAACGTGTCTCAAAATTTTGAGTTATTGAGAGTGGAAAAATATTTTTTTTGAATACCGCCTTAGCATAAATAAATTCAGAACAGAACTTGTATTTTTAAAAAATCCATTTGCAAGTATAGCTAGATACGAAGAATGATTGATTTTTGATTTGATTTTCTCCGCTTGTTTTTTGATGAATACTTTGTTGTGATTGCCGTAACCTCAAAATGAGCTTTAAACAGCAATTGGTGGCAGTCTTTTATTTTATCATTATTTACTTATTTTTAAATGGGTTGCTTTTCGAGGAAAATTAAAAACGCTCTTTGATTCGCTGAATAAGAATGTCTGCATTTATAGAGGAAAATGATTATATAAAAATGTAAGGAATTCATATATGAGAGTTTTAAAAAAATACAAGGATTAACAAAAAAATGCCTCCGTGTTAAAATGTATTTTTATAAAAATGTGTCAAAAGTAACAGGAACTACTTTGTGAACATTCCAGACGTATTTTCTAGCACTAGAAAATTGATTTCGTGCAAACAATTCCAACAACCTTGGGGATGAACGTGTTTGTGCCACCCCTTAGGCAATACATTTACAGGGTGGCTAGTGGTCAGGGAAAAATACAGTCAAGAAAAGTGATAAACACCAGTATATTCTAATGGAAAAATTCATGTTGAACATTTGCCGAACAGTTGATGTCTTTGGACTTAACTGTAAACGGCGAGTTAAAGCGTTTGCTCAAGAATGAGTTTATTGAGTGGTAGTCTAATGAGCTTAAATTTCTAGAGTAAAAAGAATATGTGGACCTGTGAATATCACAACTAAAACCGATTCAAGCTTCTTGGCTTGTGCGCACATTTAACGGTGTTGAAGCCAAACATGAGAAAATTTTGAATGGCTTCAAAGAACTGGTATAAATATTGTAAATGAATGAGCTGCATCTCATTAGTTGTATGATTGTTTTTATTCAAGAAATAGTTGTGTAGTATTCAAGAAATAGTTGTAAGTATTCAAAAATTTTTTGTACATATTTCTTATTCAAGTAACTGTAATCATTACATTTATATAAGTTTATTTATTATAAAATTATATTATAAATTTTTTATTATTATTTGAAGCGAAAAAAAATGTTTCGCGAGGCTTAAATTTTCGCGATTACGGCGGGCTCGCGAAAATCGTGAAAATTAAAGCCTCGCGAAAATAAGTGCTTTTACAGTAATTAAAATAATATTTGCTTTATTTCTTTTAGATGCCTTAAAAATATCATTAGTTTTTATTACAAACAGAAAGTCTTACATTGGGATTTTCAGCGTTATTGCTGTAATATTAATGGTGACCAACCGTGGAAATACATGGTAAATGCGCTTACACAGACGCAATTACAAATATACGTTTATACAGATGTTTATATGATTTTAACTGTTACCCATTTATTTCTTTAAAAAAAAAACGCGTATTTCCCAAAATCCCAGTAAAATGTTATATATACATGCCATAACGAAAAATTCAACAAGTTTAATAAATCCAGTTTATTAGCAATGCATTCAACAAACAACACATTTTTGTGCAGTTTTATTTTAGAAATGCAATAGAAACTGCATGCCCATGCTTATCTATCGTATTTTCCTCTTTTATTTGTAAATCATATTTTTTTTTTCGTGTTTTAAAATTTTTCAGCAATATCGGAAAGTGTTAATTTTTTTAAAGTTCAGTTGGCTTGTAAGCAAAACTTGGGCAGTTGAAAGTAGAGCGATTAGGGTTCTTAAACTAATTCGTTACATGGACAAATTTTCGAATCAAATGTCAAGACCGCTCTCCTTCTTCTACTCGGATTTATGGAACCCTTTCAGCAATGAACATTGTTTGAATTTAAACATCTTGAAACAACTTTTTGAAGTAATTAAATGAACATTTTAAATAGCTTTTGCTTGTGATAAGACTGTGGAATGCAAATATCAGTTTCATTCTGTATTAGCAGTATGCAGGATTAAATATGTTTGTGCGATTTAGTGGATGTTATTAACCCCTTCAGGGGCAAAGTACTCTTGTAGCTAAAATATTGAAATGATTGATTGACACCAGAATTCACGAACGAATTTATTTTAAAATAAGTAAAAGCTTTTTCTCATGTACCTTATAAATTCAAAATTTGATTATAAAATTCTGGTGTCATTGTGGCATTTTGGGATTAAAATTAAGTGGTATATATAATATACCGGAGCCCTTCAAGGGTTAAAATAGTCATATTCTTAACACATTATAATGCAGTTAAACAGATGCCATATTTCAGATATGCATGAACTACAATGTATTCAAATACTGTGTGACATTTATTTTTTTGCTAACAAATGCAATTAATGCTACTCTCATTTATAGCGTGCATGATAAAAGATAAAAATGTACAATTTTAACTAAATCTCATTAAAAAAAAAGAAAAAAGATATAATGTGATAATTTTTTTAATATAAATGCCCGAATTTCCTGAAATTTCTCAATGGTGAAACCCAATTTAAGCCCTGTTATGGCTATTTAATATGAAATGTAAATATTAAAACAATACAATCCCCGCCTTTTTCTGATAGTTTTTAGTATATTGATTGCTTTAAGTAGATATTCAGGTTATTGAATCATTAAATTTCTCACAATATATGAATTTAATAAATAATTTCTTCCTATCTGGCAGAGTATGTTTATATATTTGTAATAAATTCTTAACTTTTCCGATAAAAAACATTTTATGGAAGAAACATTAAACACATATGACAAAGAATTCAGAACATACACACCTTTAGCCAATGACATTTGGTTATATAAACACGAATATGCTCGTGAACGGTCAACAAAGTATTAAAAACCCCTAGTCTAGGACTAGTTAAAAGAAAAGAATTACTTCCATGCATAATTCGTATATTATAAATACTATCAAAACTTTAAAACACCAAAATTGCGGATTTTTTATTTATTGATACAAAGCAAACATTTCTGAAATGAAGGAAATGACAGCACTGTGAAATGCGATAAATGCCACAATGTTCTTCAATAAGTCACATTAATCGGCCTCTTCACCTGAGGCAACTGACTTGTTTCTAAAAAAAATTAAAGCTTAAGAGCCTACGCTAGTCTACGCTGATTTTGGTTACAGTTTATTTATAAGCGGACATTTTCAATTTTTGAACCGGTTAGAACCGGTTCTGAAAGTGAAAGTACTCTTATAATAAGAAACTTGAACCAAAATCGAAAAAGTAAAAACTAACAACGTTAGAGATTGACCTCAGCTATCCTATGCAAAAAACATTTAAAAATATTAAAATGCGAGCGAGAAATCTGCCAAGAACCTTCCCATAGACTTAACATTAGCTTACGCGTTTTTTCGCATGACCTGATGTAGGCTCTTAAGGCTGTTCGTCAGTAAACTTCCCGATTCCCCTCGCTAATGTTATTCCTATGGGCGCAGGATGCATTCATATTTTTAAAATATCTCCTCATGAAATTAATATTTTAAACTTTTGTTTTCTGTGTACTGTTTTTAAAGAATGTCTCTTTTTTTCTTAGTTATCAAAATATTTCTAAATTATGTGCTTAATTTATATTTTTATGTGTTAAAATCTTAGCGAAACTGAATAAGGTTTTGACATTTCATATAAAATTCAGTATATATTTTAGAAAAAAAATTGACAACTAAGAAAAAAATTGACATTCTTTAAGAACAGTACAAAGCAAACAGAAGTTAAAAATATTAATTTTCCGAGGAGATATTTTAAAAATACGAATGCATCCTACGACCATAGGAATAACATTAGTGAGGGGAATCGGGAAGTTTACTGACGAGCAGCCGTAAGAGCCTACGCTAGTCACACGAAAAAAAGCTCAAGCTAATGTTAAGTCTATGGGCATGTTCTTGCGCGATTTCTCACTCGCATTTTAATATTTTAATTTTATTTATTTATTTATTTATTTTTATTTATTTTTGCATAGAATAGCTGAGGTCGATCTTTAACGTTGTTAGTTTTTATTTTTATTTATTTTGGTTCCAGTGTTTTTATAAGCGGACCTTTTTTATTTTGGAACCCATTGGAACCGGTTCTTAAAGTGAAAGTACCCTTATATAAAAAAACTGGAACCAAAATCGAAAAAGCAAAAACTAACAACGGTAGAGATCGACGCCAGCTATCCTATGCAAAAAAAAAAAAAAAAAAAAAAAAAAAAAAAATCATTTAAAAATATTACAATGCGAGCGAGAAATCTCGCAAGAACCTTCCCATAGACTTAACCTTAGCTTACGCGTTTTTTCGCATGACTGATGTAGGCTCTTAAGAGCCTACAGCAGTCACGCGAAGAAATTCGGAAGCTACTGTTAAAACAATTGGAGAAACCAATTACTCGATTGCATTTTACTTATTTATTTATTTATTTATTTATTTTAATAGGATACCTGATGTCGATATCTAATGTTGTCTTTTGTACTTTTTCGATTTTGGTTACAGTTTTTTATATATGAGTATACTTTCACTTTCAGAACCGGTTCCAACCATTTCTAAAAGTGAAAATATCCGCTACAGATTTCACTTTCAAAACCGGTTCGAAAGTGAAAATATCGGCATTAAAGAAAAAAAAACAAAAACAAAACCTGTAAGGAAAATCCAAAAAGTAAAACACGAACTTTCTAGAGATCGACTTTAGCTATCCAATAAAAAAAAAAAAAAAAAATAATAATAATAATAATAATTTAAAATTTTGAAATGGAAACAAGATATTCTTAAATTTTTCTCCAATAGCATTAACATCAGCGAGCGGGTGTTTTCGCATGAGTAAAGTAACCCCTTGTGCTTAAAGTAGCTAGCTGCTTGTGAGTAAAGTAACCACTTAAGTTGCTGATGCAATGTACAACTGTTCTTTCCAAACCCCCAAAGTTTGCGATATTTAACTTTCAATTCTGCAAGAAGTCGCGTTAATTGACAACTTCAACTCAGGCAGGCCATTTCTTTCTAAAAATAAAAAATAAAAATAAAGCTTAAGTTGCTGATGCAACAGTGTTTTTCCAAACACTCAACGTTTAATTCTACTTGTTTAAAAAAAAAAAAAAAAAAAAAAAAAAAAACATGTCACTTTTGACATCGGTACGGACGTCTAGACCTGGTTCTCTGTAACTGCTGTATGAGCATTGACGACAAAGGAGAAGCATATTTTTTGAAATAAGCTTTCGAGATGGAAAATCGGACTCCAAAGTGTTTTGTAATAGGGGCCATGATGTACCAGGGTTCTTCATGTACATATTCTCCATTGTCAAAAATCAGAAAAAACTGTTCCAAAATCTTGTCTCTGCCTAGATTTTGTTCCATCTTATCCTCATCTAGAAAAATTAAATTTTGATTTTGTGTTAATGACATTAAAAGTTAGTTTAAACAATTATTTATTATATTTAATTTTATATTTCTTATTCATAATCGTAATTGTTTAAATTAGTTAAAACTGTATTCGAGCATCGCCTATAATTTTTTAATCGCTATGCCATTATAAATAACAACTTCTAGGTAAATAGATTAATAATGCGAAAAATATTTTTAAAAAGATAATATATTTTGCAACTGAAAGTAAAAAAAAAAAAAGGGGGGGGGAAGAAAAGAAAGAAAGAAAGAATTTGGAAGAGAAGAAATAAATTGCAAATATTTTTAAGGCAGCATTTTTTATAACACATTTTGCTGTATATTCACAAGAAAAGAAAACTTTTTTTGTATTAAATAAAACATAGGATCTTAATGAATAAGTTGATTTCAATAATGAATTCCATAAGTCAACTAATTGAAAAGTTACTTTAATAATTTGTTTTTTTATTTATTAAATATTTATATATTAAGAACATGTTACAAAACGAATATTTATTTCATATTTTTTTGCATACCTTTACAACCAGGGAAAAAATGTTAATAAAGTTGAACTTTTAGCATTAATAAGTCAATTAAATAAACACAATTAAAAATATAAATATTTGATTCTAAATTTTCTTTTTAAATGAAATACGTTATTCAGCTAAATAGATAACCGTCGCTTTTTAATAATTAGGTTTATTAATGTGAATCATTTATATTCAATATATGCATTTATATTTAGTGTTAATATCACCAAAATACATCTAAGTCAAAAGATTAAACCAATGTATCCATAATTTAAAATCAAATAATAAATATTTAAATTTAAACTTACACCATAAAATATGTGAAATAAAAATTTATTTATAAATAACAGAGGGCGGCTAGTAACTCAATAGGTTCAAGCTTCCATTTGATCCCGTTACTCGGCTGTCGTAATTAGACAGCCGATATTTAAGTACAAAAGTAATATTACTATTAGTTAGTATTAGTATACATTATACAATGGCGGTGGATTACGATAAAGAAAATACCAAGCTATCAAAACGTTTTTGTCATTGCAGATCCATTCCACAGAGCTCTGCTCCTTAGAGATATATCCGCCCGGACTCCGCTACATGCTATCGAAGTTTGATTTGGTTCAGTGTTGCTTGTTTGGCAAGCAATGAGAAATATTAACGTTACTAAAACAGTTTACTGAAATATTTCGTATTTTAAAATACAATATAATTCTAATTACTTATTTATTCTGTCTGCATAGAGAAAACCATCCCTATATTTATCACCGGGGTCCCTGACTACACACACCCAGAGAGTGAGAACAAAATCAGCCAATTTTATTTTTGAGTCTCCAAATTTTGATAGACATATGAATTTTGTAAGCAGATTCATTTGGAATAGTAATCATGCTTAAGGCTGCTCGTCAGTAAACTTCCCGATTCCCCGCGCTAATGTTATTCCTATGGGCGTTGGATGCATTCGTATTTTTAAAACATCTCCTCGGAAAATTAATATTTTTAACTTGTGTTTTCTTTGTACTGTTTTAAAGAATGTCTCTTTTTTTCTTAGTTGTCATTTTTTTTTTTCTAAAATACATACTGAATTGTATATGAAATGTTAAAATCTTATTCAGTTTCGCTAAGATTTTAACACATAAAAATATAAATTAAGCACGAAGTTTTGAAATATTTTGATAACTAAGAAAAAAAGAGACATTATTTAAGAACAGTACACAGAAAACAGAAGTTAAAAATATTAATTTCCTGGAGAGATGTTTTAGAAATACGAATGCATCCTACGCCCATAGGAATAACATTAGTGAAGGGAATCTGGAAGTTTACTGACGAGCACCCTTAAGTACTCCTTTTTGAAAACTTCATGAGCACATGGTGTAAAGGTCTAGCCTGACAAAAAAAAAATAGCATTTTTGTTTTAGCCTTGAAATAGTCATAGCAACTAGACACTTTAAACGCAGGTAGAA
Organism: Maratus michaelseni; assembly: GCA_963931845.1. Taxonomy (NCBI): domain Eukaryota; kingdom Metazoa; phylum Arthropoda; class Arachnida; order Araneae; family Salticidae; genus Maratus; species Maratus michaelseni. The sequence continues at coordinate 277,533,844 of OZ007597.1, forward strand.
CCTGAATAGTGATAATGCTTAAATACTCCAATTTTGGATACTTCAATGTGTTGGGCCCAAATGACAACACTGCTCACCCTCCTCCCTCCCCCCCCCCCCCCGACAATAAAATAATATTTTTATTACTTTCCTTCAAGTTGTCATACACATATGAATTTTGTCGATAAGTAAATCCTCAATAGTAATTATGCTTCATTGAAAAATTCAAGAAAAGATTATCTAAAGCATTCCTCCTCTCCCAACCCGAAAAAATGATAATTTTTGTTTGAATCTTCAATTGACACTAGAATTTTAATCTAATTTCCATCCAGACATTCTTGAAAGAACTTTGTTCATTCCTTAGGAATGAAGATAGCTTATCAAATAAAAGCAGTTAAATTATTTTTGGTACGTCTTTGGTATAGTGGCCTTGGCGTAAGAGGGAAAACAGCAAGGTTGTATTTGACGAGAAAAGCAGAATTTTCCAACGAGATCTCGTGCCAATCTTATTAACATTTTATAAACGTCATGAGATTGTTATATTTTTATTTTTAAAAAAATGTAATGTATCAAATGCCCAAACCGTTTTTTTTATGTTTACATCAATTAATCTATAAATTAAGAAGAAATTTCTTCCATTTATACAAAAGTAAGCTATATATTAATCCAACGTAAAATAATTAACACAAATAAGGCATATAAGATTAGCAATTTTTTCATTGTTCGTCGCTTCATTTCAGTAATTGTTTATAATATTTGGTGTAAAATTGCACTTTTTTATTTCATTACCGACCGAGAAAGAGGGTTCTCGTTTTTATTAAAACAACATCATTGACTAGGGGCGTGGCTTTTGCGTTACAGTAAATAGATTTATGTCATATTGTCAATATTTTTCATATTTTAATAATTTTTATATTAAATCCGTACATTGAATGATATTTACTAATCCATAAACCTGAGAAACTTATCTCCAATTTACGAAATACTTTCAAAAGAGTGGAGGCGAAGTTTTTACTGTCCTAAAACACACATTTCAGAAACACATGCGGTGGATATGCATTAAGACTGTGTTATGCCAAGTCTTTTTTAACAACGAAGTCCAAATTTTTCATATCGCATTAAAAAAAAGAAAAGAAGTAGAAGAAAAAGAAAAAGAAAAAAAAAGAAAATGAGGGTCTCTCGAGTTTTTCTGCATTTAATCTTGTAGAAGGAATATAAGTACAAATCGATTCAACACATTCGCATTGAGTCATTTTTCTATAATATTTCGCATAAAATGGAGTACTTTAATGATATTAGATCTCTTTTGAAGTCGCTTTCGTAATTTAATTCATAGATTGTTTTCTCGAGTTTATGCATCAGTAAATAACATTCATTATACAGATTTATTATAAAATGCCTCACAATCTAAAAAAATATGTATAACATGATATAAAAGAATATCCTGTAAGGGAGAAGCCACGCCCAAAGTCTAGGATCTATTTTGACTGAAAACGAGAATTCTCCTTTCCCGATAACAACGCTCAAAGAAAAAAAAAAAAAAAAAAAAATAGAGAATTGATGTTTTCCAAAGCAAAAGTGTTAAGATGCATTATCTACTTCACTGATTATGGAAAAAAAGAAAGAAAGAAAAGAAAAGATGGAGGTTATAAAGCAATGGCATGACCTGATAAGCATGAGATTTAAACCAATTTCGCTGAATTTTTTCTCAAATTTAGCGGCTTAACTATCAATAAATTTCTCCAGATATAAGTGTATAAATACTGATTGAAAAAAAATAAATCTTAAATTTTGTAAAGAACCAGTTTTATTGAAAATCATCGTAGTGAATTCAGCGATATTTATCTGTATTATTAATACGTATTGTACGTGTACACTTTTATCTTTTCTTCCTTCCTTTATATACATCTCTCATGTGTTCTACGCATTGTACGTTTACCATGAAACTCTGTCGTGTGTACAACATATAAATATTTGCCAAACAAAACAATATATGAAGAAAATAAAAATGAAAATGTGTGGTATTTACGGCAAATCATCCAGATTCAGGCTTGCCTTCTGTTGCATTCAGAGATTCCGAATTCCTGTTGGAAATTCCAAAAGAAAAAATTTTACTTTAAGTAATCATGAAATATCTGTCATTAAATAAATCAAAACACACTGTTCAGAATTTCTATATTGATCTCGAAATTTTTCAATTAAAAAGGAGGCCAAACTTTTAACATTGATACAAATGCCAAAGTACAGAAGCTCCGCCCTCAGAGTTTTTATTTTGTCATTTTTTAAAAAAAATATTTACACATAGCTTTGTATATATTTTTGTGCATGATCCATTTTTGAGTTAAATATGTATTGGATTCAAAGACATGAGAAATACATGACATAAAAATGAATATTGTCTTCACGATAATATGTGCACGAGGTTCGCAACTTTTCTCAATATTCCTACCTTTGGTACCACTATTTCAAAAGAAAAATCTTCCTTATAGATAGATCCCTTTCACATCTGCAATAGAAATATAACAGTGATTTTACCATTTCATAATCGTAATATCTATTGTAAAAAAATTAGGAACGCTGTGATCCCTGTATATTTAGTTATAAATTTCTAGTTGAGACATCCTTAAGGCTTGTCTTCAGTCAGATTTTATTCTGATTTCAGATTACTTGTTTGCATTTTCTTTCCCATTTCTAAACATGCCCACGCCTTTATTTAGTTGCAAACTCACAAAAGAGTGGATCCCATGGGGGGGGGGGGGGGAATTGCTTGCAGTCAGTCAGGAATGTATAATGATACCCGTCCAAACAACTTTAACTACCTAGAAGTAACAAGTGTGCTTGTCGCCAATACAACCATAATAAAAAAAATGTGTCAGAAAGGAGGAAAACCAGTTTTTCCGCCAGAGGCCGTCGAGTTCCCACCCTGGTTAGGGATCCTACATTAGAGAATGTAGGATCCCTAACCGTGGTTATTTACATTTGAAGTTTCATTTAAAAGACTTGATCCTAATATGAGTTTCGATATAATTACCGCTATATTTTCAAACAAGCTATACGAATTTTTCTATTTCTCTAATATTTTAAAGTAAACATATATTATAACATATACTATGCTTCTTTAATGATAAATTAATATGGATTATTCCGCAAATACTACGAAAAGACACTGTACTTTAACTGTTATCAGATGACACAATTGATGACCACAGTAGGCAGCAAAGATTCGCTCGATAGTCTATTTTATTTTATAGGGACATACAGGTTGGTTCAAATTATAGTATCCCTGTTTGTGACGCCCAGGCGAGAAAAGCAGTGGACGTAACGTCTTTATATATGGAGGGTATACTATACATATCAGGCCGTGGAAAATGGATTACTAAAAAAAAAATTTTCAAACAAAATCCGCCAGGTGAAAATGTAGCGCTAAATCGGTTTAAGGTAAGGGAAATTGACCATAACACAACCAATAAAGAATAGAATACGAGGTGTCGGTAATTAACTTTATTATTACATTCTTTACTTACAAACTGTGTTAGCTAGGTTAGAATTGGAATATTCGTCTGTGCGCGCAGTACCAGAGAACAAAATATGCATAAGAGGAGAGCTAAATAAAGAGGCGAGCCATAATAGATAAAAAAGAGGGCTAACATTCTGAACATTCTGGGGTTCTGAACATTCTGAAACCGCCACGATGGTTCTATCGTTGCCGGAACGTGCTTTGATGCTGAAGATTTTCCACCAAAATGGTAATAATGCTGTCAAAGCGCTTGCTTGGGCTTGTACCAAGGGCAGAAATCTTTGCGTACTGGTCCAGTGACATCAAGGCTATTTAAATGGGTTGCTTTTCAAGGAAAATTAAAAACGCTCTTTGATTCGCTGAATAAGAATGTCTGCATTTATGAAGGAAAATGATTATATAAAAATGTAAGGAATTCAGATATGAGAGTTTTAAAAAAATACAAGGATTAACAAAAAAATGCCTCCGTGTTAAAATGTATTTTTATAAAAATGTGTCAAAAGTAACAGGAACTACTTTGTGAACATTCCAGACGTATTTTCTAGCACTAGAAAATTGATTTCGTGCAAACAATTCCAACAACCTTGGGGATGAACGTGTTTGTGCCACACCTTAGGCAATACATTTACAGGGTGGCGAGTGGTCAGGGAAAAATACAGTCAAGAAAAGTGATAAACACCAGTATATTCTAATGGAAAAATTCATGTTGAACAGTTGCCGAACAGTTGATGTCTGTTAAGGGGCTTCCGAGTTGCGATCAACATTACGCCCAGTCTACTTGTGAGTAAACTGTCTTGTAAATATTGAGCCGTTGGGAAAAGTTAAATGTAGTATTAACTACATAAGAAAGAACAATTAAAAATAGAAGAAAAATTAAACAATGGTAATAAAAAAGTAAAGCAAAAGAGATTTAGGATGGAGTCTAATAAATGTAAAATGGTATAGCTGTAATTAAAATTAACTACTGAAAAAAGTTGAAAAAGTGTAAAATAGGGTTCAGAACATGGTCAAAAACAACACATAAATGCCAGGTGGAAAAGCCAGGCAAAGCTAAGCTATAAAAAAAAAAAAATCATGTTAATTATTTGATCAAATAATTAACATGAATTTTTCCATAAGAATATACTGGTGTTTATCAGTTTTTTGTACTGTATTTTTCCCTGACCACTAGCCATCCTGTTTTAACATTAAAACAAATTAGTAAAATTAGTGAGCAAAATTAAGGCCACTCTCAAATCTAAACTGTTTACTTTCTGACACATCCACGAAGTCATTTTTAATCTGTTTTTAATCCTGTACTTCAAAATAGAACGTATTCTTACTCTTAACTATGAAATCGAATAGCTTTTTCCATTTAAAGGTTAAAAAAAGAGGATTGTTCGGAAAATTCTCTGAAAGTTTTTACATTCCCAGAAAAGTCGTTATGAGATAACAATCGCTTATAATCAAGATGTAATACATTGATTTAAAGTATAAAACACTATTTGATTCCAAACTGTCCACGTTATTCAGTTGTCATGTCTGCCAGTTCCATGATTTTTCACGTGCAAAAATAAGAGTCCGTGATTCTGGTCAGTAAGTTCCCCGTTGTTTTGCGGGAACGAACATTATTTATTTATTTATTTATTTATAAAACCGTCTTAAAGGCATTCTCTGTCTCTCTTTTTAGATGCGTTCGTAATTATATAAACATGTAGCACCTATAGTCGTCGTCTGATCCGTACGTCCGCATATAACAGCGCAAAAACTACCGAACCTAATGGTTTAAAATTTAATATATAGAATCGTTGCAGAGTTTTGCCAAGTTATTTCAAATTCTATGAAAATCGAACAAAAATTAAAAAGATATGATTAAAAGTTTTCTTTCTTCTATTAAATCCTATCATACGTAACTATATAGTAAAAGCGAATGTCCTGTGACTGAGGAAAACAAATACGGGCTAACCACATCTCTTTCCATACGCCATTTTTATTAAAAATTATTTTTTCGATTAAATCTGCATCAGAGTTACATTTTTAGAAAGCTCGTTAAAAAAAATGTTTGCTTGAGAGATGAGTTACATTAAAAAATATATAGATTCTGAGATAACTTCAGTGAAAATGAGGTTAACAGCCGAATATCTCAATCCATTAAAGTAAATAAACAAAAGATTCAATCATCGTGATTTCATAGAAATATTAAACCATGGAGGTAATCATTCGCAAAGCAAGATCTCCATGGAGCATTTTACAGTGCTGTCAGGTGTCGAAAAAGAATTCGAATCTGTAAACATGGCATACGTAATGCAAAAAAAAAAGAGGCATCCCCATTTCGCTCATAGTAGACGATATAATTTATTTCAGTGAAATAATAACGATGATTTTTTTACATTGTAAAACTAGTTATTGCACGAAACTAACGCACCTCATTTGTCACGTTTAATGTACAATTTCCAACGTTTTTTCTTTACCCGTTTTGCACCGCATATCTTTCTAACAGATAGAAAACCAGTTTTATATTCACGAAATTTATGGATATTCTCAACCAGGCACCAAAGAATGAAAGATTTTTTTTTTTTTTTTTTAATAAACGTGCTTTATTGTTACAGATTATATCCCAATGACGTTATTTTAGTGATTTTTATGTTCGGAAAATCGATTTAACTTTGACAAATTAAAAGAAAAAAATCGTTACATTTATTGATACATTGAAAATGTTGTTTCATTCCTTTCAATCTGATTCTGCATGTAAATTATAAAGAGGGATTTACAAATTTGATAAAATCTTGTTGCAGCAAAAAATTCTAATCGTCAGTAAAATATCATTACCCCCCTCCCCTTTCAAAAAGAACAAATGTTTTTAATGTATCAATTGCGAAAAACTTACAACAAGCACAGTTTAGAAATATTTAGAATAAAAATAAAGTAAAATATGTATTTTTAAAAATTTCTGCCTTGAAGTAATCGCGATTGAATTAGTTCAGATTGAATTAATCATAAAAAAATTGTAAACACAGTTACTTTTTTCAATTTCAATCATGATTACATTCATAATGATTAAATTTCATATGATTGAACGTTTAGTCGACTAATCAATCAATTAAAGAAGTAATCGATTACTGCCAACCCTGGTTGTCACCGCCAGATACGAACTTTTTCGTTCCTGTGAATTTGATATTTTCAAACTGCTAAAATTCCTGAGAGGTTGATATTGTAATACGTAAAGCCTGGGTTGTAAAAATGGGTATACAGTGGTGTACGCCATATACCATCTGGATATTTTTAAAGGTACCTTCTGTTTCTCATGTAATGCTATAGCGTATACAATCTAACATATACCTACTGATTAAAGCATACATTCTGGGCAGGGGAGGGGGGGGGGGGTGTTATGACTAAAACAATATTTAATTCAAAGTGTTATTGTGTCTTATTATATTTTGGTAATTTTATCGTATGTATTCATATTTCAACACTTATTGCGATTGAAGAAAGAATTTAAACTCCTTTAATGTTCCGCTGCATGATCTATCAATTTCCCATCGGCATGGGTTCTGCGAACTAATGTTGCGTTCTTTTTTTTAGACTTATTTAGCCGCCCATGCCTTTCGTCCTAGCCATGACCATAGAAATAGACAAGGGCGTCTCACAAAATTGCCTTTTGAAGGAGAAAATCGTCCCCGGAAATTTTTTTCAAATTGATGGCGCCTGTGTAGGACAGTTGTATCAGTTCGTCTGCTTTTCAGCCACCGTCGCCTTGGTATCCGATATTCGAATTTCATTGTCATATTGTTACTTCTTTTAATTAGATGTTAATGTATGTAGATATTTTTTGACTAGCAATGGGTGGAAAGCATTATTGTTGCATTCGTGGATGTCGGATCAATAAGAAAAAAGTTTTTAAAATTGCATGTCTCCACTAAAAGGAAAAAAAAAAAAAAACGGAATCAAATTAACATAAACATTCGTCAGCGGGGATAGCATTATATATCACTTCAGCGTATATTTATATTGCAATACGAAACATTGTTGGTGACAGTTTCGGTTTATTGTGGGTAGGTGGCGCTACCTTAACACAGCTGTGCGCCTGCTGCCACTTAGTTATAAAGTTGTGACTCGATATTAACACTATTTCGGTATAAGTCCTTAGCTATTTTTCTGTTCATGGTCCAAGCAAATGCTTATAAATATTAATATTACTTAAGAAATATATTATTTGAATTTTGAAATAAGCTACCTTTCTCAAAACGCTGCACCTAATTCCATAAAGCATGTTATACAACGAATAAATACTTGCAATTTCTTTTTCATAGTTTTCTTTCAGTAGCAAACGTGACAAATATCAATAATAGTAAATAAAATTAAAAATACCTGTTCAGAGAACAATCCTCATTGTTTGGCAAACAATCAAGGTGTCTCTATAAAAAAAAAAAAAAAAAAAAAAAAAAAAAAAAAGCATATCAGCCTGGCGATGGGAAGATTTGGGCGATCTTTTAAACTAAGAAATTTTTATCATAACTCTTCGCGCAAGACAATTTTTAAGTAAAAAAAAAAAATACTGAAATGTGATAAATATTAAATATTTATTAAATAGGTTTCTACTGAGTTTTTCAAGATTGAGAACTGAAACAGTTCTGCCTTTTTTTTTTTTTTTTTCATTAGAGGGGGTGGGTGGAGCAGATAAATTTAACATTACATTTAGGACATTGTCAGATTATATTCACCGATAATTTATAATTGATATAACTTTAATTTTAAAGGAAGTCATATAAAAAGAATCAAATGTAATATACATATATATATATATAGATATATATATACATATATATATATATATAGTATATATATATATATATATATATATATATACAGGGTGTATCTAAAATGCTTCAACAAACTTAGAGGGATGATAGTACTCATGAAGACGAACAAAAAATGCAATGGAACATGGGGTCGCAAATGACGTTTAACCCTTTCAGGGGCAGTGGTATGTTTATGAAACCACTTCATTTTAATTCCAAAACGCCACAATGGCACCAGAATTTTGCTAAAATCTTTTCCATTTAATATGTATGTGAAATATAGCCTTTTTCATATTTACAAATATTTTTTTTTGTAAATTCCGGTGCCAGTCATTTATTTCAACATTTTAGTACTAAAAGTACTTTCCCTCTGAAAGGCTTAAAGGATGAAAATCGAGTAAATGCGTCTGGAAATGGACAAACTGAGACAAGAAAGAAATACTCCAGAAAATTATTTATTGCACAGAGTAGGTACAACACAGCTCGTGATGTCCAGAGAAAACAAATATTTTACAACAATTGTTCAAAGTGTCGACCGCGGACATTATTACACAGAGTACATCTACGGAGCAACGACTGGCGAACACGCTATGTGTAATAATGTCCGCGGTCGACACTTTGAACAATTGTTGTAAAATATTTGGTTTTCTCTGGACATCACGAGCATTTTCTCGATTTTCATCCTTTAAGCTGTCAGGGGCAAAGTACTTTTAGTACTAAAATGTTAAAATAAATGACTGACACCGGAATTTACAAAAAGATTTGTTTCTAAATAAGAAAAAAGGCTATATTTCACTTGCATATTAAATGGAAAAGATTTTAGCAAAATTCTGGTGCCAATGTGGCGTTTTGGAATTAAAATTAAGTGGTTTCATAAACATACCACTGTCCCTAAAAGGGTTAAACGTCATTTGCGACCCCATGTTCCATTGCATTTTTTGTTGGTCTTCATGAGTACTATCATTCCTCTAAGTTTGTTGAAGCATTTCAGATACACCCTGTATATATATATATATATATATATATATATCATTCTTGGCGAGCAATGACATTTTATTAAATAAAAGTGCTTTTAATGCCGCAGAAAAATTTCAGTATATATATATATATCATTCCTGGCGAGTAATGACATTTGATTAAAGTTCTTTTAATGCTTTTTAAATCAGTTTCGAAAGGCTGTTGAGTTCTTAAATTTGCAACCTTTTTTTTTTCTTTTTCTTAAACAGAAAAAATTAACTTGATTTTAAAGACGGTGTAGAATGGCGAGCATATCTCGTAAGGGTAGAGCTTTCTAGTTGTTTATAGATGTGTAATTATTATTTGTATCGATGTGAAAACTCTAATTTAAATCATTATTATTATTGATTAGGTGTACGATAATCTAGTTTCTTACCTGACAACAAATGTAATGTAATAACTTTTAATATTTTGATAAATAGAAATTGTTTCCATAAGATAAAATTGAAAAAATTAAAAAGAAACAATAATTTTTTTACTGAAGAATATGTACATGTTGTTTAAAGAAAATGACTTAAAAAACAACTTAGCGATACATTTTTTGAATAAAATGAAGATAATAAAAATATTTAACGATAGTATAATTTACCGAAAATACTATAGATATGAACTTCTGAAAAATATGTCTTTATTTTTATTGTTCCAATGTTTTTGCCTCTATAGTATCATCTGGGGATGGAGGACTATTTGCAGGTGATTCTTATTAGCACGGTTGTTAAAACATTCACAATGAATTTATATTTTAAATTTCATTAGTTCTTCCCTTGAAAGTAATTTCAAAACGAAAACTTCTCCATTAAATTGAAGGATATTGTTCATTTAACTTAAAAAGATAAAACATAACACTAATGCACGCTGTTAATACATAATAAAATAGTACGACGTAATAGTACACTTCTAATACATGAAAACAAACCATGTAGGGTCGAATTTGAAAGTTTAAGGTTGGCATGTACTAACTGAAATACAAAATTCTAACGGTATATAAATATTCAACTCATACCAGTAAAATTAAATGAAAATTTTGTAATAAATTAAATATGTGTTTAGGTACATATTCCGAGATTATAACACATCACATTCTAAGAACGAGTGAGCACCTGTATGGTACTAAGTTCTCCTCGTTAAATTTTGTAAGAGGCAATATTCCATATTTTGCAGTGTCCAATTCAGGGGGGGGGCTCTCCTTTGGCGCTCAGGCGGGACTTCCTGTAACGCCCCCCCCCCCCCGAAAGATTTGAGATTTTCAGCTTTCAATGGGCAAAAAGTGGAATTTCCCCGTTGGTGAAAACTGTCTGAATTCAACACTGCATATTCTGTATAGGATAGGGTGGTCATTTCTGTCTACCAGACAGTTACCAAACTAGGATCAGTTGGTTTGTTGGCATTAAATTGAAAATAACAGTTAACACCGGCGTTTTCAGATCTAAGGAAATTCAAGTTTATTCTATCTTATTTCCAGGGAATTTTGAAAAGACAGGCAATACTTTTCCAAAATTTGGGTAAAAGGTGAATTTTCGTTAATATTCTGCGTTTTTCTGAGAATGAATGTGAGAAAGTGATAACCGTGACGTGTGTGATGAATGAACATGGCAGAAGGAAATAAAAGGATGGGAGAAATTGTCTTCAAGCAACTCTTTGGTTAACAGAGTGGGGTTCGAAATAGTAATCTCGAACCTCCCTTTCGTTTCCCGGAATCCTATATGGCTAATAAATGATCACCACCTGGATCTACAGTTGTTAATTGCTGCAGCTAAGGCTGCTGCATATTTTGTCATCCAGGCTCTTAGAATTATAATAAAAAATCATTTGCAGATTTCAGCATCTCGATTGGAATCACTGAAACCACACCTCATATGGTCCTTCATTTGGAGGAAGAGGGGTGGAGGTTAAATCTGGTTTTTCATTCTTCCTGGAGCATTTTCAAGTAAAATCAAATAAATCATCCGAATTCCTGTTGTTAGAAAACCCCATATAACGTGCATAGGGAGAATTCGTTATAATTATACCCGTACTGAAGTGTTGTAGTATTGTATAATGTATGTAAAACAGAAGAGTGTTAGATGATAAGATCTGAATAAAAAAATTAAACATCCTGATCCTATAAAAAAAAATTTATTCTATAGCTTTTTAAGTATTAGTCATAACAATAGCGAGCATTCTCCCAAATTAATGCAAATTGGAATTTTATTACAATTCTTTGTTTCCATATTCAAAGATTTGTAATATTATTACAGGTAGATTGTTATCGCAAATAATTTTAAAAGAGATTTACAGCAGTCAGGACTATCTGTGGAATAATAAACAGCTATGTCGGATAAGAACGTGTAAAATATGTTTAAAGCATATGCATGCTTTTTAACATAATTTGCTGATTTTGTTTTATCAGAAAATACTCATTAGTGAACAATAAATTTCCCAAAATATCAAGCTATCAGTATTAATTTACGGATTATACGTCAGAAACCTATTATTATGTTTCCGTTTTATCTGTACTCCGCCTTCGCTTTTTTTTTTTTTTTTTTTTTTTTTTTTTACATTTAAACTCCGCCCATCGTTATTTTGATATGTATTAGTTCAGAATAAAGCATCAGTGCAGAAAATCTGGCTATATAAAGTAGGCGAAACAACGCCTACGCGGAAAGTTTTGAATATAGATGTAAATTGTATTAATATTATTTGATCTGAATGTCTCATTTTTGAATATTGCAAAAAGCTTCTTTTCTTAAAAATCATTGTCCTCGGTATTTCATGAACTAAAAATATGTTTCAGGCGTACTTATGAATAATAATTTGGTAGTTTTTTTTTCTTTTTTTAGTTTCTTTCAGTGAAAAATTGTGTAAAAAACTATGATATGTATTCTTAAAACATTAAAAACATACCCATACTTCATTCTGAGAAAAGAATGTTTTTTTTTTTTTCCATATATGTATTTTTTATTTTACACATATTTGTGTTTGTTAAATTTTCCTTTTGGTTGATCATGTCATATATATATATTTAGCTTCAAGTTGTGCGATGGGTATCACGCGTAAATATTTTTAAAAAATATATAAAAAAAACACTGAAAAATGGACAAAGGGGATGCATTTAGGGCGGAACTACACAATATTTCGATTTTCTCTCTAGAGAACAAGCCTCTTGTTTCTGTTTATGTTATTTTTACCAATAAATTTGTAAACATTTATGTGAATAAAATCACTCTTGTTGCTGCCATCTGCTATTTCTTTTTGCATGTTTATTGTCATATAAAACAGTGCCAGTCAATCAAAATAATGTATTCATCCCAAGTCACGAGACTTGAGAATCCAGGGAAATCTAGGGAATTTTACTCTGATAGTCTAGGGTAAAAACTAAAATCCTTCTGAAAACGCTGAACGCCTGTACGGCACTAAGTACCCCTCGTTGAATTTTATAGGAGGAAATATTCCGTATTCCAATTCACCACTAACCAATTCACCACTACCCTTAACCTTCAACACCCCGTTCAACTCTCAGTTGAGTAGACCCAGGTTCGCAAATCTAACTGCAGGTTGATATTTCGAATTCTTCGTTAACTTCAGAGGCATGATTATTCGACTCTCGGTTAGTCAACGGAAGGTGGAAATGTGTACCCGGTTCGTACGGCTCCTGGAAATTTGCGACCAGGAAATTCTTCGATACCAGTATTTTATTTTAGAAAATCTCTCCTTAAAGGAAGGCGAAGTTTCGTAAGTTTAACCTAGATTTATTTTTCTACAAAGATAATATTGATGAAACTCCTAGAAAATTCCCTGATCCGTACGAACCTTGTGACTGGCCAAAGGGATCACATAACATAGCAATCGCCTCTATCAGTTCTGTCCTCCCTTGAATCCGTTTTCAATAACGAAACAAAACAGAGTATTGAAAGGGCATAGTTGTGGTGTTTACTTTTACATAAATAAAATTACAAATAAATTTTGAATTGACATTTTGATTTGATGGTTGAGAAATACTGTCACAGTCATAAGACGCTCATTTTTAGGTGCGTTCGTAATTATATAAATACGTAGCACCTATTGTCGTCGCTTGGTCCGTCCGTCCGTCCGTCTGTCTGTCCGTCCGTCCGTCCGTCCGTCCGCATATAACAACGCAAAAACTACCCTACCGAATGGTTTAAAATTTAAGATATATTGTCTTTGCAGAATTTTGTCGAGACATTTCAAATTTTATTAAAATCGAATCAAAACTTTAGGAGATATTAATAAAAATATTTATTAGGAAATTTGAATTTTTTTTTTTTTAAATCGGTGCTTTTTTGTTATAGGAGCTTCGGAAGTTCAATCGTCAAGCGACCGAGATACTTATTTTATGACAGAAATGAATCTGCAGACGATATAATTCATTTCGCAGAATTAAAAATCATCTAGATCTGAATATTTATATAACTAGCTATAGTACGAACGCACATCATTTGTCACGTTTGACGTACAATTTCCAACTTGTTACAAAATTTTGCAGTAAAATATTATTTTTAAAGTTACTTAATTAAAGAATATATATATATATATATATATATATATTATCTAAGTTTAATAAACAATTTTATGATCCGGCTAACAGTAATAAGTGTAATAAAAGCAAATAACGAGCTAGCTTTATTTATTTTGCACAAATATTATATAAAAAGACATTTTCGTATATTTATTTCTAATATATTTTTTATTTAACTAAAAAAATTGATTACAGATTCAATTAAATTATCTTGGATAAAATTGCATGCTTGGTAGCCTTTATCCCTTATACAAGACGTAAGATTTTTCTTATTTTATGTGTAGATTATTATAATAGATTTTTTTTTTTAATTCCTTGAATTTTAGAAGCTGTTTGAAAAAATTCTCGTAAAATGCGAAAATTTTCAAGAAATCCTCTGAAAAATGTTTCTTTCAAACAAAAATAATTAATTTTAATTAAGAAGTATGTATTAGTTCAAATTATTTATCTATTACAAACGGATAAACATACGCGATATTCTAACAGAAAATGCCGTCTTCAATAATTTTATTTTTTAAACAAACATGAAGTGTAGGAGTAAATCTGAAATTTGAGAAAAACTGCTTTTTTTTTCTTTAAAAGAAGGGAAAAAAAAAAGATTTGAATCATAAATACAATATTTGAGGTGTAAGAACATTTGATTGTGCATTCGGTAGATGGCGCTAGCATGTACCAAATATTCACAGTAGTTATTTTACGCTTTGAAAGCTTTGTCAAAAGTCACTATAATCTTGACTTCACAGATTCAAAATATCCTAAAAGGGCTAGGAATTAAAAGTAACACACTCCTTCACATTATTTTTTTGTTTTTAATTAACATTTAGTTTGCATATTGCATCACAAATAGCGTTGATTACAAAATAAACGTCAAAGCACTGTTCAAAGCGACCGCTTCTTTGCTTCAACTGCATATGCGCGCATCGACTAAGGCGGAGAAATGGATTTCAGGGTCAACCGAGAGTTAGCCCTAACTGGGGAGTTGAAGTTGACGGTAAGTTACCGCGTTAGGGATCAGAGCCGTCCTTAGGGGTGTGCGACAGGTGCGGCCGCACTGGTCCTCGCGCCTAGTAAGACCTCGCGATCGGAAAAAAATGAAATTTAAAAAAATAAAAATTTAGCGTTTGCATAAATGTTAAAATAATTAAAATTCTTTGAGCAATTTACTTCATTTCACATAAGATTTTTACAAGTTATATTAAGTATACTAAATTGCGTGTTTTAATTTCTAAACTTAACACCGAAAAGTAAAATTGATTCTGGTCTTTTCTCAGCATACTATGTACTTTTTAGCACTTTCCAACCTAGTTGAAAAGTGCTTATGACTTCGGTTTGTCTGGCCGAATGGCCGTCTGCCGTCTGGCGTCTGCCGTCTGCCGTCTGGCCGTCTGCCGTCTGGCCGTCTGTCCGTGCTCTAACTCCCGTAAATATGCTCGGATTGCTCTGCAATTTTTATATGTTATTGTCGTTATCTATAGCATGTTCCCTATTTCAACGGAAGTGTGTTGCACTTATAGTTTTATTACAGGGACACTCAAAAGAATTCCGTTACATTGCGGTCTATGGGGAAAAATCATTTGCGGTTTATTTAAATAATGTTTCAGTATTTTAAACGCATTGAAATTTATATATAACACTAAGGTGCATTAGAAGAAGCTTAATATGGAATAGGGTGTGCATAGCACTTATAGTTACTTTACAGGGACAGTCAAAAGAATTCCGTTACATGACGTCTATGGAGAAAAATCGTCTGCGGTTTATTTAAATAATGTTTCACTATTTTAAACGCATTGAAATTTATATATATATATATAAGGTGCATTACAAGAGGCTTACTACAGAATACTGTGTGTATAGCAGTCATCGTTCATTTACAGGGACACACAAAAGAATTCTCTACTGTCTGTTAACACTAATTCCTGGAAGTGCGTTTTAAGTTACTAAACGCGATTTTAATTTTAACCCGCTTTTTGTCTATTACGTGGTGTGTATAAATTCTGTAGATCCTATACAGGGCAGCACAAAAGTTCGCGAACACATTTCCGTTTATTGACAGAAACTCCAGAAAGATAATTTTAAACTGTGCTACGCGTTTCTTAACTAAACTAAAATTTAGCATCCTAGCATATACAAATCTATAGATCATATACAGGGCTGAATAAAAGTATTCGGATATTTTTCCGAATATTGTATCTGTTGGAAATTCCTGAAATTATGTTTTTAAATATGTTATGCGTTTTCCAAATTGTTTACTTAGATGTTATCTTTTAGCTTATTAAACGGTATGTTTTGTAAAATTATTTTGGAAGCGTTGGAAAGTGCTACATAATCTACGCTTGACGCATGATTTTTCGTTCTTGTTTAAATTGCAACAAGTTACAAGTGTGATACATTTCAGGAATGAAGTTTAACTAGTTCAAGTTCATGCCAATATACTCAAGGCATTCAATAAAGGTTATAAGCCTACACGGGCCGAAATTTCCAGGCCTAGGCCAGTCTGATTGTGTGAAAACTTAATTGACCCGGCTCGTGTAAAAAAAATCGATGAAATCGGGCATTACATGCAATGAAATCAAGCAAAACACTATCTCAAATATTATCTTGAAATGAAGAATATTTTAATAATATTGTAAAAAAAATAAATTGCATCATATTTAAGGTTACATATTCGCAATTCATGGAATATGGAATGTTAATGCTAATCGTTGGAAAGAAAAAAAAAAGCACATCCCACGCTTTTTTATTACCGAATTCTCACAGAGAGACCGTAGAGGTAGATAACTGTTCGACTGGAATTGTGTCTACTTTCCGAATATTAATGCAATTTTTTGACAGGAGTTATCTACATATTAAAAATATACCAACTTTGATATTTCAAATATAACACTCACTTTTGATATCTTATTTAAGTTCCTTGGATCAAAGCAGTCCGTAAAAAGGTATAGTTTATGTACTTTTTCTTAAATTTTCATAGTTATAAAAAAATATATATTAGGGTTTTTTATACAAATTTTAAAAAATGAAATTAAGATCTTACAAGGAAAAGTACCGGGAACAATTAATTAGTTACAATATAAAAATATTTAGAAATTCTAAATATAACATAAACTTATATAAGAGATAAATTAAAGTTTTTCACGCGCAATTAACATTAGCATCTTCAAATGTTAACCTCTTTTAACTGTGTCAAGATTTAACAAAAAGTAGATAAACTAAACGTTTTTCCGGACTGCTTTGATCCAAGAAAATCAAATAAAGTGTCAAAAGTGGATTCTAACATAGGAAAAAGAAAGTTGGTACAACTTTTGATATGTAGACAATCTCTATTTAAAAAAATGCATTCATATTCGAAATATAGACCTGATTTCCAGTTGCGCTGTACCTGTCATATTTCTATGCGACAATTTGCTAATGAAATATACGTAGACTGGGGCTTTTTTTTAAACTATTGTACTTGAACAGTTTAAATCAGTCATACTCAACATTTTACTTTCGCGGGCCGCAAACATATATTTACGATGTTAGGCGGGCCACAACTCACTAAAAAAATAATAATAAACTAGTAAGATAACATAATTAGTATACCAAAATTAATATTAGTAAGGGTTGAACGCTTGTTACGAAAGAAATATCACGAAAAATAATTGTAACACCAGTATTTCCAAACAATAAACTTCGTGCTAGATTTCTATAACAAATAGCAAATGTTTCAAAAATATCCCACGAAGTTGTTGTTTGGAAATAATGGCGTAAAAAAAAATGTTGGTGCAATTTTTTCCGCGACAAACTTTTAACCTTAAAAAACAGTATAATAAGTATAAAACATAATAATGTAACAATGCAGAATTTGCCATTTTTTATGAAAAAAAATCAGATTATTTTCTCTAATAAGTTAGTCTTTTGTTCCTTGCAAAAACTTTTATTTTTTTTAATTGTAGAAATATATAGTGCCAGTTTAATTAATTTGGAATAATGTTCGATTAGTGTTAAAGGATTCAGAAATGTATACACACTGTATCACAAATACGACTGGGAAAATGAAATTTAATGGTTTAACATAACTTTCAATGACTTTTAGAGATGACTAATAAGAATTTAGAATAAATAATAGGATATATTTTGTCTTCTTATGAAAATAAATAACAAAACACTTTTTAAATGCTTTTTATGCACATCTCAGCAACATTTTATAAATATGGATTAATGATTATTCGTCTCGGCCGCACATAAAAGGTCACCGGGCCGCAGGTTGCGTATGGCTGGTTTAAATAATAACAATAATAATATGGTTTTGAATGAAAGGAAAAGATGGTTAAAGAAAATTATAATTTTAAAACTCTGCAAGGGAAAAAGGTACATTTTAAAAACTATTTCTTAGTAATTTGGCAAATCAAATTAAATTTCTAATGATTTCATTAAACAAAAGTACAATATCACTTAAAATTAAAAACTGGCATGAGCTTGGGGCAATTTTCTTTCAAGGAGAGAATAAAATCCAGACCCTCAGTCGGCACAGATAAAATGAAGTTCATGTCCAAACAGCCAGAGTCAGTAGAAAACAGTGAAGCCCGAGCTCGGGCCGACATGGAAAAAATGAAGTCCGTCCAATCAGCAATCAGAGTCTGCAGAAAAATATAAGCCCGAGTAGGTACGGACCCGTGAAGACGTTTAAGATAAGCTGCTGAGGCATCAAAATAAGCTCCAGATGCGGTGCTGATACAACTGGGTTATAACCAATACTGTATTTTGAATTTATAATATGAACTGTTAAAAAGACAGTGCTGTTGATGATTTTAGCTAAATAGTAACTATTATTCAATGATTATTTGTAATGTATGCGTGCGCGTGGAGGGAAGGATTAACTAGTTTGGAAGGAAAGGGCCTCGCAAAAATTCTTGCACTGGGCCTCGCTTTCACTAAGGACGGCTCTGTTAGGGATGGTCATTTCTGCCTTCGAGACAGTTACAAAAGTAGGGTTGGTTGATTGGAAAGAAATTGAAAATAACAGTTATCACTAAGCAATATTTTTTGTAACTAATTTAAATAAATAGAAAAAAAAAATCTTTTAATCAGTAGTAACTTTTTTCACATTTAACATAAATAAATTCAGAACAGAACTTTTATTTTTTAAAAATCCATGCAAGTATAGTTAGATACGAAGAATGATTGATTTTTTATTTGATTTTCTCTGCTTGTTTTTTGATGAATACTTTGTTGTGATTGCCGTAACCTCAAAATGAGATTTAAACAACAATTGGTGGCTGTCTTTTATTTTATCATTATTTACTTATTTTTAAATGGATTGCTTTTCTAGGAAAATTAAAAACGCTCTTTGATTCGCTGAATAAGAATGTCTGCATTTGTGAAGGAAAATGATTATATAAAAATATAAGGAATTCAGATAAGAGAGTTTAAAAAAAACACAAGGATTAACAAAAAAATGCCTCCGTGTTAAATTGTATTTTTATAAAAATGTGTCAAAAGTAACAGGAACTACTTTGTGAACATTCCAGACGTATTTTCTAGCACTAGAAAATTGATTTCGCGCAAACAATTCCAACAACCTTGGGGATGAACGTGTTTGTGCCACACCTTAGGCAATACATTTAACATTAAAACAAATTAGTAAAATTAGTGAGCAAAAAGGGGGCTCAGGGATACCGAAAAACATGTAAACAGAGCTCTCGCTTCGAGTCCATATGAAAACAAAAGTATTCAATGTAGTTAATTTAAACTTTCTGATATTTTTAAGGCATGTTTGTAGTCTTATAAAAGTATAAAATGAAGTACTTCAATGTAATAAAATTAAAAATATAGCAAAATTTATATAACACAATTTTCGAAAAAAATTTTAGGTGTCATATCACTAACCGTAAGATATCTTAACGTTTAATTGACCTAACAACCTAATTTTTGCTTTAAAATGATCAAGAAACTTTACTCTATAGAATGAATTAAGGATATAACCACCACTCAAAGGAAACATTATTAAAAAAACTCTCAAATATAAAAATTTTATAAACTAAAAAAAAATACTCAAAATATTAAACTATCTGAAATATATTAATTCATTCTATAGAATAAAGTTTCTTGATCATTTTAAAGCAAAAATTAGGTTGTTACGTCAATTTAACGTTAAGATATCTTACGGATAGTGATATGACACCTAATTTTTTTTTCGAAAATTGTGTTATATAAATTTTGCTATATTTTTAATTTTATTACATTGAAGTACTTCATTTTATACTTTTATAAGACTACAAACATGCCTTAAAAATATGAGAAAGTTTAAATTAGTCACATTGAATACTTTTGTTTTTATATGGACTCGAAGCGAGAGCTCTGTTTACATGTTTTTCGGTATCAATCAAGCACTGAGCCCCCTTAAGGCCACTCTTAAATCTAAAGTGCTTACTTTCTGACACATCCACGAAGTCATTTTTAATCTGTTTTTAATCCTGTGCTTCAAAATAGAATGTATTCTTATTCTTAACTATGAAATCGAATAGCTTTTTCCATTTAAAGGTTAAAAGAAGAGGATTGTTCGGAAAATTCTCTGAAAGTTTTTACATTCCGAGAAAAGTCGTTATGAGATAGCAATCGCTTATAATCAAGATGTAATACATTTATCTGAAGTATAAAACACTATTTGATTCCAAAGTGTCCACTTCACTCGGGTGTCATGTCTGCCAGTTCCATGATTTTTCACGTGCAAAAATAAGAGTCCGTGAATCTGTCAGTAAGTTTCCCGTTGTTTTGCGGGAACGAACATTATTTATTTATTTATTTATAAAACCGTCTTAATGGCATTCTCTGTCTCTCTTTTTAGATGCGTTCGTAATTATATAAATATGTAGCACTTATAGTCGTCGTCTGATCCGTGCGTCCGTTGCAGAATTTTGCCAAGTTATTTGAAATTTTATGAAAATCGAACAAAACTTAAAAAGATATGATTAAAAGTTTTCTTTCTTCTATTAAATCCTATCATACGTAAGCTATATAGTAAAAGTGCAAGTCATGTGACTGAGGAAAACAAAAACGGGCTAACCACATCTTTTTCCATATGCTAGACGGCCATTTTTATTCAAAATTATTTTTTCGAATAAATCTGCATAAAAGTTACATTTTTAGAAAGATCGTTTAAAAAAAATGTTTGCGTGAGAGATGAGTTACATTAAAAAATATATAGATTCTGAGATAACTTCAGTGAAAATTAGGTTAACAGCCGAATATATCAATCCATTAAAGTAAATAAACAAAAGATTCAATCATCGTGATTCATAGAAATATTAAACCATGGAGGTAATCATTCGCAAAGCAAGATCTCCATGGAGCATTTTACAGCGCTGTCAGGTGTCGAAAAAAAATTCGCATCTGTAAACATGGCATACGTAATACGAAAAATAAAAGTATCCTCATTTCTCTCATACTAGACGATATAATTTATTTCAGTGAAATAATAACGATGATTTTTTTACATTGTAAAACTAGTTATAGCTCGAAACGAACGCATCTTATTTATCACGTTTAATATACAATTTCCAACTTGTTTTTTCTTTATCCGTTTGCCACCGCATATCTTTCGGACAGGTAGAAAACCAGTTTTATATTCATGAAATTTCTGGATATTCTCAACCAGACACCAAAGAATGAAAGATATATAATATATGTGGTCGCAGGAGTTCTCATCTGAACTTTAGACTGCAAACACAAGCACATACTTTATTGGGGCTTGTGAAGTTGAATGATGCCTCGCGAACAATATAAATTTTGATGATGTGCAATTTTATCGTGAGAACAGAGTAGATGTGCTACAGCCTTCGCCTCGATCAGACGGATCGACGGTGGTCTCTTGTTAATTCTATGCCGGTCGGTGGAACCGCGCATTTAACAAATGTTTAAGCCCGACAGACGGTCGGATCAATTCTAAGTGTATATATGTTTTTAAATTAATGTTGTAAATATTTTATATGATAATCAAGAATTAAAAGTATAACGTTTTAATCAATTGGAAAAACGTGTGGACTATTACTCTCATCCCCTAGACGCCAGCTTAAATCCTACAGATTTTGGGAATTCGGCCGCGATAATTTTTTGAACACCAGAGGACAGACTTCAGACTTCTTATCATAAATTTCCGATGCTTCGAAAAAGAGAAAGAAGAAAAGTTTTCCGAAGCTGACAAAAGAAATAATTTGACCTACTGACGTGCGTTTTTCTCCAGATGTGATGTGTTTTACAGTGTTTTTGCACCGAAAAGTGTGAATAGTGTGAATTGCTTCCTGAGTGTTTGTGACATCTTTCTACAGAAGAAGAAAAAAAAAAGGCCTCGCATCGAGTGCGATGTTTTGGTCTCATTAGTGAAAGAAAGTGGAGTGATTATTTTTTGTTGTTGTTGTAGCTATTTTTGTGCACGCAAGTAGTGATTTCAAGCAGTGAAATTATTTTTGTTTTTCTTTATCTTTTTACATTACAAAGATTAAAGCAGGGTGTAATTTTTTTTCCTGCATTCAACGAAGTGATAAAGAAAATAAAAAACCTGTAGTGCTTTATTTTTTTTGCAGGTAATATTGAAAAAGAATAAAAAAGGTGGTGGTACCTTTTGTTTTATAATATTTTAAAGGAAACGAAAAAAAATAAATACCTGTAGTGTTAATTTTTTTGCAGGTAATATTTAAAAGAAAAAAGGTGGTGGTACCTTTCTTTACGCTATTTTAAAGAAAACGAAAATTAATTACCTGTAGTGCTTTATTTTTTGTGTAGGTAATATTCAGTAATATTAAAAAGACAAGGCGGTCGAACCTTGGTCTTAAAAAAAATAAAGGGAGCTCAGATTCCCATGCATAGTGTATATTTTATATGTTTTATTTTTATATATTTAAATTGGATCTCTTATTGAAGTAAGTGAAAAAAAAAATGTTTTTTATGTGTATTGTTTATTACGATTAGATAGTTAATTTTGAATTTAATAGAAAATGGCATACCTCGCGCGAGTTAAAAAGTGTGATCTAATCACATTGGTTGAAGAATTAAATCTAGTATTGCCAGAAAATGTAAAATGTTCAGTACTAACAGACTTAATTCTTAAATCCGATAATTACGATGAAGAATACACGAAAAATATTCAAATGCGTATTACGTCAGACAGGGAAGAGAAAGAAATGAGAGAGAGGCAATTAGCTGAGGAACAATCAAAGAGGGAATTTGAAATTCGTAAGTTAGAGTTGCAGTCAACAATTAGTGCTAATGCCCCCCCCCCTCCAACAAATAAAAATAATTTGTTAAAAATTATGGCGAAATTTGAATTACCAGGTGATATCGGGGTATATCTTAACCTTTTTGAAAGGCAAATAAATAGAATAGGATTAGATAAGAGTGAGTGGGTTTCTCATTTGCTAGGTTTGTTACCTCTTGACATAGTACAATTCGTTGGTCGGGAACCAGACCCCAATGCTTCAGATTATGATTTCGTGAAGAAATTGTTGCTTAAACGGTACCGCTTGTCACCTGAACAATTTAGACAGAAATTTAATAATCATCGTAAAGACATTTCATCTTCTTGGCGTGATTATGCTTTTGAGATTAACACATTTCTACGAGAATGGATAGAAGGTCTTCAAATACGGACTTTTTCAGAATTTCAAGACCTGATAGTTGTGGATCAAATCCGGAAAAAATTACCTCCAGACATTCGTGAACATTTTTGTGATGAATTGCCAAAAATAACAAATGTAGAAGAGTTAATTGTTAAATTAGACGATTATGAATCAGCAAGGAACAGTATTAGAAAAAATGATTATAGAAACCCGAATTCGGAATTTAGAAAACGTTCGATTGAAAGTAATAGGACATTTCATCGAAGTGATACGAGTCGCGTGCCGTATGAGAAAAATTACGCAAGTGCCCAAAAAAATAGTTCAAGTGTAAAAATTCGTTGTTTCAACTGTAACGAATTTTCGCACAAGTCGATTAACTGCCCACGTAAAAGAGAAGGACCCATTTGTTTCAAATGCAAATCCATAGGTCATAAAGCGGATCAGTGTACTTATAATGTCCCTAAAAGTGTAAATTCCTTTGCAAGCGACATCTCAATTTCTTCAGATAGAATAATGAAAAACGTGATGATTTTAGGAAAAAGTATTGAAAGTTTAATTGACACAGGCAGCGAAGTAAATATGGCAAATTTAGACACTTATGATTCTCTAGGACGTCCCAAATTATATGCAAATGATATAACTTTGTCAGGTATAGGTGGAAACCATGTAACACCTATGGGCTACGTGAATCTAAATGTTGAGATGGATAATTATATTGTAAATACCGATTTATATATTGTAAAAGATTTAAATTATAATATTATATTGGGGAGTAAATTTTTAAAACAAGTAAATTTCAATATTTCTGAAAACGGAATTCAGATTACTGGAAAAAGAAAACTGAAAGAAGTCAAAATCAATTACGCAATAGCTTTCCCACGAGAAACCACAAGAAAAAATTTTGCCCACATCAGTTTCAGCACACCCAGAAATTATTTGCGGTCAGTGTTAAAAACCTCTCCTACATTTGAAAAAACTGCAACGCACGCTGATTTCGTGAGAACCGAAGAATTTAACCGCAACACTCCCATTTTTAACTTTGCTGAGAAATCAAACATGCCAATTAAAGTGCAAAGTGACTGTTTGTTAGAAAATGAAGAGTGTACAGATATGCAACCGAATTTAATGGAAACCACAAAGATTTGTTTAGCTGAAACAGCAATTTCAATAAATTTTCAGGAGATAGATACTAGTCATATTGCAAACAAGGAAATTAAAACAAAATTAACGGAACTTATCACTAACTATAGGCCTAATAAAATTAAAGATACGAATTTAAAAGTAAACATAATATTAACAGACGATGTTCCAATTGCACAGCGACCACGTAGGTTAGCATTTCCGGAACAGGAATTCGTAGATAAACAGATACAGGAATGGTTAGACTCAGGTATTATAACAGAAAGTCATTCGAACTATGCATCCCCTATAGTTCTAGCGAAGAAGAAGGACAATTCATGGCGCCTTTGTGTAGATTACAGACCCCTAAACAAAAAAATAATTAAAGATCACTTCCCCTTACCAATAATAGAAGAAGTTCTAGACAACATAGAACAAGCGCAAGTTTTCACTACCTTAGATTTAAAAAATGGTTTTTTTCACATCGATATTGCAGAGGACAGTAAGAAATATACCTCATTTGTAACACATAATTCTCAATTCCAGTTCGAGAAACTCCCTTTCGGACTATCGGTTGGACCTCAACAGTTCCAAAGATACATCCATGTTGTCTTTAAACAACTAATTAAAGAAAAAGTTGTACTAGTTTATTTAGATGATATTATAATTCTTGCGCAAACTGACGAAGAAGCTCTTTTAAAACTGAAACGTGTTCTAGAAATTGCAGCTGATTACGGACTTAAGTTTAATTTTACAAAATGCCAATTTCTCAAGCGAAAAATAGAATTTTTAGGTTACATAATAGAAAATGGTACGGTTAGGCCATCAGAAGCTAAGACCTTGGCAGTGAAAAAATTCCCCGAACCCCGCACTCTTAAGCAACTACATAGTTTTTTAGGTTTAACATCTTACTTTAGAAAATACATTCCTCACTATGCTAGAATAGCAAAGCCCTTAAGCGATTTGTTAAAAGCAGAAAATACATTCAAATTTGGACCCATCGAAAAAGAAGCTTTCGAGACACTTAAAGAGAAATTAGTAAATACCCCAGTATTGCACATATTCAGACGCGGTGCTAAATTAGAGTTGCACACAGATGCAAGTGCTATAGGTTTTGGTAGTGTCCTACTACAGGAAGATGAAAACAAAAACCTACACCCCATACATTACATGAGTAGAAAAACTACACCTACTCAATCAAAATATTCGAGTTATGAATTAGAAACACTTGCAGTAATCGAGTCAATGAAAAAATTTCGAAATTATTTATTGGGAACAAAAGTTAAAATTGTTACTGATTGTGAAGCATTCCAAAAGACACTCGACAAAAAAGATCTTGCGCCAAAAGTTGCCAGATGGGCACTATTTTTACAAGAGTTTGATTATGAAATAGTACATCGAGCGGGAAATAAAATGAAGCATGTCGATGCACTAAGCAGAAATACGGTATTGGTAGTAACACGTTCTTATGACGAATTAACAGCAAAAATTAAATTAGCGCAACAAGAAGATGAGCATATTCAAACCATCAAAAAATTAATCGAAAAAAATGAAAGCCCGGAATATTTTAATCGAAATGACATACTGTATAAATATGAAAACGACAGAGAACTGTTGATGATTCCCGTAAATATGCAAAAAGAAATAATACGCCATGTTCACAATAAAGGTCATTATGCTGTAGCAAAAACCGAAACAATAATAAAAGAAAACTATTTTATACCCCAGTTAAGGAAGCAAATAGAAAATGTCATTGCGAATTGCGTAGAGTGCATTTTGTGTAATAAAAAGCAAGAGAATCGCAAAACCTTTAATAAAAAAAGAAAAACGGCATACACTTATAAACTCGGTGATTTAGTAGCTATACAAAAAACACAATTTGGTACAGGCATGAAGTTGAGACCTAAATTTCTCGGTCCCTATGAAATCACCAAAGTGAAAGGAAAGGATCGATACAACGTAAAGAAAATTGGCTACCATGATGGTCCAAACATTACATCGAGTGCTGCTGACTTTATGAAACGATGGACAAATTCGACAGACTGATATTTTGAAACAATATTCTTTTTACTTTTATTGAACATTATGAGTGAACTCTGAACTTTAAGCAATTTTCAACGTTATAACAAGTTTTGTTGTGTTATTTTCATTTTTATATTTTAGGAAACACTGTATGTTTCAATATTTACTATTGTTTATTGTTTTGTTTGTATATATATTTTTTGTGTGTATTTGATAATTTTAGATTTTAGTCGACTGGTTCTATACCTAGTGAAATTAGTAGATGATGACTGTGAGGACACAGCACAGTCAGGACGGCCGAGTTGTGGTCGCAGGAGTTCTCATCTGAACTTTAGACTGCAAACACAAGCACATACTTTATTGGGGCTTGTGAAGTTGAATGATGCCTCGCGAACAATATAAATTTTGATGATGTGCAATTTTATCGTGAGAACAGAGTAGATGTGCTACAGCCTTCGCCTCGATCAGACGGATCGACGGTGGTCTCTTGTTAATTCTATGCCGGTCGGTGGAACCGCGCATTTAACAAATGTTTAAGCCCCACAGACGGTCGGATCAATTCTAAGTGTATATATGTTTTTAAATTAATGTTGTAAATATTTTATATGATAATCAAGAATTAAAAGTATAACGTTTTAATCAATTGGAAAAACGTGTGGACTATTACTCTCATCCCTTAGACGCCAGCTTAAATCCTACATATATATATATATATATATATATATATATATATATATATATAAACGTGCTTTATTGTTACAGATTATATCCCAATGACGTTATTTTAGTGATTTTTATGTTCGGAAAATCGATTTAACTTTGACAGATTAAAAGAAAAAGTCGTTACATTTATTGATAAACTGAAAATGTTGTTACATTCCTTTCAATCTGATTCGGCATATAAATTATGAAGAGGGATTTACAAATTTGATAAAATCGTGTAGCAGCAAAAAATTTTAACCGTCAGTAAAATATCATTACCCCCCTCCCCTTTCAAAAAGAACAAATTTTTTAATGTATCAATTGCGAAAAAATTACAACAAACACATTTTAGAAATATTTAGAAATAAACTAAAGCAAAATATGTATTTTTAAACATTTCTTCCTCGCTTAAAATGACACATGCATTCACCACACACATTGCACAATAGATCGTCCCTACTCTTGTTTGAAGCTGGGAAGAAAAAATGCTGGTTGTGGACATTTCTTAGGTTAAATTTTTACATTAATATATATATATATATATATATAGCCACATTAAATAACTTGGCCGCCAGACAGAAAATTTTGGTCGCCAATAGCGACCATGCGACCGCATCTGTCAAGCCCTAATTTTGAATATCTACAAGTTTTGTATATTTATGAATAAATATCATTTCGTCAATCTATCAAAAATTTTTCAGTATTTAAATCATAATCACAACAGAACTGCATATGCAACGTGTCCAGAACCTTAATCATAGATCATCATGCTTTTATAAAGAATACATACAAGAATTTCATAATCTCTCTTGCACACAAATTGAAATGTCAAATATAGTGTAGTAAACAACAAAAAAAATAATAATTGTGTACAATATAAATAAAAGACTACACAGTACCTGTTGAGATTTGAGGGTGAACAACTTGAAAATTCTATTTAACCCCTTAATTCTCACGCCAGTGATATTCACGGGCTGTGTATTCTACTTTTTTTTATTCAGATTCTTTGATTCCCACCAGTTTTTCCCACCAGAGTAAAATTAGCTTTATTTTCGCATCATTTTACTAGCCATTAAATAAGGTAACCATTTCTACTTCAAAAAAGTTGTGGCAATCAAACAATTTGAAATTTTAAAAAAGTAGCCTACACAAAAATATAGCGACGCTGAAGGGGTTGAACATGATTTAATTTTTAATTAGTTGCATTTCACTTAATTAAGTATTGAAAATTTGATGAATTATTATATTGTGTAACGATTCCTATACATATAAATTAAATGTAAAAAAAAATTCTTTTAAAAAACATACTTACATTAAAATTCACAAAAAAGTCAACTTACAAAGCACAAATGTGTGCGTCGCTCAATGCTGACGTCATAATAACGCGGGCAACAATTTTGTGAAAATGGATGAATGTTGCAACAATGGAGCTATTTTTCAATTAAACAATCGTAACGTTATTTCTATGGGGAAAATGGAAGGTTTGTGCCGACGTTGACCTCCCTTAGGTTTCGAATTTTTAAAAAATAATGTCCAATTCATATATTGACGTCAGGAATACATATATTTTTTAAATTTCAAAGCTCTACGTCAACAGGAAGTGGGTGAAAAATGAGTCACAAGATTCGTCTGCCACATACACACAGAAATGTAAGTTAAAAGTATAAATGTTACATATATATATACAGTCATACCTCGTTATATGGTCACCCGTGGGGACCGTTGAAAAGTGACCATATATGCGGGGTGACCATATATGCGATAAAAGAAAATTAAAGGCTATTTTTAATCTTAAACATGTTTGTCAACATAAAAAAAGCTAAAAACATGAAGTTTTTAAAAACAGAAGTGTACATAATATTAATTAATTAATTTGTTTTAATTTAAGTATGAAACTTAATGGGATAATACATACTACTATAATAGAAATTAATGCATTACTTACAGAATAGTTAGGAATGTACAGTACAGTGTTTGAAATACTCATTTATGCAGGATTGTCTTTGCTTCGGTTTCGCTGTTGTTAGCACTACCTTTTCAAGATTATTAACAGTTTTAAAATGTTCTTCTGAAGCTTCTGAATGCGCAAAAAAACACCTAACAACGTTCAGTGCCTTGAGAGCTTCTGTCTGAGTTACAGGCTGAATTTCCAATTCACCATCACTCTCTTCATCGTTGCTTCCGGAAGCATTTGAATTTAACACTTCGGAGACAATTCCAATAATGGACACTTCAGAAGATGTAGCTAAATCATTATCAATAGTTACGCAATCCATTTCATCAGGTACGGTGCATTCATAATTTTGAAGACGCTTTGCAAGTTCAGACAGAGGAATATCCTCATCTTCGTCGTCCGATAATTCATCATTTTCAGAGGGGCAAAAACCAGCATGTCTAAAACAATTTGAAATGGTTTTCTTTGATACCTTATTCCAAACTTTGTCTATATAAAACAGCGCATCCAACACGGACACATATAACTTCTCATTCTGATCAATTGCAGAAATCATGCCATTAAGGAGTAGTTTACCTTAAAATTTTGAATAATCCCCTGATCTAGGGGTTGGGAAACACTAGTGCTGTTTGGAGGTAAGAAAACAAGTTCAATGGAATCTAATTGAAGAATGTCGCAATGGGCAGGGCAGTTGTCGATAACGAAAATGATTTTTCTTTTTTTCTTTGAGAAATATCTATCCATACGTCGGATTGTTTTCTCCCAGATGCTTGTTGTCATCCAAGATTTTTGGTTTGCATCGTAGAACACGAGCAAAGATTTTATGTTTTTCATGCAACGGGGTCTCAGAAATTTTGTTATGGAGTTAGAAATGGAGTTAGTTTTTCTGAGCCATCCATATTTGCTGCTAATAAAATGGTTAATCTGTCTTTGCTTCTCTTGCCACCTATACATTTATCGCTCTTAAAAGAAAGAGTTTTATCTGGTAGAGCACGATAGAATAGTCCACATTCATCTGCATTGTAAATATCAGAAGGATTATAACGCTTGAGGACATCACTCAAAACAGATTCTCTCCATTCGTTTAATTCACTGTCATTCACATCAGCAGCTTCACCGCATACTTTCTTGAAAGATAAATCTTGCCGGAACATAAATTTTTGAAGCCATCCGTTGCTAACATTGAAATCGGATTCTCCTAATTCAGCTGCAATTTGTAAAGCCTTTTCTTTTAAGATGAAGGAAGATATTGGCATGTTTTGAGATCTGGCATTTTTTATCCAAATCACAAGCGCTTGCTCAACCTTGTCGAATGGTGAAGCACGTTCCCGTTTTCTCTTTTCATTTTTGAAATCTACAGTACATGATTTTGATAAAATATTGTTTACAGTTGTCCTTGGAATTCCATGCGTTTTCGCAAAAGCCGCTTTAGATAAATTTGATGTTTGAAAAGATTTTATCAGTTCTTTTTTTTCTTTAAATGACAAATTTTTTCGTTTTGCAGCCATGTTTACTCGCAAGCATAAGCAGTTGAAAGTGAATCCTGAACAAAAAAGCAGTGACCAAAAATAGGAGAAACAATTTTAAAATTTTATTGGCGTGAAGGTGACACTTATTCCACACGTGTTCTTTTCCCTAAAGATTAGTGAACAAAGTTGGTTGCAATCCCGTTTTCTAAGAAATGAGAATGGCATATGAAATTCTTTCAGTAGCAAAGTGAAGTGTGTGGGGGAGGGAAAGGAGAAAAATCCTTTTGTAAGGGAGTCCCTGTCCCTTTTAAATGCTTTCCTCCTCAATAAATCATATTGACAGCATCCACTCAGCTATACTAAAATGGAAATGAAAGCAAACTTTTTCATTGATCGGAAGTATGGCTAATCGTTTCCTGGAAGAAAGATATTTCCACAAGTAAAGTGACCATATAAGCGGGTACAGGTATTCTGAAATGACCATATATGCGGAAACAAAATACACAGAATTCCTATTAAGTCAGCCGGGACTTTTCAAAAGTGACCATATATGCGGGATGACCATATAAGCGGGTGACCATATAACGAGGTTTGACTGTATATGTGTATGTATATATATATGTATATATATATGTATATATGTATGTATGTATATATAAATATATATATATATATATATATATATATATATATATATATATATATATATATATATATATATATATATATATAGATATATATATATATATATATCCTTCTATATTAAAAAAAAGTAAGCTGGAACTGAGCCAAAAACGAAATGGACCAATCAAATTCTGCGTAGATATTCCGGGTTATTCTCATCGCTTTTTTACTAGGGACTTTTTTGAGGAGCTATTACTTTTTTTCTAGCCATCCTACGGATTCGAAAATCATACCACCAGACGTGAAATATAACAAGCTGTCAGAAATTAAAAAAATTATCACGGTCGGACAATAAAAACTCAAAAAATCCTTAAAAATCGAGTAAAAAATCTTTTATTGAAAAAGTCATTATTTTATATTGTTGCCAATTTCTAAATAAGCGCAAAGGATTATGTTTTATCTCAAATAAAATATGTATTTGTGCGAGACTATTCAAAACAATAATGAAAGTTTAAAATAATAATTAAATGATCACGGGTTGAAAGCAGGAAATAAAGAAAATTACGTCATAAAAATTGTGTTTACTCATGAATATTAAAAATAAAAAAGATGAATTAAATGAAAAAGCATTATAACCAGTTAAATGAAAAAGCATTATAACCAGTTAAATGAAAAAGCATTATAACCAGTTAAATGAAAAAGCATTATAACCAGTTAAATGAAAAAGCATTATAACCTGATTACAGAAGAAAGTCGCCGTTCGTGATATCATCATCATCATCATCTTTTTAAAACAGGATACATTACCAAGGTTTAAGAGGCTGTGAAATCAGAACAGGGGGTTGGTGAACGTAGCGAGCAGGGGGCAGAGCCCCCTAGTATATATATATATATATATAACCTTTACTTAACTATAACCTATGTAAAAGTACAACTTTGTTTCTACAATGTTGAATTCAAATCAGAATTTTCGAAAAAAAAATTAAATTTAAGATTACAGTTATTTTTTCTCTAATTGTGGAAGTAAAATTTAGTTCAGAAACTCTGGTTCACATCCTGATTAAAATTAACTGGTATAAAAAATATCCCACCGCTTTTCAAGGAGTTAATGTTGTTGAAGATAAATATGTAGTTGTCCTATAGTTTTCGGGAACGAAAAAGAGAATTTCTGATGGTGAATGAATGCAGTAACATGATGTTTGTTTGATTGTCAAGTTTTCTTTTACAGATATCTTAAAACACAAGAAATTCAAAACTACCGCCCGCGAGTGGTGTCCAAAAGCAACAATATCCGCCAACTGTGAGCAATGTTTTCATTTCATAAAACTTCATATTTCTTATAAGGTAAAATACAGTTCAGGGATTAGGCGTCGGGGATTATATGTGAGGAATAGATTCAGTTTGTACCGCTCTTTAAAATAAAAATCCTCTTTAATAAAAAGGTATGTGTTGCTGACGACTGGGATTTTCGCTAATCGTTGCCACAGATTAATCTCAGAAAATGAAACATTTGAAGTTACTGAAAAAATTAATTGCTCGAAAAGTATTTGTCAGAAAATTATTAGACAAACTGCGTTAGAAAGGTAAAAAATTGTATTTTTCTTGATATAAATTTCAAATCCGCTGATTATGCCATTTTCCAAATATTGAATTTCAAAAATTACCAAATTTCCCAATGGAGTACCATAGCGAAAACTTCACGCGTAAAAAAATAATATTAACAGCAATGTGTCAGCACGAGTCACAAATTATAGTAACCGTATTATTCTTTTAAAATATAAAAGTGAATTATGATGTCACGAGTGCATGATTTTTATTTAATTCTCGACAAATACTTGATGCGCCATTTCATTTTAGTTGCGAATATTATAGGTTAATTCACGTTTTTAAAAAAAATGTAGCTATAAAACATATAAATCAATGGAAAACGGTAGGTAATAAATTGTAAACGTAATAATAAACCGTATTAAAAAAACATAACTCAGTGAAATAAGTATCCGTTTTTATATTATTTTAAGATATTCCAGGTAAAGGTACAGATTACTTTAAAATACAAGCTTGAATTCACCGATATATTTCGTTTGATTCAAGGTTCTTTTGGAGAAACCGACCAGCGCAGCGGGCGTAGTCTGCTAGTAAATAAATAAATTACGACGGAAAATTTTGTTACATTATTTAACACAAAATAATATGTTTTATTTAAATTAAATCTGACGCTGATCAACTATTTTTAAATCTACTTACAACAGCAGTCAACAAATACTAATTTGTAAAAGATAATGTTTTTTAAACCAATCCTTTGTTGCATATTTCATTTACATATGCCAAAAATCTCCAGCACGTACCGGTTTTATGCTATGATTTCATGTTCATAGTATTGTATGGGTACGTGTTATTTTTAAAAGTGTACAAACTTTCACATACAGTGGAGCAAATTGTAAATAAAGGGTATTAGTTTAAGTGTGATGAATTAAAAGAAAATTCCCTTAAAAATTGTCGTATCTTGTGTGAAAGAAAATCGTGTCTCGTGAAGAAAAGACATTAATTTTGAGCGCCGACTTGTCGCGCTGCAGTTTATAACATTTTAACTACGATTTAAACATTTAAAAATATTTTTTTTTATTCATAAAAATTACGATAAATAGAAAAATTATTTATTTTACAGTAATTTTTACACATTTTTTTCTAATTCAATCGCTAAAAAGTCCTTCCGGCCTGTACCGGGAGGAAAAGGTAGCTTTCCCATATCTTCGTTTTAAAATTTTAGCTAATGTTACACGAAAACAGCAAGTTAAAATGCAAAGAAACGTTTACAAAAGATTCGTTAATACTGAATTTGAATAAGAAATTCGCCAAATTATTGAGCAATAGCCAAATTGGCTTCATTTATGAAGACTTATTTTGGTCGCCAAATTTAGCGATATTTTGCTAAATGTCGCCAATTTTGGCGATAATTTGGCGCTAACGGATATGAATATATAGTTTTATTCGTATGATTGGGTAAATTATTACAACAATGAAAGAAAATAATTTGCGAGTAATCGCGTTAATGTGCTGTTTTGTTTCAAAATGTCAGCCACCCTAGAATTTCAAACTGCTCTATCTCAGCCATTTTTTAAGATAGAGGTAAACCAAAAAATGCTCGGGAATCCTTGTATCAAGGCCTAACACGTAATTAAAAAATAAATTTTAATTTTTAATTTTTTTGTATATTTATTTTAGTTTTAAATTTTTAAATGGCCGCCATCTTGAAACAAAATGGCGGACCAAGCTGGCCATCGAACTATATATATGGATATATCTATATATATAAATCAACATTTGAACAGAGGGTGGTTTTGGGGTCTGGGGGTCATGATCGGTGAAAATATATCGAAATTTTCCGGAACTGCTTT
Source organism: Maratus michaelseni (assembly GCA_963931845.1). Classification (NCBI taxonomy): domain Eukaryota; kingdom Metazoa; phylum Arthropoda; class Arachnida; order Araneae; family Salticidae; genus Maratus; species Maratus michaelseni. The sequence continues at coordinate 277,568,529 of OZ007597.1, forward strand.
CCTCCGAACGGCTGCAATAGGTAGCTTTATACTTTTTAGTATTGAAAGCTACCTAAAAGGCAGGCCGTATTAATAAAATCCTCAGATTAAGGAGGGTTCCATACCTTGTTCTGAACGTAATTCACCTTCATAGTAATTGTCTCGTTAGTGTCTGCTTTTTCCCCCCATAGGTTTATATGTATTGTAATATGAAAAAAAGTTACTTCTTTATTATCCCGTCAACTACTTTTCATAACAAAAAACTACCGCCAAACTGTGGGATTAAACGCCAAAAATGCAGTCCCATTTACTTGGTGCCGGAAGCATTATACGTAATTGTTATGTCATCAAGTGGTTTTTAATTCGATATTTGCGTGTATTTTTCATTATGTTTTACTGATTTATTAGTCATTTTATTAATTAAAATAAGAATTGTGTCCTTAAATTCTTATATTTTATTTATTTATTTATTTTGATATTCCAATGGCAACGTTCTCCCGTTTATTCGGCGTTACAGTTTGGCGACAGTTTTTTGTTATGAAAAATGGTCGACGGGATAATTGAGAAGTACCGAGAAAAATATACTTTACTGATTATGGAAGCGAATACGTATTGGACTTTTGTATTGAACATTTCCTTCACAAAATCGTAGATGTCGCTGTAATTGAGTAAAATGCAGCGAGAATCTTTTCCATTGAAAATTCTGGAAACGGTCGAATAACTCGAGAAACATCGGATTGAAAAATGGAAAAATACGTGTTCAATACTTTAGAAAAATCTATTTAGGGATATAAAAGTTGCCATTTTTCTAAAATATTGAACACGTATTGTTCCGTTTTTCAATCCGATGTATATTTCTCGAGTATATTATTTTCATAATGCAGTCATAACTCACAGTCTTATAAACTGAAAATAAAAAAGAATCTTTTAAATATTAAACCCACACCATAAAATTTGCGGAGTAAAATTATTAATATAAAAATTTGGTGGATTCACCATTGTCAGTAGAGTAAAATGGTTCATGAAATTCGGCCAAGGTGCTTTTAGCCATGCAGCCGATTGATTGTATAAATAAAGTAATCTTGCAAATTGGAATGGAGAAGATTTTAGATTACGCATTCTTTTATGATTAATTGATGAAGACAACTTTACATACCTCAAAACTTAACTCGGAATCGCAAAAATAATTTAAACTATGTAGTTATTGGAGTTTTAAACTTTATTAAAAGCAAAATAAAACCACGGGACGGGATTGGTTTGACGTCACTAGACATGAAACGGGGAATTCTTAGAGCCGAGTGCTTGCAGGCTGTTTTATATTGCTTTCTATGTACTATAAACATCTTTTAAAGACTCGTTTACACAAATATTAAAGTCAAAAGATTATTTTATCATATCTAAATATAATGCACTATTAATATATATATTTGTATTAATTTTCATTTAGATAAGAGCTGAAGTTGGTCGGATTCGAAAAATACAAAATTAAATCTTTCGGAAATAGTTTTTTTTTTTTTTTTTTTTTTTTTTTTAAATTCAAATTTACTTTTAGGACAGAAAAGCTGCATTTCATGTGGGTTAAAATACGGGAAGCTAAAGCTAAAAGGCACGTACATTGTTCACTTTTCGAATCAACAATAGGCCACGCCCTCCCACTGTTCCCCTACTCGGATTCACAGTACGCTTTCAGCAATGAGCCTTGTTTGGATACAAATCTCGTAAAAGTAATCTCTGGCGTAATTTAATCAGCCTTGTTTTAAATAGGATTTGCTTGAGATAAGAGTCCGAAATTCAAATACCGACTGCAATGTGGTATGTAGACTGAAATCAGCTTGGACAGTATTGTGGATATTCTTAAAGTTTCATAATACTAACACAGATAAGTGTATGACATATTTCAGATATGTCCGAAATATAATGCCCCGATCTATAATACTGTGTGACGTTTCTTTTCCTGATAATAAATGCAATAAATATTACTTTCATTTATAGCACGTGTAATAGAAGATGAAAATAAATAATTTCACTAAATCTCTTAAATAAAAAAGATATAATGTAACTATTTTTCTAACGTGAATGCACGACTTTCCTGATATCTCTCTAAGGTGGACTTTAATTTACTACAGAGTTGACTGGCTATGTAATATGAAATGTAAATTTTGAAACAATACAAGCCCCTCCTTTTCCTGGTAGTTTTTTGTATTTTGATTGCTTTGGGTAGATTTTCAGGTTATTGTATCAGTAACTATCTTAGAATATGGGACTTTAATTTAAAATATCTTACAATCTATCAAATTGTGTCTATATATTTGTTGTAAATACTTGACTTATCCTATCAAAACACTTTATGCAAGAAACATTACACAGACAAGACTAAGAATTCAGAACACACGCACCTTTAGTCAATGACATTTGATTATATAAACACGAATATACATGTCAACAAAGTGTTAACAACCCCCTGGACTAGAACTAGGTAAAAGAAATTTACTGCTTTCCACGTATAATTCATATACTGTAAATTCTAACAAAACTTCAAACACCAAAAAATGCTGTTTTCTAAATATTAAAATAAAGCATGCTTTTAAATTTGTTTCCTTCATTTGTAAATTGAGTAACTTAATTTTGTTAAAAAGTGGCTTTAACAATGTACAATAAGATTTAAATGTAATTGGTAAAATAATAATGTAATATAAGCTCAGTTACACTAAAAAAGGAACAATAACACGTGATAGTTTGTGGATATTTGTTTAAATTATAGTTTTATTGATATTTTATAACTTTATAATGCTGAAAAAAAAATAAGGAACTTTTATTAAAAACTTTTATTTTGTATGTTAATAACCTTGTTTTGAACAAACTCAATTGTTTAGTATATACCGAATTTATTCCCGAACTTTAATACCGAATTTTTGGCTAAATTCAAAGCTTCATCAAGTTTCAGTACAATATTAATATGAAAATTTATTATTATTTCGATACATTCATATTTTTTGTTAATATGCTCTGTACAAAATTGTGTACTTTTACTTTTGTTAAAATTTTAAAGTTATAAACTATAATGCATTTGATAACTGTAATCTTTTAAACAAAAACTCACACCCTATATTTTCAAATGTAAAAATATAATTATAAATCAAACCAAATTCTGACTGTTCTTTCTTATGTAGTTAATACTACATTTAACATTTTCCAACGGCTCAATATTTACAAGACAGGTTACTCACAAATAGACTGGGCGTAAAGTTGATCGCAACTCGGAAGCCCCTTAACCGACATCAACTGTTCGGTAATTGTGATACTTGTAAGGGTCATGTTAATCGGCCGCTTAGGCAACCGATTTCTTTCTGAAAAAGAAAAGCAAAGCAGGGATGGGCTTAGACTCATTTTGAGGAGTCGAGTCTGAGTCGAATCCCTTGTTTCAGGGGTCGACTCTCGACTCACCTGATGAAATACGGTTGGTTGGTTGGAATGAAATCCAAATTAACATTTATGATGGAGGAATATTTATTGCAATTAATAAAAACTAGCAAATATATACTTTATAATCAGCAACAGCTTTTCTCACATTTAACATAAATAAATCCAATACAGATCATGTGACTAGATTAATTTTAACACAATTACAACCCATAGATCATGTGCTTTTAAAGCAATGCAAATTGCTAATTTGCAAATAAGCTCCATAGGAAGGACTCTTGTGACTTTCCTCACTGTGACCGTTTCTAGCTTGTTGTAGCTATTTTAGCCTGTTGTAGAACTTACAACAAGCTAAACCAAGTTGGAAATTGTACGTCAAACGTTACAAACGAGGTGCGTTCGTACGCACGTTTTAGAATTAAATTCATGATATCCCGTGCGTAGAACGGGTTAAACAGCTAGTTAAGTATATATTTTATGACACTGTTCATACAAATATCTTAACTAGTTATATAAATATTCAGATATATATGTATCAGCTAGTTATATAAATATTCATTGATGATTATTGATGATTTTTAATTCTGTGAAATGAATTATATCGTCTGCAGATTAATTTCTGTCATAAAATAAGTATCTCGGTCGCTTGACGATTTAACATCCATCGGAAGCTCCTATAACAAAAAAGCACTGATTTAAAAAAAAAAAATCAAATTTCTTAATAAATATTTTTATTAATATCTCCTAAAGTTTTGATTCGATTTTAATAAAATTTGAAATGTCTCGACAAAATTCTGCAAAGATAATATATTTTAAATTGCAAACCATTTGGTTGGGTAGTTTTTGCGTTGTTATATGCGGACGGACAGACAGACGGACGGACAGACAGACGGACAGACAGACAGACAGACGGACGGACAGACGGACGGACCAAACGACGACTATAGGTGCTACGTATTTATGTAATTAAGAACGCACCTAAAAAGTCAGGCTAAAGGTTGACAATCCTTTGGACGGAATTCCAGAAAACTTTTTTTTTTTTTTTTAAATACGCAACAACAAAATTTAGACAGGATTAAGGATGATTAGCACAGTAGTACATAAGTACTTATTGCTCCGGGAGGTTCTTTTTCTATATGTCTGTTTCTATATCTGTCTGTCTATCTATCCTACAGCATGTTTTTTCTTGAAGAGGATAAATATAGCATTTATAATTATATTACATTGCTGCACAAAAGAATACGGATATACGTTAAAAGTGGCATTCTAGAACGCTGACAGTAATGTAATTTTAGTATGTTGTTACAGTCAACTACAGCATGTTTTTTTTCCCTTGAAAACGGTGAATATAGCATTGGTAGTTATTTTACAGGGCTGCATAAAAGAGTACGGATATTTGTTAAATCCGGCGCTTTTAGAACGCTGACCGTTATGTAATTTTAGTACGTTGTTACAGTCAACTACAGCATGTTTTTTCTTGAAGAGGATGAATATTGTATTTATAATTATTTTACAGGGCAGCACAAAAGAATACGAATATATGTTAAATGTGGCATTTGTAGAACGCTGACTGTAATGTAATTTTAGTATGTTTTTACAGTCAACTACATCATTTTTTTTAAGTGAAAACTTCTTTAGGCACGTTCGGCATTTTTTGAGATGGCAAAAAACCATTTAACTCGTGACACTGTTACTGTAACCGACACCTCTGTATGTAAGTATGTACATCTATTGTATATAGTTCGGTATGAAGTAGGGCGGGGTATGAAATGTATGGTAGCGTGAACCAGAATTTTTAAATAATAAACTAAGCGACATTTGAAATTCAGTTCCTAGCGGAACGAATAAAATCAAATTTTAAAGATGTATAGGGATCAGTCTAATTAGTCTTTTAACGAAGGACACTGGACCCCACGCCTCCCCTCCGGCCCCCCCTTTTACGGTGTTTTAACTAACTAGGCCTCGTTTCCATATCTCAACAACGAACAGTCCAATTTCAACGCGACTGATTTCAAACATTATAATTCACTGAGTAATAAATGTCCGTAACATTAAAATAAATGTATGAGTACCGTGAACCAGAATTTTTAAATAATAAACTAAGCGACATTTGAAATTCAGTTCCTAGCGGAACGAAATGAATCAATCTTTAAAGACGTATAGGGATAAGTCTAATTAGTCATTTAACGAAGGGCACTGGACCCTCCGCACCCTACCGGCCCCCCTTTTACGGTGTTTTAACTAACTATGCCTCATTTCCATATCTCAACAACAGACAGTCCAATTTCAACGCGACTGATTTCAAACATTATAATTCACTGAGTAATGAATCTCCGTAACATTAAAATAAATGTATGAGTACCGTGAACCAGAATTTTTAAATAATAAACTAAGCGACATTTGAAATTCAGCTCCTAGCGGAACGAAATAAATCAAATTTTAAAGATGTATAGGGATCAGTCTAATTAGTCATTTAACGAAGGGCACTGGACCCCACGCCTCCCCTCCGGCCCCCCCTTTTACGGTGTTTTAACTAACTATGCCTCGTTTCCATATCTCAACAACGGACAGTATAGTACATTAAATAAAAATTGTAATATAATTTTTGTAGTAGTAGTTTATGATAATGAATAAAAAAACACTTCATTTAAAAGTATTTCCTGCACAATAAAACATTTCCTGACGATTCAAAAAATATACACGTAGTTGTTCAAGTTTTCACTTCTGTCAGCACTCCCGGAGTTCCTTTTTTTTTTTTTTTTTTTTTTTTTTTTCTATCAGACGATTTCCACGTGAAAAACGGAAATGAAATAAAAAGTTTCACCAATTGAAAAAAAAGATTAATATGAAATAAAATTTATTGACGTCATAGCGGTAATAAAACGGAAAGATTTCTGAATAATACAAGAAGTCTGAGAATGTGTATGTACACAAAGCAGATTAATATCACGTCATTAGAGAATTAAAAAGAAAATCTGACATATTATCGAAAGTTTAACAGATTTTTTAAATGTTTCAGAATAATACAAAGCGAGTATCAATATGTGTAATAGAGAATAGTAAATATATGATATAAATGCTGGGCGATTACACCATGAAACATTACTACACTAAAGACGTGAGTATAAAAAAACACAAATTTACTGAATGGTGTATACAAAACGTTTGTTTACACCATTCAGTAAATTTGTGATGTTTTATACTCACGTCTTTAATGTAGTAAATATATGAGTTTGAGGAACGTATTGAATCATGATAAAAACCCGATTACGGAAATATCCGTATATTTTAACATTTTGAATGTGTACAACATGTTTAATTTTGAATTTTTTTAAAAAATATCGCATTTAGTCCACATGACAGATATTATTATGACAGAATATAATAGCGGGCTTTGCCCGCTATCGGACTAATTTAGATATTCGAAAAAACGAGAAAAATATACCAGTAATTTTATACTTTATAAAAAACGTGACCTTTTTTTTTGGTTGCTAAATGAAATTAGGGAAGGGGATGTCCAGTGTCCTTCGTTAAATGACTAATTAGGCTAATCCCTATACATCTTTAAAATTTGATTTATTTCGTTCCGCTAGGAACTGAATTTCAAATGTCGCTTAGTTTATTATTTAAAAATTCTGGTTCACGCTACTCATACATTTATTTTAATGTTACGGCGATTCATTACTCAGTGAATTATAATGTTTGAAATCAGTCGCGTTGAAATTGGACTATCCGTTGTTGAGATATGGAAACGAGGCATAGTTAGTTAAAACACCGTAAAAGAGGGGCCGGAGGGGAGGCGTGGGGTCCAGTGCCCTTCGTTAAATGACTAATTAGACTTATCCCTATACATCTTTAAAATTTGATTTATTTCGTTCCGCTAGGAACTGAATTTCAAATGTCGCTTAGTTTATTATTTAAAAATTCTGGTTCACACTACTCATACATTTCATACCCCGCTCTACTTCATACCGAACTATACACAATACATGTCATACTTACATACAGAGGTGTTGGTTACCGTAACAATGTCTCGCGTTCAATGTTTTTTTCCCATCTCAAAACATACCCAAAGCGCCTAAAGAAGTTTTCACTTCATAAAGTTATTTAGAAACGCTTTTTAATTTCAATTTTTTTAAATAACTGTTCTATGTTGAGCATTTGCGTGTTAAAAGTAATAGTCATGTCGAATTTCAAGCTTCTATACCTAAAAACAAGGCCGAAAATAGGGGGAACAAAGGAGGCATATGCCCCGGATGTAAGTGTAGAAGGGAGCGCGAAAAGAGGATTTGATTCGACTTTCGGTACAAAAAGACAAATAACGAAATTTAGAGAAAAAAACTTGCAATCGGATAACCCAAAGTAAAAATGTATTAATTGATTTTATATATTTTTCTTTTAGTAGGGCTGTTTTTTTTTTTCATTATGTGATAACGTAGGGGCAAAATTCTTAATCATTACTTGTTTAACGATTTCGTTCAAGACACTCACACGATTAATACACTGTCCCAATTAGGTTAGAATTGGTTCAGTATTTCGGACGTTATCGTGGTGACAAGTTTTAAATGTTTTTGTGCTTTTCTGTGTCCTTCTAAACAAACTATAACTATAACTTGATTAACGAATTCATTCACGATACTCACAGATTAATTTACTGTGCTCATTATCTTCAAACTGATTCAGTACTTCACACTTTATGATAATGACAAGATTTTCATTATACATATATAATATATAAACGAAATGATTGTGATAGGTCGGTTTTTAAAGAAATCAACCTAAACATTTGAAGGTTAATATACTTTCTATCAATTATTTCAGATTTAAAACAAAAAATAAGATCAATGAATCGAAATTTTTTTTTATAAATTAATTTTGGAAAATGGTGAGGGGGCACCAAAAATTCACACTTGCGACTGATGAACAAAATACTAGTTATGGCCCTGCCTAACGATTCGATAGATATCGTAATTAAGAATGTTTTTAAACCGCTTTCCTTTCATTTCACCCTTTTAAATTTTGAATTTTTTAGAAAATTTATAAGTAACTACTATGCCAAATTTCAAGTTTCTAGATTCTTCAGTATCGCAAGAATCGCAATTTAATACGTTTTTCACTCTTGCCCCTCCCTCCCTCCCCCCCGTGTAGTACCCCACCAACATAAAATATAGCATATGCTGGAGGAGGAACTGTCACCATCACTTTTGAAATCGGTTCGGTAGTACCAGAGATTATCCCCTACAAACAAATAAACAAACGTTACTTCTTTATAATATTAATTATATAGATTAACACAACATTTCAGCAAGTTTCAGATCAACTTAAAAAAAAAAACGCGTAACACATTTGTAAACATATTGTCAGAAGTTCCTATCCATCATAGATAGTAATTTGAATTTATTTGGGCACCCTGTATATATATTCTATAAATTAGACACACACTGCATAATATACCAAAAATAAGTTAAGCTTGAAAATGCATAATAGGGCAGCTGCAATTGACGTCATGATGGAAGGTCACACACTACAAATAGTCAGTTCTGATTGGTGGAACTACCCTGACCTCGATTGCAACTCGCCTTCCTACATTTCTCTATCATAAAAGAAAATGCAATGAAATTCTTTTGTGCACTCCGTAAAAAAGTATATATTAAATAATACATATATTTTTATGTTTACGGAAGATGTTATCGCTCAACTTTAATAACGCATGCCAATTTCATAAGGCACTCATCAAACAACTGTCTTCGGACAGTAATGCAATTATGCAATATAGTCCATGGCGTGTCCCTGTTTAAATGAATTATAAATGCTACTCATACTATTTTGTGTAGAAAAAAGTTGAAATGCATATAATTAATACACTTCACTTTCAAGCGGGAACATACTACAATGAATCTTAATACCACGTTTCATTTTTATGCCACTCTATGCATTTTTACCAAAGTTAAAGCACTGCCCATAGACGATAATACATTCGAATTATTTAGTTCAGAACCGTATTAAATTATCTATATATTTTTATCCATACCACATATTGTACTAAAATTTCATTTAGCTAAAAAGCGCATAACAAAACTCTTTTCAAGCAGATAACAACCATTGTCAGCAATGTATCCACATATTTTACTACAACCATGTATATGTTTTTTTTTTTGTTTTTTTTTTCGAACAAGATACTTTACTAAAATTTAGTTCACATAAAAATCGGGAAACAGATTAAAAAGTACTCTCATCAACTACCTTCTTATACGTCAGCGCCTTCGAACATTTTTTTTTCTAGCCCTGTATATACATACAATGTATAAACATTCCTTGATATACGAAAATTTAGTTAAGCATGAAAATGAATGGCGCAATAGAAAGCGCCCTTTCAGTAGTTATCATTCGAAATTCGTAGACGAAAGTATATTTGAGTTATTTTGTGCAGCCCTGTAAAACAAAATTAAATCTAACACATGCATTGTTTCATTTTTAAAATATTATAGGAACCGCATATATCAGAATCTCAATTATCAAAGAAATAGTATAGTATCGGGGACACGCACATCAAACAATTGCAGTTATGCTATTTATATTTTTACTTTTCCCTGTAGATGAATAATAAATGTCTAGCACACTATCTTTTCATAAAAACTTATAATAATGTATATCAACAATTTATATAATTTTCGCAATGTTGAAAGCAGGGCATCTCATGTCAATTAAAATGTAGTACTTCTAACAATTATCGCACATCGAAAGCGATGGATCCGATGACTTTTGTGAAGTCCTGTACATGGACAACAAATACACTGCTCAAAACAATTAAAGGATATTTGAAGTTTTATATAAAATAAAGATATAAACGAAATTTTTTTTGCCGAAAATAGAAGAAGAGAATCACAAATGCAGATTTTTCTGGTTTTCAAACTGTGGAGTATGCAAATTTTGAGTTCGACGTCAAAAACGTCGCTTCAGCGGCAGCGAATGAAATTTGACTTTAAACTGGATAAAAGAGAATGAAGACAAGGATGATCGGCATTCAGTGATTGCTTTGTTTCGATGAGTACGATGTCTCAGCGAAGTCATTTGACAGATTCAGAAGCTTGGAGAATTGTTGGTAGGTTAGAAGGGGGCCAAACTCAAGCCGAAGTAGCGCAAGCCATTGGAGTGTCACAAAGTGTCATTTCCAGGATCTGGAACCGTTTTTTGGAGAGTGGATGTGCAGGCCGAAGACCAGGGCAAGGTCGTAGACGGGCAACAACGCCCATTGAAGATCGGTATTTAGCGTTAACAGCTCGGAGACACCGAAACATGAACGCTACTCTTCTCCAACAACACCTTCGCTCGGCTACAGGCACCACGATTTCAACTCAGACTGTCCGAAACCGGCTCCATGCTGTAGGTCTGTATGCTCGCCGACCGATGGTATGTGTTAGATTAACATCAAGGCATCGTCGCGACCGCACGGAGTGGGCAAAAGAGCATGTCAACTGGAGGAGAAATGAATGGAGCAATATTCTGTTTTCTGGCGAGTCGGGTTTTTCTGTGCATCCGGATAATAAGCGTATTTTTATCTGGAGGGACCGTGGCAGTAGGAATAATCCTGCGTTCGTGCACGAAAGTGTCAAATTTGGCGGTGGAGGAGTGTTGGTGTATGGTGGCATCTCCATTGACGGACGCACACTCTACACCTCTACATCATTCGAGATGGAGCTCTGACTGGTCGCCGATATAGGGATGAGATCCTCAGACTTATTGTAGTCCCTTACGCTGCAGCAATCGGAGATAACTTCATTTTAATGGACGATAACTGCAGGCCACATCGTGCAAACCTGGTGGAGGATTTCCTTTTCGAGGAAGGAATCGTTCGAATGGAATGGCCAGCGTGTTCTCCAGACATGAATCCAATCGAGCACGTTTGGGACGCTCTAGGAAGACGAGTTTCTGGCCGCCAACAACCCCCACAAACTCTCCAAGAACTGAAAAGAGCTCTTCTGGAAGAGTGGGGCAGAATACCCCAACTCGTCATTAATAGCCTCATTGAGTCCATGCCTCAAAGGTGTTCAACGTTGCTGGCCGCCCGTGGAAACCATACCCCCTACTGAAAATGATTTTCTTTGAAGAAAACACCTTTTCTTATTCTTTTTTTCTCATATGCACAAATTGTGTTTTATTCCTTTTGTACACAAATGCGCAATAAAATGCATTTTTTTTCTGCCAAAATGTGTAATTTATTCTCATATAACCTACTATGTCTGTCGACCATGTATCAATCAGCTAAAAAGTTTCCCAGATACAAAATCCACCTAAAACTGCAATATCCTTTAATTGTTTTGAGCAGTGTACTACTCAAACCTTTTTTGATTGGGGCCGTGTTAAAGTGAACTTGAAGATCATATATTGATTTCATATCCAATAAGTTGGAAATTGTACGTCAAACGTGACAAATGAGGTGCGTTCGTACTACAGCTAGTTATATAAATATTCAGATCTTGATGATTTTTAATTCTGTGAAATGAATTATATCGTCTGCAGATTAATTTCTGTCATAAAATAAGTATCTCGGTCGCTTGACGATTAAACTTCGGAAGCTCCTGTAACAAGAAAGCACCGATTTTTTTTTTAAATTCAAATTTCTTAATAAATATTTCTATTAATATCTCCTAAAGTTTTGATTCGATTTTTATAAAATTTGAAATGTCTCGACAAAATTCTGCAAAGATAATATATCTTAAATTTCAAACCATTCGGTTGGGTAATTTTTGCGTTGTTATATGCGGACGGACGGACAGACAGACGAACGGACGGACAGACAGACGTACGAACCAAGCGACGCCAATATGTGCTACGTATTTATATAATTACGAACGCACCTAAAAATAGGATTTTTCCCTTTTTAATTATATTAACCGTCAATAGATGGCGGGATCATCCAATTAATTTTTAGCTTGTTGTCAGTCCAAATCTAGCCTGCATTTAGCTTGAAAAAACGGTCACACTGCTTTCCATAAATTGAACTAAAATGTGATCTAAAAGAAAGAAAAAATCCTCTCATCGTCATCGTGGATTTTTCTGACACATATGCGAGATGAATTTATTTATCACATTCGATAAAATTTCAAATATTCTCAGTCCAGCAATAAAAATTCTAATAATATATTTTACTTTCGAATAAATGTAATGCATGTTTCATTTTTATCGATTGCTTTCTTGTGTTCACTTTGTTGTGATTGTCGTGACCTAAAAATTAGGTTTAAACATCAATCGGAAGCTGTCTTTTAATTTTATTTTTATTTACTTTATTTTAAGATTCATTGCTTTTATAGAAAAATAAAAAACACTGTTTGATCTGCTAAATAAAATACCTGCATTTATGACTGAAAATAATTTAGTGAATGTACAAAAATGTAGGATAAAAAACTGTGAATAATTAATAAAAAAATTAAAAAAGGGTTGCTCCTTTACGAAAAATTCTTCTTATTTCTTGTTTATATTTTGCAAATCGTCTGCTTCCCAAATTTAATCTTTAAAACTATGATAGATACGGAAATACATTTATGCCCACAGATAAGTGTATGACATATGTTAAATATGCACGAACTATATGCATTAAAATACTGTGGGACGTTTCTTTTCCTGATAACAAATGCAATGAATACTACTCTCATTTATAGCACGCGTAATGAAAGATGAAAATGTATAATTTAACTATATCTCATAAATAAAAAATCCCTGACGGCTCGGCCTACAGATACAGTTAGATTTCGAAGACGCAGACCGCGGGGCGCCTGTTTATTTGTAATTGCAGAAGAAATGAACTTTTTGCCATGATGCGGCAGTTGAGTCCCTGTATTCGGAGCCGGCAGGGATTTTTTGTTGTTATTATTATTATTATTATTATTATTATATGCCGTCAGGATTGGTTCTATAAAAAACTTGTCAATATAAAAGTTGTCGATAATATTAAGAGGATATATAGTCAGAGCCCGATTAAGATCGTCTGCGGCCCGAGGCCCAGCAACTTTTCGGGGCCCCCTCAAATTAAAATAGTAGGTAGAATTTTTTTCGAGGATTATTATTAGATATTATGATACAGTTGACAAGTTAAACAAAATCTTTTTGCTCTGTTTTTGAGAAAATAATTGCAGAAAACTTCATTTTTAAGAAACTTTTCTAAATCATTTTACTCATTTTGGGGCCCCCATCAGCAGTGGGCCTAAGGCCGTGGCCTAGTTGGCCTGTGCGTTAATCAGGCTCTGTATATAGTAAATTTAAGTAGATTTGATATCTTGTGAATTGACGAAGTTATGAAGTTTTTTCTTCTTAAACCACAATCCCCCCCCCCCCCTTGGTTCGATTTTGCCCATTAACGAACTTGACCGAGATTTTATGCCTCTTGATTTTATGTATCCGTTTGGAAGAGGTTTGTGCAGAATTATGGAAGTTATCGTCTCCATAAAAAAGTGATATAGATAGATATATAAAGTTTTGAACTGGGGGTGGTTTTTGGTTTTGGGAGTCATAATCGGTGTAGATCTGCAAAAAAATTTCATAAATTCCAACATAGGGGAGAATGTAACAGATAGTAATTCTTACGAAATCTACAAAAAAGACATAATGTAGCAATTTTTCTAACGTGAATGCACGACTTTCCTGATATCTCTCTAAAGTGGACCCTAATTTAATACACAGTTGACTCGCTGTGTAATATGAAATGTAAATTTTGAAACAATACAAGCCCCGCCTTCTTCTGATACTTTTTTGGGTACTACTCTATTATCCCGTCGACCACTTTTCATAATAAAAAACTATCGCCAAACTGTAACGAATAATAAACGGGAGAACGTTGCCATTAGAATATCAGAATAAATAAATAAATAAAATATAAGAATTTAAGGACACAATTGTTATTTTAATGAATGAAATAACTAATAAATCAGTAAAACATAATGAAAAATACTCGCAAGTGTCGAATTAAAAACCACTTGATGACATAACAAACCAGTGTTGAATTCAGACACTTTTCTCCAGGAGAGATTTCTCTGGCTCCGGGGGGAGGAATTATAGAGTTCAGGGGGGGGGGGGGGGGAATTCCCCTTTTTGACCATTGAAAGCATAAAATCTCAAATCTTCCGGCGTGGGGGACATTTCAATGCTCCGGGGGGGGGGCGTCCCTCCCGGGCCACCCCCTGGATTCAACTCTGATAACAAACACGTGAAATGCTTCTGACATCCAGTAAATGGGACTGCATTTTTGGCGTTTAATCTTACAGTTTGGCGATAGTTTTTTGTTATGAAAAGTGGTCGGCGGGATAATAGAGTAGTACCCTTTTTTGTATTTTGATTGCTTTGGATAGATTTTTATGCTATTGTTTCAGTAACCATCTTAGAATATGTGACTTTAATTTCTCATTTCTTACGATCTATCAAAGTGTGTCTATATATTTGTTATAATTTCTTAACTTATCTGATCAAAACATTTTATGCAAGAAACATTACACAGATATGACTAATAATTCAGAACACACACAACTTTGGTCAATGACATTTGGTTATATAAACACGAATATGCGCGTAATCGGTCAACAGAGTGTTAAGAACCCCCTGGCCTAGAATAGAGATGAGTTCGGGCTCTCTTTCCGGAACCCGGGCACGCCCGAGCCCGACGATTTTAAATCCGAGCCCGCCTCAGCCCGAAACATTTTGTGTTTTCAGAGCCCGAGCCCAATACCAAAAAAAAAAAAAAAAAAAAAAAAAATTGCATAATATTTAAAAATTGTTTTAAAAGTAATATCTCATTAAAAAAAAAAAAAAAAAAAAAAAAAACTCTGTACTTTAAAATAACTGTTAATCCCGTGGGCATAGTTAATTTTATGGAGATTTACATTCAATCTTATCAAAAGAGAAGTTTGGTATCAAATAAAAATATACTTTGTTTAAAGGATGTTCATATTTTTCTCTCCGAACAAGCAAATCTGAATGACGCATTAACGAAGTGCGTTTTTATGAAGAAATGCAGGAAATTTGCAGAAATTACTATTTCTATGCCGAAGAATCGAACAAAGTTTATATTTCCTATAAAAGTTTTGTTCGTAAATTATAATTGATCCCTTATTTAAAGCAATATTTAGTGTTCCTGAAAAGTAGCTTAAATTAAAAAGTTGACACAGCTATTTGAAAGATCCTATGCTTTTATAGGAAAAGTGAAAACACTGTTTGATTGCTTTCTATCGGAATAACAATACATAACAATATTATATCTACTTACGAATGAAAGTGACTTCGTAAATGTGCAGAGCAGAGCTTTAGCATCAGCGGAGTTCATAATTAAAAATACATTCACTAACGTTATTTTCCTATGAAGAGCGATTACGACTCGCACACAATAGAAGACTAAAAATTTGCAAACCTAAGCTATTGCTGATTGACTAAAAACAAACAAACAAACAAAAAAAAAGTATTCATTTCGCGTTAGATCTCTAAAATAAAATAAAATAAAATAAACGTTACAATTAAAAAATATTCTACTCTTACAAACGAAAATCTAGCAATAAATATTATTCGCGCCTTTTCCCAGTGGCGCCATATCACCCAATCACCAGTCGCGTCACAAATATTGTAAATTTTCTTTTTAAAGTAACATTCTGATACTAGAAAAGTAAAGGGGAAAAAATGTTTCCTCTTCTATTCATTTTAATCAAAATAACATTAAAACGACTTGAAATGGAATATGTAATTTATTTAGGGTAAAAAAGGTTATTTCTATTTTTCCTATATGAGAATAAATAAAATTGTCAGTTTCCGAAAGATTGAGCACGAGCCCGCCCGGACCCGAAGGATGGTATAAAAATCGAGCCCGAGCCCCTGTCGGGCCCGAGCTCGGGCTGAGCCTGCCTCATCTCTAGTCTAGAACTAGTTTAAAACTAGTCGTTGGGGGCCACCGTAATACTTACCCATCATGGATATGCATAATGTAAAATATTAAAATAAAAATGTGTAAACTACTTACAAAATGCATTGCAATTCAAATAAAATCGTGGCTTGATGACGTCACAAACTTTAAAGGCTCGATTACTGAATTGCTTGAAAGAGGTTTTTCCTTATAACTCCAAAAATAATAATCCTATTAACTAGCGGTTTATTGCATCTGATTAAGCGTCAAATTTCCAATTAAAATATATCTTTGAAGTGAAATTTGGATGAAATACAGGATCATGAAAAATCGAAGAGTGTGGCAAATAAGATTCCAAATATCTCGGCAACTCATTATCCGATCAGCTTCATGCTTTATGCAAAATTTATGTTTTTTTATTGTCTTTTATATTCATTTCTTAAAATAAACAATTTCGAAAATTTTTATATACTTTTCATCAGAACGAATATTTCGAGAGTCCGAAAAAAATTGTTCCGGTTAATCGAGGTTATTGAAATGAAATAGGCTTCTTCCCATTATTACATACTAAGTACATACCAAATTGCAAGTCTCTATCTCAATTTTTTCGGGAGATAGAGCGTTTACAGACACACAGACACACAGACACACAGACGGACGGCAAAATTTTTTTTCTAAAAATATGTTTTTCGGAATCTCCAGTGTCTGAAACGTGTAAATCCGTCAAAAAAAATTTTTCGATTTTCAAAACGATTACAAGACTTACCCTATACTACGTATGATAGGCAAGTAAAAAAAAAATAAAAAAAAAAAAAAAATTACTCATTTCCATGTATAATTCTTATACAGCAAATCCTAACAAAACTTCAAACTACCAATAAATGTTGTTTTCTAAATGTTAAAATAAAGCATCCTTTTAATAAATTATTTCCTTCATTTGTGAATTGAGAAACTTAACTTGATCGAAAATTATATATACTATGTGCAAATATCCAATACAAAACAATGTAAAAAAAAAAAAAAAAAAAAAAAAAAAAAAAAAAAATCATTTCACTGAAGAAATGAATTATATCGTCTGTTCTTAGGATAGGATTCATTTCCGTAATGAAATAAGTACATTTCAAGTTGGCAACATTTTATCTTTTGTTGACCTTGACTGAAAATTCCGATGGGATATTTAAGCTGTAAAGAATTGAGCCTCTACGTCCAGGTGCACGATGTGTCATTCTAGCATTTCCTGTGAGTACACTTAACTGCATACCTTCCCTCGCAATTTTTGCCTTGAAGACTAGCAGACGCCGAATGCTATTGTACTGTGAGCGGAAAGTTCGGACAGTGATGTAGTGGTAAGGCGTTACCCAAAGAGGGGTCTTACGCTTTGATCCTTGCCGAGTTCGTGGGAAAGAGTTCATCTGCGAGAGAAGCGATCTCTGCACACGATTTTTAGGTTTGCGCCCGAAACTTTGCCCTTTGTCTTAGAACGTCCAATGACGGACTTAGTGAAAACGAAACAGAGGGATCTCAAGGCTGCTAAGAGGCTGGAGAGTTTCGAGGGGCCCGCCTCGACAAAGCCCCCGCCCCTAGAAGGAGTTCTCCTGCGAGAATGAAAAAGTGAGAGAGGACAGTTTTTCGGATAGATCTGAACGAGAGTGGTGACTCTCTGGAAAGAGTGAGGTCTGACCTCTATAGATACAGCAGGTATCAGGTGAAAATCCCAGCGAAGTGAAAAAGCACGACAAGTGCGATAGTGAGAGTTCTTTAACTCTGAAGCATCGTGATTTAGTATATTTTTCCGAAGAGAAGGAACGGACGAGCCCTGTTCCGAATGAACTTTCTATAGAAGTTACGACTGACAGTAATTTCCTGAGACTTTTGATTGATCGAGTTGCACTGAGAGTCAAGAGGTCATTAATTTATAAGCGATTGACTCACGAAAAATAATTAAATGCTGTAATTAACTTTCTTGTACATAATTTTATTAGAATTAATATTGGTATGCAATAAATTCTATTTTTTAATTTATGCAAGATAATTCTCTTTACCAATGATCTGATCTCGCTACCACTCACTATCTTTTATCGGGTCGGTATAGAGGAGTTACTACAACTGGTGGCAGCGGTGGGATTCGAACCCACGCCTCCGAAGAGACTGGTGACCTGAGTCTCCTTAGACGCCCCTGTGGATCAACACAGCATCAGAAAGAGTAATCTACCAAGAATTCTGGAGAGTGTTCCCCCATCAGAAAGAGAAATCTACCAAGAATTCTGGAGAGTGTTCCCCCATCCGAAAAGTGTGACAGAGAACCCCGTCTGTGCTCCTGAGAATCTCTGAAGTCTGTGCTTCTGACGCCCTGAAAGACTCTTAGTAATGGAGGTAAGCTCTTTTTATACTCAGAGTGGCTTTAATTGTTATTAGTGTTTGTATAGGTGTTGTAGGCTTCAAAAAAAAAGTTGTATGTTTATTTTTGTGAGAGTAAATATTTTGAGAAATTTTTCCGGTAGCAAAAAAAAAAAAGTATGATGAGATATTTCCGATATAACTGTAACTTATTGAATAGACAAATTTTGTAGTTAAAAATTAAATTATTGTTGAATTAATTTAATGCAAACTGAGAGTTGTGCAGTGTTACAAAATTTTAGCTGAATCTATAAATGAGATCATTAAAAAAAAAAAAAAAAAAAAAAAAATTATCGAACGCATTTCATATTTTAAGATAACAGAGCTGATTTTATATGTTTTTTGTGAATTATTCTAAATCTTTTAAGAGTGGATGCAGAGATTAAGACCACCATTGATTAAAAGAAAAAGGAATTGAATAAGACTTTTGCAATTTAAAATATTTTTACTGTGCTTTTTGAAATTGAAATTGTTGTTTTGTGTAGAATTTATCCCATATGTATTTTATAACCAAATACCAAGGTGAATGTAGACGTTAGGATAGAGTTGCTTATCTTTATATGTTGCATATTTCCTATATTATTGCTAAGCGTACTTTTTTATGAGCGTATATTTTGGTAATATTTTGACGCACTTGGTAGGATTTGATTTAATCTTATTGTATTGTTTTATATTTGTGGGAAAGATAATTTCTAATTTTATACTTTAAAAATGTCGGAGCTTAAATATTTTAGGAAAGCTGATTTGCAAACGTTAGCTTACGAATTTGAGGTCATTTTAGAGGAAAATGATACTGTACCGAAAATTATAAAAAAAATAGAGTCGTCAGAGGGATTTGATAAAGAGCTAGCCTTAGCGCAAATTAAACTGTTAGAAAAAGACAGGGAAAATAAATTATTGACAGAGAAGGAAGAGAACGATAGACTTCAAAAAGAGAAAGAGCGCGAACATGAGTTAGCTATGTTAAAAGCGACACAAGAGTCAGATGACAGGAGTACCGCATCCAGTAGCATCTCAGTTAGAACGAATCATTTACCCCTAAAAACAATTATGCATCGCTTTGATGAAAAGAATTCGGATATTTCGTTGTTTTTGAATTTATGCGAGAGACAGGCAAAAAAATGTAATCTAAATTCGGATGAGTTGGTGACGAATTTACTATCATTATTACCTGTGGGAATGGCCGAGTTAATTTTGAGAGAACCCGAAGACAAAATTGATGATTTTCAATATGTGAAAGAAAAACTGTTAGAACGCTATCGTTTGAATGCAGAGACATACCGACAAAAATTTAGTCAACATCCACGAAATCCTAATTCAGTTTGGAAGGATCTGATATTCGAGCTTAATAGTTTTTTAGAAGGTTGGCTGTCATGCTTACAAGTTTCGGATTTTGAAGGATTGAAAAATTTGCTTGTCACGGACCAGATCAAACGGAGGGCGTCTCCAGAAATGCGCGAACATTTTATAGATAACTGGGCGGAGATTAAAGATCCCGAAGAGTTAGTGAGGCTTTTAGATGCGTACGAGGCAATCAAGCGCCCGTCTAAAAAAACTTGGAATCCGAAACTCCCTTTAGAGAAGAAATTTGAAAGACCCAAGACTTTTGAAAATGGGCGAAACGGTAACAGAAATCCGGAGACTAACTTTAACTGGAGGGATCGCGATGATCATAAAGAAAGGGAAAGAGTTTACGAAAAAAGGCGAGAAGTCAAGTGTCACGCGTGTTTTCAAAGCGGTCACTACAAAGTAGATTGTCCGGAAATTAAAAAGAGAGATGTTGCGCGGGTTGGTCACTTAATAAGTAAGCCGACACTTGAAGAAACCTTCTCCCCTTATTTGAGTAAAGTGTTAGTGAATGGAATTTAGACAACTGCTTTAACTGACACTGGGAGTGAAATTGATATCATCGCATACGACTTAGTCAGTCAAGATAAATTGAATGGAGATCACGTATGGATTAAAACTCCGCTGGACAGTAAATTATACTGTTTACCTATAGCAGAGGTCACTTTAGAAATTGAAGGCGTGGGGGTCATTGAAACCAAGGCAGGAGTTAACAATAGAAATTCAGATATGTTTTACTATTTGTTGGGTAATCACACTCAGAAATTGTTAGAACAGACGAAGAAAAAACCCGAATTGATGAATGCAGTTTTGACACGCGCTCAAACGAGAGAAAAGGGTGGCCCAGCTCCGAATCCGGTAAATAAACAAATTATGATTTCCGAGGGGGAAAAAGAAATTTCTAGCGGGAATGTTGAAGCGAAAACTTTGAATTCCGAGGAAGAAAAAGAAGAGGATATTTCTAGCGGGAATGTTGAAACGGAAACTTTGAACTCAGTAAAAGAAAGAGAAGGGGGAATTTTTCGCGAGTGCAGTGAAGCGGAAGCGTTGAATTCAAAACTAGAGGGTGAAAATCTAGAAAGCCCTACTGAATTGGTTAGTGTGGATAAGGGATTATCGCCTTTGTCGATTTGTGAGGGATCTTCGAATTTAGCAGAAATTGGAGGGAAGGATAGTCAAATTGAATTAGACAGAGATCAATCTCTCAAAGGGATTAGTAAAAAAACGGAAGGTGAAGAATCGCATTGTAATGCAGGAGATTCTTTGATAGTAGCAAAAGCCAGAGAAAATCGCGTGAGTGGGGGGAAGCAGGTGCTTGTCCCATTGCCTTATCAGGTAGATATTTTTGGCGCGTGCCAAGAAAAAGTGTCATTACACTTAGGGAAAGGGAAAGTTAAAGGAAATGTGTCAGGATACTTTGACTTTGGGAGAAGTTTGATGAATGATTTAGCGACCGCATTTCTAAAACGGTTCTGTGTTAAGATGAGAGATTCGATAAGCGATAGTATTGCATGTTGGCATCGAAAAGTTAGAAAGCTGTTGAAAGCGTTAGTATTTGGAGAATGGATAAGAGAAACGGAGGAAAATAAATTCGTGAAGGGATGTGTGTTTAATCTCACGAACAGGTTAAAAAGAGGTCGAGTTTTAGCCGTTGAAAATGTGTCAGAAAAACGAGAAAAGAGGAAATTTTGGTTTGACAGAAAGGCGGTAAAACGGAAGCTTAATGTGAAAGATGAGGTTTTAGTTTTAACTACCAGAAAGCCAATTAAAATGTCAGATAGTCGGATAGGGCCGGGAAGAAAGGAGTCAATAATTACGGAAACAAATTATACTGTGAATGTTCCTGGGAGGCGACAGAAATCCCAGATTTCTCACGTGAGTTTAGTAAAGCCTTACAGAAAACGGGTGGAGTTAGCAGATATCTTAACGCGGGAAATAAACGCACTTAAGAATTTCTGTTTACCGTATCTAGATGATATGGCGATTTTTTCAGATAGTTGGGAGGACAATATGCGTCATCTAGAAATAGTATTAAAAAGGATTAATGACGCGAAACTAAAAATCAAATTGGCGAAATGCAAGTTCGCTCAGAAAACCGTAAAATATCTTGGGTATATTGTAGGTGAGGGCAGACGGAGGCCAGCTGAGGCGAAAGTAAAGGCAATTAAGGAATTACCGGTTCCGAAATCGAAAACTGAAATTCGTAGATGTTTGGGAATGGCTGGATATTATTCCCGGTACATAAAAGATTATGCAGTGACTGTAGAACCATTAACTAGGGCGCTTAAAGGGAAAAATAAAAAAGAAAAGATTGCATGGAGCGACGAAATGGGAAAAGCCTTTGAGACTTTGAAAATGAAACTTACTGAAGAACCGGTGCTTTACGCTCCTAATTTTCAGAAAGAATTCATAGTACAAACTGATGCTAGTGACTTAGGTATTGGCGTGGTTTTGGCACAAAGAGAGGGATCGGAAGAGCACCCCATAATATATTTAAGTCGAAAATTTACTGATAGTGAGAAAAGTTTCTGCGCCACTGAAAGAGAGTGTGCAGGGATTATTTTTGCGATAAAAAAGTTAAGGCATTATATTGATGGACAAAACTTTTCTATCGAAACCGATCACAATCCCTTGGTGTTTCTAAAAAGAAATTCTGGAAATAATCCCAGATTATTAAGGTGGTCCTTAGCTCTGCAACCTTATAATTATGCCATTTCTCACCGCGCAGGCAAAGACATTCCGCATGTTGATTGTCTGAGTCGAGTTTAATGAGATTTCTTGATAAACTTTTGTATATAATTATTTTAAGTTCTTTTTATTTTTATTTCACTGTGTTTTATTTCAATATATGTTCATGATTTCTTATCAGAGCGCGCAAAAAAGAAAAGGAAGGTAGTATTATCTTATTCATGTATGTTTTTTTTCTTGCCACTCTGATGTAATTTGAGCTTGCAATTCTTTATTCGACTCTTAGAGATTCTTAGTGTTTCACCCTTAAGAATCGTTTGAGGAGGGGGTGCTGTAAAGAATTGAGCCTCTACGTCCAGGTGCACGATGTGTCATTCTAGCATTTCCTGTGAGTACACTTAACTGCATACCTTCCCTCGCTATTTTTGCCTTGAAGACTAGCAGACGCCGAATGCTATTGTACTGTGAGCGGAAAGTTCGGACAGTGATGTAGTGGTAAGGCGTTACCCAAAGAGGGGTCTTACGCTTTGATCCTTGCCGAGTTCGTGGGAAAGAGTTCATCTGCGAGAGAAGCGATCTCTGCACACGATTTTTAGGTTTGCGCCCGAAACTTTGCCCTTTGTCTTAGAACGTCCAATGACGGACTTAGTGAAAACGAAACAGAGGGATCTCAAGGCTGCTAAGAGGCTGGAGAGTTTCGAGGGGCCCGCCTCGACAAAGCCCCCGCCCCTAGAAGGAGTTCTCCTGCGAGAATGAAAAAGTGAGAGAGGACAGTTTTTCGGATAGATCTGAACGAGAGTGGTGACTCTCTGGAAAGAGTGAGGTCTGACCTCTATAGATACAGCAGGTATCAGGTGAAAATCCCAGCGAAGTGAAAAAGCACGACAAGTGCGATAGTGAGAGTTCTTTAACTCTGAAGCATCGTGATTTAGTATATTTTTCCGAAGAGAAGGAACGGACGAGCCCTGTTCCGAATGAACTTTCTTTAGAAGTTACGACTGACAGTAATTTCCTGAGACTTTTGATTGATCGAGTTGCACTGAGAGTCAAGAGGTCATTAATTTATAAGCGATTGACTCACGAAAAATAATTAAATGCTGTAATTAACTTTCTTGTACATAATTTTATTAGAATTAATATTGGTATGCAATAAATTCTATTTTTTAATTTATGCAAGATAATTCTCTTTACCAATGATCTGATCTCGCTACCACTCACCATCTTTTATCGGGTCGGTATAGAGGAGTTACTACAAAGCCTAGCTTTAAAATTTCAGAAATTGAAATTATATTTAGGCACTTTTTCCATTTAATATTTATTTCTCCGGAAACATCTATCCAAAAAAATTGTTGGTATTAGATTATAGGATTGCTATAATGAAACAATTTTAGTATACGAATTCGGTTTTTAAATTTTGTAATACGGAAATAATGGGACTCCCTCCTAAATAGGACGTCATCACTATCGCAACCTAAAATACCTACCAACCTACCATGGGATATCATTGAATTAATTTACGTATGATGGGATTTAGTAGAATGAAAAATGTGACTATAACTTGGTCATAGAGGTTATAAAATATCATATACGTCCTATATGACTATTTAACGTCATACATGTCAGATAACATACCGATACATCTCGGTCGCTTAACGATTAATCCTCGGAAGCTGAGGCTATAACAAGGAAATGTCGATTTAAAAAAAAAAAATCAAATTACTTAATAAATATTTTTATTAATATCTTTTTAAGTTTTGAATCCACTTTCATAAAATTTGAAATGACTCGACAAAATTCTGCAACGATTATATACAGGGTGCCCGAAAAGTCTAGAAACGGTCGAATAGCTCGAGAAATATACATCGGATTAAAAAACGGAAAAATGCATTTTCAATATTTTTGAAAAATCTATCTAGGGATATCAAAGTTGCCCCCAACTCTGTCCCCCGACCCCCTGGGGGGAAGGGGGGCAACTTTGAAATCTTAAACATTAACCCCCCCTCTTTTTTGTTCCAGATTCGGATTCTACGGGAAAAAATACGTAACTTTCGTGTCGAACATTTTCATCGGGAAATCTTAGATGGCGCTGTACTCGAGTACAATGCAGTGAGAATCGTTTCCATTGAAAAGTCTGAAAACGGTCGAATAACTCTAGAATATACATCGGATTCAAAAACGAAAAACTGCATGTTCAATAGTTTTGAAAAATCTGTTTAAGGATATCAAAGTAGCCCCACCCCCAACTCTGCCCCCCTGTGGGAAAAGGGGAAACTTTGAAATCTTAAATGATAACCCACCTTTTTTATTGCAGATTCCGATTCTACGGAAAAAAATCCGTAACTTTTGTATTTAACATTTTCTTCGAAACATCGTAGATGGCGCTGTAATCGAGTGCCATGCAGTGAGAATCATTACCATTGCAATGTCTGGAAACGCTCGAATAATTCGAGAAATATACATCGTATTGAAAAACTGAAAAATACGTGTTCAATATTTTAGAAAAATGGCAACTTTTATAAGCCTAAATAGATTGCTCTAAAATATTGAACACGTATTTTTCGATTACAATCGAATCGATCGAAATCGATTACAGCGGCATCTATGATTTTCCGATGAAAATGTTAAGCACGAAAGTTGCGTATTTTTTTCCGTAGAATCCGAATCTGCAATAAAAAAGGGGGTTATTATTTAAGATTTCAATGTTGCCCCCCTTTCCCCTCAGGGGTGGGCATAGTTGGGGGGGGGCATTTTGATATCCCTAGATAGATTTTTCAAAAATATTGAACATGCATTTTTCCGTTTTTCAATCCAATGCATATTTCTCCAGTTATTGGACCGTTTCCAGACTTTTCGGGCACCCTGTATATTAAATTTCAAGTCATTCGGTTGGATGGTTTTTGCACTGTTATATGCGAACAGACGGACAGACGACAATTATAGGTGCTACGTATTTATATAAATTATGAACGTACCTAAAAAGAATAAAGAAAAAAAGAAGAAGGAGAAAAAAAGAAAAAACAAAAATTCATAAAGATACAGTAACTTTTTAACTTTATTGTATAAGTTAAAATATATATATATATATTAAAAATGTATGCAATAACAATTAAAATAAAATCTTTGCTAGAAAAACAAATTTGGTACATAATCTGAGATTACGGGTTAACTCGGGATCATTATTTTTGGCAAATTATGTATTCCCGAGTTAACTCGGGATACATAGATAGGTGGTTAAATCTTAAACGAGCAGGGAAGACCGAGCTATGCTCGGTCAAAATTAAGTCTGAGTTCAAATATCATGACCCATGACCAAAATGACACATTTATTGAATTTTCTCGAACATGCAACTTAGCCCAACAGTCTTTTCGTGCCCGAAAACCATAGGATGCAAAATTTAGTGTAAATTGAGCCGCTTTTTAGATCTTGACCCACCATGACCCAGAAATGACCCACTAATCGAATTTTATCGAACATGTGACCTAGCCCAATGATTTTCGCGTGCCCGAAACTCGTAAGATACAAAATTTAATCAAAATCGTTAGAGCCGTTTTTTAGATAAAATTAATCTGACCCGCTTTGACCCAAAAATGACCCACTAATCGAAAGTTCTCGAACATGTGACCCAGCCCAATAGTCTTCTCGTGCCCGAAAATAGTCGGATACAAAATTTCGTCAAAATCGTTTGAACCGTTTTTTAGATACAATTAGCTAGACCATGACCCAAAATGACCCAAAATGACCCACTAATCGAATTTTCTCGAACATGTGACCTAGCCCAATGGTTTTCTGGTGTACCAAAATGGTAGGATACGAAATTTCGTCAAAATCGTTAGAGCCATTTTTAAGATAATTTTTGCATATATATATATATATATATATATATATATATATATATATATATAACTTTAAGTAAAATTTAACCATTGAAACATAAGAAACTGACCACATACACTGAAATCCCGATACCAAAGAGCCCTGTCAATTTACAAATTAAAATTGTAGTCCTAATAAAAGTAACATTATTAATTCAAATTAAGAAGAAGAAAAAAAAAATTAAATAAATAGACAATAAGGAATGAAATATAAACCACACGAGTATATACACAAATAAAAGCTTATAAAGTAATTTACTTTTTCAAGGGCAAGAAAATCACATTTATAAGCAAAGAACGATTGTTTTCTGTATATGACACCAGCTTTTGCTAAATATAGTGCCATATCTTGCCCGAACAATCGCTGAAACAATATTGAATAACAAGACCTTTACAATGGAATATTATAAATTATACATACAATTTGAAAAGGAGTGTGAAAAAGAATTAAAAAAAATTAAAAAAATATATATATTACTTATATTAATAATATCCCAAGATATTTAGTATATTGTGAGCACATGTACGAAGTTGTATCCAAAAGAAGAGGTTAAATTCACAGTTAAATAGAGAATCCTTCAGATCATAAATTGTAACCTACAGTTACAGTTATTTTTATTTAACTAAATAGATTACAACATTTTAAAAAATGTAGAAAAAAAAATTATGATATACATATAAATAAAAACCAATAATTATTTTATTTTAATTTTAATTTAATAAATTAAAATATATAATATTACTTGATAATTTGAAAGTATTTCATAGATATTATTACCTCCATACTAAATTTCCAAGTTTTAATATTTTAAATAAGCTATACTACTGCTATCTATTGTAAAAATATTTGACTATTTTAGCATACTATCAAATACATTGCTGCTGACATCTGGTGTACAGATATTCTACTAAAACTTTAATATTGTATGTATAATTACTTATATGCAGCTGTAATGTAGTGTAAATATATTAATTTTACTAGTTAATATTAATGATATATATATAGAGAATAAGAGTTACTAGTATAATATAATTTATATTTTAACTAACCCATTTAAAATATATCTTAATTTAACCCAAACATTAATGTAGAATCCATATGATGCTTTCATTTTATAAATTAGTATTATACTTAGAAATAACATAGATTATTCAATATGGTAATGCACTTATTATAATTTATATCCAGCTATTTAAATAATATCTACCATGAAAAAAATATATAAAAAACATAAATATTAATTAAATTAAATGATCTAATATTAAAATAAAATAAATAATATAAAACTAAGAGATATGCTTATTAGTGTACTATATTTAATAAATATTTAATATTTACTAAAATTAAATATGTTTAACTTATTAATATTATATTGTATTGATTAACCCATTGTAACATCCTTGATAATTTTAACTTTTGTTACAACCCCAATAATATTAACTCCATATAATCATAACAACAATTATAGAATTTGCCCACATGTAAATTTTAATTTATGAATGACTTTTAACTAAGATGATCCTATGCAGCACATGCTCTTAATATGAGTTATAATTTAGCGAAATATATCAACAGTCAAAAGTTGAAAATTAACGTTAAATTTTAAAATATGAATGACATTAAACTAGGATAATCCTATGCAGCAACGCACACAATAGGATTCATAGTTTAGCCAAATATATCAACAATCAAAAGTTGATTATCATTTTTATCAAGGAGATTTTAACAACAACAAAAAAAAAATACAGACATTTAACCCAAATTAAATCTATATTTATATGTGTAAAATTGATTTAACTAAATAGTAAGGATATCCATAAACTTGTGCAATTTGAAGGATATGTTTTAAATTTTGATTTTTAAAGTTATTTGAACAAAGATTATTAATTCTATGTGCGAAATTTAGTAAAATATTTACAAATACTGATTTATGTATACATGACAAATAGTTAGTAAATAAGTTAACCTTAAAAGTAAAATCATTTCGCTTGTCATAAATGTCAAACAAAAGTTTATTATCTTTAAGAATTATCTTAAGATCAAGAAAATTAATTTCATTATTTGCCATAACATTGAAACTATAAGTTAAATTTTTATGATATTTTATAGGTAATAAATAATTTGAATTACTATTAAAATAGAAGACAATAATGTCATCTATATAACGGTATATTTTAAAATTAGCAAGATTAGAGTTACGTTCATAATAATATAAATACAATTCTGCAAGAATTGAAGAAACAATGCCACCTTGAGGGAGTCCACAGCTTTGTATATATATAGTATCATTAAAAACAATATAATTATAATGGAGAATAAATTTAGTTAATGTTTTAAAGTAATTTAACGAAATTTTATTTTTTAATTTAATAGAATCCTTGTATTCCTTATATAATAAATTTACTATCTTGAACATATCGTTAATATCAATGTTATTAAATAAGTCATTAAAATCAAACGTCTTCATGTATTTTATGTTATTTAAATTTTTAATATTATTGACAAGTTGAAAACTATTTTTTATGCTATACAAATTATCTTTTTGTTTTGTAAGTTCAAACAATTTAGTGAGAATACTTAATAAAAATTTGCTTGCATTATTGTTATAAGTATTACAACCGATTGTTACAGTTCTAAATTTTAAAGGAGTTTTGTGGAATTTAGGTATAACAACTATGTATGGATAATTAAAGTTATAGTTTTTAATTTTTAGTAATTTATAAAATTGAAATATATGTCGATTATTAATGATTTTATCTAGATTAGTTATTTTAAAGTTTAAATTTGTATTTATAGCTTTAGTTATTAACTGCGAATAATAATATTTGCAGATGAAAGCATAATTGTTTGGTGATTTATCAACATATGTAATAATAAATTTGTTTTGTAAATTCGTTATTTCACTATTTAGTTGTTTAAAATTAAAATTATATATGTCCAAATTCCTATGAAGTTCAGCATTTAAATTACTTAAAACATTTAATTTCCATTCATTAAAAAATTCAAGAGGTTTATTATAATCTATTGATATTTTATAAATAAAAAGGTCAAGATCCAGATTAAATTGTTTTAAAATAGAAAAAATTGTATAACATGAAGGTAATCGAAATTTAGTCCCATTAGTCATAAGATTACGCAAGTAATCATTCTCTACAATATTAATATCCCCTGTAATAATGTGACCATGTACCTTATCTACATAATTGCTATAATTATGATTATTACATAAGCAAGGAGGTTTATCATTTGATGTTAGAAATTTTGCAAATTTATTGTAATTGAAAATCCTACGTCCTAATGTAACGTTGTATTTGTATGATTTATGTATTGTAAAATTTTTTATGGGGAATTTGTTCTCAATGTTATTAATTACATTGTGTATATTTATTTTATTAAGTACAATATTGGAAAAAGTAATTATAAGTAGAGTGTTGTTAGTTTTTTTTGTAAGTGTTTTTTGAAATTTTTACATTAAGTTGATTAATTCTAAATAATAAAAGATCAAAATAAACATCACTAAAATGTGGCGATAGATTTAATGATAAAAAAACTTTATAATACTTGTTAAGATTTTTCTTTTTGATCGAAAAAATATTTTTCCTAATATCAAGCCATTTGTAAGAATTATAGAATTCATATTCCAAATTAGATAATTGCCGTTCAATATCATTACTAGAGATATACTGTGAACTATTACAATTTTTACCCCTTTTTCTACGTGTAGTTTTTGTATTTGCTGTATGATTTAATATAGCATAAGTGCTACTGTAATGTTCATGTTTAGTAGTATTAGTATAAACAAGGTTTGTACGATTAAATAATTTAGAATTAAGACCATAAGGATATAATGAGTTACGAGATTTGATAAAAATTGATTCATAAAGTAGTCTATCAGTGAAATTTTTGTGCATACTTAAGATTTTTATTGTAATATCTTTAAAGTCATGTTGTCTAAAGTGCATGTGCTCAACATTTATAGAATTATTTTTAATAATATCCTGTCTATGTTGATTGATTCTGTAGTGCAATGGATTACATGATTGACCAATATATTCCATCTTACAAATATTGCAGTTTATCGAATAAATAATGTTATAAGCTTTACAGAAAAATACATTAATTTTAGCGTTAGAACTATTTACAATTTGTAATGGATCTGCATGTGGGCATGTTAAGCAACGTGGTGACGAACATTTTTTGAATTTGAGTTTCACTTTGGGACAATAAGACAGGTAACTGTTTGACGATCCAAAGAAATCCCTGTCAATTTCCAAGTACCGAGCATTAGACCTAATATAATTATCGCCTAAATTGCCAGTCGCTAAATCTTTTTTATTATTACTGACCATATTGAGATTTTTATATCATAAATAAAATTTGACAATGTTTAAATATACATAATATAAAATTGTATAAAAATATGATTATGTAATACATAATGCTACAAATTTATTAGTTGATTTCTAGGTTAAATAGTACGAATATTCATTACAAATTTATCATTTTACTTCTAGGATAATTAATATATATATAACCACACAGAAGATTTGCTCGTATTAGAATATATGATACTGTATTCGAGATGAGGTGCAACATTAGAATCTTTGGTAGTTGCGTATTATCCGTGCGCGGAAGATATACCTGTGCCAACATTAGCGCCTATAAATATTAATTAAACAATAATCATTACTTTTTTCTACATTGAAACTGCATAGTTAATATTATTTAGCTGCAATATTAAAGTCAATTGGAGTAGTATTTATATATAACTATACAATATGAGACAGTATAGATATGGATGTATATTTTGTAATCGTAGTTATAGTACGTATATAAGATAAATAAGTGGAACTAAATTTGATAGCTTTGCGGCTTTATTGAAATTTGATAGCTTTATGGCTTTATTGCATTCCGGCAGGCATAAAATCCCGCTGGAAATAAAAACATCGTCGTAAAAATCTTCCATCTCCAAAAGCTCCGAATCTGATATTAGTATTTAATAAACGTATGCTAAAATACTGTTTGGATTATTTTTATTTATTTTCATATTATTTACCAGTTTTAACAGTTTTATGTAATTAACCAATTACCAGTCTCCATCGTCAGGCATGTGACAGGGTTTTTTTTTTTTTTTTTATGTAAGCGTAAGATTTTATCAAAACTATCATGTCTTCTAAACTATACAAAATACACTTCCAAGTTCAGAAATAATCATAAAATTAAATAGTTAAAGAAATTAGATTTTTAATAACTAAAATAACTTCTTAAAGTCATGAAAATGAGAATGTTAAGCGGTTAAAAATTTAAAAATAACAAAAATTTAAATTAAAATACAACGATTACATGTTGTATTACAGACTGTTCAAATCAGGGCGTTTCGTTTCGGACACCCTGTATTTTAAATGCATAATTTTGAACGTGAACATGTGTAAACAAGAGCTTTGGTTTTCGATTGCTATTTGTACTGATGAGGAGCTTGTATACAGCTCGAAACGTCTACTGTAATTGTTTTTATCATTTGATATTAATATGTTGTTTTTAACACTTTCCAACATATAGTTGAAAAGTGCTTATGAATTCGGTTTGTCTGTCTGTCTGTCTGTCCGTGCTCTAACTGGCGTAAATATACGCGGATTGTCATGCAATTAAGAATTAAGTTTTACTATGGCATGTTCGGTATAGCACTTATAGTTGCTTTACAAGGACACCCAAAAGAATTCCGTTACATTACGGTCTATGGGGGAAAAATCATTTGCGGTTTATTTTAATGATGTTACACAATTTCAAATGTATTGAGATTGATATATACCACTAACGTGCTCTACCAGAGTCTTACTATAGAATAGGGTGTGCAGAACACTTATTTTTTTTCTTTACAGGGACACTCAAAAGAATTCTTTTACATTACGGTCTACGGAAAAAAATTGTTTGCGGTTTATTTTAATAATATTTCACATTTCAAACATATCGTAATTTATATAAGGTCCATTACAAGAAGCTTACTGTAGAATATTCTGTGTATAACATTCATCGTTCATTTACAGGGACACACAAAAGAATTCGGTACTATCTATTAACAATAATTCTGGAAGTGCTTTTTCAGTTGCTGAACGTGTTTTAGGTAGCTTTCAATACAAAAAAGTCCTTCCGGCCTGTACCGGGAGGAAAAGGTAGCTTTCCTATATCTTCGTTTTAAAATTTTAGCTAATTTTACTCGAAAACAGCAAGCTAAAGTGCAAAGAAACCGTTTAAAAAAGATTCGTTAATACTGAATTTGAATAAGAAATTCGCCAAATTATTGAGCTATAGCCAAGTTGGCTTCATTTATGAAGACTTATTTTGGTCTCCAAATTTGGCGATATTTCGCCAAATGTCGCCAAGTTTGGCGAGAATTTGGCGCTAACGGATATGAATATATAGTTTTATGCGTATGATTGGGAAAATTATTACAACAATGAAAATTTTTGTAATGTGCTGTCTTGTTTCAAAATGTCAGCCACCCTAGAATTTCAAACTGCTCTATCTCAGCCATTTTTTAAGATAGAGGTAAACCAAAAAATGCTCTGGAATCCTCATATCAAGGCCTAACACTTAATTAAAAAATAAATTTGAATTTTTAACTTTTTTGTATACTTATTTTAGTTTTATATTTTTAAGTGGCCGCCATCTTGAAACAAAATGGCGGACCAAGCTGGCCAACGAACTCGGTCGAGACATTGGTCAGCTTAATACACACAATTAGTTTCATCAAAATTGATTTATAAATACGAGCGTTATCGTATGACATAGGTCAGATATATATATATATATATATATATATATATATATATATATGGATATATCTATATATATAAATCAACATTTGAACGGAGGGTGGTTTTGGGGTCTGGGGGTCATGATCGGTGAAAATATATCGAAATTTTCCGGAACTGCTTTCCTCCGAACGGCTGCAATAGGTAGCGTTATACTTTTTTGTATTGAAAGCTATCTAAAACCAACGATTCATTTATGAGTTTTAGTGAACGCGATTTCTCGCAAATTATTTTCTTTCATTGTTGTAATCATTTTCCCAATCATACGCATAAAACTATATATTCATATCCGTTAGCGCCAAATTCTCACCAAACTTGGCTTATATCACAATTTCATCTTGTAAGTCGAAGACGTAGTCATTTTTGTCGCCGCCGCCCACTCTACCACAGTTGGTTCTTACAACACAGAGAAAAAATTATTTAAGTGTTAGATGATTAATAATTAAATACTAAATATTGATTGATAATCAGAAAAATAATAAATAACTAAAACTTTTTAAAATTTCTGTTTTTGAAATTGCCTATCGTTCCATATTTTAGAAGGAGTAACAATGAAATAAAAACGAACAGACAGATTTTAATAAAACTAGCTTTATAGCAAATAAAGCTAGTTTCATGCCGTAACTTGAAAACGTGATAGTACAGTTACAATAACGAATTGGCGCCCCATTCTACTAATTTCGCACCAAGATCTCAAGAGGCAGATTGAAAAATACACTGACATGGCTGAAACATAAAAAAGCAGCGGTCTGTAAGACCGCTAACAGGCAAAAATTGTTAAATACAAAAAAGTGGAAAAAAATTGTTCATTTTCCTATAAAAAAAAAAAAGATCCTTTTTAAGAAAATGGGTCAAAGTGCGTTTTATTTCTAAAGTGTGGAAACAAAGAAAGGATGTTCATTAATTGCAAAAATTTGTAACAGAATGTAAATCAAACGTGTATTTACTTTAAAAAAATAAAACATCTGAAATTAATTGGTTTTTGAGTATATTTTAAGGATTCGCTTTTGTGAGAAGGGGTGAAAATGAAGATTACCCCTGATGATTTATTCCTATAGTATGGTGTAAAGCCAACATCGAACTGTTACATTTTGCTTATACAATATTCTTTCTTTTTCAGTTTGATGCAACTTCTTTATGATAAAAGCATAATATAGGAGGTTTATTTGAACGCCATTTGCAGAAACAAATTAGTTATCTAATTCAGAACCCTTCATTTATAATTCTTTGAAATGTTTAAAAATTGTCTACAAATATATCATGAGTATATTAACAATATCAATTGGTTTGTGAGTAAGTCTGAAAGATTCAGTTTGGCGAAAGTAAAAAAAATAAAGAGCAACGCTGATGATTTATTCTTATAAATTTATGATGGACAGCCAGCATTGAACTGTTATATTTTACTTATAACATTGTCTTTCTTCAACAGTTTGTCGCAACATTTTTTGTGATTTAAACATAATTCAATTTTATTTCAGTTATTTAGTTTACTGAAAATTTAATTATTTGATAACTTTGTTCGCCTTTGCCTATAATAATTACAAAAGAAAATTATACCAGTTTTATAAAAAGGGACTCAACTGTCCCTTCTAATCTAAATGATTTACACATTTTGACCTATTTGTATCTGTATAATTTAATGTGACCCTGCATAATATTTAATAAGGAAAATCATGTATTGACCCTTAATAACAGTCTCATACCAATGAAAGCGAATTTAAGAAAGTTAAATGGAGGTCATATTTAATTTTTGTCTGTGTAATTAGATCAGGGGTGTCCAACTGTGGCCCGCCGGATACCACTAAATTTTTAAAGAAATAGTTGACTTCTTGAATCTCAGAAATTCGATGATTAGATAAGGCAAAATTTATTGTAAAATTTTAGTGGTATCCGACGGGCCACAGTTGGACACCCCTGAATTAGATTAATGATTAAAGTAATCGCGATTGAATTAGTTCAGATTGAATTAATCACAAAAAAAATTGTAAACATAATTACTTTTTTCAATTTCAATCATGATTACATTCAAAATGATTAAATCTACTATATATATAAAACACAAACGGAAATTTCGTTCCGTTCCTTTATAACTAGAGTTCTGCTGAATAGAGTTTGATGGAACTTGCACTGTCGATAGATAATTTTTCAGGGAAGGTTTTAGTATATAACAAAACGTTCTACGTAGATTAGTTACAGAATTATAATAGAAAGTTCTGTTATTTTGGCCGAAAAGGTTACCGTTGCTAATTTTTTGGCGACCATTATTGTTGCAGAAAGAAATGAAAAGACTATACATCTCGAAAAATAAAAGAAAAAAACTGTGCTAATTTTATTAAAAATAAATAAATAAATAAAAAGAAAGAGAAAGGAAAAAAAAAAGAAAGAAGAAAAGCAGTTTTGATGAGAGATAATATTATAAAATAAAAATATTTAATTTAAACATGATTGGGAATATTCGTAATGCTTGAAAAATTATTCAATGGGCAAGATTGCTATTGAAAAATTTTTTTGGCGATTTATCTTTTGTTTTTGGCGATTTTGATTTTACTTCTGACCCCAAATAATTTGATTTTAAGCCAAAAGGTGTTTTTTTGTTGCAGAAAGAATTAAAATGGCTATACATCTCGAAAAATAAAAGAAAAAACTGTTACTAATTTCATTTGTAAAAAAAGAAAGAAAGAGAAAGAAAAAAAAAAAAGAAAATAGTTTTGATGAGAGATTTTAAGCCAAAAGATGTTTTTTTCAAGTGTACGACAAAATTTTTGCAGTAATTTTTTTTTTTTTTTGTACTTTTAGGTTAGCCGGGCACCAGTTATATATATTCATGTTCATTCTCACACACACACACATATATATATACACATATATCTACACATATACATATGTATACATACATATATATATAAATATACACTTATATGTATGAAGATATATATACATATATATTTATATATGTACATATATCACTGGCGCCCGGCTAACTGGAAAGTACCTTTTTTTCATTCTAATGTAAACTATATTAATAGCAATATACTTCTATTTATTTCTTACCTTATATATGAAATATCGTTCCGGTTGCTTATAACTCGAGTTCTGCTGAATAGAATTTCATAGAACTTAAACTGTAAGATAGATAATTTTTCAGGGAAGGTTTTATTGTATAACATATCGTTCTACGTAGCTTAGTTATGGAATTATTATGTGAAGTTCTATTATCAGATCAATCCGATTATGAAAGATTAGCCTTTTTAAAAGATTCTGCCGAATAGATTTCGATGAAACCTACACCGTTAGTTAGATACTTTTGTAGGGAAAGTTTTATTATGTAACATATATTCTACGTTGCTTAGTTCAAGAATTTTAGGGAGAAATCTGAAAATCGGGTGACCTTTTTTTTTTACTAAATATTAGCCTTTTTAATATTTGATTCCGATTATGAAAGATTAGCCTTCTGAAAAAGTTCCACTGGACGGATTTTGATAATTGTATTGTTAGTTAGATGCTTTTTCAGGAATGGTTTTAGTGTACTACATATTGTTCTACGCTGCTTAGTCAAACAGTTATGTGTGAAGGTTATATAGTCAGGTGAACCCGATTCCGAAAGATTAGCCTTTTTGAAAGTTTTTACTGGGCGTATTTTTTGCGACTTGCATTGTTAAGTAGATAATTTGTAAGGATGGTTTTAGTATATTTCATATCGTTCTGTTAGTTTTATAATTGTGTGGAAAAGTTCTATAATCAGATGAACCCTATTATGAAAGATTAGCTTTTATAAAAACTTCTACTGAATGGATATTGTTAGTTAATTTGTTTGCATTGTTAGTTCGATAGTTTTTAGTGATGGTTTTAGTATATTGCATATAGTTTTATCATTCTTTAGCAAACCCTAACTGTACATGACCAAATAAAAGAGTTGGTCCTTAACAGCTAAAATTTTGACTGCACGCGCAATGACGACATTTTTCAGTAATGTGGAAGGATATTCCAGGTAAATATACAGATTGCTTTCAAATACAAGGTCAAATTAAACGATATATTTCGTTTGATTCAACGTTCTTTTGTAGAAACCGACCAGCGCAGCGGGCGTAGCTTGCTAGTTTCATATAATTGAACGTTTAGTCAACTAATCAATCAATTAAAAAAGTAATCGATTACTGCCAACCCTGGTTGTCACAGCCAGATACGAACTTTTTCGTTCCTGTGAATTTGATATTTTCAAACTGCTAAAATTCCTGAGAGGTTGATATTGTAATACGTAAAACCTGGGTTGTAGAAATGAGTATACAGTGGTGTACGCCATATACCATCTGGATATTTTTAAAGGTAGCTTCTGTTTTTCATGTAATGCTACAGCGTATACAATCTAACATATACCTACTAATTAAAGCGTACATTCTGGGCGGGGGGGGGGGGGTTACGACTAAAACAATGTTTAAAGCAAAGTGTTATTGTTTCTTATTATATTTTTGGTAATTTTATCGTATGTATTGATATTTCAACACTTATTGCGATTGAAGAAAAAAATTAAACTTCTTTAATGTTCCACTGCATGATCCATCAATTTCCCATCGGCATGAGTTCTGCGAACTAATGTTGCTTTCTTTTTTTTTTAGACTTATTTAGCCGCCCATGCCTTTCGTCCTAGCCATGACCATAGAAATAGACAAGGACGTCTCACGAAAAAGCCTTTTGAAGAAGAAAATCGTTCCCGGAAATTTTTTTCAAATTGGTGGCGCTTGTGTAGGACAGTTGTATCAGTTCGTCTGCTTTTCAGCCACCGTCGCTTTGGTATCCGATATTCGAATTTCATTGTCATATTGTTACTTCTTTTAATTAGATGTTAATGTATGTAGATATTTTTTGACTAGCAATGGGTGGAAAGCATTATTGTTGCAGTCGTGGATGTCGGATCAATAAGAAAAAAGTTTTTAAAATTGCATGTCTCCACTAAAAGGAAATAAAAAAAAACGGAATCAAATTAACATAAACATTCGTCAGCAGCGATAGCATTATATATCACTTCAGCGTATATTTATATTGCAATACGAAACATTGTTGGTGACAGTTTCGGTTTATTGTGGGTAGGTGGCGCTACCTTAACACAGCTGTGCGCCTGCTGCAACTTAGTTATAAAGTTGTGACTCGATATTAACACTATTTCGGTAGAAGTCCTTAGCTATTTTCATGTTCTTGGTCCCAGCAAATGCTGGTAAATATTAATATTACTTAAGAAATATATTATTTGAATTTTGAAAAAAGCTACTTTTCTCGAAATGCTGCACCTAATTCCATAAAACATATTATACAACGAATAAATACTTGCAATTTCTTTTTCATAGTTTTCTTTCACTAGTAAACGTGACAAATATCAATAATAATAAATAAAATTAAAAACACCTGTTCAGAGAACAGTCCTCACTGTTTGGCAAACAATCAAGGTGTCTCTATAAAAAAAGAAAGCATATCAGCTTGGCGATAGGAAGATTTGGGCTGTCTTCTTAAACACTTAAACAAAGAAATTTTTATCAGAACTCTGCGCGCAAGACAATTTTTAAGTAAAAAAATAAATTACTGAAATGTGATAAATATTAAATATTCATTAAATAGGTTTCTACCGAGTTTTTGAAGATGGAGAATTGAAACAGTTCTGCCTATTTTTTTGTCATTTCATTAGAGGGGGTGGGTGGAGCTGATAAATTTAACATTACATTTAGGACATTGTCAGATTATATTCCCCGATAATTTATAACTGATATAACTTTAATTTTAAAGGAAGTCATATAAATAGAATTAAATGTAATATATACATATATATATATATATATATATATATATATATCATTCTTGGCGAGCAATGACATTTTATTAAATAAAGGTGCTTTTAATGCCGCAGAAAAATGTCAGTATATATATATATATATATATATATATATATATATATATATATATATATCATTCATGGCGATAATGACATTTGATTAAAGTTCTTTTAATGCTTTTTAAATCAGTTTCGAAAGGCTATTGAGTTCTTAAATTTGCAACCGTTTTGTCTTTTTTTTTTTTTTTTCTTAAACAGAAAAAATTAACTTGATTTTAGAGACAGTGTAGAATGGCGAGCATATCTCGTAAGGGTAGAGCTTTCTAGTTGTTTATAGATGTGTAATTATTATTTGTACCGATGTGAAAATTCCATTTCCAATCATTATTATTATTTATTAGTTCTACGATAATCTAGTTTCTTACCTGACTAAAAATGTAATATAATAACTTTTTATATTTTGATAAATAGAAATTGTTTCCATAAAATAAAATTAAAAAAATTAAAAAAAAAAAAAAAAAAAACAATTTTTTTACTGAAGAACATGTATACATGTTGTTTAAAGAAAATGACTTAAAAAACAACTTTGCAATACATTTTTTGAATAAAATGAAGATAATAAAAATATTTAACGATAGTATAATTTACCGAAAGTACTATAGATTTGAACTTCTGAAAAATATGTCTTTATCTATTTTACTGATCCAATGCCTCTATAGTATCATCTGGGGATGAGCAACGATTTGCAGGTGCCTATGGATATTTCACACTTCTTATTAGGAAGGTTGTTCAAACTTTCACAACGAATTTACTTTTGATATTTCATTAGTTCTTCCTTTGAAAATAATTTCAAAACGGATTTCCTCTATTAAATTGACGGAGATTGTTCATTTAACTTTAAAAAAAAAAAAAAAAGAAAAAAAAATCATAACACTAATACACGCTTTTAATTTATAATACGTACGACATAATAGTACGCTTCTAATACAAGAAAACAAGCCACATAGGGTCGAATTTGAAAGTTTACGCTTGGCATGTACCACTGGAATTACAAAATTCTAATAGTATATAAATATTCGTTTCATACCGGTAAAATTAATTTGGAATTTGTTAATAAAATAAATATGAGTTTACTGAAATGCTCTCATCAGGCGAC
This sequence comes from Maratus michaelseni, assembly GCA_963931845.1. Taxonomy (NCBI): domain Eukaryota; kingdom Metazoa; phylum Arthropoda; class Arachnida; order Araneae; family Salticidae; genus Maratus; species Maratus michaelseni. Next base: position 277,608,897 of record OZ007597.1, read on the forward strand.
TATGTATTTTAAATAACGAGTGATCGCCTGTACGGCACTAAGCTGTAAGGCACCTCGTTGAATTTTATAGGAGGAAATATTCCGAATTCCGTTTACTGGTCAATTCACCACCAACTTTGACTCCCCGTTCCAACTCTCAGTTGAGTAGACCCAGGTTCGCAAATGGAACTGCAAGTTGATAATTGGAATATTTCGTTAACTTCAGAGGCATGGTTATTCGACTCTCGGTTAGTCAACGGGAGGTTGAAGTGTGTACCGGGTTCGTTCGGCTCCTGGAATTTTGCGACCAGGAAATTCTTCGGTACCAGTATTTTATTTCAGAAAATCTCTCCTTATAAAAAAAGGCGAAGTTTCGCAAGTTTGCCTCCTTTTCCAGCCTGGCATTTTTGTGCTGTTTTTTCGACCTTGTCCGAACCCTATTTTTATTAAACTATAACACCAGTAGTAAAATCTACTGCAGCTATACCATTAATTACTTAATTGTTGACTTTTTCCTTAATTTTTTTTCCAATTTATTTTTTACATTTTTTATCCTTTTTATTAATTGCTCATTGTAGTTTTTTAACTTTTCTCATTGGCTCATTTTACAAGACAGTCTATTCTCAATCGTCTGGGCATAAAGTTGATCGCAACTCGGAAGCCCATTAACCGTCATCACCTGTTCGGCAGGTTTAACCTAGATTTCTTTTTCTATAAAGAAAATACTGGTTTAACTCCTAGAAAATTCCCTGATCCGTACGAACCCTGTGATTGGCCAAAGGGATCACATGACGTAGCAATCGCCTTTCAAGTTCTGTTGTCCTTTGAATCAGTTTTCAATAAAGAAACAAAACAGAGTATTGAAAGAGCATAATTGTGGTGTTTACTTTTAGATAAATAAAATTACAAATACATTTTGAATTGACATTTTGATTTGATGGTTTAGAAATACTGTCACAGTCATAAGACGCTCATTTTTACAAAATTTTGCAGTAAAATATTATTTTTAAAGTTACTTAATTAAAGAATATATATATATATATATATATATTATCTAAGTTTAATAAACAATTTCATGATCCGGCTAATAGTAATAAGTGGAATAAAAGCAAATAACGAGCTAGCTTTATTTATTTTGCAAGAATATTACATAAATAGACATTTTCGTATATTTATTTCTAATATATTTTTTATTTAAGTAAAAAACTTGATTACAGATTCAATTAAATTATCTTGGATAAAATTGCATGCTTGGTAGCATTTATCCCTTATACGAGACGTAAAAAGATTTTTTTTTTTCTTATTTCATGTGTAGATTATTATAATAGATTTTTTTTTTTTTTAAATTCCTTATATAATAATTTTAGAAGCTGTTTGAAAAAATTCTCGTGAAGTGCGAAAATTTTCAAGAAATCCTCTGAAAAATGTTTCTTTCAAACATAAATAATTATTTTTAATTAAGAAGTATGTATTAGTTCAAATTATTTATCTATTACAAACGGATAAACATACGCGATAGTCTAACAGAAAATGCCGTCTTCTATGATTTTATTCTTTAAACAAACATGAAGTGTAGGAGTAAATCTGAAATTTGAGAAAAACTGATTTTTCTTTTCTTTAATTAGAAAGAAAGGGAAAAAAAAGATTTGAATCATGCATACAATATTTGAGGTGTAAGAACATTTAATTGTGCATTCGGTAGATGGCGCTAACAAGTTCCAAATATTCACAGTAGTTATTTTACGTCTTGAAAGTTTTGTCAAAAATCACTATAATCTTGACTTCACAGAGTTAAAATATCCTAAAAGGGCTAAGAATTAAAAGTAACACATTCCTTCACATTATTTTTTTTAAATAACATTTCGTTTGCATGTTGCATCACAAATAGCGTTGATTAAAAAATAAACTTCAAAGCGACCGCTTCTTTGCTTCAACTGCATATGCGCGCGTCGACTAAGGCAGAGAATTGGATTCCAGGGTCAACCGAGAGTTCAGATCGGATAGTTAAGATAACTTACACCGCCGAACTCACTGAGGGAGTTCCAGAAACTCACTTACTGAATTCATATTTAATGGTAGGAAATTTTTCCAGAGAAAATTTCTCACGCCTTGCATTCATAATATTCAAATTTTAATTGCTTAATAGGCGTATAGCCAACGTAGTGAAAAAGTCACTTACTTAGTGAGTTTGAACTTTCTATTGCTAGATACAGCCAGTACCACTTACTCTGATTGGCTCTGGAGGCCGATTGGCTGTTGAGGTTGCCTTTAACATAAGCGCATGCGCCCATTGTATGTTTGTTCAGATCTCGGACACGGTGATGTTTAGTGAGTTATCTTAGATGAGTTTTGCGGTATGAACAGGTATTCAATTCCGGGAGGGTACCACCTCAAAAATGGCAGTCTAAGTTATCTTAAATGTCCGATGTGAACAGGGTATTAAGAACTAACTGGCGAGTTGAAGTTGACGCTGAGTTACCGGGTTAGGGATGGCCATTTCTGCCTTCGAGAGAATTAAGAAAGTAGGGTTGGTTGATTGGAAAGTAATTGAAAATAACAGTTATCACTAAGCAATATTTTTTGTAACTAATTTAAATAAATAGAAAAAAAAATATTTTTAATCAGTAGTAACTTTTTTCACATTTAAGGGTGTATTCAAATCCAAACTGCTTATTTTGAGACACATTTTTAAATTCATTTTTGCTCTAAACTGCACCCAATTGGCAGGTTCTCTTATTCAGAAACTTTATAATGTACGTATTGTCTCGATTTTTTGATAAAGGCAGAATATATTTTTAAAATGCTGTCAAAGTGGACATTTTGAACCGAATTTCCCGAAGCGATAGTGCTGGGAACAAAAAAAAAAATTATCGTACTGTGAAAATAATTGTTTGTAACTCAATTTCTAATTAATTGAACGAAAAATAAAAACATGGGTCCTTTATAAATCTCTTCATAAATTACGCCGCCAAGTTTCATGATTTTACTTTTAAAAATGAGTCTGAAAACGTGTCTCAAAATTTTGAGTTATTGAGCGTGGAAAAATATTTTTTTTGAATACCGCCTTAGCATAAATAAATTCAGAACAGAACTTGTATTTTTAAAAAATCCATTTGCAAGTATAGCTAGATACGAAGAATGATTGATTTTTGATTTGATTTTCTCCGCTTGTTTTTTGATGAATACTTTGTTGTGATTGCCGTAACCTCAAAATGAGCTTTAAACAGCAATTGGTGGCAGTCTTTTATTTTATCATTATTTACTTATTTTTAAATGGGTTGCTTTTCGAGGAAAATTAAAAACGCTCTTTGATTCGCTGAATAAGAATGTCTGCATTTATAGAGGAAAATGATTATATAAAAATGTAAGGAATTCATATATGAGAGTTTTAAAAAAATACAAGGATTAACAAAAAAATGCCTCCGTGTTAAAATGTATTTTTATGAAAATGTGTCAAAAGTAACAGGAACTACTTTGTGAACATTCCAGACGTATTTTCTAGCACTAGAAAATTGATTTCGTGCAAACAATTCCAACAACCTTGGGGATGAACGTGTTTGTGCCACACCTTAGGCAATACATTTACAGGGTGGCTAGTGGTCAGGGAAAAATACAGTCAAGAAAAGTGATAAACACCAGTATATTCTAATGGAAAAATTCATGTTGAACAGTTGCCGAACAGTTGATGTCTTTGGACTTAACTGTAAACGGCGAGTTAAAGCGTTTGCTCAAGAATGAGTTTATTGAGTGGTAGTCTAATGAGCTTAAATTTCTAGAGTAAAAAGAATATGTGGACCTGTGAATATCACAACTAAAACCGATTCAAGCTTCTTGGCTTGTGCGCACATTTAACGGTGTTGAAGCCAAACATGAGAAAATTTTGAATGGCTTCAAAGAACTGGTATAAATATTGTAAATGAATGAGCTGCATCTCATTAGTTGTATGATTGTTTTTATTCAAGAAATAGTTGTGTAGTATTCAAGAAATAGTTGTAAGTATTCAAAAATTTTTTGTACATATTTCTTATTTAAGTAACTGTAATCATTACATTTATATAAGTTTATTTATTATAAAATTATATTATAAATTTTTTATTATTATTTGAAGCGAAAAAAAATGTTTCGCGAGGCTTAAATTTTCGCGATTACGGCGGGCTCGCGAAAATCGTGAAAATTAAAGCCTCGCGAAAATAAGTGCTTTTAGAGTAATTAAAATAATATTTGCTTTATTTCTTGTAGATGCCTTAAAAATATCATTAGTTTTTATTACAAACAGAAAGTCTTACATTGGGATTTTCAGCTTTATTGCTGTAATATTAATGGTGACCAACCGTGGAAATACATGGTAAATGCGCTTACACAGACGCAATTACAAATATACGTTTATACTGATGTTTATATGATTTTAACTGTTACCCATTTATTTCTTTAAAAAAAAAACGCGTATTTCACAAAATCCCAGTAAAATGTTATATATACATGCCATAACGAAAAATTCAACAAGTTTAATAAATCCAGTTTATTAGCAATGCATTCAACAAACAACACATTTTTGTGCAGTTTTATTTTAGAAATGCAATAGAAACTGCATGCCCATGCTTATCTATCGTATTTTCCTCTTTTATTTGTAAATCATATTTTTTTTTTTCGTGTTTTAAAATTTTTCAGCAATATCGGAAAGTGTTAATTTTTTTAAAGCAAACTTCGTAAGTTCAGTTGGCTTGTAAGCAAAACTTGGGCAGGTGAAAGTAGAGCGATTAGGGTTCTTAAACTAATTCGTTACATGGACAAATTTTCGAATCAAATGTCAAGACCGCTCTCCTTCTTCTACTCGGATTTATGGAACCCTTTCAGCAATGAACATTGTTTGAATTTAAACATCTTGAAACAACTTTTTGAAGTAATTAAATGAACATTTTAAATAGCTTTTGTTTGTGATAAGACTGTGGAATGCAAATATCAGTTTCATTCTGTATTAGCAGTATGCAGGATTAAATATGTTTGTGCGATTTAGTGGATGTTATTAACCCCTTCAGGGGCAAAGTACTCTTGTAGCTAAAATATTGAAATGATTGATTGACACCAGAATTCACGAACGAATTTATTTTAAAATAAGTAAAAGCTTTTTCTCATGTACCTTATAAATTCAAAATTTGATTATAAAATTCTGGTGTCATTGTGGCATTTTGGGATTAAAATTAAGTGGTATATATAATATACCGGTGCCCTTCAAGGGTTAAAATAGTCATATTCTTAACACATTATAATGCAGTTAAACAGATGCCATATTTCAGATATGCATGAACTACAATGTATTCAAATACTGTGTGACATTTATTTTTTTGCTAACAAATGCAATTAATGCTACTCTCATTTATAGCGTGCATGATAAAAGATAAAAATGTACAATTTTAACTAAATCTCATTAAAAAAAAAAGAAAAAAGATATAATGTGATAATTTTTTTAATATAAATGCCCGAATTTCCTGAAATTTCTCTATGGTGAAACCCAATTTAAGCCCTGTTATGGCTATTTAATATGAAATGTAAATATTAAAACAATACAATCCCCGCCTTTTTCTGATAGTTTTTAGTATATTGATTGCTTTAAGTAGATATTCAGGTTATTGAATCATTAAATTTCTCACAATATATGAATTTAATAAATAATTTCTTCCTATCTGGCAAAGTATGTCGATATATTTGTAATAAATTCTTAACTTTTCCACTAAAAAACATTTTATGGAAGAAACATTAAACACATATGACAAAGAATTCAGAACATACACACCTTTAGCCAATGACATTTGGTTATATAAACACGAATATGCTCCTGATCGGTCAACAAAGTATTAAGAAACACTAGTATAGGACTAGTTAAAAGAAAAGAATTACTTCCATGCATAATTCGTATATTATAAGTACTATCAAAACTTTAAAACACCAAAATTGCGGATTTTTTATTTATTGATACAAAGCAAACATTTCTGAAATGATAGCACTGTGAAATGCGATAAATGCCACAATGTTCTTCAATAAGTCACATTAATCGGCCTCTTCACCTGAGGCAACTGACTTGTTTCTAAAAAATATTAAAGCTTAAGAGCCTACGCTAGTTTACGCTGATTTTGGTTACAGTTTATTTATAAGCGGACATTTTCAATTTTTGAACCGGTTAGAACCGGTTCTGAAAGTGAAAGTACTCTTATAATAAGAAACTTGAACCAAAATCGAAAAAGTAAAAACTAACAACGTTAGAGATTGACCTCAGCTATCCTATGCAAAAAACATTTAAAAATATTAAAATGCGAGCGAGAAATCTGCCAAGAACCTTCCCATAGACTTAACATTAGCTTACGCGTTTATTCGCATGACCTGATGTAGGCTCTTAAGGCTGTTCGTCAGTAAACTTCCCGATTCCCCTCGCTAATGTTATTCCTATGGGCGCAGGATGCATTCATATTTTTAAAATATCTCCTCATGAAATTAATATTTTAAACTTTTGTTTTCTGTGTACTGTTTTTAAAGAATGTCTCTTTTTTTCTTAGTTATCAAAATATTTCTAAATTATGTGCTTAATTTATATTTTTATGTGTTAAAATCTTAGCGAAACTGAATAAGGTTTTGACATTTCATATAAAATTCAGTATATATTTTAGAAAAAAAATTGACAACTAAGAAAAAAATAGACATTCTTTAAGAACAGTACAAAGCAAACAGAAGTTAAAAATATTAATTTTCCGAGGAGATATTTTAAAAATACGAATGCATCCTACGACCATAGGAATAACATTAGTGAGGGGAATCGGGAAGTTTACTGACGAGCAGCCGTAAGAACCTACGCTAGTCACACGAAAAAAAGCTCAAGCTAATGTTAAGTCTATGGGCATGTTCTTGCGCGATTTCTCACTCGCATTTTAATATTTTAATTTTATTTATTTATTTATTTATTTTTATTTATTTTTGCATAGAATAGCTGAGGTCGATCTTTAACGTTGTTATTTTTTATTTTTTTTATTTTGGTTCCAGTGTTTTTATAAGCGGACCTTTTTTATTTTGGAACCCATTGGAACCGGTTCTTAAAGTGAAAGTACCCTTATATAAAAAAACTGGAACCAAAATCGAAAAAGCAAAAACTAACAACGTTAGAGATCGACGCCAGCTATCCTATGCAAAAAAAAAAAAAAAAAAAAAAAAAAAAAAAATCATTTAAAAATATTACAATGCGAGTGAGAAATCTCGCAAGAACCTTCCCATAGACTTAACCTTAGCTTACGCGTTTTTTCGCATGACTGATGTAGGCTCTTAAGAGCCTACAGCAGTCACGCGAAGAAATTCGGAAGCTACTGTTAAAACAATTGGAGAAACCAATTACTCGATTGCATTTTACTTATTTATTTATTTATTTATTTATTTTAATAGGATACCTGATGTCGATATCTAATGTTGTCTTTTGTACTTTTTCGATTTTGGTTACAGTTTTTTATATATGAGTATACTTTCACTTTCAGAACCGGTTCCAACCATTTCTAAAAGTGAAAATATCCGCTACAGATTTCACTTTCAAAACCGGTTCGAAAGTGAAAATATCGGCATTAAAGAAAAAAAAACAAAAACAAAACCTGTAAAGAAAATCCAAAAAGTAAAACACGAACTTTCTAGAGATCGACTTTAGCTATCCAATACAAAATAATAATAATAATAATAATAATAATAATTTAAAATTTTGAAATGGAAACAAAATATTCTTAAATTTTTCTCCAATAGCATTAACATCAGCGAGCGGGTGTTTTCGCATGAGTAAAGTAACCCCTTGTGCTTAAAGTAGCTAGCTGCTTGTGAGTAAAGTAACCACTTAAGTTGCTGATGCAATGTACAACTGTTCTTTCCAAACCCCCAAAGTTTGCGATATTTAACTTTCAATTCTGCAAGAAGTCGCGTTAATTGACAACTTCAACTCAGGCAGGCCATTTCTTTCTAAAAATAAAAAATAAAAATAAAGCTTAAGTTGCTGATGCAACAGTGTTTTTCCAAACACTCAACGTTTAATTCTACTTGTTTAAAAAAAAAAAAAAAAAAAAAAAAAAAAAAAACATGTCACTTTTGACATCGGTACGGACGTCTAGACCTGGTTCTCTGTAACTGCTGTATGAGCATTGACGACAAAGGAGAAGCATATTTTTTGAAATAAGCTTTCGAGATGGAAAATCGGACTCCAAAGTGTTTTGTAATAGGGGCCATGATGTACCAGGGTTCTTCATGTACATATTCTCCATTGTCAAAAATCAGAAAAAACTGTTCCAAAATTTTGTTTCTGCCTAGATTTTGTTCCATCTTATCCTCATCTAGAAAAATTAAATTTTGATTTTGTGTTAATGACATTAAAAGTTAGTTTAAACAATTATTTATTATATTTAATTTTATATTTCTTATTCATAATCGTAATTGTTTAAATTAGTTAAAACTGTATTCGAGCATCGCCTATAATTTTTTAATCGCTATGCCATTATAAATAACAACTTCTAGGTAAATAGATTAATAATGCGAAAAATATTTTTAAAAAGATAATATATTTTGCAACTGAAAGTAAAAAAAAAGGGGGGGGGGGGAAGAAAAGAAAGAAAGAAAGAATTTGGAAGAGAAGAAATAAATTGCAAATATTTTTAAGGCAGCATTTTTTATAACACATTTTGCTGTATATTCACAAGAAAAGAAAACTTTTTTTGTATTAAATAAAATATAGGATCTTAATGAATAAGTTGATTTCAATAATGAATTCCATAAGTCAACTAATTGAAAAGTTACTTTAATAATTTGTTTTTTTATTTATTAAATATTTATATATTAAGAACATGTTACAAAACGAATATTTATTTCATATTTTTTTGCATACCTTTACAACCAGGGAAAAAATGTTAATAAAGTTGAACTTTTAGCATTAATAAGTCAATTAAATAAACACAATTAAAAATATAAATATTTGATTCTAAATTTTCTTTTTAAATGAAATACGTTATTCAGCTAAATAGATAACCGTCGCTTTTTAATAATTAGGTTTATTAATGTGAATCATTTATATTCAATATATGCATTTATATTTAGTGTTAATATCACCAAAATACATCTAAGTCAAAAGATTAAACCAATGTATCCATAATTTAAAATCAAATAATAAATATTTAAATATAAAACTTACACCATAAAATATGTGAAATAAAAATTTATTTATAAATAACAGAGGGCGGCTGGTAACTCAATAGATTCAAGCTTCCATCTGATCCCGTTACTCGGCTGTCGTAATTAGACAGCCGATATTTAAGTACAAAAGTAATATTACTATTAGTTAGTATTAGTATACATTATACAATGGCGATGGATTACGATAAAGAAAATACCAAGCTATCGAAACGTTTTTGTCATTGCAGATCCATTGCACAGAGCTCTGCTCCTTAGAGATATATCCCCCCGGACTCCGCTACATGCTATCGAAGTTTGATTTGGTTCAGTATTGCTTGTTTGGCAAGCAATAAGAAATATTAACGTTACTAAAACAGTTTACTGAAATTATTTCGTATTTTAAAATACAATATAATTCTAATTACTTATTTATTCTGTCTGCATAGAGAAAACCATCCCTATATTTATCACCGGGGTCCCTGACCCCCCACCCCCCTGCACACACCCAGAGAGAGAGAACAAAATCAGCCAATTTTATTTATGAGTCTCCAAATTTTGATAGACACATGAATTTTGTAAGCAGATTCATTCGTAATAGTAATCATGCTTAAGGCTGCTCGTCAGTAAACTTCCCGATTCCCCGCGCTAATGTTATTCCTATGGGCGTTGGATGCATTCGTATTTTTAAAACATCTCCTCGGAAAATTAATATTTTTAACTTGTGTTTTCTTTGTACTGTTTTAAAGAATGTCTCTTTTTTTCTTAGTTGTCATTTTTTTTTCTAAAATACATACTGAATTGTATATGAAATATTAAAATCTTATTCAGTTTCGCTAAGATTTTAACACATAAAAATATAAATTAAGCACGAAGTTTTGAAATATTTTGATAACTAAGAAAAAAAAGAGACATTATTTAAGAACAGTACACAAAAAACAGAAGTTAAAAATATTAATTTCCTGGAGAGATGTTTTAGAAATACGAATGCATCCTACGCCCATAGGAATAACATTAGTGAAGGGAATCTGGAAGTTTACTGACGAGCACCCTTAAGTACTCCTTTTTGAAAACTTCATGAGCACATGGTGTAAAGGTCTAGCCTGACAAAAAAAAAAAAAAAAATAGCATTTTTGTTTTGGCCTTGAAATAGTCATAGCAACTAGACACTTTAAACGCAGGTAGAACCTGAATAGTGATAATGCTTAAATACTCCAATTTTGGATACTTCAATGTGTTGGGCCCAAATGACAGCACTGCTCACCCTCCTCCACCCCCCCCCCCCCCCCCGACAATAAAATAATATTTTTATTACTTTCCTTCAAGTTGTCATACACATATGAATTTTGTCGATAAGTAAATCCTCAATAGTAATTATGCTTCATTGAAAAATTCAAGAAAAGATTATCTAAAGCATTCCTCCTCTCCCAACCCGAAAAAATTATAATTTTTGTTTGAATCTTCAATTGACACTAGAATTTTAATTTAATTTCCATCCAGACATTCTTGAAAGAACTTTGTTCATTCCTTAGGAATGAAGATAGCTTATCAAGTAAAAGCAGTTAAATTATTTTTGGTACGTCTTTGGTATAGTGGCCTTGGCGTAAGAGGGGAAATGGCAAGGTTGTATTTGACGAGAAAAGCAGAATTTTCCAACGAGATCTCGTGCCAATCTTATTAACATTTTATAAACGTCATGAGATTGTTATATTTTTATTTAAAAAAAAATTAATGTATCAAATGCCCAAACCGTTTTTTGTATGTTTACATCAATTAATATATAAATTAAGAAGAAATTTCTTCCATTTATACAAACGTAAGTTATATAATAATACAACGTAAAATAATTAACACAAATAAGGCATATAAGATTAGACATTTTTTCATTGTTCGTCGCTTCATTTCAGTGATTGTTTATAATATTTGGTGTAAAATTGCACTTTTTTATCGCATTACCGACCGAGAAAGAGGGTTCTCGTTTTTATTCAAAAAACATCATTGACTAGGGGCGTGGCTTTTGCGTTACAGTAAATAGATTTATGTCATATTGTCAATATTTTTCATATTTTAATAATTTTTATATTAAATCCGTACATTGAATGATATTTACTAATCCATAAACCTGAGAAACTTATCTCCAATTTACGAAACACTTTCAAAATAGTGGAGGCGGAGTTTTTACTGTCCTAAAACACACATTTCAGAAACACATGCTGTGGATATGCATTAAGACTGTGTTATGCCAAGTCTTTTTTAACAACGAAGTCCAAATTTTTCATATCGCATTAGAAAAAGAAAAGAAGTAGAAGAAAAAGAAAAAAAAAAGAAAATGAGGGTCTCTCGAGTTTTTCTGCATTTAATCTTGTAGAAGGAATATAAGTAAAAATCGATTCAACACATTCGCATTGGGTCATTTTTCTATAATATTTCGTATAAAATGTAGTACTTTAATGATATTAGATCTCTTTTGAAGTCGCTTTCTCAATTTATTTCATAGATTGTTTTCTCGAGTTTATGCATCAGTAAATAACATTCATTATACAGATTTATTATAAAATGCCCCACAATCTAAAAAAATATGTATAACATGATATAAAAGAATATCCTGTAAGGGAGAAGCCACGCCCAAAGTCTAGGATCTATTTTGACTTAAAACGAGAATTCTCCTTTCCCGATAACAACGCTCAAAGAAAAAAAAAAATAGAGAATTGATGTTTTCCAAAGCAAAAGTGTTAAGATGCATTATCTACTTCACTGATTATGGAAAAAAAGAAAGAAAGAAAAGAAAACATGGGTGTTATAAAGCAACGGCATGACCTGATAAGCATGAGATTTAAACCAATTTCGCTGAATTTTTTCTCACATTTAGCGGCTTAACTATCAATAAATTTCTCCAGATATAAGTGTATAAATACTGATTGAAAAAAAAATAAATCTTAAATTTTATAAAGAAAAAGTTTTATCGAAAATCATCGTAGTGAATTCAGCGATATTTATCTGTATTATTAATACGTATTGTACGTGTACACTTTTATCTTTTCTTCCTTCCTTTATATACATCTCTCATGTGTTCTACGCATTGTACGTTTACCATGAAACTCTGTCGTGTGTACCACATATAAATATTTGCCAAACAAAACAATATATGAAGAAAATAAAAATGAAAATGTGTGGTATTTACGGCAAATCATCCAGATTCAGGCTTGCCCTTCTGTTACATTCAGAGATTCCGAATCCTGTTGGAAATTCCAAAAGAAAAAATTTTACTTTAAGTAATCATGAAATATCTATCATTAAATAAATCAAAACACACTGTTCAGAATTTCTATATTGATCTCGAAATTTTTCAATTAAAAAGGAGGCCAAACTTTTAACATTGATACAAATGCCAAAGTACAGAAGCTCCGCCCTCAGAGTTTTTATTTTGTCATGTTTTAAAAAATATTTACACATAGCTTTGTATATATTTTTGTGCATGATCCATTTTTGAGTTAAATATGTATTGGATTCAAAGACATGAGAAATACACGACATAAAAATGAATATTGTCTTCACGATAATATGTGCACGAGGTTCGCAACTTTTCTCAATATTCCTACCTTTGGTACCACTATTTCAAAAGAAAATCTTCCTTATAGATAGATCCCTTTTACATCTGCAATAGAAATATAACAGTGATTTTACCATTTCATAATCGTAATATCTATTGTAAAAAAATTAGGAACGCTGTGATCCCTGTATATTTAGTTATAAATTTCTAGTTGAGACATCCTTAAGGCTTGTCTTCAGTCAGATTTTATTCCGATTTCAGATTACTTGTTTGCATTTTCTTTCCCATTTCTAAACATGCCCACGCCTTTATTTAGTTGCAAACTCACAAAAGAGTGGATCCCATGGGGGGGAAATTGCTTGCAGTCAGTCAGGAATGTATAATGATACCCGTCCAACAAACTTTAACTACCTAGAAGTAACAAGTGTGCTTATCGCCAATACAACAATAATAAAAAAAATGTGTCAGAAAGGAGGAAAACCGGTTTTTCCGCCAGAGGGCGTCGAGTTCCCACCGTGGTTATTTACATTTGAAGTTTCATTTAAAAGACTTGATCCTAATATGAGTTTCGATATAATTACCGCTATATTTTCAAACAAGCTATACGAATTTTTCTATTTCTCTAATATTTTAAAGTAAACATATATTATAACATATACTATGCTTCTTTAATGATAAATTAATATGGATTATTACGCAAATACTACGAAAAGGCACTGTACTTTAACTGTTATCAGATGACACAATTGATGACCACAGTAGGCAGCAAAGATTCGCTCGATAGTCTATTTTAGTTTATAGGGACATACAGGTTGGTTCAAATTATTGTATCCCTGTTTGTGACGCCCAGGCGAGAAAAGCAGTGGACGTAACGTCTTTATATATGGAGGGTATACTATACATATCAGGCCGTGGAAAATGGATTACTAAAAAAAAAATTTCAAACAAAATCCGCCAGGTAAAAATGTAGCGCTAAATCGGTTTAAGGTAAGGAAAATTGACCATAACACAACCAATAAAGAATAGAATACGAGGTATCGGTAATTAACTTTATTATTACATTCTTCACTTACAAACTGTGTTAGCTAGGTTAGAATTGGAATATTTGTCTGTGCGCGCAGTACCAGAAAACAAATATGCATAAGAGGCGAGCTAAAGGGCCGTCGTAATAGATAAAAAAGAGGGCTAACATTCTGAACATTCAGAACATTCTGGGGTTCTGAACATTCTGAAACCGCCACGATGGTTCTATCGTTGCCGGAACGTGCTTTGATGCTGAAGATTTTCCACCAAAATGGCAATAATGCTGTCAAAGCGCTTGCTTGGGCTTGTACCAAGGGCAGAAATCTTTGCGTACTGGTCCAGTGACATCAAGGCTATTTAAATGGGTAGCTTTTCTAGGAAAATTAAAAACGTTCTTTGATTCGCTGAATAAGAATGTCTGCATTTATGAAGGAAAATGATTATATAAAAATGTAAGGAATTCAGATATGAGAGTTTAAAAAAATTACAAGGATTAACGAAAAAATGCCTCCGTGTTAAAATGTATTTTTATAAAAATGTGTCAAAAGTAACAGGAACTACTTTGTGAACATTCCAGACGTATTTTCTAGCACTAGAAAATTGATTTCGTGCAAACAATTCCAACAACCTTGGGAATGAACGTGTTTGTGCCACACCTTAGGCAATACATTTACAGGGTGGCTAGTGGTCAGGGAAAAATACAGTCAAGAAAAGTGATAAACACCAGTATATTCTAATGTAAAAATTCATGTTGAACAGTTGCCGAACAGTTGAAGTCTGTTCAGGGGCTTCCGAGTTGCGATCAACTTTACGCCCAGTCTACTTGTGAGTAAACTGTCTTGTAAATATTGAGCCGTTGGGAAAAGTTAAATGTAGTATTAACTACATAAGAAAGAACAATTAAAAATAGAAGAAAAATTAAACAATGGTAATAAAAAAGTAAAGCAAAAGAGATTTAGGATGGAGTTGAAAAAGTTGAAAGTTGAAAAAGTGTAAAATAGGGTTCAGAACATGGTCAAAAACAGCACATAAATGCCAGGTGGAAAAGCCAGGCAAAGCTAAGCTATAAAAAAAAAAATCATGTTAATTATTTGATCAAATAATCAACATGAATTTTTCCATAAGAATATACTGGTGTTTATCAGTTTTTTGTACTGTATTTTTCCCTGACCACTAGCCATCCTGTTTTAACATTAAAACAAATTAGTAAAATTAGTGAGCAAAATTAAGGCCACTCTCAAATCTAAACTGTTTACTTTCTGACACATCCACGAAGTCATTTTTAATCTGTTTTTAATACTGTGCTTCAAAATAGAATGTATTCTTATTCTTAACTATGAAATCGAATAGCTTTTTCCATAAGAGGATTGTTCGGAAAATTTTCTGAAAGTTTTTACATTCCGAGAAAAGTCGTTATGAGAAAGCAATCGCTTATAATCAAGATGTAATACATTTATCTGAAGTATAAAACACTATTTGATTCCAAACTGTCCACGTCACTCAGTTGTTATGTCTGCCAGTTCCATGATTTTTCACGTGCAAAAATAAGAGTCCGTGATTCTGTCAGTAAGTTCCCCGTTGTTTTGCGGGAACGAACATTATTTATTTATTTATTTATTTATAAAACCGTCTTAAAGGCATTCTCTGTCTCTCTTTTTAGATGCGTTCGTAATTATATAAACATGTAGCACCTATAGTCGTCGTCTGATCCGTACGTCCGCATATAACAGCGCAAAAACTACCGAACCGAATAGTTTGAAATTTAATATATATAATCGTTGCAGAGTTTTGCCAAGTTATTTGAAATTTTATGAAAATCGAACAAAACGTAAAAAGATATTATTAAAAGTTTTCTTTATTCTATTAAATCCTATCATACGTAACTATATAGTAAAAGCGAATGTCCTGTGACTGAGGAAAGCAAATACGGGTTAACCACATCTTTTTCCATATGCTAGACGGCCATTTTTATTCTAAATTATTTTTTCGAATAAATCTGCATCAAAGTTACATTTAAAAATGTTTGCGTGAGGGATGAGTTACCTTAAAAAATATATAGATTCAGTGAAAATTAGGTTAACAGCCGAATAGCTCAATCCATTAAAGTAAATAAACAAAAGATTAATCAACGTGATTCATAGAAATATTAAGCCAGGGAGGTAATCATTCGCAAAGCAAGATCTCCATGGAGCATTTTACAGCGCTGTCAGGTGTCGAAAAAAAATTCGCATCTGTAAACATGGCATACGTAATACGAAAAAAACAGGCATCCTCATTTCGCTCATAGTAGACGATATAATTTATTTCAGTGAAATAATAACGATGATTTTTTTACATTGTAAAACTAGTTATAGCTCGAAACGAACGCATCTTATTTATCACGTTTAATATACAACAATATTATATAATATGATATATAATAATGAATATAATATTTCCAACTTGTTTTTTCTTTATCCGTTTGCCGCCGCATATCTTTCGGACAGGTAGAAAACCAGTTTTATATTCATGAAATTTATGGATATTCTCAACCAGGCACCAAAGAATGAAAGATATATATATATATATATATATATATATATATACATACAGTTGAAGCGCTTTATAACGAATTACGATATAACGAAAAGCACGATATAACGAAATGTTCATTACCATTTAGTTGGTCTGCATGTTAAAGAATACTGAATTCGAAACGATATAACGAAATATTTATAACGAAAAGCACGATATAACGAAAAGAATTCGAGCATGAACAGTGCAATAAAAACGATATAGCGAATTTTTCACTTTTTTTTTTTTTTTTTACTTAACGCGGGAAATATTTTTTTTCTTAATTACTAGTTTTTTTTCCCCCATGACATAACCCTCAATCTTTTTCTCTACGGCCAATCACATATTTTCAATAGTTCAAGGAGAGATTTGGGGGAGGGCAGTATTTTAAGACAGACAGAAAGACGACAACTTAGCAGAACTGTATTATGTTCTTTTTTATTCGATGACTGATTTCATTGACATTTGCTTTGCCTGTAAATTTATGGCGTGTTAATTTTTAAAACTCTGTAAGCTGGCTGTGTCTGACAAAAGAAAATAGTTGAGTTTAGAAGAGAAAGTCGAAATTATAAAATGCTTCCCAGAATTATGTTAAAAAAAGTGATGTAGAGAAAAAATTTAGGATTAGCACTCTCAGCACAATATTGAAATATCGAGAAAAAATTCTTAAAATTTTCGAAAAGGATGCAGTTTTCTCATCGTTTAAACGTTTACATACAGCAAAATATGCAGATGTGGAGGAAGTATTATTTTCATGGTTTAAAGATGCAAGATCCAAAAATATACCGTTAGTGGAAGTATTTTGCATGAAAATGCGTATCACTTTATAACTTTGATCAATACTTTATAATGTTCAATAAAGAGAATAGCGCCAAAAAAAAAGTTAAATATTAGTTGTCTGATGGCAGTGTCAGTGCGCAAGAAGGATTTTTAGAAATTTGCTAGAAACTTTTACCATCTGATGCACTCGAGTATTTACAGAAAATTGCATGTTACATGCGTAATAAACACTTGTTAGCGAATGAAATTAATATGTGTGTTGACAAAATAGAGCTTGCATTATTAGATAATTCTGTAAAGAAAAGAAAGCAGAGCTTGTTAGCTTCATTCTTCAAACCAATATAGGTATGTAAATGTTTCGTTTAACAGAATTAAATCAATAATATATATTTTTTTTTAATATGCCCAGTATTTTTTTTTCCATGTGTAGCATAGTAATATATACTATACATATACCGTTAAAATGATACAACAAAACTCTAATTATCTAAAATCCAGTCATCCAGATCAATAATCACAAAATAAAAATTTTATGATATGACTTGTACGTATAACATTCGTAAAAATTCGTAATCGACTTTTTTTATGATCTATGGAGCAAATCTATGGAGCACTTTCGATTTCGTTATAAGGTGCTTCTACTGTATATATAAACGTGCTTTATTGTTACAGATTATATCACAATGACGTGATTTTAGTGATTTTTATGTTCGGAAAATCGATTTAACTTTGACAGATTAAAAGAAAAAATCGTTACATTTATTGATAAACTGAAAATGTTGTTACATTCCTTTCAATCTGATTCGGCATATAAATTATGAAGAGGGATTTGCAAATTTGATAAAATCGTGTAGCAGCAAAAAATTTTAACCGTCAGTAAAATATCATTACCCCCCTCCCCTTTCAAAAAGAACAATTTTTTTTTTAATGTATCAATTGCAAAAAAATTACAACAAACACAGTTTAGAAATATTTAGAAATAAACTAAAGTAAAATATGTATTTTTAAACATTTCTTCCTCGCTTAAAATGACACATGCATTCACCACACACATTGCACAATAGATCGTCCCTACGCTTGTTTGAAGCTGGGAAGAAAAAATGCTGGTTGTGGACATTTCTTAGGTTAAATTTTTACATTAATATATATATATATATATATATATAGCCACATTAAATAACTTGGCCGCCAGACAGAAAATTTTGGTCGCCAATAGCGACCATGCGACCGCATCTGTCAAGCCCTAATTTTGAATATCTACAAGTTTTGTATATTTATGAATAAATATCATTTCGTCAATCTATCAAAAAATTTTCAGTATTTAAATCATAATCACAACAGAACTGCATATGCAACGTGTCCAGAACCTTAATCATAGATCATCATGCTTTTATAAAGAATACATACAAGAATTTCATAATCTCTCTTGCACACAAATTGAAATGTCAAATATAGTGTAGTAAACAACAAAAAATAATAATTGTGTACAATATAAATAAAAGACTACACAGTACCTGTTGAGATTTGAGGGTGAACAACTTGAAAATTCTATTTAACCCCTTAATTCTCACGCCAGTGATATTCACGGGCTGTGTATTCTACTTTTTTTATTCAGATTCTTTGATTCCCACCAGTTTTTCCCACCAGAGTAAAATTAGCTTTATTTTCGCATCATTTTATTAGCCATTAAATAAGGTAATCATTTCTACTTCGAAAAAGTGGTGGCAATCAAACAATTTGAAATTTTAAAAAAGTAGCCTACACAAAAATATAGCGACGCTGAAGGGGTTAAACATGTTTTAATTTTTAATTAGTTGCATTTCACTTAATTAAGTATTGAAAATTTGATGAATTATTATATTGTGTAACGATTCCTATACATATAAATTAAATGTAAAAAAAAAAAATTCTTTTAAAAAACATACTTTCATTAAAATTCACAAAAAAGTCAACTTACAAAGCACAAATGTGTGCGTCGCTCAATGCTGACGTCATAATAACGCGGGCAACAATTTTGTGAAAATGGATGAATGTTGCAACAATGGAGCTATTTTTCAGTTAAACAATCGTAACGTTATTTCTATGGGGAAAATGCAAGGTTTGGGCCGACGTTGACCTCCCTTAGGCATCGAATTTTTAAAAAATAATGTCCAATTCATATATTGACGTCAGGAATACATATATTTTTTAAATTTCAAAGCTCTACGTCAACAGGAAGTGGGTGAAAAATGAGTCACAAGATTGGACTGCCACATACACACAGAAATGTAAGTTAAAAGTATAAATGTTACATATATATATATATATATATATATCCTTCTATATTAAAAAAAAGTAATCTGGAACTGAGCCAAAAATAAAATGGACCAATCAAATTCTGCGTAGATATTCCGGGTTATTCTCATCGCTTTTTTACTAGGGACTTTTTTGAGGAGCTATTACTTTTTTTCTAGCCATCCTACGGATTCGAAAATCATACCACCAGACGTGAAATATAACAAGCTGTCAGAAATTAAAAAAATTATCACGGTCGGACAATAAAAACTCAAAAAATCCTTAAAAATCGAGTAAAAAATCTTTTATTGAAAAAGTCATTTTTTTATATTGTTGCCAATTTCTAAATAAGTGCAAACGATTATGTTTTATCTCAAATAAAAAATGTATTTGCGCGAGACTATTCAAAACAATAATGAAAGTTTAAAATAATAATTAAATGATCACGTGTTGAAAGCAGGAAATAAAGAAAATTACGTCATAAAAATTGTGTTTACACATGAATATTAAAAATAAAAAAGATGAATTAAATGAAAAAGCATTATAACCAGTTAAATGAAAAAGCATTATAACCTGATTACAGAAGAAAGTCGCCGTTCGTGATATCATCATCATCATCATCTTTTTAAAACAGGATACATTACCAAGGTTTAAGAGGCTGTGAAATCAGAACGGGGGTTGGTGAGCGTAGCGAGCAGGGGGCAGAGCCCCCTAGTATATATATATATATATAACCTTTACCTAACTATAACCTATGTAAAAGTACAACTTTGTTTCTACAATGTTGAATTCAAATCAGAATTTTCGAAAAAAAAAATTAAATTTAAGATTACAGTTATTTTTTCTTCAATTGTGGAAGTAAAATTTAGTTCAGAAACTCTGGTTCACATCCTGATTAAAATTAACTGGTATAAAAAATATCCCACCGCTTTTCAAGGAGTTAATGTTGTTGAAGATAAATATGTAGTTGTCCTATAGTTTTCGGGAACGAAAAAAAGAATTTCTGATGGTGAATGAATGCAGTAACATGATGTTTGTTTGATTGTCAAGTTTTCTTTTACAGATATCTTAAAACACAAGAAATTCAAAACTACCGCCCGCGAGTGGTGTCCAAAAGCAACAATATCCGCCAACTGTGAGCAATGTTTTCATTTCATAAAACTTCATATTTCTTATAAGGTAAAATACAGTTCAGGGATTAGGCGTCGGGGATTATATGTGAGGAATAGATTCAGTTTGTACCGCTCTTTAAAATAAAAATCCTCTTTAATAAAAAGGTATGTGTTGCTGACGACTGGGATTTTCACTAATCGTTGCCACAGATTAATCTCAGAAAATGAAACATTTGAAGTTACTGAAAAAATTAATTGCTCGAAAAGTATTTGTCAGAAAATTATTAGACAAACTGCGTTAGAAAGGTAAAAAATTGTATTTTTCTTGATATAAATTTCAAATCCACTGATTATGCCATTTTCCAAATATTGAATTTCAAAAATTACCAAATTTCCCAATGGAGTACCATAGCGAAAACTTCACGCGTAAAAAAATAATATTAACAGCAATGTGTCAGCACGAGTCACAAATTATAGTAACCGTATTATTCTGTTAAAATATAAAAGTGAATTATGATGTCACGAGTGCATGATTTTTATTTAATTCTCGACAAATACTAGTATGCGCCATTTCATTTTAGTTGTGAATATTATAGGTTAATTCACGTTTTAAAAAAAAATGTAGCTATAAAACATATAAATCAATGGAAAACGGTAGGTAATAAATTGTAAACGTAATAATAAACCGTATTAAAAAAACATAACTCAGTGAAATAAGTATCCGTTTTTATATTATTTTAGGATACTAGGGGGCTCTGCCCCCTACGAGCTACGCTCGCCAACCCCCGTTCTGACACCACAAACTGTAAAAACACTCTGATTTGATCAACCTTAAAACGATTGCGGAAGATTGAATTATAATTAAACGACCTGCTGTAATCGGCTGCTATAATCGCCCTTGTGTAATCGGCTGCTCGCTGTAATATCTACTATAATCGGGTTTCCATTCATTTTCCTTTGACCAATGGATTTTAAAGCCGAATCAACTGCTGTCGAGACAGCTAACAACTGTTGTTAAAATAAGGTTAATTAAACATTTGAAAATCAACTTGTGCAAAATGGTTAAGTAAGCAATGTCATTGCATCGCGAAATTTTATAACGATGCTAATAGAAAATTGGGTATTACTCCATTATCCCGACTACTACTTTCTATAAAAGAAAAGAACTGTCGCCAAAATATAGGATTTAAAGCCGAAAGTGCATATCTGTGGCGTCGCATTCAATTGATACCAGATGTGTTACGCGTGATAGTTATGTCATCGAGTGATCTTTAATTCAACGTTTATCTGTATTTTTAATTATATTTTACCAATTTATTAGTTATTTCGTTGATTTAAACGTAATTATTAAACGTAAAAATATACTTTTAATCGAAGGGAATTATTATTAATTACGCTGTTTTAAAGTTTGCAATAATAGATAAAATATTTTGTCGAAATAAATCAATCTTACTCTACTTAATGCCTTGAAAACGCGGAATAATTTAATTATTTAACTTTTTAATACTCACGCTCAAGCATATTTTTTATTCCGTCATTTTCTACATTTATTGCTTTTAACACGTGATCATTTAATTATTATTTTAAAGTTTTATTTCTGTTTTTAAGTCTCGTGTAAATACATTTCTTAATTGAAAGGGACTATTATTACGTGCGCTATTTTACAAATTGGCAACGATTCAAATAATGGAGTTTATGAAATATGAAATAAATCTTCGACAAAATAATGAAAATTTTGAATAAAAAATTGAAATATAACCTAAAAAAATGAGTCAAATTGAAAAAATAATTGCAGTCTGCACACCCCAACCTTGTCAACTATATCCTTACAAATTATGTTTAAATTCCTGTGCATAGTTTTCGTTTCTATAAAACTTTTATAAGAAAACTGTTTTGACCAACTTTGATTTTAAATATCTCTTAAAATAATTCTTCGATTTAAAAACTGTCTACTTCAGCGTGTTTATCGAACATTTCTTTATAAAACCACCAATTTTTAAATTTTTATTTCCAATAGTTTTCTGGATATTAGTCCAGAAAGACTTCAAGGCACAAAATCTTCATTGACAGCAGCGGCCGCAGCGGTGGTTACTTTTAGGTAGATTTCGTAAGAAATACTACCTATTACATTCTCACCTAAGTTGGAAATTTTGAAAAATTTTTGCAGATCTACGCCGATCATGACTCCCAGAACCCAAAACCACCCCCAGTTCAAAACTTTATATATCTATCTATCTATCTATCTATCTATCTATCTATCTATCTATCTATCTATCTATGTCACTTTTTTCTGACCACGATAACTGGAAAAATTCTGCATTAATCTTTTACAAACTGATACATAAAATCAAGGGGCATAAAATCTCGGTCACGTTCGTTAATGGGCAAAATCGAACCAAGGGGGTGAGGGTGGGGGGGCTTTTTGTGAAAACAGAAAAAACCCCATAATTTCTTAATTATGATACGTATCGAATCCGTTTCAAGTTATTATTACTTCTAGGAGAAGGGTCGAAAATGTATGTATGACAGATTTTTGATATAATTAAAAATGGCCCCAAGGGGGGGAAAAAGGGGGGTTTTAAGAGAAAAAAAATCATAGCTTCGTCAATTCCCAAGATATCAAATTCGCGTCAATTTATTATTAATCCTCTTAATATTATCTAAACTTTTATATTGACAAGTTTTTTATAGGACCAACCGTTATAGCAAAAAAAAATTAAAAACAAAAAAATCCCTGCCGGCTCCGCCTGCAAACAAGTTATTTTTCGAAGTAGGCGGTTCCAACTCCCGCATCTTTTCGAAACTGATACATAAAATCAAATGGCATAAAATCTCGGTCAAGTTCGTTAATGGACAAAATCGAACCAAGGGGGGGGGGGGGGCTGGGGGTGCTTTTTGTGAAAACAGAAAAAAACCCATAATTTCTTACTTATGATACGTATCGAATCCGTTTGAAGTTATTATTACTTCTAGGAGAAGGGCCGAAAATTTATGTATGACAGATTTTTGATATAATTAAAAATTGCCTTAAGGGGGGGAGGGGGGGTTTAGAAGAAAAAAATTCATAACTTCGCCAATTCTCAAGATTTCAAATCCGCTTAAATTTATTATTAATCCTCTTAATATTATTTAAAACTTTTATATTTACAAGTTTTTTATAGGACCAACCGTTATAGCCAAAAAAAAAAAAATAAATAAAAAAAAAAAAATCCCTGCCGATTCCGCCTGCAAACAAGTTAGGTTTCGAAGTAGGCGGTTCCAACTGCCGCATCATCGTAAAAAGGTCATTTCTTCCGCAATTCCCGACAAACAGGCGCCCCACGGTCTGCGTCTTCGAAATCTACCTGTGCCTGTAGGCCGAGCCGTCAGGGATTTTTTTCATTAGTTTTGCAGTTTCATTTTCGCGATTGTATATATTATTTGGCATGAAATATCACTTTTAGGTAGATTTCGTAAGAAATACTACCTATTACATTCTCACCTAAGTTGGAAATTTTGAAAAATTTTTGCAGATCTACGCCGATCATGACTCCCAGAACCCAAAACCACCCCCAGTTCAAAACCTTATATATCTATCTATCTATCTATCTATCTATCTATCTATCTATGTCACTTTTTTCTGACCACGATAACTGGAAAAATTCTGCATTAATCTTTTACAAACTCATACATAAAATCAAGGGGCATAAAATCTCGGTCAAGTTCGTTAATGGGCAAAATCGAACCAAGGGGGGGAGGGTGGGGGGGGGGCTTTTTGTGAAAACAGAAAAAAACCCATAATTTCTTAATTTTTATACGTATCGAATCCGTTTGACGTTATTATTACTTCTACGAGAAGGGCCGAAAATTTATGTATGACAGATTTTTGATATAATTAAAAATGGCTCCAAGGGGGGGGGAAAGGGGGGGGTTTAGAAGAAAAAAAATCATAGCTTCGTCAATTCACAAGATATCAAATCCGCGTAAATTTATTATTAATCCTCTTATTATTATCTAAAACTTTCATATTGACAAGTTTTTTATAGGACCAACCGTTATAGCAAAAAAAAATTAAAAACAAAAAAAATCCCTGCCGGCTCCGCCTGCAAACAAGTTACTTTTCGAAGTAGGCAGTTCCAACTCCCGCATCTTTTCGAAACTGATACATAAAATCAAGGGGCATAAAATCTCGGTCAAGTTCGTTAATGGCAAAATCGAACCAAGGGGGGGGGGGGGGGGATGGGGGGAGCTTTTTGTGAAAACAGAAAAAAAACATAATTTCTTAATTATGATACGTATCGAATCCGTTTGACGTTATTATTACTACTACGAGAAGGGCCGAAAATTTATGTATGACAGATTTTTGATATAATTAAAAATTGCCTTAAGCGGGGGAAGGGGGGGGGGGGGGGGTTAGAAGAAAAAAATTCATAACTTCATCAATTCCCAAGATTTCAAATTCGCTTAAATTTATTATAAATCCTCTTAATATTATCTAAAACTTTTATATTGACAAGTTTTTTATAGGACCAACCGTTATAGCAAAAAAATTAAAAACAAAAAAACCCCTGCCGGCTCCGCCTGCAAACAAGTTATTTTTCGAAGTAAGCGGTTCCAACTCCCGCATCTGTTCGAAACTGATACATAAAATCAAGAGGCATAAAATCTCGGTCAAGTTCGTTAATGGGCAAAATCAAACCAGGGGGGGGGGGCCTTTTTGTGAAAATAGAAAAAAACCCATAATTTCTTAATTATGATACGTATCGAATCCGTTTAAAGTTATTATTACTTCTAGGAGAAGGGTCGAAAATGTATGTATGACAGATTTTTGATATAATTAAAAATGGCCCCAAGGGGGGGAAAAAGGGGGGTTTTAAGAGAAAAAAAATCATAGCTTCGTCAATTCCCAAGATATCAAATTCGCGTCAATTTATTATTAATCCTCTTAATATTATCTAAAACTTTTATATTGACAAGTTTTTTATAGGACCAACCGTTATAGCAAAAAAAAAAATTAAAAACAAAAAAATCCCTGCCGGCTCCGCCTGCAAACAAGTTATTTTTCGAAGTAGGCGGTTCCAACTCGCGCATCTTTTCGAAACTGATACATAAAATCAAGGGGCATAAAATCTCGGTCAAGTTCGTTAATGGACAAAATCGAACCAAGGGGGGGGGGGGATGGGGGTGCTTTTTGTGAAAATAGAAAAAAACCCATAATTTCTTACTTATGATACGTATCGAATCCGTTTGAAGTTATTATTACTTCTAGGAGAAGGGCCGAAAATTTATGTATGACAGATTTTTGATATAATTAAAAATTGCCTTAAGGGGGGGAGGGGGGGTTTAGAAGAAAAAAATTCATAACTTCGCCAATTCTCAAGATTTCAAATCCGCTTAAATTTATTATTAATCCTCTAAATATTATTTAAAACTTTTATATTTACAAGTTTTTTATAGGACCAACCGTTATAGCCAAAAAAAAAAAAAATAAATAAATAAAAAAAAAATCCCTGCCGATTCCGCCTGCAAACAAGTTAGGTTTCGAAGTAGGCGGTTCCAACTGCCGCATCATCGTAAAAAGGTCATTTCTTCCGCAATTCCCGACAAACAGGCGCCCCACGGTCTGCGTCTTCGAAATCTACCTGTGCCTGTAGGCCGAGCCGTCAGGGATTTTTTTCATTAGTTTTGCAGTTTCATTTTCGCGATTGTATATATTATTTGGCATGAAATATCACTTTTAGGTAGATTTCGTAAGAAATACTACCTATTACATTCTCACCTAAGTTGGAAATTTTGAAAAATTTTTGCAGATCTACGCCGATCATGACTCCCAGAACCCAAAACCACCCCCAGTTCAAAACTTTATCTATCTATCTATCTATCTATCTATCTATCTATCTATCTATGTCACTTTTTTCTGACCACGATAACTGGAAAAATTCTGCATTAATCTTTTACAAACTCATACATAAAATCAAGGGGCATAAAATCTCGGTCAAGTTCGTTAATGGGCAAAATCGAACCAAGGGGGGGGGATGGGGGGAGCTTTTTGTGAAAACAGAAAAAAAACATAATTTCTTAATTATGATACGTATCGAATCCGTTTGACGTTATTATTACTTCTACGAGAAGGGCCGAAAATTTATGTATGACAGATTTTTGATATAATTAAAAATTGCCTTAAGCGGGGGAAGGGGGGGGGGGGGTTAGAAGAAAAAAATTCATAACTTCATCAATTCCCAAGATTTCAAATTCGCTTAAATTTATTATAAATCCTCTTAATATTATCTAAAACTTTTATATTGACAAGTTTTTTATAGGACCAACCGTTATAGCAAAAAAATTAAAAACAAAAAAACCCCTGCCGGCTCCGCCTGCAAACAAGTTATTTTTCGAAGTAAGCGGTTCCAACTCCCGCATCTGTTCGAAACTGATACATAAAATCAAGAGGCATAAAATCTCGGTCAAGTTCGTTAATGGGCAAAATCAAACCAGGGGGGGGGGGGCCTTTTTGTGAAAATAGAAAAAAACCATAATTTCTTAATTATGATACATATCGAATCCGTTTGAAGTTATTATTACTTCTAGGAGAAGGGCCGAAAATTTATGTATGACAGATTTTTGATATAATTAAAAATTGCCTTAAGAGGGGGGAAGGGGGGTTTTAAAAGAAAAAAATTCATAACTTCGTCAATTCCCAAGATTTCAAATCCGTTTAATTTATTATAAATCCTCTTAATATTATCTAAAACTTTTATATTGACAAGTTTTTTATAGGACCAACCGTTATACCAAAAAAAAAATTAAAATCCCTGCCGGATCCGCCTGCAAACAAGTTAGGTTTCGAAGTAGGCGGTTCAAACTGCCACATCATCGTAAAAAAGGTCATTTCTTCCGCAATTCCCGACAAACAGGCGCCCCACGGTCTGCATCTTTGAAATCTACCTGTGCCTGTAGGCCGAGCCGTCAGGGATTTTTTTTTTTAATATAGAGAGATTCCAGGTAAAGGTACAGATTACTTTAAAATACAAGGTTAAATTCACCGATATATTTCGTTTGATTCAAGGTTCTTTTAGAGAAACCGACCAGCGCAACGGGCGTAGTCTGCTAGTAAATAAATAAATTATGACGGAAAATTTTGTTACATTATTTAACACAAAATAATATGTTTTATTTAAATTAAATCTGACGCTGATCAACTATTTTTAAATCTACTTACAACAGCAGTCAACAAATACTAATTTGTAAAAGAGAAAGTTTTTTAAACCAATCCTTTGTTGCATATTTCATTTACATATGCCAAAAATCTCCAGCACGTACCGGTTTTATGCTATGATTTCCTGTTCATAGTATTGTATGGGTACGTGTTATTTTTAAAAGTGTACAAACTTTCACATACAGTAGAGCAAATTGTAAATAAAGGGTATTAGTTTAAGTGTGATGAATTAAAAAAAAAATTCCCTTAAAAATTGTCGTATCTTGTGTGAAAGAAAATCGTGTCTCGTGAAGAAAAAACATTAATTTTGAGCGCCGACTTGTCGCGCTGCAGTTTATAACATTTTAACTACGATTTAAACATTTAAAAATATTTTTTTTTTATTCATAAAAATTACGATAAATAGAAAAATTATTTATTTTACAGTAATTTTTACACATTTTTTTTTTCTTATTCAATCGCTAATTAATAAAATCCTCCATTTAAGGAGGGTTCCATACCTTGTTCTGAACGTAATTCACCTTCATAGTAATTGTCTCGTTAGTGTCTGCTTTTACCCCCCATAGGTTTATATGTATTGTAATATGAAAAAAAGTTACTTCTTTATTATCCCGTCAACCACTTTTCATAACAAAAAACTACCGCCAAACTGTGGGATTAAACGCCAAAAATGCAGTCCCATTTACTTGGTGCCGGAAGCATTATATGTAATTGTTATGTCATCAAGTGGTTTTTAATTCGATATTTGCGTGTATTTTTCATTATGTTTTACTGATTTATTAGTCATTTTATTCATTAAAATAAGAATTGTGTCCTTAAATTCTAATATTTTATTTATTTATTTATTTTGATATTCCAATGGCAACGTTCTCCCGTTTATTTGGCGTTACAATTTGGCGACAGTTTTTTGTTATGAAAAATGGTCGACGGGATAATTGAGAAGTACCGAAAAAAATATACTTTACTGACTATGGAAGCGAATATTCGAAAGACATTTTGTGCTCCACATTTTAAATATTTTTTTAACAGTGGAGTAATTTACTTGCCATCTTTAGAGAAATTTCAATGAAAATTACAAGATGCTTAGTATCCAGGAAACTAATTCAAATTTAAAAATTCTGAGAGTTTAAATCAAATTTCCGTTCCATGCAAATAACTGGTGCTAATTTCATCGTAAATGTTTTAGTATTATCGGAGGAATCTTTGTGAAACACAAACAGACAATTATACAGGGTGTCCGAAAAGGTCTGGAAACGTTGAATAACACGAGAAATATACATCGAACTGAAAAACGGCACATGCATGGTCAATATTTTTGAAAAATCTATTTAGGGATATCAATGTTGTCTCCCACATCTTCCCCTTGGGTGACAACTTTGAAATCTTAAATCATAACCCTCCTTTTTTATTGCAGATTCAGATTCCACGGGAAAAAATACGTATTGGACTTTTGTATTGAACATTTCCTTCACAAAATCGTAGATGTCGCTGTAATTGAGTAAAATGCAGTGAGAATCGTTTCCATTGAAAAGTCTGGAAACGGTCGAATAACTCGAGAAATATACATCGGATTGAAAAATGGAAAAATACGTGTTCAATATTTTAGAAAAATCTATTTAGGGATATAAAAGTTGCCATTTTTCTAAAATATTTAACACGTATATTTCCGTTTTTCAATCCGATGTATACTTCACGAGTATATTATTTTCATAATGCAGTCACAATTCCCAGACTCATAAACTGAAAATAAAAAAGAACCTTTTAAATATAAAACCCACACCATAAAATTTACGGAGTAAAATTATAAATATTAAATATGGTGAATCAACCATTGTCAGTAGAGTAAAAGAGTTCATGACAGTCGGCCACTGGCTTTCAGCCATGCAGCCGATTGATTGTATAAAGTAATCTTGTAAATTGGAATGGAGAAGTGGCACTCACTTTAGATTATACATTCTTTTATGATTAATTGATGAAGACAACTTTACATACCTCAAAATTTAATTCGGTATCGCAAAAATAATTAAAACTATGTAGTTATTGGAATTTTAAACTTCGTTAAAAGCAAAATAAAACCGCGTGACGGGAAAACGGGACGGTATTGGTTTGACGTCAGTACACATGAAACGGGGAATTCTTAGAGCCGAGTGCTTGCAGGCTGTTTTATATTGCTTTCTATGTACTATAAACATCTTTTAAAGACTCGTTTACACAAATATTAAAGTCAAAAGATTATTTTATCATATCTAAATATTATGCATTATTAATTTATACATTTGCATTAATTTTCATTTAGATAAGTGCTGAAGTTGGTCGGATTCGAAAAATACAAAATTAAATCTTTCGGAAATAGTTTTTTTTTTTTTTTAAATTCAAATTTACTTTTAGGACAGAAAAACTGCAATTCATGTGGGTTAAAATACGGGAAGCTAAAGCTAAAAGGCACGTACATTGTTCACTTTTCGAATCAACAACAGGCCACGCCCTCCCACTGTTCCCCTACTCGGATTCACAGTACGCTTTCAGCAATGAGCCTTGTTTGGATACAAACCTCGTAAAAGTAATCTCTGGCGTAATTTAATCAGCCTTGTTTTAAATACGATTTGCTTGAGATAAGAGTCCGAAATTCAAATATTGGCTGCAATGTGGTATGTAGACTGAAATCAGCTTGGATAGTATTGTGGATATTCTTAAAGTTTCATAATACTGACACAGGTAAGTGTATGAGATATTTCAGATATATCCGAAATATAATGCCCCGATCTATAATACTGTGTGACGTTTCTTTTCCTGATAATAAATGCAATAAATATTAGTTTCATTTAAAGCACGTGTAATAGAAGATGAAAATATATAATTTCACTAAATCTCTTAAATATAAAAGATATAATGTAACTATTTTTCTAACGTGAATGCACGACTTTCCTGATATCTCTCTAAGGTGGACCTTAATTTAATACACAGTTGACTGGCTATGTAATATGAAATGTCAATTTCGAAACAATAGAAGCCCCGCCTTTTCCTGGTAGTTTTTTGTATTTTGATTGCTTTGGGTAGATTTTCAGGTTATTGTATCAGTAACTATCTTAGAATATGTGACTTTAATTTAAAATATCTTACAATCTATCAAAGTGTCTCTATATATTTGTTGTAAATACTTCACTTATCCTATCAAAACACTTTATGAAAGAAACATTACACAGACAAGACTAAGAATTCAGAACACACGCACCTATAGTCAATGACATTTGATTATATAAACACGAATATACACGTGATTGGTCAACAAAATGTTAACAACCCCCTGGACTAAAACTAGGTAAAAGAAATTTACTGCTTTACACGTATAATTCATATACTGTAAATTCTAACAAAACTTCAAACACAAAAAAATGCTGTTTTCAAAATATTAAAATAAAGCATTCTTTTAAATTTGTTTCCCTCATTTGTGAATTGAGTAACTTAATTTTGTTAAAAAGTTGCTTTAACAATGTACAATAAGATTTAAATGTAATTGGTAAAATAATAATGTAATATAAGCTCAGTTACACTAAAAAAGAACAATAACACGTGATAGTTTGTGGATATTTGTTTAAATTATAGTTTATTGATATTTTATAACTTTATAATGCTGAAAAAAATTAAGGAACTTTTATTTTGTATGTTAATAACCTTGTTTTGAACAAACTCAATTGTTTAGTATACTTTAATACCGACTTTTTGGCTAAATTCGAAGCTTCATCAAGTTTCAGTACAATATTAATATGAAAATTTATTATTATTTCGATACATTCATATTTTTTGTTAATATACTCAGTACAAAATTGTATACTTTTACTTTTGTTAAAATTTTAAAGTTATAAACTATAATGCATTTGATAACTGCAATCTTTTAAACAAAAACTCACACCCTATATTTTCAAATGTAAAAATATAATTATAAATGAAACTAAATTCTGGTAACTGTCATACTAATTTGTAAGAGTCATGTTAATCGGCCGCTTAGGCAACCGATTCCTTTCTGAAAAAGGAAATCAAAGCAGGCTCATTTTGAGGAGTCGAGTCTGAGTCGAATCCCTTGTTTCAGGAGTCGACTCTCGACTCACCTGATGAAATATGGTTGGTTGGTTGGAATGAAATCCAAATTAACATTTATGATGGAGGAATATTTATTGCAATTAATAAAAACTAACAAATATACACTTTATAATCAGCAACAGCTTTTCTCACATTTAACATAAATAAATTCAATATAGATCATGTGACTAGATTAATTTTAACACAATTACAACTCATAGATCATGTGCTTTTAACCGCTTCGCGACGAGCGTGCTTTACAGAATTTTTAATCTTTTACCACCGGTTTTTCAAAACAGAAATTTTCACCTAATTGAATGGCAGAAATGCTAAGATTTAATGAGGCAAATCTTACAATAAAAAATAACTGGTGGGAATAATCGAGGATTCTTAGCATCTTTTTCGTCACGTATACGTGTCACTCGTCCCCAAGGGGTTAAAGCAGTGATTTGATAATAAAGCTCCATAGGAAGGACACTTGTGACTTTCCATAAATTGAACTAAAATGTGTTCCAAAAGAAAGAAAGAAAAAATCCTCTGATCGTCATTATGGATTTTTCTGACACATTTGCGAGATGAATTTCTTTATCACATTCGATAAAATTTCAAATATTCTCAGTCCAGCAATAAAAATTCTAATAATACATTTTACTTTCGAATAAATGTAATATATGTTTCATTTTTATCGATTGCTTTCTTGTGTTCACTTTGTTGTGATTGTCGTGACCTGAAAATTAGGTTTAAACATCAATTGGAAGCTGTCTTTTAATTTTATTTTTATTTACTTTATTTTAAGATGCATTGCTTTTATAGAAAAATAAAAAACACTGTTTGATCTGCTAAATAAAATATCTGCATTTATGACTGAAAATAATTTAGTGAATGTACAAAAATGTAGGATAAAAAACTGTGAATAATTAATAGAAAATTAAAAAAGGGTTGCTATTTTGCGATAAATTCTTCTTATTTCTTGTTTATATTTTGCAAATCGTCTGCTTCCCAAATTTAATCTCTAAAACTATGATAGATACGGAAATACATTTATGCCCACAGATAAGTGTATGACATATTTTAAATATGCACGAACTATATGCATTAAAATGCTGTGTGACGTTTCTTTTCCTGATAACAAATGCAATGAATACTACTCTCATTTATAGCACGCGTAATGAAAGATGAAAATGTATAATTTAACTATATCTCATAAATAAAAAATCCCTGACGGGTCAGCCTACGGGTACAGTTAGATTTCGAAGACGCAGACCGCGGGGCGCCTGTTTATTTGTAATTGCAGAAGAAATGAACTTTTTGCCATGATGCGGCAGTTGAGTCAGCCCACTTCGAAATTTACCCGTGTCTGTATGCGTGGCCGGCAGGGATTTTTTTTTTTGTTGTTGTTATTATTATTATTATTATTATTTGCCGTCAGGATTGGTTCTATAAAAAAATTGTCAATATAAAAGTTGTTGATAATATTAAGAGGATATATAGTAAATTTAAGTGGATTTGATATCTTGTGAATTGACGAAGTTATGAATTTTTTTCTTCTTAACCCCCCCCCCCCCCCCCCCCCACCACCACCACCACCTGGTTCGATTTTGCCCATTAACGAACTTGACCGAGATTTTATGCCCCTTGATTTTATGTATCCGTTTGGAAGAGATTTGAGCAGAATTATGGAAGTTATCGTCTCCATAAAAAAGTGATATAGATAGATATATAAAGTTTTGAACTGGGGGTGGTTTTTGGTTTTGGGAGTCATAATCGGTGTAGATCTGCAAAAAATTTTCATAAATTCCAACATAGGGGAGAATGTAATAGATAGTATTTCTTACGAAATCTACATTAAAAGACATAATGTAACAATTTTTCTAACGTGAACGCACGACTTTCCTGATATCTCTGTAAAGTGAACCCTAATTTAATACACAGTTGACTGGCTGTGTAATATGAAATGTAAATTTTGAAACAATACAAGCCCCGCCTTTTTCTGATACTTTTTTTGGGTACTACTCTATTATCCCGTCGACCACTTTTCATAACAGAAAACTATCGCCAAACTGTAACGCCCAATAAACGGGAGAACGTTGCCATTAGAATATCAGAATAAATAAATAAATAAAATATAAGAATTTAAGGACACAATTGTTATTTTAATGAATGAAATAACTAATAAATCAGTAAAACATAATGAAAAATACTCGCAAGTCTCGAATTAAAAACCACTTGATGACATAACAAACCAGTGTTGAATTCAGACACTTTTCTCCGGGAGAGATTTCTCTGGCTGCGGGGGAGGAATTATAGAGTTCAGGGGGGGGGGGGGGGAATTCCACTTTTTGACCCTTGAAAGCATAAAATCTCAAAGCTTCCGGCGTGGGGGACATTTCAATGCTCCGGGGGGGGGGCGTCCCCCCGGGCCACCTCCTGGATTCAATACTGATAACAAACACGTGAAATGCTTCTGACATCCACTAAATGGGACTGCATTTTTGGCGTTTAATCTTACAGTTTGGCGATAGTTTTTTGTTATGAAAAGTGGTCGGCGGGATAATAGAGTAGTACCCTTTTTTGTATTTTGATTGCTTTGGATAGATTTTTATGCTATTGTTTCAGTAACCATCTTAGAATATGTGACTTTAATTTCTCATTTCTTACGATCTATCAAAGTGTGTCTATATATTTGTTATAATTTCTTAACATATCTGATCAAAACATTTTATGCAAGAAACATTACACAGATATGACTAATAATTCAGAACACCCACAACTTTGGTTAATGACATTTGGTTATATAAACACGAATATGCGCGTAATCGGTCAACAGAGTGTTAAGAACCCCCTGGTCTAGAATAGAGATGAGTACGGGCTCTCTTTTCGGAGCCCGGGTCCGCCCGAGCCCGACGATTTTAAATCCGAGCCCGCCTCAGCCCGAAACATTTCGTGTTTTCAGAGCCCGAACCCAATTCCCAAAAAAAAAAAAAAAAAAAAAAAAAAATGCATTAATATTTAAAAATTGTTTTAAAAGTAATATCTCATTTAAAAAAAAAAAAAAAAACTCTGTACTTTAAAATAACTGTTAATCCCGTGGGCATAGTTAATTTTATGGAGATTTACATTCAATCTTATCAAAAGAGAAGTTTGTTATCAAATAAAAATATACTTCGTTTAAAAAATGTTCATATTTTTCTCTCCGAACAAGCAAATCTGAATGACGCATTAACGAAGTGCGTTTAGAAATGCAGGAAATTTGCTGAAATTACTATTTCCATGCCGAAGAATCGAACAAAGTTTATATTTCCTATAAAAGTTTTTTTCGTAAATTATAATTGATCCCTTATTTAAAGCAATATTTCGTGTTCCTGAAAAGTAGCTTAAATTAAAAATTTCACACCGTTATTTGAAAGATCCTATGCTTTTATAGGAAAAGTGAAAACACTGTTTGATTGCTTTCTATCGGAATAACAATACATAACAATATTATATCTACTTACGAATGAAAGTGACTTCGTAAATGTGCAGAGC
The DNA here is from genome assembly GCA_963931845.1 of Maratus michaelseni. Taxonomy (NCBI): domain Eukaryota; kingdom Metazoa; phylum Arthropoda; class Arachnida; order Araneae; family Salticidae; genus Maratus; species Maratus michaelseni. Next base: position 277,644,139 of record OZ007597.1, read on the forward strand.
AGAGCTTTAGCATCAGCGGAGTTCATAATTAAAAATACAATCACTAGCGTTATTTTCCTATGAAGAGCGATTACGACTCGCACACAATAGAAGACTAAAAATTTGCAAACCTAAGCTATTGCTGATTGACTAAAAACCAACAAAAATAAAAGTATTTATTTCGCGTTAGATCTCTAAAATAAAATAAAATAAAATAAACGTTCCAATTAAAAAATATTCTACTCTCACAAACGAAAATCTAGCAATAAATATTATGCGCGCCTTTTCCCAGTGGCGCCATATCACCCAATCACCAGTCGCGTCACAAATATCATAAATTTTCTTTTTAAAGTAGCATTCTGATACTAGAAAAGTAAAGGGAAAAAAATGTTTCCTCTTCTATTCATTTTAACCAAAATAACATTAAAACGACTTGAAATGGAATATGTAAATTTTTTTAGGGTAAAAAAGGTTATTTCTATTTTTCCTATATGAGAATAAATAAAATTGTCAGTTTCCGAAAGATTGAGCACGAGCCCGCCCGGGCCCGAAGGATGGTATAAAAATCGAGCCCGAGCCTGTGTCGGGCCCGAGCTCGGGCTGAGCCCGCCTCATCTCTAGTCTAGAACTAGTTTTTAAAAAAAAATTACTCATTTCCATGTATAATTCTTATACAGCAAATTCTAACAAAACTTCTAACACCAATAAATGTTGTTTTCTAAATATTAAAATAAAGCATCCTTTTAATAAATTATTTCCTTCATTTGTGAATTGAGAAACTTAACTTGATCGAAAATTATATATACCATGTGCAACTATCCAATACAAAACAATGTAAAAAAAAAAATAAAAAATCATGGTTATTATTTCACTGAAGAAATGAATTATATCGTCTGTTATTATGATAGGATTCATTTCCGTAATGAAATAAGTACATTTCAAGTTGGCAACATTTTATCTTTTGTTGACCTTGACTTAAAATTCCAATGAGAAATTTAAGCCTTGCTTTAAAATTTTCAGAAATTGAAATCATATTTAGACACTTTTTCCATTTAATATTTCTATCTCCGGAAACATCTATCCAAATAACTGTCGGTATTAGATTATAGGATTGCTATAATGAAACAATTTTAGTATACAAACTCGGTTGTTAAATTCTGTAATACGGAAATAATGGAACTCCATCTTAAATAGGACGTCATCGCCATGGCAACCTAAAATCATTACCTATCATGGGATATCATTGAATGAATTACGTATGGTAGGATTTAATAGAATGAAAAATGTGACTATAACTTGGTCATAGAAGTTATAAAATGTCATATACGTCCTATATGACTATATAACGTCATACATGTCAGAAAACTTTCCGATACATCTCGGTCGCTTGACGATTAATCCTAGGAAGCTACTATAATAAGGAAGTACCGATTTTTTTTAAGAAATCAAATTACTTAATAAATATTTTTATTAATATATTTTTAATTTTTGATTCGACTTTCATAAAATTTGAAATGACTCGACAAAATTCTGCAACGATTATATACAGGGTGTCCGAAAAGTCTGGAAACGGTCGAAAAAAACGGTCGAAATTTTAAAAAATCTATTTAGGGATATCAAAGTTGTCCCCAACTCTGCCCCCCTGGGGGGAAGGGGGAGCAACTTTGAAATCTTAAACATTAACCCCCCTTCCCTCTTTTTTGTTCCAGATTCGGATTCTACGGGAAAAAATATGTAACTTTCGTGTCGAACATTTTCATCGGGAAATCTTAGATGGCGCTGTAATCGAGTACAATGCAGTGAGAATCGTTTCCATTGAAAAGTCTGAAAACGGTCGAATAACTCTAGAATATACATCGGATTCAAAAACGAAAAACTGCATGTTCAATAGTTTTGAAAAATCTGTTTAAGGATATCAAAGTAGCCCCACCCCCAACTCTGCCCTCCTGTGGGAAAAGGGGAAACTTTGAAATCTTAAATGATAACCCACCTTTTTTATTGCAGATTCGGATTCTACGGAAAAAAATACGTAACTTTTGTATTTAACATTTTCTTCGAAACATCGTAGATGGCGCTGTAATCGAGTAAAATGCAGTGAGAATCATTACCATTGCAATGTCTGAAAACGCTCGAATAATTCGAGAAATATATATTGTATTGAAAAACTGAAAAATACGTGTTCAATATTTTAGAAAAATGGCAACTTTTATAACCCTAAATAGATTGCTCTAAAATATTGAACACGTATTTTTCGATTACAATCGAATCGATCGAAATCGATTACAGCGCCATCTATGATTTTCCGATGAAAATGTTTAGCACGAAAGTTGCGTATTTTTTTCCGTAGAATCCGAATCTGCAATAAAAAAAGGGGGTTATTATTTAAGATTTCAATGTTGCCCTCCTTTTCCCTCAGGGGTGGGCATAGTTGGGGGGCCACTTTGATATCCCTAGATAGATTTTTCAAAAATATTGAACATGCATTTTTCCGTTTTTCAATCCAATGCATATTTCTCCAGTTTTCGACCGTTTCCAGACTTTTCGGGCACCCTGTATATTAAATTTCAAGCCATTCGGTTGGATGGTTTTTGCACTGTTATATGTGAACAGACGGACAGACGACAATTATAGGTGATACGTATTTATATAAATTACGAACGCACCTAAAAAGAATAAAGAAAGAAAGAAGAAGGAGAAAAAAAGAAAAAAACAATAATTCATAAAGATACAGTAACTTTTTAACTTTATTGTATAAGTTAAAAAAATAAATAGATCAAAAATGTATGCAATAACAATTAAAATAAAATCTCTGCTAGAAAAACAAATTTGGTACATAATCTGAGATTACGAGTTAACTCGGGATCATTATTTTTGGCAAATTATGTATTCCCGAGTTAACTCAGGATACATAGATAGGTGGTTAAATTTTAAATACTGTATTTGAGACGAGGTGCAACATTAGAATATTTGGTAGTTGCGTATTATCCGTGCACGGAAGATATACCTGTGGCAACAATGGCGCTTATAAATATTAATTAAACAGCAATCATTATTTTTTTCTACATTGTAACTGCATAGTTAATATTATATAGCTGCAATATTAGAGTCAATTGGAGTAGTATTTATATATAACTATACAATATAAATTGTATAGATATGGATGTATATTTTGTATTCGTAGTTATAGTAGGTATATAAGATAAATAAGTGGAACTAAATTTGATAGCTTTATGGCGTTATTGCATTCCGGCGGGCATAAAATCCCGCTAGAAATAAAAACATCGTCTTGAATATCTTCCATCTCCTTAATAATGTATGCTAAAATACTGTTTGGATTATTTTTATTTATTTTCATATTATTTACCATTTTTAATTAACCAATTACCAGTCTCCATCGTCAGGCATGTGACAGGGTTTATTTGTTTGTTTGTTTTTCCTTTCAAAATTGACTTCACCTGTAGTTTTTCTCTTTTTTTTTCTGTGTAAGCGCAAGATTTTATCAAAACTATCATGTCTCCTAAACCATACAAAATACACTTCCAAGGTCAGAAATAATCATAAATTTAAATAGTTAAAGAAATTAGATTTTCAATAACTAAAATAACTTCTTAAAGTCATGAGAATGAGAATGTTAAGCGGTTAAAAATTTAAAAATAACAAAAATTAAAATTAAAATACAACGATTACATGTTGTGTTACAGACTGTTCAAAAGGGCGTTTCGTTTCGGACATCACCCTGTATTTAAAATGCATAATTTTGAACGTGAACATGTAAACAAGAGCTTTGGTTTTCGCTTGCTATTTGTACTGATGAGGAGGTTGTATACAGCTCGAAATGTCTACTGTAATTGTTTTTATCATTTGATATTAATATGTTGTTTTTAACACTTTCCAACATATAGTTGAAAAGTGCTTTTGAATTCGGTTTGTCTGTCTGTCTGTCTGTCCGTGGTCTAACTGGCGTAAATGTACACAGATTGTCATGAAATTGAAATTGAGTTTTACTATGGCATGTTTGTTATTGAAAATGAAGGGTGTAGCACTTATAGTTGATTTACAAGGACACCCAAAAGAATTCCGTTACATTACGGTCTATGGGGAAAAAATCATTTGCGGTTTATTTGAATGATGTTACACAATTTCAAATATATTGAGATAGATATATACCACTGACGTGCACTACTTACTATAGAATAGGGTGTGCAGAACACTTATTTTTTTTCTTTACAGGGACACTCAAAAGAATTCTTTTACATTACGGTCTATGGAAAAAAATTGTTTGCGGTTTATTTTAATAATATTTCACATTTCAAACATATTGTAATTTATATAAGGTCCATTACAAGAAGCTTACTGTAGAATATTCTGTGTATAACATTCATCGTTCATCTACAGGGACACACAAAATAATTCGGTACTATCTATTAACAATAATTCTGGAAGTGCTTTTTCAGTTGCTGAACGTGTTTTTAAATTTAACTCAGTTTTTGCCTATTATTTGGTGTGTATAAATTCTATAGATCATATACATAGCAGCACAAAAGTTCTCGAGTGTATACATTTCCGTTTATGGACGGATATTCAAGAAGGGGGAATTTTAAACTGTTCTACGCGTTTCCTAACTGAACTAAAATTTAGCATTCTATGTAGCATATATACAAATCTATAGATCCTATACAAGGCTGCACATAAGAGTTCGGATATTGTTCCGAATAGTGTTGGTAACTCCTGAAATTGTGTTTTTAAATATGTTATGCGTTTTCCAAATTATTTACTTAGATATCATCATTCACCTTATTAAAAGGTAAAGATTTGTAAAAAAAAAATTTTTGGAAGTGTTACATAATCTATGCTTAATGCATGATTTTTCGTTCTTGTTTAGTTTTATTAAATGTCTGATTTTAAATGTCTTTTTTCGTTAATAAATGTATATTAAATCATTGTTCTGAACATCTTTGGTGATTGGCAATTATTTTTTTGCGACCAATTTTTCTTGCACGGATAATACGTAAGTACTGGATCTTTTTTCCAAGAATCGAATTCAAAATCTTCTCATGGGCTCCCACTCTCCGAATCCCTCGTCGAAGACATCCTCGTCGAAACCTCTGTTGTCCACTTCCGGAAAATTCCTTCCGGAATTATCCTCATTTTCCGTTTCGGCCGGTAATCTTTGAACCCTTTCAGAAATCAGGTGATTCAGTGTAGTCAGTCTTTCATCGAGTGACCGCGATTCTGCGTGATTCATATCTTCGTGGCTATTGATGTAAAATGCTGATGTAGATGATGAGAAACAGAATGTGACGAGAATTGCAGAAAAAATTAATAGGGTTGAATACTGCATGTTGATGATAGTCTGAAAAAATAAAAAGAAACATGATAAGCGGTCACAATGGAAATAAAACAAAACAGCACTTGTACAAAACTTATCAAATAGGTGTGGGGAATATCTTTAGACTAGAGTACCTTTATATATCAGAGTAATGACGAATGCACAGAGTGCGTGTTCAGGCTGGAAGTATTTGTCAAAACTACGGTAACCCACATTAGAGAATTTGGTATACTCGTCTTTTTATACTACAAGTTAGATTAGTCAAAGCTAAACTATATCCGCAGCGCGATCAGGCAATTCTTGAATTCGTGTTATCTCGCTCAAGGCAACACTAGATACCGGGCTTGCTCATTCATTCTCATAACGTCACAAATAGTGGCTGGCCGCGACCAGCGATTGGTACAAAACGATGCGCCCCATCGTTTTGTGCCAATCGCTGGTCGCGGCCAGCCACCTTTTGTGACGTCATGATAATGAATGAGCAAGCCCGGTATCTACTGTAGCCCTGTCTAGCTTAGCCTTGGATAAGTAAACAAACAAAAGCTTGGCTATAATAGAACGTTCATTAGGTCTCTTTTTAGCGAGCTTAACAAAAAAGACAAGGTCATTCACTTCGTCACACGTTCGTCTCTTTTCCGACCGCTTGAGTCACGTGATACTCTTTTCGTAACGCAGGTGCAGGAAAAGCACGAATGCACGTGCACGAAAAAACATCACGGGATTTTAGCGGTCCGAAGGGAGACGAACGCGAAACGTAGTACGACAACCTGTCTCTTTGGCCAAAATTTCTCAACCAATGAATTTTTACTACCAGTATGACATTTCTCTGATATATAAAGGTGCTCTACTCTGAATAAGAGTTGTTTCTGTGCGGTAGCCAAAACTTTCTGTGCTCCTAACGATGGAAGCGTTATGGGACGTGAAATATTATAATGTGTTTTTTAATGTCAATGTAGATAAAATCTAAAAGAATTTATGAATTTATTTTTCATTACTGTGTAATAGTGCAAATACAGATAAATATATTCTCATTGCGTTTATATTAAAATGAATATTTAAATAAGAGAGAAAAATCTTGCGTCAAGCAAAGATTATGAAACACTTTCCAGCTCAATCTGAATACTGAAAAAAAAAAAAAAAAAAGCCCTTAACCTTTATATAAGGTTAAATATTATATCTAAGTAAATAAGTTCAGGCCAGGCAGGGACGCCTACCAAATGGCTTAAGTGTCTAAGTAAAAAATTCGAAAGCATGCAATACATTGAAAACCAAATTTCAGCAATTATCATTTACAGTCGGAAAAATATCCAAACTCTTTTGTGTTACCCTGTATATGATCTATAGATTTTATACTACACTATATACAAAAATTTAGTTCAGTTAGGAAACGAAACACAATTTAAAATTCCCTTTGAGAAATTTCCGTCAGTAAGCTAAAATGTACTCGAATTCTTTTATGTAACCCTGTATATGATCTATAAAATTTATATACGTAATATGTAAAAATTAGTTGGATTTAAAAACACATACCACAATTGAAACCACACTTCTAACAATTATTGCTCATAGACAGCACTGTAATCGAAATATTTTGTGTGTCCCAGTAAATGAACGATGAATTTTATTCACGCCTTATTCTATAGTAAGCATCTTGTGGAGCCCCTCATTGATTTATATCGATTTCAATATGTTTGAAATAGTGTAACATCATTAAAATAGACAGCAAACGATTTTCCCCATAGACCATAATGTAACGGCATTCTTTTGAGTCCCCCTGTAAGCGAATAATAAATGCTACACACTTCATTTTCATTACCGAACATGTCATAGTAAACTTCGATGACGTATATCAATAAATTACTCAACAATCCGAGTATACTTACGCGATATAGAGCGCGGACAGACAGACAGATAGATAAACCGAATTCATAAACACTTTTCAACTATTATGGAATGTGTCATAAAGGGGTAAATTACATTTATGTCTAGTACAAATATTCAGAGATTTCTGAATTCAAAAATATCCAAGACGGAAATTTGAGATACTGAAGATTAAAGATTTGCGGATGAAAGACTAAAGGTTATTGCCCCCATCCCCCTGCAGGAAATTTATGTATTAGTCAGCACAGTACAGAATCAAAAAAAAAAAAAAAAATCAGAAATTACACAAACTTTAAAATAACTTGGCATATTTGACTAAAATAGAACATTATCATTAAATGAACACTTTAAGTACAGAAAGTATTGGATTGTTCGGAAAGTTTTTTTGTTTGGGAAAGTTGGCTCGTACCGAAAAATTCTATCATTTATTAGACATTAAATCAAATATCTAATGTCTAATAATTGACCGGAAAATTCTATCATTTAATTATTAGACATTAATTCCAATATATAATGTATAATAATTGATGGGCAGAATTTTCCGGTACGAATTGGTTTTACCAAATGGAAAGAACATTACGAACAACCCAATAATACTAATTATTTGTTAAATAGCACTAGCCACTGATAGTGTGCTCATGTTGACATTCCATCTTGCGCTGCGGAGTTGCAGCCTTGCCAACATATATTAGTGAAAGAAGTGCCAGACTGGATGTCGTCCGGATGGCTTAATTGGTAAAGCACTTGGTGCGCTATACCACGGTATCTGTGTTCGATCCCCGGTCTGGACACATATTTCACTCAAGTTGGTTGTACGCTGTTAAACAAAGTGAAAAGAAAATTAACATCCTTTGTAGTGCTATTTAAAGATTTAAGGCGTAGTATCAGTCCTACTGAAAACTTAATTGGGAATTTAAATTATGTGCTAAAGCCCTGCAACATTCTCAAAATAAGACACATTTACCATTAACTATCAAAACCCGCGACTTTGCTCGCGTAGTTGTTGAAATATGTCAAATGGCCTATTCGTGTGCACATTTTTATTAGAAGACAACAGAGAGCACTATTATAGTAAATATGTCAACTATATGTTCAAATGAAATTTTGAAATTTATTAAAAGCAGTAGTTTCCTATTGGCCTCGCGCAAGTTAACAGCCGAAGAAGTCGCTAAAAATTCGTTATATGCAGCAGTTTCTTTTTATTCTGATAATGTCAGCGAGTTTTAAGCGCTTATTTCAATTACATGTCTGTTAAAATCTGTGTTTTATTTATTCTGTCTTATTTATTGCTTAATGATGTTTTAATTTCGTTATTGAATATTAGCTGGAAACAAATGCTGAACTTTTTATATTGTTTAATTTGCAAATGGATTCATATTTTGTAATCGTCTGCAAGCCATAAAGATAGATTTAAAAAAAAAATCATGCTTGAAATTTAATTTAAATGCTATAATAATTGAGTGAATTGCCATACAGTTTTCAAACAAATTGCATGTGAAAGTAGATTTTTACCTCTGTAAAAATTTAAAACATGCGATGGTTAGATATTTAAAAAATTGCAGTAGCAAAAATCTCAAAACGGAAATTTTATCGTCAACTGTTGCCATTCGCAAAATGACGTCAGCGTTACGGACGGACACGTTTGTCCTTTATAATATAGATAGATTGTAGATATTGTAACTATATTTTCAACATAGTTACTTTGATTTCTGTGAATCACCAGAAGTACTCGAAATTGCCACCATTCATATCTAAACAACATTGAGCTAGATATTCCTTTATTCAGAGTGCAGCTAACAGTACTACTTATACTGTGTTACTTGCCAAAATTCAGCCATTTCCAATAATAACATCACATTTGCTACAAGCAAACTTAATACAATGCAAATCTAATTAAAATATCTTCATTGTTGTTAAAGTTGAGAACGAAAATTCAGTTTCAGCTTGCTTTGACACATCCTGTGTTTTTGATTGAATGTATTGATTGTATTTTTGATGAAATAAGTGGATTGAGATAATGTTTCTTGCTCAAAAAATGTTTGCCTTCACCACATTATCTACGCAGAAAGTTTGTTCCGAACACCCTGTGTAAAACCTCTGAATATGATCGCCCATTCCAGACACCTGCTGTCTGGTTCATTTAAAGTACTTGTTTTAGAATAAATAAGAGCATTTTATAAATTAATTTTAATTCACTGAAGAAGCTACGAAGTTTAAATCTTTATTAATTAAAAAAGTTTTAAGGCTATCCTCTTTTTAATTTATAACTCAAAGCACAGATTTTTTTTTTTATTTTTTTTTTTTATTGGTGCGTGTGTGTGTGTTTGTGTAAAGGTTACTTGTTAAAAGGTCTAATTCCTAAAATAGAAATCCATCTGTGTTAAATGTTATGTAAAATTATTTCATAGTTTAACTTTTAATACTTTTAAACTCTGATATATAAAATATTCGGCCAGCCGAATATTCGGTTGGCCAAATTTTCGGTAATCGGCCTCACTGTTACTATTCGGCTAGCCGAATATTCGGTATTTGGTTTACCAGTGGGCCGAATATTCGGTATTCGACCAAAATCACTATTCGGTGCATCCCTATATTTTATATAAGTACATATCTTCTTAAAAATGTATAAACAAGAACCTGAATAGGACGCTCATTTCAAATTCACAAAATTATGACTAGATTTTTCACAAATGTAAAAAGCTGTTCACAATTTCACAAAGACAGGACCCTGGGAGTAAAGTCTGGACAGACCCTTGGTTATTAGTATAGATGAGTACTTTCGCTAATTTAAAACATGTATGTGAGAATAAAACCGTATGAATTGATTCTCAGATATGCACAAAAATACTCTGAAAAACTCTGAAATAGCGGCCTTGGACAACGGAGGATTTCGGAAAAAATAACCTTCTCCTATGAAATGAAACGTAATTCATAGAATAAATTAATTTTCATAAATTAAACAGTCCTGGGGGTTATCAAGAATATGCATTTCGCGTTAGACATCGTAAGAATTAAAGTTTATTGAAACTACTTTAAATATTCTTTTTAGTAATACTACTGATAAATGAAAGAAATGAAATTGGGCGTTGAAAGCTTCAAACATTAAGTAGCAAGAAAGAAAAATCATGCGTCAAGCATATATTTGGACACACTTTCCAAGACATTGAGAACAAAACTTCTCCATTAATAATGTGAAAGATTTTCTAAATAAACAACTTGGAAAACGAATAACACATTTGATAACCAATTTAAGCAATTATCATCTATAATCGGAAAAATATCTATATATTTTGTGCAGACCTGTAGATTATTTGTATAAACAAGATTTGTATATATGCTACAAAGAATGGAAAGATTTAGTTCATTTAAGAAACGTATAACACAGATGAAAATTCACCTTCAGCAATTTCCGTCAATAAACGGAAATGTACTCGAATTCTTTTGTGCAGCCCTGGATAAGATTATACAATTTATTCACACTAAGTGATATGCAAATAATTAGTTATAAATTAAACAAGTTGGAAATTGTACGTTAAACATGACAAATTATTTGCGTTAGTTTCGAGCTATAACTAGTTTTAGAATGTAAAAAAAATCATCGTTATTATTTCAGTGAAATAAATTATATCGTCTGCTATGAGCACAATGAAGATGACTTTTTTTTTTTTTTTTTAATTATTAATTATCCCATGCTTACAGATGCGAATTTCTTTTTTCGACACCAGACAGCGCTGTAAATTTCACCATGGAAATCTTGCATTGCGAACGATTACCTCCATGGTTTAATATCTCTTTGACTCACGATGAATGAATCTTTTGTTTATTTACTTTAATGGATTGAGATATTCGGCTTTTAACCTAATTTCCACTCAAATTATCTCAGAATCTATACATTTTTTAATGTAACTCATCTCTCAAGCAAACCAGTTTTTTGAACGATCTTTCTAAAAATGTAACTTTTATGCAATTTTATGTAAAAAGAAGTGGTTAGCCCGTATTTGTTTTCCTCGGTCACATGACTTGCGCTTTTACTATATAGATTTACGTACGATAGGATTTAATAGAATGAAGAAAGCTTTTATTAATATATTTTTAAGTTTTGATTCGATTATGAAATGACTCGACAAAATTCTGCAACGATTATATATATATTAAATTTCAAACCATTCGGTTGGGTAGTTTTTGCGCTGTTATAGGCGGGCGGACGGACGGACGGACCAGACAACGACTGTAGGTGCTACGTATTTATATAATTACGAACGCACCTAAAAAGAAGTTAAAAATAATTATTTTTTTGAAGAGATGTATACAAAACACAAATGCATTCCACGCCTATTGGTTTAACATTAATAAGGGGAATTTGATATCTCACCGACCAACACCCTTAAGTGTATATATAGACACTAGAATTGGTGCAAAACCCTACTAAAATAACGTTCTGAATACCCCCATGTCGTTCTTGAAATATTCGTTTTGTGGCCGCTTGGCACGTGGAAAAAGTTGTGGTTAGCCCATATTTGTTTTCCTCAATCACATGACTTGCGCTTTTACTATATAGATTACGTATGATAGGATTTAATAGAATAAAGAGAACTTGTATTAACATCTATTTTAAATTTTGATTCGATTTTCATAAAATTCGAAATGACTCGACAAAATTCTGCAACGATTTAATATATATTATATTAAATTTCAAATCATTCGGTTGGGTAGTTTTTGCGCTGTTATATGCACACGGACGAATAGATACCGACTAGACGACGACTATAGGTGCTACGTATTTATATAATTACGAACGCACCTAAAAACGCATATCATAATTGAAACCGCACTTCCAACAGTTATCGCTCATAGTCAGTACTGTAACGTGTAACTCTTTTGTGTGTCCCTGTAAATGAACGATAAACGCTATGCAGACCCTATTTTATAGCGAGCATCGTCTAGTGCACCTAAATGATATATTATACATCAATATCAAAATGTTTGAAACAATGTAATATCATTAAAATACACTGCAAATGATTTTTTCCCCATAGACCGTAATGTAACAGAATTCTTTTGAGTGTCCCTGTAATCGAACTATAAATGCTATATACTTCATTTTAAATACCGAATGTGCCATGGTAAATCTCAATAACATACATGAATTACATGGCAATCCAATTACGCGAGTTAGAACGGAGAGAGACAGACAGACGGCTAGACAAACCGAATTTATAAATACTTTTCAACTATATTTGGAAGTATTCAAAATGAGTTTAGATTAAATATGTGACTTTCAGAACTGACTTTGAGATCTCTGATCTGCAGATATACTAGTTATTATGAGGTATAAACACATTTTTTGTGTATTTTTTTTTCTAGAACACAGAAGCATATAAATTATGCGCCGAGCACAAAGGGGAAAAATAAAGATTTCATATCCCTGTTATCTTTATTTCCACTGTCGCAACGGTTGTAATAAGGGAAAATATTGCGGTAATAAAGATGTAGATTTGTCATCTAACATCTTTATTTTCGCTATCAGTATAATTTTATTGTTCTAACTAGCATATGCCCCCGTCAAAAATGACGGAAAAGTGTTATTTTCAGTTCAGAACGTTAAATCATTTTATTGACACTTTATTTAATTTAAACAGGTGATATAAATAGAAATATTCTGCGTGTTTTAATTGGAGATCCAATATGGGGATTTCTGTAATGTTGTCTTACTACCATCTTGTGTTATACACGATCATTCCAACAGTGGCAAATCATCAAAATCACCCCAAAAACGGTGTTTGGAAAAATCAAAGTCCAGAGGAAGAAAATATAGTACTTCCTACGTTTTTAACTGTGTAGACAGTGTAAAAATCTTAGAATGGTTAATTTTAGGAATTAAAAAAAAAAAATCCATATATATTTTTTTTCTCTATTAATGCTATTTTTCATTTCTAAAATGTGAAAAAAATGTTACTTTGAATCAAGGGCTTTTTTTTTTTTTTAAAGCATCTTAATCAACTGATTTTTTTTTTTAAGCAATTGAATTTTCTTTTGCGTATGTTGGCCGCTATGTGTTGGTAGCGTAACCATAAAAAATAAAGCAAGTTAAAATATGCATAGGTTAAATAAAAAAATTAAAAATAAAACAGTAATTTAACATTAACATTTTTTAGCATAATTTAACATTTGTTTGAAACAGTAATTTAACATTATTAAATACATAAGATTGTTAAAAATGGTAAATAATATAACTTAAATAAATATGATGAAATAAATGAACATTAATAAAAAAAATGAAAAAACTATAAACTATAATTTAAAAAAAATTAAACTATACATTATAATAAAAAAAAAAATTAACTGTAATAAGTAAGTAAACTATACAGATGTAAAAAAAATAAGGGTTGTTGTAATTGATATAATTGGTGCCATGCTTGGGGTAGTTAAATTTGACCTAGCCAGGATAATACTTAAGTACCAAATTATCAATTGGGACTTAAAAATGCCTAAAGAGGGCGCTAATTGCAGCTGTCGGTACAGGAAAAAGCTATGATGTCTTACACTCACGCACATTCTTTTTTTTAATTATTTATCGGTTATAAAAAGAAAAAAGCACCAAAATTTGGGGGGGGGGGGGGGGGTTACCTCTAATAGTAACCTGCCGATTATGCTTGTATTAAGTAATTGGTGTTGAAATTTTGAAAAGTGCGAAAATCAAAAAATCGCCAAACATCGGTGCGTGAGTGTAACAAATCTGTTCCCAGGAAAATTGTCCCTTTAACTAATGCTAAAGTACCATTGAAATCATTATTTATTGCATTTAAAGGTGTTAGATATTCAAATTCGGATAATTTTTACCTTGTCATGTAAATACAGGACAGAGTACTCACATAAAATTTGAAATTGAGAAAAAAAAAATTCAAATTAATTAAAAATATTAATTATTCAAAAATATTCATCGGAACCATCTATAAATAAACGCATTTTCTATTACTACAGTTGAAGAGACTCTGGTATTCTCTGCCCTCGAAAACATATTGGTCGGAACCATATACACCAAGTATGGCAAACTCGTTCACCCCCCGCGGGCCAAATTAAGCATTTTATACAAAGCCGCGGGCCACATTAAAAAAATTAGATAATACTATTACCATTGCACAGGATAAAATTTTCCCATGAAAAAAAACACAGCCATGCTAAGGAAATATTCACGTCAAGTTTCAAAGTTATTGTTATGCAGAGTTTATTTTATCTTATTTTTTGAAAAAATACTATTTTTTTTTTTTTTTTTTTTTTTTTTTTTTATCAACGAAATCTATAAAAAATTTAATTGAATTTTCTAAATTGTATTTATTTCAAAAATTGATTGTACGTTGATTGCTGGTTTGTTAATCTTGATCTAGAAAAGGCATAGCTGTCAATCTTCCATGATTTCTTAGAGTAAAAAATAAAAATAAACATATTTTGAAACAGAAAAGTTATTTAATAATATGTGTCTTGTATATATGCGCTAAATATTTTATTTGATTTATTAAATACATATTCTGGTACAAATTATGTTTATTTGACTTACGAAAAAGAGCAGCTATGCAAAGATGTCGTATGAAAGTGCATTACCAAACATAGCTAAAATATGCCCAATTGCACACTATACTTTAAAAATTGGTCGATTATGAATAATTACAGAAATTCTGAAACTCCATGTCCATATATTTTCGTTTTAATATGAAATCGCACTGAATTTTGATTAACTGCAACTATAATGAATTCTGAAGATTAATTTGAACACCAATTATTAGAGTTGAAGTAAATAGATTAAACTATTTTTCATATTTTTTGAAATTCAAAAACTTTTTCTTAATGTATTTTTGATTAGTTTTTAGTATATTCTAAAAATTTCCACTTCGATGATTTTTGTAATAATGCCTGGAAACATTTAAATTGAAATACATTTTCGTTTTAAAAATTGTTTTATCAAAGTGATAAATTCTAATACTATTCGCTAATACTATCAAATAACAAGATGACATTATGAAATTTGCCTTGAAGTTTACTCAGATGGTTTGTAATTTCAAATGAAAACTCCAAGTACTTTGCCTGTTGGTGGGCTTTTAATTTATAGATTTAAAATGAAAATTGTAAAATTTTTTAACAGTTCGAAAATAACAGTTAAAACTTTTTGATGAAAAGTCATCAAATTCCATATTTCCAAGATATTTTCTAGATTGGCGATAATTAAGCATGTGCTTACGAATATAAATTAATAAGCACTATAAATTTTTTATCCGACTTTTAGAAAGCAATCCGTTATAGATAAGTCCTTCTAGCAATGGTACTTATGCTTATAGTATTTTCAAATTTCTTTAATTGCTCTAGACCTCATTTCTTCAATTTCGTTTTGAGCGATTTCGAATCGCGGGACATTTAATGTGATAAAGACAATAATTAGTTTTTTAAATGAAATGCATTTCATTCAATAAGCTTAGTGAAAGCAGATGATTCTCGTTTAAGAAGTATCAGTTTTAATTCTGAAAGTTTATCTTTTCGATGCTTAGCCAGATTTTTGTGAGTTTTCTTTATATACTTTGAGCTGTAGCACCTCTTAATGTTACATTCTTTCCAAACTCCAACAGTGTCTACATATCAAACATAAAAAATCAGTTTTCCTTTGAATATAATTGTGTTGTGAATCTCCTCTTAAAAAATATGCGATGTCCATCTTCAGTTTATCATATTTATTCATAGGGTAAAGAACTTTAACATATTTTTTTATATAAATCCTGGAATGTATGAGAGTATGTCAATAAAATGTGTGTATATCAATGAAAATTGAAAGAAAGGAAAGAAAGATCACGTAGGATGCCTGAAAGATCACACACAATTACTAATCTAAGTAGTGAAAATAATTAAAGAGCTTAAATCTAAAATTATATGTCCCAAGTATTTTTTTGTCTCAAGCACAAAAGTGATAATTTGTGCCACTTTCAAACAACTCATTTAAAGCTATTTAATTTTATATTTCGATTTTAAAAAAATCAGCTGCTCTTAATTAGCGCTGAATTTATTAATTTCATAATACAATTCTTAGTAATTTTATTTTGTAAAGTGGTGTAAAATCTAAGAAAGTAGTAAAATAAAGCATTACTTTCAACAAAAAGAAATTAAAATTATAAGTAAAAACCCTTTAAAAATTTTACGAATCTTTAAATTTTCCGACAAGATTGGTAATCTTTGTATCCACAATTTTTTTGTGCTAAAATGTAAAATTGAGTTATATCTGTCTATATACATCACTGTTGTCAGATGAGCAGCAATTTTTAATTGAAAATGCTATCACATTCTGCAGACAAATATTTCCCTTATTCAATGACGTAATAAATAAGACACATATTACTATTCAAAAATAGCGGTAGCATTTTGAATAGTTTTAGCTGGTTGAATTGTTTCAACCAGCAAACGATAAAAGTTGCGCGATACATAATGATATTTAACAACATACTGTCTGGAAGAATTGTTTAAACGAGTAGGTTGATAAGAGAAGCAACTGAACGCTTAATGAGTAACATTAAGTCGTGCAAATAAAGGGAAAGTGCTAACCAATATATGTTAACCACATTATACCTTAATATTTTATCGAGTCCTTACTACAATAACTTTAACTCTTGTTTAGATTGATGTCTGAGCTAAAGGTATTTTCAGGAAATTAAAGTTGAAGACCACGTTTTTTGCTTTATAAGACGATTTCTCATCCGACGTCCATTTTTTAATTCGTTTTTTTTTTTTTTTTTTTTTTTTTTTTTCATTATCTGATAGTTTGCATCTATTCTTTTTGTAACTTTAACAGTTTTGTAACAATTTTATGCATTTCTATTGCCTATATTCAAACAAAAATTCTTCTTCTAAAGTTACAGAATTTCGTTAAAAATTCTTCTAAAGTTACAGAATTTCGTTAAAAACGCTTAAATAAATAAAGTGACGACGCCAAGAGGTCCATTCTCGACCGAAAACAACAACCATTTTCTCCATAATTAAAAAAAAAAATTCCCAATACTTAAAAAAAATTATTATGAACAAATTGAAAATACATGTAATGCAATGGGCTTACACAGGACTTTCCTGAAGTGAAAAGTTATATTTTTTTTCTACCAGATAGTGTATTCAATCGCTTGAATCGGCAATTAACTCCATTTTTCACGTATTATTTTAATGAAACGTTCAAAGAGACATTCATTTTTATCTAGATTTGAAAATTGTGGTTTTGAATGACAATAGTATTTGTTTGTTTATAATCCCGAGAGGGAACCGTATTCTGTAGGTTTCCACATCCCTCGAGTTATGGTAAAGCAGGTCGGAAAAACTCGATTTAAGGCCTAGGGCCTGGCTCCCTTTTGGGTGTCCAGCCCCGAAGCTGTTGGGGGACGCCGGTCCGTCCCCAAGTGTCTCGTGGGGATTCTCACTAATAATGGGTTCCACCGCGTATCGCAGCGACCTACGTCGTCGACACATGGGTTTTAAGGGTTGGAGGGTCCGCAGGTGGCGGTCCTCCGGATGGTCGAAGCGCATAAGGAGAGACAAAATCCGGTCGTGCGTGCTAAAAGTCCCTCAGGACTTGGGTTCGGTGGTCGTAGACGCGCCCGGCGCTCCTCAGGCTCCTGACGGCGCAGCCTAGTTTTATATCTTTTAATCCGTTGTTTATCTGGTTAAAAATAGCTGGTTATCCGTTATTTTTAACACACCTTAAAACATTATAATTGGGTAGTTTTTGAAAATTTTAGAGAAAATAATGAAGAACAGATATGATACAAAGCAGATTATGTATATATTTCCATAAGTTGAACAATCGGCATACTTACACCAAACATGGCCGCGATACGTTTGCCTTTTCTCTAGGATGTGTAAGACTCGGAATCGTCACCTCACTTGTGTATTATATAAACAGATTTTTTTTGTCATTTTTTTTAAATTAATTTTTTTAATCATTTTCTGAACTTCAAAATTTCAAATTTAAGCAAAAAAGTTTTGGATTGTTTCTTGCTTTAAAAAAGATATTCTTTTCAATGCTGTCATGTCACAAATTCTTCTTAAATACATAAATTTAATAAGATCAGCATTGTCCTGTCATTCCAACCATTTCACAGCTGTTTCCAAATATTCAAAGGCGATTCATTATGTAATGGGCCTATGGATCATTCTTATAACATTCGTTTTCATCTTCCTCGATTTCTTTTTCATCTTA
This sequence comes from Maratus michaelseni, assembly GCA_963931845.1. Taxonomy (NCBI): domain Eukaryota; kingdom Metazoa; phylum Arthropoda; class Arachnida; order Araneae; family Salticidae; genus Maratus; species Maratus michaelseni. The sequence goes on from OZ007597.1 coordinate 277,662,546, forward strand.
AATAGATTATACAATCTCATCATCATAAAAATAACAAATAAAACCCTTGTGCAAGAATATTAAAAGGAAGAATACCAACGTTAAAAATGCACAGATAATACACAAAAAAGCAGCAAAAAGCTGTTTCGAATCCACCAGCGAGAGTCTTCTTCAGTGCGACAAAGAGCAAAGCACGGCGTGCTAGAAAAAAGGCCCAGTCTTGCTTTTTTTAGCACTCTGTGATTTGCTCTTTGTCGCACTGACGAAGAATCTCGCTTGTGGATTCGAAACAGCTGTTTGCTGCTTTTTGTGTATTATTTGTGCATTTTTAACTTTGATATTCTTCCTTTGAATTTCAACATCATTTAAATTCTGATATCCAGGATCACCTGCGTCGTATGTAACGACGATTTAACTTTTTCACTTTGAAGGGCGGTCCTGAAAAACATTTCAGACTGAAAAAGGAGGTGTTCGCATGGAGAGTTCGGTTAATTGGAGTTCGGATAATCAATGCTCTACTGATACAGGTGTTGGGGATTGAACAAGTGTCCTCTAAACAAAGATGTCCGATATTCGGGAGTGTGTGACGTCCGTTACGGAAGTTTTAGTGTAAGTACTTTGACCGGAATTAATTTTATCTATTAATGCATGCAAAAAACTTATTTTATTAGTTAGAAATCGATGTCGAGAGTGAAAAAGCCATATTGGAACTCAGTGTTGAATTCAGACACTTTTTTCCGGGAGGGATTTCTGTAGCTCCGGGGGGGGGAAATTCCACTTTTTGCCCATTGAAAGAATGAAATCTCAAGTCTTCCGGGGGGGGTGACATTTCCATGCTCCGGCGGGCCACCCCCTGAATTCAACACTGTATGGAACTATAGAAGTAAAGCGCGCCACATAGTCTGTAAACAACAACCCCCCCCCCCCCCCCCTACCGCGAATACTTTAACCTCTTCTTCTTTTTAACACTTTCCAAAAAAGTTGAAAAGTGTTTATGAATTCGGTTTGTCCACGCTCTAACTCGAGTAAATATAGTCGAATTGACATCCGATTAATATATGTTAATGAGATTTACTATGGCATGTTCGGTATTGAAAATGAAGTGTATAGCACTTATAGTTTTTTTACAGGGTCACACTATTGAAAATGAAGTGTATAGCACTCATAGTTTTTTTACAGTGTTACTCAAAAGAATTCCGTTACATTACGGTGTATGGAGAAAAATCGTTTGCGGTTTATTTTAATAATGTTTCACTATGTCAAACATTTTGAAATTGATATAAAATGCATTACAAGAGTCTTAGTATAGAATATTGTGCGTATAACATTCATCGTTCATTTACAGGGACACACAAAAGAATTCGCTACTGTCTGTTAACTATAATTCCTGGAAGTGAATTTTCAGTTGCTGAACGCGATTTTAAATTTAACTCATTTATTGTCTATTACTTGGTGTGTATAATTCTATAGATCCTATACAGGGCAGCACAAAAGTTCTCGGGTACATTTCCGTTTATGGACGGAAATTCCAGAAAGAGAATTTTAAACTATGCTACGCGTTTCATAATTGAACTAAAATTTACCATTCTATGCAGTATATATATACAAATCTATGGATCCTATACAGGGCCACACAAAAGAATTCGGACGTTTTTCCTAATATTGCTGGTAATTCTTGAAATTGGGGTTTTAAATATATTGTGCATTTTTTCCAAATTGTTTACTTAGCTATCATCTTTCACCTTATTAGACAGTAATGATTTGTAAAATTATTTTGAAAGTGTTGGAAAGTGTTACATAATCTATACTTGACGCGTGATTTTTCGTTCTAAGCTGTATTAGCTTAGGAATTATAAAGCGGTGCACAGTGGTCAAAAATCGAAAAAAGCTGGCCGAAAATCAAAAAAGGTTGTAGATCCTTCTAAAAATTTTTACATATAGGTTTTTGAGGTCGCTGATTACGAATTTGATATCGAAATTCAAAAATTCAAAATGGCGGATCCAATATGGCGGATTTTTTTTTTTTTTAATTGTTTTTTTTCTGTAAAAGTTTCTTTAAGGGGGTTTTTGAGGTCGCTGATTACGTATTTGATATTAAAATTCAAAAATTCAAAATAGCAAATTCAATATGGCGGACATTTTTATATAAAAAAAAAATTTCTGTAAAAGTTTGTTTAAGGGGATTCTGGAGGTTACTTTGTACTAATTTGATATTATAATGAAAACAAAATACATTAGCGCATTCAATATGATAAGCAAATAAATGAAAAGAGCTTATATTTTGTGAAATATAAATGTTTTGTATTATTAATAATAAAAATACAGTGCATTATTTCATATAAGCAGTTTGAAATTGTTAAACTTAAAAACAACTATACTTCCAAGAATGCAAACCAATGCAGCTGTTTTTTTTTTTATATTTCATAAAAAACATCATCAGGAATTACGTAAATATACTGAGAACTCTGGATAACGCAAGATAAAAAGTATTTCGTTAATTAACTTTTACTTTGTGCATCAATACGTGATTTTTTCGTGTGTCTTTTCTTTTCACTTTTAAGACATAATTTATAATGAATTACATAAAATAAATATGTGCAAAAATTCTTCTTACCTTTCGGAAGATCACACATTTTGCAGAATGTAATTTGCACACGTACAAGAAAAGTTATTCTCTGTAGAACGCGCGCAACATTTACCGCGTAAGAGCACGTGCGAGCAAGCGTTACAAAGATCCTGACTTACAAGGAGAGTGCCAAGCTTGGTAATCACGGATTTTGATTATTTTTATATATGTTGTAGGGTAGAAGCCCCTTAGTCTCAGGTGCAATGGATTTTGTACAACGCTCTTTTAGTTCTCGAGAAATGGGGGGGTCTAATATTATAACATAACATAAATACTTACTTTGTAACGGTATAACTGCGTTGGTCATAGCGTCTGCTCGTTGTTTCGAGGGCCCGGGTTCGAAGCCGGAGTGCGCTACGTTTGTTTTTCTCATTTTTTTAATAAATATACTTGTAATTATAATTTAATAATCTCAATAAAAAATTTTGTTAACATGATTAAATTTTAATTTAGCATCTTTGATTTTTAAACCATTATTAAACATTTCTCATCATTTAAGGAGCATTATAAAAATTGGATCTATTATTGACTAGTAAAAATTCAAAAATCGTTCCAAAATCAGCATATTTACTATCGAATTATAGAATTCTTCTCCCATCGCAATAGAAAACGAAGATATTTCAGATGCTGGATTATTTGTTAAAAATCCATTGTTTTGCAATAAAATTTTACAGTGCTTCAACGCATTTGTGACATCACTTTTCTGATTTTCATCGAATCTCGACACTTCAGATTGATCTTCTTGTGAACTACATCTTACTTCTTTTATTTTTATACGATTATAAGCTGTTATAGAATGATACGCATTTATGCGATAAAGATTGAAAACAAAAACACCACTTAACTGCACCAAACTAAAAAAAAAGAAATAACCAAAGTCTGTTGTGGCGCCATCTAGTTACAATGAAATAAAACATAAATATGTTGTTAATTTAATTCTTATGCTAAATTTTAATATAGTTATGCTTCTTACTTTAAAAACAGAGTAGTATTATCATCGCATTGACTTTAAGGCGTTTCGTTATGGCAATTTATAAATGATGTTTCTTTACAATCACGAATTGACACAATTGTTCAATATCGTTGCATTGATAAAGCATATATGGAATACATTTTAAAAATGATTTTTAAAAAAATCAAAAATGCTAAATTAAAATTTAATCGTGTTAACAAATTGTTTTAAGCTTATTAAATTATAATTACAAGTATATTTATTTAAAAAAAAATGAGAAAAACAGACACAGCGTGTTCCGGCATCGAACCCGGGCCCTCGGAACAAAGAGAAGACGCCATACCAACTGAGCTACGGCCACCACAGTTACTTTGTTACAAAGTAAGTATTTAAGTTGTGTTATAATATTAGACCCCCCATTTCTCGAGAACTAGGGAGCGTTGTATAAAATCCATTGAACCTGAGACTAAGGGCCTTCTACTCTACAACATATATAAAAATAATCGAAATCCGTAATTACCAAGCTTGGCACTCTCCTTGTTAGACCTTCGATACATAAGCAGGTATAAAAGATACCTCTTACTCTATGCGGGATAAGGGTTGGGTTGATTATTTGACGGCCAATTATCTACACTAGGGATATAGGCCCGGGGGGAGTGCCCTTCGTGGGGGTCTTTCTAAGGGAACCTAACCCGTATTTACGCATGGATAAATCCACGGCTCGAAGAAAACCACGAAAACTCTATGCGGGATAAGGCGCAGATGCTCCCTCTGAACGTAAAAAGGAGGTACTGAAATTAATTAAGAAACATTCATTTTTGATTTTCGGCCAGCTTTTTTCGATTTTTGACCACTGTGCGGTGGGAAAAAAAAAAAAAAAAACAGAAGGAATTATAAAAAAAAAAATTGAAATGTAATCAGATATTAATAAAACAGCAAAACAAAATTGTGACTTATATGAATTTTTTCTAAGATGAATAAAAAAAATCAATGAAATTTTAATTTTAATTCAATATCAAATGTTCCTAAGCATTTAGCATGGATTACGCACGTTGCATTATTTGCAAAGAGTCAAAAACTATAATTCATATATATTTAGGTGCGTTCGGAATTAGAACCTATCGTCTTCGCCTGCTCTTTCCGTCTGTCTGCATATAACAGCGCAAAACGAACCCAACCGAATGATTTGAAATTTAATGTATAGAATCGTTGCAGAATTTTGTCGAGTCATTTCAAATTCATCAAAACTTTAAAAAAATATTAATAAAAGTTTTCTTTATTCTATTAAATCCTATAATATGTAATTAATTCAACGACACCCCATGATAGATAATGATTCTAGATTGCCATGGTGATTACGTCATATTTATATTATTTCCGTATTATTGAATTTATAAACCGAATTCGTATACTAAAATTGTTTAATTATAGCAATCCTATAATCTACCGACAGTTTTTTGGATAGATGTTTTCGAATAAATAGATATTAAATGGAAAAAGAGTCTCAATATGAATTTCAAGTTCTGAAATTTTTAAAGCTAGGCTTCAGTTTCCCGTTGGAATTTTCAGTCAATGTCAACAAGAGCTAAAATGTTGCCAAGTTAAAATGTACTTATTTTATTACGGAAATGAATCATATCTTATAATAACAGACGATATAATTAATTTTTTTTTACTGACATAATGACGATGATTTTTTTTACATTGTCTTGTATTGGATATTTGTGGATAGTATAATTTTAATGTAAAAGAATTGTAACGAATTGTTTTTTAAAATGTATGGAAACTTAATTTCATAAAATAAAATGAATACCTATAATATGAAAATCTGCATCACATAAAATAAATCTTCCATTCATGCATTTTTGTATGAGAGTGCAACAGCTATTGCACCTACACCTGAATATTTATAAAACTAGTTATAGTACGAACACACCTCATTTTTCAGGTTTCACGTACAATTTCCAACGTATTTAATTCTGAAATTAAGTATTGAAATTCAGATTAAAATGTCAAATTTGAGAGCATTTTCTCAAACATCCTCTGCTTCTAAAAACAAGAAAGAAAAATCAGGCGTCAAGCATAGATTATGAAATACTTTCCAACACATTCAGAATATTGCAACAAAACCTCATAGATTAATAAAATGAAATGTGATATTTAAGTAAACAATTTTGAAAACACATAACATATTTCAAAACCCAAATGCAGTAATTATCATTAATAATCGTAAAAATATCAAAAAAAATTTCTGCAGTCCTGTATATGATCAACAGATTTGTATATATGCTACATAGTAAGCTAAAGTTTAGTTCAATTAGGAAACGCACAGCACAGATGAAAATTTCCATTCGGCAATTTTGGTCAAACATTGGTAATGTACTAGACATCTTTTGTGGAGCACTGTATAGGATCTATAGAATTTATACACACAAAGCAAAATACAAAAAAAAAAAAAAAAATTAAATTAAATTGAAAAACGCGTGTCGCAACTAAAAACGTGATTCCAGGAATTATTGCTCATAGACAGTACTGAAACAAAAGTTCATAGTTCAGCCTTTTGTATATCCCTGTATATGAACGATGAGTGCTATGCACACTATAATCTATAGTAAGCATCTTGTAATGACCTCAGTGATTTATATATCAATTTCAATATGTTCCAAATAGTGTAACATCATTAAAATACACCTCAAACGGTTTTCCCCATAGGTCGTAACGTAAAGGAATTACTTTGAGTTTCCCTGTAGAAAAAGTAGTGCTACAAACTTCATTTTTCAATACCAAACATGCCATAGTAAAGCTTAATAACATATATCAATTGCATAGCAATCCGTGTATATTTACGGGAGTTAGAGCACGACAGACAAACCGAATTCATAAACACTTTTCAACTTTGTTGGAAAGCGTTGCAATCGGCGAACCGATGTTTTCTTTAGTAAATACTAACCTTTAAAAGGTAGCAGAAAAAATGTCATGACGATTCGCCGCGTGGATAAAACGTTAGAGTGGTTTCAGTTGAACGACTTTGTTGATAAACAAAAAAATGGATAAACAAGAATTTCAAGAATTGTTATTTGATGGGAAAAAACACCGTTCAAACAAAAGCTTGGCTTTATAAGCGTTATCCGGACACTGCACCAGGTAAATCAACCAATATTGACTGGTTTGCTGAATTTAAACGTGGTCGTACGGACACCAGTAATGCACCACTCAAAAGAGGTGGTTACTCCGTAAAACATAAAAAAAGTCCACAAAATCGTTTTGGGGAACCGTAAAGTGAAGTTGCAGGAGATAGCTCAGACTCTGAAGATATCCAAGGAACGTGTAGGTTTTATTTTGAATGAACATTTGTCTATGAAAAAGCTGTTGTCAAAGTGGCTGCCGCGCGTGTTGACTTTTGACCAAAAACAACAACGAGTCGATGATTTTGAGCACTATTTGGAGTTTTATCGTTATAAAATTATGTTATTTATTATAAAATTATTATTATTAGTCATTTATTAAATTATTATTATAAAATTATTATTATTAAATTATTATTAAATTATTATTATTTATTATTAAAGTTATGTTATTATTAAAGTTATAAAGTAATAAAGTCATAAAGTTATAAAGTTTTGTTAAAAAGTTGTGTTTTCTTTATTAGATCGGGAACTTATCAGCCCATGTGTTAATTATCGAAATACGGATTTCACCATCAGAAAGTAAACGTCAGACGCCGACGAGGGGAGTTTTTAATTTTAACTAAGATATTTTTAAATATTTTTAAGATGATAAAATTTCACAAAGTGAAAATTTCAAAGCTTATATGGATATTTTAAATAACTTAAAATTTAAATAGAAAATTTTTAAATTCTCATCTCGTCGGCATCTGACGTTTACTTTGTGATGGTGAAAAGTGTATTTCGATAATTATATTAAGTAATGAGTAATGTCGTTTTTAAAATTACTCATTATGTAATTATTAATATACGGTTTGCAACGTCAGAAGATAAACGTCAGACGCGTTTTTAACACTTTCCAACATACTTGAAAAAGTGTTTCTGAATTCAGTTAGTCCATCTGTCTGTCTGTCTGCCGTCTATCCATGCTCTAACTCGCGTAAATATAATCGGTTTACAATGCAATTGATATATGTTATTGAGGTTCACCACGGCATGTTTCGCATTGAAAATGAAGTATATAGCATTTTTATTTCGTTTACAGGGGCACTCAAAAAAATCCTTTACATTACTGTCTATGGGAAAAAAATCAATTGCAAGGTATTTTTATGATGTTACAGTATTTCAAACATATTGAAATTGATATACTTCACTGAGTGCACTACAACATCCTTACTCTGGAATAGCGTGTGCATATTTATCGTTCATTTACAGGGACACACAAAAGTATTCGGTAACAGTACTGTGAATGAGCATTAATTGCTGGAAATGCATTTTAAATTTAACTAATTTTTTGCATATTACTTAGTGTATATAAATTTTATAGATCTTATACAAGGCTGCACAAAAGATCTCGAGTACATTTCCGTTTATTGACAGAAATTGTTGAGGGGGGGGGGGGGAATTTTGAACTGTGCTACGCGTTTCCTAACTGAACTAAATTTTAGCATATTTTAGTATATAAATCTACAGATCCCATATCCTTTACAGGTTAGTGTTGAATTCAAGGGGTGGCCCGGGAGGTACATTCCCCCCGGAGCATTGAAATTTCCCCCCCCCCCCGGAAGATTTGAGATTTTATGCTTTTAATGGTTGAAAAGTTCAATCCCCCCCCCCACCGGAACTCAACAATGCCCCCCCCCCCCCCTGGAGCCACAGAAATCCCTCCCGGGGAAAAGTGTCTGAATTCAACACTGGCTGTACAAAAGAATTCGGACATATTTCCGACTATTGATTGCTGAAATCGGGTTTCCAAATGTGTTATGCGTTTTCCAAATTGTTTACTTACACATCATCTTTCACCTTATTAAAAGGTGAAGTCTTGTTAAAAAATTCTAGAATCGCAGGAAAATGTTTCATAATCTATGCTTTACGCTTAATCTGTCGTTCTTGTTAAAAATTGTCGCAGTAAATTTTAAGTATTTTTAAGAAGATGGTAAAATTTCACAAAGTAGAAATTTCAAAGTTTGGTAGGGATTTTTTAAATACTTAAAATTTAAAGAAACAATTTTTAAAAACTCACCTCGTCGATATCTAACGTCTACTTTGTGATGGTGAAAACCGTATCTATCTATATTATAAAGGATCAACGTGTCCGTGCATAACGCTGACGTCATTTTGCGAATGGCAACACAAGACGATAAAATTTTGGTTTTGATATTTTTGCTAATGCAATTTTTTTAATTTCTAAAAATCGCCTATTTTCAATTTGTACACCGTTATATAAGGAAAAAAATCTTCTTTCAAATGCAATTTGTTTGAAAACTGTATCGCAATTAACTGATTTTTAATGGCTTTTAAATTAAATTTCAAGCATGATTTTTTTTTTTTAAATCTATTTCTATCGCTTGCAAACGATTACAAAATATGAATCCGTTTGCACTTTAAAACAATATAAAAAAGTTCAGCAATTGTTTCCAGCTAATGTTCAATAACGAAATTAAAATGTCATTAAGCAATCAATAAAATAGTATAAATAAAACACAAATTTAACAGACATATAGTTGAAATAAGCGCTTAAAACAGCTGAAATTATCAGAATAATAATTTTAAAAAACTACTGTAGGTATCGATTTTTTTTTTTTTTTTTGTGATTTTTTCGGCTATTAACTTCTGGCACGAGTCCAATACGAAATTACCACATTTAATAAATTTCAAAATTTTATTTGAATATATAATTGACATATTTCATATAAAATGCTCTTTGGTGTTCGGGGGCAATGTAAAAGAAAATATTAAATGTAAAAAATCTATTAGAGTTTTCAAAAAAATAATAATAGATGGTTTTCACCTATTTTCTCCGTCCCGGGGAGCCCGGGTTGGATGCCTTAGTTTTAATAATAAATTACAATACATTTAATATTAGGGAATGAGTAATCGTGCTTTTAAGTTTTCCCATACGTTAACATGGGACTTACGAATCGGGAGAGATTCAGCGAAGCGGCCTTTTAATTAAATTGAGCGTTTTCGCATTATACAGCAGATTAAGAGATGACTTTTAATCAGTGTTGAATCCAGGGGGTGGCCCGGGGGGGGGAATGTCCCCCCCGGAAGATTTGAGATTTTATGCTTTCACTTGTCAAAAAGTGGAATTCCCCCCCCCCCCCCGGAGCCATAGAAATCCCTCCCGGAGAAAAGTGTCTGAATTCAACACTGCTTTTAATTTTTATTTTAAATTATACTAATGTAAATTAAATTATGTGTATTTTGCTCCCGCTAGTAGGTCAGTGAAATCTGCAGCCGAGTCAGATTTTATTTTTTTCAATTGAGATAACGTTGTAATTTTTCTTTTCGTTCGCTTTCCATAATCAGAGTGCGTGTCCATTTACTCCATGATGGGAATTCCTTTCCGTCCATGCAAAATGTACATAGGATAGATGTGCCAGTTATGGACAGCCTTAAGGAATTTCTTTAAAAATTATTTTTTAATTAATAGTTATAATTGTTATATTCCACATTTTTTAATATTATATTAATCTACCAACAATATTTAACCATACTCATAGTCACATTTCCCAATGTGAATCGAAATTTAACTGTAAATAACAGAAATAAATCAAAACACCCTAAATTCCAGCAATGGACACCCCACAAAAAGTAATAGATAATTGATATTATGATTGTATTTAAAACTAGAATTTAAAGAAAGCATATTAATGAAATAAAAAAAGCTGAATTTTTATTGGTTACTTTTTTATAAACCAAAAACATTGAGGGGTGTCCATTACTGGCACATCTACCCACATCATCTAGGAAAGCTACCTTTTCCTCCCGGTACAGGCCGGAAGGACTTTTTTAAATACAAATTTAAGAAAGTCATGATGTATAATTACAAAAAAATTCTGATTTACTTCTGGTAAATAAATTTGTATTTTAAAAAATCCTTTTTGGGATGAAACTTAATAAATATATGTTTCAATTGAGGAATCTTCTTATAAACATGGTATTCTATAATTTTTGGTAACAGTTTTTTAACAAACAAAAATAATAGCTACGCTACCTGTAAAACAAGTTGGAAATTGTACGTCAAACGTTACAAACGAGGTGCGTTCGTACGCACGTTTTAGAATTAAATTCATGATATCCCGTGCGTAGAACGGGTTAAACAGCTAGTTAAGTATATATTTTATGACACTGTTCATACAAATATCTTAACTAGTTATATAAATATTCAGATATATATGTATCAGCTAGTTATATAAATATTCAGATCTTCAAGATTTTTAATTCTGTGAAATGAATTATATCGTCTGCAGATTAATTTCTGTCATAAAATAAGTATCTCGGTCGCTTGACGATTTAACATCCATCGGAAGCTCATATAACAAAAAAGCACCGATTTAAAAAAAAATCAAATTTCTTAATAAATATTTTTATTAATATCTCCTAAAGTTTTGATTCGATTTTAATAAAATTTGAAATGTCTCGACAAAATTCTGCAAAGATAATATATTTTAAATTGCAAACCATTTGGTTGGGTAGTTTTTGCGTTGTTATATGCGGACGGACAGACAGACGGACGGACAGACAGACAGACGGACGGACAGACGGACGGACCAAACGACGACTATAGGTGCTACGTATTTATATAATTACGAACGCACCTAAAAAGATAGTGGTGGAGGATATAATTATGATGATTATGATGACGACCGGAGTTCCTTTCTGTAATCGGGGTGCTTTTACCATACATCTAATACTATTTTTCTAGTAATTGAAAAAAAAAAAAAAATGACTACTCTCCCGCCAAGTAATACTAAAAAATAATAACTCTCACCTGTTAAAAAGCTTCTTCTGTGAAAATTAACCGAGATTTTTAAAAAAGATGCTTTTCTGTCTTTCAGCAGACGTACTAATGATCAAAGAGGCGACATTGCTAGAAGTGAGGGAATTTAAATCAACCGGTGTCTTTTTACGACTTGCTTCTTGATAACATTCTTTTTTTTTTTTTTTCTTTAAGAACAAAAAGTTTTATGTTCTAACCAGTTGCATAAACTGTCAGAAATCACTCATTACTCTGGGATGCAGCTCAAAGTTTCTTTAACAATATCAGAACTGAATCTTCTGACGTCACAAACTTAGACCAACCACAAATTTCTGAAGAAGGCACACGCCCACTACAAGAAATTGTCGTCTGCAAGTAGGTTTACAGTGCCGGAAAGGATATTTCCGCTGATTTTTGTAAACAGAAATCACTTTTTATTACTCGATAAGAGAATGGAAGAATTTAAAAATAATTATGTGTGGGAGGTTTTTATTCTTTTAAGGTGAATGTTCTGAAATTTGCACATTAATAAAAAACCATGACCTTATTGCATTTTAGTATTTTAATATGCAATCATTTGGGGAGTTTTTCCAGCTAATCGAGAGATGTAAAAATACTTTTTTCAGTAACCACATTTCGGAATGAATGACGACGGACTTTTTCTTAAATTAATTTTATTATAATAAGATTTTCTATATATAAAATGAATACACGTGTATTTCCAATAATAATGATTGTAAGAAAGAATTATTTTATGTGAATTATTGCGGAACTAGTAAAGTTAAAGTGTAATTATTTTAATGTTAAATTTTATTGTAATTTTAAGCTGGGGTCTATTAAGGGGATGGTCGACGTTAAAATTAAGAATTATCTTTTTTCATTTAAAAGTTCTATAAATTATGTCTGACGTAATAAATAAATAAATAAATTCTACGCGCATATAGCATGCTGTTCTGAAATAAAATATGGGTCATTCTCACAAAAAAAATATGCTTTTTACGGACACAAAGGGAAAAATATTAGGAAATGTAGCAAATTTTCTAATATTACTTACCCATCATACGTAATATAGTCGTGTAATCGTTTTGAAAATCGGAAAAAAAAAAAAAAAAAAAAAAAAAATGACGGATTTACACGTTTCAGACACTGGAGATTCCAAAAAGCATATTTTTAGAAAAAAAAAAAATTGCCGTCCGTCTGTCTGTCTGTGTGTGTGTCTGTAAACGCTCTATCTCCCAAACAAATTAAGATAGAGACTTGAAATTTGGTATGTACTTAGTATGTAATAATGGGAAGAAGCTTATTGAATTTCAGTAACCTCGATTATCCGGAACCACTTTTTTCGGATTCTCGAAATATTCGTTCTGATAAAAGGTATATAAAATTTTCGAAATTGTTTATTTTAAAGAGTGAATATAAAAGACAATAAAAATACATAAATTTTGCATAAAGAATGAAGTCGATCGGATAATGAGTTGCCGAGATATTTGGAATCCTATTTTCCACCCTCTTCGATTTTTCATGACCCTGTATTTCATTCAAATTTCAATTCAAAGATATATTTTAATTGGAAATGAGACGCTTCATCCGACGCAGTAAACCGTTAGTTAATATGATTATCAATTTTGGAGTAATAAAACATTTATAGTTTAGGACGTCATCAAGCCACGATTTTATTCGAATTGCAATGCATTTTATAAATATTTTACACATGTTTTATTTTCCTATTTTATATTATGCATATCCATGATGGGTAAGTATTATGGTCGCCCACAACGACTAGTTTTTATTCATACGTATATTTAAATTTTGAGGAAGCTATTAAATACATTTCTGACAAAATAATGACAAAATAATTTTAATATTTGATCTTTTAATGAATATAAGTCTAAATTCCCCTCCGTGGACTCCCCTACATCTAAAACACAAAATAATTTTCACTGACGTTTAAACAATTTTAAAAAATGTACAATATTCTTTTTTTTTTTTCAATAATAGTTAGTTTATTTCTAAAAAGTCTTTAATTAAATTCTAACTTAATATTTTAAATGGTTTTTATTTTTACTAAAAAATTAGCTAACAAGCCAAATTATTATCCCTAGGCAGGACCTGACTAATGCAGGAGCATGTGGGGCAGCTGCCCCCCCCCGCCCCTAGTTGAGGAGGCCCCATGGACATTAGTGGGATTTTTCCTTAAAAGGGAGCCAAAATGACAAATTTTAAAAATTGGCCAAAATTCTTACTTTTGTAAAGTGTTAATGCCCTTCTCCCCAGCTTCTGTACCCTATGCAAACTCCCCTCCCAAAAAATAACCAACTAAATCATCAGAAAACTGATGATTAAAATTTTACTGTAAGAACTCAGTAATCCACTATTTTCAAGAGAAATTCATTATTGACATTATCCTCGTCTCGTAATAAGACAAATTCAAACTGAATGATGACCAATTGGGGACATTTTTCTTTTAGATATCTTATGACATCTAAACATAATAAAACACAGTGTAACGATTCCGGTGCTAACCCATCCATCTTACCAATCCGAGATAAGATGAAGCCACGTTAGGCTTAATTTCGATTTGAAATGTATATGAGAAATTATACCAGCCTAAATACAAATCTCTTCTACCTCAAATCACTCCTGATCAGCATATTTTTCTATAATACATTCAAAATTTCAATGATTTGCGTAATCGACAAACCATATTCGAAATCGTTTGTAATTTTGGTAATGTAAACAAACCATCAAACAGAAGCTGGTAGAAATGAACAATGACTTTCATAGATTTTTTTACAAAGCATTTTTCTAGAATAATATAACTATTGCAATGTATTATTGTTATAATAAATTAATAAGTTTAAATGATTAATTTATGAATAATAATGTTTTTTTTTTTTTTTAAAGAAAGCGAAATTTTTATTGTTTGATACGGCTTTGAACAAAATTCTAGATAGCACATGTCTGGTGTCGCCCGCTATTATTACAAATGAGTATTAAAGTTTTTATTTGTAATACTGGATGTTATGAAAATAATCCTTATAAAATTATTAATAGAAGTCTCTAAAACGTTTTAAAATTTCTAATACTAATTTAATAAGGGTCGGGGCTCGAAATTAAAATCATTAGTAAATTTTAGATCAAACAGTCTGGTAAGTTTTGTTAAGAAAAGAATCGGAAAATTTTAACTAACCCGTCCTTAGGACGGGTATTTACACTAGTATATATGATATTTCAACAAATAGCCAAGGATGCATTTTTCTTATGATACTCTGTACATAAACATGAATAGTACCTATTACGAAATTAGTGTGTGCAGTTTAGTCACTTAGCATATTTTCAGAAAATTTCCTATGGACTGATAGAAAAGGGGGGGGGGTGCTGGAGTAATGCTTGCCCCGGGGCCCTAGATACTCTAAATCGGGCCCTGCCCCTAGCGAAAATAATTTCTCTCCGTGAACACTGAAAATAACTTTTAAAAAAGTACATACAACATAGATGACAATAGTCGCCAATTCATCATTAGGTAGTTTGGGAGAAAGAAAGCCATCTTGTTACTTACCCATCATACGTAGTATAGGGTAAGTCTTGTAATCGTTTTGAAAATCGAAAAAACAATTTTGGTGGATTTACACGTTTCAGACGCTGGAGATTCCGAAAAACATATTTTTAGAAGAAAAATTTTGCCGTCCGTCTGTGTGTCTGTAAACGCTCTATCTCCCGAACAAATTGAGATAGAGACTTGCAATTTGGTATGTACTTAGTATGTAATAATGGAAAGAAGCCTATTTCATTTCAATAACCTCGATTAACCGGAACATTTTTTTTCGGACTCTCGAAACATTCGTTCTGATGAAAGATGTATAAAAATTTTCGAAATTGTTTATTTTAAGAAATGAATATAAAAGACAATAAAAAAACATAAATTTTGCATAAAGCATGAAGTCGATCGGATCATGAGTGGCCGAGATACTTGGAATCCTATTTTCCACACTCTTCGATTTTTCATGACCCTGTATTTCATCCAAATTTCACTTCAAAGATATATTTTAATTGGAAATTTGACGCTTAATCAGGTGCAATAAACCGCTAGTTAATAGGATTATTATTTTTGGAGTTATAAGGATGTTTCTTTCAAGCAATTCAGTAATCGAGCCTTTAAAGTTTGTGACGTCATCAATCCACGATTTTATTTGAATTGCAATGCATTTTATCATAGAAACTCGACAGAGTTTCTCGCCAAGCATAAGAAACAGCAATGCATTACACAGTAAATCAAAGAAATTTCCGCCAATGGATGCCAAACGATTTTACAATTTTTTTTTTAATTCTGTCTAGTTTATATTTTGCGGACGGGACAAAACTGGTTTTTGACACATCTATATCTCGCGTTCTATTTATGATAGAAACAAAATTCTTGATTCTATGGAATGGGGCGCGCCAAATGACTAAGAAATCAAAAGAAAAGCAAGATCTGTCGAATAGGTTTTCAGGAAATGCAATTTTAAAAGTGCTGTTTTTTGCCCTTTTTAAATCTTGTACAGACCAAAAACTGTTGACAAGGCTACAGCAATGTGTATATATCGGATTTTTACGTGGTTTACGTCATTTGAATTGTTTTTATGAGTAGTTCAAACCTTTGTAAGTTTTATGAAAAAATATCAATCAGTTTTTGAGTTATATCAGTTTAAAGTTATTGATTCCTATACTTAACATGTAGCAAAAAACTGTTGACAGGGCTACAGCAATCTGTAATTATCGGATGTTTACATGGTTTACGTCATTTGAATTGTTTTTATGAGTAGTTCAAACCTTTGTAAGTTTCATGAAAAAATATCAATTAGTTTTTGAGTTATATCAGTTTAAAGTTATTGATTCCTATATTTAACATGTAGCAAAAAACTGTTGACAGGGCTACAGCAATGTGTAATTATCGGATTTTTACGTGGTTTGCGTCATTTGAATTGTTTTTATGAGTAATTCAAACCTTTGTAAGTTTCATGAAAAAATATTAATTAGTTTTTGATTTATATCAGTTTAAAGTTATTGATTCCTATACTTAACATAGAGCAAAAAAATAATTAATGACCCACTCTTTTAGAAATGGTCGTATACACATAATATTAAGATATGTTATTACAGTCGACCCAAGTAAGCTCCCTATTATAAAAAAATAGTAACATTTAAGGTTCGTTTACAGGTTCTCACAAGAGATCATTTGATATAGGGCTAAAGAATTGTGTAATTATCCGATTTTTACGCGGTTTGCAACAATTGCATTATTTTTATGAATAGTTCAAATGTTTAATATTTTGTGTAAAATATGAATTAGTTTTATATATATATATATCACTTTAAAGTGATTTATTCCTATACTTAAGATGAAGCAAAGACACATTAAATGGTCTAACTCTTTTAAAAAAGAACGTATGCGCAGGTTGTTAAAATATGTTACTACGAACGACCTAAGTTAGCTTCCTATTGTGAAACAGAACTGTAGAATTTAGTTTTTGTTTACAGGGTAACTCAAAAGATTTTTTAATAAGATTAATAATTGTGTAATTAGCTAATTTTTACGTTGAAGTACTTGATTCCTCAACACACAGGAAAAACAATAGTAAATAGCATAATATTTGTCAAAGTTGCTATATACACAAGATATTCAAATATGTTACTACATCCGACTCATTTAAACTCTCTATTGTTTGTATTGTTGAACCATATACGTTTCGTTTACAGAGTCTCTTAGAAGATCTTGATTACATTACAACCGATGTATATTTACTGAGTGAGATGTATTTTAATGATTTTATACTGTTTCAATCTCTGTAAGGTTTTATTATCTTGCTTTAAAATTTAATACGGGTTCATTTTGTCTGTCTGAAAGCTCGTCGATCTTAAGCTCTAAATCTATTAAAATATAGTATTTTCATCGATTAAAAAAAACTGTGTTTATTAAGAAATGTATCAGGAATTGATTGAAAAAAGCGATTAAAAAATTCCAACTTTACATTCATGCGCTGAGTAATAGAATGTAAAAATGTTGCTAGAAGTTTTGCGTTTAAATATTTGCCGTTCATCGAATCTCCGGCTATGACGAACTTAAAATGCTCTAAAAACAGGCCTAGAGCACAATGAAAAGGAAATAATTTCTTAAATTCCTCATAAAAATTAAAAATGCTATATTTCGTATACAATAGGTGATCGGTAACGAACTGTTCGGTTTACGAACAAATCGGTTAACGAACACTTTCGCGTGAGATTTTTATGTTCGGATAACGAACACATGTTCGGTTAACGAACACTTTCAAAATATTTTTATGTTTGGAGAACGAACACCTCACGAAACAAAGTCATGATGAAGCAATGCCGTGTTTCATATTTGACCAGCTATACTTATTGCTTCTATTGTCGACTTTGGGAACATTTTAACAGTTGCATTACATATGTCCTAATTAATTCATGGACTGCCGGGGATTGAGGACCTATATTTTAGGATCCCCGAATCGGAATGGACAGACTAGAAACATTAATTATGTATTTTGTGCATTTAGTAAATATAATCCTTTTTGGTTTAATCACGCTCCTTTTTAAAATCTAATTTAAAGCTTTATGATTTATCAGATCAAAAATTTTAATAAAATTTTACATTTTTTTAAACGGTTTCTTATGTAAACGCATTAGTCTTTGTGGTATATTTACAAAATCACACAAAATTTTGGAATACATGTCATCCTACGAACATTTTCTATTTTGAAATCACTTTAATAGTTTTTATACTTTTGCAAACGTTGCGAATCTTATATTTTTCCGATTCTCGAAACGTTGAGTTAAAAAACTTAACAAATAAAAAAACTTTTAAGGTGCTCAGTAATTTTCAAGAATAATATTTAATATATTAGTATAAAAATCCCTGTAAGTAACAATGGTTCGTAGAAAAACAAATTTGATTATTCTCGGTAAAGTAAACTCATTGTTATAATTGACCAAAAAAAAAAGGTACTTCTTATTTATCCACATTTTTCTGAAACTGCAGTATTTTAATTACTTTGTAAACTACTGTAAAATTTTCTATTTTTTTGTTTTTTGAATGTATATAAACGGAAGAGTGATATTAACAAAAGAAAAAGGAAAATAAACATGTCATAAATAATCTGATGAATACAATCTAAGGAAATGAATATAAAAGTTTCCCCTTTGCTATGGTAGAGACATCTACATTGGAATAAGTCACTCAATAAATTGTATAATTCTGATGTATAATTCTATTTATAGCATCACAATTATTTTTTTGTTTTGCCCCTTTCATCTTTCTTTTATCTTTTATTTTCTGAATAAAAATGGAATCTGTGTAATTGAAATTAAATACCTTACAAAAAGAAGTGATATCTCATCAAAAACAACTCGTTGTAAATGATCCCGCCAAGCCACAAACCTAAAACGTCAGCCATAAAAAGAAGTGATATCACATAAAAAGAAGCGATATAGAAGTGCATACTCCGAGTCCCGTGTAAAAATCTATCACCACTCATAATGTTTCCAAAGGACTCGGAGTGAGGTACAGTATGTGAAAACTGCTTGGCGACCTGCAGGCTTTTAGAATATATGCAGTATATCAATTTTGAAAATCGAAAAAATAAATTTTTAATTTTTGTTATATCACTTTTATAAATATTTTTTCATGCGAAAGAACTGACAGAACGGATTTTTCCCCAGACTTATGCGATTCCGCTTACGCTATAATTATTGCAATATATCTCAATTTAGTTAACGTTTATTATAAAGTGCATTGTTATTAATATGTGTATGATCATTACATATATATATATATATATTACAAACTCAAAATCTTTGCATGTTTACTTAAGAAATCTTCTTCGTAAGAGTGGTGTTTCTACTTTAAATAATGGTAAATAAAATCAACAAATTATTTTCTCAAGCTCATAAATAAGAAAAGACATGCAAACACAGAAGCTTCAACTTTTTACAATTTTATGGGAACAAAATAATTAAATAAATAAAAATAAATAAAAAATAAATAAAAATAACATAGTCATATGTAATTGCAGGAAACGCGAACATTATAAAAGCCTGCAGGTCGCCAAGCAGTTTTCACATACTGTACCTCACTCCGAGTCCTTTGGAAACATTATGAGTGGTGATAGATTTTTACACGGGACTCGGAGTATGCACTTCTATATCGCTTCTTTTTATGTGATATCACTTCTTTTTGTGACTGACGTTTTAGGTTTGTGGCTTGGCGGGATCATTTACAACGAGTTGTTTTTGATGAGATAAGTAGTTTACACATTTTTATTTTAATATTTTACATTATGCATATCCATGTTGGGTAAGTATTACGGTGGCCCCCAACGACTAGTTTTTCAGATGTAACTCTTTGTTCTGTAGTGAAGTTATTGAATTCTTTTCAATTTATTTTAGTTTCATTTTGAGTTTGGCAAAGTTCTCAATGTATACTCCGTGGCAGGGCGTGACAAATGCGGTCGCCAGGTCGCCACCGGCGACCACATTTTCTTATCTGGCGACCACATTATTTAATCTAGGTTTTTTTTTCTTTTGTTTGTTTGTTTGAGAATAATTTTTGATATTTTCTCTTTTTTTTTGTACAAAAATTCACAACTACTAGTGCATGGCAAGCAGTGATATTTCTCTTCTCTCGTACCTTTAATGGAATAACCAAGTTTAAAAGTCATTTTACATCTTACTAACAGAAAACACCAATCCTTTCCGCTTTAGCCAGCTAGCATGCCATGTATTTAGAATAAGGTAGGGTAGGGGACAGGTTTGATGAAAACAATGTTAATCCAGCCTTTGTGACTCCTAAAATTGGACACAATGCTAAAAAATGCATATAATCAGATACAGATTTTTTGTATCACTGAACTACCTGGACATTTGAAGCATTCGGCAATAAGCATCTCTCGAGCATGCAGTTAATTCTTCCTTTGCAGTAATTCTTTTTCTTTTCAGAGATATATAATTTTGATAACTTTCAATACGAAACTTAGTTTATATTATCTTTCATGCTTGTTATTATTTTTTCTGAAGTAATTCATGAAAAAAAAATTTTTGCTTTGAAAATCAATGACGTTGAGGGGAATGGGGCGTAAATATTTTTACTGGCGACTAGAATGTTTTGCTGGCTACCAGATTTTATCAAATTTGTTAAGCCCCGCTCCGTGGTCATCATAAATAAAGTAAGAAAGGGCTAATTTATAATTATAATACAAATTTTAGATAGCTTTAACATTGCATTTAATTAAAAAAAAATTTATAGCTATCAGAAAACCCAAGATCATAAAAATTCAAAACTTTGTTTTTGTCTCCTCCGTGGAGTTGGCATATCCCTTTTTAGCTCACAGGCTATCAAAGCCTGAGAGCTAATGTGCCCGCAGTTCTGTATGTACAGGGTGTTTCACAAAGGACCCCTAACTTTAAAAATCAATAACCCGGAAAATACATAAATCTCAAAATTTAGTTAAAAATAGTACCGACAGATGGCGCTGAGAGCGTTAAGAATCCTTCTACAGAGAGTTCAGAAGCATAGAAAGACTAGCCTTTGCAGATTTCGCCATTGAAATCTGACCGCTATTAGCTTATAGTGAAAATACTTCCGAAAGTGATGTATACCGTGGAGGAACGTGTGTTTATTGCGTCGGAGTACCACCGATTAAATCAGAGTCCTACTGCCACAAGGAGAAGTTTTCAAACGCGATTTCAAGTCGCAAAAGGCCCAGATGGGAAAACAATTCGTGAGCTTTTCAAAAAATTTCAACAAACAAACCGGTGACATACAGCAGAGAGTCAATCACAATTTCATCTTCGTTTGCGATAAGTCTGTTGTGTAAAAAGTGCACCTTTTGAATCTTTTTTTGATACGCCTATTTATCAAAGCGCCATTTATCGGCGCTATTTTTAACTAAATTTTGAGATTTATGTATAAGAATCTTACGATTTTTTTAATAAACATACCACTGGTTTCATGTTTCTCCCTATCCCCGTTTCCGAGTTATTGATTTTTAAAGTTAGGGGTCCTTTGTGAAACACCCTGTATGTACGTAACGCGATAACTCTTGATAGAAATATTTCCTTTTTGCATCAAATTTTGTATATATAGGTTCATTGTGATAAGGCGCTTCCCTGATTAGTTTTGGGGGCTCATTGGTTAAGTATAAAGGGGGTATCGGAAGGCTAGTCCCCCACTTAATTTAGATAAATGGGTTTCTCGTGCAGAATTATCCGTTTTACTTCAAATTTTGTATAGCGGTTCATTGTGGTAAGGCGCTTCCCTGATTAGGTTTGAAAGCCCGAATTAAATTTTAACTTACTATGTGGCGTGTATTCTGTAGGTAATTTACAAGACTGTACAAAAGAATTGAAGTACGTTTTCGTCTATTGGTAGAAATTGCTGAAGGTGAATATTTAACCTCCATGTTTTCTTACTAAATTTTAGCATACTATGTAGAATATATACATAGCTATAGCTGAAATTCGGGGTTGCACAAAACAATTGGAGCAGTGTTTAATTCAGACACTTCTCCCCGGAAGGGATTTCTGCGACTCTGAGGGGGGCATTACAGAGTTCCCGGGGGGGGGGGATATTTGACTTTTTAAACATTAAAAGTCCTAGGGAATACAACCCGGGCTTCCCGGGATAGATAATATAGGTGAAAACCATTTATTTTTGTAATTAAAATCTCTAATAGATTTTTTACCTTTTTTATTTTTTGTTGTTAGTTTGCCCCTTAACAACACCAAAGAGCATTTTTATATGAAATATGTCAATTATATATTCAATACGAAATTACCACTTTTAATGCATTTCAAAATTTTATTTGAATTTTATTAAAAGCGGTAATTTTGTATTGGCCTCGTGCCAGAAGTTAATAGCCGAAGAAATCGCTAAAAATTTCGTTATCTACAGCAGTTTTTTTTTTTCTTGCTGATAATTTCAGCGGTTTTAAGCGCTTTTTTCAATTACATGTCTGTTAAATTTGTGTTTTATTTATACCAATTTATTTATCGCTTAATGAAGTTTTAATTTCGTTATTGAATATTAGCTGGAAACAAATGTTGAAGTTTTCATATTGTTTAAAGTGCAAACGGATTCATATTTTGTAATCGTCTACAAGCGATAGAAATGGATGTAAAAAAAAAAAAAAAAAAAAAAAAAACATGCTTTAAATTTAATTTAAATGCTATAATAAATGAGTAAATTGCGATACAGTTTACAAACAAATTGCATTTGAAAGTAGTTTTTTTTTCTCTAAATAACGGTGTAAAAATTTAAAATATGCGATGTGTAGAAATTTTAAAAAATTGCAAAACAGAAATTTTATCGTCGGGTGTTGCCATTCGCAAAATGACGTCAGCGTTACGCACGGACACGTTTGTCCTTTATAATATAGATAAAATCTCAAATCTTCCGGGGAGGGGGGAGGGGTAAATGCTATGATGGTTAATGTCCCCCCCCACAGGCCACCCTCTGAATTTAACACTGAATTGGAATACTTTTCCGGCTATAGACGGTAATTGCTGAAATGTGGTTTTCAAATGTGTTAGGCGCTTTCTAAAATAGCTACTTAGGTATCTTATTTACCATATTAAAGTATTATGGAAGTGTTGGAAAGCGTTTCATAATCTATGCTTGACGCATGACTTTTTCTTTCCTGTTTTATTTTATTTGTATATTTTGAAGTTCGCTTAAATATTTGTGCAAATAAATCTGTCTATGTATTGCGTGCACACCTATTTTTATAAAAATAAATAAATAAAATATATTAAGCGAAAAAGTTTCAAAATGCGTATGCTCAATAAATAGATAGGTACTCAGGTGCATTGGATAGAATTTAGAGAAACTTTTATATTACAGTAAAACCCCGGTTATCCGAAAAGCATGGGACCAAAGGATTTTCGGTTAACTGGGGTTCCATAGGAATTTTCGGATAACCGGGAGGCTTCCTAATTTTATTCTACCAGATGACATTACTCCCCCTTCTCACTTTCCCCCAGTCAGGTAGAGCGTTAGTGCTTGCAAGTGCTGCAAGAGTCAATATTCTGTTCGATTTCCCCTTCCTGTTTACATGTGTTTTAAATTCCTCCAAACTTTATTTACGATGAGTAATATTTTAAAATACAAACTGGTTTTTTAAGCAAGAAAAGCTCAACGAGTTGAAAAAGTTTATATTGGCATCCAATATACTGATGTGCAGGAAGATGCAATAGCGTCAGATCTGTTGTTGTTTAACCCTTTAGCGGGCGGTGTCCACAAAAAAGGACACCTAATTTTAATTCCAAAACTGACAAACGGCACCAAAAATATTTAATTAAAATTTTCCTTTTATAAAGTACGGGAAAATAAGAGAGTTTTTATTTTCTAATGAATTCGTTTTTAAATTCTGATGTCAGTCCATCATTTCACAAACACACTTACTCCGCGCCGGAAAGGGTTAAAAGGTGGCGTGATATGGCAGCATTGAAGCAATGCGAAGTTGAGAAACGAAAAAATTCACAACATATTTTGTAAAGAAATGAAAGTGTTGTATGTGTCTATGCAATAAAATGCCTGCCTTTACGCAATAGTCCAAATAAATAAGTTGACGCTGTTTCTTTATTTCATAAACAGCATGCTTGTTTGGAAATTAATTTTATCATATTTAAAAAAAAAAAAAAAAAAAAAAAAAAAAAAAAGAGAGAGAGAGAGAGTTTTAAGGTCTTTCAGTTAAGCCAATTTTCAGATAACCGGGATTCGGATAATTGGGATTCTACTGTACTTTTAAAGTTTTACAACACTGCAGTGAGAAAAAAGAACAGAATATCCGTTCCATCTACCTTTATTCACTCACAGCGGAAGCTTTGATCTGCTCCCCATGGGGTATTTATTACTTGTGAGACGCTGCATTAACATTTGTGGAAGCAAATCTTTTGAAGAAAGAAATCCTCTATTAAAGCAAAAGAGTAAAGCAAAAGAAGAACTATATCCATTATTTTCAGGAACTCGTATAAGCATTGGGAATTTGTGCACCTGGAAGTCCGAAAAATGCAATAAAGGAAAGGAAAGAAAAGAAAAGTAATAATAAAAACCATTCGAAATCTTTTATTATTATTATGCACCCGTGCGAGGATTTCGCACTGCAGTCTAAATTTTTTTTACTAATATCTAATATTTTTTAGATGCAGGTTTAAACTTCTAAGGACAAATTAAGGACTAAAAATATCTGCAAACAACATTTCTCAAGCCAGAATATCATCTCATTTTATACCATCAAAATTACAGTAAAAACTGATCAAAGATAACAAAAGGCACACGCAAGAAAAAAAAATAAAAATAAAAATCGTATTTCAACTGCATTAGAAGATGACGGCACCTGCTTCTTGAAAAAAATGAAACAAAGAAAAAAAATTGAATGCATTTTAAATACAATTTAATCGAATATAAAAAAGCACACCTTTTACTATACATGTGAAATACCACTGCTTCGATCGATCCATAGTGTCTTTTACTTCTAAACATTTCAATTTTGCTTTTTAACGATAAATATAAAATAAACCTGTGCGGTGAAATCACACTTTATCTTTTTTGTACTATTTATTACTTTTTTATAATCATTGTTGAGCATCCTATAATGCGGTATTTTATTTTTGTGGCAACACTCATTTGAGGAAAACCTTTCATTTCATTTATGAAGCAATGCAGATTTAATTTTTAATTAACGGCAATTTTTAATCTAAAAACATGTTTTAACGAAATGTGAGTGTACTATATGTCAGAAGTCTCTTCAAAAACCTTTCGACTGATACCTCATTCGTTGTTGTGCGTTTCATAAATTCATAGAAAAAGGGATGTTGACAACAGAAATAATATATATATGATTGCAGTTCAGGTATGATCGTCTCATTTCGTACATGCAGTAATGAATTACATTCGTAAATTTATTTAAATATTGCTCATTTTGTATATTCCCATTTTTTCATCCATTTTTCGTTCTTGTTTTCATATACGATAGCCCAAATCGTGCACCTATTTAGCTTATTGTAACTCGTGCAAGGAAGAAATCATACATATTTTGTACATGTATGTAATCGTACGATCTGTAGTAACTTGGGCTTGAAAAATCTACTATAAGGTTGGTTGGGGTAAGTGGGTCACTCCCCTTAAACTAAAATGTGTAGAGGATATTTCACACTTATTTGCAACTGATGGGTTTTACATATATTTGAGCTTTGTTTCATTTATTTTTTGTGTCATAAAATTAATGTAAAATAGATTTCCAGAATAGTTTGTTTAAAGAGTTCAAGCTACATTTTCCCAAGACATGTTTCCAGGTTAGTCTTTGTTATCTTTTAATGTTTATTAAACTGTTGTGCAAAGTTTAACCTAAAATACATAATTGTAATTTGAATTTTTACAAAAACTGTTATTAGGAAGTGTTTAAGAGGAGGGGTCCCACTTACCCTGCAATTTTAGCCTACTAGGGGTAAGTATGGCCCCTCATTATGCGGCAAGCGGGACTAGGGTGTCTCACTTACCCCACTAAGTAAATTTAAATAAATTTCTGCATTATGGCTTAAACAAGTTGCCTTAAATTACTATAGTACTTATGGTTAAGTTTAGTTCATCAAATTGAATATACAGGGGTGCGTCACCTTTATGTGTACATCTTCACATGCAAACATAATTCCATCAAAGACATCTAAAGCATCTTCAGGTGTTCAAATCATTATGAATGAAGAATATATACAACAATTAAGAGAAGAAAAAAAGTGATAGAAATATAAAAAATAAAGAAAAAATTCAAAAGAAAACAAAAAGAAAACTGAATATGTAGAAGATTCTGACAATAATAACAATTTTGAAGTGAAAAGCAACTCTGATAAAGAGATTTCTATCGAAATGTTCTTCGGCTGGCAGGGCCAGAATGGGATTTTCTATGTTAGGGCGGCTAAAACCAGAACGGGAACGAGAGTTAAATCTCCCCGATTCAGAAGTTTCTAGTGATAGTACTAGGGCTCCAAATGAAACAGTTTCATCCATATCTATAGTTAAACTGAAAATTACAAAAATTAAAGATGTAATTTACTGCTAAAAGTGATAAAAACATTACACGAAAGGTTTAAGAATACCTTTTAATATAAAGATGACATGTTTCATGCGCTCTAACAGCGACTTCTTCAAGATCAAAATGATAAATAAACTATTAACACAAAGTTTTTAAACATTTTTTAACTTTGTGAAAATAGTTCGTTTATTCAGCTAGCAGAAGATATTTTGAAGAAGTTGCTGTTAGACCGCATGAAACATTATGTCATCTTTATATTAAAAGGTATTCTTAAGCCTTTCATGTAAAAGTTTTTATCACTTTAAGCCGTAATTACATATTTAATTTAAAGTTACAAGTGATTTTATAATATTATTTGAAAATTACAAGTTAAACTGTGAAAATTAAAAAAAAAGCAGCAGTTTGCAAGACTGCTAACAGCAGTTAAGAGGCTAGTTCACTCAGGTGAAAACACCCACTCGCTATGGGGGAAATGTTTTACGATATCTTGTTCACATTTCAATATTTTAAAATGATTTTTTTTTGCATTGGATAGCTGAGGTCAATCTCTATGCAGGCTCTTTTTTAACACTTTCCAACCTAGTTGAAAAGTGTTTATGACTTCGGTTTGTCTGCCGTATGGCCGTCTGTCCGTGCTCTAACTCCTGTAAATAGGCTCAGATTGCTCTGCAATTTTTATATGTTATTATCCTTATCAATAGCATGTTCCCTATTTCAACGGAAGTGTGTAACACTTATAGTTTTCTTACAGGGACACTCAAAAGAATTCCGTTACATTGTTTTCTATGGGGAAAAATCATTTGCGGTTTATTTAAACAATGTTTCACTATTTTAAACGCATTGAAATTTATATATATCACTAAGGTGCATTAGAAGAAGCTTAATATGGAATAGAGTGTGCATAGCAGTCATCGTTCATTGACAGGGACACACAAAAGAATTCTCTACTGTCTGTTAACAATAATTCCTGGAAGTGCGTTTTAAGTTACTGAACGCGATTTTAATTTTAACTCGTTTTTTGTCTATTACATGGTGTGTATAAATTCTGTAGATCCTATACAGGGAAGCACAAAAGTTCGCAAACACATTTCCGTTTATTGACAGAAACTCCAGTAGGAGAATTTTAAACTGTGCTACGCGTTTCCTAACTGAACTAAAATTTAGCATCTTATGTAGTATATATACAAATCTATAGATCCTATACAGGGCTGAATAAACGTATTCGGATATTTTTTCGAATATTGTATATGTTGTAAATTCCTGAAATTATGTTTTTAAATATGTTATGCGTTTTCCAAATTGTTTACTTAGATGTTATCTTTTAGCTTATTAAACGGTATGATTTGTAAAATTATTTTGGATGCGTTGGAAAGTGTTACATAATCTATACTTGACGCATGATTTTTCGTTCTTGTTACTTTTTCGATTTTGGTTGCAGTTTTTTATTTTTTTTTATTGAGGATACTTTCATTTTCAAAACTGGTTTTGAAAGTGAAAGTATCTTAATAAAAAAACTTTTAATTAAAATAGAAAAAGCACAAAGGAGCGTGCATAGAGATTGACCCCAGCTATCCAATGCAAAAAATAAAATAAATCATTTAAAAATATTGAAATGCGAATGAGATATCGTAAAATATTTCCTACATAAGATTAATTTTAGCAAGCGGGTGTTTTTGCCTGAGTGAAGTAGCCTCTTAAGGGTTAATTTTGCAATGTCCTTGGTTGTATTGCACTTATTTGATTGTATTCCAGTGGACTTTACATAATGAGAAGTAACTGTATTGTTTAATCCATGGTCCTCAATTTCGAGTGTAGATTGAATCTTTTGACAAAATCTGAAAGTAACTAAGTAGTGACTATTTTTGTAGCTGATATTCTTTAAAACCAGTTGTTGCAGTGAGCTGTATTTTCTATAAAATAGTTGTAGTTGCTGTTTGCTAAAATAAAAAAATATATATATTTATTTTTTTTCCTCCCCGACCACTATCTTTCAAAGGATTAGCCATTAAATCCCTCCCTTCTCTACTCCAAGTAAATACTTTTTGTATAAGTACTTTTATCTCAATAAAATTTGATGTTAGTTGAAATAAAGAAACAAACTGTTGAGATTTTTTTTAAAAGGCAAATATGAAAATCCTTATCACAATCATTTAGAAGAGAAAAAAAAAACACAAAAATTACAAGAAATATACATTTTTATTCAAATAAATACATACATAAAAGAAGTACAAAAATATTGCCATATAATATGGATTTTACCTATTCAACAACAAAATTCAGGATTATCAACATCTGACATGCACACACATAATATTCCACCAAACCTCAAAAAATAAAATCACTGAAATTAGGACCATTCAACACAGCTGTACAATCACAAACAATAAATTACTCAATAGGAACTATTCTACAGGTAAAATAGTACACATAAACTGAGTAGGAAACGAAAAGTTACTGTTAGTTTATTAAAAAAAAAGAAAATCATTTCCAAGAAATTGAAAACAATCATTTTTTAATTTAAGGTGGTTCTCAAATGACTTGCTCAACAACACAAAACTTTCTGACACATTTTTAAATGCAAAAGCCACAAAATTGGCAGGCTTGACTATTGAAGTGATTTGGAATCAAAATGAGTTTTGTATTTTTTGATAATTAGATTATCGAGCTATAAATGATTCTGGTCACGTGACAACCTGTTTTTCTCGTTTCTCAGGCTGCCGCATCGGGAATTTGGTTTAAAATGCCAATTTTGACAGCATTTTCTAAAAGATCTTCTGCTTTTACCAAAAAATGGAAAACATCTTTCGATTACAAAGTTTCTAAATAAGAACACCTGCCAATTTCATGTGTTTCCGAACAAAAATTAATTAAAAAATGTGGCATAAAGTAGCCAGTGTGGATTTGAGAACACCTTTAAAAAAATAATCTGTTATTACTTGTAAATCCATTATAATATTTAGGTTTTAGAAGTTATACATTATGTACACAAAATATTGGGAGGCTAACAATCACAACATACAACAACAGCACAATGAAACCTGCTAGGTTATATGTTTTTGTAAGTTATCTGTTAGAAGTTGAACTTTATGATGAGGCACAAAAATTAATAACAGAGTCATTGAAAATAAAAAAATAAAATTGATTGTTCCTTAATCCTGTCAGGGGTAAATAACTGTGTTTCTGCAATAGTGAACCCTCATCAGAATTTTTGAAAAAATTTATTTGAAAATAAGTATATGAAATTTTACAGCTTTTTTACACCAAAGTTAGAGAAGTAAAATTTTGGTCCAAATCTTGATTAAAATTAAGTAGTATAAAAATTTTCCCACCACTTTTCAAGGGGTTAACCCTTTCAGGGTCAAGCAGTGAACACAAGAATTTGTGTTTCTATAAAGTTGAATTCACACCAGAGTTTTCAGAAAATTTCTTTTCAAAATAGGGAAAGGCAATTTTACAACCTTCTCCCCCCAAAGTTATAATAGTAAAATTTTATTCCAAAATTCTGGTGGAAACTAGGATTAAAATTAAGTGATATATATAATATACCACTACCCTTCAAGGGGTTAACTTATTACACTGATATATAGTACATATCGCATGCCAGTTGACATGATTTAGTCAGAGTGGTTTCACCAGTTGTTGGCTTCAGTGTTTTTAACGGCAAAATTAGAGCTTAAAAAGGAAAAAAACACAGACCCAACAAAACCCTATCTCTCTCTCTCTAAAAACCAATTTTAGATTGGAATGGATACAGGACCATTACCGAAAAGTGCCTTTTTAAACAAAAAATAATTGTGAAAATCGGAGCATCCATTCAAAAGTTATGGTCAGATGTACATTAGGAAAAATATGTATACATAAATTGTATAACTTCCTTTGTTGGAAATTGGTTAAAAGGAAAAAGAATTGCTATCACAAAGCTATATTTCAGAACAAAAAAGTATTACATTTGACAATGAATTATTGTATGAAATTTTCATTAGAAAGTTTCTTGTACTATCTGTCTAGAAACACTTTTTTATTGGTTACATGAATTGGCATTTTTCATTGAATTTTGAATTGGCATTTTTGGTTACATTGGCATTTTTCATTAGAATAAGAACAAGTTAAACATATAATCATCTATCAACAAACTTATAGATTGGCAAAGCCAAAACTGCTAATCACCTACCCTTTCTGATAATCAGAAAAAGAGGCCTCTTAGCTTGTCATGTTCTTCCAGTCTATCGATTGAAGTGGCAAATTTTTGTTATGACTTTGAGAACTAGGAAAGTATTAAACAAAATTACATTTAAAATTATGTAGTACTTGAAATGAAAAATTGTTCTATTAGTGTTTCCATCAAGCTGAACTGTCAGAGCTATGTTATAATCCCATTAAAAAGGAAAAAAATTGCGAATAATTCAAGTTTTTTAATGAAAGAAACAGTAAATATAATTAAAAGTTTCATATGTCGAGTAGGCCCATAATTTTTCTTTCAAGAATGATGCAGTGATCATTACTCAATCTAATCTATAGTAGTTTCAATAATAAGATTGTTAAGTTTCATTTCCCTACTGACAGCAACATATGATGACCCTAAAAGGACTTTACCCTTAACTTATACTTTAGGCCTTTATTAGGGCCTTAACTTATACCTTTGTTCACACAAGGGGTGCTCCCTTTTTTTTTTTCCAAACCCCCACATTCACTTGAATTTTCAAAATACGGAAAACAAAAAATATCCACTTAATCTGAATATCTCCTTTTCTATGATGCCGCAATCAATTTAAAAAATGATGAATGTTAAATCTTTGAAAAAAGATTCAGGATTGGAAGTCACTTCGCACCTCACATTCACAATTTTTTTTTTTTTTTTAAGCGTTAAATGTAACTAAATGTTGGTTTTAACACAATCTTTTTACACATTCTTCGGACACTTAATTTACATCAGATAATAATCTCGAAATGTTCAGACGATTTGAAGTATTTAAAAAATAATAATAAATAAATTCTGCATAATTTTCACTCAGAATCTGAATATGTGGATGGCTTTTGCTCATGCTTTTATAACTAAATATCAATATTTTTGCACGAAAATTACACACACGCTTATGAAGCATTATATTCATAACTCATAAAAATTTCAAAGAGTTTAGACAACAAACACCCATCAATAAGCAAAGTAAATCATTTCTAAAGCAAAAGCAAAAAATAATTTCAAAATGTAACCTAAGTAGAATATTTTGGTATCTAAGAAAAAATTATTAGATTCCATTGATGCCTGATTATTTCCTCCTAATTTCTAACTCATTTTAATGAGGCTTCATGGGCGCAAGATAAAAAGTTGGTGGATACAAATGCAACTGTGGGCATGTGGTTGATGACGCCTGCTGTAGATTATTTCCAATTTATTTTTTTGAAGAGGTAGCACCAATGGTGGCCATTCTGAACAGGTTTCATTGTGTATAACAAAAGAGTGTAACATAAATAAACATGGCAGCTAATCTTCTATAATGAAATTATTCATGTTATACAAGTTTTTGTACCATACATTATGGCCTGATTGGTTGACATGAAATTCGTATACACTGGCTATGCAAATCACTGATTAATAAAAGCAGCTGCTTTATATAATCAAATCATTAATTTTTTACAGGCCAAATTCAGATCAAGGTATATATGTGTATATATATATATATATATATATATATTCCATGCCTTCTAATGCTTTAATTTAAACATATTAATCATTTTAATTTGGGGGAAAAAAAAAAAATATATATATATATAACTTTTATGGTGTTTTCCACTGAAACATTGGCTGTTCTTTTACACTTGATTCAGAAGTGTAATAGAGTATTAAGTAGATTAAATAAAAAGCAAAGCAGTAAAGAATTAATGAAAGATTTATTTTTAAATTTAAGAACTGATATGAATTAAGTTGAAAGTTTATAAATTCAAATGAAAACATTGTCTGTGAAAATTTTTGAAAAGGGACACTTTTATTATTATCTGTGCATTTCCCCTTCTACAATTTTAAATGTTTTTAGGTGCATTTGTAATTATATAAATACATAGCACCTATAGTCATCGTCTGGTCCGTCCGTCCACATATAACAGCGCAAAAACTACCCAACCTAATGGTTTGAAATTTAATATATATATATATATATATATATATAATCGTTACAGAATTTTGTCGAATCATTTCAAATTTTATGAAAATTAAATCAAAACTTAACAAGATATTAATAAGTTTTCTTTATTCTATTATTCCTATTGTACGTAATCTATATAATAAAAGTGCAAGTCATGTGACTGAGGAAAACAAATACAGGCTAACCACTTCTTTTTTCATATGCCAAGTGGTCATTTTTATTCAAAATTATTTTTTTTAATAAAATTACATAAAAGTGACATTTTTAGAAAGATCGTTCAAAAAAATGGTTTGCTTACATTAAAAAATATATAGATTCTGTGATAACTTCAGTGGAATACCCGAATCTATTAAAGTAAATAAACACAAGAGATTAGTTCATTGTTAGTCATAAAAATATTAAGCCATGGAGGTAATCATTCGCAAAACAAGATCTCCATAGTGAATTTTGCAGCGCTGTCTGGTGTTAAAAAAAAAAAATTGCATCTGTAAACATGGCATACGTAATTAATAATTAAACAAGAACGAAAAATCATGCGTCAAGCATAGATTATGTAACACTTTCCAACGCTTCCAAAATAATTTTACGAATCATACTCTTTAATAAGCTAAAAGATAACATCTAAGTAATCCGAATACTTTTATTCAGCCCTGTATAGGATCTATAGATTTGTATATATACTACATAGGATGCTAAATTTTAGTTCAGTTAGGAAACACGTAGCACAGTTTAAAATTCTCCGTCTGGAGTTAAATAATATGGAAATGTGTTCCCGAACTTTTGTGCTTCCCTGTATAGGATCTACAGAATTTATACACACCACGTAATATACAAAAAGCGATTTAAAATTAAAATCGCGTTCAGTAACTTAAAACGCACTTCCAGGAATTATTGTTAACATACAGTAGAGAATTCTTTTGTGTGTCCCTGTAAATGAACGATGACTGCTATACACACAATATTCTGTAGTAAGTCTCTTGTAATGAACCTTATATAAATTTCAATGTGTTTAAAATAGGGAAACATTATTTAAATAAACCGCAGACGATTTTTCTCCATAGACGTAATGTAACTGAATTCTTTTGACTGTCACTGTAAAGTAAGTATAAGTGCTATGCACACCCTATTCCATATTAAGCTTCTTCTAATGCACCTTAGTGATATATATAAATTTCAATGCGTTTAAAATAGTGAAATATTATTTAAATAAACCGCAAATGATTTTCCCCCATAGACCGCAATGTAACGGAATTCTTTTGAGTGTCCCTGTAAAAAAACTATAAGTGCTACACACTTGCGTTGAAATAGGGAACATGCTATAGATAACGATTATAACATAAAAATTGCAGGGCAATCCAAGCATATTTACGGGAGTTAGAGTACGGACAGACGGCCAGACAAACCGAAGTCATAAACACTTTTCAACTAGGTTGGAAAGTGTTAAAAAGGCATACTTATTTCACTCATAACAGACAATATAATTCATTTTACTAATTTTTTTGCACTGTAAAGCTAGTTATAGTACGAACGCACCTCATTTCTCACATTTAATGTACAATTTCACACTTGTTTTCTATTTAAAAAAATCAAGCCCTTTTCTATTTTATTTGCACATTTTTTCAAGCCAATATTGATGAAATTAATTTTCAATTAGATGCTCTCAACTTAGAACGTTAGCCTGTAAAAGATTAAGATAAAATCACTCATCTTCAAGAAAAGTGACACAAGTACTTCACCGGGGACACGAAATATTCAAATGTTTTTACTGTAACATAAAATTATAGCATTTAGCTCTGAATGCAGCTGTAAATGCAGGGTTCTGTCTAGATTTTTCTCACACTGTCCTGTTTTTTGTGAAAATGTGAAAAGTTTTTTTTTATATTTGGGAAAAACTTAAGTCATAATTTTGTAAATTTGAAATTATTGTTATATGCAGGTCCATGTTTATTTTTTAACAAGATCCTGTATGCCTGTGCAAAAAACTAAATAGGTTATTTTGTAATTTCAGCTGTTTTGTGAAAATTTTATTTAAAAATGATTAAATTTGTGAAAAGTTCTATGAAAAGTCTATATTTAAGACAAAGAATTTTGTGAAGGGTCCTGTTTAAGATAAAAAGATTTGGGAAGGCTACTTTAAAAGGACCCAATTTTTTCCTAAACAGATCCTGAAAAGTGTGCATAAAACCCTTAAAAATGAAGATGTAGAAGAGATATGGAGGATTGAAAGTAAATTTATCTGTTCACACAATTTTGGTCCCCTTCTGTGGCAATCTAGCAGTTTTTCGAATAACTACACTTATGACACTTTTCCTGTAGCAAGACCTAAGTCAGACCCATTAGTGGAATAATACATAAAACAGATTTTTTTTAAGTTGTGTCACTTTTTTTGTAGGTAAAGCGAAATGATGCCACATATTTGATCAAAAGTATTACTTTATAAATAAATCATTGATACTTTTTATAAAAAAAAAACTACAAAAATGTTGGAAGCTTAATCATTAGGATTGTGTGTGTTGTTTGTTCAGCTCGTTTTTCTTATTATAATTTAAAATAAGTTTAATGCTGAAACTTCTGTCTTTACAATATCTTAAAACCTAATTATCCAGTCAAAGTATGCCTCAAGTTTAGATGTGAAACACAGATTTATGAAACATTATTCAACATGTAAAATATATTTTAACAAATATTTCTTAAATGATGAGAATAAACAAAATCAAAATTTTAAAAAGGCTATTAATATACACCACAAATTTTTGACTGTTATATTTTTTCTGGGATTATTTCCAAAATATTTTGCTTATCACTTGCATACAGTGGCGTATCCAGGATTTCATTTCGGGGGGGGGCTGACTTAAATTTCGATAATGTTCTGAGTCTTACGAAATATGTTGAACTGCGTTATAAACAGAAATCACGTTTAACAATAAGGCCGTAGGCAGAGAAAAATGGGGGGGGGAGGTAC
Source organism: Maratus michaelseni (assembly GCA_963931845.1). Classification (NCBI taxonomy): domain Eukaryota; kingdom Metazoa; phylum Arthropoda; class Arachnida; order Araneae; family Salticidae; genus Maratus; species Maratus michaelseni. The sequence goes on from OZ007597.1 coordinate 277,698,211, forward strand.
GGGGCCGAACTCGATCCCCCCCCCTCGCCGAAATAAGTTGAAAAGTGATAATGAATTGTTTCATATACTTTCATTTAAAAGAAAGTCATTGTAGCTTATAATCTATGAAGTTGTCTCCTTCTCCTCTAAATTCTGGCTACGATTCTTGCTTGACAATAAATTAATTTTGCTTGGGACAATCTCAAACGATTTTTTTTTTCATAATTTTTTTCTATTTTAGGATTAATTCCCTATTACTGCCAAGGTACGTGGGGCACTTTCCCAGAACCCACATATTTAAGGGCCCCAAAAATTTATGGTGTTTCAAATCAATTTTATTGTAAACAATCTTAATAGAATAATAAGAAATTAAAATTTCTAGATTCATTACACAACTTATGTAAGTTAAAATTGTCAGTGATATCATAAGTATATAGATAATTTTTCTTCTCATTTGCAGATTTAAGTTTCTCATAGTGCACCCAATTTATTTCAGCTTCTTCATATGTGTTTTAAAATTTGTTTAAAAATGTTTTAATTTTATGACTATCATATTTATAAAATATCATTTGGAAGCGGTATCTTTGGGAAGTGTGTGTTTTTAAAATTCGTGCAACATTAGTTCATGTTTATTTAACATGATATTTGAGACGGTCAAGTTAATTTTTACGAATAAATTTCCAAAATAATAATAATAATAATCCAACTTCAGTTCACATTTATTCTCAGTTTTTCATTTAAATGGGTGCATTACATAGTTATATTAATACACTTCTCATTCACAGTATTTGTAAAAATGTGATAATCTACGATTAGGGCCAAAAATATTTTCTGTTGCTATGGCCCAAAATTTTGATGATCAGGGTCTGTTCAGGATAAACAAACTTTCTTTGCAAAATCTCTTTTTTTAATACCAACAGAAATTTAATTCAAATTCTTAGGGGTAGCAAGCATTCCTTCTTGATCTCCCCCTTCCCTTCGTATACATGCTCCTGGTATTTTGATCAAATGTATGGATATTAACCTTCAAGAAATATATGTTAAAAAAACTCATCAAATTTGTGAAGGAAGGGACAAGTTAAGAATTAATTGGAAACTAAACATCAGATTTCCCTTTTTTAAAAAAGAGTTAAAGTTATTGAATTATGGCTAACAATATTACTGGACTTTTTAAAAAAAAACGGTAAGTAAAATTGTAAGAATTTTTTTTTTTAACCCGTGAGTTTATTTAATGCTATGCTTCTTTTATTAAATACTCCAAATGGTAAAAATGCCGATACTAAAGTGTGTCGTATCAAAATAAGAGCGATTAGAAAAGAACACTGTTCGTAATATTGTACTTTCATAGAAGTGTAATTAAGAATTTTTATCTTTTGCTGGATCACTCGTACACTGAAATATTAAAAAGGGCATCTTCCTCCCTGCTCATCAACGGGAAACTTTCTGACACATTTTTAAACGCAAATGACGCTGACTATGGAAGAGATTTGGAATCGAGATGAATTTTCCATTTTTTGGTAAATAGATTACTTATCGAGTTATAAGTGATTCTGGTAAAGTATTAACGACTCGTTTTTCGCGTTTCTCAGGCTGCCGCGTCGGGAATACGATTCAAAACGCCAACTTGGACAGTGCTTCCTGAAAGATTTTCTACCTTTACAAAAAAAAAGGGAAAACGTGTTTAGATTGCAAAGTTTCTGAATAAAAAGACCTGTGAATTTCATGCGTTTCCGAGCAAAAATGAATTAAAAAATATTTCATAAAGTAGCCAGTTTGTATTTGAGAACAGCCTTAAATCTGGAAAAGCATGTAACGTAAATAAAACTAGTTCGCTAGTAAAAAGACCAGAAACAAACAAATCAACAGGAGATTATTTTTTTAGTATTACTACTGGGCATCTTTAAAAGACCCTTCCAAAACCGAAAATCAATAATCTTGCTTGACATTGCCATTCACAAAAAAAAAAAAAAAAAAAAAAAAAAATCAGTTCGTACATTTGCTGATTTGGCGATAATGTTTAATGTAATTGCGCACTAATATACCTCCTTAGTCTTGGCATCATTTGTGGAAGAGAGTTAAATATTCTTTAAATTAATTAAACTACTTCTAGATCTTGCCAATTGAGCATATTATACGTATTCAATTATCCACTAAAACATATATGGAACTGTTTTTCAGTCATTTGAAAATAGATTTTGTGGTCTCAAGTAATTTTGATTGCAGAACTGAGAGGCATATGGGCCTAACGAGAAAACCAATTCGTTGCGCGCCAGAAAATAAAACAAATTTATCTCAAAAAGAAAGAAACAAAGTCTTTTTTTTTTAAATTTCACTGCGACCACTTCGGAAGGGAATGGAGCTGTTACTCCATAACCCCCACCCCTTGTGTACTAATATGGAACTAAATAAAATAGATTGGGTTGTCCATTGCATGACAGAAAAAATAATTCTAATTTTATCTCAAACATAAAGAGAAAAATCGGCACTTTTTTCATTCCATGTTTGACCATTTTGGGAGGTGGGTGGCTTGTGCCCCAACACCCCCTTCCCCCTCTTTGGATATGCTGTCGTGTTACTCTGTACTAATATGGCAGCAAAGAGAATAAAGTGGGTAGTCTGTTGTATAAAAAAAAATACCAATTTATCTCAAAGAAGAAAAAAACAGCATTATTTTCATGAAATGTTCGACTATTTTGGGAAGAGGGGGCCCTCTGTAACCCCATCAGCCCCTTCTCCTTTTAAGATAGGATCTGATGTCAATGTGAACTAATATGGGGCTAAAAAGAAGAGAGTGGGTAGTCTGTTGTATAACCAAAAAAAATTACAAATTCATCTCAAAGGAGCAGAAAACAGCACTTTTTTCATGAGATTTTCGACTATTTCGGGAAGGGGGGCTGTAACCCATCACCCCCCTTTTCCTTTTTAGGTATGCTCTGATGGCAATGTGGACTAATATGGGACTAAAAAGAAGAGAGTGGATAGTCTATTGTATGACAAAAAAAATAATACAAATTTATCTCAAAGAAGAAAAAAACAGCACTATTTTCATGTGATGTTCAACTATTTGGGGAGGGGGGAGCTGTAACCCCATCAGCCCCTTTTTAACACTTTCCAACCTAGTTGAAAAGTGTTTATGACTTCGGTTTGTCTGGCCGTATGGCCGTCTGCCGTCTGTCCGTGCTCTAACTCCCGTAAATATGCTCGGATTGCTCTGCAATTTTTATATGTTATAATCGTTATCTATAGCATGTTCCCTATTTCAAAGGAAGTGTGTAGCACTTATAGTTTTTTACAGGGACACTCAAAAGAATTCCATTACATTGCGGTCTATGGGGAAAAATCATTTGCGGTTTATTTAAATAATGTTTCACTATTTTAAACGCATTGAAATTTATATATATATCACTAAGGTGTATTAGAAGAAGCTTAATATGGAATAGGGTGTGCATAGCACTTATAGTTACTTTACAGGGACAGTCAAAAGAATTCTGTTACATTACGTCTATGGAGAAAAATCGTCTGTGGTTTATTTAAATAATGTTTCCCTATTTTAAACGCATTGAAATTTATATAAGGTGCATTACAAGATTCTTACTACAGAATATTGTGTGTATAGCAGTCATCGTTCATTGACAGGGACACACAAAAGAATTCTCTACTGTATGTTAACAATAATTCCTGGAAGTGCGTTTTAAGTTAATGGACGCGATTTTAATTTTAACTCGCTTTTTGTCTATTACATGGTGTGTATAAATTCTGTAGATCCTATACAGGGAAGCACATAAGTTCGTGGACACATTTCCGTATTATTTAACTCCAGACGAAAAATTTTAAACTGTGCTACGCGTTTCCTAACTGAACTAAAATTTAGCATCCTATGTAGTATATATACAAATCTATAGATCCTATACAGGGCTGAATAAAAGTATTCGGATTACTTAGATGTTATCTTTTAGCTTATTAAATGGGATGATTTGTAAAATTATTTTGGAAGCGTTGGAAAGTGTTACATAATCATGCTTGACGCATGATTTTTCGTTCTTGTTCCTTTTTAGGTATGCTCTGATGGCAATGTGGACTAATATGGGACTAAAAAGAAGAGAGTGGATAGTCTGTTCTCGGACAAAAAAAAAATATCTCAAAGAAGAAAAAAATAACACTATTTTCATGAGATGTTCGACTATTTTAGGAAGGGGGGGCTGTAACACAAACAGCCCCTTCCCCTTTTTAGGTATGCTCTGATGTCAATGTGGACTAATATGGGACTAAAAAAAAAGAGAGTGAATAGTCTGTTGTATAATAAAAAAATACAAATTTATCTCAAAGAAAAAAAAACAGCACTATTTTCATGAGATGTTCAACTATTTCAGGAAGAGGGGGGGGGGCTGTAACCCCATAAAGGAAAAAACAGCACTATTTTCATGAGATGTTCTACTATTTCGGGAAGAGGGGGGGGGGGGGCTGTAACCCCATAAAGAAAAAAACAGCACTATTTTCATGAGATGTCCGACTATTTCGGAAGAGGGGGGCTGTAACCCCATCAGCCCCCTTCTCATTTTAAGGTATGCTCTGATGTCAATGTGGACTAATATGGGTTTAAAAAGAAGAGAGTTGGTAGTCTATAGCATGACAAAAAATATATATATACAAATTTATCTCAAAGAAGGAAAAAACAGCACTTTTTTCATGAGATACTCGACTATTTCGGGAAGAGGGGCTGTAAACCCATCAGCCCCATTCCTCTTTTTAGATATTCTCTGATGTTAATGTGAACTAATATGAGGTTAAAAAGAAGATAGTGAATAGTCTGTTGTATAACAAAAAAAAATACAAATTTATCTCAAAGAAGAAAAAAAAAGCACTATTTTCATGAGATGTTCAACTATTTCGGGAAAGACGGGGGGGGGGGCTGTAACCCCATAAAGAAAAAAACGGCACTATTTTCATGAGATGTTCGACTATTTTGGGAAGAGGGGGGGGGGGGGCTGTAACCCCATAAAGAAAAAAACAGCACAATTTTCATGAAATGTCCGACTTTCGGAAGAGGGGGGCTGTAACCCCATCAGCCCCCTTCTCCTTTTTAGGTATGCTCTGATGTCAATGTGGACTAATATGGGTTTAAAAAGAAGAGAGTGGGTAGTCTATTGTATGACAAATATATATATATATATATATACAAATTTATCTCAAAGAAAGAAAAAACAGCACTTTTTTCATGAGATACTCGAATATTTCGGGAAGAGGGGGCTGTAAACCCATCTGCCCCATTCCTCTTTTTAGATATGCTCTGATGTCAATGTGAACTAATATGGGGTTAAAAAGAAGAGAGTGGGTAGTCTGTTGTATAACCAAAAAAAAATTACAAATTTATCTGAAAAAAGAAGAAAACAGCACTTTTTTCATGAGATTTTCGACTATTTCGGACGGGGGGGGGGGGGGGGGGGGGGGGGGGGGCTGTAACCCCATTAGCCTCCTTACCATGTTTATGCTGTGATGTCAATGCGGACTAATATGGACTAACGAGAATGGCTAATCTGCTGTCAGAAAAAAAAATTAGAAATTTATCTAAAAAAGAAAGAAAAAAGCACTTTTTTCATTTTACTCTTGACAATTTCGGGGGGGGCTGTAGCCCCATCAGCCCACCCCCTGGATACGCCACTGCTTGCATAATTGGCTGTTGAAAAATTGCTGAGTATTTTCAAATATTTTTTCTTTAATATTCCAAAAAATGTTAAGCCTGTTTTCAATGAAATAGTTTTACTCAAGTATTACATACATTGCACATTCTATCAAGATTTGATATTACATTCTTTGAGCAACGACTTTAATCAACGACTTAGTAAATCATTGCCATTTCTTGAATATATTTTTAGCAATGTGTCAAATATACATATCAACAGAGACACATTATACATATACACCATATATTTCGGCACATAAGATGATACGAATGAAAAGATGATAAAGGCCATTAAAACTCGCATATTTCTGTCTATATAAGAATAGAAATTTAATTATAAAATATGTACAAATAAATAAATTAAAGTATAACTTCTTCCAGATCATTGGGGACATGGAAATTTCCAGATTACAGAAATTTTGAAACTAGAATGCATTTAGATAAATAGTAATAATAATATCAGAGATTAATATGACAATTAAAAAATGTGAACAAGTTTATAATAAAAAAAATTAAATAACACTAAGAAATTTAGATTTAAAATGTCCCAAATTATTTAAAAATATATAAAAGTATATTCTGAATGTTATCGCCATCTGCTATACATTAAGTAAAAGAAAAAAAAGTTGCAGAATATTTTATTTTTGTCATGACTTGATATTACTGAATTATAAAATAACACAAATCACAAAAATAACAGATATAACACTGAAAATATTGCTAATGGGACTGATTTTTTAAAAATGAAGAAAAATGTTTTAATAAGACTTACAAGAAAAATAAAAAACCCTTATTATTACATTGACATATTTAACAATGGTAATAGATAAGGCAAATGTTATAAAAACTAAACGGATAACTACAGAAAAAATTATTTTTGAAAAATAGTAAGAGAAAAAAAATTAAGAACTTACATTTTCTTCCAGATTTTACATGAAAATAAGGAATTTTAAGGAGTTTAAAAGCCTGTACAAACACTGTAATTATTTAACAGATAATCTAGAAAGCACCCCAGAATCTTACCGATCAATTCACCACCAACCCGCAACTCCCCAGTTGAACTCTCAGTTGAATAACCCCAGGTTCGCAAATGCAACTGCCGGTTGATATTTCAAATTCTCCGTTAACTATAGAAGCATGGTTATTCGACTCTCTGTTAGTGAACGGAAGGTTGAAATGTGTTTATCTCATTGGCCAGAGGGATCACATGACGTAGCAATCACCTTTCAAGTTCTGTCCTCCTTTGAATCAGTTTTCAATAACGAAACAAAACAGAGTATCGAAAGAGCATAATTGTGGTGTTTACTTTCAGATAAATAAAATTACAAATAAATTTCGAATTAACATTTTGATTTGATGGTTTAGAAATACTGTCGCACTCATAAGACTTTTACAATATTTTACGTTAATTTTTTTTTTTTTTTTTTTAGTTACTTGATTAAAGGGATATATATATATATATATATATATATATATATATATATATATATATATATATATATATATATATATATATATATATATTATCTAAGTTTAATAAACAATTTTATGACTAGGCTAACAGTAATAAGTGGAATAAAAGCAAATAACGAGCTATATTTATTTTGCAAAAATATTATATAAAAAAAAAAAACATTTTCATATATTTATTTCTAATATATATTTTTTTATTTAACTAAAATAATTGATTACAGATTCAATTAATTTATGTCAGATAAAATTGCAAGCTTGGTAGTCTTTATCTCTTATACCATATGCAAGAAAGTTTTTTTTTTTTTTTTTTTTTTTTTTTCATGTGTAAATTATTATAATATATATATATTTTTAATTCCTTGTGTAATAATTTTAGAAGCTGTTTGAAAATATTCTCATAAAATGCGAAAAGTTTGAAGAAATCCTCTGAAAAATGTTTCTTTCAAACAAAAATTATTATTTTCAATTAACAAGTATATATTAGTTCAAATTATTTATCTACTATAAACGGATAAACATATGCGATATTTTAACAAAAAATTCCGTCTTCTATGATTTTATGCTTTAAACAAACATAAAGTGTAGGAGTAAATCTGAAATTAAAAAAAAAAAAAGCTTTTCTTTATTTTTCAGTTCAGAAAAAAAAAAAAAAAGAATCATACAACAATATTTGAGGTGTAAGAACATTTGATTTTGAATTCGATAGATGGTGCTATTAAATATCAAATATTCACAGTAATTATTTTAGGCCTTGAAAACTTTGTCAAAAATCACTATAATCTTGACATCACAGAGTTAAAATATCCTAAAAGAGCTAAGAATTAAAAGTAACACATTCTTTCACGCTCATTTTTTTAAAAATCAACATTTCGTTTGCTTATTGCATCACAAATAGCGTTGATTACAAAAACACTATTCAAAGCGAAAGCCATCTTTGCTTCAACTGCACATGCGCGCGTCGACTAACGCCAGCTCAATACTAAGGTTCAGTAACTGAACTTATGTTTCGTTTTCTCTTCCATTTTCGCCTAGTTGAGTTAGCGGAGAATTTGATTTCAGGGTCAACCAAGAGTTACAGCTTAACTCGCCAGTTGAGGTTGACAGTGAGTTAGCGGGTAAGTCTTAAAATACAAATACATAAAATAAAAGAGCATTTATGCATCATTTTTTTTATTATTATTATTTTCAGAATTATTTTCAGGTCACAGACACCATGAATTACTGAAAAGTAAATTATCCAAAAATAAAATAAAACCTAAATAATAACCAAATACAAAATTCAAAATCTTTACTAATTCATACTTGTTTTAACTAGAAATAACATTTAACCATGGCAAAATTTTAAATTTATTTACTTATTCTTTAAATAAATTGCTTACCCTGAAATACCGGAAAGCTAAAGACGGCTAAATGTCAGATACAGAAATGAGATCTGCTATAAAATTCATTAATTGTCAACAAATATGAATGCATAGATATATATTTATTTGTTTATAAGACACCTGAAGAACAAATTATTTAATCTGACATATGACAATTTATCTCAATACATCTTACTCTAACAGACCTAGACACAGATAATATATTTCTTACGTAACATTAAAATAGAAGACGGGACACGTAGCAATCAAAAACAGCTTATTTCTTCAGACAGTTTTTATAACAATGAAAATGATTAACTTTTAACAGACTCAGCAGTCAGGCTTGCATAAACTGAGTGAAAAACTTATTTTGTGCTTGTAAAACACAGGATGGCACAGAAAACCTGACAGTTTTTTAAATGAAATAACAAAGAATTCATTTATGTATATATTTTTAAATATTGGCATATTTTTTATTTATTTTCAATAATACATACATTAAACTGTAAAATTACAACAAGTAAAATGGGTTCTTTGTAGTTACTGTTTAATGCCAAACTGAGCGGTTTTTATCTCTCAAAATTTACTTTAAAAATTGAGGTGCCCATGACACACAAATATTTGGGATTTGACTAGGCACTGTATACATGGCCATTAGTCATTGCATAAAATCATTGGGCAGCAATTTCAAACTTAAATTTCTAAAAAGAAACCATTAAGCAACATTATGAATGATTTGTAATTTCAGCACTAACTGTTATATTTTAATGAAATCTTTTATTTCAAATGGTTTTCTCTTATCTTCTATCTGAATTTCTTTTGCTTGAGGCTTTAACAATCACACAAGGCTACACAAGGATGCGGCATATGGCATTTTGGTATTATATAAAAATATGGTGTTTCATTTCAAAAACTGTCACATTTTTCTGCCCCATTTTGTACAATATTATTCAATCAACGCATTCTTAATAGTGTCCTATAGGGCCCGTCCCTTTGGCACCTGCTCCTGTTGCTTGCAAACCCCTAGCTACAAGGTTGTAGAAATTTATATTTTAACTTTGGAACCAAGGATCTAATTTATTTATATTTGTGGACAATCATAATTTCAAAATTGGTATTAAAATTATTAAAAAAGGAATACTTTTAATAAAAAATAATATAAAATGGTGAATACATAAATAAATGAAGATAATATTTTAATGAATTCACACAAACAAAAAATTTGTTTTAGTGTGATAAACATATAACACTATTATTAAAGGCTAAAGGTATCATTGTCTCAGCAACATTTTTGATGTACTGCTATTTATCTGTAGCATGAAAGTGAGTGTATTACTGCTATTTAAGCATATTAACGTTCCAACAGAAAATTTCCTTTAAATTTAGTTAGAACTTGCTTATCTCTCAAGCTAGTATTGTTGTACTGTGCTGAGGTAACTTATTTACAATGACTTAATACAGTTATAGTAAAAATACAACTTATTTTTGTTCTATAATAATGTTTTCTATAACATAACTGCAGTACTTGTAGGGCAGGGATGTCCAACCTTTAGGCTTTCTTGGACCACATTTGAGACGAAAAAATTGTTCTAGGCTGCATGAGGGAAATTTTTTTCTTCAGGCCACAAAAATACACTGTATTAATAAGGAAAACAAGTGTGGATCATGGGGTTCATGACACTCCCTCTAAATGAAAAACATTTCTATATAACAATACATTTTTTAAACATAAATATATATTAAAGGGTTTTTTTTTTTTTTTTTTTTTTTGGCTTAAAAATTTTAATTTGACAGCTACATTCACAGAGTTATTATATAGAAATGCATGAAAATTACAGGTATTATTGTTTAAGCACTAAAGAATCGAACATCGTTTTTAATTTTCCTATAAATTTGGTACATTTGGAATTGTACTATTTGACTGCTCCCTCAAGACGATATTTCCATGATTGCCGAGCCCCGAAAATTGGCTTAAAATAAGAACTTGGAGAAAACTTTCTGTCAGATTCTTTGCTTTTATAAGAAAATAGGAAAGCCTGATTTCTATGTATCTGAATAAAACATGGATATTTTATACATTTGCATGGAAATTTTATACATTTACGAATATACCTGCAAATTCCATGCATTTACGAAAGAAAATAAATTTGGGTATATGTCAGAAAATAGTCAATTTAGATCTAAGCTATAAAAATTGCTAATGAAGACATGTGACCTCCCCCCCCCCTCTAAATGGAGGGCTGGATCTGCCTTTGACTAACAATGGTGCAGAAGATGAACAGCAGTGGGACGACTGTCACCACTAAATTTTAACAGTATTCTTCGCCTTATTTAATGACAGAATTTTTGAGTTTCAATAAGGTAAAAAATACTATTAAAACTCAGTCAGGTTCCTACACAATTTTGGTAAAAAAATTCCCTGACTTTTCCAGGTTTTCCCTGACTTTCTAAAAAAATTTCCCTGACCTTTCTTAATAAAAATTTTGGTTATATAGTGGTGTAAAACACACCACAATGGACATGTAGGGCCAATGTGTTCCACAATGGACACACATCTAGTTACAGATAGTTGCTAATTTTCATAAAAATGCATTACTCTAATAGGAATATCCCCTTTATTTTGCAAGAACTCATACAAGGACACTTATTTTATAGTGCCTAATACAAGGAGTTATCTCAAAAATAACTTCAAAGCAATTTTTATAATTCGGGTCAGATTAATCTTTGTTAACCTGACCAGAACTAATTTCCAAAAGAATAGTGCCATTTTCGTGTATACTGTGTCCACTTCTTATATTATAGATAAATGCTAAAAAAATATGCGCTGCATGTATTTCCAAATGTTAATTATTTTTCAAATTGTGCTATTGTTGCATAGTTTGCATAAATTTGATATAAAAATGAGATCAGAGGAATAATTCAAAATTTCTTCATTTACAATGATAACTGACATCCTGTTGGAAAGTAGTACATGAACAATTCCCTGACCTCTTCAAATATTTACAAAATTCCCTGACATTTCCCTGACTGTTTGATTCAATTTTTGAATTCCCTGTTTTCCAGGTTTTCCCTGACCTGTAGGAACCCTGTTCAGTGGAGACAATCAGCCCACAGCAGTGCATCTTTTCCCACCACGGATACTAACGATGGCTGTTAAAGAAAAATATTAGAAAATGTATAATATTCAACCTGATAAAGATGCAAAAATGTTAAAGAATGTTTGCCTTCTTTTAAAACTATTAAGTGCATCATCATCCAGAACATTATGACTAACTTACATAATATTGTGTTAATCTAACTTAGATATGAAAAAATTTCCAATCTTTCTTGAGATAGAAGGCAAAAGTAGTTAATAGGTAGCCAGGCGTCAATGCAGGGTTGTTTTTTTTTCTTCTTGGGGACCATTTCGTAAAAAAAAGTTATTTTTCTGAAATTTTGTATATTTTTGTGAAAAATAACATCCTGTAACGAAATATGAAATCCAGTTACTCAAATTTTAGCCCAATATTTATTAATAATAACTTCTTTAAGTTCTTTTCCTTTCTTATGAACTTGTTTTGTTAGCAAATTACAAATTTAAAACCTAGCAAAATAAAAATAATTAATGAAGAATATGTTTTCAAGGAATGGAATTTTGTGAATGGAATTTTATTAAGAGGAATTTTGTGAAGGAACCTGTTTTATTAAGAATTTTGTGAAGGGGGGGGAAAAACCATTTTTTCCAATATTAAATATGCCCTAAATTTTACCTGGATTGACCCCTTTACACTGTACTAAGCATAAGTCACTAAGTTTCATTACTTAAATATTGTGCCATTACCCATCAGTGAATTAAAAAAAAAAGAGCCTATTAATAAAAAATTATTATGATTCCCCTCATACAAACATAGTACTTTTTGGGCTCTGTGTTGAAGCATTCACTTTTCTGATGATTACATTTCTGTAGGAATTTACTATCTTAAACTACATTAGAATATCAATTTTCAAAGAAAATTTAAGATTCTCTGTTGGGATATTCACTACAGCACTGGGCCATGGGTTGGACAACCCTGTTGTAGGGGTTGATTTAATGGGACTTTCACGTCCTAAATCATGTTCAAAAGACATCAAGTCCTAAATCATGTTCAAAAGACATCAAGTCCTAAATCATGTTCAAAAGACATCAAGTTTGATTTTTTGATGAAGGCACAATAACTTCAAATTGATGAAAAAAGAAAGCAACAAACTTCCAGGATCTTAATAAATGCATTTTCTTTACTCATTATAATCAAAATAATCAATTTTTTTCTTTTGACTTGTAGATCCACTGGAACTTGGAGTGCTTTTTGAATCTCGTTGAAGCTGAACTAACACAGGAGCCGGTCCTTTCCTCAATCCCATATCTCTCTGCACGATAGCCATTATATTTATGAATGGAAGCCAACACTTGTTCCTGAAAGTTGAAAAAGACAAGAATTGCTTTTTTAAAGGAAAATTAATAATAAAATTGAATTTTTACATTCATATATTGGGCTGTCTCTTAAAGAAAAACCACCATTTTTTAAAACTTTTCTCTACATAACGTCTAACATAGAATGCAAAATAATTAAACACAGCTAAATTTTTATAACTTATTCTGACTGAGATTTTAACATCAAGCATTTTTCATTTATCACTGTATTATAAAGTGACAGCCAATTAAGCAAAAATCTGAGAATTTTTTTTTTTTTCAAAAAATAACCTGTTACCTTAAAAAAAAACCACATGTAAAAATACTTAGAAATAAAAATATTAAATAGCAGAGTATTTTTTTTTTATTATTATCATTTACTTATAAACCACAATTTCACATAATTTGTTTAAATTTCAGTATAATTTTGATACCAGTGAATGGTATTTTTGTGTGTAAAAAAGCTGGATGGATTTTATTTTTGCAAAAAAGTGGGTTCTTTTTTATGACACACTGCAAAAAAAATCTCCTTAATTATTGAAATACACATTAAATTTGCATAATAGAATTATGTTCTGTAAGAATGACTTTTTAAAAATACATTTTGCATATTTTCTTATTCTTCTTCTTTTTTTTTTTTTCTTTTTTTTATTCTAGCATATTTTTTTTTTTTTTTTTTAATTATTATTTCAGTTTTTAAAGGTCTCAGCTGAGTCACACATGACATAATCAGCTGAAAACAAGACATTTTATTCACTTATTAATAGTTTAACATAAAAACGCTTAAAAATTGATGTACATCATTCTAACATGTTGTATGATAGCAAAGAAATCTTTGAAAATGAAGCTCTTGTTTTGCCAGAATTCTGCATTATTAGTTTAAGTTATTTTAAAGCTAAATAAACACTCTTTGGGTATTTTTATTGTTGTAAATAGTGTATAGAAACAGGACAAAACAAAACAAACAAACAAACAAAGAAAGAGGGGGAAAAAAAGGAGGAAATAATATTAAAGACAGATACGTTTTAATGAAAAAAAAAGTTAAATACAGGGGTGAAAATAGCCAAGAGACAATTTCATGTTTTACCCTTCCCTTCCTTATATCTAGAAAATTCCCCCCCCCACACACACACACACATTCCCACCTTCTGTTGAGGGGTAAAAAAACAAGCACATATTTTGGGTGGGGAGGAATTAAATGATAAATTACTTCTTTAACTACAAAGTAGCAAATCAGACAGAAAAATTAAAGTGTTAAAATTTGTTTTTGTTTTATTGGTATGTTGAGTTTCGCAGAGGAGGGAAGCAGAATTTTTAGGATGGGTGAAATTTCAAAGATTGATTACTTACTGTTACCACAAAGTAAAAAATAGGTTAGAAAATGCTTTTAAGAATTTTAAAGCTTTTAAATTTTGTGTTATTGGCAAAGTAAAAGCAGGAAGCTTATTTAATGTTATTTTTATTTTTTTATTTCTTTATTTGGGGGGGGGGGGGCAAGAGACAGATATAGATGATTTTTTACTTATTCATTGTTAATACAATGTAACAAAAAAGACAAGAACGACTTAAAAATAAGTAGAGAATGAACAAGCAGAAACTTTAGTAGTGAGGAAGGATATGAAATTTAATTAGAAAAACAAGTGGGTAAAGGTGATCAAAGATTGCACAAATGGTTTCGTTTAATATTCCTTTCAAAACACTTTAACCTTTCTTTAATAAATCCAAATAAATTTAATTTTCCAAAAAAAAGTCATGTTTTTTATAAAGTAAAAATTTACTGGTCTATTTTCCTCGTTTTTTTCGAAAATCTGAACCGGTCCAATAGCGGACGAAGCTGCTATTATAATCTGCCATAATAATATCTGTCGTGTGGACTAAATGCAATATTAAAAAAAATCAATTTCAAAATTAAACATGTTGTATAGAGACTTTCAAAATGTTAGACGTCAGATTAATTTTCTTTTTAATTCTTTAATGACGTCCTATTAAGCTGCTTTCTGTATTTCACATACTCATACTCCATGTATTATTGAGAAATCTTTGAAAATTTCCGTTTTATTACCAACATGATGTCGTATTAACCTTTTTTCAATTGTGAAACTTTTTATTTCATTTTTCACGTAGAAATCTTTCAATAGAAAATTAATTATTATAGAAAGAATTTTAGTGCAGATTTTTAATTGTTGGCAATTGCTATAACGAAAATGTTTAAATTTAATAGGAAAAGGCTGTTAGATTTTTGGTTTTTTATCTCTCTATATTAAAATAATGTGACTTTTTCAAATTTTATGATTTTGAGCTTTATAGTAGGTATTCAGCTATAAGTACACAAAATTTCATGCCTGTAAGTTATATAGTTTCTGAGAACTGACTCTGTGACAGACAGACAATGAAGCGGGACTAATAGGGTTTCATGAGATGAGCAAAACCCTAAAAAACAGAAATCTACTAAAATGCAGATTTCCACTCATGTAAATGAGAGAATCTGCATTGAACAAATTTTAAAATGCTTCTTTAAAGCAAACCTTTAATCTGATATTCCGTTTAAGATACATTCAAACATTCTATTTTGCAATTTAGAACTTAGTGTAAATTGATTTTTCTGTCTTTCTTCCTTCTTTAAAGAAAAGGAAAAGATGATGACTTTGGTAACAAGAAAATGTCCAAAGAATTTTTTATAAACTCTGTAAACAGACTAAATCCATTGCCTGTTTTTTGTAACAAAGAATGCGGGACCTGCACAAAAATTGAGCTGAGCAAGAAAACATTCATTTGATGTTGTCAAGCAGACACTGATGATTTCTAATTTTAAAATGAACGTATCGACAGCAACAATATACCTGCAATAGCTCTGGGAAAGTAATTGACTGTCAAAAATTACAACCAACAGTAGGCTAACAGGAATCATACATTGTTACTACAATTTATATTGTTTGTTTAAATGCAATGCTGTAATCTGTTTTGTTCTTTTGTCTTTGATAGTGTCTGCTGTTTAATAACAAGAACTTTTTACAACAAACCAAGTTAACCATGAGGTCTCCCGGGTAAAATAAATGAAATGCAATATCTTTAAAATAGGGCTTTCACAATAATAGAGCTCTGTGCATTCATGCCCATAAATCATTAAAATGATAATCAGAAGTAATGACATTATTTTGATGTAATTATGGTAAAATCCATCAGCTTTAAAAATAATTTTTTTTCTTTTTTCCCCACGTGTGACAGAAAAATATACAATTTCTTTAACAACACTGGAAAAAAAAAAATTCAACCAAATATTGTAGCATTTAGAGAAATTCTATTTCGTAGAACATTATTTTTATAAAACTTTATTGGTATTTTTATTGGAATAAAAGCAGAAATTTAAGCCCAAGTACTGCCCGGTATAAAAGCTAAAATCTTGGCTTGAGCCCGACCCGACTGGATTTTCTACAAAACACACCGATATTTCTAAAGCAACATTATCCTACAGTTAAAATTATTTAAAAAAAAAAAAAAAAAACTTACTCATGCATAAATTTTATTTTCAGATTATTTTCAAAATGCATAGAATACAAAACTAATCAACAATACTAATGACCACTTAGACAATTATCCACATAAACAGTGATAAAAAAATTGACTTAGACAATTACATTCAACTGAAGATTCAGTAAGAGAAGAAAAATCCATTATAGACAAGTTCCATCCTTAGCATGTACATCGTTTGTTATATATGTATTATATTCTTTTCACACAAATTATTATATTCATTTTGACAGATCAAAACATTTTTCCTTTTAAGTCAGGTTTTCGTCATACACAGTTTTTTACTGTACTCATTTTTTTGCCCAGAAATGTATTTTTTAAAAAGGATTTTAATCGTAGGATAATGGCTATTTAAAAATGTATGCATTTTTTGCAAAAATTGTTGTACCGGAATTCATGTTACTGAATTTTGCATAGGCCAGGCCGGGCCAATGATTTTTATATGGGCTGGGTCGGGACTGTGCCTGAAAATTTCAGACCGTGCAGACCTCTAGGAAGAAAGAAGCTCAGGCCTGGCTTGGCCCGGAAGAAAGAAGCCTGGCCCAGCCTGACTCTGCAGAAAAAAAAGTTAGGCACAGGCCTGGTTCGGCCCTGGATAAAATTTTGTTTGTAAACAGAAACATCTCTAAATATTTCACTATTTAAAGAAACCTTTATTTCAGTGTTAAAGCATGTAGTTCGGTTACATAACAGTTAACTTGTATTTTATTTATATCCTTCTTTTATTTATTGATGAAGTTTTAATTTTGTTATGGATTATTAGCTGGAAACAAATACTGAATTATTTATATTGTTTTAAGTGCAAATGTGCCAATCTACCATAAACAGGTTGCACTTGATAGACAGATTTTTTTTTTTTTTTTAAATCATGATTGAAAGTTATTTTATAACCAATAAAATAACAGTACATTGAGATACAGATTTCAAACAAATTGCATTAGAAAGTACACCCCCCCCCTCCCCCCCCCCTCATTTGACAGTGTAAAAAATTGAAATTTTGCGATGTGTAGAAGTTAATAAATATGGAATAGAGTGAAATTGTGCATTGTCAAAATGACACCAGTGTTACTCGCGGGCATGTGTTTGCTTTACAATATAGATATTATCCATACGCAATTTTTCTTTGTGGTAACAAGAAAAAAAAGGGGGGGGGGATTTGGAAATTTAAAAAAAAAGATAGTGGCTTTTAACATTAAGTCTATGACACTTATGATCTATAATTATTCCTCAAAAACACAATTTGGTCTTTAAATAGTTAAGGAGTTATAGAATTACAAAGAAACCATTGGAGTTGTTGCAAAAGAGCTTCACTTCACTCGGCTCAATAATAATGTAATTGTAAAATAAGTTTTTTTTTTTTTTTTTTAATTGCTCAAGTTTAAAAAAATAACTGGATTTTTTCCTCCTAACGCTAAAGGCAATTTAAAATAATTATTTGATTTTTAAAAGGGAAATTATGCAATAGAAATATCTATAAAAGACTTTCAAAAATAAAAAAGACAGAATGTAGAATTTAAGAGTTAATCAAAAGCATGCAAGCTGTCAATATATCAACATCATTAAAAAAATTGTGAAAATATACAATTTTCAAGTGCCTAAATGACCTTAAATAAGATTTAATATGAAGTATCGTGCAAATAACAAGAATAACCAAGAATCAATTATGCAGGCCTAGGACTGGTAAGTCACTCTTAAAAAGGAGAGAAAAGAGACAAAATTGCAAAAAATAGAGACAAAAGAGACTAACATGCACAAAAAAAGAGACTAAAAAGAGACCAAAAAAAGAGGCAATTTTCGCCTTATATATATATATATATATTTTTTTTTTGTTAAACAGACAGCTGCAGCATATATTTTTCTCCTATTATTTACAAGAAATATATAGATTTATGTGCTTATAAGAGCTGTGAGCTAAGCCATATGTGTTTATGCAAGTCGAGAGATTTGTTTTACTATATATACGAATTAAGCAATTTTATTAGTTTATGCTTACGTTATATGTTAATGCATAGAGAACATGTCTTCTAACTTCTAGGCTTATGAATGCTAAACAAATGATATTAAAGAATCTACATGATATTAATTGAATTAAGCTATACAGAATAATTATGTCAGATAGAAAATAAAACTTTTTTTTCTGCACTTTTTACTCTTTAATCTTATTTTGCTTTGTAACCTATTTCATGCAGTTTTTAAAATTACATCATTTTGCATGTTTTAATTTATAATGTAGTGAATTCATAGATACTCATAGAAAGAAAACAAACCTGTTGTGATAATTGCAAATTGAATAATATATTTTAACACAAAATACGTCCATATACAAATGTAAATTTAGAAGACATGGCCATAAAAATAGATAAATAAAATAAATATTAAAATAATAATAATTCAAATTTTCACTTAAAATGTTACTTTTTATTTTACAGTAAATAACTGACTTACAAGCTTACAAAATAGTAAATAATTATCAATTTAAAAAAATCTTGATGGGAAAAAATTAAACAAAATATTGACTTTAAAATAAAAAGTTCCGAGTTTTAAGTCATCTTAGGCTTTTTGACACAAAATGTTGAAATTATATTGTCTTTCCTTTTCTGAACGTTTTTTTGAAGCTTTACCACTTCCCTAAGTTTTTCCTGCTCAGTTTTACGTATGCTTAAAATTCCTTCCAGCATGGGCGACACTAACTTCACTCAAATCTCCTTTCTGTAATGCACTTTTCAAGCGATTATTTGCTTCTTTAAATAAACGATCGGATGCTTCAGAAGCTATTTCATGTTCTTTTTTTGATTTGGATATTTTGTCTTCAAACTGATTAATTTGTTTTCTACTTTCTTCAGCCTTTTCTAATCTTTCTTTTTCTTTAGCTGCCAAGCAAATTTCTTCATTTTTCTTTTTCTCTTCTATTTCTTTTAATCTTTTTTGTTCTTCCATGTACATTATATAATGCTGTTTTTTATTATTTTTAACTAATTTTTGGTGATTGCCAGTACCTGAATGTTGTAAAAATGCATGAAAACCTTTATTTTTAAAATCAACTGTAGAGGCACAAAATTTACAAATAGCCACATCTTCACTTAATCTGGAAACCCATGAGGAAAGAAGGTCGCCATTCTTGTCTGTTTTAAACATCCAATCGGTTCTAAATTTACATTTACCCATTGTATACAAAGCTTTATAATTTAGCAGCCAGTTAATACGAATCCTGAAAGGAAAAGAAAAATATATTAAATATATATATACATACATACATATAAATATATAGTACAAAATCCAAAATCCGGACCTCCGTTAATTTTGGATTTTTCAGAATTTGAGATCATTTTCAGTTTATTTGTCAAAAAATTAATCTACCCCCCCCCCCCCCCCCCCCATTGCAAAAAAGGCGTGATTTATGTCAAGAACGCATTTTTAATACTAAACAAGAACGAAAAATCATGCGTCAAGCATAGATTATGTAACACTTTCCAACCCTTCCACAATAATTTTACAAATCATTACCGTTCAATAAGCTGAAATATAACATCTAAGTAAACAATTTGGAAAACGCATAACATATTTAAAAAATTAATTTCAGGAATTTCCATCATACTTTCCCAACATACACAATATTCGGAAAAATATCCGAATACTTTTATTCAGCCCTGTATATGATCTATAGATTTGTATATATACTACATTGGATGCTAAATTTTAGTTTAGTTAGGAAACGTGTAGCACAGTTTAAAATTCTCCTTCTGGAGTTTCTGTCAATAAACGGAAATGCATTCGCGAACTTTTGTGCTGTCCTGTATATGATCTACAGAATTTATACACACCAGTTACGCAAAAAGTCGGGGACTGTATGCAAAAAAACAGCTCTTACATGTCCCACGGGACGCGCAATTTCGTCAAAATATCACGGAGAAAGCCCTAATTTCGTCAAAGGATCGCGGGAAGAAACGCAAATTTCATCAAACAATCAACGCGGAAAAAATGAAATTTTTGACGAAGGTCCGAGGAAAAAACGCGAATTTTAAAGATAGCGAAAAATGGCAACATTCGTCAAAAAATCGCGAAATTTCGTCAAATGATCGCGAAAAACCGGCAAGTTTCTTCAATAGATCGCGAAAAAACAGCAGCTTTTGTAAAAAGAACGTGAAAAAACGGCAGCTTTCGTCGAAAGATCGCGAAAAAACAGCGACTTTCGTCAAAAGGTCGCAAAAAAGGCACATTTCGTCAGAAAATCGCGAAAAAACGGCAAATTTCGTCAGGAAATCGCGAAAAAACGGCAAATTTCGTCAAAAGATTGCGAAAAAAACCCGGCAAATTTAATCAAAAAATCGCAAAAAACGACAAATTTTGTCAAAAGAGCGCAAAAAAAAGACAAATTTCGTCAAATTAAAAAAAAAAAAAAAAAAAAAAAAATCGTCAAACGGGCGTGAAAAATGCACACAATGCTGAGAGTGGACCCCCCCCCCCCCCCTTCCCCGACCTCTGTTGCAACTTTTCAGAAAATATTTTTTTACTCAGAATTGTCCCTTAAAATCACCCCCTTACTTGAAAAGATAAAAAAAAATAATAATAAAGAATCTAGCCATGATTCCTTTCTGCAAACCATATTATCCCTCCAAAGTTTTGACGATCTGATTGTGTAAACATTAGATTTCCGATTTCACTTAGCGAGGTGAATAAACAACTCTTTTCTTCTCCGTTTCTGTTTACTGGACATTTTAGGCAGGTATTGTAACTTTCTAATAACTGATTACATTTTAACAAAAATTTGTTACACAGCTTAATTTACTGTTATTTGAACTTGCTGAAAATTTGAAAGAAATCTGTCAATTTACATAGGAGATATGGATTTTTTTTTTTTTTTTCTTCCTGTAACAGATACGAAAAAATAAAAAAGAGTTTGTTTATTCATTCTCTTTCTTTTTTGGTTTGCTTGCAACTCAATAATATATATAAATATATTTTTTTTCTGCACTTAAGCAACACAAATTGGTTGATACATTCTTACAGTCCTTTTTATTTTTAAAAGAAGAGACTTTGAATAGTTATTTCTCCTGCAAAAAAATGAGAGAAAAAAAAATAGAATCATTACAGCAAGAAAAGATCGTAAGATCGTTTTGCTGCCAGAACTAGACTTGTGGAATGAAAAAAGTATGAAAAATATATATATATATTGTTAAGAGTGGAGAGGTTTTCGAACCGGTTTTAAGAATTCCAAATTTATATATTTTTTAATAAATAAATAAATAAAAACGATAGTTAGCATAACTTCCGGATTTTGGAGAATCAAAAAAAAATCCGAACTTTAGATGTCCGGGATTTAAGACTTTGTATAAGCTTTTTTTTTTTTTTTTTTTTAATAAAAAAAAAAGTATTATAAATTAGGAATTCTTAAAACCGGATCGAATATCTCTCCACTCTTCTAACAATTTTTAAAGAATAAAGATATTTATAATCTTTTCATTCCACATGTCTAGTTTCGGAAAAATGATTTTACGATGTTCTTCTGTAATGCTTTTCCAGGCCCGCGACTAAAGGTCTGCACGGGTCGAATTTCTAGGTCGAACTTCTAGGCTCGGTCCGAGACCGACCAGGCTCGGTATAACAGATAAAAGTTCGGCGCGAGTAAATTACGCACTTTTTTTTGTGTGCGTGTGAGGGGGAAAAGGGGGGGGGTGTAAAATTATTATTATTTTTTTTTTGGCAAATAAACTGAAAGTGATCCGAAATTCGGAATCGCCGATGCCGGAGAATTTCTTCACAATAAAACTATACATAAAATTTATAAGATCACGCTAATTTAAGAAAAAAAAAAAAAAAAAAAAAACTTGAATTGGGATTAAAAATATAAGAGTTAAAATCTGCAGAAATTCGACAGCTAGAAATAGAAAATAAAATCAAGTTTATTTAGTGTAATTTACTAAATGGAAAAAACGAAAAATTATCAAGTCATTTTATTTTATTGTTTTCAAATCTAATCTGCCTACTTTCTAAGCTAATAATTAATTATAACTCAAAATGAAAAAAAAAAATATTCGAATGCAAATGAAATCACTTCAATAACCATGCATGCAAGTACCATGCTTTATGTTTAACATGGTCATCAAATTTCCCGTTTAATAGAGCGAAACTTCCTGACACTTTTTAAACGTAATTGGCAATCCTGACTATTGAAGCGTTTTGGAATCGAAATCAGTTTTCTATTTTTTGATAAATAAATTACTAATTGAATTACTCGCACAAGCAACTGTGATTACGTGACGACAGGTCTTTCTTCTTTCTTGCCGTGTCACGTCCAGAAATTAGATTTAAAATACCCACTTTGACAGTATTTTTTGAAAGAACTTTTTGCCTTCACCAACAAATGGAAAACACCATTCGATTATAATAGTTTCTGAATAAGAACACATGCCTATTTCATGCGTTTACGAACAAAAATATATTCAGAAATGTGTCGGAAAGCAGTTCTTCGTGATTTGACAACAGCCCTAAAAATGCGTTAAAATTTTGGGTTGTTCAGTAGATATTTTTATTTTTTTTGAAGGTGGGAGATTTTTTTTGCGATGAGCGCCATTTATAGAATTATTTCTAAACTGATTCTAAAAACAGAAATTTTTACCTAATTGAATCGTAGAAATGTGCTTCGATTAAATAAAATTAAAATTTCAATAAGAAATTAGTGGTAAAAATAAAGAAATATTCCAAGAACTTTATGCGTCGCGAAGGAATTAACCTATAACTTATAAATGAATTGAAAATTTGAAAGTTTAGAATTTAATGACAAAACAAAAGTAACTTCAAAATGTTTCATTTTAATTAGAATAAAAATTAAAGTAAACAGAACTATAATGAAACGTTATTCTATCCACTAGCCAGCAAGTCGGAATAACTAAACCGCGAACCAAGTAATAAAAATTTCCTCTTATGGATACATAATTTTGTATCTGCAGGCATATTTAGTACGGAATAGTGCCATGTCAATTTCTGACGAAAGGATGCCATTCTAAGAGTGCGCCACGCACTTTACTTAATGGTATGCATTTGCGATTTTTATTTTTATTTTTTAAAATATCTAATTTTTGTTTGCCAAAAAAGCTTCTTCATAGATCTAAAAACAGTGTAACAGCAGTAAGAACGCAGAAAAGAAGGTATCCGTTTTTCGGAGCTAAGTTCTTAGCTCACGAATTTTACAGTCGCGTACATAAAATCCACCCAAAATGACAATTTTGAAAGCATTTACTGAAAAGACCATTTGCCTTTAATGTAAAATAAAGCATTTTATTATATTTTTAAACACTTATAGTGGTCAGTCAGAAGTACCGTAATTTCCGGCGTATAATCCGCAGCTCAAAGAATCGTTTTTCGACCCAGAAAATTTATTCAATAATTGTAGTTAAATATTTACAGCGATCTTTTAGGTTACATTTTATAAAATAATATTTCTGGGTCGAAAAACGATTCTTTGAGCTGCGGATTATACGCCGGAAATTACGGTAACTAGTTTGGATTTGAGAACAACATTCATAAAAAAATATATATATACAATATATAACACAAAAATATAAAATTATTTTATTAAAAAAAGAAATCACTTACCTAAATATACTCCGAAATTGTAGATACCATAGATCAATTCAGACACCATAGGAAGATTCTTCTACTAGTGAGCTTAAAAATTAAAGAGCAATTACGGGAGTTTCGATTGTAACTTTTAACCAATAACGAAAGAGCAATGAAAAGATTCTCCACGCCTCTGCCGTGCTTTGATTTTGCGGAAAATTGGCAAATCGCCAATAATGATTATCTTGCGCATCGCATTATTTAATTTGATTCTCGCGGGAAGGGGCAGGGATAAGGATCGGGCAGGGATAAGGATCGATCAGTAAGAAATATCGGGAAAAAAAGCGAGAAAAGAGATTAAATCTGAAAAATATAGACTAAAAGAGACAAAAGCAAAAAATAGCGAGAAAAAGCGAGATTAGCGACTCGCTCCGAGGCCTGATTATGGCACCGTGCAAGAAATAGGTGTACTTTGCAAAGAATTGAATGATTAACTGCCAACTTACTTGTATGCAGTTGCCACGACATTCTTCTTGGGTTCTTCATCATAGCTCTGAGTTTCACATCCAAAAAATTCAGCCAGCTCATGAACTATCCTACGCTGATCTCGATTCATAGGTGGGAAGGAATGACTCCGACATTTTTGCTTAGACTGCAAAGAAACATAATATACAACAATTTAATAATAACAACACAATTTAAAAAGTAAAATAAACAAACAATTTTCTAATTGCTTCAAGAAAACAAAATACAGCAAATTCTGCTAAGATAAAACAGCAACTGAGAAAAGTTCTGTTTTTCAAATGAAAAACCTTTCTGCAACAAATCTGTATATTGGCGACAAACATTGTCGCCATCATTCTGTTAAGGTGTTCTTAAAAAGAAAATCAATGAAGGTGTAAAGACTAGAGATGTAAAATTTCCGGAATTTTTAAAGTGACGTAAAGGAAAACCCCAGTTTTTTCTGGAAAATTGATTTTGTATAAATGTTTCTCAAAAATAAGTTACATTTTCTTAAAAATATATAAATTAATAAACATTTTAAAAATTTCTGTATACTGAAAAGAAAATTAATTTCACTTTACATGAATATATTACAAAAAAGAAAAAAAAGTCAGGTTTTAAATTTTAGCCTTCCAGTCTTAGAATTTTGACACTAGCTTTTCTTGCTTAATATAACACCATTACACGTAATGTATCCTGTCTGTGATGAAATGATTTTTCAATTGCATCTCTTCAATTATCTACCAATAGAGGTAATTTAAAAAAAAAAAAAAAAAAAAAAAAAAAAAAAGAGTTTCAATCAATATCACCACAGTTTGAAAGCAAATTTAAACTGTATTATACACTACCCTCTACATAGTATTGCTTTTTAAGTATATAAATGATGCCATTTTAAAGAAACAAATTATTGTAGTTGTGACATTATAAATATTAACATTTTTAAATCTTCCATTGCTTAAAAATTGATAATAATTTACAATGTTACATTTCCCCCCCCCCCCTTACAATTAGAATTTTCATCTCCTGTGTATTTAGTTTTGGTATAGTTTTCAAGTCTAAACCTAAACCAGACCTATGTTTTGCTTTAAGTTTCAGATTCTTAATATGAAAGTAATATATATATATAGGTATATTTCTTTAAAGAAAGTTATAAAACAGGTGGATTTTTGAATGCTTATAAATATTGTTTTCAACTAATTTTTTCACAGAAAATTCACATTTTCTTTGCAAAGTTTATTTGTATGCATTTATATTTAAATAAATAAATAAAAAATAACGAGTTAGACAAGTTTTAGAATCTATATTTAAGGGAAGGGAAGTGAAGAGAAAAACAGCTTTAAAATCTAAATAATTCCAATTGCATGTTATTAAAAAATAATTTGTTTCTAATAATAATTAAATATTTCTGTCAATTATCATTTGATTACATGAAAAATCACAGCTATGCCAATAAAAATAAATGCATGTTTCAAATTTTATATTAAATTTCAACCAACTGGTATTATTGAAATAATTTTGCACATAAATTTTCATTTTTAACAAGAGAAGTTGCATGAGTCTGCTTACATTTTTTACAGGCAATCCTGTTTTTGTGAACCTTTGTACACTGCCTTATGAAAAACTTATAAAATTGTCATAAAAAATAGAATTAAAATTTTGTGAATTAGAAATTATAGTTATATTTAGATTCCTATTCAGATATTTTTAATAAGGTCAGGTACTTCATACATATATACAGCTAGATAATAGATTTATTGGTGATTTCAGCTGTTATTTAACAGGTTTTGTTATTCTAAAATCATCAAATTTCTGGAAGATTCAGAATGGAGATTTGAAAATTTTTTCGAATTTTGTAAAGGGTACTGTGTTTTAAGGTGAAAAAATTGTGACGGGTTCTTTAAAGGATTAAAGTTCTTCCTAAACTGCTTACAGATCCTATTTTCCATGTTAACATTTTCATGCGAGGCACTGAACATGAAAAAATAAACAGAAAAAACATCAGAATGCAGCCATAACACATTGAATACATTATTTTATAAATTAAATTTCAATTCAGAAAAATTTAAAAATACCCCTTTTGAAAAAAATGGAAAAAAAAAACAGTTTTCCCAAAGTTTCCATTTTTTTTTTTTTTTTTTTCAAGCATTCCTATCTCTAGTAAAGACACAACTACTAAATGACAAATCATTCCAGAAATTTCTTATGAAAGGCTTTCTTTTAAATATTTGAATTTAAACAGAAAAAATATCCTAATTATTCATTTAGTGCTCTGACAGAAAAATCAGACATTTCAGATAGCAAGTATCTAAAGGAAAATGTTATGAATAATTGCAGGAAAATAAACTATATTCATGAAAGTACATCAAATATTTATTTATTCTTGTTATTTTTCTGGTTATCAAAGGATTCTTGATAAAGAGATTCAAGGTATCAAGGTTTAACTATGTAAAGCAGTTTATTCTTTGAATAAGAGTAGTTGTTACTAGTAATGTTTAAATTGTAAATATACATAGATCCCAATATTGTAAAGACTATACCAAGGGTAAACTAGTTAAATTTCAGGAGTTTTAGACACTCTTCAGGAATAAAATATAAGTGTTTCAGGAGTCATTTCAGAAGATGTACGCAATTTCTTTCAAGCTATATTTTAAAATATTTTTTACAATTATTCTCCGAATCTTCACCCTTACAACTTTTGCATTTAATCCATACAAAGATAATTGAAATAAATATTACTTAAATTATTTTTTAAGTATAAAGGATTTTTTGCAAATTTATAAAAAGGGAATTATTATTATTATTTATCCCTTCAGAGTAAAAAAATTCATGATTTTTTGCAGCGACTGATTGACGAAATTCACAATATTTTGCCGCGAGTGATTGGAGAAATCCATGATTTTTTGCTGCAAGTGACTGATGAAACTTGTGATTTTTTTTTCAACGACCAATAAGCAAAATTTGCTACTTTTTTTCAATGATTAATTGGCAAAATTCAATTTTTCTTCTCAGATATAATGATGAAATTCACAATTATTTTCTGCAATGAAATGACGAAATCTACAATTATTTTTTCACAACCAATTAACAAATTTTTCCCCTGCGATATTTGATTTTTCTACATAACTGACTGTCATTATTTAACTGGAATTATTTTCAGATAAGGTACTATTACTTATGCAATATTCAGCAATGATTATTTTTATCAACAAATATGCATGTATATGTAATAGGAAATTATATTTAAAAACACCCTGTTTAAACAAAAAAACCCTGTTTTTAAAAAAAGGCATTTGTTGACCCTGGTTTAGACTAAAGCTTCCAGAAAAATGTCGTTGAGGATTTATTTTTTTAGAAATTGAAAATTACATAAAAAACTTTCAATCATTTAACAATGTAATTACTGAAAGAAAAAAAAAATAACTCCTCAATTTGACAATTTCAATGTTTTGTTTTCTTACCAAATGACACATTTAGCCATGATTTGGTGCAATGATGATCAGGAACAATAACTATGATAACACCATAAAAGTACAGCTATATGTCTAAAATTTGGTACCTTTCCAGTATGGGGGCCTTAGCATTTTTTCTTTTTAAGCTTGGTGCAATTCGGGCTTCAGAAAGGGAGATTTGTTGCCAAATCTTACTTATAATAAAATTCAAAGGCGAGAAAGTGTCTGTAACGGTACCGGGCTGTACCACTCTGATCTGCGAGTCGACCGTAGTTAAACGCCATGTTAGGCTTACTGAAAAATATATGCTAATACATAATAACACTAAATGATAATATCTTCTACTTGAAATAACGTCTGTTCAGCATATTTTCGTAATAAAACATGTATATCATATCCAGTTATAATGTTTTAAGTTTTAAATTAAAAATAACAGATTAAACATCCGATTACCTGATGTAAATAAACGAATAATGTTACCATTCAAAAACACAAATCCCATATCTAGAAAAAATAAAAGGAATGACTCTTTGAACGTTTCATTAAAATATCCAATTATGCTCTTAAAATATTTGTAAAAGCATTTTAAAGTCTTTAAATATTTAAAGGATTTTCTCAAATTTATTTCTGTAAGCATTTTATTCCTGAAATCACTTTTTCAGAAATAGCGATGATACCTTTCGAGGCTTTGCAATGCATCTACCAGCATTTTAGATATCGTTCGTAAATACTATTCTGGCGCCATCTTCTGACAATAAATACAAATTATACGTTTCTGTTAGAAAAAATAAATTAATAATACAACTTTATTATAATTTACATAATAATAAAGTTGTAAAATAATATAAAATGTACATAAGCATATTTTTAGAATAAGAAAATTCAGGATGTATTGATTTATTACAAGATCAACTTTTTTTAATGATTTAAATTATTTTTATTATTAATTTTGAAAGGAAAATATTTGACTTTGTGTAAAAATTAATGCATTCTTTTAGATTATGAAGAAGCTAACAGATCGTTTTCGTATTATTGAGAGCGAAAATTAATACCTATAATTTACTAACCATAGTTAATTATTGAGACCTTAATTAATTATTGAGATCATTATTAGGATTAAAATTTTAATTATTCAGAAAAATATTTGGAAATTTTGAGTTGAAAAACCAAAATAAGGGAAAAGATTGCGTTTCGTAAATTTACCATTAACATAAGGTATGTACATTCAGGATGTATTGAATTATTACAAGATCAACTTTTTTTAATGATTTAAATTATTTTTATTATTAATTTTGAAAGGGAAATATTTGACTTTGTGTAAAAATTAATGCATTCTTTTAGATTATGAAGAAGCTAAAAGATCGTTTTCGTATCATTGAGAGCGAAAATTAATACCTATAATTTACTAACCATAGTTAATTATTGAGATCATTATTAGGATTAAAATTTTAATTATTGAGAAAAATATTTGGAAATTTTGAGTTGAAAAACCAAAATAAGGGAAAAGATTACGTTTCGTAAAATTTACCATTAACATAAGGTATGTACATTCAGGATGTATTGAATTATTACAAGATCAACTTTTTTTAATGATTTAAATTATTTTTATTATTAATTTTGAAAGGGAAATATTTGACTTTGTGTAAAAATTAATGCATTCTTTTAGATTATGAAGAAGCTAACAGATCGTTTTCGTATTATTGAGAGCGAAAATTAATACCTATAATTTACTAACCATAGTTAATTATTGAGACCTTAATTAGTTATTGAGATCATTATTAGGATTAAAATTTTAATTATTCAGAAAAATATTTGGAAATTTTGAGTTGTAAAACCAAAATAAGGGACAAGATTACGTTTCGTAAAATTTACCATTAACATAAGGTATGTACATTCAGGATGTATTGAATTATTACAAGATCAACTTTTTTTAATGATTTAAATTATTTTTATTATTAATTTTGAAAGGAAAATATTTGACTTTGTGTAAAAATTAATGCATTCCTTTAGATTATGAAGAAACTAAAAGATCGTTTTCGTATTATTGAGAGCGAAAATTAATACCTATAATTTACTTAACATAATTAATTATTAAGACCTTAATTAATTATTGAGATCGTTATTAGGATTGAGATTTTAATTATTCAGAAAAATATTTAGAAATTTTGAGTTGAAAAACAAAGATAAAGAAAAAAATTACGTTTCGTAAAATTTACCATTAACCCTCTATATTACCTAATATTACCTTAACGGTTCAGGTCAGTTTTCCCTATTGTCGATAAACAGTACATGAATATTTTTATCAATTATTTAAAATTTTAACTGAAAACCCCAATTTCTACCCACCGTCCTAGGACGGGCATTTACACTAGTTATAATATAATAAACAACTATGAAAACAAACCTAATGAACTTTTATGCTTGTTTATATATATAATTGTACATTTACTCTTGTTTGTATATAAAAATAGATAAATAGCTTCTTTATATTAAATAAATTTAAATATAAAAAAATTGCTTGTGTATATGAAACTGCGAATAATTGCCAAAAATATGCATGAAAAATTTCCTTCTCTCACCAAGGGCATTTCTCTACCTCACCGAGGCCCCTATACAGGAAAAAGTACCTTAAATTTTATAACAAAAAATCATGATATGTTTTCATATTTACCTGTTTAGCCAGTTGCACCAAGTTGGTCAGCTTATCATAGATATCTGAAACTAACTGGGGCTGTTTCTTGGCTTCATCTTTCAGAAACTCGGAGTAGTTGGGTGGTCCAGGCGAACAAGACAAATCAGGATTCTGAATCTGTAAAGCTACAGCCAATCTCTTGTTCCTTTCAATCACCGCACATTCTTCATTACACTGTAATCTAGGTGCATTCAATAACATTAAGTTTTATGAAAGAAAACAGAAAATAAACATATTGCAGAGTACATTGGGAAAAAGTAACTATTAAAAACCCCCATAGAATCAACATTAATACACTGCTGTCTAAATATTAAGGGGCAGCGACCAGACACTTTCACTTTTTACACGGTTTGTCGAATATCTATTGAAATTTGTGACAAAATGTTCTTGAAATTCAAGGATGTAAAACACATGTTTGACTTCCAGAACAGTAGAAAAAGTATAGTGCAATTAAAATATTAATATATTGAATATTTCAGGAGATATAGACATTTGTATGAGATAATTTATAAATGCTCATGCATGAACTATACCAAAGATTTTTTTTTTCATGATTTGGTAGTCAATTCTATAGAATAATGCACATAAAAAGAGCAGTCAAATATCATGAAAACTCAGAAAGATACCAGCAATATAGTGAGCTAATTGACAAATTTGGGAGGAAATCCCATATAATCCAATGGGATTCCAGGTATCCCCCGAATTACATGACTTATGTAAATTCACACTTACATAAATAAATCTCAAAAATTAGATTTATGAACATACTATATATATTGCAATTTCTTACGAAATTATACTGAAGCTCGACTGATGTAAAATTCAAGTTACATAAAAGTTTACAGAATGTATTACTTATGTAAATCGGGGGGGATGCCTGTATTTGAATCATGAATGAAATGTTTTTTTAATAAGCTTTAGCATTTTTTACACTATTTAACTTAATTTAGTTCATGTATGCAATGGAATTTTGTAATTCATTTTTCACCCACCTTTGGGTACGTTAGAATTATAAAAATTATGTCCACAGGTATGTTTCCGCTGAATATTTTTAGAATTTAATTGTAAATTAATAAGTTAATTTTAAGGTATTTTTCTGTTAGCCATGTGTAGGTGATAAATCATCAAATGTTCTTCCAATATGGTTACAACTGTATAAGATTTACAACAATGGAGTTAATTATATGCCAAAACACACTCACTAAAATATGCCAACTGGCTGTGAATCTGGTGGGGAACAAAAAAGTATTTTAAACACTAAAAAGTAAAAAATAAAATACTTTCTTTTTTAAAACTAGGGAGCTCTGCCCCCTACGTGTTACACTCGTTAACCCCCATTCTGACACCGCAAACTTTAAAAAACACTGCTTTGATCAACTCTAAAATGATTACGGAAGATTGAATTATAATTAAATGACCCATGACTATCTGCTGTAATCGAGTTTCCATTCATTTTCCATTGACTGAGAGATTTTAAAGCTGAATCAACTGCTGTCGAAACTGCAAACAACTGTTTTCGTGATTGATAAAATAAGATTAATTAAACATTTGAAAATCAACTTGTGCAAAATGGTTAAGTAAGCAATGTCGCTGCATCGGGAAATTTTATAACGATGCTATAGAAAATTGGGTACTTGTCCGTCATCCCGTCTACTACTTTCTATAAAAGAAAAGAACTGTTGCCAAAATATAGGATTTAAAGCCAAAAATGCATATCTGTGGCGTCGCATTCAATGGACATCAGATGCGTTACACATGTTAGTTATGTCATCGAGTGATCTTTAATTCAAAGTTTATCTGTATTTTTAATTTTATTTTACCAATTTATTAGTTATTTCATTGATTTAAACATAAAAATATAGTTTTTAATTGAAATGAAATATTAATTGCACGGTTTTAAAATTTGCAATAATAGATCAAATATTTTGTCAAAATAAATTTATCTTACCCTACTTAATGCTTTGAAAATGCATAATAATTTAATTACTTCTCTTTTTAATATTCACACGCAAGTATATTTTTTATTACATAATTTTCTACATTTACTGCTTTTAACACGTGATAACTTAATTATTATTTTAAAGTTTTATTTCTGTTTTTAATAGTCACATGTAAATACATTTCTTAATTGAAAGGAACATATAAGTGTGCTATTTTACAAATTGGCAACAGTTCAAATAATGGATTTTATGAAATATGAAATAAATCTTCATCAAAATAATCAAAATTTTGAATAAAAAATTGAAATATAACCTCAAAAAATTACTCAAATTAAAAAAACAATTGCTGTCTGCACACCGCAAGCTTGTCAACTATATCCTTATAAATTATGGTTAAATTCCTGTGCATAGTTTTCATTTCTATAAAACTTTAAGACAACTATTTTGACCAACTTTAATATTAAATATCTCTTAAAATAATTCTTAGATTTAAAAACTGTCTGCTTCAGCGTGTTTATCGAACATTTCTTTATAAAACTGCCAATTTTCATATTTTTATATGCAATAGTTTTCTGGATATTAGTCCAGAAAGACTTCAAGGCACAAAATCGTCATTGACAACAGCTGCAGTGGTTACTTTTTTTTAATATAGAGAGATAAATAAAAAATAAAGAATATAATGTTTTTTGTTTTTTTTAATACACTTTTATAAAATAATTAGTTAAAAAATAATTTGTTAAAATAATATTGGCACAGTTTTGGCTTAAGAAAGTGAGATTTCTTACAGAACAATAAACAACTATGAAAACAAAATTGATGAATTAACTATGCTTGTTTATAACAAGCAGTTATTCAAAAAATGCTTCTGAATACAAATATTAAATAAATTACTCATGACAGTATTTAATGAAAATGGCTTTTGTATAGAAATGTAAGTATATTAAATAAATTGTGTAAATATTGAAAAAATTGCCCATGCATGAAACATAAGTTGCCAAAATGTGCACATGAAAATGTTTGTTTTCTTGGCAAGACCATTTTCTCAGTCTTTCCAAAGCACCTATGAGAGGGGAAGAACCAAAATTTCGTATCAAAATACACTCACTTATTGTTTTTGGATTTTTTCCCCAGAACATCGCTCAAGTTTACTGATTGTCCTTCTTTGATTTCTTGCATCTTGGTGGCCAGTATTGTGCTGGACATTAGGTGATAAGATTTTGAGCTGTCGAAACATGTAGTTGTTTCAGACCTGTGGCCGCATGGACAACTTGATGTAACCTTTAAAAAAATTATATATTCAAATTAAAAAAGAAATTTGCACAAAAAAAAGGAAAGAAGATCACATTATAGTAAAAGTACATAATATATTTTCCCAATAGATTTTTTCTCTCTCCCGCCAAAAGCATAAGGTTTTAAGTAGAACCAAATTCACATTATAGTTTCTTTCATCAGCAGGTAGAACAAAATGTGAATATGCTTTTGATAAAAGTAAAACCTTTCAAACCAGAAAGAAACAAAATTTATTCTGCTACAAAGCTGTACATAAAATGAGCTCCACTTAACAGTCAGTGGCAGATCCTCTGAGTATGCTAATCTGCATACCTGGCAAAAATTATATAAACGTCAAAATATTCATTTAACAAATTATTTTTATTACTTACCCATCATACGTAGTATAGGGTAAGTCTTGTAATCGTTTTGAAAATCGGAAAAAATTTTTTGACGGATTGACACGTTTCAGACACTGGAGATTCCAAAAAACATATTTTTAGAAAAAAAATTTTGCCGTCCGTCTGTGTGTCTGTAAACGCTCTATCTCCTGAAAAATTTGAGAAAGAAACTTGCAATTTGGTATGTACTTAGTATGTAATAATGGGAAGAAGCCTATTTCATTTCAATAACCTCGATTAACCGGAACTATTTTTTTCGGACACTCGAAATATTCGTTCTGATAAAAGGTATATAAAAATTTTCAGAATTGTTTATTTTAAGAAATGAATATACAAGACAATAAAAAAACATAAATTTTGCATAAAGTATGAAGTCGATCTGATAATTAGATGCCGAGATATTTGGAATCCTATTTTCCACACTCTTCGATTTTTCATGACCCTGTATTTCATCCCAATTTCACTTCAAAGATATATTTTAATTGGAAATTTGACGCTTAATCAGATGCAATAAACCTCTAGTTAATAGGATTATTATTTTTGGAGTTATAAGGATGTTTCTGTTAAGCAATTCAGTAATCGAGCCTTTAAAGTTTATGACGTCATCAAGCCACGATTTTATTTGAATTGCAATGCATTTTATAAGTAGTTTACACATTTTTATTTTAATATTTTACATTATGCATATCCATGATGGGTAAGTATTACGGTGGCCCCCAACGACTAGTTTTAAAATAGCAATGCTCCTAAAATTCTTGCACACCTTGTTCGCTATAGCTTAGAGATGACTACATGTGTTTTAAAATTTAATTAATTAAAAAAAAAATTTGTAATTGTAAAAAAAAATTTAATTAATTTTAAAAGTGCACACCACAGCTGAAAACTCACTTCCAGCAATTATAGTTCATAGTCAGTCCTATAAACGAAGTTCATACATGCTAGTATATATAAAAGAAAGTCCTGACTGGAGAGATCATCCACTCAACGCACAGCCAAAACTACTGAACCTAGAAAGATGAAAATTGCAGGGAAAATATTTCGTAGGACGTAGACAAATGGTAAGAAAGGATTTTCTAAAACTAGACCCTTAAGAGGGGGGGAACCTTTTAAAAAATTCCTTAAAAATCCGATATTATAGTTATATGTCAAATAACATATTTTAATGTACTTTTGTATGCTGAATCGAATGGTATCAAGTACATTCTTCTAAGTCCGATAGTTCGTGAGATATTACATATTTTTCTAATTTGGCGATGTCTTTGAGGCCAAAACCTCAAAATTCTAGCATTACAAATGATAATTTCTAAAAATACATGCGTAATTATGGAAATACGGCAAAAAAAAAAAAAAAAAAAACAGCAAAAACAATCATAAACATTAGCAAGTGACGATTATAATACCAAATATATGACAAAGTACAGAAATATAGGACAGTTACAGAATTATATGACAATATAGGACATTTTTTAAGGTTATTTTATAAATATAGGGTATATAGGAAATATAGGACAACTCTGACCCCTGAAAATATAAAATAATTATAGCTTTATAATAAGTATACTAATAAATAAAACAATATAATCTGTACAAAATAGAAAAAATATAAATATTGTAACAATTAGACACTTATTTATATTACCTTCAATTACCATATAGATGACATACTAACGAGCAAAGATTACTTTGGAATCCAATGGACCCATGCGATTTTATAATTATATATTACAAACCTATAATTAGCAACAGATAACGGTTAGCACACAATGCATACCTGAGCTTTACATGGTGTTTCAGGACAAGGCCCATCATGGCATGGATTGTTGCATGGATGACCACAAGATGGCCTTGCGACTGTACAAGGTTGAGAACATTTTTCAGCATCTTTTAGACAATCATTAGCATGGCAAGTAAGCTTGCACTTATGTCTTCCACAAGGTAGAGGTTTTTGGCAGGGCATTCCACAAGAAACACCGTCCAAGAAACACATCACTGGGCCACATTGCTAGAATCATAAGTAAAATTAATAAATGAAAAGTATTTACAGGGCTATTTAAAACTAATGTACATATATATATATTTTTTTTTTAATTGGACAGAATATAAGTATAAAAGTAAAAATGGTTTTAAAAGAAAAAAATATATATAAGCATCCAATGTTTATCTTTAAAATCACACCTCATTTAAGGACTACAATTCATGTTTTTTCCCCAAAAAATTTCCTTTACAATACATTAATTTGACATGGGCACCGAACTCGATATGTGCTGTTCTTTTTACACCTGGTAGAAAGCGCTAGCAAGTTAATTTATTAAAATACTAGCAACCCACTCTGTCATCATGAGAAAATACTATCGACATCAAACATAAAAATTCAACTGGAAATGCAAAAAAAGTCTGTAAATGAGAGATAAAATTTATGATACACATAAAAAGTTTTTTTTTTTTTTTTAAATTGTCTGCTGCGACTTTCATGATAATCATATATATCATAAAGAAAAAGGCCCTAAAAATTTATTTTTTTTATCCAGGCACCAAATATAGGCAACAAAAATGATAAATTGCCAAATATTGTTTCAATGGCCTTTTTTGACATTGAATATTTCTTTTAAGCCGTACAAATATTCCTTTCATATTTAAATTAAATATCTTCATTTCATAATATTATTTGTCATTAAAACTATTTTATTTTATTTTTTGAGGTATTTGTATTTTTTTTTAATGTCTAACAGATATAGTCATTTCGCAAAGACGGTTAACAAAATGATAGCATAATATACTGTCACCCAGATGAAAAACATATACCAATGATAACCTTTTTGTCCAAAATAAGGATAAAATGCCTAATTTTATTATCAAACATCATGGTTATATCGGTATATTCTACATCATAATAGACTACAGAAATTTTCTCTATCTGATGGTGCAAACCACAAAAAAAAAAAAAATAATAAAATAAAAAAAAACATCGGGTAGTTTTTTAAATTATACTGGACATACACTTTTTAGTGCTTCTTGCTTTATAATTTTTCCTTTTTTTTTTAAGATAGGGCAACAGAAAAAAAAAAAAAAAAAAGAAAAAAAAAAAAAAAAAAAAGAAACATTATTTAAACTATATTTTTGGGATTTCTAAATTCATTTCTCAACATAAAATCATCTTCTAAAATAAAAGCGTAAGTCATGTGACTGTCATGAACAGTTCCGGGATGGCCGTTTCACTTTTTCATATGCCAGGCGGCCATTTTTATTTAAAATTATTTTTTCGAATAAAACTGCATAAAAGTTACATTTTAAGAAAGATCGTTCAAAATAAATTAATATTTGAGAGATGACTTACGTTCAATTATGTATATATTCTGCAATAACTTCAGTCGAAATTAGGTTCACAGTTCAAATTCTCTATTCATGAAAGTAAACAAAAAATAGATTGATTCGTCGTGAACATTTAAAATATTAAATCATGGCATGGAGGTAATCATTCGCAAAGCAAGTTCTCCGCGAATGAATTTTTGGACCGCTGCCTCGCGTCAAAAAAATAATTCGCACCAGTGAGACAGTCAAAGTTTACCATAATTATGTGCTATACAACTCAACTTCCTTCCGGACATTTTCTTGACGTAAATTGAACTCATGTAATAATATTTAATGAATCAAATTTTTAGCATTTTTAAAATCGCTAATACAGCTTTTATTTATCGCGTGTACAAATTAGAAACGATACTTTGATTTTGAAATCAAATGTTTTGATTTATGATATTATTTCTTATTTATTTATTTATTTTCTATTTAAATGAAAAGTGTGAAGTATTTTAAATTTACGTAATATAAGCATTTTAGATTAAAGTTAAGTATTTTAAATGAAATAAGTAACAGGTTTATAATTTAAAATTAAATTAATGTAGTATGAATGATGGTGATGGGAACAATATTTGGTGATTTATCATCTGCTCCCGGCTAACAAAAATACTCATAATTAAAAAAGGAAATAAAAATAAATAAATGATAGTTTGATGTAAATAAATATTGATCTACATATAAAAAATAATTTATAGAACTAAAAAAAAATAAAAGTAAATAAACAACAATTTCCATAAATTTTTTTTCGCCAAATTGGTGGGGGGAAAAATTGCACCAACATGCGTATGTGACACCTGTGCCCAAAAAATATGCGAAATGCTACAATGATCGCAAAAGTTCATGATTTGTCTATTAGAATCTTCCGATTTGGCGAAGGATTAAGGAAAAATTAAATTATGAATAAATGTAACGTGTTACAATGTTTAACATACATATTTAAGGGAGACCAAACTGGTCGCCAGTGGCAGCTAGTAAATTAATAATAAACTATTAACTGATAAAAGTGTTTTTTTTTATATTACACCTTTTATTTTTATTTTATAATTCACTTTTTACTTTTAATCCTTTAAAATGATTTACTGTTGCAGTTTCGCAGCCATCTGGCCTATTTCGGTGAGTGTGAGTTGGTGCATCAATAAATCCATTGTTGTTTTAATTCATATACAATTGTACCAGTTACAGAGAATATTTGACGATTCATCACCTATGGCAGGCTAACGGAAAAATGCTTAAAAAATTAATGTATTCATTTACAATTAAGGTCTAAAAATATTAGAATGTCGTATTGTCATCGAAAACACAGCTATAAACATAATTTTTATAATTCTAGCCTATCAGGAAATGAGTGAAAAATAAATGGCAAAATTCAATCTTTCCATACAAAAACCAGGTTGAGTTAAACAAAAGAGAATAAGGAGGGTTTTTTACGCTTCTCATAAACAACAAAGCCCACTAAATCTAATTTTAAAATGTCAACAAGCTTTATCCCACTAAGCAGAAAGAAATGCAACACTTAACATACTACTGCCAAATAGACATTAACAACTGTATTTTGATTTGATAATGACCCCTGTCGACAGTGAAATGGACCTGGTTGCACGAATAGTGGCTGCCTCAAGCATTGTCTGTGATAGGCCAGGTGTTTTTGAAAATGTTCAGTGGTCAAGGCAACTGTGCTGTGAATCCTGTGTTTGTGTAAATGGTCGCAATTTTGAGCACCTACTGTGAGGCTGTACTTCACCTTCTTGGAATAAAAGTCACATTCGTTACCACTTAACTATACTTTTCCCTTGCGTTCACTTTACTTGTCCATTTTTTTTATGTAGATGACGTTTGCAGACATACTTTCCTATGGGAAATCGGTTTCCTGATCCCTACCTCCTCACGAAATTTGAACGATAAGTTATGAATCACCCAGTATAATGTGTGCTCATGTATGACTTTCCATCTTGTGCTGCAAAGTTGCAGCCTTGCCAACCTATAAGAGTGAAAAATGCCAGACTGGATGTCATCCTGGTGGTTTAAATGGTAAAAGCACTTGGTGTGCTATAGCAAGGTACCCGAGTTCAATCCCCTGCTTGGACATTTTTTGCTCTGTTGGTTGTATGCTGTGTAGCAAAGTGAAAATTCACATCCTTTGCTAGGATTAATTTCTGCCGTAGTTTCAGTCTTGTTGAAAATTTAATTAGGTATAAAATATATTCTCCGATGCTGGGAACTTGTTTGTCTCAGGTATGCCACTAAGTTGTGTGCTCATGTACGACTTTCCAACTTGTGCTGCGAAGTTGCAGCCTTGAAAACGTATAAGAGTGAAAAATGACAGACTAGATATTATCCTGGTGGCTTAAATGGTAAAAGCACTTGGTGCACTATACCAAGGTATCCGGGTTCGATTCCCGGTCTGGACATTTTTCACTCTGTTGTTGTATGCTGTGTATCAAAGTGAAAATTCACATCCTTTGTTAATATATATCACTTTGTCACATTTCCTTGGTGATTTTCCCTATAGAATTGGTTGCAAAATTATTTAAAAATGGATTCAATAAATAATCCATCAGAAGATTTTTACGAAAATATATACAGTTGTTTCAACAGTGACCTATAATATATTTGCCAAATTGGAAATTAATCGGAAATATCATTTGGGAGCTATCGTGTTCACACACACACCATTCAGGATTACAATACTTTCTTTACACTAAATATCTGTTCGTTAAGTAAATAAAAATATCAATAAATTAATACCTTATGTTTCCCATAGCACCATTTGGTTGTTAGAGATGTACATGGTGGACAGTTTTCATCACTGTGGCATGAATGTTTAACCTCATGCTCACATGGATGACTCCTTGTACAGGGTTGAGAACATTCCGGGGGTTTGGTTCCACAGTGAATAGGGGGATATAAAACAGATGTTCCACAATGACATCTAAGCTCATCAAAACCTAAAAACATTATGCATTGTATTTCATATAAATTATCATCATAATGATCCAAAAATTAAGATTAAAACAGACATTTTTTAAACTACTGTTTTAAAGTAGAACATATAAAAATACTTTATCAAGTGATGGAATTGGGAAAATTTCTCACTTCCATTTTTTAATGGATTTACATGCTTTGGATGTCCTGAATACAATTCAGTTATTTTTGGAAAATGTCTGCCTGTCTATTTCTGAAATTTTACAACCACTGTAACTTAAAAAAGAAAAGCACAGAGCTTCATAGAACTTCATATTTTGTTAGACCTTGCTTATTAGATTTTGGTATATACCCTTAAAAGGTGGTGCTACTATTTATCCCTCGTTTTTCATTATTTCTGTGTCAGTTGCACCTCATCTTCCATGGAATAGAATTGTACCAAATTTAATATATAAGATGCTTATTAAGAAAAGTATGCTGGTTCAAAGGCGGTTTTATTCACTTAACAGGATGTGCTGCTATCTTATTATAGCTGAGAAAAGTTTTATAATTAGAATTAACTGCCTTGTTGTGATCATCATGGGGTGTAGCAATGGGGCTAAGGGGTAAGAGCCTCCTCTGCCCCCCCCCCCAAAAAAAAAAAAAAATTATCATACAGGGTGTTTCACGAAGGACCCTAACTTTGCAAATAAATAACTTGATACATGAAACATGAAACCACTGGTATGTTTATTAAATAATCCATAAGAATATGATACAGAAACTTCAAAATTTTAGTTTAAAATAGTGCCAATAGATGGAGCTGCAGGCAGCATTACAGGTCCCTATACAGAGAGCTCAGATGCCAAGAACGTTCAGTCATCAAAGATTTCACCGTTGAAATGTGATTGCTGTGAAAGAAATTCTGGAAGTGGCACTGAAGGACATTGTTTACAGAACAATCCTTTAACACTCAACAAGTTGGAGGAGGCTATTTGTGAAGCCTGCGTATTGATTTCCAGTGGCATACTACAGAGAGTAAAGTAACTGACAATTTCATTCTTCGTTTGCAACATGTGTTTTGTGTGAAAGGTGCACATTTTGAATCGTTATTGATGTGATACAGCCTACTTATGGTTATGCCACCTGCAGCACCATCTACTGGCACAATTTTTTAGTAAAATTTTGAGGTTTCTGTATAAGATTTTTACGGGTTTTTTAAATAAACATACCACTGGTTTCATGCTTCTATCTATCACCATTTCAGAGTTATTTACTTTCAAAGTTAGGGGTCCTTTGTGAAACATTTTTTTTATCAGATTAAGGGACCATTTTCATAGCCCTAAGCACAGTTAGTCCTGTTCAGATCATTTATGTAGTACCTATTATCTTCAATACACATTATCTATTTTCATGCAAACTGTATAAACATAAATATAATTAGACATATCCCTATGACTTTGTGTAATTAATTACTAAAAACTTAAAGTAGCAAAATCTAGCAAATTTCTGCTTTACACACTAACTATAAAGATAATGAATGTCCACAGTTTTCATATTGCATTTCAATTTTAATAAATTTTAAAATGTTTTCTCATATTTTCGGGACTAGGAATAAATTTTTGAAAATTTTAGGATACAATTAAAAAAAAAAAAATTAGGGCATTTTATGAACAATTTAAAAGACTATTAATTATTTCTCAAACTTGGTTCTAACAACTGGTT
Organism: Maratus michaelseni; assembly: GCA_963931845.1. NCBI lineage: Eukaryota > Metazoa > Arthropoda > Arachnida > Araneae > Salticidae > Maratus > Maratus michaelseni. Next base: position 277,740,453 of record OZ007597.1, read on the forward strand.
ATCCACTTTTAAAGTTGATTTATACAGAGTACATCGTTATTAACATTCAAAGAAAAAATTCCAAGCAAGCAAAATACAAAGCAATCATATGTGAGTGCAAACTGGAATTAGAAATTCTTTGCTTGAAACAAGAAGTTCTCAGTCTTTTGCAATTTTTCAAGAATACTCAACTCAATTGAATATGAATGGATAGCAATTGGGCAAGAATACATAGTACAGTAGACTCTCCCATAACCAAACTAACGTGGACTGGAGTAATCCGGGTAAGATAGAGGGATATATTTTTTATTAAAAAAGAGTCAAATGTACCTATTCGACACATGAAAATATTTATTTTTACCTATTATTATATTTACACATTATTTTTACAATTACAATTTGAAGTACATAAATTTATTTTTTTAAATTTTACATTAAATTTGTCTGTTTAGTTCTTTGCTGATGAGCTGTTACCTCATTATAATTATGTCAAAAAGAGTTGATTTGCTGTGCTATTTTACGAATTGTAAGGTAACCTTTATAAAAAGGAATTAAAAATGTAAAAAATTCAATGTCAACTTAAGGGAAAATAATGCATAGCTCTAATGCTTGAAATGCTTCCTCTGAAGAAAAACGTTTCTCTTTAACAAGTACTTCATCATCACTGTTTACATCCTTTATATCCTTTTCATTTACAAAATTTAATCGCGCTAGGGCTGCAAAGATGCAAAACATTTGTCTGGACATCTTTCATTAACACGTTCAAACAAGTGAGCAGAATTCTAAAAACAATTTTTTAAAAAGATGAATTTACAAGCATGCAATAAATTTTTAACTTTTATCAGTCCAGATATGGGAGAGTCTGGATATAAGAGGGCCAGATATGGGAGAGAATACTGTATTAATACTTCAGTGGCCAACTAACTTCTGGTAGTCAAATGTACAGTGCTGAAAAAAAAAAAGTAATTATCTCCTACCAAGTACTAACTCTGCCAAAAATCATCATATAAAAATAGGATTGGTACCAACTGGTTAGTAATAAAGTCTACAAATTAATGCTACACTTAAATTTTGCTTAGGGCATCATCTACGTATAGAAATTGTACAGAGCTGGAATATTTAAAATACAAACACTTAATTTGACATCATATTTGAATTGTTTGGTAAATTTTACCTTAAGATTATTAAGAGGATACCAAATAAGAAATCATTTGGTCAAGTATAGTTTAGGAATAATGTAGACTTAAAGTTTGGAAGTCCTAACGTTAAATTTATTATTAATCATTGAAAAACCAATTGCAATGCATAACTCAAAAGCTACTTGGTGGAATGAGCTGTAACTTTGGATTTGCATATTTGAAGCTTTTAAAAACTTGTTTATGTTAAAAAATTCCTGTGATGCATTTCATATTTTCTTCAAAAATTAATTTCGAAAATGTGCATGAGGATTTCATTACTTTTCAAATTTCTCTTTGTGACCTCCTTCTATTGCAAACAATGTTTGATAAATGACCAAAAAACTAGAGAATATCAGTAACAAGTTGGAAATTGTACATTAAACATGACAAATAAGATGCACTCGTACTATAGGTGCAGATTCCCAAAATTTGCAAGGAGTCCGTGGCTCCTAAACCCAAAAACATCCAGTGGCCACAATTGTGAAACAAACACATAAAAACATAAAAAGTGTTTATATGGGGTAAAAAGCTAACCAAAAAACTCAGGAGTCCGTGTAAATACCAAAAACTCAGTGTAAAGTAATTTATTTAATATACACACATGTAAAAAAAATTTGAATATTATTTAAGTGTAATATATATCTTAAATCATGCATAATCAGAAGATAAAGTTGGGAAAGATACGGTTTAAAATTTTTTTTTGTATAAGCTAAGCAAACATGATAGCAGGGAATATTAGAAAAACAATATTTCTTACTTTGATTTTGCCATACCAAAGTACATATAAAATAAAATCTGAATGTGTGAGATTATTTTAATCCATAAAAATCAAAACACTTCAAATATTTTTTCTATAGAAAAAATATTATTAAAAAAAAATCACAGACTATGTAAAATTATCAGACTCAAACTGTTACGAATAGCATTGCTATTTGAATATATTTACTAGTTTGCTGTGTTAAACAGATAATTCTGAAATGTTATTATAAGATAATAAAGTTTGTTATGTGTTTTGCTCTTAATCTAAAAAAAAAATAAATAAATAAATAAATAAAATCAAAATCAAAATTTCACGATGACTGGGAATACCAGAAATTGATCACTTTAAAATCACATGGCGACTTAAACACTAAAAGTTAGTGGTCACAGCAAAAAATTTAGTCGCTATGTGGCGACTGGCGACCGTGAATCTGCACCTATAGCTCGTACTATAACTAGTTTTGTAAATATTCAGATCTTGGTGCAATAGCTGCTGCACTCTAATGCAAAAATGCATGAATACAAAATTTATTTTATGTGCAGATTTTAATATTATAAAATGTTATGATTTAAAATTTTAATCTTATTTTATTCAGTATTTTAATATTTAACTTTAATTTATTCATCCATTTAATTCAACTCATTAAAATTCATTTAAATTAATTTGGCTAAATTTCATTTTTGCATTTTAAATCAAACATTCTTTCTAAATTGTTTACTTTTGGTGAGAATATAAATTAATTTCAGAATCTTTCCATTACATATGTTGGATATTTATTCATTCCAAATTTAATTTACATTTTATTCCCTTTGCAATATTAATTAAACTTCATTTCAAATTATCTAAAATAAAAATATTTCTGACTTACTTTTTCTAACTTTTAAATAATGTCCATTTTTCTTAAATAACAGACAGTATAAAATTAATAATTATTCTAAAATATAGCGTATTTCCTTTAAATAATAATTATTAAAAAATGGTTAATAGCTAATTTTATTACTTTCGGAAAGTTCAGATTCGCTAATTTTGACCAAAGCAAAATCTTTCAGAATCGCGAAACTTTCATATATCATTTCAAAATTTCTAAGTCCAATAATCATTTTTCAATATTCCTTAAATTAAATATTTTTACTTTCAAAAACATATCTGGTGGAAAGAACTTTTAATTTTATTTAGATTGCTAAAATTTCATTTATTTTCATCCATTAGCTTGGCAGTTATCGATTTTTAATTACTTTCGTTTTTTCTGTTTTGAAGTTCGTCGAGATTTGCTAGGAGACGCCATTGACACAATTTCAGGTGCTTCAAGTAAACAAGAACCTTTTTTCCCGCGGAATTTGAACAAGGTCATTTTGACAGCACTCCAAGGTCGCGATCGAATGTTCTAAATACTATTTAATACTGTTGCTAGGGTTGGAAGTGTCAGTGAAACGTCTGACTGTAACTTTGACTATGGTCTGTTGGGGCTTGATCAGTGACATTCGGACGGTTCGGATTTTCTCATTGGTTGTTTCGTAACCGTCGGGAACTTTTAACTGAGTGGGAGATTCTAGAGAGTAGTCAGATCTTCTCAAAAACTTCCATGATGTAGGCTGCGTAGTGATCGCTCTCCGGGCTTTTGCCATTTCCTTGGCGAGAGTCAGGATTCTCTTCAGTGTGACTGGTGCCTGTTGTGCTTCTGACATCTTCTTGTAAAATAATGGTGTCTGTCTAGTGTTTGGCATTTTGTTTTTGCAGAGTATGGAGAAGCTGGGTTGCGGACTTTCACCGTAATATCATTTTCACATTCTCCATTTGTGTTATAGTCCGGATTCCTAATCATCAATTTTTAGTTTCTTGAACGGATAAATCGTCACTATTTCTAGTGGAGTGTTGGTTGCTACAGTGTTGAAATTTTCACCTGAGATGAAAAGTGTTATGTCTCATCATCGATATAGTAGTGAAATATGTTATAGTTACCTCAGAGATGTTATATAAGTTACCTGTAGTCCTTGACTTCTAGAACATATTCATCATTAATCATCGTGTTCTCCAATATAGTTACTTTACAGACATAACTCTTGTCTCCTATTAATTTTGCAGCTTATATCTTAGAATCTTCATTCCCTTCAATGAACAATATATCCTACTTAGAAATTAATAACTTAAAATTCTAGAACTGTCAGCGATGTCAAGAACGTTTATTCGATACACTGAATTGGACCAATACAACTACTATGATGTGTATATCCTATCCTATATCAATTTGGAGCTAAAATATTCATTTAAAGAATTCTAAATCATGTATCCAAAATATATATATTTGCCATTTATTAGTGTTTTTGCCAGCCAATTATTATTTCAAAATGCTGTTATAAGCAAGTACATGTTTGTGATTAGGTAATAATATAGATATTAAGTTATGTAGTGATTTGTTGATATCGGTGCACAAGTGTTTAATAAATACCTATCTAACTTCATTTGGGTGAGTCTGTATTTTATTTCTATTTATATTGTTTTCAGCTCTTAATTAATTGTTGGAATAAATTCTATTTCAAATATTATAAAGGGTATATTTTTACTTAAGAATTAACTTTTATAAATTCTTAGATGCTTTTAACGTAATTTTAAGCTTAACTTTTATGGCATCGCATTATGTGCTGCTACTTACGATCATGCCTATAATGGTGTTTGGGGAAAGTGTTGAATATATGTTTTGTCTAAATTTTTCTAGGTACTCGGAATCACTCCGGTGATAGTCACTGGTGATTCACTCTTCCTTAAGTTTTTCCTTTATATTCATCGCGATCCCCAAATACCGTTATATAGATATTAATTTTATTTTATGAAATTAAGTTTCAATACACTTTTACAAACAATTATTTAGTTACAATTCTGTTACATTAAAATTATACTATACACAAATATCCAATAAAAGACAATGTAAAGAAATCATTTGGTCAAGTAGTTCAGGAATAATGTGGGCTTAAAGTTTGGAACTCCTAACGTTAAATTCATTATTAATCATTGGCATTGCAAAACAAATTGCAATAAAGGCAGATTTTTTTAAGCATAACTCAAAAGCTACTTAGTGAAATGAGCTGTAACTTTGGATTTGCATATTTGAAGCTTTTATAAACAGATTTCTGTTAAAAAGTCCATAAACTACAATTCATATATATATATATTTTTTTTTTAAGTTTCAAAATAAACACATTTTCAAAATTAAACTAACTAGAGCAAACACTAAAAAGCATAGAATTGAATTCATAAAATCACTAACATTTTGTTAAAGTTATGAAAAGTTCAGAAAATTTGGTAGATGTACCATATATTCCGGCATACAACACGCACCTACATTTTCAGACTTTATTTTTCTATTAAGTATGCTTGTATCCGTATAGAGAGCTCCTTTTTCTTCGAAAAGGAACCTTCATGAGATACATAGCAAAAAATAAAATAAAAATTATTATTTTAAAGTATAATATTATTACTTTTATATAATCTGATAGCGAAAATTACTTTTCGTATTAAAAAAACAGGTTCATTAAATTAAAAATCTCAGTTCTTACGATCATATTTTTGTTCCCCCTTAATATTTAGTTGTTCCTTTTTGTAATTGCCATACAGGGCTCATCAGTAAAATTTTGATCAATTTTCTTGTATCAGAAGTGTGTGTCAGATGCCAGAATATATGGTAACTTATTAAAGAAGGGAACTATAATTTTTCATTTTTTAGCTAACATTTATTTATTTACTGATGGCTGGTAATAAAAATAAAAATCATAAGAACAGCAATACTTACTGACATTCCAACATGTAGGACAATTGCCCATGTGACAAGTCTCTTGACACTGATGCAGACCGCAAGAGAGTTTTTTGTTGCATACTAACTCACACCTGTGTTCACTACTGATACAGCAGTTGTTCAAGCACTTGTGTCGGCCACAGTCCTTTCGACGATTGCATCTCTTTTCACACTTATAAACAAAAGACTCGGTGATTTCAACACAAGGAAATTCTTTAGTAAAGGCACCACAAATACATTTCACAGATGACGTTAATGGACATGGAGGACAACTTCCTTCATGACATAATGATTGACACACATGGGGATTTTCTGAAATTAAAAAAAAAAAAAAAAGATACTTTTAACAAATAAAGAGTAGCATGTTGTTTCACACAAAGTATTTAGTGAAATTGTAGAACAATAATAGGCTTGAAAAGGATCAGGGTCCATAAGCTGTATTTTTGGCCCATGATATAAGACGTTTGATTTTGTTATGCCGACTTAATTATTTCACTTTTTAATATTAGAAGGTTTACCCTGTACGATTTCAATAATAGTTTTTGCTCTTTGTTCGGATTTATATGACTTACACATGCTCAAAGTTAGTATTATTTGTAGTTTGGATGAAAAATGTGCAATTTTTCCTAATTTTACGTCAATTATTTATATTAGCGCAATCGTGCAACACTTTCTTCTTTACATATATTATAAAATACATCAAAATGTACAATATATGTAAAAATAAAAGTGTTGCAGAGCTGCGCTCATAGTAAAATATTAAAAATTGAGGTAAAATTAGAAGAAATTGCTTTTTTTTCATAAAAAGCTATGAATAATACGAACTTTGAGCTTGTGTAAGTTATATAAATCCGAACAAAATGCAAAAAATAGTGTTGAAATCGTACAAGATAAACCTTCTAATATTAAAAGGTGAAACAATTAAGTCAGTAAAACAAAATCTAATTTTAGTCTTATTTCATAGGTCAAAAACACGGCTAATGGACCCTGATCCTTTCTGGCTTGGCCTTGTATGAAAATTTATTATACAATAGAAGACTACTAATCGGCACAACTTAGTTCCAAGTGTTTTGTAGATTTAAACCCTTTTGCAGATTACAAATCATGTCTATTTTATCTTTGTTTACATTTTTTTAATTTATACTTTGGACAAATTTAGATTGTTAAAGCTTAAAAATAAACAAATTACACACTTAAATATATAAATTAAGTAAGAATTATTTAAAAAATAATTTAATGATCATTACGTGTTTTAAATCTATCATCAATAGTTGTTCGTATTAAAACATCTGGTTTATGCAAGTGAATTCCAAATAATTAATTTTCCAGGAGTGAAATTCACTCGAAACTAATGAGTAACATACAAGTGGATTTTTCATTGCTAAAGAAACCGTTTAAACCGACAGAGTGAAAAATGCTAAAAGCCGGGAATCGAACCCAGGATCCCAGAATATTGTTGAATTGGAATTCACTTATATGTGTTGCCTATGCTGGACTTGTTGTGAAAAAATATCATCTAAAATATGCCACAGGGTTGTGTGCTCTGGATGACAGTTTCCATCTTGTGGTGCGATTGCAGCCTTTTCGACATATATAAGAGTGAGAAATGCCAAGTTGGGATATTGTTCCTTATAGCTCAGTGGTAAAGTCTCAGAGCGCTATTCTGGGGTCCTGCAGTCTTACTAGCATTTTTACCTTTCTTGAAGTAAAAAAGCATAATAGGACGAAAATGAACTTTTTGTTTTTCCATTCTTAGCACTGCACTGAAACAAAAATTATGCTACAACACAAGCAGAAAAGACCGAATTTACATATCTGGGTCATTCAAGGTCACTCCTTGTCAACAGTAGCAATATATAACTAGACGAAACTGCGCTTCGCTTTGAAAAACCGCAGAACTTTCTGGATGACCCAATATTTTGACTATCATTTCTGAGTCTGCTGGAGGAGAGAAAATCAGAAAATGGTAGAATTTTATTTTAAATAAAAAGTTAGGTTTTAAAAAATCTGAAAAAAGTAAGAATTTTTGAATGGTGATCTATCATCTGAAGTGGAGATGAATGCCACAAAGTATTACAAATACTACTCGGAAATATTTGTTGAAGTTGAAAGAACATTTTTTACATTTAACTAGGTTAAGAAAAATTAAGCACTCTGCAATGTACTTATGCAAGCGTAGTACTCACCCTAGATGATATTTCAGGACATACTTTTTTCCGGATATTTCAGGAAACATTTGCTTAGCATACTAAAGGAAAAAAACCTCAACCCCCTCTTTAATACATTTTATTATCATAAATAGTACACTATATTATGTACACAATTTTTTTGTTTTAAAAGTTTAGGTACATTTAAAAGAAAAGTAATTTTACCAGAACCCTTTGACCAAGCTGCTAAAAAATTGCAATTTTTGCATTACTGAAAGACAAAAATCTATTTTTTCTTCGCTGATCAATGAAAATTGCAAAATATTTTCTTTTTTATAACTGATTGGTAAAAATTGCAATTTTTTTGTGGCTGACAGATGAAAATAGCAAGCTTTTTTTTTTTAATGACTAATCAATAAAAATTGTGATTTTTAGTAACTGATCACTAAAAATTTAATTTTTTTGTGCAAATCAACAAAAATCAGCATTTTTAATGATAAATTGAAGAAAATTGCGAATTTCATGATCATTTTGCATCAGTAAAAAGGTACATCTACCCTCGATTTCATGATACCAAATGCCAATATAGCATAAAACTCAGAAAATTTCAGGAATTTTAGGACATTTCAGGACGTTTTTATTTTTTTTTAGGAATATCAGAAATTTCAGGACAAGTACTACCCCTGACTTATGTCCATATGAGAGGGCTTGTAGACCATCAACAACAAAATATCAAGAAAGCTATTCATACAACAGATATTCACAAAGCTGGTTTGTGAATAATTTATAGGCTGAAGAAATGGTAAATTATAATGCGTTTCTGTATTTGATTATAACATTCCGTTGCTTAATTAAAAACGGAACAGAAAGAATTAAGAATACCAGTTTTAGATGGTAAAAGACAAAATGTAACTGTTGAAAAATATGTACTTGTGTGCTGCCACAAAAATTACTTGCAATATGAAAATTTGTGATAATGTGCATGCCTCTTTTAATTATCTTTATTATAAAAGCATGCAAGTCATGTGACTGTCATAAACAGATACAAACTGACCACTTAACTTTTCATATGCCAGGCAGCTTATTTGTACTCAAAATTATTTTTTCAAATAAAACTGTATAAAAGTTACATTTTTAGAGAGGCTGTTAAAAATAATTTTGAGACATAAGTTACATTTAAATATGTATATAATCTTGATTTCTCTATCAAAATCTTCAAATTTGGCGAAGGATTAATCTAATAAATTAAATTATGAATAAAAGTAACATGTTGCAATGCTAAGCATACATTTAACGGAGACCAAACTGGTCGCCAGAGGTGGCTAGATTATAAATAAATGATACATTTGTTTTCAAGTACTAAATATTGATTTGACTATCAATTACACTTTAGATGAAGTAAAATTTAAAGAAAAGAGGCTGTGCATTTACAAGTACAGTGGGTGATCGGTTAAAGAACTTAATCCGTTCCAAAACAATGTTTGTTAACCGATCATAGGTTTAGTACAGATTTGTGTGGGAATTCAATTAATTCATTCTTAACAGCTAAATGCTATATAAAAATTAATATAAATTCTCCCTAAATTTATTTATATGTAATAATAATAAAACATACTTTACATACATACAGTCTTGTCCTTCCTTTAGTCACGCTTATTGAGTTTGTGGGGCATTAAATATTTGAGAAAAGCTTATTTTTCCTTTCTGGAGTTTGAATCTTCCCATTTTAATAGGGTTAATATATGTCTGTATTTGATATGCACAGATCATATTTTCACGGCTTTGTCCGTTTCGTGCCTTATTTTAAAAAAATAAATAACATGCCCTTTGTAAAAACTTTTAAGATCACATTCATTGATTACAACATTAAATCATATCAGTTTATCACTTTGACCTGTCAAAAACTCCATTAGTTCTCTAAAAGATAGTGTTTACTGCAGAGCCAGATAAAGCTCAAGTGGAGCCCAGAGCCTGTTAAAAATTCAGAAACTAAATTTAAGTTAAAATAATTAATTTCCAATAAAAAATATTTCTTTAAAAATGGACAAAATATAAAAACTAATATTTTTATACTCTTTATTCTAATTTTGGGGGGGGGGGGGCAGCGGCTAAAATGTAGGCCTCGAACACCGGTAGCCCATGAATTAATTAGGCCATAAATATAAAACAGTTAAAATGTTCTCAAAGTCGATAATAGATACAATTAAATATAGCTCTGCAAATCTGAAACACAGCATTGCTTCTTCTTGGCTTTTTTTTTGTGAGATGTTCGTTATTTGAACATAAAAATCTCTCGAGAAAGTATTTGTTAACCGATAACACACTGTATGTAGTTTTTCATTAAAAGTTATAAAGGCATATAGTAGATTATAGTGGCATATTTTGACAGTTTTTAAGAGCATATAATCTGCTGTCTGTTTATATCTTTTTTTTTTCTGCTAAAAGATTTAATACGTACCTTTAGGACCACAAAATAATTTCTTTCCGCACTTCAAACCACACACTGGAACAGGATCTTCACAGGATATCCTTTGTTTAGCCTTCCCAGAATATACTAATTCATCTATGCTACTTTGTCCGCAACAGCAATATTTGATAGCTTGAACAGACATTTTACAAGACTCACAAGGTCCAGGATGACATTTGGAAGGACAAGTGTGGTGGCCACAACTCAATTCTTTACTGCACACATTTCCACAAGAGTAAACAGAACATGAAACGGTATCTTTGGTACAAGCAACACTTTGTTCATTCTTACCACAGTAACATTCTGGAAAAAAAATAAATTAATCAGACATACTAAATGTGTTTATGCATAAATCTGATAACATAAAAATTATCCAATTACATTTAAGAACTTTTGTAACCTATATATACAGGGTGTCCGAAAAGTCTGGAAACGCTCGAATAACTCAAGAAATATACATCGGATTGAAAAACAGAAAAATGCATGTTTAATATTTTTGAAAAATCTATTTAGAGATACCAAAGTTACCCCTCCCAACTCTGCCTCCCTGGGGGGGGGGGGGGGGGGGCTACTTTGAAATCTTGAATGGTAATTCCTCTTTTTTATTGCAGATTCGGATTCTACGGGAAAAAAATATGTAACGTTTGTATTTAACAATTTCTTCGGAAAATTGTAGATGGTGCAGTAATTGAGTAAAATGCAGTTAGAATAGTTTCTCTTGAAAAGTCAGGAAACAGTCAAATAACTTGAGAAATACACATCAGATTGAAAAATGGAAAAATGCATGTTCAACAGTTTTGAAAAATCTATTTAGGGATATCAAAGTTGCCCGCCCCCCAACTCAGGCCCGTGGGGCAAAAGGAGGAAACTTTGAAATATTAAATGATAACTCCTTTTTTCATAGCAAATTCGGATTCTACGGGGAAAAATACGTAACTTTATGTTGAACATTTTCTTCGGAAAATCATAGATGACGCTGTAATCGAGTAAAATGCAGTGAGAATCTTTTGCTTGAAATGTCTGGAAACGGTCAAATAACTTGAGATACATCAGATTGAGAAAAGGAAAAATATGTGTTCCATATTTTAGAAAAAGGACAACTTTTATATCCTTAATAGCTTTTTCTAAAATATTGAACACATATTTTTTCGTATTTCAATCCAAAGTATCTCGAGCTATTCGACAGCTTCAAGACATATCAATGGAAACGATTCTAACTGCATTTTACTCGATTACAGCACCATCTATGATTTCCGAAGAAAATGTTCAACATAACAGTTAAGTATTTTTTTCCATAGAATCCGAATCTGGAATAAAAAAAAGGGGGCTTACCATTTAAGATTTCAAAGTTGCCCTCCTTTCCCTCCAAGGGGGAGGGGGGGCAACTTTGATATCTCTAAGTAGAGTTTTCAAAACTACTGAACATGCATTTTTTCGTTTTTCAATCCAATGTATATTTCTCAAGTTATTTGACCGTTTCCACACTTTTCGGACACCCTGTATAAAATGTTAAGGTACGTAGTGGCAAAAAAGCGATTATTTCTCTTTTACCAATGACAATGAATGATTTGTTTTTACTAATTTGTGAATATTATGAAAACTATTTGAGGTATCGATTTAAAACTCACCACACATTATGTAGAAAATTTTTCAGCATCTGAAAATGTAATTTTTGTAAAAATTGGCTAATAACTTTTCTTATTTATTGCAAAAAACTAGCTACTTTCTAAAAAGGAAAGATGATAAAGTGCAAGGTCAAACCAAAAAACACGCTTTTTTGTTATTAATTAAAATATTAGTTCCATTGTTTACCTTATGAAATTTAACCCCATTGTCGTTCGCATCATTATGACGTCAATGTTACTGATGCATATATTTATGATTTATGATATAAATTGAATAATAATAAATGAATAAAATAATATTATTGGATGGAGATTTCCATCAACTTCTACCTGTCATTTTTAGATGTTCAAAATCACAAACAGTTTCAGGTTGCATAAAGAAGCATAGACTTTGGTCTGAATTTTACATTATGAAACTTACAGAAAATATGTGTGCTCTTCAAACAGAGAGAGAGGGTTAACAAGTTGGCAAATACCAAAGTAGGGAAACTATTAAGTTATTGTTCCCAATTTGAAATCCAAATATACAAGATCCAGTGCAGCAACTTTTCAGTGACATTGATTTTAAGACAGCAACACCTCTAAAGTTTAAAAGGACGAGCCATACTAACAGTGGCAAACAATTTGCCAATTGAAATTAGTAATCGTGTTTTACAATGTATGACAGGAACTGAAAGGGTTTACGAAAGCATTGATACATCCTAAGTGATGATCCACAAGATAAACTTGCATATAATGGAGAATTTTTAAACAGTTTAACACCAACTGGAATGTCACCTCATAAACTGAAATTAAAGGCAGGAGCTATCATAATGTTACTAAGAAATTTAGGTACTACTCTATTATCCTGTCGACCACTTTTCATAACAAAAAACTATCGCCAAACTGTTAGATTAAACACCAAAAATGCAGTCCCATTTACTTGATGTCAGAAGCATTATACGTGTTTGTTATGTCATCAAGGGGTTTTTAATTCAACATTTGCTGTATTTTTCATTATGTTTTACTGATTTATTAGTTATTTCATTAATTAAAATAAACAATTGTGTCCTTAAATTCTTATATTTTATTTATTTATTTATTTTGATATTCTAATGGCAACGTTCTCCCGTTTATTTAGCATTGCAGTTTGGCGATAGTTTTTTGTTATGAAAAGTGGTCGACGGGATAATAGAGTAGTACCGAAACTTAGTACCTTCTAAAGGTCTGTGCAATGATACAAGACTTATAGTTAATGATTTGCAGAATAATGTTATTGTAGAAAAAAAAAAATTTAAAAAATTGATTCCAAAATTAATGAAAATTTTCTCATCCCATGAATACAACTTATTTCATCAGACAGTAATACGCCTTTTACAGTTAAGTGTAAACAATTTCCTATTCGATTAGTTTTTTCAATGACTGTAAATAAAGCCCATGGTCAAACTTTTGAATGCTTAGATTTGTCAAAAACAGATTTTAGCCATGGTTAGTTGTTGTATGTGGGTCTTTCAAGAGTTAGATCTTTTGATTCACTTACTATACTATCTCAGAGCTCTGAAATTTACAATTGTGTATATAAAGAAGTTTTCGATGCTGAAAATTTAAAAAAAGATAAAAATATTTTTATAATTGCGAATCATGTAGATACTTTCAATATAATATGTATACACCTTTTTTAATTTCAAGGAATATCCAGCAACTATTGTGTGCGTGCAAAGGTTCTTATATGTAGGATGCTGAAAAAATACCTCTGTTTTCATGTTTCTAAATTGTGTCCATATCATATGATGTGTATGTATATTTCATTTCTAAGTAACCAGTCCTAAGTGGAGTTTTTATGCATAGTATTTATACATATAATGCTCAAATTCGTACATTATAATATGCATATATTTAAAAAAGCTAAAGCACAGATGCTCTACACAGGATCGGCTAGTATCAAATGACATTTTAACATAATAGAGTAGCGTCTTGTTATATTGTACTTTGTTAATTTGCTCATTAGGAAATATCGTCCTTTTTCTGTGCCTACTAAGAAAGAAGAAAAAATAGCTCTAATAATTATTCTGCAATTTTTAGGTATCTATATAGAGATGAAAATAAACAGTAAAATGAAGAATAGTGCTGGATTTTTGCAGAACTTTACACTTACCACGTGGCTGTGGTTCCTGCGTTGGGTTTTTTTTTTTTTTTTTTTGGTGAAAGGGCCATTTTTCTGAAATTTAATTTTGTAAAGAGTCAGTTTTTCTTAAATTTATTTTTGTGAAAAGTCCGTTTTACTGTCATCAAATTTTGTGAAGAGTCTGTTAAGATTCAATTTCTCCCCTGGACTGGCCCCTGATTTATCACCTCACCTGGGAGAGAATGTCTGTTGTTAATTTTGTGCACTTTGCTTCGAAACCTTTGAAGAGCAATAAGAAAACTGTCACAACTGACCACAGAATCTTTGGAAAAGAAAGTCCAAAGAAATAATTTATGACTCTTGTTGCAGTATTAAGTCAATGCACATCTTTGTACAAGAATGAAAGTCATACTTACTTTGTACAACTTCTTCTTCACACGGAAGACATTTTCCATCATGACAGGTACTAGGACAACTGTGAGCACCACAATTTAAGAGTTTATCACAAATAGACTTGCACGCAGCTTCCATAGACTGATTACAAGGAAGTGTCTGAAAGAAATCATGCTCAAAATTAGGCAAACAAAAAAAATTACTTATGTTATTTTTATTACATAATTACAAAAAACTTTGATAAAAACACTATGAAATATTACACTATTAAATTTAGTGCACTATTTTTTAAAAGTTTCTTTTTACTTTAACTTATATCATCCTCACTACCAAAAATTCACAGAGTTCTGATATATTGAATTTCATGACATTTTGGAGCATCACAGCACGAAAAAAAAAATCCCTGACGGCTCGGCATACAGGTACAGGTAGATTTCAAAAATGCAGACCATGGGATACCTGTTTATTGGGAATTGCAGAAGAAATTACCTTTTTGCCATAATGTGGCAATTGAGACAGTCCACTTCGAAATCTACCTGTGGTATAGGCAGAGCCGGTTAGGATTTTTTTTTGCTTAAGAGTTGGTTCTATTAAAAACTCATCAATATAGAAGTTGTAGATAATATTAAGACGATTTATAATAAATTTAAGCAGATTTAAAACCTTGTGAATTGACGAAGTTATGAATGATTTTTCTTCTTAAACCACCATCCTCCCCCCCCTCCCCCCCTTGAGGCCATTTTTAACTACATCAAAAATCTGTCATACATAAGTTTTTGGCTATATTCTTAGAAGTAATAATAACTTTAAACGGATTCGGTATGTATAACTAAGAAGTTATGGGTTTTTTCTGTTTTCACAAAAAACCCACCATTTCTCTCCCTCCTGGCCCAATTTTGCCCATTAACGAACTTGACCGAGATTTTATGCCCCTTGATTTTATGTATCAGTTTGAAAGAGATCTGTGCAGAATTATAGAAGTTATCGTGTCCATTAAAAAGTGATATAGATAGATAGATAAAGTTTTGACTGGGGGTGGTTTCGGGTTCTAGGAGTCATAATCGGCGTAGATCTGCAAAAATTTTTCAGAAATTCCAACATAGGGGAGAATGTAATAGGTAGTATTTCTTACGAAATCTACCTAAAAATCATCTGTCAGTTTTAAGTGCCAGAAAGTTCCAAAATTTCATAAATTTTAAAGTATCATAATTCAGTGAGTTTTGTTCATAGTAGAATGGAAATTGTACTGTTGTACTTGCCAGAGCAAGGAGGAAATTTTTTAAAAGCATAACTTACATTATAAAAATTTAAAAAGTGTAACTTTTTGAAAAATAGTGGCATGACTATTTCATAAACTTAATCTTAATTTCTACCTTATTTTGAACACTTTTACAATTTACATTTGAAATTAAAGCACATTTTGATCTTTTTGGGACACCCTGTTGTAATTCATATCAAAAGCCACAGTAGTATGTCCGGGGGAGGGGGATTATTTCAACAATAAAGTGTCAAAAAATGAGCAAGAAGAAACATTTATGAGTTGAAATGAGTGACAGATAATTAAATAAGAAAATTTATTTATCGTAACTTACCTGAACTGTTTTCCCACAAGGACATGATTTCTGAACAAAAACAGCACAGGGTGGACATGGACCAGGATGACAAAGTTCTTTACAATGATGAGAGCAGTCAGGTCGAGTGCGATCACAGATTTCACCACAGGTGTGGGGAGTTAGATGATAATTTACCTCTGGATTGTTACTCTTGCCACAAAAACAAATGTAGTTGGAAGGAACATCATTGTAAGGACTCTGGCAAGCAGGACATCTCCAGCAGCCACCTATAATGCACACAAAAGAAAAAATAAATCTATAATTTTTTTTTTAATTCGTTAATATAATAGAAATAGAAAATTTGATACTTCTTTGTTAAAAGCAGCTTGGTTATGACAGAGAAAATGGAGAGGTTGAATTTGATCAATCATTTGGCATATTTTTGTTAAAAGCAAAATTTTCAAAAGTACTTACCGGCAACCAGGGTTCGTAAATATCATATTTTCGAAAATATCAAAAATATCTGATATTTTGATATATATCTGATATGTTTTATATCTATCCAATATTTTGAAAATAGTCAACTTTTTGCTGATTATAAATGTCTTTAGACTTAGTATAAATTAGAAACTACAATACATTGTGTTTAACATGAAAATTTAATAAAACAATACTCTAAATGTCTCCCCCCCCCACCTAACTACCACTTACAACAAAACCAAAGATCAACTAATTGAAAGCAGAAAAAATTTGCTTTTTACACCCATCGAAAAACAAAATATAATTCGGATAACATTATTGGCTGAATAGCATTTGGTCTGCCATGTTGACAGCTCAGCAAAATATATCTCAGGTAATGGAACTCCATAAAATTATGCATACGTAATTTATTTTCCTGTGATCTACATGTAGTAAAGTGTATCAACGTATCGATCTTTTAATGGAGTTTCATTACCTGCAGTATATCTTGTTGAGTTATATGCATGGCAGACTAGATGCTATTGCCAATAACGTTATCTTAGTGAAATGTGTCTGCCAGTTGTCGACAAAGGTAACCTAATAGGTAGAGCATTCGCAATAAGTCAAAGTTATTGTGTTGGCTTGGCATTTTTTCACTCAGTTGGAAAAATTCAGTTTATTATATGATATCTTTACAAATCAGTATGATCGAGTTAAAATTAGTAAAGTGTAATTGTTGTGGATGATTTTATTTGAGTGCTTAAATAAGTATAGCATTTAACAAAATGATAAAATTTGAAAAATTTCCTCAAGTAAAATCTTTAAATTTTATTATTGTTATTTTTTAATCCGTTCATTCCCATTTTATCAGGGAACAGGATTTGTAAATATCATATTTTCGAAAATATCCGATATTGTTGATATATATATCCGATATTTTCAAACTACTCAATTTACTGCTGATTATAAATATTTTCAGAGTTAATGTAAATTAGAAATCATATTGCACTTATAACTTAATAAAACGCTATAATTCATTCTGAATGTCTTTTTCTTTCATTTTTCACTTATATAACAAAATTGAAGATTAACTAATTGAAAGCAGAAGCATTTTGCTTTTCACATTCATTAAAAAACAAACTTTAGGTTTCAGTATCAAGTATAGTGAAAATTTTATGTTTAATACAACAAATTATAATTAGAAAATATATTTTTTTAAATTCAAAATTTGAACATAAATGTAATTTTGTGTGCTTTTTTATTCCCTAGACTGTTATGCAGTTTAAACTGAGCTAAGCCAAAAACAGATTCTTTCTAACAAAATTGTAAATAAATAATGATTATTTAAATTACACAGTTTATCTTTCAATGGCTATTCTAAGTTCATATTATCTCACTTAATTATCGGTTCTACATTTAAAAATTCAGTTTTAAACATAAAGTTTAGACAGTTTTTTTTTCTTTGAGATGGGGTGGTCGTCTAAAAAAGCGTCTTTATTTACAAAATGACACAGTTAATAAAAGTTGAAAAATTCATTTATACTTATTTTGACTGAAAATATAAAAAATATATAGAATATTTTTAAAATAAATATTGTATATGAAAAAAAATAATAATAATGATATTTTGAAAATAAATATTGGATATATATCATGATATAGATCAAGATATATATCCATTGATATATGTCACCAAACCCTGCTGGCAACTTTTATTTGCATTTTAAAAACATCATCAGATTTTTATATATTTATGAAATAACAATCAATGTATCGAACACACAAGCAACTTTTTGTATATTTACACCATTTAATGCATACATGGATAAGCAATGTTTAATTTATGCATAAATAAGACTCATAATAATATAATTCAAATTGTATAACAAACAATCCATAAAAGATTAAAAGTTTTTTCATTAGTCGCTGTTTCACTTTTGTGATTGTTTATAATATCTAGCACAAATCTGCACTATTGTAAGACTAAGTTTTATCAAGGCACCTGTAACAAATAAGTACCTTGTAAAGAAACATGAAAAATATCAAACACTTATCATCTATATACAGTGAAACTCCAGATATACGTTACCTGAGTTGTACGTTTCAACTCAGTGGTCCCGACCACTTCCTATTAAAAATTAGCTGAGTTATACGTTTTGAATTACACATTTCCCTCAGTTATACGTTATGCTTTTGCGTCCCCGGACGAATTTATTTTTCATTTATCCATTTTGAAATCGGAAACACTGATGACGCGGTCAGAGAGTCTGATTTGAAAGATCACACTCAAACTTCAGAGCTAATGTGAAAGCTTTTGACATAGTAAATCGGTTCGTCAGTAGTAAAAGCAATAACCATAAGGTGGTTGCATTATTAACAGAAATGCAAAGTTTGCTGTTCAGTGTCGGCTCTGCCGAAAAGAAACAACTGAAGATTAATGATTATTTAAACAAGATTCAGTAAACTACTGAAATGTCTTTTGATAAATGATTTATATGCCAAGGCGATTCCAATGATTTCTTTTAAGTACTCTATGTGTATTAAAAATAATTTTAATAAAGCTTTTATGATAAAATAACTTCATGTATACTTCTCTTATGTACTTTTTTACCTTCACATTTCCATTTCTTAAAATTTATGTAATGGGTGCAATATTACTTAGGAAACTTCTGTTTTCAATATAAAAGGTAGCAAGATCCTCAGCGGATCAAAGTTTTCACGATATATTTTAAAAATTGTTCCAGTAAACCATTAATTGAATTGTACGTTTTACTGAGTTATACGTTTCGTTTGTCCGGTTCCGGGCAAAACGTATAGCTGGAGTTCCACTGTATATAAAACGCTAAGGTATGTAATGCAGCAGTAAAAAGGCAATTCTTTCTCTTTTGCCGATGGTAACAAGTGGTTTATTTTCACTAATTTGTAAATATTAAGAAAAGTATTTCAGGTATCGATTTAAAACTCACCACACATATGTAGAAAAATCTTGTGAAAATTGGCCGGTAATTTTTCTTATTTTTTTTAAAAAACTATCTATTTTCTAAAAAGGAAAGAAAATAAAGTGCAAAGTCAAACCAAAAAATGCGTCATTTTGCTATTAATTAAAACATTAGCTCCATTATTGTACCTTATGCAGTTTAACTTCATTGTTGTCCACATTGTTATAACGTCAATGTTACTGATGCACATATTTGTGATTTATAATATAGATTGAATAAAATAAATAATAATAATAAATGAATAAAATAATATTATTGGATGGAGATTTCCATAAAGTCCTACCTGTCATTTTTAGGGATTCAAGATCACTAACAGTTTCAAGTTGCATAATGAAGCATGGACTTTGAAATCTGAATTTTACATTATGAAACTTACAGAAAACATGTGTGCCCTTCAAACAGAGGGAGAATTAGCAAGTTAGCTGTTATAGGTTGGCGAATGTCAAAGTGTGGAAACTATTAAGTTATTGCCTCCAATGTACAAGATCCAGTGCAGCAACTTTTCAGTGACACTGATTTTAAGACAACGACACCTCAAAAGTTTATAAGGACGAGCCATACTAACAGTGACAAACAATTTGCCAATTGAAATTAATAATCGTGTTTTACAATGTATGACAGAAACTGAAAGGGTTTACGAAAGTATTGATACCACAATAAGTGATGATCCACAAGATCAACTTGCATATAATGGAGAATTTTTAAACAGCTTAACACCAACTGGAATGCCATCTCATAAACTAAAATTAAAGGCAGGAGCTATCATAATGCTACTAAAAATAATGTTATTGAAGCAAAAAAAAAAAAAAAAAAAAAAAAAAATTGATTTTAATATTAATGAAACTTTTCTCATCCCACGTATACCACTTATTCCATCAGACAGTAATATGCCTTTTACATTTAAATGCATACAATTTCCTATCCGATTAGCTTTTTTAATGACTATAAATAAAAATCCTACTGTCAAACTTTTCAAAAAAGTTGCTTAGATTTGTTGTAAACAGATTTTAGCCATGGTCAGTTGTATGTGGGTCTTTCAAGAGTTAGATCTTTTGATTCACCTACTATACTATCTCAGAGCTCTGAAATTTACAATTGTGTATATAAAGAAGTTTTCGATGTTGAAAATTAAGTTGCCCGGAATTTGCTATCCAGATATACAAGATTCAGTGCACCAACTTTTCAGTGACATCAATTTTAAGACAGCCTCAAAAATTTAAAAGGACAAGCCATACTAGCAGTGACAAACAATTTGTCAATTGAAATTAATAATCGTGTTTTACAATGTATGCCAGGAACTGAAAGTGTTTACGAAGGCATTGACACCATCATATGTGATGATCCACAAGATCAACTTGCATATACTGAAGAATTGTTAAACAGTATAACACATCACTGGAATACCACCTCAAACTGAAATTAAAGTCAGGAGCTATCCAAATGTTACTAAGAAATGTAGTACCTCTTAAAGGTCTGTGCAATGGTACAAGACTCCAATATTCCAATATTAATGAAACTTTTCTTATACCTCAAACACCACTTATTCCATCAAACAATGTGTTTTAAATTTAAGCGAATACAATTTCCTTCCTATCGTATTAACTTTTTTAATGACTATAAATAAAACCCAAGGTCAAACTTTTGAAATAATTTACTAAGATTTATCAAAACCAGTTTTTAGCTGTGGTCAGCTGCATATGGGAGTGGGTCTTTCAAGAGTTAGATCTTTTAATTCAGTTACTGTAGTAGCTCTGAGCTCTGAAATTTACAATTGTGTATATATAAAAAAGCTAACAATTGAATATATATATATAAATATATATATTGATGATTGTGAATTGGTGTAGATACTTTCAATATAATATGTATACACTTTTTAATTTTAAAGAGTATCCAGTAACTATTGTGTGCATGCAAAGTTTTTTATATGTACGATGCTGAAAAAATATCTCTGTTTTCATATTTCTAAATGGTGTCCATTTATGATGTCATGTGTATGTATCTTTTATTTCAAAGTACCCAGTCCTAAGTCAAGTGGAGAAGATTTTATGCATAGTATTTATACATATAATGCTGAAATTTATGTATTCTAATATGCATATGCATATATTTAAAAGAGTAGACACTAGAGCGCAGATGCTTTGCACTGGGTCGGCTAGTTTATTATATTTGTAAAAAAATCACTAATAAAGTATTTGCAAAATGCTTCAATAAATTTTCAATGGATTTCCATACATACAATTTAAAGGTCATGGATAAATAAGTATTGATTTGTGGCTTCTCAGTAGAATCAAAAATTTGTTTATCAAATATGTTTTGATTAATACAGGATCCATATTTACAGCCTCTCTGATTGATTTTTGTTTGAAGATTGTTAATGTTATATGAAATCAGAAACACGGGTTTATTTATCAATATTTCAATTATATATAAATTTGATTTGTTTTTCAATACTAGCAAACCAACCCAGCATTGCATGAGCCCACAAAAAAATACCCTCTATCTGTGGATATTCTTTGTTGTCAAAATTAAACAATGATTGTATACTACCTAGTCCCATACATGCTTGCAAAAGATGGTTAAATTGCAAAATCAAAAAATTAGACAAAATTAAAAAACGATTGTATGGTATCTAGTCCCGTACATACTTGCAAAAGATGGTGAAATCGCTATGCATAGTTTTTAATCCTATAAAACATTTTTAACTGAACTACTTTGACCAATTTCATTATCAAATATCACTCAAAATAATTTTTACATTTGAAAACTGTCTGTTTCATCATGTTTATCATACATTTTTCTATAAAACTATCAGTTTTCATGTTTTTATATGCCATATTTTTTTATTATGACCCAAGAAAGTCAAAAGGTCACAATAAACATAAATTAAATTACATCAGCAGTGGCGATAGCAGCATTAGTTACTATTTTTTTGAACAGATAGATACATAAACAAGGGTCGACCCAGGCAAAATTTGGGACCTATTTAAGTCACCTTCACAAAAATGTATTTAATAAAACAATCCCCTTCACAAAAATCAATTTAATAAAATGAGCCCCCTCACAAAAATCGATTTGATAAAAGACCTCTTCACAAAATGCTATTCCATAAAAACTTGCTATTTATTAATTATTTTTATTTTGTGATGTTTTAAAATGTGTAATTTGTAAACAAACAAGGAAAACTTCAGCAAAAGGATTTTAAAGAGTTTTTGTTAATAAATGCTTGGTTCGAATTTGAGTAACTGGATTTCAACTTTCATTACAAAATGTTATTTTTCACAAAAATAAAATAAATGTCACAAAAATAGCCTTTACATTTCACAAAATGGGCTCCAAGGAAAAAAAACCTGCATCGACCACTGATAAAAAACATTAATTACAAAACATTTTCTGAAAACTAATAGATATATTACCTTCGACAGTAGCATTGGGAGTTCTGGCCCATTTTCTTATACAACGCAAATGGAAAATATGATAGCAACTCAAGCAGTGCCATATTTGATCTTTAGTTCGGATAGCATCATAACATACTATGCACTCACAGTCACCTATATTTAACCGGCTGATCAATAGTTCTGAAACAGAAAACACAGACATTAAAATGATAATAAAAATATATAAATATAAATGATACGTTAAATAGATGAAACCCCCGTGGCAGAGTACGCGACGCTGCGACGTGCGTCGCAGACTTTTTAGGGCACCTGCAGACTAAAAACATACAGCGATGCCGCGGACGCACTATAGCACGTAAATTACGTGAAAAAACGGCAAACTTCGTCGAAGGATCGTTAAAAAAAACAGTGAATTTCGTCAAAGAATCGCCGGAAAAATGCGAAATTCATTAAATGATCACGAAAAATGACTAATTTCGTTGGCAGATCGCGAAAAAAACTCAAATTTAGTCAAAAGGCCTTGGAAAAACGTGAATTTTGTCAAACGGCCGTAAAAAAAATATGAGTTTCGTTGAAAAATGCGAATTTTACAGAAGGGCTACGGAGAAAACGCCAACTTCGTCAAAGGATCGTGGAAAAAACGGCAAATTTTGTCGTTGGATCAACAAAAACGGCAAATTTCGTCGAAGGATATTGGAAAAACGGCAAATTTCATCAAAGGATCTCCAAAAAAACTGTAAATTTCATCGAAGTATTTCGAAAAAACGGCAAATTTCGAAAAATTTCGAGAAAATGGCAAATTTGCAGAAAAAAACACTAATTTTGTCCAAAGGCCAAAGAAAAAACGCGAAATTCATCAACAGATCTGGGAAAATGGCTAATTTCGTTGACAGATTTCAATAAAAACACAAATTTCATCAAAGGGCCACGGGAAATTTTCGCCAAAAGACTAAAAAAAAAAAAAAGAAAGAAAGAAAAAAAAAAACGAGTTTTGTTGAAGGATCGTGTAAAAAAGGTGAATTCCATCAAAGGATCGCGGGGGGGACAGCTAATTTTGTCAAAAGTTGACGAAAAAATGTGAATTTTTTTAAATAGTCCCGTAAAAGATGCAGCATTCCTTTAGAAAACAGCAGACACACAAAGTTCTGTGCTTATTAATATAGGCATAGTTTTTAATCTGAAACAATATACTGAACTAACTTTTGAAAATTCGGGTTAACTTGAACCCAATTTGCAAGAATCTACACTCAGAGATTCAAACGCAGAGTTAATCCGACCTGCAACAAGAATAATTATTGCCGAGAGGGGATTTTCCTCCCCTCCTCCCTCTGCTGTAACCTTTCAAAATATTTGCTGTGAATTTCAGAATTTTTTTTTACTCAGAAAGGCTGATAAATGTCTATGCCTTAATTGATTAGCAGTACAACTACAGTAGCAGCAAGAATAGATATATGATATATTGCGTATTGCAGACTATTTTTGAAAACATTATTTGCGTTGCAAACACTTGAAGATAGTTCTGCCACTGGGGATGAAACTATAGAAATTTCATTAAAAACTATAGAAATTCCCAACAAAATTAGCACTATAAACTTTACTATAGCTAAAACAAAATTTGGTGCACCTTCATTTTCATTAAGAAATTGATTTAAATTATTACTGGGTCATTCTAAGGTAACTTACGTTACATTTAGAATAATTTTCTTTAGTAATTTTCATAATATATAACACCAAAAAATATTGAAAATGTAATGGTGATATGATTTGTTAATTAAACCTATCCAAAGAGAAATTTGGATGAAAATTACCTACCTTTAGTGCTATTTTTTGAACACTGACCATTATATTTATTATGGTAACTTACATTCTTTTTGTCAGAAATGTAAGTTACCATAGTAAATATAATTTTTAGCGTTCGAGAAATAGTACTAAATTTAAGTAATTTTTATCCAAATTTAGCTTTGTTAGGTTTAATTAACAAATCATATAAACATTTCCTTTTGAATATTTTTTAGTGTTATATTACTAAAATTACTTAAGTCAATTATTCTAAATGTAACATAAGTTACCATGGAATAACCCTACTATGCTTTGGTCTTGGTCCAATACAGGATGTCTATTCCCGATCAGCAACGAATTTCCCTGACATTTCCAGGTTTTCCATACCAATAAAAAAAATATTCCAGGTATCGAGATTTTATGATGTTGCACACAAAAAATCTTAAAAGTTGTGAATTTGAAAATGGAATTTTCACAACATTCTGAGGCACAAATTACTGATTTGTTACATAATTTTTTACAAATTGATGAACATTTTACATGCTAAATATTTTGCAGATACACACTTTTAGCATGAGGTTCTATCCATTTTGTCAAATTGGAATGAAATTCTTTATCATAGCAGCCACATTTAAATTAGTGTTTCTCCCAGAAAAAAGAGGGCAGGGTGCTCCTTCAAAAAAGGGGCAGTTCAGCTGGACAAAATGAGCACTTCTTATAAAAATGACTTTTTAGTGCTTTTCAAAAGTAATAGCTTAATTATTTTAAAGTTTTCTTTCTACTTTAATATTCATAGATAAACATATTTTTCTATTGAAAAGTATTTGTAAATTTTATTATTTGGGCTTTTTAAAATCTGGCAACAGTAGGTAAAATCTGGAACACGAATTAGTAATTTTTCTTATCTCTATGCTACTTTAAAAATTTCAATACAGCGTTCTAAGAAAAATAAATGTTCTTTCGTGACAGATATACAAATTTCTCTATTTTTTGCCGCAATCAATTAACAAATTTAACGATTTTTCTCATGCGATCAATGGACGAATTTTGCTATTTTTTCCTCCATGACTGACTGAATAGTTTCGTGATTTTTCCAGCAACAGACTGGCGAATTTAAGGATATTTTCCTGCTATTCATCAAATTAAATCAATGTTAATTAAAAACCTTTAGGAAATTCTTCTAGAAAGTATGCTATCCTAAAAAACATTATAGTTTATTAATAAAACAGCTGAAAATTCAACAAGCATCAAAATTAATTGAGAAGATGAAAGAGAAACGGAACTCACCTCTTTGAGTAGCTTTATCATCCTCATTTATCATCCTTTTGGGCTTTTGCTGCAATGTTCTCTGTTTAAAAGAATTATTTGATTTGTAATTTGTAGCTTCTTCAGATGATGAGCTGTAATTATGGTATTTATATGAAGAATTATGAGAATCAGGATACTTCTTTTTAAACTCTCTTGGCTGATATGAAGCATTATGCTGAGCACCAGACTCTTTGGAACTGTCATTTGCAAGCCTATTATATGTTTCATCCTTTCTGGAGTGATCTTGTGTTTCATTATAACTATTACTATTTTTATACTTATACGAAGAATTAGACTGATATCTCGTATTATAGTTCCTATCATATTCATAACTATTTTTTTCAGGCTGGAAGTCCTTATAAGCTTTTGAGCTATTCGAATGAGATGGTTGTTTTCTAATATATCGTCCACCGACAATTTGACCTCTTTGAGAAGGTTTTGGCACGTTACTTGCACATGAACTTTCAGCAGAATCCTGTTCAGCAGTGCTAGGTGTATGATTAAAACTCCTATTGTGGTCTTTTGAAAGATTTCTATTATCAGTCTGTCTAGAAAAATTATAGGGAGTTCTGCTAAAAGTCTGCTTGTTAGGACCTCGAAAATTATTAGGTGTATGAACATGTAAAGCACTAAATTTATCTGTTACGTCATTTGCTGCACTATTATAATTTGTATTATTATTAGTTTCAAGCTCCTCGTTATAATGACTTGGGCTGTTATTTGCCCTTTGATGATTGGGGTATTTGTGACGGTTAAAAGTACCTCTTTTTTGTGAGCCTCTAGAATAATTTGTTCTCTTACTACCTTCTCCTCGTGTTTTCTTTGAGCTAGATGATTCTGAGTCTACATTCATGCTAAAAATCAATTTAAAAAACAAAAAGTAAAATTAATATTCATAAACATAAAGAAACATTGGTACGTCTCCATTATCCTGTCGACCACTTTTTATAACAAAAAAATTATCGACAAACTATAAAATTTAAGGCTATCCTTGCGTATAAGCCTGCAGTCCGCCATCTTGTTTTTTTCCTTTTTTATAATTAAACTTTTATTATTAAATATAAATAAATTAGCCAATTAAATTAAACAACATGTTTATAATAAGTAAATATGGATGAAAATTATTTTGGAAATGCGAAACAAAACATATGTGTTTTGATGTAGAAAACAAGATGTTGGACTGCAGGCTAATACACAAGCTGTTTTGGATTTAACACCAAAAATTCATGATCACGGCGTCACATTCACTTGATGTCAAAAGGCATTACATGTGTTTGTTATGGCATCAAGTGGTTTTTAATTCAGCATATTACATATAGTTTTCATTATGTTTTACTGATTTATTAATTATTTTATTAATTAAAATAAAATTGTATCCTTAAAGGGAAAAGGCATTGAAAAAATGTTGTGAAGCATAGTTACATACAATAGATCAGTTTCAACTGACATCAAAAACATTTATTCTCCAGCCGAGAGGGATAATTACAAAAAATAATGTAAATAAATATCCAAGATTATTTTTTTTCTGTTTTCATTAATATATTGTAAATTTTATCAGTAAGTTTAATCTTACTGACAGTTGACACTTTGGTGAGTGAAGTTTTTCCAAATTTCTTGGTTGAGATTTCAGTGGCAGCATTCTTCTACATGTTTATTTGGCATTACAGTTTGGCAAGTTTTTTTTTATGCAAAGTGACCGATGGGATAATGGAGAAGTACCAAAACATTAAAACATTTCATACATAAAATGCTAAAGCTAAAATGAATTGAAATATCGATAATTGATATTTTTAATTTTCGGACAGAGATGGGTCCGAAAATTATCATAAAACATCAACCTACTTGGCACTGGCTATTAGATTTTCTGATGGAACAAGATAATTTTTAGACAGCATTTTAAAAACTGCAGGCTATGGAAAATGCATCAAAACCTTTTATAAATTTTCATTTGTTGGCCATATTTCATGTTTCTCCCAATTAAAGCAATGTAAAGTAAACATGACACTAAGTTCCTTAACACACTAAACTTTCCAATGTTGTATAGCTTTCTAAAATTTATACTAACATTTTGTACAAATCTTACAAAGTAATGAATTATTTTTGCAGTTGTTTAGATTTTGTTACAACAATTTTCAGTTTTATGTTACATAGCATTATGTTATGCTGGTTAAAAAAAAAAAAAAAAAAAAAAAAAAAATTAAATCATGCATTAGGCATAGATTTTTGTTTATCAGCTCATTTTTCAAATTCTTTTTGTGAAAATAGTTAATTTTATCATTATTGATCTTGAGAAGGTCGCCGATTGTGAGTGCGAAGCTAGTAGATTATTAAAAGGTTTTTATAAGCCTTTAAATGTACTGTAATCACGTTTATATTTTTATTGCTAAATACAGTATAGAACCATTTATCCAAAATGGTTGGGGCTAGATAGTTTTTGGATAACTGGTTGAGCATTAAAACAACATATATTTGATCAGATTTGTAGAATAAATGAGGCAGTGGTGTCATTTCTGATATCAAATTAATTATTAGATTACACTGAATAAGAATCAGATCCAATCAAGATCAAAGATATTATTCCAAGCTTGAATAAAGAAAGGCTATTTATGGGAATCCCTTAGAGACACTTTTGCATAAAAATCAAAATTCCAAATATCCAACTAAATATGTTTCCATTTCCAATCCTAGATGTTGGGATCAAGTTATACCATGAAACTAGAAATGATTACTGGAAGGAAAACCACCATCTATTTACACAAACGAGTTTCTGATGACCGTTTCCACCGGTTTTTGACTACCTTGGCGCGGGCCGTGGGGGCAGGGCAATAGCCTGGCGTGATTATCGCTGTTAGGCTTTTTTTTTTCCTCTCTCGATACTACTGTTACTGTTGTTATTGTTTTGTTTTTATGACGCAAGAATCAGTATACTATTTGAGTTCACTGATAGTTCATTTCGTATATCCGGTCGGTGGATTGTAGGAGGATTAAAATATTTGGTACTTTTCGGTTAGCCGGGCACCAGTGAAATGTATATATCTATATATACATATCTATGTATACATACACACATATATGTATGTGTATATATATATGTATATATACATACATGCATATATAAATGTGTGTATGTGTATATATATGTATACATAGATATATAAATTTTACTGGCGCCCGGCTAACCGAAAAGTACCAAATATTTTAATGTTTTCTAGAGATTCATTCTAAACATTTTTTAAATTATATTACATTTTATACTGAGAATTATAATTTTTTTTAAATAATATTAAAGTGATGAAGAATTCTTAATAATAATTTAATTTAATCAATCTATTTTATTTATTATTCTGTTAAAGTGATGCATTTATTTTAATTTTAGTGATATTTTTATCTTTTTGTGATTTGCTTAAATATATGTTTAAATACTGAATTTTACAGAATTACAGTTATAAAATTTTAGAGACATTGGGAAGTTTTAGAAATGATACTAAAAAATTTAAAATTCACAAGAAAAATATCTTATTTCCTGTTCCAACTTTTAAGAAATTTTGTTTAACAACAAATAGAAATTTGAAGTATAAACATGAACTAGGGCGGAAACTAAATTTTTTATCAATTGGTTTTACGGCCTCTTTATGAAGCCTTGAAACTTGATTCAACAATTTTTATTAGACGATGATTAAATCATGTATGATGTAAATCATACAAGTTTAAACTTAGGCAATGACAGTCATTTTTTAAGTACAAATGCAAAACAAACTGCAAATGATATTTGTTTGGTTATTTGTGCTACTAGTAAAAAAAGCACTTTTTATTAATTGTGCAATTACTTACAGTTCCCTTTAGGCCATCTTTTAAGGGCGCAACACCCTGCCCTTTTGCAAAATTCACCCTGTTTTTGTTTTTTTAATTAACGAATACATTTTTACTTCCAGTTGTCAGTTTGGATGGTTTTTTTTTTATTTATTTAGAACAAATCAAATGTTATTCACATGGGACATTATATCCAATGCATACAAAGTTCATTGTGTTAAGGTATGTAAAAAAAAAAATTTTTTTTTAAAGTGCAAAAGGAACGAGGAGTAAAGAAACAATACAATAACAGCAAAATATGTTATTGCTTCTATTTTTTTTCTCATTCTCAAGTTTTATTTCGATGTGAGGTTTGAATTAGGGGCTCTTTTTATGAAGCCTTGAAACTTGAGTGTCAACGATTTTTATTAGATGATTTAAATCAGTGATTAAATCATGTCTGATTTAAATCATAAATTTTCTAAATGTTAACTGACAAAAATAAAAGTATTAAAATAAGATGCACATAATTTGAAAAGTTTCTAAAAAATATTTAATATTTTTTGTAAACTTAATTCCTTAAGTTTAGACTTAGGTAATTAACAGTCATTTTTTAAATACAAATGCAAAACAAACTGCAAATGATATTTGTTTGGTTATTTGTGCTACTAATAAAATAAGCAGTTTTTATTAATTATTCAACTACTTACAGTTCCCCCTTTGGACCAATTTTTAGGGACACAACACCTTGCCCTTTTGCAAAATTCACCCTGCTTAAAAAAAAAAAAATCATTAAAAAAAAACTATATTTTACTTAAATAAAAAATCTTACTAACCAGATTAAAAGTGTCACTAAAAATTGGTTTACAAATCAATAGTAAAGAAATGAATTTGTTTTATCCCCTCTGAACCAGCATTAGGCTAAACTGGCTTAAAGATCAGATCTAATCATGAATGAAAATGAGCGCCAAACATTCGCCAAGCGCATCGGGTTACTGGAATATTAATCCCAGAATTCCATGCCAAGTAATACCGAAAGTAACTTCTGATGTTCCTTCCAGTTAGTTCATAGTTCCATGAGTTTATGCCATGCATGTGGTAATAGATCAAGGATGGCATACATCAAACTGGTATTGTACAGCATTTTTTTTTTCTGGAAAAATTCTAAAATCAGTCAATTGAAAATATCATTCTGGTTAACTGGATTCTGGATAAACGGTTCCATACTGTAAGTGATTTTCTTATATTCTATACTGTATTAGCTATGTCAGATAAAATAATCTAAAAATATTTTAACATATTTCAACTTTTGTATAGAATAGATGTGCCAGTAATGGACATGGACACCCTTAAGAAATTTCTTTATAAATTAATTTTTCATTAATAGATAATGGTCATACAAAATATAGATAAAAGTTTAGATCACTTTATTTAATCAATAACTACATGCAAAATCTTTTAATTTAAATATTTTTAATATAAAATAAGTAATTAAAAAAAATATTGTTGATTGTTAAATTTTATTTACCTCAGTCCCAATATTTTGAAAAAAAAAACGATATTTAGTATTTCTGATTTTTTTTTAATTACATGACCTTCAAATTTTTTATTACATTAATTTTTATCAGTCTGATTCTAAAACACTGAATTTAAACTTTGCTGTTTGCAGCTAACGATTTATAATACATATTTTTAATTACTTGAATTTTACTTTACATTTTCATACATTGTTTAATTATTAAATCATGAGTATCAAGATAATTTGGAGTTCCTGTTCCTGTATAAATATATTTCCTTCTTTTTTTTTTTTTTTTTTTTTTTTGTTTTTTCCCCCTTTTTTTTTATTTTTTTACAAAAAATAATCACATATCTTAGTGCATATATATGACACCTTGATAAAGACCATACCAAATATAACAATAATTGTAGACCAGTTCAATTTATTTAATCAATAATTACATGCACAATCTTTTAATTTAAATACTTTTAATATAAATTTATAGTAATTAAAACAAAATATTTTTGGGTGTTAAATCTTAATTATAAAGCATTCAAATGAAAAAAAATACAAATTATATAACTTTTCCTCCTGAATTAAATATGACATTGAAATGAATTATTGCCAATAAAATAAGAAAAATCATCCTGTCTGGAGCAGGCCCTTATTATAGCATGGGCAAATCGGGACTTTGTCCAGGGGCCCCCAAATCCATATATTAATTGATAAAATATCTCCAATTCCAACTCTGAAAATTTTCGAATACAGAATACAAATTTCATCTTTAAAAGATTCTACTAAACTTTCTGAAAAACAAATTTCGTTTTGGACTCACAGAGCTCAGTGCTTTCGCAAAGCTAACCTCAACCACTCAGTAGCAAAACACCACACTGCTTTGGCTGCAAGCACAGAGCATAGAACATAATAGCTATATGCTTTATTAACTAAATTGCCATCTTTTTAGATTTATTGAAAAAACACTTTCTACTTGTGAAGTAGAATCTATTTGATTGATATTATGTTATGTGTAGTACAACTTAAAAAAATGTAAAAAAAAAAAGTAACTTGATTAACTCATATTTACATGTTAGAGTATTTGACATTTTTCCATAAGTTGAAGTTATTAAATTCACCTTAAAATAATATAACAAGTTGTTAAAGTTATATAAAAGAGTTTTGTTCTGTACTAAGGGAAAAAAAGGAGTATTTTTACTAATTAAGGTACTTAATTTAATTTAGAATTGTAATTGACGGAGCTAAGCATTTTCTTCTATTTAAAATCGAAGGTGCGAAAATATTGTTTATGCATTACACATATGACTGACCATCAGTTCTATTTGAATAAAGTTGCAACGATTCGAATGGGGCCCCTTAATTTATCTTTGCCCAGGGCCCCAATTAGTCATGATCGGGGCCTGGTCCGGTGTAGGTATCAAATCGATGAACAGAACAGCAAAACACTGCCTTAAACAACTCGGCCACCCTTTCCTCGTTCAAGTGTATTCTAAAACTGGATAGGTTCTAGATTTAATTTTACACATGGACAAATGGGTAATTTTCTTGTGAATGTGAAATCTGAAAAAATGCTCTTTTAGCTTTAAATATATGGAAATAAAAATTTCAAAATGAAGTTGTACAACTGACATTTGAGGCACCTGATCTGCTGGATATACTAATTTGTAATTTCATTACTACACTATAAATTTAATTAATAATATAATTTTTTAATGTACAATAAAATCCCGAAAGTAAGCCCCCCCTCGCACTTTTAAGCAATTTTGATTTTCTGTTCTATTCCCAAATATAAGCCCCTCCCCAACCCCCACCGTTCCAAAAAAAAAAAAATTGCACAAAAAATTCATTTTAAAAATCCAAGGAAGAGAATTTTGGCAGATTTCCACTTTTGCTTTTTATATTTTGTTAATGAAATCCCCCCGCCCCTCCCCACACATGAAATGTCTGATTCCTTTCTCTGCCCTCCCCAACACAAAAAGTTCAAAACCTTGAAAAGTTCCAATTATTCTGGTCTTCTTGCTGCTCGCTAGTAATATAACAATAAGTAAAAAATCAGTCCTCCAAAGTACACTCTCAAAAGGGGGCAAAAGGGGAAGCATTAATTTTGAGAGGGATTTAGATGATTGATTATTAATTGTTACAATAAAATAACAAAGAAAAAGATTTAAAAAACATTTTTAAAGATTTTAAATTTTTTATTTTTTTTTTTGGGGGGGGGGGCTCACATTTTAAGGGGGATTTAGAATTTATATATATTTATTTATTTTTGAGTGAAAATCTGCAAAAATACAGAAGATTCTCGCCCTCTTTTACTTCTAAATTAATGATAAAAACGGGTTTTTAAATGATTTTTTTTTTA
Organism: Maratus michaelseni; assembly: GCA_963931845.1. Classification (NCBI taxonomy): domain Eukaryota; kingdom Metazoa; phylum Arthropoda; class Arachnida; order Araneae; family Salticidae; genus Maratus; species Maratus michaelseni. The sequence goes on from OZ007597.1 coordinate 277,774,050, forward strand.
AATCTCGATTATAAGCCCTCCTTCCACTTTTAACCCTTTTTGGTTTTGAAAAAGGGGGGCTTACAATCGGGATTTTACGGTACAGATTTGTTTTGTCAGAGATAAATAATTAAACATTTAAGGCAGAAAATGATAGAATTTTAAAACTTGTATGACTTAAAAAATTGCCTTTATTTAAATGGAGAGGGTTTGAGCACCATAAACTTGAATTTCCGTATGCCCTTAAACATTATTATTGTTTGCTTCCTGACTTGTTTGATTGATTGACAGATTATAAAATATGCAAGCCATGGTTTAAAAAAATTTAATTGCATTGCAATGTTAAAATTTTTGGCTAAGATGCTTTACACTCAAGCAGAAAAAAAAAATTAATCGGTTAAAAAAAGGAAAAAAGTGGCCAAATTTAGGGGATTTTTTCCTTTAATGGCAACCTAGCCATTGTATTAAGTTATTCGTTTGGCGCGGTCTTGAAAATCGCGTCAACCAAAAAGTCACCAAACTTATGTTTATATGTTTGTGTGAGTGTAAAGTATCTGTTCCAAAATTTTAGGTACTTTTCGGTTAGCCGGGCACCAGTGATATATGTACATGTATATATACACACACATACAGGGATCATTCTAGAACATAAAAAAGGGCAGGGTGCACATTACATAATAAGGGCTATTTTATTGAAAAGGGCACATCATTTTATAAAAAGGGCATTTTTGTAATAAGTGCATATAACAATATACTGGTCGGGAGGGAAGTCTGGCAACAGTTTAAAGTACTCCTTAATTTAAAAATCCAGTAACATTTCTAATTTCTATAACTTTACCGTTTGAAAAGTATTAAAAATAGCAAAATGAAACTTGTTCTCGATTTTTTTTGTAAAATTGTTTACTATATTCACAGTCATTTCCCTCTTTTCCTACGATATTCAAAAACTTCTCTCTAAAACTTTTATTTACCAGATAACTTTTTCCCGGTTTTAGCAAAACTGGTTTTGAAAAAGCTACAAACTAAAAGTTCTAAAGCTACTTCTCAAATTTTTTTATAGAACTTACGTAAGTTATCATGTCGTCAAAGGCCAGAATGCCTGATCTAATACTTTATTTCACTAGACAAGGTGAAATTAATCAATGACCCTTGGTTACCCTTTATGTCTTGTTCAATGGAAAAAATAAATGAAAAAATGAATCACTCAAAGTCAAAGATTAGACATACCAGGGCATTTCACAGAGAAATAAAGAGGAAAAGAGGAGTACTCCTGATGTACCATACTAGTATTCTAAAAATAAAAGATAAGTAAAGAATTTTTGAAAGTACAATGCAAACAAGGCAAGATTCTTCCCAATAAAAAGTGGGTAGAATTCTACCTGGAGAAAGGGCAAGGAGGGTAGAATTCTACCAGGAAAAGGGGCAAGGAGGGTGGGATTTTATCTAAAAAGGGCATGAGGGCAGGCCGCCCTTCTGAAACTCTCTAGAATAATCCCTGCACACATATATATCACACATATCAGGGTTGACGGCTTTTAGCCAGGCCAAAAAAAGCCGGCCGGCTTTTTTTGGTTTTAACCACTTAAAAAAAGCCGGCTTTAATTGAAAAAGGCCGGCTTTTATTAAAAAAAAGTGGTTTACAGCTAATTCACATTAAATTTATTTTTAATGCAATAAAAAATATTTCCTTCTAAAAAATTTATATACTCGTTGAAAAGAATATATTAAATTAGACTGCAAGGTGGTGTTTTGAAATTCTGTATTACATAGCTCGACATATACTATACATTTTAAAGATTATATTTAATTAAACAATAACAAAACATCACCATCAAAAATGAAAAATTCTTTCATATACTGCTTTTTACTTTTAAAATTGTTGTGGATTAAAACTTATTAATTTATATATTTAATAAATGAAATTAGCATATATAATACTTGAGAGCATCCATATTTAGTTAGTAATCAGTATTATAATGTCTTATAAAAATATATTTTAATAAGATTTTTTTTCTACTAAGCAATTATAAAACTCATGCCAGATAAGTCCATATGATGAGATTAAATTATGGAATGATCAATGTTGAAAGAAGAATTAGGAAGAATATATACTATTTGAGGAGATTTTTGTAAATGTAAGTGTATAAAAAAAGAGAGAACAGTTAAAAAAATAAATTAATAAAACTTGTTGAAATGAAAAACAAATGTTATTCATATTACTGTTTTTAACAGTGGAAAATGGTGTTTTTATTAAATTGCTGTATGTATGATTTTAAAGATATGAGAAATATTAAAACTTGCATATCAATAGCCCCAGTAACTTATTTGTGTGTGTATCAATCTGCAGCAAAACAAAATTTATCTATGACACAACAATGTCTACTACCACAAGAAATAATAGCAACCTATTAAATAAACAAAATTTTCAATTGCAAATAAAATACAGTAAGAAGATTACAGTAATTCAGAGACAAAGTAAAATTTAGCCTCTTTTTTTTTGAAGTACAGTATTTTTTAAGCTATTAGATTAATCTTCAAAAATCTTCTAATAAAATATGTAATTAAACAACTGTTGTCCAATTTAATTATTTAAAGAATTAAAACTGAAAAAAAAGTGTAAATTAAATTAATAATAATAATAAATAGCTTTTATTTAAAACATATAGCAATAGCTATGCACTGAGTATTCCTTGTTAAAATTTAGGTATAACATATTTACAATTCTGACTTAAATCACCAGTCTGCTATGCGTTATTTCAATATTAATGTCTTCATTACTGAGAAATTAAGTTATTTACTAAATTCTAACTCAATAAAATGTCTTTTAAATTAGTTAAAAAATACTTAAAAATCTACAGTTTGTAAATAAATTGCTTCAACGTATAAAAACCAATTATGACCAAAAAAAAGGCCAATTTCGGCCAAAAAAAGCCGGTTAAAACCAATAAAAGCCGCTGGCCTGGCTTTTATTAATTTTAGCCGGCTTTTTTGCAACCCTGACACATATGCAAATATATACATACATATATATGTACACATACATGTATGAATATATATATATAGATGTATATACATATATATTTTATATATGTACATAATATCACTGGCACCCGGCTAACCGAAAAGTACCAAATTTTATTAATTGCATGAAATTATTTAAAAGCAGCTATTTATATTTAAAAAATAAGTTTTTACATTATGGTAAGTAAAGTACAATTAAAAAATTAAATTAGAGTACTTAGCTATTCAGTTAAATTAAAAGATTTTAAGAACTATGAACGTTATTGAAATTGTACTTTTAAAAATGTTCATTACTGGAAATCGACTAATTAAGCATACACAGGTCCTAAAACCTTAAAAATAAATAAAATTTTGTAAATGATCATTAGTATATAACATTCAAAGTTTTATATTACTATCAAAACAAAAGCATACAATTTTTGCAAGAAAATAAAAAAGATATAAATAAATTAATTGAAGCCAGCTCTTAGCATGTTCATTAAGATTGTTACTGAAAAACAGTGGAACTGTGAAACACAATTTTCTGCCTCCTGATTGGTTTGATTAAAAGTGTCAGCAGTAATATAGATTATAAAACATGCGAGAGGAAGTTATAAAATAATAATAATAATAATGATAGCTAAATTTTTGTTACTTTTTTATAAACCAAAAACTTTGAAGGGTGTCCATTACTGGCACATCTACCCTACATTTATTAAATAAATAATAATGTAAAAATGCATGACGGTCAGAAAACAGTTATTATAATCCAATTTTCGAACATTCAACATAAAATTTAAAAATAATAGTTTATAACTCCAAAGCAAAACTCTACAAAACACAATGACTAAAACTTAGAAATTTTTTAAATAGAATTCAACAGTTTAAATAAAATTATAACAATCGGCAGACAAAAATATGGAGGAATTTTCCACTTAAAATTGTAAAAATCCGAAAGACGAAAGAAAAGAGCAAAAATGCATAGTTGTATGATAATAAAAGAGGAATAATAATAAATAGTATTTGCAATTTTTAGCAGTTACACATTATACTAATTCGGATTTTAAATGAGAACCGAAAATCGTAAATACAGTAACAAATGAAACTTTATCAGAAAATCCTAAAAATATTTTAACATCACGAACGTACCTGTAAGCTATAGCTAAGATCCTGATACAAATAAATGTAAAAAAAGAAGAGACTGGGGATATTTAAACGTAACAAAAAGTAATTTTACAAAACGTTGTGCAACAAAACACTGCTGGCACGAAAACATATGTCACGAACAAGTTGCCAGTTTAGAAAAATTATGTTAAATTTTACAAAATATGTATGAAATTGTGTTTTCTAAATCGCTAAATTATTAATTAATAGTATATATTAAGATTTGTAGCTTCGTTATTTGGTATACCAAAAAAAAGAAAGCGAAAAAAATGCTTCATGCGATCGACATCTCATCTTTTAACTCATGGTGTAGCGAAAGTCTCAACTTTCATGCCTACTAAACCAACCAACCAAATCCAAATTATTTTGTTTTGAATCGTATTTTTATTTTTATTTTATTGTGGTCTAAATGATCGTCGTAAAATTACATTTATAAATAGCTTGTTTGTACATAAACTCTGTTAAAATTGCTTTCTAATTTTTGAGAAAATGTAAAGAAAGTTTTTTTGTGAATTATTCTGATGAAGTTTTCATTTTAGTTGTTAAATTAATTAATTTTGCTTTTAAAAGAATTTCACAGAAATGAGCAAATTCCAACCTGCAGGTGCTGCTGAAATTTTGCGATCATCTCAAAAGGATGAAGAATATATGCATGTGCTACGAAACTTCATTTCAGACGTTTTTCAAAATTGCATAGGTTGTATTAAATAAACATTCTTTATTTTAAGAATGCTTTTTTTTTTCACTCTTCTGTTTTATTTGGAAATGAATTTTACACTCTGAATTGGTACATCACATTACTGTACATAAATTGGTGCTTAATGGTGTTTTGCTTAGTTTTACTTCATAATAAAATTTTCTTCCAATACATGATAGTTCTACTTTTAGTCTGGATAACTTATGAATATTGAAATACAATATGCAAACCACGGCTAAAATTTAGTAATCGGTTTGCAGCTAAAATTGGCCTGTTGGCAAGGGTTTGATTATGGCCCAAGCCACATCCCCCAAATTCAGAGGGTCCACACTCGCAGAAATGTGAGAATTTTAATCTGAAAACTTAACTTTTCATGTAATTGGAAAGACATAACCATTATATATACATATATTAAGTATAACTATTAGTCAAATCGTTCCTTTTTTAAAAAACTGTACAAAATAAACAACAATAACTCATTTGCATAAATCTCTTGTTATAGACAAAATTCTATCAGAGATTTACTCAATCTAAGCAATAAATCTTGTTAGTGAGATTTTGTGGAGAAATAACAGTGTTTCCTCTGGGCCATTTTTTAAAGGCCCTGCCATTTTAAAATTGGTAAAATGCACCCTGTCTCATAGTGACATTGATCTTAAGTTGCACCCAGATTTTTTGTAAAAAACTTCCCCGTACCGCAGTATTTCTAAATATGTCTGCCTGAAAACTTGCAAAAATTATAAAACTTCATTTCTTTAAGAAAAACACAGGATATTATTAAATTGTGTTGTAATTTAATTGTATTTTTTTAATTTGTAATTCATAAAATCATACCTTTTTTAGGTAGATTTCGTAAGAAATACTACCTACCTATTACATTCTCACCTAAGTTGGAATATTCGAAAAAATTTTGCAGACCTACGCCGATCATGACTCCCAAAACCAACCCCCATTCAAAACTTTATATATCTGTCTATCTATTTATCTATGTGACTTTTTTATGGACACGATAACTCCCATAATTCTGCACAAATCTCTTCCAAACTGATACATAAAATCAAGGGGCATAAAATCTCGGTCAAGTTTGTTAATGGGCAAAATCAAACCAGGGGGGGGAGGGAATGGGGGGGCTTTTTGTGAAAACAAAAAAAACCCCATAATTTCTTAATTATGATACGTATTGAATCCATTTAACATTATTATTACTTCTAGGAAAAGGGCCGAAAATTTATGTATGGCAGATTTTTGATGATATTAAAAATGGCACCAAAAGGGGGGATTTTAGAAGAAAAAAATTCATAATTTCGTCAATTAAGAAGATATCAAATCTGCTTAAATTTATTATAAATCCTCTTAATATTATCTAAAACTTTTATATTGACAAGTCTTTTATAGGACCAACCCTTATAGCAAAAAAAAAATTAAAAACAAAAACAAATCCCTGCCGGCTCTGGCTGCAAACAAGTTAGGTTTCGAAGTGGGCTTTTCCAAATGCCGCATCATGGCAAAAAGGTCATTTCTTGCACAATTCTCAACAAACAGGCGTCCTACGATCTGCATCTTCGAAATCTACCTGTGCCTGTAGGCCGAGCCGTCAGGGATTATTTTATGATTAGTACTCTGCCCTTTTTCTTTTTAGAATGAACACTAAAAATAAAATATGTAATAGTAAAAATTAAAGATTTTCTTCAAATTCTCTGATTTGGTTGTCGAACTAGCTGGGGCTGAAACTAGCTTTATTTTCGCCCGGGACAAACATGAATTTTGGGGCCCTGGCCACTTCCTCCTCAAAGTAAATTTACAAAGATAATTTTTTTAAGCTGCTATTAGCCAACTTATTTTAAAATTAAAAATATGTATAATAATAAAATACGTAATCAGTTCTGTCAAATATTTATTCATTAAAACCTGTGAAAATGGAATCAAAAGGAATCTGAAAAAATTCAGCTTTACACAGGTTTCCGTCTTAGCAGGTAATAATTGTTGATATTCTTTCTGTTGGGACCATATAATTTTTAAATTTAAAACATGATTCCACTATAGAAAAATTTCATTTTCTCAGATTTTACTGTAGTTGTAGTATTACAAATTATTACAATTGAGGCATTTTTTAAAGTGATAGTGATATGAGTCACATTGTCTTACAAACTTGAAAACCAGGATTTATTGTAGACATAACAATGAATTCCAATGCCGTAAAATATCTTTGTGTAATACTATCTACAGCAGTTTCGTGAAAATATCTCTTATACCGCTCTTCTTATTTATAATGTTTAGATACTTTCCAACTTACAAGATATTTTTACTCAAATTTCATATACGTATATATATTTTGTACAAAACGACGAACAAAATCTCCAAGTAGTGCCCACTTCCCCTTCTGTTGTGGTGCCCGGGGCACATGCCCCTTCTGCCCCCCCCCTCCCCCCCCTCCTTTAGTTTCAGCCCTGGTCAAATATGCTGCTTTATAAATCAGGGATCTGTTTAGAAAAAAATTGGGTCCTTTAAAGGACTCTTCACAAAATTTTTCATTTAAAAAAAGGACGCTTCACAAAATTATTTTCCCTAATAAAACAGGACCCTTCACTAAATTCTTTGTCTTAAAATTAGGTTTTTCACAAAATTTTTCTATCTTTAAACCAAACATTTCACAAATTAATCATTTAAAAGTAAAATCTGACCTGTCACTTTTACATATATAAAGAAAATATATGTATTTTATATCCATATATCTTCTTGAAAATGCATAAACAAGAACCTGAATATAACGACCATTTCAAATTCACAAAATTATGATTAGATTTTTCACAAATATACAAAACTGTTCAAAATTTCACAAAAACAGGACCCTGTGAAAAAAGTCTGGACAGACCCCTGTAAATAATCATTAAAGAAATGTTTATTGAATCTGGAATTTCATATGATTTTCATGTGTGTCTTTATTTTTCATTCAGAACTGAAGTTTTCATTCTGTTCTAGTTTGAAATTAGGACTCAGATTCAAAATGTTTCAAGTTTTTTCGTAAACTTTATCATTAGTAAAGAATGGAGGAACAAAAAGATGTTGAGTTTTGAGCTTACTGATAATAGTGGTTGGATGGTCCTGAAAATATGCTATGCCTAAGGCTCTAATATTGGTAAGAATGTGGTTTCAAGTGTTTGAGAACAGCTGTAATAAACATGAAAGCAAATGTTTACATTCAAGTGTAAACGTTATAAACATGGTTTATATAGTAATTAATTATACAAACAACAATTATTATGTTGTGTTAAAAAAAAAAAAAAAAAATCTAGTACTTTATTAAATATCTCACTGAAGTCAATTTTTAGGGTTTCGTTCATCTCACGAAACCCTATTACTCCCGCTCCGTTGTCTGTCCGTCACAGAGCCATTCTCAAAAACCATATAACTTACAGAGTTGAAACTTTGTGTATAAATCAGAATATCTGCTGTGAAGAGCTGAAAATATTAAAATTTGAAAAATTCGTATTATTTTAATAAATAGAGATAAAAAACCAAAATTCTAACAGCCTTTTCCTTTTAAATTTAAACATTTTTCCTTATAGCAGATGCCAAAAATTAAAAATCCACGATGAAACTCTTTTCACAATAATTAATTTTCTATCAGACGATTTCCACGTGAAAAGGGAAAATGAAATAAAAAGTTTCACCAATTGAAAAAAGATAAATATGAAATAAAATTGATTGACGTCATAGTCGTAATAAAACGGAAAATGTCTAAGATTTCTCAACAATACAAGGAGTATGAGTATGAGTAAGTAAACAAAGCAGATTAATATCATATCATTAGAGAATTAAAAAGAAAATCTGACGTCCTATGGGAAGTTTAACGAATTTTTCAGATGTTTGAGAATAATACAAAGTGAGTATCAATATAAATAATAGAGAATGGTAAATATAGAGTTTGAGAAACATATTGTATCGTGATAAAAATCCGATTATGGAAATATTCGCATATTTTAACATTTTGAAGGTATACAATTTGTTTAATTTTGAAATTATTTTTTTAAATATTGCATTTAGTCCGTATGACGGATATTATTATGACAGAATATAATAGCGGGCTTGGCCCGCTATCTGGCTGGTTTAGATATTCGAAAAAATGAAAAAATAGACCGGTAAATTTTTACTTTATAAAAAACGACTTTTTTTTGTTGTTGCTAAATGAAATTTGTTTGAATTTATTAAAGAAAGGATAAAGTGTTTTGAAAGGAATATTAAACAAAACCCTTTGAGCGATCTTTGATCACACTTACCCACTTGTTTGTTTCATCCTGTTTTTATATACCATTTACAATAATAAAAATATTTAATAATACCTAAGGAATGTTTACTTAGTTTTAAAAGAATTTATTTAATCCAATTATACACAATGTTGACAAAACACAAACTACATTTTTTGCAGATTTCCTTGTTATGCCCAACATGTTAGAATGATGTCTACTTCAATTTATATATATATATATTTGATAAATCATTAATGTGAATAAAATGTCTCATTTTCAGCTGAATATGTCATGTGTGACTCAACTGGGGTGATCTTTAAAAATCCAGTTAAAAAAAAAAAAAAAATGCTGCAATTAAAAAAGTTTAAGTTATTTCAGAATCTCTAAAAACTGGAGTTGCTTTGTCCCAAGCAATTCTAGAGTTTTGATGTTTATAAACTATATTTAATTTCATTTCTTTAATTGTAAGAATTTCTTTCAGGTATACCTCATCGTATAAGATGGCAAAATGGTATAAATACATTCTCAGATCTGCTGTTTTACAGTCTTACAACATTGTCAGGTAAAGTTCAAAGATAAATTATGTATATAATTTCCACTCTTTCATTTGATATATTGATTGCTGTAAGAAATTCCTTTTATAATTATATTTATTGACTATAGTGTAATTACAAAATTTAATTTATAATACTTTTTCCTTAATGTCAAAACTGTTTCTAATGTATACTGCATTGCAATTTGCAATCCGAATCTCCTAAATCAATGGTACTGAAACTTTTTTTATATCTTGCACTTGTGTACCCCTTGCAAAATGGGAGTGCTCTGCTTGTTTACCGTTAGATTTCTTGAATATTTGCTATTAATTTTCTGAGATTAAATAAAACAAGTCATTTTATATATATCTACTCTATTTTTAAAATTTGTTTTTTAACAGTTAATGAAAACAGCCAATGAAATGATTTCCACTCTTTCATTTAGCTGTGCCACGCTGTATGTACCTCCTAGAATTTTTTTGCATATGCCTTGGGAAGACCCAAGGGTGCCATTTCAAAACTTTCTTGGGGGGGGGGGGGGGAAGGGACAAAGTTTTCTCTTGATTTTGTTGTGCACAGCTGAGAAGTAATTGATGCAGTTTCATTCTCACATATATTTTAATTTTTTATAGCCAAAGTACTTGTTAATATTAAATGTGTCTTATTTTAAGAAGGTTGTGATAGCAAACAAAGGTTTCACAAATATTATTGATATTATTAATTTATTATTAATTTCTGTGCTTAAATTGTTAATTTAATTCTAATAGTGCTATTCTAATTGTAATGAAATCTGATAAGTCATTTTAGCTTTTATGCAATTTCTGAAAAAAAAATTGAGTCTGGACTGTGGTGAATGATATACTCTGAAATACAGTCGAGCCTGCATATTACCAAGTTGGCAGCAATCATTTTTTCAAATGCCCATGATATGAAACTGTGTTTCACTAATAATGAAACTGTATCAAGATGCAATCTAAAAATTATTTTTTTTTTTTTTAAGAATTGTGGGAAATTGGTTTAATGCTCTGAGAATACTGTTTGTAACTGCTTTAAGTCTTTTGTACTGTTGGGCTTAGAAATTAACATCCATAAAATGGAGTAAGAATAAACTATATGTGGGTGACAATATGACAATTAATTGGAATAATTACATAAGAGAAGTGTTAAAAAATTAAAAAGTTGTTGTGAAACATTATAAGAAATTGTTATTAGTATTAATTTGTTATGAAACATTGTAATATATTCTTATTAACATAAAATATTGTATTTAATGCAATGGTATTTATTTTTATATATCTATATGTGCACGCTTCACAAGCTTGGCTAGGACTTTCGCAAAATTGACTGCAATCTTGGCATAATCCTAACTGTGAAGGCTGATATAACAAATAAATACTGCACAAACACTCAAAATTATTTAACATTTTTTTATTTGTCTTTGTATCAGTGTATAAGAACTCATAGTTTAAAAATTAGATATACAGTAGAAGATCTTTATAACGCAAACCTAAAAACATGAGGTTGTGCATTATATAGAATTTTGCACTATATAGATCACATTTCACACATTATTAAATTTAGCTTGTAAAACATGGCCAAATATGTGTGGAACATACCAAAATACATTAGAGTATCTTTATATTGCATTCTTTATTACCAGGAGTTATATATTATAATTTTTTGCATAATATAGATCATTCCACACATTGTTATTTTTACTTTATAAAGATTGTCCAAACATAGCTGTATCAAATCAAAGCAATTTTTTCAGTAATTAGTGTGATAAAGATATATCACAGTTTTATCTTTTTTAATTATTTTATATTTCAGCTCAACGTATTTCTATTTTTATAGCCTTTCCAGTTTAATTTGCCATTCCTTAAAAGCTATTTTTTCGGCAATTCCGCGCCACGCAAGTGGTTTTCACGGCGTTACTTCATTCCTCCTTCGTTCTCTGAGTTCGCTTCAATCGGCGGCCTTCCCCGCTCGTGTGTTGTGCGCATGCGTCACCGCCACTCTTGTTCGGTATGTTTTCGGGAGCTGTTTTGTTTTGGCGCTGCTTTCGAAAGGGGCGTGTCTTTCAAATACAAATTAGAATCGTTCTTTTAATTATTAAATGTTAATTTGTTTCTGATTTGCTCGTTTAATTTTCACGTAATTCCTAATCATCAAATTAGTTTAAATTAATCTTCCTGTCACATTTGTGCACCCCTTTTCTAGGTATAAATAATAATGTAGCGCATTTTTCCAACAGAATTTTAATAAAAATGATGCTGTAAATTTATGATAAACGTCGTATGATCTGGAGGCCCGCTGGCCTGTGCCAGCGCTCGTATCCTAGAATCGCCGTAGCGCTGATTCTTTGGAGATCAATTTCGCGTTTTCAGTTTTTAATTATTCTATAAAAATGCTGTTGTAAATTTTAAGTTTAATATTTTAAAAGTTTTAAATCAACTGGTAATTTAATTCTGCATTAATTCTACATCCCTTATTGAATTCGGCCAGAAGAAATATTTTAAAGATTCTTCGAATTTTACAAAATTTGAGCCAGTACTTTTAAAGACTTGATGTGCAGCTTTCATCTCATCCTTCCTACTTCTTCAAGAAAATGTAATAAACATTATTGGATCCTAACCTATACGAGTTCTTATTTCAAGTAGTATGAGTCTCTTATTTTTCAACAAAGATCAAGTAAGACCGTTTAATTTATTTCATTTTATTATTTTGATTCTCTTCTCAAAGAATATAGACCTAAAGAACGTCATGCAATTTTTTGCATTGGGTTATTGCTCACACATTAATATTCCCATCAATTGCTCTCTTATTTTTTTTATGTCACAATTAGCTCTGAATTAAGGAGATAAAGTTAAATTAATGTATCAGATTTAGTCCTCTAGAGAATTGCAACTATTTATAATGTAAGAATTCAGGTGTTTCTTAACTGAAAATTCGTTGTTTACATCTGAGAAGTTGTGCGTTTTATGGAGAATTGCGTTATAAAGATCTTCTACTGTATGATATGATTTACTTATTTCAAACATGACAGTAAAAACACTATTTTTTACAACCCCTTTACTTTGTATCAAAAATATGTTTTCGTTTTCATAAAAACTATAGTATTTATGTATTACTATGTAATCTCAGTATAGTAAAAAAAGGAAAGAAAAACTTTGTAAAATTGAAAAATTTCAAAAAAGATATTTTTTGTCATTATTTTTTCTTTTGTGCATGTTTTATTTTAATAAAATCTTCATATAATGAAATTTAAAAAAAAGGAATATTAGTGATTTTCATAATTTTTCTGCACATGTGTAACTTTTATTTTATATATATATATATTATATCTTTTTCTTCCTTGTAGGTCTCCAAACACTTGGTGAAGAATATGTAAATATATTGCAGGTCGATGGTTCTTTAAAAAGAATACCTTCAAGATGGGTAATTATGTATTTTTTCTTTTTCTTTCGTAATTTTATACCCAATAGCAGGATGTTCTATGTCAATCAGTCTATCTGTTTGTGTGAATCAGTAATAGAATTCAAAATTTATCTGCAACAATAATGATGCAGGATGAAGCCCATATTATCAGTGGTAATAATTAGAGGTGAGCTTCAGCTCTTTTCTTTTCTTTTTTGAGCCCAGCCGAGCCCAAAATATTGTGTGTTATCACGGCTGAGCCTGATATCAAAAATACACAGTAGAAAATTGTTAATAACATTTTTAAATGGCTTCAAGATTAATTTTTTCATTTTAAAATATCTTCTTTACATTAAAAATAAGCTTTAACCTGAAATACCCCCTCATGATAACATTCGTAATTTTCATGTTTCTGAATTTTTTTTTTAAATAGCAAATTTGTTATTTATATCCAACAACTATTAGAAATCTGCAAAAGTCACACTTCTTATTGTGTCCAAAATATCACTGTACAACTATAGCAGAAAGATGTGAGTTCTGTTTACCAGTAATTCTGGAAAAGGACTTCTAACAGAAATCGAGGGAATAACAAGGGATATACCACAGCTATTTTTATGTTACTAACACTGACTGTGCAAAGACTTCAGAATCAGATAGAGTATTTCTCCTTTTATCCCATCAATAACAATTCAATTCCTTTTCAAACTGATATTTAGAAGATTGTAAGGCACTTTAAAAAACTCAGACTACTTTCTTGTTTCTCAAACTAGCATTTGACAAGTTTTTTTTAATCTTTTTTAGATGCATTCATAATTACATAAATGCGTAACACTTGTAGTCATTGTCTCTCATCCGTCTGCCTATAACAATGCAAAAACTACCTAACTAAATGGTTTGAAATTTAATATATAGAATCAGTGCAGAATTTTGTCGAGTAATTTAAAATTTTATGAAAATTGAATCAAAGCCTAAAAAGATATTAATAAAAGTTTTCTTCATTCTATTAAATCCTATCATATGTAATCTATATAATAAAAGTGCAAGTCATGTGACTGAGGAAAAGAAATACAGGCTAACCACTTCTTTTTTCATATACCAAGCAGCCATTTTTATTCAAAATTATTTTTTCAAATAAAATTGTACAAAAGTTACATTTTTAGAAAGATCATTCAAAACAAGTAATATAAAAAAAAATTTTAAGTCAATTCCTACTTTTTAATCATAAATATATAAAATAAACCCGTACAGCATTAATATCCCACGTTATCTTTATTGAACATTATTTTATAATCATCGTTGCGGTATTTTATTTTTTGTTGGCATCACTCATTTGAGATAAATCTTTCATTTCATTTATGAAAGCAATGGGAGAAATTTTTTTCTCCCATATAAAAATAAAAATTAATTAATTAAATTTAATAAATGAATTAATATTTGAAAAAACTGTATTAACATCAAGTGTCATCCAGTACAAATTTAAAAAAATGTATTTGAACTTGAATGGATGAATAGAAAATATTTTATTAACGATTGAAAATTCCAACAAGATATATATAGAGAGAGTGTGAGCTAATAGTAGGAATTTAAAAATGGTTTGGCTGAAAGATGAGTTACATTAAAAAATGTATAGATTCTGAGATAACTGCAGTGGAAATTAGGTAACAGCCGAATATCTCAATCCATTAAAGTAAATAAACACAAGAGATTTGTTCACCGTGAGTCATAGAAATATTAAACCATGGAGGTAATCATTCGCAAAGCAAGATCTCCATGGTGTGAATTTTACAGCACTGTCTGGTGTTGAAAAAAAAATTTACATTTGTAAGTGTGAAAAAAAGGCATGCTCATTTCACTCATAACAGACGATATAATTCATTTCAGTGAAATAATAACAATGATTTTTTTACATTGTTAAACTAACTAGGACTTCCCTCAAAGGGATTAGTCTGAGTGATATTTCACAGAACATAGGGTTAACAATTACGATATAAAGAAGATACAATGTGTGAAAAAGAGCAAATTAAATGATAGAATTACAAAATATCATATATAAATTCATATATACTGTTATCTTTTCATATATATATATATATATATATATATAATTTGGCAAATAATCTCATTTTCTTAAGTTGGAATAGCTCAAAACTTTAAAAAACAAACAAACAAACAAACAACAACAAAAAAAGCCGGATTTTTTTTAAAACGCCAAGCTTTTTAAAGTCACGTAATCAGATTTGCAGCCGAGAGCGTATTTTAGCAAGCGTAGTTTAACGCAAATTTAATTTCATTGTTGAAACATTGTCTTTGTGACAAATATTTACATTTGAATTTTAAAATTTTCCTCCTTGTTTATTTGTATAACTATTTATAGAAACTCATACACTTCAAACCACATTGATAATAAGCTTTACTACAAACCTGATTACGAAACTGTAGCCTAAATTCCTACTAAAGTAATATAAAAAATCTTTCGATGACTTCTGTAAAAATCAAATTGAAAAAAATACATATATTTCAAAGATAATACTTCTTGATTATTTTGTAGGAGACTCTACTCCCTGCGCTTTTACTGCTTCAAACATCACTTTTCTTCTGCCTGTCTGTCTGTCTCTCTCTACAATCTGTTTGTTTCCCTATCCGTTCTTCTACTCATCTCCATACCCGATTGACTGTCTCTCTACACGTCTCGCTACATGTCGTATATTTCCCTACTGGTCTCTCTACCCATTTATCTGTTTCTCTAACCATCGCTGTCTAACTACTTTTATATCTAGCTGTGTGTGTATACTGTATTTCTCTCCGTACCCATCTGTCGACTGCCTCTCTACTCGTCTGTATACCCGTCTCACTATCCATGTGTTTTTCCACCGCATCTTTAATCGTCTCGCTATCCATCTGTCTATCCGTCTCTCTTAACTGTCTCGCTTCCCGTTTCACTACCCGTCTCTCGACACGTCTGTCTGTCTATATAACCCCTCTCTCTACCCGTCTGTCAACTCGTCGCTGTACTCATCTCTGTACTCGTCTCTCTATTCACCACACTACCCGTCTCGCAACCTTTCCCTTTACATGCCTGTCTACCGGCATGGCTACTCGTGTCTGTACCCATCTCCTTACCTATTTCGCTACCCCTCTGTCAACCCTCTTTTGTCTCAGTACCCGTCTGTCTATTCGTTTCGCTACCCGTTAGCTTATCTATGTCGCTATCCGTCTCTACCCATCTCACTACCCGTCTGTCTACCCATTCGTTTACACGTCTCTGTACATCTCGCCACCTTCCCAATATTTAAACAATTTATTATACAGAAGCTGTTCATCTGTTATTAAATGCAAACAGAAGTAATTTATCTAATAAGTGTAATCAGATGCATTTTTTTTAAATACATACATATACCAGCATAATAATTCATCAGGTTTATTTTCATTGTAGTCATTTATGTCATTTGGCAGTAAATCTGAACTTCTTAAAACCGAACTGCGTTAAGCTTTTTAAAAAAGCCCCAAGGTCCGTATAACTGGGAAGGAAAAGTACCCTAAGGGCTACTATATACATGTTATTAAGTTAAGTGAAAGTTTCGTAATCGAGTTCGCAGCAATTGCTTATGTCAGAAAGCGTGGCTTAACGCCATTTTAAATTCATTTCTGTAACTTCCTTTTACTTTTTTTTTTAGGGCGGGTTCCAAATATTTACACTTAAATTCAAAGTATTACCCCCATGTTAATATTAGTGTTGTTTGTATTATTATGACCGAGCTTCATTCGAAACAAATGTAAAAGACTTCTTCCACAGTTTTTTTTTCTAGGAGAAACTTCCGTAAACGGGCCCAAAGCTAATCGGAGAATTTAATATCATTATTATTTGTAACTCTTATAGAGTTAAAACAATATTGTTGCTAGCATTACTCTTATTTGAGACTGACCTTGTTTGTGTATCTGAATGGGGAAAAGTTCTGTATCATGTGCTGGTTGGCACGATTGGCGAAAAAATTAAAAATGGTGCTAAAAGGCAGTTTTAGCATCTTACCAAAATTTCCTAGAGAGAGGAAAAATATGTTTTTCAAGTATTTACAAATATATATTTATTAAACCATGTTTTTGCGTCATCTTAAAAATATAAGTACGATTCTAAAATAAAATTTTATTGCCATTTTCGATATTTTAATAAAAATACATAACAAACATATATAACAAAACTAAGAGACATTTTTGTGATAAATAATTGTTGTTGTCAGGGGGGGGCAAATTGTAAACCATTAATAAGCGAACTAACAGATTACCGAAAATAACTTGTGGGAATTTCAGGGAAGAAATATCTGATATAAATAACTTTTAAAATATTAAAATGGAGAAGTGGTGCGTATAAAAATGCAAAACATAATACGCCTGATATAAGTATTTTTTAATTTTTTGATATTTCCAAAAGAACAGATAAAAGGGTAAAACTCCCGGCAAAGATGTCATATACTCACCACGTTGGCGCGATTTTCCCCCTGCCAATTTGGCAAAAACTGTTTGTTGTGTTTATTTACTTTTATTTTTTATTTTAATTCTATAGATTATTTTTATATGTATGTCAATATTTATTGATATCAAACTACATTATTTATTTATTTTTATTTCCTTTTTTAAAATAGTAGAAGTTACGTTTATTACGTTATTTTATTTTTATATTGAAATAAAAAATCATGTGCTATTATTGCCTGATATTAGTGACTAAAATTCAAAAACAAAGTTTTCGCCAAATTGGTGGGGGAAAAAATCGCGCCAACGTGGTGCGTATATGACATCTGTCATTTCACTTATGTATTGGTACTTTTATGTTAACTTGGCGCAGTTCATAACTCGCCAAATATTGTTCTCATAACATCTTTATATTTCATTAATTTCATTTAACGGTACTTACGTATTATCCGTGCCAGTTTTAAGCCAACTGCGCCAATGGAGCCAATATTACTAATTATATTAACCCTTATATATTTTTTTTCTTGCTACATGGTACATGCCTGTGAATAATCTATAATATTATTCTTTCTTATTTACTATGCTATTTACCATTTATTAATTTTACTATAATAATGTTATTTACTATTTTTAACAATGTTAAAAATTTAATAAACATATATTACATTTTATTTATTTTATATTAATTACCATTTTTAACTATGTTATTTGATAATGTTAAATTACTGTGTTTGAAAACATGATTGGCAACGATAAACAAGATTGGTACTTGGCAGCCATTTTTGGCGATCAATCTCCTGTCACGGATAATACGTAAGTACCCATTTAACTATAAACCTTTCACTCATTTCATTTCAAATACATACATTAAAAATACATGTCTTCCACTCATTTAATTTAAAATACATGCCTTTCACTAATTCCATTTAAAATACTAAGAAGAAAATAAAAAGAAATAATGCCGCAAATGAAAATCTTTTATTTAAACATCATAGAATTGATTCCCATTTACACATGCGAAATAAAAAGCTGCCAATGTTGAGATTTGCACCAAATCTGTAATGTAAAGTTATTGCGGATTTTTTTCTTTCAAACAGAAAAAATTCCAGATTCATTTTCAATTTTTAATAAATGGAAATATGTTTTATTGTACTGATATTGTATTGTATTGTGCGTGCATATTTTTTTGCTCCATGTTACTCCATGAACTTTTAAAATCTTATTATTTACGAAAATCTCCGCCGGTGAAAATGACGTATGTACTAAATTTTAGTGACGTATGTACTTTAATTGTGCTTTTTTATCTATTTTTTAAATATAATTTCCAAACGGTTTGACATTTATTCTTGGTAATAAATAGACGTCGTTGTCACCTTTATAGGTACCTGCTGTAAAAATTTGAACGAAATCCGTTAAATATTTTTTGAGTTATGCTTGACGAAAGGTTTTAATATCCATCGTAGCTATATATGGGGCAAAGTAATACTGCGCTGTGTATCAGTCTTCGTTGCACTCAGACAATTATATTACAAACATACCACATTTGTCATGTTTAACATACAATTTCCAACTTGTTTCAATTTGTAAGTACAGGTATCCCCCAACTTGCATATTACGCGACTTACGTGAATTTGCAGTTACGTAATAAATCTCCAAAATTTCATTAATGAACATACTATTGCATTTCATAAGTGTTTGCATACTTTTGATAATTAGTTTATAAATAAAATATGCAGATAAAAATCATATACATAATCTAGTTTTATGTATAGAGAGAGTTATGTTTTTATTGGTGATATACAAACAAAAACAAAGCTAATTAAAACGAGGCAAAAGAAACGCTGATTCAATCGTAATAATTATGTTTGCTGAATGCTATATTTATTTGCCCTTCCAGCAATTTGTGTAGAAGAGGTAAGTCAGTCCTCTTTAATTATTTCTTATTTTTATAGTCATTTGATCTAGATTCAAAATTTGTTTATCGACAAAACATTTTTAATTTAAAAAGTGTTCTTTCAGTTTGTTTTTACATTTTTTTTTCATACTTTTATTGTTTATATCCGAGTAAATTCTGCTGCATGATGCTTTATTTGTAAAATAATACTGTGTAAATAAATATGTACCGTCCACCCCCCCCCCCCCCCTAAACACGACGGTAAATCGTAAAATAAGCAGGGGGGCGCTTACACGGTATTAAAATTGTAGTATGTGATATTTATGGGAGGTGGGGGGGGGGGGAGATGCTAATGGCTGACCATCGAATGCATGCATTATTTTAATAAAGTAACAAAAGAAAAACATTTTGAAAAAAAAAATGATAGACAAAATAGATAAACAGTATAACTTCACGATTAATGGCGATTTCAGATTATAGAAAATTCTGGATTTCAGAAGCTTTGAAACTGGAATGCATTTAGATAAATAATAACACTAATATCTGTCATTAATATGGTAACAGAAAAATAAAAGAAACTTAATAATTTAAAATAATTAAAAAACACTGAGAAATTGCAGTTGAAAATGTCCTGAAGTAATTTCGAGAACTAGTAACATTTTATGTGGTGTCGCCATCTGTTGTAAGTTAGGAAGATTAAATAACCTTTTTTTTATATCATGATTTCGTATCTATAAATGCTAAATAAATTATACAAGTCACAAAAATTGAGAACATGTAGAACGAATTGGTAGTTTTGCCAGATTATTAAAACAAAAAACATTACTACCACAAAGATAGCACAAATAACGCTACAAATTCGACTGTGTATCGACAATTCGAAGGATCTGATCAATCAATCGATATTTTTTTTGTGATTGGTTTTCATAATAATGTTAAATACGACTATAAATTCTTTAATAAAATAAATAGATTCTCTTTTAAATCAAAATATTTTCCACACAGCATCAAATACACATTTTTAAACTTATTTCATGAGAAACTTTCACTATCGATATTTTTATTACTTTCATATCGCCATAGAGATAAATTTACAGCAAAACTAATATCTGGTTATATTGCTTTTTCAGATCGACCACGCCTTTCTGATCTTTCGGGGGGGGGGGGGGGGGAACACTTGGGAGATAAAATTTTTGGTGTTGATCTTGACGTGCACGGCGAAATTTCTTTTGGGGGAGGGCGCTTTCTCGGCATTTTTTGAATTTTCCAATTTGTTTACAAAGTGGGAGGGGGGCACTTAATCGGGAAGGGCGGATTAACGGTATTTTACGGTATATATATGTATATGTATTAATGATAATAAATATTGCAGTTTCTTATGAAACCATACGTAAGCACTTTTACAAATTTAACTTACATAAAATTCAAGTTACATAAAAGTCTACAGAACACATTACTTATGTAAGTCAGGGGAAGCTTGTAAATAAAATTTTTACTTTGAGCCCAAAGACTGGTATAAAAATTCAGCCTGTTTCAGGTTCAGTGTCTCTAGTAACAATGTAGTATGAGATCTATGGTTAAATACAATATATTGAAGAAGCAAAATGGTAATAAACTCATATATAACTCATATACTCATATATATTCGACCAATTCCAGACTTCTCAGACACCTTGTATATTAACCATTCAAACATCTATTTATATTTATCATGCATTTTTAAGACATTTTATGACATTTTTTTTTTTTTTAATGGGTGAAAAAAAAATTGTTGCATTCATTTAGAATTTTTTATATTACCAAATATATTTTTACTGTATTATAAGTGAGTATGTTAATTTTTAATTTACATATTTTTGCAGAAAAGGCTGCTGGACATCCTCTTCCAGACATTCGGCAGTTACTTTGTTCTACGCTTTCAGCGCATGATTGAAAATCAGGTTAATTTGCTTGCTGCTGTGGCTGAAAAATTTGGAAATGATTCACCAGAAGCAACACTAGTAGCCTATTTACCATCTGTATTGAGATTTGTTACACTTATTCAGCGCTTGCATTTAATTCTCTTTTACTTCCGTGGGTCGTATTATACAATACCAAAAAGACTGACAGGTATACGATATGTAAGTTATATTCATTTGCCACTCTAATATATTTACTTGTTTATTGTTAAATGACTCCAAAAAAAGAAGTTTCTGTTTTTGGTTGTTTTGTATGTATGTCCAAAATTTTCTCCACAACCACTGAACGGTTTTGAATGCAACTTTTACACTACAAATCTAGTACACCAGGGAAGGTTTTAAGCTAAAATGATTTATTGTATTTTTTTACAGGGACATGTCAAATATTTTAATATATGAGTATGATGTAATATACCCATATGATTGTCTATTGTGAGCGATGAACAACACAGAGTTTGAGAGAGGTAGCATACAAGAAATAAAATTTGATTGGCCGATAGGATTTTGGACAAGACCTTGTGCAATGAACAGATATACTGACTTTTAGATAGTGGTGACATACAAGCAATAAAATTTGATGGGTGGATTGTTTGAGGATTTTGGACAAAAACTTGGGGTGCCTGCCATTATTGACAAACTAATGTTTGTTCACTTGTCTCACACTTATAGCAATAAAACTTGCCCAGGCAAGTATTGCCAAATTCTGGAATGAGCGTTGGAAAAAAATATGGTTTATCCAGTTTGGAAAAAAAAAAATAATCTCATCAAAAACAACTTGTTGTAAATGATCCCGCCAAGCCACAAACCTAAAACGTCAGTCACAAAAAGAAGTGATATCACATAAAAAGAAGCGATATAGAAGTGCATACTCCGAGTCCCGTGTAAAAATCTATCACCACTCATAATGTTTCCAAAGGACTCGGAGTGAGGTACAGTATGTGTAAACTGCTTGGCGACCTGCAGGCTTTTATAATATATGTAGTCTATCAATTTTGAAAATCGAAAAATAAATTTTATATTTTTGTTATACCACTTTTATAAATATTTTTGTATGCGAAAGAACTGACAGAACGGATTTTCCCTCAGATCTATGCCATTCCCTTACGCTAGAATTACTGCAATATATCTCAATTTAGTTAACATTTATTATAAGGTTTATATATATATATATATATATATATATATATATTTATATATTACAAACTCAAAATCTTTATACGTTTACTTAGAAAATCCTCTTCGTAAGAGTGGTGTTTTTAGTTTAAATAATGGTAAATAAAATCAACAAATTGATTTTTCAAGCTCATAAATAAGAAAGGACATGCAAACACAGAAGCTTCAACTTTTACAATTTTATGGGAGCAAAATAAATAAATAAAGAAAAGAAAAGAAAAGAAAAGAAAAATAATATAGCCATATGTAATTGCATTAAACGCAAACATTATAAAAGCCTGCAGGTCGCCAAGCAGTTTTCACATACTGTACCTCACTCCGAGTCCTTTGTAAACATTATGAGTGGTGATAGATTTTTACACAGGACTCGGAGTATACACTTCTATATCGCTTCTTTTTATGTGATATCACTTCTTTTTGTGACTGACGTTTTAGGTTTGTGGCTGGGCGGGATCATTTACAATGAGTTGTTTTTGATGAGATATCACTCCTTTTTGTAAGGTATTTAATTTCAATTATACGGATTCCATTTTTATTCAGAAAAGAAAAGATGAAAGGGGCAAAAAAAAATAATAGTGATGCTATAAACAGAATTATACGATTTATTGAGTGACTTATTCCAATGTACATGTCGCTACCATAACAACGGGGAAACTTTTATATTAATTTCCTTACATTGTATTCATCAGATTATTTATGACATATTTATTTTCCTTTTTTTTTGTTTATATCACTCTTCCGTACATTCAAAAACAAAAAAATAGACAATTTTACAGTAGTTTACAAACTAATTAAAATACTACAGTTTCAGAAAAATGTGGAAAAATAAGAAGTACTTTTTTTCGGTCAACTACAACGATAAGTTTATGGAGCATACTTTACCGAGAATAATCAACATTTTTTTTTCTATGAACCTATTTCTAATAGTATAAAAATTTACAGGGATTTTTATACTAACATATTAAATATATTATTTTTGAAAATTACTGAGCACCTTAGAAGTTTTTTATTTGTTTAAGTTTTTTAACTCAACGTTTTGAGAATTTGAAAAATATAAAATTCGCAATGTTTGCAAAAGTATAAAAACTATTAAAGTGATTTCTGTTCATATAGTCTGTTCATTCCCATTCGGTGATCCTAAAATATAGGCCCCCAATCTCCGGCAGTCCATGAATTAATTAGGACATATGTATGCAACTGTTAAAATGTTCTCAAAGTTGACAATATAGGCAATAAGTATAGCTCGGCAAATATGAAACACGGCATTGCTTCATCATGGCTTTGTTTCGTGAGGTGTTTGTTCTTCGATCATAAAAATCTCTCGAAAGTGTTCGTTAACTGAACACATGTTCGTTATCAGAACATAAAAATCTCACGCGAAAGTGTTCGTTAATCGATTTGTTCGTAAACCGAACAGTTCGTTACCGATGACCTATTGTATACGAAATTTAGCATTTTAAGTTCGTCATAGCCGGAGATTCGATGAACGGCAAATATTTAAACGCAAAACTTGTAATCTTGGGGTAGCAACATTTTTACATTCTATTGCTCAGCGCATGAACGTAAAGTTGGAATTTCATAATCGCAATTTCGTAATCGCCTGATACGCTAGAATTATATATTTATAAATAAACACAGTTTTTTTAATTGATGAAAATACAATATTTTAATAGATTTAGAGCTTAACATCGACGAGATTTCAGACGGACAAAATGAACTATATTAAATTTGAAAGCAAGATAATGAAACCTTACAGTGATTGAAACAGTGTAAAATCATTAAAATACATCTCATTCAGTAAATATACATCGGTTGTAATGTAATCAAGATCTTCTAAGAGACTCTGTAAACGAAACGTATATGCTTCAATGCCGCTTTACAATAGAGAGGATGTAGTAACATATTTGAATATCTTATGTATATAGCCAATTTGACAAAAGTTATGCAATTTACTATTGTTTTTCTTCTGTGTTAAGTACAGGAATCATGTACTTCAACGTAAAAATTCGCTAATTACACAACTTTTTAGTCTTATTAAAAAATCTTTTGAGTTACCCTGTAAACGAACAGTAAATTCTACAATTCTGTTTTACAATAGGAAGCTAAGTTATGTTGTTCATAGTAACATATTTTAACATCATGCGCATACGTTCTTTTTGAAAAGAGTTAGACCATTTAATATTTTTTTTACTTCATCTTAAGTATAGGAATAAATCACTTTAAAGTGGTATACATAAAAAACTAATTAATATTTTTACACGAAATATTAAACATTTGACCTACTCATAAAAACAATTCAAATGCTGCAAACCGCGTAAAAATCGTATAATTACACAACTCTTTATCCTATATCAAAAGATCTCTTGTGAGACCCTGTAAACGAACCTTAAATGTTATGATTTTTTATAATAGGAAGCTTACTTGGGTCGAGTGTAATAACATATCTTAATATCATGTGTATACGATAGTTCCTAAAAGAGTTGGGTCATTTATTATTTTTTTGCTCTATGTTAAGTATAGGAATCAATAACTTTAAACTGATATAAATCAAAAACTAATTAATATTTTTACATGAAACTTACAAAGGTTTGAACTACTCATAAAAACGATTCAAATAACATAAACCGTGTAAAAATCCGATAGTTACACATTGCTATAGCCCTGTCAACAGTTTTTTGCTTTATGTTAAGTATAGGAATCAATAACTTTAAACTGATATAAATCAAAAACTAATTAATATTTTTACATGAAACTTACAAAGGTCCGAATTACTCATAAAAACGATTCAAATAACGTAAACCGCGTAAAAATCCGATAATTACACATTGCTGTAGCCCTGTCAACAGTTTTTTGCTCTATGTTAAGTATAGGAATCAATAACTTTAAACTGATATAAATAAGAAACTAATTAATATTTTTACATGAAACTTACAAAGGTCCGAACTACTCATAAAAACGATTCAAATAACGTAAACCGTGTAAAAATCTGATAATTACACATTGCTGTAGCCCTGTCAACAGTTTTTGGTCTGAACAAGATTTAAAAAGTGCAAAAAACAGCACTTTTAAAATCACATTTACTGAAAACCTATTCGTCGGATTTTGCTTTACTTTTGAATTCTTAGTCCCTTGGCACGCCCCATTCCATAGAATCAAGAATTTTGTTTCTATCATAAATAGAACGCGAGATATAGATGTGTCAAAAACCCGTTTTGTCCCGTCCGTAAAATATAAACTAGACAGAGTGCTAAAAATTTTTTTGTAAAATCGTTTGGCATCCATTGGCGGAAATTCCTTTCATTTACGGTTCAATGCATTGCTGTTTCTTATGCTTGGCGAGAAACTCTGTTGAGTTTCTATGATAATAACAATTGAGCAAGTGCCATGTGTGTATGTCAGCACTCTTTCATTTATAAAAACTCTCAAATAGCGGCAACATAGATTAAATTGAATGTGGTTGTCATCAAATATACTCTCTTGTGCCAAACCACTCTTGCCAAACTATGCCAACTGGTACTTAATAAGTAAATAATTTTTGTAATATAGGCAATATTAATAACATGAGTTTCTTGCACAATTGCAATATTCGAAAACATAATTTTGAATAAAAATGGCTGCCTGGCATAAGAAAAAAGAAGTGGTTTGCCAGTATTTGTTTTCCTCAGTCACATGACTTGCACTGTTATTATATAGATTGCGTACAATAGAATTTAATAGAATAAAGAAAACTTTTATTAATATAAGTTTTGATTCAATTTTCGTAAAATTTAAAATGACTCGACAAAATTCTACAACGATAATATGTATTAAATTTCAAACCATTTGGTTGGGTAGTTTTTGTACTGCTATATGCAGACAGACGACAACTAAAGGTGCTACGTATTTATATAATTATGAACACACCTAAAAACAGAAATATCCAATCAATTGTAAATTATCGCTTTTCTTTTTTAAGGGTCCTCTTCATGCACTTGAAAACACCCGCTCGCTAATGTTAATCCTATAGAGCATTATTTTTCTAATATCTCGTTTACATTTCGATATTTTTAAATGAATTTTTTTTGCATTGGATAGCAGAGATCAATCTTTACTTCTGCCGTTGATTACTTTTTCGATTTTCTTTCCGAATCTTTTTTACGGAGATACTTTCACTTTCAGAACCAGTTTCGAAAGTGAAAGTATCTCCGTAAAAAAAATCTGCAAAGAAAGTCGAAAAGGTAATCAACGGTGGAAATAGAGATTGATCTCTGCTATCCAATGCAAAAAAAAAAAAAAAACGTTAAAAAATATTGAAATGTAAACGAGATATTAGAAAAATAATGCTCCATAGGATTAACATTAGCGAGCGGGTGTTTTCAAGTATGTGAAGAGGGCCCTTAGGTTTATGGTTAAAAAAAAAAGCTTAAACAGTCATCTTCATAATGAGATTTTCAACACAATTTTGACATCAAATTTGGCTTTTTCAGTAAATTTTACCTTAACCTTTTCTTATTCCCTCCCCCCTCCCCCTGGGTATTATCTAGTTTTTGTATGAAGACAATCCCCTAAGCTTAATAAGTGAAAAACACAATTTTCATAAGAATGGCTATTTCCATTCTTTTTTTAATAACAATTTGAAGTATAAACTATAAAGGGAATTGTCTTTTTTATTTGGCTAGCTGTACCTGATTTGATATTGACCGGATTAAAGAACTAATAGCATAAATGTTGGTTAAAGAATTTATGCAGTGATCTAAATCTTTTTCTTCTCCAGATAATGATTGCAAGCCACGACTATATGCAAGCAATTATCTGCTCTCATCATCAGGTGAGATTAACGGAGAATAATTATTCAAACAAGGATATAAACTGTTCTGCCAGTAGTCATTATCTGGGTTAAAAAAGAAGTTTTATTTCACTGCATTTCATTTTCAGGGAATTATTTAAAATTATTTAGACTATTTAAAATTATATTAAAATTATATTAAAATTATTTAAACTAACAATTGCAGAATTCTAACAAAACACGAGCTTCATTTTTACAGATTTTCTTGTTATAATAGAATTTTAGAATTATCTACATTTTTTTTTCTATATGTTAAACCTTGAATATGTAATAAAATGCTTCATTTTCAGCTGATTATGTCAGGAGTAGGTTTTTTTTCAGGTAACATAGTTTTTTGTTTTGTTTTTTCAATTCTCTCATAATTGGCTGCCATTTTGTAATAAAGGGATAAAATGAAAAGTACTCAACATTAAAATCTTAGTCAGAACAAGCTGTAAAAATTTAGACACGTTTAATTTTTAAAAATTCTTCATTAAACTTTATATAGAGAAAATTTCAATTTTTTTTTTTATTATTATTTTATTTTTATTTTTGGAGCAGCACAATAAATGTATTTTCTTTTAACAATTATATGGATCCTTAACAGTGTTGTAAACATCTAATACTTTTTTTTATACTTTTTTGCAGGTAGTGATACGTAGATGGTTGGCTCAGTCTTCTTATCATAAATCTTTTAAGATACTGGGATTTATTGCATTGTCTCAACTCTGCCTTAGCCTAATTGTAGCTTTCTATTCTATGAAGCTATCAAACACTGTTACAAATATTGTTCATGAAGCACAAAAGTATGTTTGGTAGTATAATAAAAAATATCTTTATTTCTTACATGCATAATTTATTAAGTAAATTATTTTTTAGTATTTATTGCTATATTTTCTAACAATGCAAACTTTGTTGCATTATCCTCATAGTATACAGTGGAACTTCCCTTTAACGAAGTTCCTATTTAACGAAGTTTTCTACTTAATGAAATTTTCTGCAGAACTTTGACTTTGAACACCATTAACATGTAAATTAATCTCCATATTACGAAAAAGATATTCTACATAACGAAGTTTGTTCCATTTTTGTACGTTTACAGAATTCAAACAAAGAGGTTGCTGTTGCGATGGATATTCGAATTTATTTCAGCAGATTGTATGAAAATGAACACATTTAAATAATTTCTATTCTGTTTGGTGCTAAATAAAACAAATTTGTTTTCGCACTAAGAAAAAGCAAATGATATCACCACTCTCCCACACCGAGACTCCAGCACTGACAGTTGGGGGAAGTCAAAAATCCCCCTTTTACATTCAATGATATAGAAGATGCAGTGACATAATGGCGCCAGATACATTGGACCAAAAAATATCAATTAGAGTCAGACATTTACCATTCTGACTTTCCATTGCTGATAGACAATTGCTTTGTACATCCAAAAGAACGTGCTTCAAAATACAAATCTAAGAACATCAAAGTTATTTTTGTTCCTGCCAATACAGCTAAACTTCAATCATTAGTCTAAGAAATGATACAAAATCTTGAAGTACATTATCGAAAAAAGCCAATGTAGGGAAAACATTAGTTTGAAAATCTGTGTATCAGAGCTGATGAAAGCTTGGTAATGTGACGTGATTTCATCGACAGTACACAACTATTTTGTAAAAGACGGCTTCAAAATTGAAACTGAATCAAATACTTCTGAATCCATTACCTGTTTGTCATACCTGAAGGAAAATTTCCATGAATTTAAGTTGATTTCTATTTAACGAATTTTCTTCTTAACAAAGTTTTTAAGTGTAACGATGAGACTTCGTTAAATGGAAGTTTCACTGTATCTTATTTTACTAGTGCATAAAATGTATACTTAATATGTTATGTTATACACATTTCTTATTATAACAGTATTCTACATTCAGGAAAGTTTTCTGTGATTTTTTTTCAGCAACTTTATAATATATTTTTTCATAGAGAGAAAATTTAAGCATGTATAAGTATCATATTATTTTAAAAAGATGATTTTCGTTATTTTAAATTAGGAACTAAATATATGTGGAGTACAAACAATAAATAAGGAAAGAATCTTACTCTATGCATTTTGATTTTCTTCTTATCTAATTAATTTAATTGTTTTACTTTGTTACCTTTATTTATTTTTTCACTTGTTTATTTTAATGAATTTATAATATTTTAAGGTGGACTTGCTCAACAATGCGAAACTTTCTGACATATTTTCTGATTCATTTTCTAATGCAAAGGCATAAAATTGGTAGGCCTGACTATAAAAGCAATTTTGAATCGAAATGAGTTTTCTATTTTTTGATAAATAAATTACTTATCGAGTTATAAGCGATTTGTGTCATGTGATGACACGTTTTTCCCTTTCTTGTACCATGTCGTCGGAAATTCGGTTCAAATTGCTGACTTTGGCAGTATTTTCTAAAAGATCTTCTACCTTTACTAAAAAAATGGAAAATGTCTAAAGTTTTTGAATTAGAACACCTGCAAATTTCATGCATTTCCAAACAAAAATGAATTGAAAAATATTTCATTAAGTAGCCAGTTTGAATTTCAGAACATACGTAATGATATATCTGCTTTAAGGTAAGGTTGTGTAAATTAGATACTAATTGTATATGATACAAGCTGTGTAGAAGCTCACTGTGTTGCATTTGTATTTTAAAAGATCTTTCAAGTTTTTGGAGAAAATTATTTACCAATTCAGTTTTTTAATTAAAGTGTATAAGTCATAAGTTAAAATATATTTATTATAATTTATAAATCTTAATGTGACCATTCAATCACTGTAAGATTCCTTAAAATTGATCAATTAGTTCTTGAATTTTTGAGTTTAGAAGATTGGTGATTGACTGATTGATTTTCCAAGCTTTTTCCTGATTTCTCAAAAACTATTTTAGATATTGGAATGCAACAAACTGCAGAATGTAGCCTGAATTATAATTTACAATATTAATAAAATCTTTCAACCACTGTAAGATTTCTTAAAATTGATCAATTAGTTTCTGAATTTTTTAGTATTTAAAGTCCGATTGATTGATTATCCAAGTTTTTTTCCTGTTTTCTCAAAAACTATTTTAGATATTGCAATGCGGCAAACTTTAGATTGTAGCTCGAATTATTATTTATAATCTCAACTAACCCTTTCAGTCACTGTAAGATTCCTTAAAATTGTGCAATTAGTTCTTGAATTTTTAAGTATTAAAAGATTAGTTGTGTTAGAAGAAAAAAAAAATTAAAGAAAAAAAATAGTTGATTTAAATGATATAATTTATAAATGGTCGAAGGATCAAATAATGGTTAGTTATTACAATCACATTGTAAAAACTATTAAAAAGGGAAATAATAAAAGATATTCAACATAATGGATTGTATGATAACGTTTAACTTACCTGAACCTGGTAAATGATAAAATTTCTTAATTATCATCAATTTGATAATATTTTTTATAGTTAATTATATTTTTATTTTATTAAATCAAATAAATTCTTTATTCTTCTTTTTATAAATTCTAGACGCTGTTATCCTTTCAGATTTGTTAATATTAAATTCATCATAAAACAAATTTCATGTTAAGAACTGAATTTTTTACTAGGCACATCAATATTAAAATAACATATATATATATATACTCAATGTGTAAAGTACATATCACTGAGGTGTGCAACAAGATGCTTACTGCTAAGTATGGTGCGCATAACATTTATCATTAACATACAGAGACACACAAAGTGTTTGGTTACAGTACTGTCTATGCATGATAATAATAACAGAAAGAGCATTTCAGTTGCGGTATGCATTTCTAAATTTAACAAATGTTTTGAACATTACTTGGTATGTATAAATTATATAGATCATATACAGGGCTGTGCAAAAGAGTTAGAATACATTTCTGTTTATTTGCGGGAATTGCTGAAAGGAAATCTTCAACATTGTTAAGTATTTCCTAATTGAACTAAATTTTAGCATAATATGTAGTATATATGCTAATTGATAGATCATATACAGAGCTTCACAAAAGAATTTGAATTGTTTTCTGACTATAGATGGCGATTGCTGAAATTGGGTAATTTAATGTTTTATGCGTTTTTCAAATTCTTTACTTAGATTCAAATTCTTTACTTAGATAGACTTTCTTTACTTAGATAGACTTTCTTTACTTAGATCTTTACTTTCATCTTTCACCTTATTAAACGGTGAAGTTTTATTCCAGTATTTTGAATGTGTTGAAAAGTGTTACATAATCTATGCTCGATGCATGATTTTTCTTTCTTGTTTGCTTCCTTTAGAGGGGCTTTTTTTTCCCTCAAGAATTTTTCTAAAAACTTTCACATATGTAATAGCAGAAACAGATGCAATTTTGACAGAAAACTCCCAAACCTAACACCCTGTCACACTTGTTTTACAATATATTTCCCCTGATTTTTTATTATTGTGTTCTTTTTATTATTTTCTTCTTATATTTTATTTTTCATATCTTCGTCCTTTTTGTTAATATTTGCTGGTAAAAATTATGACAATTGTTAGTGAATTAGTGAGTTTTTAAATACCTGTTAAATTATTGCTAAATTATGATAACTTGTCATCATTGTACATGGGGCGATTGTTCATGGAAATTTCTTCTGATTTCATAAATATTTATGATACTTTTATGTTAACTGGGTGCCAGTGATAACTCGCCAAATTTTGTTTCAGTTGATATCATTTGAATTGCAAACAATTAACGATCAGTTGTACAACAATTTGAAAAACTAACGATACATTTTTACAAATTCTAAATTAGATTAAAAAATTTTAGGATCTTATATAGTATAAGTTTCTATTTTTGTGTATATAAAATTACATACCATGTTTTCATTATGAAATAAAATGATTCTAGTTTATGTTATATCTTATTTTAACATTTTTGTAATGGACTAAGCCTAATCATTAATAGAACCAATTACGTGAGATTTTGTTATTTGTATTGATATGTTTGTTTTACGTATTTTATCACGATTATACTATTTTTACTATTGCTAAATAAGTTTTCTAAGATATTAATTATATTGCAATATTAAAATATTGGCTATTTGTTACTAGGTGATATTAAAAGATTGGCGAGAAAAAAAAAGAGGGGGGTTAGTGACATTCAAAAAATTTTGGCAATCAATGGCGGCTAACATAAAAGTACAGTATAGGATCTGTTATCCGGAATGCTTGGGACCTAGGGTATTTGGGATAAGAGGTTTTTCCATAATTCGGAGCACTTTATTATTAGAAATGTACAAAATGACTAATTTCACATCTAATTATAACCATGAATAATATATCTTTAAATACATGCTTACAATTTTGTTAGTAAGAACTTATTTACATAGAATAAAAAACATTCTGAATTACAATTAAAATTATAAAAAATATTCCATTAACAATTATGAATTAGTCTTGGAACATGGAAGTAGAATCCTTTGATGTGAATTTTTAGAATTTTTGTATTAAAGTTGGTTACTTATAACATGTCTCTTGCACTAATTGTTCTTGTATCCTGTACATTAACAAGATTTGCTGTTGACAGAAGTAGCTTCACTGCTGCATTCCACAAATCAGTTGCTCAATGAAAAATATCAGTTGTGCATGTGTTTTTAATGCTCTTTATAATAATATTTTTTGCACCATAATTTTTTATATTTATTTATTGAAGCTGTATATTAATGAATGTAAGCAATACCATTAAATTTATATTATTTCTTTGTGTTGACTCTAGACCACGGAATTCTTAAAAGAAGTGGGGAATTTTTAAAAAAGGACACTCTTGCACATTTTGAGCACAGTTGTTTAAAGTTCCTTCTATCAGTAGAATTTCGTGATTTTTCTTGTGATCAATTAATGAATCTTAATTACGATATCTGATAATTCCCTCTTGATTTACAGACAAATTTAAAGATACTTCTCCCGCGACCGATCAAAGAATTTCATGATAATTTTTCGGGACCGACTGAAGAATTTCATGATTTTTTCTGACAATCAACTGATGAATTAGAGATTTCTTTTCCTACGATTGATTCATGAATGTCACAATATTTTTCTACTATCGTTTGTCAAATTTTGTGGTTTTTCTTGCGACCGATAAGCGAAAATCGGGAATTTTTTTCTGCAACAGATTGACGATTTTTGCGATACTTTCTTTCTACTGACTAATGAATTTGACAATTTTCCTTGCGACTGACAACCGAATTTCTCATTTTTTTCCACGATCAATTAACTGCCATATTTTCTTGTGAACAATTGGTGAATTTCCAGATTTTTCCCTCACGATTTACAGGCGAAACTCGCAGGATTTTTTCATGCGATCGATGGTCCAATTTCGGGATTTTTTCCAAGACTGACTGAAGAATTTTGAGATTAAAAAAAAAAAAATAAATAAATTAATGTTTATCGTTTTGCATTCTGATTTTCGGAACGTTCCGGATACGGGGACGCCAGATAACAGATCCCACACTGTACCATTTTTACCTAGTGTTGTTTCCCAATTTCAGAAATTTTTAAAAATTGTAATGACTGTTACAACAAAACTTTATTACAGTAGATTCCTGTTACAACAATAAAATATCGATAAAAAGATTTCATTGTAACGAAATTACTCCTCATTTATCTGATGCATTACCTATACATGTAAATTTAATATGTAAGATAGATTTACCTCTTGTTTTAGAGGACTTTAATGGAAGATTAGTTAAATTAACATAAGAAAAGTTAGTGAAATAGAATTCAATATTAAAAAATGCAAAATTAAGGGCTAACCTTTCTTATGTGGTACATTGTTACAAAAAATCTGTGATTTTTGTTTGTAACAAGGGAATCTGTAATTGACGATAACAAAAATGCATGTAACGATTGAATGTGAGAAAATACCTCCTCTGGAACCTTCTTTTGATGAGAAACAAAAATACGCATTTTATCCAATCATGAGAGGGCTTCCGAAGCAGTAAATTTTGATTTGTCAGCAACATCATCATAACTACTTTCGTCACTTTGTCGAGCTGGTGTATTTTTAATGGACAAACTAACATCATCATCAGTCATTTCACAGCATGTTTGAATGTTGTAATCCACAGAAAATTTTGAGCTCTATGAAGATTTTTCATTGTAACGGAATTCCTAATAAAATGTACTTCGTTAAATCGGAATTTTGAATACATTGGGGTTAATGCAATTTGAAAATGGGATTTGTCAAATTTTGTAGCAATGGAATTTTTCATTTTAATGGAATTTGTTGTAACGAGAATCTACTGTATTACAGAAATTTAGAAAGTAGATTTAAATGCATTTTTAATATTTATTTTCTATGTGTGTTATTGGATACAATAAAAATGAACTTTGTTTAAAATATTTAATCATATGCCCACATCCCCCTTTTTTTCTTTCTGATAACTTCAGTATTTTTTAATTAAGTAAAGTCACAAATGCCCTTGATTATACAATTTTCATTAACATAGCCTTAAAACTTTACACTCTTGATAAAGGCATCTAGATTATTTTTAAAGCATTTAAAGTGTGTGTACTTTTTTATCCAGCAATTTTAAGCTTTCTCTGTTTAAATAAGAGAGAGAGACTGTAGGCATGACTGTTAGGTACAATAGTCTCCTAAGTATATTAAAATTAAGTTAGGTATATTCACATAAAGCTTAATAAAGTATTAACTATTTCTTTCTGTTTACTTAATGCATATTTTTATAGGGATAGTGCAACTGCTTCAACTAGTGTCACTTCTAAAAATCAGTGTGCTCTGTGCCTGGAAAAACGAAACTGCAGCACTGCTACGCCTTGTGGACATCTATTTTGTTGGGCTTGCATAACGTCTTGGATGCAGAATAAGGTATGTCACAATTGTTCTAAACAAATCAAGAAGTATTTTTGGTGTCAGAAATTTTATTTAATATCTTTGAAAAAGTGCTGATAAACATTTATATATATAAGGGTCGCCCAAATAAAAGTGAGACTGCTGCCAATTTGACAGATTGTTTAATGGTATCAGTCTGTTACATATATAGAATAAAGGGTTATATATAGTGAAAATAATGTTAATATTGGTGAATGAGAATATCTATATTATAAAGGACAAACGTGTCTGTGCGTAATGCTGACGTCACTTTGCGAATGGCAACAGTTGACAATGAAATTTCGGTTTTGCGATTTTTGCTACTGCAATTTTTTTAATTTCTAAACATTTCACATTTTTTATTTTTTCACCGTTATATTGGGGAAAAAATCTACTTTCAAATGCAATTTGTGTGAAAACTATATCTTAATTGACTGATTTATTATAGCATTTAAATTAAATTTCAAGCATGATTTTTTTTTTTTAAATCTGTCTCTATCGCTTGCAGACGATTACAAAACATTAATCTGTTTGCACTTTAAACAATATAAAAAGTTCAGCATTTGTCTCCAGCTAAAATTAAAACTTCATTAAGCAATAAATAAATAAGTATAAATAAAACACAGATTTTAACAGACATGTAATTGAAATAAACGCTTAAAACTGCAGAAATTATCAGAATTAAATAAAACTTGCTCTAGATAACGAAATTTTTAACGATTTCTTTGGTGGTGTTAGCGGGCAAAAACTATAAAAGGTAAAAAATTAGTTTTCAATAACAAAAAATAAAAAAATGGTTTTCACATATACTCTCTATCCCGGGAAGCCCAGGTTGGATGCCCTAGTATAGTTAATGACATAGTTTTCATGGAAGTAGAAACAGGCATCCCAGCAGTCCATACAGGGGTCGATCCATTTTTTTTTTTCTTGGGGCCCATTTTGTGAAAAGTAAAGGTTCTTTTGAGTAAATTTATTATATTTATGTGAAAAATAACATTTTGTAACAAAAGTTGAAATCCAGTTGCTTTTCTTTATTTGCATTAACTAAAAATTTGCACATATTTTAAAAATCATATAATTGCATTTTTCATGATCTTGATGATAAGGCAGTCTTTTCTCATGGTTCATAAAATTGTAGCAAAATATTGCTTCTGACAAAAAAGAAAAAAAAAAAGCCCAGCAGATGTAGACATTGTATTATATTATGATACCTTGAAAAAAGTTTCTTGTTTCTGTTTAGCATTTTTTTGTCCTTTCAAATTCGTAATTTTCATTGTAATATTTTTTTGAAGATTCAAACTTTTCAATAACTTTTTTTTTTTTAATTAAAAATATTTGAGTTTTGATTTTCAAGAAGAGAGTGAAGTTATACAAAAACATTAAAACCAGGGTAAATGCACCACTATTTTCTCTTAAATAAATTAAAAATTATTTTTTTTATTTCAAATAAGTCATTTATCTTTATAATAAAATGATAGAAACATAATATTTAATAATGACTTTCTGTGCATCAGAAACCAAAAATGCTTAAAATAATATACACAAAAATAAAGGTTTCCTTTTTATTTTATAGAGACACCTGTGAACACGTGCGAGGATTTCGCACTGCAATACAAATTTTTTAGCATTGTAGTATTTTATATATGTATATATATAGATTTAAACTTCTAAAGAAACATTAAGAATAAAATACCTGTAAACTACATTGGTACAGATGTCGCAAACGCACCGGTGTTTCTTTTTGGTGCCAAAATGGCGATTTTTTGCCTGGCGGGGTAACTTGGTGACTTCTGCTTTGTATGGCAACTTGGTATTTTATAATAAAATGAAATGTGTATGTAAATAAATTAAAAATAAAAATAATGTGTGTTTTAAAGTAAAATTATAATACAATTTTATTATAAAATAAAACTAACATGTTTCGCAAGCTAGGTCTAACAGGTATTAGAAAATGGGGTTTTCTCGCCAAAATAGCACCACAAAAAAATTGAGCTACCCCGGAAGGTCTACGATATCTGTTCCCTAACATTAATTAATCAAGCCAGAATATCAGCTCATTTATTCCATCAAACTTACAAAAAGGCACGCGCAAGAAAAAAAAATAACAATCGTATTTTAACTGCATCAAAAAAAAAACATGGGACAATCCATGGTGCCTTTTTCTCCTAAACATTGCAATTTCAATTTTGCTTTTTAATCATAAATATAAAATAAACACGTGCGGAGATGTCCCACTTTGTCCCAATTCTTGATGTCCCAAATGTCCCAGATGTCCCAATTCTTTTTTGTGCTATTTATTTTTTTATAATCATTATTGAGCGTGATATAATCCGGAATATTATTTTTGTGACAACACTAATTTAAAGAAAACCTTTCATTTCATTTATGAAAACAATGCCGATTTAATTTTTAATTATCAGCAATTTTAATCAAAAAACATGCTTTAAGAAAATGTAAGTGTACTATGTCAGAAGCTTCTTCAAAATCCTTTCATATGGTATCTCATACGTCGTTCTGCATTTCGTAATTTCTTAGAAAAAGGGATGTTGACAGGAGAAATAATATATATGATAATAATAAAAAAAAATATACTAAAATAAAATGTGCCCTTTTTTAAATTTAAAAATATGGATTTTTACAGTCAGTGAAAGTTAAAAATT
Source organism: Maratus michaelseni (assembly GCA_963931845.1). Classification (NCBI taxonomy): domain Eukaryota; kingdom Metazoa; phylum Arthropoda; class Arachnida; order Araneae; family Salticidae; genus Maratus; species Maratus michaelseni. The sequence goes on from OZ007597.1 coordinate 277,811,922, forward strand.
ATTTAAGCTTTATTTTATTATTCATATAGAAAGTTGCATAGATATTCTTTAATACTTGTGTAATTTCATTTTGCTTAAAGTGAACTGCTGTAAGTTCTAGGAATATGTTTTATAATTAATTAATTAATAAAGGCTCTATTTTCAAAATGTCTTATTCTAAAAAAAAGGCCCCCCCTCCCAAATTTGATACAAATTTGATAAAATTTGGTAACCAGAAAAAAATTCTAGTAGCCAGTAAAAAATATTTACCACCTCCTCCTTCCTCGTCATTAATTTTCAAAAGACACAAAAGTTTTTATGAATTAATTGAGGAAAAATAATAACAGGCATTGCTTAGAATTATTAGTTACATAGTTTAGAAAGATAATATAAACTGTTTTCTAATGAAACTTATTAAATTCATATGTCTTTAAAAAAATAAAAATAAAAATACTGTAAAGAGTGAATTAACTGGCATGTTTGGAAAATGCTGATTGCCGAATGCTTCAAATGTCCAAATAGTTGAATGCTACAAAATCTATATCTGCTAGCATTTGTGCTCATTTCAAGAAAGCTTAGGTCAATTTTTGTACAAAAACAACAACAACAAAACACCCATTAAATTAAATAACTTGGTCATCAGTGGTGACCGTATTGTCAAGCCCTGTCCCCCCCTCCCTTTCTATAATATAAATAGTGAAAATGCTCCAATTGATCGACCATTTCAGTTCTTCTTAAGTGTTTATGACATTAGTATGTGTGTTTGGCTAGGTTTCTAATGTTCTAATCATTCTAATGTTTGTTTAACACCTCAATAGTATGAATTGACATATTAAACAAGCAATCAACATTTGACAAGTTGTGCATTGTGTGTTAAAACATGTTTGTAAAATTTGTGCCTCTTAAAAGTAGCACATTACTTATTATCTACAGATGATTATTGTTTGCAGTGTGCTTTAACCCTTTTAGTGCGGGAGTCGACTAATGTCGACATCTAGGAGTTGGGGACTGTAGACTACATTAAGCGTCGACAAAAGTCACCTAGGCATTCATGGCGTGTATTGTGCTCGCTGTAGTGCATCATGGGCTTAGCAGTGATGACATATTGCAGCTGCGTAGTGCAGTAATTTGGCTATAACCAAAACCAGTAGCGTGCTTTTCGTATAACCATAAGATATGATTTTTAATTTTGTATTGGGTCGTTCGGAAAGTCGTGTCCCTTTGGGAAAATCAATTCGTACTGGAAAATTCTGCCCGGTAATCAGATAAATAATGTCGCTTTTTTGGTCAAAATATTCCGCACAGGGCATTAACCCCCTCCCCCCCCCCACAAAAAAAAAATCTGCACTGAAAGGGTTAATGAAATTACTTTTTAAACTTAGCATAATTTAGGTATGCTTCTTCAACCATAGAATACTTATCCTACTTTGGGGTACCCCATCCTTTTTCCTTTGATATATTTTTCCCTTTTTTTAAGTATATATTGATTTAAAAATAAATAACAGTGCTTATTCAACAGAATTTTGAATTAAAACTTTAAAAGGAGAAAAAAAACTTTTTTTTCTAGGTACCCAACCTTTTGTGCAATTTTTATTATAGGTGCTCCCACACCAATAAAAGATTTTCGCTACTTTGACTGTAGTATTTTTTTGCAGTGAAAACTAGTTCATTGAACACATTTTAATATTTTTTTCTTGGCCTAATCATTACTTAACGTTTATAAACAAATTCCTCTTCAAGATACTATCTCTGAACAGTTAACTTTTTTTAACATAAATATCAGTATCTAAGGTTGTTAAAGAATTTTTTATGTTTAAATACTTCTTGTGATTTTGTTTTTTAAGTGATGACTCCAAGTTCACATATCTGACTGATCATTAGATGCAGCAAGTAACAGAACAAATAGATTGGTATTATTGAAATGCTATTACTACCACCCAATTTTTGAATGTCCTCTTTTTCAACTTCATATCTTGAGTTTATTTTTTTTAGTTCTTAAAGGATAATCTTCCCAATTGAGAAAATTTTCTTTTACAGCTTCACCAAAATCTTAAAGATCATCTTGTTATGTTATTAATTACTCTAAATAATCTGCATATATATATATATATATATATATATATATATATATATATATATATATATATATATATATATATATATATATATTTTTTTTTTTTTTTTTTTTTTTTTTTTTTTTTTGAAAATATTTTGTGTTAAATGTTGAAAACTTTTAGTATATTTTATATTTTCTAAATTCATATGTTTTAAGTTTTCTCTTTAGAGCCCCAGATATGTTCATCAATACATACTAATTTTCATCCAACATGCATACAAACATGATTTAAGCCCACTATGTCTCATGAAATAAAGTGTTAAAAGTAGAAAATATTTATATCCAATAATTGAAACACTTAAATTACTAAAAACAAATAATATTAGATTAAATTTGTTCTAAAGACACCAAGTGTTCTTTTTTTTCTTTCTTTCTTTTGAAAAATAAAGCCAATTTGTTTGAATTGTTTGGTTTAATCTGTGCCAACCTTGACTATTACTATGCTCATGATCAAGGCTCTTCAAATTTGATAAAATTGGGTAGCCAGCAAAACATTCTAGTTGCCAGTAAAAAATATTTCCCCCTCCCCCCTTCCTCCGGCACTGAATTTCAAAAAGAACAAAAGTTTTTTATGAATTAATTGAGAAAATATAATAATAAGCATAATTTCGGATTATTAATTACATAGTTTGAAACTGTTACATGATTTAAAAAGATAACATAAACCCAGTTTTCTAATGAAATGTATCAAAATTATTTATCTGTGAAAAAAAGAAGAGAAATTCTGTAAAAGCTGGATTAACTGGCATATTCGGAAAATGCTGATAGCCGAAGGCTTCCAGTGTCCAATAGGAATGCTACAAAGTCTATATCTGATGCAGGGCGGCATCAATGAAATAGTGAAACAGAAAAACAATTTTTGTCTATTTTCCTGTCGAAGTCTGTCAAATAATTCTGTTTTTATTATTTTTAAATTTGCATTTGCTGAACTTATTTTTACCAAATTAAGAATGCCGAAAAAAAATATATATACCGCTTGTGTTTATTTCTTAGGTAAATTTTTCTACAAAAAATTATGATAATAATCATAAAAATGCCGGATACCAGATTAAATGATTTGGTGGCCAGATAGAAAAACTTGGTCACCATTGGAGACCTGGCGACCACATTTGTCAAGCCCTGCTCGTGATTATTATTTGATAATCAATTCATAAAAAACTTTAGTATACTTTTTGAAAATCTATGATTAAGTTTTTTAAAAAATAGAAAAAATTGATGCTGATGATTGGTGTGTGTGTGGAGAAGGAGAGGGGGGTAAATATTTTTTACTGGCGACTAGAAATTTTTGTTGGCTACCGGATTTTTTCCAATTTGTAGAAACCTGGTTAAGAAGGTTTATAAATTCTGCTTGTCTGTCTACCATCTATCTGCCTATCCAGGCACTCTACCATTTCTAAAAACATTCCAATCCCTATAAGTTTAACTTTGTTACTAAAGCATGTCAACACCACATTATCTATTTAAATTCAAAATTATAAAAATTATAGTTCTTTTACAGGGACACATAAAAGAATTTAGAAACATTTTTTTTTTTTCAAATACAGTTCATAAGCCATTATTGTTTGAAGTGCATTTCGTTTTTCTTAAACATTTTCAAATTCAAAGTTTAATATGCTAGTCAGTTTGTTCTTCAGTCCTTCTGTGCTCTAGCTTTCTTTGAAAAAAAAATCTGTGTTGCAATGAAATTTAAATGCTTTTATTGTAATAAACAGCAACATATTTCTTATTAATAATGATTATTTCAGTACATGTAGTCTTGTACAGGATGGTATAAAAGATTTCAAATAATGTGCAGTCTTTGGACTATATTGTCTTGAATTCTTTTTCAATCTATATATTTAAAACGAAAAGCGCATTCTGTCAAATTTTCCATACGAATATCGTCTCTTTGCACCCCTCAGAAATGGGAAACCCGATTGATTAGCCTGTTTAGGATAGGGGGATTGAAAAGGGTTGATTCAAAATGGATGGAGGTGTACCATTGCATTGAAAGCATAGACCTTCTAATATATTTTTGCTCTGATGTTGAAAGCTAAATCTTTTTTTTTTTTAAGAACTCAAGTTTTCACTACTAAATATGCATATTTTTTTGCAAAGTTTTAAAGAGAATTTGAATATAGTAACATTTATAACCGATTGAAATGTCTGATAGTTTAGAAGATGAGAACTATTTAGTTATTGCTATGTTAAAGGAGCTGACACGAAAACAAACAAACAAACAAAAAAGTCTGAAGAAAACATTTATTTTGCAACTGGATAACAATATTTTTTCATGAAATTTTTACATGGGCTGTAAAAACATTTTATTTATCACCAATAAAGATTTTAAAGAGTTTGGACAAAAAGAACTTTTCATCTTAAAACTATGAAACGACCCTACATACAAAAACAAACAAGAAAATGAGTGCTTTTATCACTAAATATCAGTACTTTTTTGCGAATTTTTCATCTTAAAAAATAATTTCATGCAAAATCGGGTTAAAGAAATAAAATAATAAAAAATTAATTTTTTTTTTTTTTTTTTCTATTTATTTATTATCATGGGCCCGGGCAACACCGGGCAGGGGTCAGCTAGTTTATATTTAATTCGAGTTTATATTAGCCTATTTCTCTCTCTAAATGTGTGTATATCTATTTGATGTTTCATCTTTTAAAAATATCTTAAATCCCCCAGAAAATTTCATGATTTCATAGTTCTGCATAATACATTTTGTTTTTGTTGTATTGTTCATATCTGTTCTGAAATCATTTTAATACTATAATCTGTTTCTGATGCATGATTTTTCTTTTTTGAAGTGTCTGTGAATATGTTATGAAAATTATTTGTAATTTTATGTTTATTTTTATTTAATTTTAGGAAGAATGTCCATTATGTAGAGAAGCATTTCCAGCATCAAAATTAGTGTTTTTACATAACTATTGATCATGTTTTAAAATGTCTTATTATGATAAATATAAATATTCTAAGTGTCATTATGATATAATTGTTGGTATATTTTGTTACATTTTTTATTCAATAAAAATGAAAGTTTTATTTTTTAAATCGGAGTTTTGTTATTGTATGTGAAATTCATAAGTATAACATTGAAATAATCTGCTTGTTCAAATATTTAATGCTCAGCAAAAACCTATCACATATGACAAATAAAAACAGTGACATTTTTATTTATTATAATATATATATATTAATTATAGTGTGATTCTCTCAACAGTTCTTGCACAAATCTTGTTTTGATAATATAAATGAAACTCAATATTTGCCATTTCTGTTTTAAAACTTTTTTTAATCAGTTTAAAAATAAATTAATTTTCTTAAAAAAAAAAAAATAGTTTTAGATGCCTCTGTTAACAGAAAATTTGATTTTAAAAAGTACAAATAGATGCATAGTTTTTAGTAACCATATTTTTAATTTACATTGAAATGTTTGTTAAATTTATATATTTCATTGACACTTTATTTCCAAACATACTCAGATTTATTTAAGATTCCTGACTTCACAGAACATTTAAAATGCAACATAATATAATTAATGTATTTCTCTGTGAAATGTTTTATAATGTAAGAAGATGCAAGACGATTTTTTTTCTCCTTGATTCAACATATGTTTTAAAATTCATTGGCCAGTATGTGTGCCAGATATATTTATCATTTCAATTACAGACCTCTCCCCTGCTCTTCCCACAGATAAAAAAAGAAAGAAAGAATCCTGGACTCACTATTTTCATATGTTAGTAGTACAGTGTGAGATCCGTTATCCATCGTCCCCATATCCGGAACACTCCGAAAACCAGAATGAAAAACGATAACAAAGTTTAATTTGTTTCATTTCAAAAAAGTGAAGAAAAAAAAGAGAGAAACTCTTCAGTCAATTGCGGGAAAAATCGTGAAATTTAACCAGTGGCGTATCCAGGGGGTGGGCTGATGGGGCTGCAGCCCCCCCCCCCGAAATTGTCAAGAGTAAAATGAAAAAAGTGCTTTTTTCTTTCTTTTTTAGATAAATTTCTAATTTTTTTTTCTGTTATACAGAGGATAAGCCATTCTCGTTAGTCCATATTAGTCCGCATTGACATCACAGCATAAACATGGTGAGTGGGCTGATGGGGGTATAGCCCCCCCCCCCCCTCCTGCCCGAAATAGTCGAAAATCTCATGAAAAAAGTGCTGTTTTCTTCTTTTTTCAGATAAATTTGTAATTTTTGGGGGGTTATACAACAGACTATCCACTCTCTTCTTTTTAGCCCCATATTAGTTCACATTGACATCAAAGCATATCTGAAAAGAGGAAGGGGGCTGATGTGTTTACAGCCTCCCCTTCCCGAAATAGTCGAATATCTCATGAAAAAAGTGCTGTTTTTTACTTCTTTGAGATAAATTTCTCTCTCTCTCTCTCTCTCTCTCTCTATATATATATATATATATATATATATATATATATATATATATATATATTGTCATACAATAGACTACCCACTCTTTTTTTTTTAAACCCATATTAGTCCACATTGACATCAGAGAATAACTAAAAAGGAGAAGGGGCTGATGAGGTTACAGCCCCCCTCTTACCGAAATAGTCGAACATCTCATGAAAATAGTGCTGTTTTTTTCTTGATGGGTTACAGCCCCCCGTCTTCCCGAAATAGTCGAACATCTCATGAAAATTGTGCTGTTTTTTCTTCTTTGAGATAAATTTGTATTTTTTTTTTTTGTTATGCAACAGACTATTCTCTTCTTTTTAGTCCCGTATCAGTCCACATTGACATAGAGCATACCTAAAAATGGGAAGGGGCTGTTTGTGTTACAGCCCCCCTTCCCGAAATAGTCGAACATCTCATGAAAATAGTGCTGTTTTTTTCTTCTTTGAGATAAATTTGTATTTTTTTTTGTCATACAATAGACAACCCACTCTCTTCTTTTTAACCCCATATTAGTCCACAATGACATCAGAGCATACCTAAAAAGGAGAAGGGGCTGATGAGTTACAGTTCCCCTTCCCGAAATAGTCGAAAATCTCATGAAAAAAGTGCTGTTTTCTTCTTCTTAGAGATGAATTTGTAATTTTTTTGATTATACATAACAGACTACCCATTCTCTTCTTTTTAGCCCCATATTAGTTCACATTGACATTAGTGCGTATCTAAAAAGGGGAAGGGGCTGATGGGATTACAGAGGGCCCTCTATTCCCGAAATAGTCGAACATCTCGTGAAAATAATGCTGTTTTTTTCTTCTTTGAGATAATTTTTTTTTTTTTTTTTTGGTATGCAACAGGCTACCCACTTTCTTCTCTTTACTCCCATATTAGTACAGAGTAACACGACAGCATATCCAAAGAGGGGGAAGGAGCTGATGGGGCACAGACCCCCCACCTCTTAAAATGGTCAAAAATGGAATGAAAAAAGTGCCGATTTTTCTCTTTATGTTTGTGATAAAATTAGAGTTATTTTTTCTGTCATGCAATGGACAACCCAATCTATTTTCTTTAGTCCCATATTAGTATCCAAGGGGTGGGGGTTATGGGGTAACAGCTCCATTCCTATTCCGAAGTGGTCGCAGTGAAATTTAAAAAAAACTGACTTTGTTTCTTTCTTTTTGAGGTAAATTTGTTTTATTTTCTGGCGCGCAACGAATTTGTTTTCTCGTTAGCCCCATATGCCTCTCAGTCCTGCAATCAAAATTACTTGAGACCACAAAATCTATTTTCAAATGACTGAAAAATAGTTCCACACATGTTTTAGGGGATAATTGAATACGTATAATGTGCTCAATTAGCAAGATCTAGAAGTAGTTTAATTAATTTAAAGAATATTTAACTCTCTTCCACAAATGATGCCAAGACTAAGGAGGTATAGTATTAGTGCGGAGTGACATTAAACATTATTGCCGAATCAGCAAATGTACGAACTGAAATTTTTTTTTTGTGTGAATGGCAATGTCAAGCAAGATTATTGATTTTCGGTTTTGGAAGGGTCTTTTAAAGATGCCCAGTAGTAATACTAAAAAAATAATCTCCTGTTGATTTGTTTGTTCCTGGTCTTTTTACTAGCGAACTAGTTTTATTTACGTTACGTGCTTTTCCAGATTTAAAGCTGTTCTCAAATACAAACTGACTACTTTATGACATATTTTTTAATTCATTTTTGCTCGGAAACGCATGAAATTCACAGGTCTTTTTATTCAGAAACTTTGCAATCAAAATACGTTTTCCCTTTTTTTTTTTTGTAAAGGTAGAAAATCTTTCAGAAAGCACTGTCCAAGTTGGCGTTTTGAGTCGGATTCCCGACGTGGCAGCCTGAGAAACGCGAAAAACGAGTCGTTAATACGTTACCAGAATCACTTATAACTCGATAAGTAATCTATTTATCAAAAAATGGAAAACTCATCTCGATTCCAAATATCTTCCATAGTCAGGCGTGCCAGTCTAATGCCTTTGCGTTTAAAAATGTGTCAGAAAGTTTCCCGTTGATGAGCAGGGAGGAAGATGCCTTTTCAATATTTCAGTAAAAATTCTTAATTACTCTTCTATGAAAGTACAATATTACGAATAGTGTTCTTTTCTAATCGCTCTTATTTTGACACAACACACTTTAATATCGGCATTTTTATCATTTGAAATATTTAACAAAAGAAGCATAGCATTAAATAGATTCACAGGTTAAAAATAAATTTTCTTACAATTTTACTTACCTTTTTTTTAAGAGTCCAGTAATTTTGTTAGCCATAATTCAATAAATAACTCTTTTTTAAAAAAAGGGAAATCTGCTGTTTAGTTTCCAATTAATTCTTAACTTGTCCCTTCCTTTACAAATTTGATGAGTTTTTTTTTAACATATATTTCTGGAAAGTTAATAGCCATACGTTTGATCAAAATCCCAGGAGCATGTATAAGAAGGGAAGGGGGAGATCAAGAAGGAATGCTTGGTACCCCTAAGATTTTTAATTAAATTTTTGTTGGTATTAAAAAAGAGATTCTGTAAAGAAAGTTTGTTTATCCTGAACAGAGCCTGACCATCAAAATTTTGGGCCCTGGCAACAGAAAATATTTTTTGCCCTAATCGTAGATTATCATATTTTTACAACTACTGTGAATGAGAAGTGTATGAATATAACTATGTAATGCACCCATTTAAATGAAAGACTGGGAATAAATGTGAACTGAAGTTGGATTATTATTATTATTGAAATTTCTTCGTAAAAATTAACTTGACAGACTCAAACATCATGTCAAATAAACATGAACTAATGTTGCACGAACTTTAAAAACATACGCAACCCAAAGAAAATGATATTTTATAAATAAGATAGTCATAAAATTAAAACATTTTTAAACAAGTTTAAAACACATATGAAGAAGCTGAAATAAATTGGGCCCACTATGAAAAACTTAAATTTTCAAATGAGAAGTAAAATTATAAATACACTTACGATATCACTGACAATTTTAGCTTACATAAGTTGTGTAATGAATCTAGAAATTTTATTTCTTATTCTATAAGGTTGTTTCAATAAAATTGATTTGAAACACCATAAATTTTTGGGAAAGTGCACCGCGTGCCTTGACAGTAATAGGGAATTGATCCTAAAATAGAAAAGAAATTATGAAAAAAAATTTTGTTTGAGAGTGTCCCAAGTAAAATTAATTTATTGTCAAGCAAGAATCGTTGTCAGAAGTTAGGGGAGAGGGAGACAACTTTATAGATTATAAACTACAATGACTTTCTTTTAAATGAAAGTATATGAAATAATCAATTATCACTTTTCAACTTATTTCGGCGTGGGGGGAGGGGGGGGGCTCGGGTTTGACTCCGTACCTCCTCCACCCCCACCCCCCCATTTTTCTCTGGTTATGCCCTTATTGTCAAACATGATTTCTGTTTATAACGCAGTTCAACATGCTTCGTAAGACTCAGAACATTATCGAAATTTAAGTCAGCCCCCCCCCGAAATTAAATCCTGGATACGCCACTGAATTTAACCATCGATTGCATGAAAAAACCTTGTGAGTTTTGCCAGTAAATTGTGAAGGAAAATCAAGAAATTCACCAATTGTTCGCAGGAAAAATGTGAAATTTAGCAGTAAGTTGCTAGGAAAAACATGAAATTTGTCAATCCTTTGCAGGAAAAACTGAAAAATTTGTACATCAGTAGAAGGAAAATATCGTAAAATTTGTTGCAGAAAAAAATCTCGATTTTTGCTAATCAGTCGCAAGAAAAAGCCACAAAATGTGCCAATCGATAGTAACAAAATATGAAATTCATCAATCAATTGGGCGAAAAACTCTCGAATCGTCAGTCGATTGTCAGAAAAAATCCTGAAATTCTTCAATCGGTCCTGGAAAAATTATCGTGAAATTCTTTGATTGATCATGGGGGGAAAAAATCTCAAAGTTTGTCTGAAAATCGAGAAGGAATTATCAGATATTTCAATTAAAATTCGTTAATCGGTCACAAGAAAAAATTGTGAAATATATTGATTGGTCACGAAAAAAAATGTAGCAAAATTCTTCTGATAAAAAGGGACTTTAAACAATCGAGCTCAAAATATGTGCTTTGAACACAGTGCAAGAGTGTCCTTTTTTAAAGAATTCTTACTCAGTGTTTTAGAGTCAACATAAAGCAAAAAATAAATAATGATATTGCTTGCATTAATTAATTCACAAATTCAATAAATAAATATAAAAAGTATGGTTCAAAAAAATATTACGATAAAAAGCATTAAAAACAGATGAGCAACTGATATTTTTCACTGAACAACTGATTTGTGGAATGCAGCATAGAAGCTACTTCCATGAACAGCAAATCATGTCAATGTACAGGATACAAGAACAATTAGTGCAAGTCACATGCTATAAGTAACCAATAGTAATAGAAATATTCCAAAAATCCACATCAAAGGATTCTGCTTCCAAGTCCCAAAACTAATTCTTAATTGTTAATGTACTATTTTTATAATTTTAATTCAGAATGTTTTTTATTCTATGTAAATAAGTTATTAAATTAACAGAATTGTAAATATGTATTTACATATATTATTCATGTTTATCATTAGTTGTGAAATTAGTCATTTTGTACATTTCTTATAATAAAGTGTTCCGAATTACGGAAAAACTCATCCAGAATACCCTAGGTCCCAAGCATTCTGGATAACAGATCCTATACTGTATCAATATTATATTGTGTGAAACTTCTGATTGCATTAAAATATGTATTTTTCCAACAATCCCAAATTAGAAGTCTGCATTTGGGTTGAGTAACATAATTTTATCCAAACCTCACGTAGGGTGTAAAAAAATCATAATTTTTTTTTTTTAATAAAAAAAAATTGGATTTTTAAAAAATTAAAATCAGATATTTTTAATTTAAATCAGATTTTTATGATTTTTTTCTCTTTGTTAAAATACAGAATAGCTATTAAGAATTTCAGCTTTCCAAAACAATTAACTCTATTATTAGTAACTTTATCTATGTTTTTATTCTTTAATTAATAAAATTATAATTATGAGTTAGTAGTTTCATTAGTTTGTAGCATACAATAATGTTATGTACATTAATACTTTGTAATAGTTATGTAAAACTATATTGAATTCTATTGATATTTATATTCATTAAAATTATTAATAACTGTTTGAATATTAAATTGTTAACTCTGCTTAAAATTAAAAATTATTAAATAGTTAACTTTCTTATTAGGAAAATAAAATGCATTTTTATGCTTTATAATTAATAATAAAGGGCATTATTTCACAAGGAAATATATTAGTAATGTGTTTAGAAATGAGATAAGGAAAAAAAAGTGTATATCTTAATATGATAAATAAAGTGACATTAATTTAAGGATTTTTATGAATTACAAATTGAAAAATACAATTAATGCATGATTTAAGAACTTCCTGTTTTTTTTTTTTTTTTTTTTTTGTAATTAAATAAATAAAGTTCAATATTTTTGCAAGGTCTTGGGCACACAAATTTAGAAATACTGCAGTATGGAGAAGTTTTTTATAATAAATTTCTGGCTCTAAAGCTGAATTTCACTATTTAAAAAAAAGAAGAAAAATGCATTTTACCAATTTAATAAAGGGTGGGCTGCTGCACGCTTAAAAAAATGGCTTAGAGGGAAAAGAAAATAATTACAAAATTAATAAAAACTGCAAATAAGTAATTTCATTATTAGTAGCACAAGTAACAAAACTAACAATTATTATTTGCAACTTGTTTTGCATTTGTACTGTTGATCGCCTAAATCTAAACTCACATGTATGTGTGTGATAAAAAAATTATGAAAATGAGTGTACTCATTCATGCACACATACAGATACAAAGTAAATATAAGAATAACCAGTTATATCTGAAATTCTCAAAATATTAAATAGCAGCATTTAGCATTGTTACTATTCAGTGAGAATTATTAGCATTCAACATTTCATATTAAAAAAGAAAGAAAAGGATTCATCCTTTTAAATCCCTAACTATTTTTTTTTATTTGGTGTATATATGAGTTTAAAAGTGGAAAAAAAATGAATTATTCAACCTCTACTGAAGATGCTGTTGCTGCGCTTAACATTTTTATACCAATTAAATACTTTTCTCTTATACCTTGTTTTACAATGGCCATTGAGCAGATGTTATTCTTTCATTCTTTTTTAGTTCTAATTTGCTATAAATTTATTATTGCAAATATAAGGTACTGGCCATTTATTCTTTTGCTAGTAGAAATTTACTGTGCTTGATATTCTTATTTTATGTAAAAGAAGGAATAATTTAATTATTTAAAAGAAATTATGATATTGCAAATTATATTAGATTTAAATATCATTTTTTTTAATAAAATGCTTTTAAAGTCTAATAAAACCTTGCTTTTTACAAACTTACTGTACTTAATTTTTTATAATCCTAAGGAATTAAACTTAGAAACAATCATTCAAAGCTTTTTGTTTGTTTAATTACAAGGTAAAATATCCATAGAAACTTTACAAATTATATTCATCTTAGATTTTATATTTTTTATGTAATTTTAAACATTTAGAAATTTTATGATTTAAAAAAATCAGCTGATTTAAATCAATGATTTTTTTAAATCGCTGATTTAAATCAATACTGATTTAAATCAATGATTTAAAAAAAATCAGTTGATTTAAATCATGATTTAATCACTGATATAAATCACCTGATTAAAATCGTTGATACCCTAACCTCATGTCAAGTTAGGTTAATTATTTTTTTTTCTCCTGTAGGTCAGGTTTGGATTAGGTTAATTTTTATTTATATTTTTCTGAAAGAAGGGGGGGGGGGGAGGTCAGGTATACACAGTTTCACAAAAGAAAGTCTACAATATTATTCCAAAAACTACGCATTTGACTATAAATTGATATCATGGAACCACTTTTCTTCAAAAAAGATAAAATTGGTATTGGTGATATGATTGTAAACTATTTTTCAATAATTGTATTAGTATGATAATTTGCTTTCATTTCAAGTGTTGGGTTAGGGACTTGGGTCAGTTTAAGTTGAAGTGTATCGGGTTCAAGTTGGGTTGATGGTCAACAAAAATTAATTTGCCGATCTTTCGGTCAAGGTGATTTCAAATGGAATTTTCAAGTTCTGCAGTACAACTCATCGCATGTAGGATTTTATTCTAGATTACCATGAAAACTGAGAAAAGAAAAATGGTTATCATAGTAGAAATCTATGGAGATTTTCTTTTAATAGTCACTTTTCTTCATTTAATTTCTATATGACTAGTGACGACTAATATTTATTTTCTTTCACTATCACTTTCTACTGTTTAACATTAACTTTTACTTTTCCAATGAGATCAGAAATTATGAAGTGTAAATGACAGACCAATATGATTCATAATGTTGACACAAAGATAATATACAGATATACATGTAATAATAAAAAAATTTTGCCATTTTACCTTAATTAATGTATTCCAAATTCTTACAATATCTACCTTTTTTTCCCCTGTCTTTTAATAATATCTTAAATATAATTTATATTTTAATTTCATATCTTTAATCAACATATTCTTTTAATTCTTATTCTAAAAACTGTAGTCTGTTAAAAACAACACTTCTTTGTAAATACTCCCTAATTTATTCCTTCATATTTGAGACATTAAATTTTTATTTCTTTAGAATGTTTTTTAATACTATTTTTATTTTTATTAAAATTATTATTCGATATCCCGGCATTCCTTCCAAGTAACTCCCATATCTAAATTATTCACCTTTTTATTTCTACGCTTTTGATATAGAGTTCCGACGTTACGTCAAGTTTTGCCCACCTCGCTCATCCTTTTCAACCAATCACTAAACAAGCCACTCCTCTGTCTTTCCCTAACCTCCCTCCTAACTAACATTCCGTTGGCGCTTCCATCGACACATCAAAATATTCTTGGCTGAATTGCTAGTATAAAACGCGGTTAAACAGCCTTGGAGAGCATATTTTTTACGTTTTTCGACTTGCTAAATAAACCTATATCACTTGGAAGAGATGTTCTTCAAATTGATGTATCTCTAATATCTTATATCTTCATTCTCTTTCTGTGATGTAGCATAGCACAGATATGAATTTTAACTGGACAATTAGTGGAATTGTCACTGCTTTGTGAAGTTCAATAAATTCGTTGATGTAATGCTGCTTCTTTTTAATTTGACGGGAAAATTTCCCAATGTATTCATATCATTGCCTTCCATCATGATCGACTTACTACTGAAAATTAGTGTCTCTACCAATACATGCCTTGCCAGAAATAATATGTCAATAGTTTGTTGACATAATTTATTATGATAGAGAAAAGCATCTCATATATATATATATATTTAATTTTTCACATGCTATTATGTGTATGGCTGCACAAATGTGTTCATTATTGAAAATGATTTATCTTGAAAAAATGGATCAAAAACCTTCAGTGAGGGGGACAAAAGGGTATAATCAGGTTTGATTTGACTGGTATGCATCTATTTTTTAGTTAATATTTAAATATTAGCCAGAACCTGCCATAGCTCATAAATAATATTGCACACAGAAGCTCAGTCCAGATCTATTGACAAGAATAGGGGGGGGGGGGGTTGAAAACACAATCTATTTTGTTAGTTCATCCCTATGGGAAGAAAATACATGTATGATCATCTTGGAGGTTTAACAGGGCCAGCTAAGTGTATAACTTCCTTATCTGTTATGGTAAAGTCTGAGAACATTAGGAGGATGGGCAGTAAAACTTCCTAATCAGGAAATTACAGATACTTATTGAAATTATTTAATGCTTTCAGAAATATAACTTTGTAAAAGCAGGTTTTAAAAAAAAACACTATAATGTTAACTTTTTTCTCCAGTACAAATGAATGTTTGGTGGTTGACTTAAAATTTATTTTCAAAACATACATACATGCATTACAGCACTACAAACTATCAAAGGTTTTGGCCCCTCTTAAGGCTGCTCGTCAGTAAACTTCCCGATTCCCCTCACTAATGTTATTCCTATGGGCATAGGATGCATTCGTATTTTTAAAATATCTCCGCAGGAAATTAATATTTTTAACTTGTGTTTTCTGTGTACTGTTCTTAAAAAATGTCTCTTTTTTCCTTAGTTATCAAAATATTTCTAAACTATGTGCTTAATTTATATTTTTATGTGTTAAAATCTTAGCGAAACTGAATAAGATTTTAACATTTCATATAAAATTCAGTATACATTTTAGAAAAAAATTGACAACTAAGAAAAAAAGAGACATTCTTTAAGAACAGTAGAAAGAAAACAGAAGTTAAAAATATTAATTTTCCGAGGAGATATTTTAAAAATACGAATGCATCCTATGCCCATAGGAATAACATTAGCGTGGGGAATCGGGAAGTTTACTGACGAGCAGCTTTAAGTGCATATCTTGATAGGTAAAATGGAGAAAATTTTATTGCAAAGTTTAAGAGTATATATTTCATTAAAAAAAAATAAATCTGTAATCTTTAAAAACTTTTATCCCTTAAAGTATAATGTTATAATACAGTAAACTTCCGATTATCCGTCACTCACGGGACCGACCGGGTGGCGGATAATCGAAAGACCATTATTAAAACCACATTTCTATTTGCTGGTTTATAAATAACAATATTTAAACGCGTGTTTTTTTTAGTAGCTGTGTATTTCATGAATAGAAAACACAATTAATAATAACAAATAAATTTATGAGAGTAATTTAAAATTTTACACAGTAAATAAATTACCTGTTTTCATCGAAAATAATTCGTTTTACATGTTTGTTTGCAGTTTGCTTGTCCTTTTACAGCAGCAAGATTGCGAATTTTACGTAATAAAAGTACTTGAGTTGCATCGGCTTCATCTTGCATCTCAAACCAATTAATGCACTTCGAGAGTATTGTCTCCACTTCTGCATGACTGACTCCTGGGTCATCATTTTCCGATTCATCCGCTTCAGGTTTCCCTGGATTCAAAATATTTTGGATAATTTCGTCATCCATAAATTCTTCATAACCAATATCATTGTTATCACAATTATGCCAGTTTTTCATTCCATCTGCAGAAATATCTTTTAAACATGGTACGTTTGATACCAAGGTCAGTATCTCTGTATCATCATCAGGTACATCTTCTGTGCTGGTAGTATTGGTAGCATCTTCCGGTGTATCAATAGTGTTGGGCCACAATTTTCTCCAGCTTCTCTGGAAAATCTGTTCAGATAAATCATTCCAGGCATCAGCCAAGTTGTATATGGCATCTTTGATAGTGTATGATTTCCAAAAAACGAAGACATTTGATTCATTATCAGCGAGTAGCAGCTTTTGAATTAAAGCTTTCCGATAACGTTTTTTCATCGATTCAAAGACACTTTGGTCCATTGGTTGTATCAGTGATGTTGTATTAGGTGGAAGAAATAAGCACTTGATGTTACCGTCAGTAGATTCTAAATTTTCCGGATGTGCTCCTGCATTATCAAGCAACAAGATTGCTTTCTGAGGATTACTTTTTTTTAAATGTGCTTTAACTCCGGGAACAAATATATAAAAAAAACACTTCTTAAAAATATCTTGCGTCATCCAGGAACTTTTTTTACTGTAATAATTGACAGGCAGTGCTTTCATGTTAATATTCTTAAAAGCTCTAGAATTCAGGGGGCGGTGGCTGCAGTTTAGCTGACGTCACACAAGCATTTTTCTCGGAATAGCGCCGCCTCACTCGGGTTCACTGAACATGCGTGTTTTTGTTGTTCGTTTCAGATTGAAAAAAAAAATGGAAAGGGGGGGGGGGGGTGGCGGTTGATCGAATGGCGGATAATCGGAAGTCTACTGTATATATATAACCATGAAAAATAATTATCATTTACATATATTTATTAAATACAATTGCTTAATTTCTCCTTATCTTTGTTTAATTAATTTTGATACTGTGACTGCTTGATACACTTTATTAAAAAACTGTAAAACCTAGCACTTTTGAATTTTTTATGGTCATTAAAAACATGCCTCTTGATAATAATATGAAAAATAGTAGATGTCAGTATTGAAATTACAGTTTACGAAATTACATCAACAGCATTGAAATTATAAAATAATACATCACGTAATTTTTCGTTATTTCCAAAATTGTTTGCTAAAAAAAAAAGTCATTATTTCATTTCTTTTTAAACAAAACAAACTCTTTCCTATTATTATTAAATATCCTATTCCTAATGAATTTTTTAAAAAATTCTGTCTGTCTAACATTTGTATTTAAGGCTTCACAACAAAGTTTTTTTTTTAATGGGGAAAAATTTTCGGCCTTACCCATTTAAGACGCTTCTTATACATGCATGGTTTACATTGCGACTATTGTTAAATGCCAGTCACTACATGGCATTTTCAAAACATATAGCACACTTGAAAAAGATCTAAGGTGATCTATGACTATTTCATGCCTCTACTTGAACAATTATTTTTATTTTTACATACCATATAAAAAAGATAAATGTACTATGCATATAAATGTATGCCTAATAAATGTACTGTACATATAAATGGGTTATAGTTTTTTAATGCACTTTAAACTAAGGAAGTTGTTTATATATATGTATGTCCGGTTTTCTGATGACATTTTAATTTTCAGCAATAGTCCTAAAGAATTGGAAAGTATGCTAAAAGATTTGGCAGAAGCTAACGTTAATGTGGGATTAAAAATAAATTTGGAAAAGACTACAATAATATTCAATTCATTTGTATCAAAAAAGAAAATCGTCTACAACAACACTGAGATTAAAGAAGAGCAAAGTTGTGTGTACCTTGGACAGGAAATATCATCGGACAACAGTATCATGAATGAAATCAATAGAATAATAAGAAATGGATGGAGTGCTTTTGGGAAGAACAATATTATTCTGAAGAGTAACATGTCTCTTTGTTTGAAAAGAAAAGTGTTTAACCAATGTGTTTTGCCTGCACTAACTCATGGAGCAGAAACATGGATGCTAACAAAACAGTGCAAAAAATTACAAACAACACAGCAAAATATGGAAAGATGTATGCTAGGCATAACTAAAAGAGACAGAAAGAGAATAACCTGGATAAGAAGTCAGGCAAAAGTGTTTGACATTAAGAGAATTAAATGGCTAAAATGGAAATGGGCTGGACACATTGCAAGAAGACAAGACAATAGATGAAGCACAAACACCCTATAGTGGTATGCCAGAAATGTAAAACGACCAAGAACCTCAAGTAAGAGGGAGTGTCGAAATCATGAAAAGTGGCCGGTGTTAATTGAATTACTAAAGCACTAGACAGGAAACAATGGTAAAATCTGGGGGAGTCCTACATGCAGCAGTGGATTGAAAATGGTTGATGATGATGAGGATATATAATCATCATCATCATCATTCACATTGGTTAAACACCTTTCTTTTCAAACAAAGTGGCAAGTTACTCTTCACAATAATATTTTTCTTCCCAAAAGCACTCCATCCATTTCTTATTCTTCTATTGATTTCATTAATGATACTGTTGTCTGATGATAATTTCTTTATATAACAAACAATTAGTAAATATCGGTGAATAAATTTAAAAAAAAATCACTTCAAGTTGATTATATAATTTTCTTGTCTTTAAGTTACTTGTGAGTGGTTTGATAGTGCAACATATTTTTTTATTCACAAGATCTTAACACAGACTTCCAGATAAAGCAGATTCTGAAATACTACGAATGCCCAAGCTAGAACTAGGAATCAGAGCCTGCATCTGTTGACTAGTGTGCTAATCACTAGATAGGTTGTTGGTTATATTTTTTGCATAGGATTATTACTTCATATATAATGACGGCAATGTCATTAGGGAGTTATGTGTCAAAAAAAGAGCCAGATTAAGGGGAAGTTGATCTGTGAGATCTCAAATTCCTCTCGCTAATGTTAAACCTACAGGCATGGAATGCATTCATATTTTTAAAATATTTCCTCAGGAAATTAATATTTTTAATTTCTTTTCAGGTGCGTTCATAATTATATAAATACGTAGCACCTATCGTCATTATCTAGTCCATCTTTCCTCATATAACAGCGCAAAAACTACCCAACCGAATGGTTTGAAATTTAATATATAGTATCGTTGCAGAATTTTGTCGAGTCATTTCAAATTTTATGAAAATTGAATCAAAAATAAAAAGATATTCATAAAAGTTTTCTTCATTCTATTAAATCCTGTCATACGTCATTAATTCAGTAATAGTTTTTTGTTATGAAAAGTGGTCGATGGGATAACAGAGAAGTACCTAAAATATATACCTAATTTATAACTTTGCGTGTTAAAATCTTAGTGAAAATAAATAAGAGTTTAACACTTCAAATAAAATATATTTTAGAAATATTTCGACAACTAAAATAAAAAGACATATTTAAAGAAGAGCACACAGAAAACAAGTTGAAAATTGTACGGCAATTGTGACAAATGAGGTGCGTTTGTACTATAATTAGTTTTATATATATTCAGATCTTGTTGCAATAGCTGTTGCACTCTTATGCAAAAATGCATGAATACAACATTTGTTTTAGGAGCAGATTTTCATATTATAGATATTATTTTTATTTTATGAAACAAAGTAAAGTTAGTGATATCCCATAATAGGTAATGGTTCTAGGTTGATATGGTGATGACGTTCTATTTAAGATAGAGTCCTATTATTTCTCTATGACTAAATTTAAAAACCGAATTTGTTATACTAAAATTGTTTAATTATAGCAATCCTATAATCTAACAACCATTTTTTGGACAGATGTTTCTGGAGAAATAGATATTAAATGGAAAAAGGAGTCTAAATAGGGATTTCAAGCTCCGAAATTTTCAAAGCTAGTTTAAGTTTCGAACTGTAATTTTCAGTAAATGTAGCCAATTTAAAATGTACTTATTTTATTATGGAAATGAATTATATCACAATAACAGACGATATAATTCATTTTTTCAGTGAAATAACGAGGATTTTTTGTAAAAGTGTATTGAAACTTTGTTTCATAAAATAAAAATAATATCTATAATATGAAAATCTGCTCCTAAAATGAATGTTGTATTCATGCATTTTTGCATAAGAGTGCAACAGCTATTGCAACAAGATCTGAATATATATAAAACTAATTATAGTACAAACGCACCTCATTTGTCACAATTGTTGGGTTAAAACTCTACATGATTATTATCTTTGTTTTTGATATTTTGTAAGTTACGTTGCCGATGGCAACAGTCTTGTGTTCATGTTTTCCTTTTTTTGTTAATACGCAGTTAAAATGGCTTTGAGATTCTATTT
This sequence comes from Maratus michaelseni, assembly GCA_963931845.1. Classification (NCBI taxonomy): domain Eukaryota; kingdom Metazoa; phylum Arthropoda; class Arachnida; order Araneae; family Salticidae; genus Maratus; species Maratus michaelseni. The sequence goes on from OZ007597.1 coordinate 277,832,787, forward strand.
CTTTTATTTTGAGAAATTTAATATATATTATTACGCCATAAGTATTGCTGTGTATAGTTTTGTGAGTTAAAACAAACGAGTGTACAAATTAGAACTGTAAATAAACTTTACTTTGTGATAAAGTTATGGAATGTTTTTACCCTACATCTAAAAACTTCTGATTCTGAAGTTCATAAAAACTGAACATCTGGCGTCCGCCGACAGGACTCGGCTGCTGATTATCGAGTAAGTTTTGTTTTGTTTGTCTTATTTTTGAGTTGATATGGAAGCAGCAAAGAAAATTAGAACTCAGCATAGGAGATTGTTTAGCAAAGCTTGTAACGAGTTCGATACTGAAGAAACAAACTTAACAAATTCTGACAAAATAATTAAACTGAAACTTATTGAGGAGAAAGCTACGCTAATGCTAAATTCTGAAGAAAATGTTAAACAGTTTCTTTATTCTGAAAACATTACAGATGATTTAATTGAAAAAGAGATCGATGAATCCGAATGTTATATAGACCGTTGGCGGTTATTACAGATTAAGTTGAGTCAGCTTTTGCTTTCAGAAAGAGAAGACGTTTCTTCGAATTGTAGTGATTCTCAGAAAAATACGTTATTACGTTACCCAAAAATAAAATTGCCTACATTTAATGGAAATCTAAGGAACTGGGTTAGTTTTTGGGGGCAGTTTGAGAAAATTAATAAAGACCCTAATTTAGATCTGCATGATAAGTTTGCATATCTATCCCAATGTATGGAGAAGGGAAGTGCTGCCGAAGAGTTAATTAAAAGTTTTCCACCCGGGGGAAATAGTTATGAGAAAGCAATAGAACAATTGAAATTACGTTTTGGGAGAGAAGAGCTACTTATACAGGTGTATGTTAGGGATCTTCTGTCATTGGTTATCCAAAAGCAGAATATGTCGAAAAAATCTTTGAGAAATCTTTATGATTTATTAGAAACAAAGCTTCGTGCGCTTGAAATACTAGGGGTAACGAGAGATAAGTATGCGTCGATGCTTTTACCACTTGTCGAATCTGCTTTACCTGAGGAAACGCTTCTAGCTTGGGAACGATATAGATCTGTAAGTCATAGATCACATGAGGAGGAGGATCAAAATACATCTAAAATTACTGAAAAGACTGATCTCGATTCAATTCTTGATTTTCTTCAAGATGAAGTGCAGGCAGAGGAGCGCATAATCCTAGCCTCTCAAAACTTTGGGATTGAGACCAAGAGTAATTTTAAATTGTTCAAAGAGAAGAGGGCTGGAAATGATAGACACAAATACGGGGACACTCGTCAAATAGCTAGTGCAGCTGAGCTTTTGACCTCTTCGAATGAACAAAAGCAGTGCATATTTTGCCGCAATTTCCATAATTCCACTGACTGTTTGAAGGTACGGAAAATGACGATGAAAGATAGAGAAAATCTCGTAGAGAAATCAGGGTGCTGTTTTCTGTGCTTAAAACCGGGTCATCAAGTTCGTAAGTGTTATTCAAAGATAACTTGTTTGGGTTGTGGAAAAAGACATCATATATTACTCTGTCGTAACATAAAGCAACCAGCATTCTCACCAACCGGAAAAGAAACTACAGAGTTAGATAATGTTTCAAAAGAGGATCAAGCACTTGCGAATATATCCAAAAGCCCTAGTGTTATGTTATTAACATTAACGGTTTTAATCAGAGGTAATGGGAGAAAACGGAAGGCAAGAGCCATCATAGATTCTGCTTCGCAGCGCTCTTACATTTTAAAAAACACTGCCAAAGAGATGAAATATAAAAGGGAAGACTATGAATATCTTCAGCATTCTCTGTTCGGAGGAGAAAATACAGGAGTGTGCAAGCATGATGTGTTTACTTTATATTTGACAAGTTGCGATGGATCTTATAACTGTCATTTTAAAGTACTGAGTCAACCTGTTATCTGTGGGAGTGTTCCACCGACAATACCTGCGATTCATTTAAAAGAGCTTACTGACTATAATATTTGTGTCAAAGATGATTATATAGGTCCTATTGAAATCTTAATAGGAGCCGATGTAGCCGGAAAAATCATTACCGGTGGTTACAAATCCTTATCATGTGGTTTAACAGCAATGGAAACACGTTTAGGGTGGACCACAATGGGACGTATACCCCAGATTTCTTCAGAGGTAAATGAAATCTCAGTAGCTAATTCTATGCTTTCTACTACTCGAACAATAACAGAATTGTGGACTCTTGACACTCTCGGTATTACAGATCCTTCTGAGAAGAAAACTAAAGAAGATCTTCATGAATCCGCCAGAGAGCATTTTCTTAACACAGTTCAAATCGACAAAGACAATCGTTTTGTGGTACATTTACCTTGGCTTGCCGATCACCCTCCACTACCTGATAATTATAACTTGCCTTTAAAGAGACTGGAAGGTACTGCACGGAAGTTGAAAGAAGAAAATTTATATGATGATTATAATAAAATATTTGAAGAATGGGAAAAAGAAGGAATAATTGAAAAAATTCCTAAGCACGAGATTCAATTACCGTCTCATTATTTACCACACAGACATATCGTGAAAGAAAATAGCACAACTAGAATCAGACCTGTGTTTGATGCTTCAGCAAAGCTGAGAGCTTTCCCAAGCTTAAATGACTGCCTGGAGAAAGGGATAAACCTTGTTGAGTTAATTCCTACAATATTAACACGTTTTCAGATGAACAAGTTTGGAGTTATGGCGGACATCCGTAAAGCATTTTTACAAATTCGCCTACAAGAAAGCGATAAAGATTATTTAAGATTTCTTTGGTATGACGAAAATAATGAACTGAAATATTATAGACATTGTCGTGTCGTCTTCGGAATTTCAAGTAGTCCTTTCTTATTTAATTCTGTGATTCAGTATCATCTGGAAATGATTTTGGAGGAAGCACAACTTGGAAACTCAAAATACCCTGTGGATATTGTCCAGAAACTTAAGAACAGCTTTTATGTAGACAATTGTCTAACTAGTGTAAAAACGGAGACAGAATTGCATGAATTCATTAAAGTAGCTACAGATATTATGTCAGAAAGGAAGTTTGACCTTAGAGGGTGGGAGCACAATTATCCCCATTCCTCAACAAAAGAGGCTTCTTGTACAAAAAATAAAGTTGTCCCAGTATTAGGCCTGCAGTGGTTCTTGAACTCAGATACTCTTTCTGTAAATTTAAAAGAAGTTTGTGAAGATAATGGACCTGTTACTAAAAGAAAAATATTGTCAGAAGTCCACAAAATTTTTGACCCTATTGGTTATACTTGTCCAGTGACCTTATATCCGAAATTAATGTTACAAGAACTGTGGGAAATGAAAACAACTTGGGATGCAGAGCTGCCATCAGCAATTTCTAAAAAATTCAAAAAGTGGAGAAAACAGCTGGATCTACTAAAAGAAGTTACTATACCTAGATGCTTAATAAAAGACCCTGATGATACCTGCAATTTAAGTTTACACGTCTTTTGTGATGCGAGCAAAGTAGCTTATGCTACCTCCATATATTTAAGGAGTGAAAGTAAGAACTTAACTTCATGTCAACTAGTTCAAGCACGATCTAAAGTAGCTCCGCTGAAGTCTATTACAATTCCTCGGTTAGAGTTGTTAGCGTGCACTATTGGTACCCGACTGTGGCAAAGAGTTATAGCAGATTTAAAATTTGGAGATATTCCCACCTTCTTTTGGACTGACTCCAGTAACGCATTATATATTGGATAAAGGGTAGCGAAAACTGGACACCATTTGTGTATAACAGAGTGCGAGAAATTAGATTAGTGAGTAAACCAGAAAATTGGTATTATGTACCTGGGTCGATCAATCCAGCGGATTTACCCTCCAGAGGTTGTTCCGCTCGACAATTATTGGAGACAGGGTGGTGGAAAGGTCCTCCTTGGCTGTATTACCCATCTGATGAATGGCCTAGATCAGAATTCTCAGTAAATGAAGAAGAAGTGTTAAAGGAAAAGAGAAAGGAAATAGTATCATCTATGGTGAACCTTCAAAATATAGACAGTTCCTTTATCCATAAGTTTTCGAACTACAACAAAACTGTAAGAATTATTGCCTGGCTACTTCGATTCATCAATAATAGTCGTATTCCGAGAAGTAGTAGAAAATATGGTAGCCTTGATTCCGAAGAAATTTCTGTAGCTGAGTATAGAGTTATCAGAATAATACAGAAAGAAAGCTTCGTTAATGAAAAGGATGAAAAGTTAAAAACTCTGGGAGCTTTCAAGGATAAAAACGATATTATCCGATTGAAAACAAAACTTTTGTATCGACAAGATAGTGAAGATTTTATAATGCCTGCAATTTTACCATCTCAACATGAAGTTGTAAAGCGTATAGTGATATACTATCATGAAAAATATGCTCATGCTGGGACTCAAATGCTGCTTAACATTTTAAGAGAGATATTCTGGATTCTGCATGGTAGGAAGACAGTGAGATCCATCTTATCCAAATGTATTGTTTGTAGGAGACATTCTGTAAAAAAGCTCGATACTCTCACTCCATCTCTTCCAGAGGACCGTATACGAGACGCTGCTGTATTTGAGATCTGTGGAGTTGACTTGGCGGGGCCACTGTTTCTCAGAGATAATAAGAAATCCTGGGTTTGTCTATTCACATGTGCCGTCTACCGGGCAGTACACATTGAATTAGTGGATTATTTATCTACACCTTCCTTTTTACTAGCTTTGCGCAGGTTCGTAGCCCGTAGAGGACGATGCACATGCAGCACTATCTATTGTGACAATGGCTCCAATTTTGTGGGTGCTTCAAATCTGCTAAGTGCACTGGATTGGAACCTTATTGTAAGTGACACTGCTCTTCATCCTATTAAGTGAAAATTCAACCCACCGACTGCCTCTTGGTGGGGTGGTTGGTGGGAGAGACTGGTCGGTATTCTTAAAAAATTGTTGAGAAGAGTACTGGGCCGATCTTCTTTAACTTACGAACAAATGACGACGGTGCTGTGTGATTGCGAATCCATAATCAATTCAAGACCGTTGACGTATGTCGCAGATAACGACGCAGAGCTTGTTCCATTGACTCCTTCAATGTTCCTACAAGATATCAAAGTGAGTGGTGTTCCTGACTGTGATAGAATTGATCACCGGAGTCTTAACCAACGTGTTAAGTATCGTCAAAATTTTCAAGAGGCCTTAAGAAATAGATTTCGATCGGAATACTTGGGAGCTCTACTTCAGAGACCAGAACATAAAAGAGCTGCCAAAGTAGCGGTTGGTGACGTTGTCTTAATTGGAAGCGACAATGCAAAACGTATCAGTTGGCCACTTGGGAAAATAATCGAGGTAATCCCCGGGAAAGATGGTGTTCAAGACTTGTGAGACTAAAAACTGTGAGGGGTGAGTTGCTTAGACCGCTACAACGTCTCTATCCTTTAGAAGTGTCAGCATCAGAGTCGTTTCTAGTTGGAGAAAAATTGGCAGGTACAAAATTAAGTGAGAAACCAACAGCCAGTCAATCAATTGACTGCAATATTGAATCTTCTGAGGAGGCAAGGAAAACTAGAAGTGGCCGTATCATTAAAATGCCTCATAGACTGGACTTGTGAACTATTTATATAATTTTGCTATTGTAATTGTGACTATTATTAATTGTAAGTTAACTTTTATGTTAAAATTTAACTTAGGTGGGAGGATGTTGGGTTAAAACTCTACATGATTATTATCTTTGTTTTTGATATTTTGCAAGTTACGTTGCCGATGGCAACAGTCTTGTGTTCATGTTTTCCTTTTTTTGTTAATACGCAGTTAAAATGGCTTTGAGATTCTATTTCTTTTATTTTGAGAAATTTAATATATATTATTACGCCATAAGTATTGCTGTGTATAGTTTTGTGAGTTAAAACAAACGAGTGTACGAGTGTACAAATTAGAACTGTAAATAAACTTTACTTTGTGATAAAGTTATGGAATGTTTTTACCCTACATCTAAAAACTTCTGATTCTGAAGTTCATAAAAACTGAACAACAATTGCCGTACAATTTTCAACTTGTTTTCTGTGTGCTCTTCTTTAAATATGTCTTTTTATTTTAGTTGTCAAAATATTTCTAAAATATATTTTATTTGAAGTGTTAAACTCTTATTTATTTTCACTAAGATTTTAACACGCAAAGTTATAAATTAGGTATATATTTTAGGTACTTCTCTATCATCCCATCGACCACTTTTCATAACAAAAAACTATCGCCAAACTGTAAGATTAAACTCCAAAAATGCAGTCCCATTTACTTGATGTCACGTCCCATTTATGTGTTTGTTATGTCATCAAGTGGTTTTTAATTCGACATTTGCGTGTATTTTTCATTCTGTTTTACTGCTTTATTAGTTATTTCATTCATTAAAATAACAATTGTGTTCTTAAATTCTTATATTTTATTTAATTATTTATTTTGATATTCCAATGGCAATGTTCTCCCGTTTATTTGGCGTTATAGTTTGGCGATGACGATATTTTTTTGTTATGAAAAGTGGTCGACAGAATAATAGAGAAGTTCCACATTTTATAAATATTTCATCAACTAAGAAAAAAAAGAGAATCCTTTAAGAAGGGTACACAGAAAAAAGAGATTAAAAATATTAATTTCCTGAGGAGATATTGTAAAAATACAAATGCATTATATGCCCATAAATTAGAGGCTTCTAGCCAATTCAAATCTCAGGTAAGACCTCACTTTCCCACACCCAACTTTCAAAATCAGATTTTTTTAAAAGTTCCAAAATCAGGCAATGTTTTCTTAGTTTAATTTTTATGCATCAGTTTAATTGTGCAGCATTTTGAAGAGTGCATTTCAGTAAGGTTTCTAAATATATTTCAAGAAAAAAGTCTTTATCATATAAAATGCTATAAAAAGTACTCAAAGTTATTGATTAAAAGGATATATCTGTTATTACAACTAGGTAGCATAATGCTTTGTACAATTCATACTACTACTACTATTTATTATTATTATATGTTAATGAGAAAATCTATTTATTTTATGGCAATCGGATATGTTCGAAATTCTTTTTATCGAGTGCAAGAATAAAATTCCTCGAGTTATTTCATTTTAAAAATAACGGAACAGAAACCATTACTATATCACCTTTAATTCTCTCAAGCAAAAAAAAAAAAGAACGAAAAATCATGCGTCAAGAATAGATTATGAAACAGTTTCCAACACATACAGAAAACTATAACGAAACTTCGTTAAATAAGATGAAAGAAGATATGCCGTAAGCAGTTTAGGAAACATATAACACATTTTAAGATCCAATTTTAGAAATTAACTTTCATAGTGAAAAAAGTATCCAAAATATTTTGTGCAGCCCTGTATATGAACTATATATTTTGTTATATACTACATAGCATGATAAAATTTAGTTCAGTTAGAAAATTGACATTTAGCAATTTTCCCCAATTAATGGAAATACACTCGGAATCTTTCATACTGCCCTGTAATTGTTTAAAGACTTATGTACACGCCATATAGAAAGCTGAAATTTAATTAAGGTTAAATAAATCATAAAGCAACTTGAAACTCACTTCCAGCAATTACCAACCATAAATGGCAATGCATCTTGTACTTGGCGTAGCCCTGTATATGAATTTATTTATATTCCACAAACTTATAACAGTCTACTAAATATAGTTCAGCAGGAAAATGTGTAACACAGTTAAAAACAACTCTTACGCAATTCACTCCCATAGCCAGTGATACTAATGAATTCCTTTGTGTATATGATCAACAGAAGTTGTACACACCATGCACTATGTAAAAATTTAGTTAAACTTAAAATCGCAAACTAAAGTTGAAAACGTCACAATATACACTGTAATTATCGCACGTAGATTGTAACCGATATCTTTTGTGTGTCCCTGTAAACGAACGATAAACGCAATGCGCACCATGCTATTAAGTGAGCAATTTATACTGCTCCTCAGTAATGCATATAAATTTCATTATGTTTGAAATTGTATATCAATTTCATCATGTTTCAAATGGCATAAAATCATCAAAATGCCCTTGAAACTTTTTTCCCCCATTAACTGTAATGTAACAGAATTTGACTGTCCCTGTAAATAAACTTTAAATGCTACACATTTCATTTGCAATAGGGAACATGCTACAGTAAACGTCAATAACATACAAAAATTTCAGGTCAATCCGAGTATATTTACGAGAGTTAGGGACAGACAGATGGACAATCAAATTGAATTCATAAACACTTTTCAACTATGTTGGAAAGTGTTCAAAAATAAAAATCCCTGACAGCTCGGCCTACAGGTACAGGTAGATTTCGAAGACGCAGACCGTGGGGCACCTATTTATTGGGAATTTCAGAAGAAATTACCTTTTTGTTTTGATGCGGCAGTTGGGACCGCCCACTTCGAAATCTAAATGTGTCTGTAGGCGAAGCCGGTACGAATTTTTTTTTTTTTTTTAATTTTTTTTTCTGTAAGGGTTGGTCCTATATAAAAGTTGTAGATAATATTAAGAGGATTTATAATAAGCTAGCTGTTACCCGTGACTTCGTTCACGCAACATTAAAAGGAAGAATAAATACATTAATTAAGCAAAATATTTCACTCCCGATAACTAAAAACGTTAATAATTAACTAATTATTTATAACATTTCATAGGAGACAATACGGTATTTTTTGTTATAGGGACCTTAACATAACTCAGTCTTAAAAAAGTATAATTTTGTGCCAAATAATCGCAAAAATGAAATTGCAACCAATGCAAAAAGGAGGGCCAAATAAAATCGTGCAAATAGATGAATTGGGTAAAAACAAATGTCAATTTTACCTGATAAACAAGTTTATTTTTAACGCCTTTGTGAAACGTTTTAACAGCCATCCTTCAAAAAAAAAAAAAAAAAAAATTGGAAATAATATATGCTTTTTCTTTAAATTCAATTCTGCCTCTTTGGTTTAATGTACAGCTGAAACAAATCTTGTTTTCTAAATGACAGTATGTTAAACGTCAATTTCTGTTCTCCAGAATAAATTGATTCATGAAGTTTGAATATGTGAAAATATGTTTTTATTTTTCGGATAATTTACGGAAATCAAGATTTTATTTTCTCCACCTATTCAAAGTGAAAATAAATTCTGTTTTTCAGTTTGAATGAGAAAATGGTGTAAAAAATATACTGATCTGTTTTATTTCTCCTTTTTTATACACAAATATGGAGTAATTTACTTTCCGTTTTTAGAGAAACTTCGTTAAAATTTACAAAAAAAAAAAATTGGCATCTAATTTAATTTTTTAAATTCTGAGAGTTTGTGTGACATCCTCGGATCAATTATAACCTGTATTAAGTAAATCGCGTTGCGTTCGATAGTCTAGGAGTAGTTGCGAAATACAAACACATCGTCAGATTTTAATATAATAGATTTGTGTCCAATTTACTTTTCTTAAAATTATTATGTGATTTTTAGCAGAAAACTCTCATCTGTTATCTGTATATAACAGATACTCATGCTTAGTAATCAGTATAGATAAAAAAACAAATTTTTAATTTTTCGTTATAAATATGACGTGAAACTCATCTACTTTCTATACTTACTGATCCTTGTATTATTAATGTACGGAATTGATTCACACTCATATTAAAACATATTGGAAAATTCCCGTTTTATTTCAAATATGACGTTTTTTTATCCCAGAGAAATCCCTTTTTAATGACATAATTCTTGTTAATTTTCTTTTCTAGGCAATTAATTTCAATAGTCATAGGGGAAATTATGTTACTTTAACGAAATAATATTAAACCAGAGGGCCCGTGCGAAGATTTCGCACTGAAATCTAATATTTTTAGGTACTTCTCTATTAACCTGTCGACCGCTTTTCATAACTAAAAACTACCGACAAACTGTAAGATTAAACGCCAAAAATGCAGTCCCATTTACTTGAGGTCAGAATCATTATGCGTGTTTGTTACGTCATCTAGTGGTATTACATTCGACATTTGCGTGTATTTTTCATTATGTTTTACTGATTTAGTAGTTATTTTATTAATTAAAATAACAATTGTGTCCTTAAATTCTTATATTTTATTTATTTTTTGATATTCCAATGGCAACGTTCTCCCGTTTATTTGGCGATAGTTTTTTGTTATGAAAAGTGGTCGACGGTATAATAGAGAAGAATAATTTTTTATCAATATGTAATATTTATTAGATGCAGGTTTAAACTTCTAAAGAAAAAGCAAGGATAAAAATATCTGCAAACAACATTTAGTTGTTAGTCAAGCCAGAATATCATCTAATTTATTCCATCAAAGTTAGACTAAAAACTGATCCAAGATTGCTAAAGGCACGCGCGAGAAAAAAAATTAACAATCGTATTTTGACTGCATTAGAGGATGACGTCATCCGCTTCGGGAAAACCATGGGACTTAGAAATATCAATCTAAACATTTCAATTTCAATTTCGCTTTTTAATCATAAGTATAAAATAAACCCGTGCGGTGTTTTTTATAATAATTGCTATGAGCATCCTATAATGTGGTATTTTATTTTTTTGGCAACAATAATTTCAGGAAAACCTTTCATTTCTTTCATGAAAACAATGCCGATTTAATTTTTCAATTTCAGCAAATTTTAATCAAAAACATGTTTTAACGATTTGTTAAGTGGGCTATGTCAGAAGCCTGTTCTAAAACCTTTCATATGGTATCACATTCGTTGTTCTGCGTTTCATATTTTCTGAGTAAAAGGGATGTTGACAGGAGAAATAATATATAAGGATATTTAGGTTTTATCAACAAAAATGAAACTATTAACATTCGTCCTTTTTTTTTAGGTAATCGAGTTATTTCTTTTAGTTTTAAGAATGAAAATTACTATTTCTCGCTATCCATGACATCATTTTCGACATGGATAATTTTGCGGAGAATATTATTGACAGTTGCTTACCATTTTCTTTTCGAACTTCTTTTTACTTTTTTAAAATTTAAATAAAAAATACGGTATAGTTATATTAGCCGTGCGCAGACGGTGAAACGCCAAGTATTGTTACTATACAAAAAAAAAAAAAAACAAGATCATTTTATTTCACCATCAAAGCATATCCGCTTTATTTTCGATGTATGACGTCATATTCGCCTGTTTCCTATGGTTACGCATATTAAAACCTTGTATTATTATCAAAAACTAAAAAAAGTACGTTTTATTTTTAATAATATTATTTAATCTTCTTTTTAATTCTTTAATTTTTTTATTTCATTTTTATTTTTCACGTGAAAATTTTTCAATTGAAACTAAATTGTTGAGTAAAAATTATTATTCCGGGTTTTGATTAAGTTTTGGCAACGATAAAGTATTAGTTAGCAATGGTAAAGTAAATTTAATCATTTTAAAATATTATATGAAAAAATGTCCATTTATTCTCTATTTGAATTATTAAGAAAAATATTTGAATAAAATAAACAAAAACCAGCCTATGTACATTTGAGGGTTATAATCAACCTTATATGCAAAGATATAGGATCATTAAATGCTCCATTTTGACGCTGGCTTCAGCCTAACATTTGCACACATTCGGATTTATAATATTATTAGAATAGAATTAGAATTAAAGCGGGTTTGATATCTTGTGAATTGACAGAGTTATGAATTTTTTTCTTCTAAAACCCCTATTTCCCCCCCTCCCCCTTGAGGCCATTTTTAATGATATCAAAAATATGTCTTACATAAATTTTCGGCCCTTTTGCTACAAGTAATAATAACTTTACACGGATTTAATACGTATCATAATTAAGAAGTTATGGGTTTTTTGCTGTTTTCACAAAAAGCCGCCCTATTATCCTCCCCCCCCCCCCCTGATTCGATTTTGCCCATTAACGAACTCGACCGAGATTTTATGCCCCTTGATTTTATGTATCAGTTTGGAAGAGATTTGTGCAGAATTATTGAAGTTATCGTGTCCATAAAAAAGTGATATAGATAGATAGGTATAGATAGATGAAGTTTTGAACTGGGCAGTGGTTTTGGGTTCTGGGAGTCATGATCGGCGTAGATCTTCAAAAATTTTCCAGAAATTCCAACTTAAGGGAGAATGTAATAGGTAGTATTTCTTACGAAATCTACCTAAAACTAGTATGCCGCGACTATCACAAAACTTTCTTCTAACTATACTAATACAAGAAAGTTGTTTGTCCGTGTGTGTGTCTGTCTGCGAGCAACGACTAGCGAAATCTAGCGCACCTAGAAGTCCGAAAATTTAGGTGAGGGTAGTCCAAGGCTTTTCCTGGTGCACCTGAGTCTCAGAATTTTAATATTTTGAAAATTAATCTAAATATTAATTTAAAACCCTTCAAGCATCGCATCAAAAAACTCATTAAAATGCAGTTTGAAAATGGCTATTTTTATCGTAATCGCAAAAGAAATTACCGTTTTGATAATTCTGGACAACGAAATATTCTCATTTTCACTTATCCTCGAATATTTTTTAAATATATTGCAGATATCGTTACGAAATTCGGACTATATACGTAGTAGATTTTTCTCATTCCAAAAATACAAATTTTGTGAAAATCGGACTGAAAGTTTTCTTTATTTCGACCAAAAACTGACCAGATGCAAATGAAATTGACCCAGACAGAAAAGAGGTTACTGTAAATGGGGGCTTGCCAGATTAAAAAACAACTCCGAGTTTTGTGGAGCTATTCAAATAAATAAAACTATTACGTTTATCGATCGAATAGGGATGTTTGTATTTTTTTTATTCGCGGGGATCGAGAGGGAGAGGGGGTCAATTTTTTAACAAATATCGCACTTAGTGAATCGCGTTCCCTAGCGTCGGGTTTACCGTTATTTGACACCATTTTTATATATCTAATGACCTGATTTCAGCAGAAATAATTCCATTTAACAAATTTAACTTTTTTTAGGTTCATCCTCTGTTAGGTTTAATTGCTGTGATGTATAGATAATTACCACTATTTCCAAATAGTAATTTTAGCAGATTTTTTTTTTTTTTTTTTTTTTTTTTTTTTTTTTTTTTTTTTTTTTAAGTTCCAAGCTCTTTTACAATTCTCAGTTTTTGAACAAGTAGTCCGGTAGTCTTAATTAGTTGTTTGACAAAAAGCAATCTCCCCTCTCTGAGAGGAGATAAGAGTGTGCCCCGTTTCCATAACTCAGCAACTAACTTTCCAATTTCAACGCAACTAATTCCAAACATTATAATTAACTTAATAATCACCCTCTATAACATTAAAGTGAACTTATGAGTTGTATGTACCACTGTTTTCAAATAATAACTTCGGATATTTTTTATTTCATTTCAGAGTATCTCGGGCTCTACGGGCCGGATTACGACGGGGTTTGGCTCATTCAACTTGATAGCCTTAAATAATTAGTTGCACTTTGTACAGGTGGGTGGCGCTTTCAGATATCGGGTTTTAGGGCCCGATTACGACGGGGTTTGCCACATTCGATTTGATTTCGATAGCCTTACAGATTCCAGTCATGTTCATATAGAATAGATTGTTATTATCCCGAGCCCAGGTGGGTCAGCTAGTATTATTCTAAAATATGAATTAAAATAATACTATTGCATACTATCAATTACGAAGTAGAATGCATTTATTCTAAATTAACTCGGAGTTACAGTGATCAGTAAATAAACAAGAACAATAATTCCTGTGTCAAGCATGGATTATGTAACACTTTCCAACACTTCTAAAATAATTTTACAAATCTTTACCACCGTTTACTAAGGTAAAAGATGGTACCTAAGTAAAACTTTGTAAAACATAGCATAACATATTTAAAAACACAATTTCAGGAATTACCAACACTAATAGAAAAATACCGAATTATTTTGTGCAGCTCTGTATATATGATACATAGCTTTGTATTTTGTATATATAGTACATAGAATGCTAAATTTTAGTTCAGTACAGAAACGCGTTTTTCTTCATAGACCGTAATGTAACGGAATTCTTTTGAGTGTCTCTGTAAAGGAACTATAAGTGCTATGCACACCCTATTCCAGGGTCGGCGAACCTTTTCACATCCGCGTGCCAATTTTTTTCAAAAAAAAAATTCTAATGACCATCCCGTGCAAACAACCCCTCCCCGCATTATAACGTTATGATATGAATAAGATACTTGCAGGTAATATCAACGTACATATTAGATTAAATAATTTATAACATTGAAAACTGAAACCAAAGCACTTTGTTACAAGGAAATATTAATTATTATAGTAATAATTGCATAAAGAAGATAATATATAAGAAATAATAATAGTAAATCGTAAAAAAAAATATTAAAAACTCAAATCGGAACAACTTACCATAATAACTGTAATAGTTATGGTAATACATGGTGTTGACCTTGGGATCTGGTCATTAAACAGCGTCTCGTTTTATAATGGAGGTAATTTTATTTTAAAATAGACAATGAGAAAAGAAACATTGAAAAAAAAATCATTTACCAATCATATCTTCAAAATATTGTTTTACATCCGCTATTAAATAGAAAATTATTATATTTAAAATATATTACAATGCATAAGAAGAAATTTGCAAATACAAAAAATATTACCAGAAAGGTCTGCTAAAGTGTCAGAGGTCAGATGTTTCTAAGCGGGTAATTCAGTGATATGACAAGTATACAAGTACTTTCTATTATAACAAACAACAGTTATTTTCAGTCAAACTCGTGCATTAATGGAAGAAAAATAATGAGTTCTTTTATTTTGGTGAGTTTGACTGAATTTTGATTTAGAACTTAAATCAACGGCGTCCCGAAAATATTCTTTCGCGTGCCATAGGTTCGCCGACCCTGCCCTATTCTATATAATAAGCCTCTTGTAGTACTCCTCAGTGCTGATATATATCAATTTCAATTATGTTTGAAATTTTGTATCATGATTAAAATAAACCGCAAATGATTTTCCCCATAGACCGTAATGTTTTGAGTGTCCCTGTAAAAAAAACTATAAATGCTGTGCTGTACACTTCATTTTCAATACCGAACATGCCATAGTAAACCTCAATAACATTATATCAATTGCATGACGATCTGAACATATTTACTCGAGTTAGAGCACGGACAGACAGACAGACAAACCGAATTCATAAACACTTTTCAACGTTGTTGAAAAGTGTTAAAAAAAAGGCACACTTCAACAGTGCCCCATGTTGGGTATTCAAACACAAAATTGGACCAGCATATATATATTTCATTAAGGCTGTTCTCAAGTCAAAAGGAACTACTTTCTTGACCCATTTCTGTATTCATTTTTGTTCCGTATTCTTATTCAGAATCTATGTAATCGAATGATGTTCTCCATTTTTTGGTAAACGCAGATCTTTCAGAAAATACCGTCAAAGTTAGCGTTTTGAACTAAATTTCCGGACGTGATAGCGCAGGAAAGTAGGAAAATCTGTCGGCACGTGACATCAATCGCTTATGACTTGATAAATAATTAATTTTTCAAAATAAAAAGGAAAATACCATTCTATTCCAAATCACTGGAATAGTCAGGCCTGCAAGTGCCATGCTTTTGCGTTTAAAAATGTGTCAGAAAGTTTCCCGTTGTTGAACGACGGGAAATGTTTTTTAGGGTTTTGTTCATCTCGCGAAACCCTATTCGTCTCGCTTCTCAGTCTGTCTGTCACAGAGCCAGTTCTCAGAAACTGCATAAGTTACAGACTTGAAATTTTATGTATTTTATGCTGAATACCTACTGTCACTCTAAAAATCATAAAATTTTGAAAAACCAAAATTCTAACACCCTTTTCCTATTAAATTTAAACATTTTTCGTCATAGCAGTTGCCAACAATTAAAAATCCACAATAAAATTCTTTCTACAATAATTAATTTTCTATTGAAAGATTTCCACGTGAAAGATGAAAATGAAATAAAAAGTTTCACCCTTTGAAAAAAAGATTAATAGGACGTCCTATTGGTAATAAAATAGAAATTTTCAAATATTTCTCAATAATACAAGCAGTATGGAGTATGTGTACGTACAGAAAGCAGGTTAATAGGACGTCATTAGAGAATTAAAAAGAAAATTACTCTGACGTTCTATCGGAAGTTTAACGGACTTTTTCAAATGTTTGAGAATCCATACAAAGAGAGTATTAATATGAGTAATAGAGAAAGCAAGTAAGATAGGACGTCACCAAGTGAATATAACGTCATATGAGTTTTAGGAACGTATTGAATTATGATAAAAATCCGTTTATGGAAATATTAGCATATTTTAACATTTTGAAGTTCTCTATACAACATGTTTAATTTTGAAATTGATCTTCAAGAAGTTCGGGACCAGCGTCACATACACGAATTTTATTCGGTTTGCACCACTATTTTCAAACAATTACCTTTATTTATTCAAACACGTAAATGCAGGGCTTAATTCCTAAGAAGAAAGTACCGGAGCCCTAATATTCTGCAATACAAATATCTGTAGCGTACCCCTCCGTCGTGTTTTAACTTTGTATTTCTAATAAATTCAATAATTATGACAAAATTAATCTGAAATTGAATGAATATTCCTTATATTGTTCAGATCTATTGCATACATTTCTATCGTTTCAGTATCAGAATGAAAAAGAATAAGCGAATTCGTCAACAGCATATATGCTTTTAAATGGAGCGATTTTTCAATGTTTTTGTTTTCCCAAACAGCTGGTTTTTCATAATAGTCTCGAACCGAGCAGAAGAATACTGTCCCTTATACATTTTTTAAAATCCGAAAATAAATGTCTTATAAATTGAATTAATCTGTATAAAGGCCAAAATCGATATTTTATTCATTATGTAATTTCATATTTCATTAATTATGTAAATTTTTAAATCGAAACTTTAGAGTCCTCTAGCGGCGAGATTAAATACCATTCATCCGGCTTGTGCAATCCCTTTTGGTTGTCTACAGAATTCCTCTCACTTCATATCTGAGCGTTTTTGGGTGGTGCATTCGGCACGGTTTTCATATTTTATAATTAAAAAATGTCTTGGCAAGCCTATGTAGATAACCAGATTTGCGCTCAAGTATCCTGTAGGTTAGCCGCAATTGCAGGTTTACAAGATGGAGCAATATGGGCCAAATTTGAAAGAGATTCTGGTGTAACGCCGGTAAGCAGCGTGCTTCTTGGTATTTAACCCTAACGCCGATTTCCCATTCTTTCATCTTGTTACTACCCATATGATTGCAAAAGTGCCAGTATCCGAATTCCCTTTAATGATAAACGCCCAGTTTTGCTTCCTTTCTGTTGATCAATTATTTTCAAGTTTACTGTGTGAATGTATAGTTTTATGTTGCTATAATTTTAAACTATGTATTATTTGAAAATGCAAATGTTGAAAAATTTTAATAGTAAAAGTCTGCATATCATTTTATAATGTTTGTGACTTATGCTACAAAGTTTTTAAAGCTTGCTCTTAACGACATTCCTTATGTATCTGGCTGCTTAAAAAAAATAAAATATAGTTATGCAATTGACTTTTTTTTTACCGTATTAAAGTGCGTTTATCTGCTAAGCTACTATATGTCTGAATCATAGTCTGGTATTGATCACTTTATTTTAAATCTTTTGACGTACACGTGATTTATTTTAAGATTAATCCACACTAAGCAATAATTCTTGTTGCATTACATAATCTATGCTTATGATAGTATTGAATTGAACTTTACTGCCGTGTTTCATCACCCCTTATTTTATTATGCAGTACTTTTGCAAGACTTGCTAATTCATTAAATTATTTTAAATAATCATGCTGCTTTATTTGCAGCGATATTGAAATACGGCAGAAAAAAGTGCTTTTTATTGATCTAGCAAGTTTCGCTTATTTTCTCTTTTTTTGACATTTTAACTGAAATTTTTGTTTTGAATTGTTAATGAGTTTATTTAATATTTTGATGCTGTTATTGTGAAATCTTCATTTTATTTTTTTACATTTTTAAAAACTAATTGTCTTTCTAGAAGTTTTAGGAACCTAAAATTTTTATACACAAGACAAAATTAAAGGAAACTCTTTGAAACCATACAGCTTTCAGTTGTTTTTCACAAACCACTTTTTAATATCTTAATAAATTGCTCATTCTCCTTTTTATTTTTACTTTTTTCACTATCCATGCATAAAAAAATATTTCTTTTTTATCAGTATTGGGTCTTATGCCCTAAAATTAAGGTATAGGAAGAGTGTTGAAAGTGAAATAAAATAAACTTTCATCTGTAACAATTTGTCTTTGGACTTCTTGACAAAGTTTTCTAATCATTTCTTTAACAAATTGCTTATGTTTATTGCTTCATCTAGCCTAAATTGTCATGTTTTTACATTTTGAATAACTGTTTTCCTTGCTTTTTAATATTTTTGGAGGTTGGCTACACTATGCCTTTTTATTTTTATATTTCAAAATATTGTTAAAAGCTGAAAATATTGGAGTATGAGATTAAACTTTGAAATGTGACAATTGAACACTTAACCAAATAACTTGCTTTTCCTCCCAATCAATTTCGTCTCTACTTTCTTTATGAAAAAGTTAACGTTTTTCATTTAAAAAAAAAAAATCATTTCATACTAATCCGCTATTTTTTTTTTTTTTTTTTTTTTTTTTAAATCAAAACATTTGTTTTGTTTTATTTCCAAAATTTGTGTCCATATTTACTTATAAACATGTTATTTTAATTTTATGGAATAATTTATTTATATTTTAAAATTACCAACCTTTTCTATCATTTGAATTAATACATAATTAAGTTTTTTTTTCAAGTGGTTTTTCATAGTTTTTTCTATAAAGAAATTGAATCCATGAAAAGCTCAAGATTTTGTACAATTTCATCATTAAGCTGTCATCAGCTTAAGCTTACTGGATAGCTCATGGAAATAGCTTTATTTTGTAAATTTTTCTTTTTATCTTAGATATAAATAATTTAAAAAAAAAACCTTTTTATAGATTGCTTTTTCAGTTTCCAAATGTTACTTAAGTACATTTTGCCTATTAATGGAATGGAAATAATCGCACTGACCAGTAGATGGTCACTAGTAATGAGACTACCATTGTCCCGAAATACTCTTGGGCTCTATTTTTATACTAGTAGGGGTGAAATTTTTAATTCACAAATTTTAAAAATGTGAAAAGACTTGCTATTTGAAAAACAGGAATGTAGTCAGTTTCTTAGTGTTTTTACCAAGACTCCCTTATCATAGATCAGACTTGACAATCCAGAGAAAGTCTATGAGAGAAAATGTCCGCGGTAATTGCCAACTTATTAATTGACTTTCTCTGGAAAGTATCGCCGCCTGGTGGATACTACCGCAGAGTTGCCAAGTCTCTGGCTTTTTGAACACCAGTATATTTTTAGAGAAAATATTGTTCTTTTAAATCCCAGAATTCTCCGATCAAACAAAACAAAATTGTCTGTACTAAAAAACTGGTGTCCAAAAAGAGAATAGAAAAATCTAGCAGCTCTGCTACTGCACAGCTGCCAACTTTTACGTTTTTTTTTTTTTACCACTAAAATTTAATAGAATTTTTTTCGTCATGTAATCACGTGATCTTGTCAATTTAATAAGAAAAAAATTACTATAAAATTTTAGTAGTAGGAAAAAAGCGTAAAAGTTGGCAGCTATGCTACCGATACTAGTTCATAAGCAAATGCATAGAACAAATGGAGCTGTGAAAAAATTTCGTGTCGTAAATACTCCTATTACTGACGATTGATGGCGCTAATAGCAGGACAAGTATAGCGGTCAAAGGAAACTTGCTGATTGAGAGGTCTTATACTATGATAAGGAGGTCTTGGTTTTTACAGTCCTTTTAAAAATTGGTTTGACAGGGAATTTCTGAAACTAAATAAAACATCATCAATTGTTATTGATAAGATAAAGAGAAATATTCAGATTCTGAAGCTCTGCATAGTCAGTGTTGGTAACATAAGGAAGCCATGAGATATCCCTTGTCTGTCTTCACTTTGTTCGAAGTCCTTTTTCAGAATTATGTTAAAACAGAACAAGTGTCTTTCTGTCAGTCATACAGTATTTGATAAGAATTGTGACATTTCCAGATTTTGGCCAGTGGTTCGGTATAAAATAACAAATTTGATATTTTATGAGATGTATTGTCAAGGGGCAGTAGTACCTTTTTTAGTCTCTTAAGGATAAGTCATCAAGCGGAAAAGCTATATCACCAAATTATTACATGACATTATAGGCAAATATGATGTAAGAGACATGTAAAAAAAATTTGACTGATGTAGTATATATTTACATCCTGTATTTTATAAATAATCTACCCTATTAAAAATTTAAAATCTGCGCGCGTATCTTTCATGTAACCTCAAAAACTCTGAAACCGCAGGGCTATAAAATTTAGCACACGGGTTGCTGGCAGGAGATTTGAACAATTGGAGCAAAAGATTCGAAAATTTAAATTTTGTTTTTGACTAATTTTTGCTTTTTAAATGTTCAGCCCGTAATCGCGAGAGTTCTAAATGTTTACTGCAATGTGAGATATACGTATTATGTACGCCACGCTGCAATACTAAGAAGCCGTAGCAGGTATTAGGATAATTCTCTTGCCTCACATTATAGGTGCAGATACATGGTCGGAAGTCGCCACATGGCGACTCAATTTTTTGCTGTGACCACTAACTTTCGGTGTTTAAGTCGCCATGTGATTTAAAAGTGATCAATTTCTGGTATTTCCAGTCACAATCGTGAAATTTAGATTTTTTTTTTTTTTTAATTAAGACCAAAACACAACAAACTTTATTAGTATCTTTTTAATAACATTTCAGCATTATCTGTTTAACACAGCAAACTATTAAATATATTCAAATAGCAATGTTATTCATAACAGTTTGAGTCATATAATTTTACATAGTCTGCGATTTAAAAAAAATATATAGAGAAAAACAAATGTTTCAAGTGTGTTTTGATTTTTTATAGTGCAAAATAATCTCGCACATTCAGATTTTCTTTTATATGTACTTTTGTATGGCAAAATCAAAATAAGAAATATTGTTTTTCTAATATTCCCCGCTGTCATGATTGCTTAGCTTTATAAAATTTTTTTTTGTTTTTAAACCGTATCTTGCCCAACTTTATCTACTGACTGTACATGATTTAAGATTTATATTACACTTAATAGTCAAATTTTGTTGTACATGTGTGTATATTAAATTACTTTACACTTTGAATTCCCGAGTTTTTTGCTTAGTTTTTACTCCATATACACGCTATTGTTTTTATGTGTTTGTTTCACAATTGTGGCCACTGGATTTTTTGAGTTTAGGAGCCACTGCCTCCTTCCAAATTTTAGGAATCTGCACCTATACCTCACATGTAAATAGATTATTTAATTGCACTTAATTATTACTTTAAAAAAAAAAAATAAAGAAACATTTTATCGCAAACATCAACAAAACTTTATTCTATTTATTCCCTTATTCCAAAGATCGTTTTATAGTCTGCTGCCATAGCAACATAAATTTAATTATTAAAAATATGCCCAGTAATAGAAATTTTTTTTAAATCTAATAGTTATTAAACAACTCAACACTTACTTTTAACAGGAGAATTCTGATTTAGATATTTTTCATATTCAATTATGTCTATTTGATGTGAATTTTTTTTTTATACTATGGATTTTTGGTTGTGTAAATACTGATTTTTAATAGACATAACAAATTTTTTATATTCATAAACTTTAGTTTGGTTGTACTGAATTTTATTTTTCATTTTGTTTTTAGAATTAAATTCATGAACCCCTGTGCGTAGAACGTTCTAAACAGCTAGTGTATGATCCTATTTTAATAAATTGAGATAAAAAATCAAAATTCTAACAGCCTTTTCCTGTTAAATTTAAACATGTTTCGTTATAGCAGTTGCCAAAATTTAAAAATCCACGATTAAATTCTTTCTATAATAATTAATTTTCTATTGAACGGTTTCCACATGAAAAATGAAAATGAAATAATAAAAAGTTTCACCCATTGAAAAACAGATTAATATGAAATAAAAATGATCGACATCATAGTGTTAATAAAACGGAAAATTTCTAAGATTTCTCAATAATACAAGGAGTATGTGTATGTACGCAAAACAGACTAATTACACGTCATTAGAGAATTAAAAAGAAAATCTGACATCATATTGGAAATTTAACGAATTTTTCAAATGTTTGAGAATACAAAGCAAGTATCAATATGAGTAATAGAGATTAGTAAATATATGAGCGAGTTGAGAAACATATTGAATCGTGATAAAAATCAGATTATGGAAGTATTCACATATTTTAACATTTTGAATGTGTACAATTTGTTTAATTTTGAAATAATTTTTTTAAATATTGCATTTAGTCCGTATGACGGATATTATTATGACAGAATATAATAGCGGGCTGGCTGGTTTAGATATTCGAAAAAATAGACCGGTGAATTTTTACATGACTTTTTTTTGTTGTTGCTAAATGAAATTTGTTTGAATTTATTAAAGAAAGGATAAAGTGTTTTGAAAGGAATATTAAACAAAACTCTTTTGAGCGATCTTCGATCACACTTACCCACTTGTTAAATTTAATTGTTAAAGGTATTCTTTTGGTTTTCAAACTCCGTTTTGATATTTAAAAGTCAAAGCACTCTTTTCAAGACAACATTCAGTCAATTTTTATTAGCTATGAAAGCAAATTTTTTGATGCAAAAAGGAGAAAGCTTTTTACTGAGGGGCAAGAAGCGTGCTAATTCCTTTTTTATGAGGGACATGAAAGGTGCTATTTTGTAAACAAACTTTTATATTAATATTAAAATTTCATTCTTTAATTTTTGCAAAATCAATAAATTGCAAGCATAAAACAAAAGTAAATTAGCTTTTTACAGATCAAAATTTATATTGTAGAAATATTGCATTGTAAAGTTAGAATTAACTTTTTAAGTAATTAAAATCCTGATTATATAATGCCAATCTCAATATGTTTTAAAAAATCAAACTAGCATTTATAGTTTAAGATATTTTTATATCTCATTTAAAAACAACTTGATGTTGCCTTGAAAGTTAATTTTGGGTTTTGCTTTCAAGTCATAATTTTAGAACTTTACACGATTGACTTTTTTCAAAAATAGTATTTAAAATGGGTAATACAATTGAAATTTTGCCAATTAAACTTCCGATAAGCCTGTAAAAGCTACTGTGGAAATTTTATGGAGCTGAAAGGTTAAATTTTTAAAGATGGTATCAATTTGCTAAATATATATATATAACTGTACGACATAATACATTTTTTCTAATTTTTCCAAAACTAGGATTTTTTTTTTTTTTTTTCTACCTCAAAATTTCTGGAAATTGTTTTCTAAGCAGGGGTGGGGAGGTTGTTGTCTGATATAAAATAAATGTGAATCTGAAATTTTTGTTACAGGTTGTATATTATTTTGACTAACTTTTGCTCCAATATAATGTTAAAATACAACATTGTCCTAATCTGACAATGATCTGTAATGTAAGCAAACTAGCAGAAACTATGTAGCATGGCTATGGGCACTGCATATTATTTTGGACCTTGTAGATTAGTAAATCAGCATATCTTAAAGAAATGCTGGCTTATAAAAATTGCTAAATTTTATTTTGTCTAGATTATCTTGCTGAATTTTTGGTACTTTTCAGTTATACGCACACCATGCCAAAATGTATGCTAAATGCATAATGTATGTAAATGTATACTTGGCAACAATGGTGTCCGTATAACAGAAAAGTACCAAATTTTCTTTGTAAATGCAAATTTTGTTTGTTATGAATTATTTCTTATGGTGGTAGACATTGTTATGTTGGTTCACAGATAAATTTTATTTTGCTGCAGATTGACATAGAAAAATCTTACTGGGAATGCAAGTAAATATTAATACTATTTACATTTTTTTATTTATCTGCTTAAAGTTTAATTCTTTTAAGATTTCTTTGGTCAGTAGTTTGCCTGAAAGATGAAACATTCATTACTGTCTTGCTGAATGGTGTTTTCATTTAGAAATTTGTTAAAATTTAAATGTTAATTTTTGCCTAACCTTATTGTGTTTATGGATATGATTTACTTTGCATTCAGCCACTGATCTTCATTAACCCATTTTAGGCAAAGGTTAAATATGATCGATCATAGGGTCATGTACAAACCTGATCCATTGGTAGGCTTTTAAAATCGTGGGTCAAAGGGACCCAGACACTTCTAAAAAAACCTGGGTCCCTTTTTCACAAAAGTGTCGTCTTTTAGAAATAAGACATTTAATGAGACAATTAATGCAATTTTATACAAAATGTCTCTATTTTTCAACAGAAAAATTATGCATCCTGCAGGACTCATAAAATTTACATTTATGCATCCCTTTTCAATTTTTTTCCCCCCTTAAATCATGTTATAGCATAGCATAGCATATCACTGCTGATTCTTTTTGTATTCAACAGGCATGAGAGTTCTTAAAAGAAGAATTAATTGTAATTATACGAGTAGTAATTTTCCAACTGGACGAAAAATGTCCGGGCCAGGATTCGAACCTAGGATCGCTTGGCTGAAGCCGCCACGCTCTACCACTGAGCTATCCCGGTCGAATCTGGAGGGCATAATTCATCCAGTTAACCTTATTGATCAGAGAATCTGGTCTGATATTTTAATCAGCTCAACAGAAAAGATCGCAGGTAAAGGAACTCCAGTAAACACTGGATACGTGATTGTGACGTTAATCTAGTGTAATTGTAATTAACTATTTTTGCAGTGTCATACATTTTGTCACAACTTTTAACTGTATGTTTTATCTTGCTGGCTGGTAAAAAAAAAATCGTTGGCTGGTAAGATTTTCTGAAAATTCCCCAACCCTGCATATTCCATACACTTAAAATACATGCCGTTCACTCATTTCATTGTAAAAAAAATACCATAAGCCAAAACATTTTATTTCAACATAGACGTTGTTTCTAATTTGTGCATGTGAAATATGGAAGCTGCTGTTGGCAAGATTAGTGCCTGCCTAACATAAAAGTACTACTGTTCTTTCTAATTGAATAAAAAAAAAAAAAAAAAAAAAAAACTTAAATCTAAATCTGAGTGGAAGACAACTTACTTTTCTCAAATTGTATTTTATGAATGAGTGACATGAGGTAATCATATAAAACTAAAATATAAAGATTCTAATCATTCTTAAAAGTAACATTCCTTTTTTAATATATATATATATATATATATATATATAATATATATAATTTTAAATTATATCTTTCAATTTTCTGAGTTTAGTACCACCTGTTAACATTTTTAAAAACAAATTCTAGAAAAGTAAATTTAATAAAATGTACAACATAGCTTTTCATTTAAATTTTCTCAATTTAATCTTTGTAGCATAACATCTTCCACTCGGATCTTTTGGGCTAAATTTTAAAGGTTTTAAAATTTTTACTAGTTTATACAGTTCATTATAAATATTTAAGAAAATTTATAATGTGTTCTCCTATAAACTTGTGTCTGGTTTTATTTAGTGTTCTTATGAATCTTGCAGGTGACACAGCAAGAACTGAAAGTAATTGCTGACACTATGCGGGCCAATCCTGGTTCGTTTACAGAGTCTGGAATCTACCTGGGTGGTGACAAATATTTCTGCTTGTCAGCCGAAAATTCCTTAATTAGAGGCAGGAAAGGAAGCTCAGCACTATGTGTTGTTGCTACCAATACTTGTAAGTTTTATTTTGTCATTATCTTGGTTTTATTCAAATTTTTTTCCTTCACCCACATCTTCTAATCTTTACATAATGTTTCTAAATTATTTAAGTAATTCGTTCCAAATGTTGAGGCAATTGGGAATAGTCTATTTTGAATTGAATGTATCAAAGTATTATTAATTTTATCATTACTTATCAAGTTAGTGAGTTTATGCTTATGAAGTTAGTGATATTGGTGAATATATTATATTGCAATTTTAAATTCTGTACCTGATTGTCTTGGCACTATCCACTTATGGTGTTCTATTTAAGTGGCTCATTTGAGTTCTACTGTCATTTTTTTTTGTACATGATTGATTTAAACCCTGTATGTCTTGACTTACAGGAAGTGTCCTATCACTAAAGGCTTTATGCAAATTGTTATTTTCTGTTTAGAATGTTTCATGTCTGAATAGTATGATTTGTGAACAAAATTTTATGGTATTCTTATTGTAAATTTTTTATCGCAATTTGAAATTTAATCTTTTCAGATGCTCTCCAAACATTTTTCAATATTTTCACAATGGGTCAGTCACGTTAGTGATTTTAATTGGATAATTGAAATTTTTAACTTAAGTTGCAGTATTAATCAGCTGAATTTGAGGAAATTCTGAAATTATTTTATTTTTTTAAATGCTAGTGCTGATATTTAAAATTATGGGACGTTAGAGATGCAACCGATGTCAGTTTGGCCAGATGTTGGATATCTGGTGAAATTTGTTGTCTTGTATTTGACAATCGTCATCAGTATGTTTCTTACCCTTTCTTTTTTCCTTTTTTTTTTTTTTTTTTTTTTTCTCCCTCTTTATTTTTAAATTTGCTTTGTAAACTGGTCTTTCTTTGTGGTATTTTCTTTTTGATCTTAAGTTATCTCAATGATTTTTGTGATTCAGTTTCAGTACTTAATCAGGGTTCTAAATTCAATTTTTCCTAGGAGCGAAGTCTCCCTACCAACATTAATAAATGAAGAATTGAATTGTTTGAGAGTGATTAAAAAAAAAAAAAAAAAAAAAAACTTTAAACCCCCACTATAATTTTATGGGCTCTTTAAAGAATTGCATTAATATAGATATGACAAAATCCCATTGAAAAAAAATTTAAACTCCAGAATAATTAGTCCTTTTTGAATCTTTCCCTTTTTTGGTTGGGGTGTGGGGGGGGGGGTGCATAAAATGTCCATAAATCATGATATAATAATAATCAATGAAATCATGAATTTTGTCTATTGGTAGTGAGAAAAAACCACATGAAGTTCGGCAGTCTGTCGCTTAAAATTATCGCAAAATTCTTCA
Source organism: Maratus michaelseni (assembly GCA_963931845.1). Taxonomy (NCBI): domain Eukaryota; kingdom Metazoa; phylum Arthropoda; class Arachnida; order Araneae; family Salticidae; genus Maratus; species Maratus michaelseni. The sequence goes on from OZ007597.1 coordinate 277,859,792, forward strand.
GTAAGACACTGGAAAAAATCATTAAATTCTTCAGTCGAAGTGAGGGGAGGGGGTAAAAAAGTGAAATTCAAAAGTCGGTCGTGAAAAAAAGTTTTGTCTGTCTGTCGCCAGAAGCCATCAATCGGCTGCAGGAATAAAATTGTGAAATTTTGTCAATCGGTCGTGGAGGGTGGGGAAACATGAATTTTGTTGATCTGTCATGGGGGGGGGGGGGGGGGGGAACTCTTTGAAAAATGTGTCAATTGATCGCAGGAAAATAATGAAATTAGTAGATTATGGGAGTTGATAGTCATTTCAAAAAGAAATTCTCTGGAAAAGAAAATGGCAAAACTTTTTGGGCAGAAAGCTTGCCGTCCATGATATTTTGAATGGGATTTCAAAATTTTAGACATATCCTGCTCTGCCATACTCTCCTGTCCTGATTAAAGCCTTGCTTATTGTAATTAAATATCTTTAAGTTATTGACTTATTAGTCATAATAAATTTTGTTAATTGTTTAATAAATTAAACTCCTTAATGGAATGTGAACTTTTTTTTCTCATTTTGCAAAAGAATTTGGAATTTTGCGAAAGTGTTTTAAGATTTTTGCTAAAAAGGAAGAATAAAAGGTAATTTTTCTAATTTGTATGCAAATTTTGTGGGGCAATAGTTACACAATATTAATTTTTAATTGTCAAAACATGTAAAGGCTCGCTGTAGAGTTTTTTTTCTGTTTGTCCTGCAATAACTTGCAAAAAGCATCTGCTAGAAATTGGGTAGATATATTCAAGGGTTGTACTTTCTGAAATTTCTGAAATAAAGGGTGTGAAATGTCTTTTTAAAATATCAGTCTGTCTTAAAATTCCTGAAATTTTGCACTATTTTCATGTTTCATCAATCTCTTATCAAAAATAACTTTTTTTTCATCATTCAACCATGAAAAATCCAAATTTTTAATGATTTTTCTAAACTCATTTTTCACCAATCTGTCATGAGAGATTTTTATTGATCGGTCATAAAGAAAATCTCAATGACCCAAAAACAAAAGAAGCCATCTGTCTCATTACTAAGCAAATGATAAATTTTGAAATGTGTTGAATTTTGTGATAATGTAAAATCATAGTATGCCTGGTACTCAACAGTTACTCAGTTTTTCTGCACAATGTACTATTTGTATAATCCTGTGTCATTCCATGTCAAATCAGCACAACTAAACACCAGACCACATCCCAGAATTTTATTATATTAAGCTCAGTTGTTAAGATCATAGAGAATAATAAATACTCAGTGATAAGTTTCTCTTTGTTTTGGAGATAATTAACTTCAAAGATAGACAAAATCGTTAATTTTTGCATTTCTTGCATTACAAATTTAGTTATATTTGGTTCCCCGATTGTCACAAGGACTTGCTTTTGGTGTTAGAAAGTGTATGAATTGGACTTGCATGATATATCACATGCACATATTTTTTTAATTTCAAGGTCAAACATTTTGACCTTTCATATCTCAATCGGACATTTTTAATTTTTTTTGAGAAAAAATGTTACTATTACACTTAATTTCTATAATATCTGAAAGTATCATTTTGGGGCAATCATGGAATGCTGAGTTATAAATTAAAATGCCAACTGCTTGTCATAATTTCAATACCAAAATCACTTATTTAGGTGACTTACTTATATACCATATCTTTACACACACACACACCCTTCTTTCTCTCTCTATAAATTACTGATGATAATATTTTTTATTGTGAAGTTCACAAACCTATTTTTTTTTTTTTTCTTGGAGGGAGGAGGTATGAGATGAGGCTTTGGCTGTCATGTTTACTGTATTTTAAGTAGAAGAAATAATTTTATGCCTTATCAAAGCAAAAAGCAGTACTGACAGTATGAACTATTTCTTCATACAATTTTCCTCTTATGTTAGTAGGGGAATTATCAAAATGTGGGAACATTAAACGTTAACTATGAGTAATTTTTAAAATTTTCAAATTTAAGGCCAATTTTTTTTTACAGTATAGCACATAAGTCTACAAAATTATACACAAACATTAAAAGACAGCAACTATTCTGGAAAATTAATTATTAAAGCATTTAATTAGTAGATCTGTAGGTTACAGATTTTGGACATTGCTGATACGTAGGTTACAGATTTTGGACATTGCTGATACGTAGGTTACAGATTTTGGACATTGCTGATACGTAGGTTACACAGTTTTGACCTTTCCATAGTTAAATTGTGCTTAGTATTTAAAAAATTCTTAAGACTAAGAATGTAGTAAATTTGTTCTATAATTGTATATGTATGTGTATACATATATATCTAGTTAACTTTTTGTTATCCAGTAATAATAATAAAATCTAATGTTAAAACTTAGATATTATTATATTTACTACTTTTTTAGAAGCAATATCTTAATTTTATAGGAATTACACATTATGCAAAAAACATACCTTTACATAATATTCGAAGTATCCAACATATAATTTATTCTTTTTATTTTCTCAAAAAACAAGTTACACTGCCATTTTTCTAATACACATATCTATAATATCTTTAGGAAAAGAAAAGTCTCCTCTCGCTGTCACAGGATGAGGTGGAGATGGTGATTTCAGCAAAATATCTTCATGTTTTAAATTTGTGCTGTCTTTTTTAGATGGATAACGAAACCTGTTAAAATCAACGTCTCCCTGGGGAGTCAAAAAAGTTATAGAAAACATTTGTTCACCATTAACAATGTTGATCTTTTCTATCATACCCGGCCATAAGTTATCATCATAAATTACAAAGCACCAGTCACCAATGTCATAATCTGTTTTCAACTGTGAGGAATCGATTATAGAAACAATCTTTTTTTTCCCCAGCTTCACTGGTAATGCATTCTTGATTGTTTTTACAGAGAATGCAAAAACAAGATCTATTTCTTATTTGAATAGTTCCAAATTTGTTTGTTGTTTGTACAGAGTGAATTTTTTGTGTACCTTTTACAGTTTTTGCTGGCTGTCTTGCTATACTTCGAGCACTGTCGATTTCTGTTTTTTTAACTAAAATTACAGCACGTTGTGGCTTGAATTTTTTATTTGCCTTGCATTTTGGTTGAGGCATTTTCTGGCAAACATTAACAAAATCTTCTGCTGATTGAACTAAACAACCATTATGTGCAATTTGTCTATCTACAAATGTTTTAATAACTGCACCTTCTGCATCAGACGGTCCCTTAGCATGGCGAGATCCAAAAAAATGATGTTCATAGCCATGAAGGAAAGTCTGGGGATATGCGGAATAATCTAAAAAAGCCTCACAACTTTTATATTGGCTGGCGCAACCATCAGACCATCCAACATGATGCTTGATTTCAAAATTTCTATTGCTCATTATGTGATTCACAGTTGTTGCGCGAAATACAGCTGCAGCGAAATGATCATGATTTAAGTCAGATGTAACTAAAGTCACACCTTCTCTAATAATTTCATGCGTATGGCGATCGCGATAAAAACAAACTGTCGGATGGAGAGTTACACTCTGTGTATCCCAATATGAAGATTGAGGAGTTAATTGATATTTAATATGAAAATTTTCTGAAAAATCTTCTACTGTTACTAGCCATCCATCTTCTATATTTTCAATCAATTGATTGAATTGCTGGAGCTGCCACATGGCATTAAATAAATGAATACCAAAAGGCTGCAGTTCTTTCCTCAATTCATTCAACATCACTGTAACATTCCCCGATTTTTGCACAGTCTTTCACTATCTTTATTTCCTGTTTTGGATTTTTATCTGCATCAGTCTTGAGAACTAACCTCTGTTTTTTCATAACGGAGCCACTTTATTGCAATATTCATACTAGATTTTTCAACTTTATCAAGTAGATCACGGTCAATTTTGTTCATACAGCTATTGCACTGCCTTTCAGCACAAAGTAATGATTTTGACTGGCACATCGTCAATTCATTTAATTCATAGACTGTGCTTGGGAGCCTTGGAAAGTCTGAGCCTCTTTTGTTTGGTGGAATACGACGAAGACTGTCTAATTTGTGTAAAATGTTTACACAGTATTCACACATACAAGTTATTAGATCTTTGGAGCTTGTAATTCTCCCATTTTGAGGTCTCAACCTTGAAAAGCTAGTGTAGCTAACACAGTCATTTGGAAATTCCTTTGTAAACCTCTCCCATGCATTTAAAACCGTTGTTTCCATCATGTACATAATTTTGAATTTTTTTACTGACTTTTTACAAGGTATAGGTCGACTTATGTCTCCTCTTTTATAGAAGTTCTCAATTTTTCCACGTGATACTTTAAATGTCTTATGTTTATAAGGAATTTTATTTATAGTTTTTTTGGATCGCTTAACAACTTTTAGCGCAGTTAGTTGAGTAATGTTTTTTAACATTTTCATTAACTGAATATCCTTCAGATTCCTTTTTCATTTCAAGTTGTCTGCATGACTTTTAATGCCATTTTCAAATTGCTTGAAATTTTTTGTTTTATCGGGAGTATGTACACCTAGACTTACAAGAGCAAGTTTTTTCTTTGGAGAACATGTCTTGATGAGACTTTTTATCACACATGCATACTTAGAAGGAGATTTTGGCAGGCGTTTACGCATTCTTGATGTTAGGACTCGTACAGGTGGAGATATTGGCGATGAAATAGTTTCAGACATTTGTTCTTCAGTTTTTTCTTTCTGAAGCTGTTTTTTCTTTGCAGTGCGGTTCTCCCTATATTTCTTTTCTCTTTCACGAACTCTTTTCTTTTGATGGGTCAACTTGGCTCTGTATTCAGCCTTCCTTACACGATCATACTCTTTACGTTCTTCATAAGTCATATCTTTAACCTTTTTCTGAAACTGCTTTCGAACTTCAGTTTGCCTTTCTTCTCTTCTTCTTTCACGTAGCTTTTGAACACGTAATCGAGTTTGATCCCTTTGGATTCTTTTTTTTTCTTCTGATAATTCGCTTCTCACCCTTTTGTTTCTGGCTGCTTCCTTTGCCAAATGGCATTTGTATCGCTCTGGATCAGAAACTTTTATTTTTTGCCAATATTTTCCTTTTCTTGATTTAGCTTCTACACAAGCTTCTACTTTCCTACGTTTTGGAGACCTCATCTAAAATGAAAGGATGAAAAAATATATACATTAAAGACGTTGCTTTATGAAATTTTCAAATGTTGCAATAAATATATATATCTATTAATAGCATAATAGAAAAATAAGTTGTGGAAAAACTGATAATGCTCTTAATTAAAAGACAGTATGATATGATTGAAACAAATTAATATCTTTTTAATAAAGTGAAATAAATCATAGCCTGTTAAATTCACTTTTTTTTAGTGGTAAAGGGGGAAAATAATGTCCTTGGCTAGAAAATCTCTCCCATCCCCCCCAATAAAAGAAGGGGGGCAAAAGAAAAAGCATGTTTTTTTAGGGGAGAGGGGGGGGGGACTTCAAAATGGTGGAAGGGAGAGTGGAAAATTATTTGCTTATTTTTTTTTTTAACTGTTTAAAGTGTAAACCTTGTATGTTCTGATAGAGGGGGGGGGGGGGGGAGAAAGTTGAAGAATGAAAAAGAAGAGGGGATTCTCAACCCTTGAATAAAAAAAATCTCAAATTCTTTTTGGATACATTTGCTACAAAGAAAACTTTTCAAAATACTTAAAAACCCATAAGATCACTGAAGAATTAATTTTGAAATAAAAAAGAGAAGTTTTACTATTAATTTTAAATCATACTTTTAAATAATCATGTTCGAAATTTCATAACGATCGCAGCGGCCGCCATTTTGTGTCGATTGTACGCTACGTAAGTTGAGCATGCTTCTAGGTAAAGTTATATTATTACACTTACTACTTCAACATAATTATTTAAGATAAAACATTATAATGAATATCTTTTAATACACGACATCGGATCCTCTTTAAAATAAATTTACCGAAAACAAAATCGGCGTTACGATCGTTATGCGATTCGTACATTCCAGTTTCTTTTTTGAAAAATGCTCATTTACTGCAAAGAAATTTTACAAAATCACATACAAATACTTTAAAAAATGAGTTTAAACATGAACAAAAGAGTTTTACTATTAATTTTAAATCATACTTTTAAATAATCATGTCCGAAATTTCATACCGATCGCAGTGGCCGCCATTTTGTGTCGAATGTACTCTACGTAAGTTGAGCATGCTTCTAGGTAAAGTTATATTATTACACTTAAACATAATTATTTAAAATAAAACATTATAATAAATATCTTTTAATACACGACATCGATCATTAAAATAAATTTACAGAAAACAAAATCGGCATTACGATCGTTATGCGATTCGGACATTCCAGTTTCTTTTTTGAAAAATACTCATTTATTGCAAAGAAATTTTGCAAAAATACATACAAATACTTATATATATATTTTTTAAAAGATAGATAAAAGAGTTTTACTATTAATTTTAAATCATACTTTTAAATAATCATGTCCGAAATTTTGTAATGATCGCAGCAGCTGCCATTTTGTGGCGACCGTACACGTAATGTTGAGCATGCTTCTAGGTAAAGTTATATTATTTACACTTACTAAATACTTTATTTATACGAAACACATTATTATTTAAGATAAAACATCATAATAAATATCTTTTAATACATTTCACGACATCGGATGATCTTTAAATTACCGAAAAAAAAATCGACGTTACCATCGTTGCGCGATTCGGACATTCCAGTTTCTTATTTGAAAAAAGTGCATGTATTGCAAAGAAATTTTAAGAAAATACATACAAATACTTTAAAACTTTAATCTATCTTTAAAATCATTTTTTTAAAGAGTTTAAAGTACTTACTTCATGTATTTTGCGTGGAAATAACTTTTATGCGATCGTTACTTTTGGACATACCAAAATCCAGAAAAGTTCTTTCTAGAAAACTCCTTCTATCTTCAAAAAGCAATAAACCAGTACTGCCATCTGTTAACGAAATTATCAAACAATCATCCGTTTCCTTTATGCATTCGTTGTTTACCATTAGATTCACCTGGAAACAAGTTAAAACTCTTTTTTTTGTGTGGTACATTGGAGCTGTTAACGTTATGAATGTCCGAAATTGGCCTCTTTATCCAAAAAAAATAAAATTTTAAGATATTTATAGAAAACTTTTACAATAAATTATATAATTTTTTGTCTCTTAACAGAATTAAAAACTCAGTGTAAAAAAAAAAAAATGTATATGATAATTAAATTTATCTATTGGAAAGCTTGAAGTTAAGATGTGTGTCCAGTACCCACCTTTTGAAAACTGCCCAGTACCATTGTTTAATTCAGACATCCCCACTTCCTCCCAAGGTGAACTTTTTAAAACACAAGGCTTTTTGTCATCTGCTGTGTGAACCAGTTTATAAATCTGAACCAGTTTTAATAATTGCTGGATTTCAATGGGATATGACCCTATATTATAATTTTATATACAAAAATCAAATTTCATTATTTATCACTATAAAGCATCTGAGTAAATTGTCAGAAACTCTGGTTACAGACTCGCAAGCTCTCAGCAGCAAGAGTCTTGTTTTATTCTAGGTCCGGCTTGCACTCAGTAGTGACTCAACCACTTTAAACTTAGCAAGCCAGAACAGAACTAATAAGAATATTTTATGTTAAAATAAGTTGTTTATTTTATAGTTTATGTAGTAGTATATAAACCATGTTAAATTCAGCTGAAACTTTTACTGCCTCTAGAAAGAAAATTGCTATAAAATTTATAAAGGATTTTATTTAAGATTTTTTAAAAAAACTAATAAGGTGTCTTTATACTATATTAAATTAATCTTTAACTATTGATAATTACAAAATTATGACAGATAAAAAAACCAAGCAGCTTTTCATTAAAAAAAAAAAAATTGAACTGTCTAAGTTTTTACTAACTTCAGGCATCTAGTTTCAAAATTTATTATGCCATGATACTATTAAGTATCCCAATTTTCATTAAAGTGTTAACACTTTACCGACCGGTAGCGGTTCGAACATACTATGCCCTTTCACTGCCCGGTCAGCCACAGTTCGTCCGAGACACCGGCTTAGTTTCGGCCTAGACTGACGCGCGGGAATATATGCGCTTTTCTTAAACTCTGGTAAAATTGTACGCTTCGTGTTATTCTAGGGTAACGAAATTTAATAAAATCTTTTACTTTAACCCCTTGGGGACGAGCGACACGTATACGTGACGCATAAGATGCTCAGAATCCTCTATTATTCCCAGGGATCATTCTAGAACATAAAAAAGGGCGGGGTGCACATTACATAATAAGGGTAATTTTATTGAAAAGGGCACATCATTTCATAAAAAGGGCACTTTTGTAATAATTGCATATAACAATATACTGGTCGGGAGAGAAGTCTGGCAACAGCTTAAAGTACTCCTTAATTTAAAAATCCAGTAACATTTCTAATTTCCATAACTTCATCGTTTGAAAAAGTATTAAAAATAGCAAAATGAAACTTTTTCTCTTTTTATTGTAAAATTGTTTACTCTATTCACAGTCATTTCCCCCTTTTCCTACGAAATTCAAAAACTTCTCTCTCTAAAACTTTTATTCACCAGATAACTTTTTCCCGGTTTTAGCAAAACTGGTTTTGAAAAAGCTATAAAATGAAAGTTCCAAAGCTACTTCTCAAATTTTTTATAGAACTTATGTAAGTTATCATGTGGTCAAAGGCAAGAATACCTGATCTAATACTATATTTCACTAGACAAGGTGAAATTAATCAATGACCCTTAGTTACCCTTTATGTCTTGTTCAATGGAAAAAATAATAAATGAATCAAAGTCAAAGATTAGACATACCAGGGCATTTCACAGAGAAATAAAGAGGGAAAGGGGAGTACTCCTGATGTACCATACTAACATTCTAAAAATAAAAGATAAGTAAAGAATTTTTGAAAGTACAAGGCAAGATTCTTCCCAATAAAGAGGGTAGAATTCAACCTGGAGAAGGGCAAGGAGGGTAGAATTCTACCAGAAAAAGGGGCAAGGAGGGTGGGATTTTATCTAAAAAGGGCATGAGGGCAGGCCGCCCTTCTGAAACTCTCTAGAATGATCCCTGTTATTCCCACCAGTTATTTTTTATTGTAAGATTTGCCTCATTAAATCTTAGCATTTCTGGGATTCAATTAGGTGAAATTTTCTGTTTTGAAAAACCGGTGGTAAAAGGTTAAAAATTCTGTAAAGGACACTCGTCGTGAAGGGGTTAATCATATTAGTGTTAAACAATATTTATTTTATCTATTACAATCGTTTTCAGTTTATTATTTACATAAAATATACCACAATCCATATAACAATATTTGTCGAAAAAAGTTGTTTAATATTTTTTTAAACTATGATAGTGCTCAAAACAGTCACCTTTGTGTAATGGGACATTGCAGTATTTACAAGCGAAACCTGTTCTAAAGGGCTAAAGCTTATTAAAAAGCACCGATTATCTGAATAAAGAATGCTTGCTACTTGTCAATCTAACCTAACCAAATCTAACAGAAAAATCAAAAGTCGATTAATCGACGACCGGTCGGTAAGCGCTGGGGAGCAAACGTAGATTAATCGACGGCCGGTCTGTAAAGTGTTAAGAGGTTTGGTTGTCAATGTTGATTTGATGATTCAGTAGTTTATTTACTAAGATACATAGATTTACTTGTTCCATAGCTACAATATCCCCTCCCGCCCCCCCACACACACCCTTCATAAAAAATAAAATTTGTTTTGTGAACTTTAACAAAGATTTGTTTTTCATTAATACTTACATGTATGCATAATTTATATAGATGAGTATACAATATAAACTCAAGCAGCCTATATTATAACTTGAAATTAGTACAGCAGTTTGCATTTTAATTTATAATTCTGCATCCTAGGATTGTCCCAAAATGAAACTTTCAGATATTATAGAAAAAAGTGTAATAGTAACTTTTTTTTTTTGAGAAATAGAATTAAAATGTCAGATTTTGAGATCAAAGATCAAATTGTTTGACCTTGAAATTAAAAAATCAAAAAATATGTGCATGTGATATATCATATGAAAGGCCCAATTCATACACTTTCTAACACCAAACGCAAGTCCCTATGACAATTAGGGAACCAAATGTGACTAAATTTGTAATGCAAGAAATGCAAAAATTTAAGATTTGTCCAACTTTTAAAGTTGATTATCTCCAAAACCAGAGAGAGACTTATCACTGAGTATTTATTCATTTCTGTATGATCTTAACTGAACTTAATATCATAATTCTGAGGAAGTCGTGTAGAAAATGCCACTTTTGTGTTGATTTGATATGGAATGACCCCTTTTTTTAATTTTATGCTCCTGATATTTTCGATATTTTCATGTTAAATTATTGAGAAAGAATGGGTATTCAAAAGGGTGGATCATGTTAATGTGCTTAAAAATACATTTTCAAATTTTTATTTTTTAATAGTACTTGTGTTAATTTTTCTTTGAGTGTTACAAATGTTACTTTCAGCAGAAACATACATTTCTGCTTTTTTTACCATGATTTTGACCATTTCTCAATCTGTGCAAATTTGTATGAATTCTTGTATGTGGGGGAGGGGGCTAGATATCTTTTTTTTTTACTGATGCATAACAATCATGAAGTTGTTTTTTTCAATCTTATTAAAAATTGGGATTTTTGTCTTTGTTTTCAGTAATCAGTTAAAAAAAAATTATTAATCTGTCCTTTAAAAAAAGATTGCTTTTTTTTGTCTATTGGGCACAAAAAATTCAAATTTTAAACTGATAAGGCAGCAAAAAAAAAGAGAAAAGATTGGAAATCTCAATTTTGTCTACTGGTGAGAAGAAAAAAAAATCTGGATTTTCATTGATCAAGGATAACCCTGTGGCCATTGGCGACCAGGAATTTTAACATTGCACAAGAAAACATCCCAAAAAGTGAGTGTTTCAAACTCCCAAGAAAAAAATATTAAAACCCTCTGCTCAGCTTCAACAACTTAAAGAATATGTGAACCAAAATTGTAAAACATGAGACAATACTTCAGTGGTACCCCATCTTTAGAAAATAATCAAATCAAGTAGATCCCACACCCCCATTGGTGGAAAATATTGAAAACTTCTGCTCAGTTTAAACAAAGAATATGTGAGCTAAAAATTGTAAAATATGAGACAATGCTTCAGTAGTAAACTCATTTTGAGCTCTACCTCATCTTTTAGAAAGAGAATTAAACAAAGACTATCTCACACCACCATTGGTGTGTAAAACTCACTAAAAGCTCTCACTGAATGGGTGAGCAAAAATATAAAAGAATTTAAATTTAATAATGACAAGTCTTCTTAAGGGGCTACTTCACTCAGGCGAAAACACCCGCTTGATAATGTTAATCCTATGGAGGAAATTTTTTAAGATAGCTCGTTCGCATTTCAATATTTTTAAATGATTTTTTTTGCATTGGATAGCTGAGGTCAATCTCTATGCACGTTCCTTTTTGCTTTTTTGAATTTGATTACAAGTTTTTTTTTTATTAAGATACTTTCACTTTCGGAACCGGTTTCGAAAGTGAAAGTATCCTCAATTTAAAAAAAAACTGCAACAAAAATCGAAAAAGTAAAAAGGAGCGTGCATAGAGATTGACCTCAGCTATCCAATGCAAAAAAAAATCATTTAAAAATATTGAAATGCGAACAGCTATCTTAAAAAATTTCCTCCATAGGATTAACATTAGAGAGCGGGTGTTTTCGTCTGAGTGAAGTAGCCCCTTAATCAGAAACTTCTTCTTAATGAAAAAAAAAAACTAAAAGCTGAATAATAATTTAAAAAAAAATCCTGAATTCTGAAAAGAAACCATCACTTCTAAATCAAGACAGCGGTATTCTTTTATAATTCAAGATTTTACCAGTCCTGATGTGTACGCTGATGTACCAGAAATAGTTTACCTCCTTGAAAACTGCTTGAAAATTTGCAGTGAATATGTTTGCTCTATTATTGGAAATCACATTTATAACTGAACCCTAAAATCTGATAATATCTTTCATGAAGTGTTTATATCATGGAATGGACCTCCAGTGCATAAAGTTACGGAATTATTAAAAGCATCCTTAAACAGACATCATTTTCATGGTGGAAATTATCATTTCACTAGATTTTCTCCAAGAAACAGACTCAAGATCTACAAAACATCAAAAGTGATTGACAACATCGACAAAGACAGTGGAAGAAAGCAGTTTCTGACAGGGTTGTTTGATTTAAATCAGCTTGATTTAAATCATGATTTAAATCAAATGATTTTTTTAAAAAAAATCTTTGATTTAAATCCGTTTTTTTAACAACATATTTCCTGGCTGAATAAGGATCAAATTCCTCATTCATGTTAAAATAAAAGTTAAAATCATTCATTTCAGATTAAAAATTACCTTTTAATAACATTAAATAAAACCTTTATAGATTAAAAATACTATTATATTATGAAAGTAAATGCAACACTGCATTAAAAATATTATCTATCCATAGTACATTTTCCAAGACTACTGATAAATACTTACTAATTTTTAAAGTTTTTTTTTTCTTAGTCACTTCCATTTTTTGAAAGCAAGATGCTGAAGCTAAAGTTAAATCTATTTAATATAATAGTATTTTCAGTGGAGAGTCACTTTCTCTAAAGCAAATTATACATAATTCACACGTTTGATTTACATTTACCTGAAATTACAATATCCCAAATGTTGATGTTGATGTATTGATCATATAATGTGATCAATGCATGAACTAATTATAACATAAATATTTGGACTGTTTGTCTAACATAGAATTCCAGTTTCATGTTTCTTCTATAATTGAAAATACTTTAATCCCTGTAACTTAACTGATCACTTTTCTGTTCCTAGAATCCATTGCTTATTGCAATGGAAAAAAATAAGAAATGTTATTGTACTAAGCTAAGCACTAAGCAGTCATTCGTATTGTCAAGCAAGCAAGATTGTTTTCTAAAATTGACCATGGCTGAGTAAGGGGGGGGGGGCAATAACACTGATAACTGATAGCTTCACACTTTTAGTTATAGGATTACCTTGTGCATTTGGTGCCTTAGAATAGTATAGTGTGAATTTGACTAATGATGAAAAAAAGAAAGCCTTACTTTTTGCTAAAGACAAATACAGGTCACATTTTATATCCGTGATAATGAAATTTCAAGGAAAATCTGATCCTTTTTCAGAATTTTTATTTGATAAAGACATTGTAACAAAGATTTCTCCCTTTAGACTGGTGGAAAACACACTTTGATTCAGAAATTTGTGTATCAGATGGTGATGGGAGTGTAAAGAAAGCCATAGAGCAACTGTTTACAACAACAGCTATACTTCTTCCTCCGTGGAACGGATTTTTTCAACATATGGTTTAGTTCAATCTAAACTTAGAAATAAATTAGGAAATGATAAAGCAGCCAAATTGGTGTTCTTATACAAAACCTTAAATGCATAAATAGTTAAAAATGTTAATATAATTACATATATGTAAATAATTACAAAATAAAAACCAGATTTTGTAAGAGATTGAATTGTAATCTAATATTAAACTATAATTTTATATTAATGTTTTAAACAATTATCTGTTTATAGATATTCACCAATGTTAAACTGTTTCTATTTAATATTTTGTCATAACTTAAAAATTATACAATTGTTCTTGCATGATGCATAATAAATGTATACCCATATGCATTTAGCATTCTTTGTTGCATTTATTATGCATTGTTATATAAAATGTGTTATTTGGAGTAATACACGAAAGAAATTTTTAATAACTTTTAAATTAAATAGAAATTTATACATATAACACACATATTTATATGTATAACAATTTAATATTAGAATGTTTTAAATTTTTAATGAATCATCTAAATTTGTTTGCAACAATTTTAAATTTAAATTATTTTGAATTCTTATCTCTAGAAATTGTAATGAAATTAATAGAAATATGTAAATCTATACAGAAAATATAAATAAATATGTGCAGAGTACACAAATAATATTATACTATAAAAATATTTAAAAAAATCAAAAAAATCAGATTTAAATAAAAAAAATCTGATTTAAATCAAAAAATCAGATTTTTTTGATTTTTTAAAAAAAAAATCACGATTTTTAACAACCCTGATTTCTGAATAATTGACAAGTTATCAGAAAAGGCAATAAGAAACATTGTATTTTTGGTTAAAATTGTGCATTTACTAATTAATATTAGGCATGAGAATTAGATTAAAACTTACATGCATTAACTTACCTTTCCAATAACTAGACATGCTATATGTTCAGTCTATAGGTTTTTAAAGAGGCAACTTGTATATTGCAAATTTTTTTATACCTACGGTAATACAGAATTTATTTGGGGAAATTTTCATATGGATTGGGGGAAATGTTGGGAGTAAAAACATTTTCTGCACACCTGCTTTTATCAGAATTTTAAAAATTTGGTGTGTGTAACTTTTGGTGGAATTTTATACAGTGATTCAGTAACATGATCATTTAATAAATTCTCAAGTTTTCTGAATGTTAGAGAAACTTTGGTATTTTCATAAATGTATAACTCAATTTATTTAATCTATATACAATTGCATGCCAAAGCTTAATTAAAAAATTTAAATAAAAAACATTAAATTGGGTAATTTTTCCCTTTTTATAATACATTTATACGGATACAGACAAAACATTTCCCAGATAATTGTTTCCAAATTAAAAAAAAAAAAAAAATACTTGTAAAATATTTAAGTTTATTTGAGAAACTAGTAAAATTTTAACAATTAACTGCATTAATATCAAGCAGCATCACAATTTTTTATGAAACTTTTTTTTGTTTTTTTACAGAAAATAATCATTTGTCTTGGATTGATCGATCCTTTCAATTTATTTAATCTGATTACATGCCAAAGCTTTAAAATTTTTAAATACAAAATCATTAATAAAAAAAGTTGGCGAATTTTTCTTAATGACAAAATTTTAACTTTCCTCCTAAAATAAAATGTGTTAATTATTGAATGGTATTATCAGAACACTAACAGGGGTCTGTCCAGGTTTTTCTCATAGGATCCTGTTTTGTGAAAATTATCAATGCTAGTTTTATGATTGTGAAAAATCTAATTTCAATTTTGTGAGTCTGATTTATATTGTAATATTAAAGTTCCTGTGTAGACAATTTAATTTTAACAAGGGCCTGTTTGAATAAGCAAATGTATATAAATTCATTAAATTTAAATAGACAATTTTGTGAAGGGATTCATTTTAAGGATCCGCAAATTCCGCATTGGTAAAATCTCAAATCCCCCTCTCTGTTACCAATTAAGTAGAATGTTAAGAATATATAGTACTTTTTTTTCCCCTTTTTTTAAAAACTAAATGTAACAGTATATTATAAAAGTAATTTAGTGTTCATTTTTTACTTTTTGAAGTAGTAGTAGTAAAAGAAAATGTAAGATCATATTTTAAGCCTTTTACCAACTATAAAAAGTTAGTAATAAAAGGTTTTTAGATATTAAAATGAGATTTGTATATGTTAAAATGAACCTCTTTACATCTACAGGGATTCATGTTCTTTGAGATGTTATTTTCCACAATGTGTTAAAACATCAAACTAGAATTCAGATTGAGATTCCTAACAAAAATTATGAAATCCCCTCTTTGAAAAATGTCAAGGCCAAAAACTAGCCCCTGTGTAAGACAGCATGTCAACATATTTCTAAAATTGTCTCAAAGTCAAATGAAGTTAGCAGTGTTGAATTCAGGGGGTGGCCTGGAGAGGTGGGACATTCTCCCCCGGAGCATGGAAATGTTACCTCTCCCCTGGAAGATTTGACATTTTATACTTTTTAATGGTTAAAAAGTACAATCCCCCACCCCCCACCGAACTAATGTTCTTCCCACCTAGAGCCACAGAAATAAATCCCCCCCGGAGAAAAGTGCCTGAATTCAACACTGGAAGTTAGTCAAGAATTTACTAAATAAGTTATGAAACAGTTTAGTTCCTACATCTGTGTCCAATGTCTCATTTTTAAATTCTCCTTTATCCACAGTATGAATATTAGTACAGCACTCCTTCAAATCCACAACCTTAAAATCTGCACATCATTGCAGATGTAAACAGTGAAACTTAGTGTAAAGGAAAATTTCAAGATTTTTATTTTTAGGTGCGTTCGTAATTATATAAATACGTAGCACCTATTGTCGTCTGGTCCGTCCGTCCGTCCGCATATAACAACGCAAAAACTACCCAACCGAATGATTTGAAATTTAAGATATATTATCTTTGCAGAATTTTGTTGAGACATTTCAAATTTTATAAAAATCTAATCAAAACTTTAGAAAATATTAATAGAAACATTTATTAAGAAATTTGTTTTTTTTTTTTTTTTTTTTTTTTTTTTTTAAAATCGGTGCTTTCTTTTTATAGGAGCTTTCGAAGTTTAATTGTCAAGCGACCGAGATACTTATTTTATTACAGAGATTAATCTGCAGATGATATAATTCATTTCTCAGAATTAAATCATAAAGATCTGAATATTTATATAACTAGCTATAGTACGAACGCACCTCTTTTGTAACGTTTGACATACAATTTCCAACTTATCATTCCATACACATTTTTAATATGTAAATGACTAAACTGAAGCTTTCTAATGAAGGAAGTATAAATTTATTTCCAAAAATATTAAATATAGTGCTGATATCCGTGGAAATTGTTTTTTTTTTTTTACAAATACAATTTAAATATTCACAAAGTGTTTTTGTTAAATCTGGCTAAACATGAAATAAAACTTTTATTTTACAATTTTAATGAAAGTTATTAGTGTGCCTTTATGGGACCTGTTTCACTTAATTCAGAAAAAAAAATTTAGAATTTTTTTTTTTGTCAAATTTTCTAAAATATATGCTTAATTTTATGTGAAGTGTTAAAATCTCATTCAGTTTTGCTAAGATTTTAAAGCATAAAATTATAAATTAAGCACATATTTTAGAAATATTTTAGCAACTAAGAAAGACATCCTGTAAGAAGTGTACACAGAAAACGGACGTTAAAAATATTAATTTCTTGAGATTTTAAATATACAAATGCATGCTATGCCCATAGGTATGCCATTAGCAAAGGGTTCAAAATAAAAATGCCAAATTGACATCAAATTTCCATCATCTGCCACTTATGATATTTTGATTTCTTATTTGATGTTTAGCATCAAACTAATTTAATGTATTCTAAGAACCAGTGCAAATTTTTAATTTAACTTGATTTACTGTGCATGCCTTGCATAGTGAACTGTGGGAGTGTTTAGATGGAATGAAATATTTTTATGGCATTATTTATAAACTTGGGTGAAAGTGTACAATAAAGGCACTACAAAAAAACTCCCCCCCCCCCCCCTTTTCATGTATATTAAATGTCCCTCCCCCCTTCTGAAAATGTGTTAAAAATTGAGTTTTTGGAGAGAACTTTTTTATTTTCATCAGAATCTTTAAGTTTTGAGAACTGGGAAGGATACTTGTAGTTAAAAGTACTTGTAAAAGTTCTTTTTTCCTTTTTAAAAATCTAATTATTTTGCTATCTTGAAAACAAATGGATTTTATTTCCTGAATGCAAAAATTTAAATGTTTAAAACCATTTTTTCAGGAGATATATCAAATTTTTAAAAATAACTTTTTTTTTTTTTTTTTTTTCCCATTTGGGGATTTTTTTTTTTTTTAAGCAAATATTTATAAACAAAAGAGAACATTTGTCTCAAACCATCTTAAGATTTCTTTTTTTTTTTTTCAACTTTTCACAATAGCATTACTGTAGTTCTCTGCAGTATTAAATATAAACAATGTTTTGTAATTTCTAGTTTTTAAATTTCTTTTAGTTACTTTGTCAAGTATTTTTAATTAGTTTTGATTTGTAAATTTTATATGGTTTACAAATTAAAAATATAATTAAATGTGAATGTTCTTTAAGGTCTGTTAGTTGCTGCAACTACTGATGGATTTCCACCTGGGCAATTGAATACAGTTGTTGAGAAACTAGGTGATTATCTTCGATCCAATAACTACTAGGTAAGTTTCCTCTTTAATATCTTATTCTAATCTATAGCTGAAATCCTATACTTTATTTTGTAAGATATAAAGGTAACAAAAATTCAAAATTGCAAGCGAAAATTGTAGTGAACTTTTATAAATGTTAATTTATTTCAGTTCAACTCCTTTGAAGCAAAAGGGTCAAATCTGTTTATTTTATATAAATTAGTTAAGGTTCTTGTGTAAAGTTTTAAACATAATCTTTCAGTTTTAATAAGCTTTTAAAAATACTTAATTTTTTGATAGTTTTTCTAAAATATTCTAGTAGAATAATTTTGTCAATGATATATTTGTTTACTTAATCTGCTAAAAAAAAAAAAATATCTAAAATATTTTCAATTAATAAATAGATCTTATACTGCCAGATATAATTTTCAAATCATAGGGTATTCCTTAAAGCAGAAACACAGCGACATTGTTTGCACAATGGTAATGCAAGATGTATACTTGAATTGCTTAGAGGTGCCACTAACTACTTTGAATTTGGATTTTAATTTTCACATTTTAAAAATAAAGAGTAACAGTAATGTTCTCTTTTAAAGTCAGCAGATTAAAATCTGTTTAAATAGAAAGATTATTTTAATTGTCAAAAGTTATTGATACCTGTTTTTTAATAGATGTAAAGATCTGCATATTTTGGTTCCAGATAGACAAAGACAAGGTCTTAATACACCTGAGACTATTTTGGATTTATTTTATATTAAAAACTGAAAAATTAGTTTCCAAGGTATTAAAAACAGGGATCAATAACTGACAGTTAAAACAGGCAATTTTAATCTGTTGACATTAAAGAACATTAATCTTGCTCATTAAAATCCAGCATAAATTTAATTTGTGGTGGTTCTAAGCAATTAATGTATTTCCCTAGCCGTCGTTAACAAATGTATACACGCACATCTTTTATTAATATAGTAGATTGTTATGAAAGGAATGATTTAATAAAAAATGGATTTAAATTTATTATATCTAACTGTTAAAAAAATGACATTGCATCTAAAAGAACTAGTAAAGTTTAAAAAATTTGAAGGATTTCTATGACATATGGTTTTGAATGAAGGTTTTTGATGGGCCATTCCATGTCAAATCAACCAAAAATTTTCAATATTCAACCTGACCACTTTAGATTTTAATGAAACCTTCAGGGATCATTTTTCCTGATGATGATTTCTAAAAATCATCATTTTTGGCTCTCATACATGTTGTCAATTTAGATTTTTCTCGGATTCCATCAGGCATAGGAAGTTGTTTGACCCCTCATTTTAAAGAGAATTCCATAAGGTTTAATTTGATATGCAAATTGACTATGCTTGGTTAAAAAAAAAATTAATTTCTTTAGTTTTTTTTTTTTTTTAATTTTGAAAAACATGTTTTTTTGTAATATTATAAACTTGAAATTTTTAGAATTGGATCTCAATGGGATCAGGAGTTATTTGTATGGTAATCTTCAGCTTTTATTTCATAACTCCTGATCCCATTCTAAAAATTTCAAATTCATAATATTACAAAAACATGTTCAAAGTTTATCTAATTTTTTTTTTTTTTTTTTTTTTTTTAACAAGGCATAGTTAATTTGCATATCAAATTAAACCTTATGGAATTCTCTTTAAAATGAGTGGTCAAACAGCTCCCTACGCCTGATGGAACCTGAGAAAATTAAAAACATTTATGCTAGCCAAAAAATAGTGATTTTTCGAAATTAAAAAAAAAATTGTATGAAAATCCAATGAGAATATATTTTTTAAATATATTCTCATTTATATCATCAGGGAGAATGATCCCAAAAAGTTTCATCAAAATCTGAAATGGGCAGGTTGGGTTGCTGGTTGATATAGCATGGAATGACCCTGTTAATATATCTATAAATGAAACTTCGCTTACCTTTTTTTTTTTTAAATCTTTTTAAGAATATTTATGTGAAATAACATTAACATTTTTATAAGGTTTTAAAAATAGTTAAAATGTTTTTCATAATTTTCAATCTAATTAAATTTTTAAAATGTCAAAGGTTTGAAGATTGCTTTTAAAGTTGTGAAAAAATATTTAATAATTGATGCATGAAGATTCTCCATTGGGCATTGGGGAATCTAATATTTTTAGTAACCTGTTTGAAAGGTGGTAGTGTATTTATATATAAAACTTAATTTTAATGAAAATTTGTATCCGGATTTTCGAGTAAATTTTCTTTCACTTGAAAATAAATGTATTTTTAAATTATGAAATTGTTTGAAAATTCTGAGATTTCACATTTCAATAATCTTTATATTTGTGTTTCAAAATTTAGGTTAGATTGATTTTAAATATTAATTTGATTTGATATTATCCCTTCTCCCCCCCCCCCCCCTTTTTTTTTTTTCTATTGTCATTGGATATTTTACAACTTTATTATTAATCTAACCAAATTGATTTAATAAAGTGTTAGTATTATCTTTAAAACTTTTGTGTAATACTCCAAAAGGTACTTTGTGATATACAACTTTGCAGCTGAAATACTATTTGCAAAATAAAATTGCATCTATGCCTTTTTGACTATAAATGGCTTGCTTTCAAAAGCACTTGTTTTTGTCTTGATTGCACCTTGACAAGTTTGCTGTGCTTATATTTTAAAGGATGTACTCCATTCAGACTTATGTTGGCTGATCTTTTCAGCACAGCTGTGGGTAGCAATGTACTTTTATAGTTTATTTTATAGTACTTTTTATTTTGTCTTTCTCATGTAAAATTACATTGATTTATTTTTTAAGTTTCAGTTAGTATTTTTATCAATAAATTATGTTGGGTGGGGAAAACATTCACTATAAGATTGTTTAAAGGTGAATCATACTGAATTTACTTCCAGATGTAGCCATTTTCTTCAATTTCTGAAATTGACATTGCATATATTTAAGTATTTAAGAATTAATGTATATTTCAGCCTGAGCAGTTATGGGGAAAATAACTCAACATCTTATGTATTCTCTAATATTTAAGTGTTTTTTTTTTATCATATTTAGTATTAAGTTTTTTTCTTTTCCTATGACAGTTATCAATATTTTAAAGTAAAAACGAAACCTTTTCCTTATGCTTTTGGTTTAAATGGAATTTTCTCCAGCATTTTTGTAATTGAGCACAATTTCAAAATTACTTTCAGAACTTATACATTATTATGCTGCTTATATTGAGACTATCTTAATTTCTCAATGGAATATGAAGTTAAAATAGGGAAAGCTCTGTTGAATGAATACTTGAGTTTTCTGTGTCTAGCCACCTGGATAACCTGGAAAAGTCAAATTTTTATGGATTGGTTGAAAATTGTATGGTAGAAGTAGGGAAATTTACCATTCTTGAGGAAAAGTCTGGAAATTTAAGTTTCCAGAAAAGTTTTCAGATTATAAAATTAAAGATTTGAAATTGCAGTTCCAGGAAAATAACTTACTTCGTAAGCACTTTAAAGAGTATTTCAACATCTCATGCAATTCTTTTTGTCTACCACCTTTTTAGTCCTTCTTTGTAACACGGTTTCAATACAGATTCACTGAAAGTTTGTACTTTAGTTGTATTGATTAATAGATTCAGTCTGTTTTACTGAACTTCATTTGATAACTGAACATTTGTTAACTTAATTTATTGAATATTTATAATCTTTATAAGTAATATACCTGCTCTAACACAGTTTAATTTATTTTTATTTTTTTTATTCATATATGTCAAAGCAATCCAATATTTAATTGACTGATGCAATATCTAATTTCATCCTGATTGGACAAAATTGATGGAATCGATAATCAAATGTCATGGTGGTCAACTTTTGCAAAAATTTGTTTAACAAATCAATAGTTTGTGCTTCGGGATTACTTGTGAACGTTCCACTTTCAAATTTCCAAGTTTTAGGATTTTTTGTGTGTAACAGCAAAATTTTGATACCTGGGGGAAGGGAATTTTTTTATTTTTTTTTTCTAAAAGAAACTTGGAAAATCAAAAAAAATTTTAGCTCACCTGGAATAAACGTCCTGTATCAAACTTAATTTTTTTTTTTTTTTTTTAATATCTTGTCTCATACATTTCATTGTTATAGGAAAATTATGAAATTTATATACTGAATTGGTAAATCTCTTTTTAAAGTAAATTTTTGAGAAATGCATAAAAAATATTTAAGGTGGTTCTCGAATGACATGCTCAACAATGTGAAACTTTCTGAGCCATTTTTAAATGCAAAGGCATAAAATTGGCAGACCTGAATATTGAAGTGATTTTAGAATCTTAATGACTTTTCCATTTTTTGATACATAATTTATAGTTAAGGGATTTGTGTCGTGTGGCAACACTTCTTCTTGCACTGCAATGTCGTTAATTTTGTTCAAAACGTCCACTTTGACAGTATTTTCTGAAAGATCTGTCTTTACCAAGAAATGGAAAACTTCTTTCAGCTTACATAGTTTCTGAATAAGAACACCTGCCAATTTCAAGAGTTTCCGAACAAAAATGAATTAAATGTCATAAAGTAGCTAGTTTGGATTTGAGACTTAACTATATATTAACATACTTCCTTATTGATGACTTAATATAGTATTTATTTTTATTGGACAAAATAGCATAGAGCTGACTTTAATTCCACCAAGCAGATTGCAGAGCAATTGCACAAATTAAGAGGGAGAGAAACAAATTAACTTTATGCATTGTAAAATAAGACAACATTATACATAGTCTCAATAGCAAATTATGCCTCTCTTCATCGGAGCATTTTTCTGAAAATGTAAAAGTGCATCTGCCTAATTTTATTAATAAGGGTGGGGAAAGGCAAATTTAAGGGATAAAACTGCACAAGAACTTTAGATGAAAGTAATCTTGACGCAATGTAACAAAAGGAGCAGTTAATAAATTGCTCTCAACCAGGGTTGTTCGATTTAAATCAGCTTGATTTAAATCGTGATTTAAATCATGATTTTAAATCAAATGATTTTTTAAAAATCTGATTTAAATCAATTTTTTTTAATATTGATATTTATAAGCTGAATGAAAATGAAATTAATCATTCGTGTTAAAGTAAATGTAATTCATGTCAGATTAAATATTACCTTTTAATAATGTTAAATAAAACTTTTATCAGGGTTCGTACGCCTCCTGGAATTCCTTGAAAAGTCCTGGAATTCCATTTTTTTTTCTCAAGGGCCCTTAAAACTCCTGGAATTTACCTGTGACTCCTGGAAATTAACAAAAAACTCCTGGAAAATATTAAAAATACGATATTTTTATTTTTTACTCTCCATAATTTTGAGAATATTAAAAATTTATTGATTTTGAAGGAAAATCGCAGAAAATCTAATTAAATTTCGTCATGGAGCAGTATTAACTGCAACTGGCACGGTTTGCACAACCGGCGCGAAAAGTGTATTGCGCAGTAAACATGCGCGATCGGCCGCTAAGAAGAACGATTGAACTCGTGGAGAAACATGCGAACATGTTCGCATGTTGGGTGTTTACATTTTATTCAGCATAGAAAAATGCCTGGAGGAAAGTGTATATTTAATGAAATTTGGATTCAGAATGAAAGATATAAGGACTGGTTTGGTTGCTACCGAGTGCTTCCCGTTTTAAAGCAAAATGTTTAATATGTAAGCGGTCTATAGACATTTCAAATATGGGCGAGTCGGCTCTCGGTACATCGGTCGAGTACAATGGCGAGTCGGTACATCACATTTAAAATCGAAAAAGCTTAAAGCAGAAAGAGATAAGGCGTTGATAAAAGACTTCCTCAATGCAACTAAGCCGAGTGTTTCGGTCATGAAATACGAAACGTTCCATAATGCTTCTGTGGTCCCGGCAGCAATCAGTAAACAATCAGAAACTCTTGATTCTACTGTAGTTAGAAATGAACATTTAAAAGCAGAAACAGTTTGGGCGTTGAAAGTTTTGAGTGGCGATGAGAATATTCTTGAGAAATTCAATGAGAATATCGACTTAAAATTTCAAAGGACGTTTCCATATAGTGAAATTGCCAGAAAATTCACATGTGGAGAAAGAATAATTTTGACATACTTGGCAATTTTATGATATAAAAACAAGGGATGTTTGCAAGATTTTGTTTTGAAGTAAGTGTTGAACTTTAAAATATTATAACTTAAATCTGAATTTCTGATATGTTCTGAAATTGCATATTAATTTCACTGTAATTTTATTTGCAATTGTTGACTACAATCATAATTAAGTTTAATTAAAATGTTATATGCTTGAAAAAAGGTAATCGGATTGTATTAAAAACTCAAAGTAAATCTCCTGGAAAAAAAAAATTGAGACTCCTTGAAAACTCCTGGAATTTACTTTGTTAAAAAGGGTATGAACCCTGTTTTATAAATTGAAAATACTATTTTTATGAAAGTAAATGGAACACTGCATCCCAAAATAAATACTGATAAATGATCTTTCATTTTTAAACTTTTTTCTTTCTTAAATGATCACTTCATTTTCGCAAGTTAAATAAATGCTGAAGCTATAGTTAAATCTATTTAATATAATAGTATTTTTACTGATGAGTTACTTCCTCTAAAGTAGAATATACTTGATTCACAAGTTTGTTTTATGTTTAGTTGCTTAGACATACAATTACAATATCCCATATGTTGGGGGTTGATCATATATTAATTCATAATATATGATCAATACATGGACTAATTGTAACATAATAAATATTTGGACAGTTTGTCTAACATAGAATTATAGAATTCAAATTTCATGTTTCTATATAACTGAAAATAATTTAATCTGTGTGACTGATCCCCTTTCCTTTCCTAGAATTCAATGCTTACTGCAATGGAAAATATAAGATGTGTACCTTATTTCTAAGCTAAGTAGTCATTTCTACTGTAAAGTAAACAGGATTGATTGCTGAAATTGTCAATGGCTGGATATCACTGACAATTGATAGCTTCATATTTTTAGCTACGCGATTACCTTGCATATCTTGTAACTGTTTTGTAATCATTAATATAGTAGAGTGTGAAACACAAGTTGGGACAACATCATTTAATAATACTAGGTACAGTACAGAGAGCTTTTGGATACATTGATACATACAAAAAATGACTGGCAGAAAGAAAGATCCAATGCGACTTTATTTAACAGAAAAAAAAAAAAGTTTTTTTGGAAAGTATGAAAGTAATATGTAAACCATGTATTATAGAAATAGTGGCGATTGTGGCAAGAATAAAAAAACACAAAGAAACTTCCAATCTCTGTGATAAAGACGATGACATTATTGAATCTGAATCAGTTGAAATGCATATATACATTTTAGCATTCTTTGCTGCGTTTATTAAGTGATTATAAATTATATACAGGGCTTGATAAATGCAGTTGCCAGATCATCATTGGCTACTAAGTTATTTAATCTCTCTCTTTTTTTTTTTTTTTTTGTACAAAAATTGACCTAAGAAATAGCACAAACATCATGCTTTCTCTCCCCAACCCTTACTTGTGCAACGCAAGCAGTTAATCTTCCTCTTCTTCGTACTTTTATTGAAAGAACCAAGTTTAAAAGGTATTTTCAAACTCGTGCAAAGAAAACTCCATGCTTTTCTGCTCTAGCCAGCTAGCATGTCACATGATTAGAATGTGAGGATAAAGAGGGTATGTTTCAATAAAACAGTGAGAAATATTGTCAATTCAGACTCTGTGGCATCTAAAATTATACATGTCACGTTTCAGATCAGATTTTTGTCGTGTCCAGAATTAAAACTGATTACTCTATCACATTTATATTAAAGATTAATAGGTGATTATAAGTAATTCATTTGAAGTAGGTCTATAAAACTTAATTAAAATTTAAAGAATAATTAATTTTAGTCATATTAAAGAATACTATATATTTTTTAAATATTTTTACCTCTTAAAATTCTTGGCGACTTTATTATCATGGTACTGCACATTGTGCAAAATAGATCGCCACCCTGCTTTGAAGAAAAGTGTCTGGGTACTGCGTTATAAATATATTAAGCCGGTTGTATGGTTTGTAATAACTGGCAACTGGAGTTTTATCATTGCTGGTTACCAGATTTTATCAAATTTGTAAAGCCCTGATTATATACATTATTGGAGCAATACATTAATAAAAAATTTAATAACTTAAATTAAACTAGAAATTTATACACAAACAATATAGTAAAATAATATGATTCTAAGTTTTAAGTATATCATCTGAATTTGTTTGCAACAATTTTTTTTTTTATTTAAATATTTTGGAATTTTTATCTAGGAATTGTAATGAAATTAATAGAAATGTGCAAATTTATACAGAGAAAATAAATAAATACAATGTACAGTACACAAATAATATTAATAAAAAAAATCAAATTTAAATAAAAAAAATCAGATTTAAATCAAATCGGATTTTTTTGATTTTTTAAAAAAAAAATAATGATTTTTATCAACCCTGCTCTCAACACTATAGCGCAGTCTCTTCCATATTAGTAAACATTTTGGGACAGTCTTGTTCAGGGTTAAAAAACTCTCACAAAATAAGAATGTGAAATGTGAGTCATTTTTGGATACCTAGATACAAGTGACTTTGCAAACTACATCTAATACATATTTGGCTCATAATTCCAATTGTGTATTCTATTGACTGTACTCTATCTATAATTTTTAATAAGGTTGCGGCATTCATTATAACTGAAAATTCTTGATCTGAGAGTTTTTTAAGATTAATTTACCAAGAAGATGCAATATAAGCTAGTTCTGTTACAAGTTGGAAGTTTTTTTTAATGTGTATTTAATTAAAGATAGTTGCAACTTGTAATGAACTAAAGTGACCCAGGAGACAATATTTTTGACTTTTGGTTGTAGTGGACTGTAAATTAAATTTGTAAAACCTTGTTTGAAACAATTTATTTCTTTTTTCTATATATAATTTTAGCTTCTACTTTTAAGTTTCAAAGTATTTATGCAAGAAATATTAATTTTTGCGATTGTCTCTTTCAGGTTGATGGCCATTCACCCCCTTTGTCAGATAAAAGTATCTTCCACTTCTGAGAAGAACTTCCAGCTTGTGGCATTGTATGTGTGTTTGAGAAGGGCCCCAAAGTACCTGTACAAGGCTGGTTTTTACAATCCCTTCTCTCACAACTACAACAAATATATTCTTCACCCCAATCTGGAAATCATTACAAATGAAGAAAAATTTCTAAATAACTTTTTCCATTTTTGTACTTAATTCTTTTTATATATACACATATATATATATATATTGCCATTACCTGCTTGCATACAGTTTGTCTGTGGAAGGAGCTAGTCAACTGGCGTTTTAACTTGTGTGGAAAAATTCCTGATTTTTCAACGATTGATTTGATTTTTCAAATGGGGGGTGAAAGCAGGTGAATCTTTATAGTGAAAACTGTGCTATTTGTTTTTTCAAAAGTAATTAGTGTTAGTACCGAAGCATTAAAACAAACAAACAAAAAATCATACCTGTTTAGTAAAATTTGCATTGCTAATGAAGAAAAAAAAAAATCAATGTTCGTGTTAGTGTTGATGCTACATTTTTTATAGTTTATGTTCATGCATATATAGAATCTTTCATATTTTGGTTGAAAAGAAGTTTTTAATGATTCTTTAAGATTGTACAAATAGAATTTTTTATTATAATTGTTTAGGAATGAATTTTATACATCTTGGATCCAAACAAAAAAAAATGAATGATTTGATTGGCCTGCTGTTTATTATTAGGTGTTTAACATTCCATATATGTTTTTACTGCTTTACTCTTTTTACCTGTATAATTTTAAATGCATTCTGATACTCAATATCCCTAAACCTGCTTTTGTAAAATTCGGTGCACCCTTTGGGTTCCCAATAAAAAGATGTCATTCCAAGTCTTAGTTTCATTTTTTGTCTCGTGCGTTTACATATTCTTCTCAAACAATATTTTATCAGGATGTCTAGCAACCTGGAAAAGTCTGAAGTTTTTAAGGTTTCAGAGTGTCTCGTAAAGGATCAGGGTCCATAAGCCGTGTTTTTGGCCCATGAAATAAGACTAAAATTAGATTTTGTTATACCGACTTAATTATTTCACTTTTTAATATTAGAAGGTTTATCCTGTACGATTTCAGCAATATTTTTTTGCATTTTGTTCGGATTTATTACTTGCACAAGCTCAAAGTTCATATTATACATAGTTTTTGATGAAAAATATGAAATTTCTCCTAATTTTACGTAATATTTTACTATAAGCGCAGCTTTGCAACACTTTTATTTTTACATATAGTACATTTTGATGTATTTTATAATATGTAAAGAAGAAAGTGTTGCACGATTGCACTCATATAAATAATGGAGGTAAAATTAAGAGAGATTGCATATTTTTCATTGAAATCTACAAATATGAACTTTGAGCTTGTGTAAGTCTTATAAATCCGAACAAAATGCAAAAAGTATTGTTGAAATCGTACAGGATAAACCTTATAATATTAAAAAGTGAAATAATTCAGTCAGTATAACAAATAAAGTTTTAGTCTTATTTCATGGGCCAAAAACACAGCTTATGGACCCTGATCCTTAAACTTAAAAAAAAAAATTTAATAAATAAAAAAAAAAATTCAAGAAAATATTGAATTTATAAAACTAAGGATTTGAAATTGCAGTGCTAAGTTAAAATGTATTTAAACCTCTTGTACAATTCATACTTGCCATCTTTCAGTCTTCCCTTGTAACTGATTTTCAATACCAGCTTTACTGAATCTTCATACAATTTTGTAATATTGCTTCACTGAAACTTCCTGATCGTGAAATCCCACGTTAACCTATGGGAAAACTTAAAAGTGTGATTACTCATTACCTAATATAATCATTAAAATCCTGTTTTCATAATCGGAAAATAGACGTTGGATACAATGTGTGTTTTTAAAAATGGTCTCCTTAAATTTTGAGTATTTTTAAGGCGATAAAAATTAAAGTGGATATAAAAATTTATAGCACTTATTTAAATATTTAAATTTTCAAGAAACATTTTTAAAAAACTCATCAGCGTCAAATGTCTATTTTCTGATAGTGAAAAAAGTATTTTAATAATTATATTAGGTAATGAGTTATCACTAAGATTTTCCATAGGTTAACATGGGATTTTACAATTGGAGTTTCAGTGAAGGGGCCCCTTAAGTGAATTCAGTCTGTTTACTTATCTTTTATGTCAAGGCAATAAATTTTTATCAGCGACAGAGATAATTTAATTCTGATTGGACAGAGTGCAATTAATGCCATCTGTATTTTCATGAATTTCAATCTAAATAGGCAACACATATTGAAATTAAAGTGTCATTTGATTGTTGTAATTTATGGCTATATCACACATCTTTCTAGCAATGGAATTTATATACTAGTTTAGCTTATATTATTTTAACTGCATCTTTGTTATATGTCAAGGCAATCTATTTTTAACAGCGACTGAGATAATTTCATCCTGATTAAACATAATGGACAGAACCTGGTGCTAAAAGTTTGTGCAGTGAAACTTCTGTTTAACAAAGTCTCATCATTACACCTAAAAACATTGTTAAGAAGAAAATTCGTTAAATAGAAATAAACTTAAATTCATGAAATTTTTTTCCTTCAGATATGACACTGGTATTCAGAAGTATTAGATTGTTTCAATTATGAAGCAGTCTTTTACACAATTGTGTATGGTCAATGAAATTGCGTCTCATTTCCAAGCTTTCATCAGCTCTGATGCACACAGGCTTTCTTATTTCTATCTTTTTTTGATACTGTATTTCAAGATTTTTTTTATTATTCCTTAGCCTAATGGTTGAAGTTTAGAAGTTGTATAGGCAGGAACAAAAATAACTTTGATGTTCTTAGATTTGCATTTTGAAGCACATTCTTGTGGATGTACAAATCAATTGTTTATCAGCAATGGAAGATCAGAATGGTAATTGTCAGACTCAAATTGATATTTTTTGCTTCAGTGCATCTGACACCATAGTGTCACTGCATTCTATATCATTGAATAAAAAAAAGGAGATTTTGACTTCTTCCAACTGTCAGCGCTGGAGTATCGGTGTGGAAGAATAAAGTGTTTTTATAAGTTCGAACACCCCCCCACCAGAAAGCAGGGTCGGCCAGGTAGGTATATCAATCTGGAAAATCTGGAAATTTGCCTATATGCGAAAATATTTGTTTTTTGCAAGAGACTGCTTCGTCGACAAACAGCTAATATTTAAGCCAATAATCGCACAATAAAGAAAAGTAAAATTTTTATATTTAAAAAAAGAAAAAAAAATTCACACGATATGAGTGTTTGGTATTTAACACAAATTAAGGTGATCAGATGTCCTCATTTTCTGTGGATAGTGCTTATATTGAAAACAATTTACTAGTTTTTGAAAATTTTATGATACATTAGCATAAGCTGACCAGGTGGCCAGCTTAACCCAATTAGATATCCCGTCAGATATGGATGTGTCTTAGAATTTAACTTAAAATAAGGAAATTTTCTGGTTGCCATGAAGTCGTTGGGCTGAATTTGGATTTATGAAACTGTGAACTAATACTTTATGGATATTGTGTAATTTAGTTTTTCTCCCAAATAAGGTAATAGCAAGCTGGATAAGAGTATTATATGACGTAGCGGCATACATTGAAAAGTACCATATGTATATCGTTAATAATGAAAATCTGTAAAGGTATTCAGGGAAATCATGGAAATTTTTGAATTTCTGTAGCCAAAATAACGATTAATGTTCGAAGAAGAAATTGCAAATTTCGTTAGTTTTCTTATTTATTTTACCTGCTTTATTGTCACACGTTATCAATTACTTTTCTGTATGATAAAATTCCTTAATTAGTGGATCTGTTGGTTGGAAATAAATTGAATAAAAAGTCCTTCCACACAGACTTATCGTGAGTTGCAAATATTTTAAACTAGCTAACCTGCCCGGTCCCGAGATAATTATAATCTCAGAGAAAGGTGATAAGCCCCTCCTTCTTGATACCCGCAAATATAATGAATAATTTGTTCAAGGGAGCCACCGTCACCTACATTAACGTGATCATTTAAAAAAAAATTTCATTTTTCTGATAATTAGAACATAACGAAGACGCTACGCTAAAATAGCAGGCAGATGACACCCCTTCCCGACCTTAATTTCAAATCTATATCTTAATTAGTTACCTAAATTTTTGTTCATTAGTAAAAATTGGCAATTATTTCCTTTCATTTTCGCAAACTAAATGGAGAGATCTGCCAGAGAAACAGATCTTTGTAGTTCAGTTTTTAATGAAAGCAGATCCCTGTCTGAAACTTTCTCGGATCGTTTTCGGTGGCGCCGACAGATTTTTGGCAGTTTTTTGCATAAATTTAAAAAAATTACAGAACGAATTTTTCAAAAATCGCATAGTCCGATGTAGAATATTTTTTTAAATATGCTCAGAAATTTTCAATTTGATATCTCAATTAGTTTTTTTTAAATTTGCTAATTAGTAAAATTTCGAATTTGTTCATTTCCCCTTCCAAATCCAATGCACCGGTTCGTTTCTTTCGCCATTTTGATTTAAAAGATGTCATTTTAGAAGCGATGGTTAGTGAGAATCCAATATCTAGGCTAATTATCAAAATATTAAAATTCTGAGGGTCAGATGCACCAAGAGAGGGTTTGGACTACCTAAATCTAAATTTACAAACTTCTAGGTGCGCTAAATTTTCCTAGCCATCGCCAACAGAGACACACACACACAGAACGAAACTTTATTTTATTAGTATAGACTACACTGTTAAAAACTAGCAGCAAACTGTCAAGTCATAAAAATGGTTGAATGTCTGAACAGTTTGCTGCAAATTTTTAACAATGTAGATACAATCGTGTATGCTTGACTATTTTGTATCTAAAGAAGTGGTGTGACTACTGCAAACCTCTTAAGATAGAATCGCTACGAACTAAAAAAAAAAGTTCCGTTTTAGACATGTTCCTGAGCAGATATATTTGTACTTTTCGCTTGCCTGAAACATGAAATTTTCCCTTTTAAGGCAGGATTTAGTGTTGACAAGTTTTACTGTATTTATTCATTTATAATGTATGTATTATTGAAATTTTTTTGAAAAGTAAAAGTTATCACAATTTGTTCTATGCAAGTTCGAAGCGTATTTTTAATACTTTAAAAAAAACTAAAATTGTTTCATAACTATCTATTCTAATGGTAATAAAATACAGTAAAACCTGGTAAGAAGGAATCGCTAAAGACCAAATTTCAGTTTTGGACATATTTTTGTTTCAGCAGGTATAATTGTTTGCATCTGCTCGCTAATGTTAATCCTATGGGGCAGTTCTTTTAAAATAGTTAGTTTACATTTCAATATATTCCCATTAAAATGCTCAAACAAAATCTAAAGTAAAATCAGCACTTGTAGAGATGTACCTCAGCTATCCAATACAAAAAAGTCTTAAATATTGAAATGCAAATGAGATATATTTTAAAAGAACTGTCTCATAGGATTAACATAAGCAAGCGGGTGTTTCCGCGTGAGTGAAGTAGCTTCTTAAGGTAGAATTTTGTGTTAGACAGTTCTGTCATTGCACACAACTTTTATGGTACTGGTGAAAGTAATAAAATTTTACCTGCTAAGAGACAAACCTGTCAAACAAGAAATTTATTTGGTCCCTAGTGATTTTGTTTTAGCTTTATTAGTTTTTTTTTTTTTTTTTTTTTTTTTTTATCAATTGTTAAATTAATGAGCCTAATACAACAAACCCAATAAATAAATTAATGTACTACCAAAAAAAAAAAAAATTGTCAGACGCATAAAAAAATTCTTTTTTAGACAGGTTTCCATTTTAGCAGGTAGATTTTGTAGAGTACTCTTTCATCAGGGCTATATTTTTCTGTTAACTTTAATTTCGTTATAGATAAGTTCAGTGTACACAGGTTTTATATGAATTAACAAGAAGAAATCAGCATATCTTAATGGACAATCTCTTATAACTGAAGATGTAATTAATTTATCAGAAAATGGAGGGGAAAAAAAACTGATCAGTTACGAATATTTTCAATATGCTTACAAGTTGTTGAGTGGAAAGAGGGGGTGGGTGTTTGAGAATCTTTCAACTACATTTGGCTTGTGTTAATGTAAAAAAAAAAATTGTGTGTTTTGATATTCTAATTTTCAGTAGTTTAAAATCTTGAATTTACATGCTGATTATGTATTGATTGATCTTTACATAATTTATAAAAATCATTTGAGACATCTACTCGAAAAATTATTTTGTATTGTTTTTTTTTTTTCTCTTCCTTTTTTTATTTTATAGAAACTAAATATTTTCTAAATTTCTGTGCTGTTAGAGCAAAGAAATTTTTGTTGTTTTCTTTTTCTCACCTTAAAACTACAAGTATGGCTTTCTTATCACCCAGAAAAATTTTGAATGCAATTTAAGGACTGTAAATGCTATTTTCTTCTTTTTTGGTCAAAGCACAACATATCCAAGTGATATGCGTTTTTAACTCTATATGATAAACAAATACAGGAATAAACTAAACATTGAATCTGACTTGTGACTAAACTAATATTGAACCTGATATGGGGAAGCTGTGCTTTAAAGAGCAAGTCTACCCTTCATATTAATGATACTAGGAAAGTACTGCAATAAAGCTTCTATGTATGAATCACTATGCCAATAAGTTATGTAGCTGTTTTTCAACCAAAACCCTATTTTGATAATGTATTATTAAATTGTAATGATAATACTTTTTATTTGAATGTTAATATAAAGCAGTCAATCTAAGTAACAATTTAGTAACGTAATTGTGTACACTATATTGCCAAAGGTGATTGGTCACTTGCGATTTTAGACGTTTTGTTATCTAGAAAAAAACATGAGGAATTAACCTGAAACTGCAGGTGTGTAAACAGTATAGTATAGGTTATATATTTCCGCGAAGATTTTTTCCCAGAAACCCCATAGGGGACTGTCAACAAATTGAAAAGAACGAATATCTTTTGGATAACCCTGTAAAAACTAATGTAGCAAAGGCGTTCAAACTCGAGATTATTAATAAGTGGCTTATTGTAATATACTGTGTTCATTTTTATGAGGATAGCATGTATACTCGTAGGTTTTTATAAAAACAGTCCCAAATTTCGCCTAGTTTTTTGCTTATAATTGGCAGAGTTCTTAATATAAAAAGAAAGTTCTTTTGAGAAAATATGACAAACAACATTGTACATAATACTCTGCAATCAGAATTAAAAAATAATAAAAATTGGATGAAAATTGTTCTTTTTCAATGTTGTTTGTCATATTTTCTGAAAAGAACTTTTTTTTTATATTAAGAACTCTGCAAATTATAAGCAAAAAACTAGGCGAAATTTGGGACTGTTTTTATAAAAACCTACGAGTATACATGCTATCCTCATAAAAATGAACACAGTATATTACAATAAGCCACTTATTAATAATCTCGAGTTTGAACGCCTTTGCTACATTAGTTTTTACAGGGTTATCCAAAAGATATTCGTTCTTTTCAATTTGTTGACAGTCCCCTATGGGGTTTTGTGAAAAAATCTTCGGAAATATATAACCTATACTATACTGTTTACACACCTGTAGTTTCAGGTTAATTCCTCCATGTATTTTTCTAGATAGTTAATAAAACGTCTAAAATCGCAAGTGAACGGTCACCTTTGGCTGGTGAAAGACTGGTGAAATAGTCTGTTTTAGAAATGTTTTATTTTATAGAGTTTTCTATATTAACTTTGAGGAAGGTTCAAAAAGTTCTAATCAAAAAAAAAAAAATTAAGATTTGACAATTTTTTTTCCCAATGTAGTCTCTTTGCAAATCAATACATAAGACACACACACTTGTGTGCCAATTCTTTAGTGCAGCCCTGTAATGTTTATCTGGTGGTATTTGGAAGTATGAACTTTTATTTAGTGGTACATCAATCTAAAAGTTTGGGACCCCTGCTCTAGAAGTTATTGGTTTTAAATTTTGTCATTGTCTTAAGTTTTGGAGCTGTTAAATTGTTGCTTATAATCCATTAGGCTTTCAGTAGTCACAATTTTATCTTGTTCAGTAATTTTTCTCATTTTAAACTCTGACATACATGGATATGTACAGAGTGTCTGAAAAAATTAACACTCCTGTTTTTAATTTGTTGGAGATAAGTGTGCAATGTAAGTCTTCCCCCCCCCTTTAGGTGGTTCTCAAATGACGTACTCAACAATGCAGAACTTTGACACATTTTTAAAGGCATAAAATGGACGGACCTGACTATGAAAGTGATTTGGAATCAAATGAGTGTTCCATATTTTGATAGATTACTTATTGAGTTATAAGCAATTTGTAATACATGACAACATAACTTTCTCGCTCTGCTGCCTCAGGAATTCGGTTGAAAATGCAAACTTTAATAGTATTTTCTGATATATCTTCTGCCTTTACCAAAAAATGGAAAACTCATTTTGATTACAAAGTTTCTGAATAAGAACATCTGCCCATTTCATGAGTTTCCCAACAAAAAGAAATTAAAAATGTCATAAAGTAGCCAGTTTGGATTTTGCCTTAAGTAGGAAATGCAACTGTTCTTTTATCAAATTTAAAAAGTATATTTTGAAAATTAATGCAACAAGATCATTGCAAAAAACTACATAAAGTTAGCTTTGTAATGAAAGAAGAAAACTGACTTTTTATTAATCCTGCACAGGTTGGGTTGTACCCGACCCGAACCTTCAAATTTAAGTGAACCGACCCTTTCCCTCCTGGTTGAGCAGTAATACATATTTTCCTTGAAAACTTTGATATAATCCTATCCTGACCATTATGGGTAGTTTTATTTGAGGATAAATGTAGTTTCTTAAAACAAATCCAGAAGGTATATGGCATATACTCTACACCAAGTTCCTGTTGGTGATTTTTGTTAGTTACTCTTGCTAATTAATGGTTTGGAAGTATTTTTCAAGCTATATTTAAGGTGGTTGGTCAGCCAGATCTGAAATTCCCCTTCGTTAATCAATGTTAAACCTATGGGAGTGGAATGCATTCTTATTTATAAATTATCTCCTGGGAAGTTTTTTTTTTTTTTTTTTTCTGTGTATGCTTCTCAAAATATTTTTTTTTTCTTATTTGTCAAAATATCTCTAAAGTATATCATGCTTAAACCCTTAAGAATCTGTTAATATTTATGAAAGCCATTAAAAAATTACCTATTTTTTCTTGCAGAAATTGAATAATTATAAGGTTTCTAAATGAAATATGCAATTAGTTGTATGCTTGAGGAGGGAAGAAAAAAAAAAAAAAGATTAGTAACAGTACCACTTTATCAGTGCTTTCTTTCATCAGATTCATCATCTGAATCTGAACTGTCATAAAATACCTTTTTTCAGAATCGCTGCCGTATTCACTAACAGTGTTGAATTCAGACACTTTTCTCCGGGAGGGGTTTCTGATGCTCCGGAGGGGGGGGGGGGAATTGCACTTTTTTACCATTAAAAGCATAACATCTCAAATCTTCCGGGGGGGGGATGTTCCCCCCGGGTCACCCTTTGAATTAAACACTGTTCACTAATATTTCACTGATAATGTACTAAAACGAAATATAGAGATCGATCGTGACATAACCCAAACTCTGTTCTTCAAACAAAGAAATGTCAACAACAAAGATACATAGAAATATTTATACATACAAAGAAATATCCAGGAAATATTCTCTCTGATAAAGAAAATGCTATTAAAAAGAAAGATATCCTAAAATATGCAAGCTTGTACTACCGTCTAGTGTTCAAAGAAAGAACTTCAGAAGCTTTTTTTTTTTTTTTTTTTTCCCCCGGCCACGAGAAGTAAAAGAAAAAAGATGTCAAGTTTATAGTAACAGTTCTGCTTCATGCTCCATCTTTGCTTTCATCAGATTCATCACCGAACCTGAACTGTCATAAAAATCATTTTCTTCAAAATTGCTGCCGGATTCGCTAATATTTCAGTTATCAGAATGCTACTCTAACCAAAAATAGAGATCGATCGTGACTTCTAAACCATTCTTCAAACAAGGAAATTCTAATTGTGGAAATATTCTCTATAATGAAAAATATGCAAGCTTGTGCTACCATCTAGTGTTCAAAATAAGAATTTCAGAAGTTTATACCGTCGCTACGATGATTGGCGTCGCGGATCCTTGTAGACTACGGAAAGAACTTCTGAAGTTCTTATTTTTACAGCGTGCGCATCATCGTAGGCTACGTTTTTTCAGGCCGCCAGAAATAATTTCTACGTTTAAGGGGTTAATTAAATATTTTATGTGTTAAAATCGTACGAGCTACAAGTTGGATTTTAACAAAATAAAATTAAACATGTTTTAAATATTTTGACAGCTAGAAAAAGACATCCTTTAAAAAGAACACTGAAAATGAGGTAAAAAATATTCATTTCCTTACGAGATTAAAATATAGATTTATAGATAAATAAGATTAAAATGAGATTAAAAATAAGAATGCATTCCCCTCCCATAAGTTTACCATTAGCGAGTCGAATTTGAGATCTCGTTGACAAAAAGCCTTAAGAAAACTTACTCTTGCTCTTACAAGGAAGGTCTCCATAAGCGCATCCTCAGAAAAATTTGAAAATTCTTTAAATTTTGCGGAACCTCGATATAGCGTCCGTAACAAATAAGGAAAATTTAGTTTTTTTGACGATTTATCGTCGGTTGGCGACACAATAATAATAATAAAACAAGAACGAAAAATCATGCGTCAAGCATAGATTATGTAACACTTTCCAACGCTTCCAAAATAATTTTACAAATCATTACCCTTTAATAAGCTGAAAGATTACATCGAAGTAAACAATTTGGAAAACGCATAACATATTTGAAAACGTAATTTCAGGAATTTCCAACATATACAATATTCGGAAAAATATCCGAATACTTTTATTCAGCCCTGTATAGGATCTATAGATTTGTATGTATACTACATAGGATGCTCAATTTTAGTTTAGTTAGGAAACGCGTAGTACAGTTTAAAATTCTGCTTCTGGAGTTTCTGTCAATAAACAGAAATGTGTTCGCGAACTTTAGGGCTGCACTGTATAGGATCTACAGAATTTATACACACCCAGTAATAGACAACAAGTGGGTAAGTGTGATCGAAGATCGCTCAAAGGGTTTCGTTTAATATTCCTTTCCAAAACACTTTATCCTTTCTTTAATAAATCCAAATACATTTAACAACAACAAAAAAAAAAAAAAAAAAAAAAAAATCATGTTTTTTATAAAGTAAAAATTTACCGGTCTATTTTTTCGTTTTTTCGAATATCTAAACCAGCCGGATAGCGGGCCAAGCCCGCTATTGTATTCTGTCGTAATAATATCAGTCATACGGACTAAATGCAATATTTAAAAAAATAATTTCAAAATTAAACAAATTGTACACTTTCAAAATGTTAAAATATGCGAATATTTCAATAATCTGATTTTTATCACGATTCAATATGTTTCTCAAACTCATATATTTACTATTCTCTATTATTTATATTGATATTCGCTTTGTATTATTCTCAAACATTTGAAAAATTCGTTAAACTTCCCATAGGACGCCAGATCTTCTTTTTATTAATTCTCTAATGACGTGATATTAATCTGCTTTGTGTACTTACACATACTCATACTCCTTGTATTATTGAGAAATCTTTCATTTCCGTTTTATTACTACTATGACGTCAATCAATTTTATTTCATATTTATCTTTTTTTTTTTTCAATTGGTAAAACTTTTATTTTATTTTTCACGTGGAAATCGTCTGATAGAAATTAATTATTGTAGAAAGAATTTCATTGTGGATTTTAAATCTTTCGCATTGGCTATAACGAAAAATGTTTAAATTTAATAGGAAAAGGCTGTTAGAATTTTGGTTTTTTATCTCTATTTATTAAAATAATACGAATTTTTCAAATTTTAATATTTTTAGCTCTTCACAGCTGATATTCTGATTTATACACAAAGTTTCAACTCTGTAAGTTACATAGTTTTCGAGAATGGCTCTGTGACGGACAGACAACGGAGCGGGGGTAATAGGGTTTCGTGAGATGAACAAAACCCTAAAAAGTGAGTTAAATTTAAAATCGCGTTCAGCAACTTAAAACGCACTTCCAGGAATTATTGTTAACAGACAGTAGAGAATTCTTTTGTGTGTACCTGCCAATGAACGATGGCTGCTATACACACACTATTCTGAAGTAAGCCTCTTGTAATGCACCTTAGTGATATATATGAATTTCAATGCGTTTAAAATAGTGAAACATAATGTAATTAAACCGCAAACGATTTTTCTCCATAGACGTAATGTAACGGAATTCTTTTGACTGTCCCTGTAAAGTAACTATAAGTGCTATGCACACCCTATTCCATATCAAGTTTCTTGTAATGCACCTTAGTGATATATATCAATTACAATGTGTATGAAATTGTGTAACATCATTAAAATAAACCGCAAATGATTTTTCCCCATAGACTGTCATGTAACGGAATTCTTCTGAGTGTCCCTGCAAAAAAACTATAAGTGCTACACTCTTCAGTTGAAATAGGGAACATGCTATAGATAACGACAATAACATATAAAAATTGCAGGGGTAATCCGAGCATATTTACGGAAGTTAGGGCACGGCCAGACAAACCGAAGTCATAAACACTTTTCAACTAGGTTGGAAAGTGTTAAAAAATACGCTTTTATGATAAATACACTTTAAGGAAAGATTTTTCTACTCTTCATAGTGAACTAGTTTAAGTTTAAATTAAATTAAATAAATACAATTTTATAACTATGATATACATTTCAGTGTATATATAATGAAATTTAACCATTGTATTATACGGTTTAGAATAAAATTTAAGTTAATTGAATTTGCTTCAAACTCAAGGTCTGATTCAGAGCATTTTCAATTTAACTTCCATATTGTTACTGTCGGAGACAAATTAAAACATTGTTGTCATGGAAACGACTTGTTCCATATCAAATGTATAGCGAAAGCGTTCTTAATCACAGTTAGTTTTAAATACAAAAATGCAATACTAGTTTTAAATACACAAATCTAGCCCGAGAAACTATCCAAATCCATCAAAATCACTTGAATTTGGCGAGGGAAAAGTGTTTCTTGCCAAATCGCGTCTTTCTGCGTCAAATACTTGAAAGTATTTTATTTTTACAGATTTTCTTCTGTGATTCCACCGCGAAATTTGTCTGATCCCTTAAATAGCGTGCATGAGTAGTTTCATTACCATTTAAAAAAAAAATATATTTTTTGAGTATGCGCTTTAAAAAGACCTCCCTTGTTAGTGAAAGTGATATTGTCAAATTTCAAAGCATTTTTGGAACTTGCTTTCAACTAATTGTTCTTTTGTTAAGTGGGTCGAAAGTTTTTTTTTTTTTTTTTTTTCCCGCTCTCCAGTAGCTTTTGAGTTGATTGGATGACCTGCAATAACATTTTTAAAATAAAAACAAACATGAAGAGAAAAAAAAAAAGCCATAAAGTTTATTGCAAGACGTGTAGGAGAAATTTTTATACAACAGCTTGATTTTTTTTTTCATGACTTTTTTTTTTTACATCACTGATTCCAAAAGTGGAGGAGACAAAGTGTAGTCTTCATAACAGTTGGCTTCATCAATTAACTGGTTTCCAACATCAAAACCATGGAGATGAGCAACTGAATTTACCTGAAACGAGTAAGGGAAAAAAAAAATATATATAGTGAGGCTACTTATAAAATGAAGTTGAAGAGAACATGCAAAATTATTCGCTATAACATAAGTATTTCCTTACAATTTTAACAACTTTAAGGGGCTAGGGTACCTTTGAACACGTCGAAAAAGCAAAAAAATATCACTATGTTCCAAGCTTCAAAACTTGTGTAATAAGTTAAAAATAAAAATCCAACTTCATTTAAATATAAAGCTTTTTTCTTTAAATTTATATTTAAAAAAATATATATATACTTGTAAATTCATAAATAAATATTGAAATGATAAGTTAAAAAATATATAGGATAATAAGAGAAAAAAAAAAAAAAAACATAACACGTCTTGCGCGCATTATAAAATCTGAAAATATACATATAAAGAGGACATTTTGGTGAAAATAAATACATAATAGTGTTATCTTTATACTAGACCAGAATATTTATAAAAAATATTGACTAAATTAAAAAATTAACTTATTAATTAAAAAAATTTTCAATTAAAAAAAAATATTTTCAAAGTACAAAAACAAAAAATTAAATCTTTTAATTTTTTTCTGGTTTTAAGTTATAGATAATACAGAAATGAATATGTGGTGAAAATTTCTTTTAATTGCCATGCATAGTTTTTTTGTAACACTGCGCGCAAGACGTGTTATGTTTTTTTTTTCTCTTATTATTATGCATATTTTTAAACTTATTATTTCAATAGTTATTTATGAATTTAGAAGTATATATGTATTTTTAAATATAAATTTATAATATGAACTTTATAATTAAATAAAGTTTGATTTTTATTTTTGACTCATTACACAAGTTTTGAAGCTTGGAACATAGTGATATTTGTTTTGCTTTTTCGACGTGTTCAAAGGTATCCTATCCCCTTAACTGAGAAATTTAGATGAATTTCTTAAACTGTCTGCTAGTTGTACGTGCAATGTACAACTAGCATAACTAAATTGGCAATATTGATGGTCACTAAGCAAATAAATTTCTAAGATTTTTTGTTTATTTATTTATTTTTGTAGTATATTTTTTGGTATAAAATTTCATGATATTTAGATGCTGTAGTATTTTTTATAAGCGGTTATAAAACACAAAAATGAAGACGTAGCAATGAAAAAGATCAATATATCCGAAATTTTGATATACCTGGGCTTGTATTATCTGGATCAGGGGTGGGGGAGTTTTAGAAAATATAATATTATAACTTTTTTTTTTTTTTTTTTAAGTCAAACATTTTATAACAGAAATTTTATTAAATAATGGTACCAAATCAGCGTCGCATAGAAACAAACATTTTATTAAATATATATTCCGATTCAAAATGCCTTACCAGCCTAGATCATTTCTAATTTTAATTTTAGCACTCAGCTAGATATAACATAGTCAAAAACTGTTATAATAAAATTTATGCGGTATATTCGAAAAATAATTCATTATAATGAAATTTTGCAGTAAGATTTTTTTTATAGAGATTTTAATTTTAATATAAAATTCGCCGGCCCCTTCCCCCCTTTTAAGTAAAGGCAATTTTAATCTAAATGGGGTGAGAGGAATTCGTTGTTAATGTTTACCTGAATTGACATCGAATGTGGGTTGTCTGGCTCAAGGCAATACAGAAAAGATCTATCTGCTAAGTCAAGTGCCTTGCGCGATGAGTTTATCTTGAAAATCTGGTCTTATTTATGTTTTTCTGCATGCAAAATTACAAGAAGGTTTAAATCTTTGTCACAAATGTTTCATATTTCTTCGCTCAAAAACTCATAACCTTTCCAACAATCACGATTTGTAAATGAGTTTAAAATGTTCACGGCCACCGACGTCTATAAAAGTTTTTTGCTGTGTGCTTGATATAGCCAAAACAACAACAACAAAAAAAAAAAAACATAAGGCTGTCCGTGAACATATAATTTAACTTCATTTTCTGAATGAGGCATTAATTTATTGGGGGTGGAAAAACCCGAAACATCAAAACTTGCGCGAGTAAACGTTTTATGACTGTGGTTATAAAATACTGTGTTTGGCAATTTCCAGCAATTTATCTTATCATTGTGAATCTGAAATGCTCAGAATTGAATATATATATTTTAGCAAAGTTTTAATACCGAAATTAATTAAAAAGAACTGTTATCAGTTGTAATTTACCTCTTGGATAATGAAAAGTACATTATGAGTTATCCATTGTAGTCCATCTGCCTTAGGGAAGATACGGAGGGATGGGACAATTTTAACAAAAATATTTTTTTTACAAATTATGCTTCGCTAGCACGAAATGGAAAATTTCAGAATAACATCTTGAAACATTATAACATATTTAAAAAATATAAATTTGATTATGATAATTAAAATTTTAGGTTAACAAACCAATTAAATTACCAAGAAAAATGTCCATTCCTCCCTCACATGAGGAGAATCCATTCTTCACAATAAATTTCGATGCTAAAAATGAACAAAAACTACACATTCAAACATTAACAAAACTACACTTTCAACAATTATTAATGTTTGAATGTGTAGTTTTGTTAATTTTTAGCATCAAAATTTATTGCGAAGAATGGATTCTCCTGTTTTTTTCTCTTAAACTGATCAAAATTTCCCTCTCGCTTCTGGGTTTGATTTCAAGGTCTGGGTTTGATTCCCCGTCCTTAAAACGTTTGGATTTGTTTTGAACTGTCCGGCCACTACTCTTATCCTTGATTCCAACTGCACGAGTTTTGAGGACAGCTTCATTGGTTTTAAAGCCTAGTTCAAAATCATGCCTGATGCATAAAATATCAACGTTTGTATCATGCTTTATGTGACCTAAAAATGAAAGAAAGAAGCCTGTATGATTGTAGAATATAGAGGGGCTTGTATTTTCTTAAATAACATCTTAAGTTTAACAATAGGGGTGATAAAGTACCAGCTACAGGCTTTGGTATAAAAACATTCAAAAAACGAAAATACGGTACTTACGTATTAACGCCACCGCAGCTACAGATTTGGCAGTTTTTAAGTGCCGCCAATCTACACCTAAAAATTTTGCGACAAATCATAAAATAAAACGCTTTATTTAAAATCAAAACACTATTGGAATATCAACATAAATAAATAAATAAAATATAAGAATTTAAGGACACAATTGTTATTTTAATTAATGAAGTTTACTAAACTTCATTTACTAATCTTCGTTTACTAAACTTGATTACTTTGTTTTTAAATAAAGTGTTTTGAATTTTGAAAGTGTTTTGATTTTAAACAAAGTGTTTTATTTTATGATTTGTCACAAAAATTTTAGGTGTAGATTGGAGACATTTAAAAACCGCCAAATCTGTAGCTGCGGTGGCGTTAATACGTAAGTACCGAAAATACTTTTGATGCAGCCTAATAGTAGAGGAAACAAATTGAAGAAGTCTGGAAAAATGGCCTATGACACAAATTTAAAATTTTACAGAAATGAGGAAAAATCCATTAATGTCATTGATTACCGATGTCCTGATTATACTTAAGTGCAACGTAGACCCTTCTTCCGATCTTTAATGACCCTCCCTTTTTGTCTTCATGATGAGCATTGATGAGTAATAAAAAATGTAGTTAAATTGGTAAAGAAAGCAATATTATTTTTAGTTTATTGTTTAAATTTTTTTTATATAAAATACAGAAACTTGTATATTATGAAATTGCAGTGTTAAACACTGAGTCATCGTGAATTATTCCACATACTACTTTTTTAGCAGGTCCTTTTCCAACGAAAAACCCCAACTTTCAAAAATTGTAACATAGGCCCTTCTTCCGCACCCCCATTCAATTCTGTTCTAAGGAGAAAGGAGGGAGGGCATTTCAGTGCAAAATTAATTTTTTTTTTTTTTTTAAAGAGGCTACTTCACTCAGAAGAAAACATCCGCTCGCTAATGTTAATCCTATAGTGGAAATATTATAAGATATCTCGTTCGCATTTCAATATTTTTCAATGTTTTTTTTTATGCATTCGATAGCGGAGGTCCATCTCTATGCACGCTCTTT
Organism: Maratus michaelseni; assembly: GCA_963931845.1. Taxonomy (NCBI): domain Eukaryota; kingdom Metazoa; phylum Arthropoda; class Arachnida; order Araneae; family Salticidae; genus Maratus; species Maratus michaelseni. Next base: position 277,904,535 of record OZ007597.1, read on the forward strand.
TCTACTTTTTCGATTTTGATTACAAGTTTTTTTTTTTTATTATTATTAAGATACTTTCACTTTCGGAAAAAAATCATTTAAAAATATTGAAATATTTCCTCCATAGGATTAACATTAGTGAGCGGGTGTTTTCGTCTGAGTGAAGTACCTTTTAAATAAGGGTTTTTACTTAAAAAAAAAAAAAATCACACAAGTTTGAAAACAGCTACAAACGGCGAGTGAAAATAAAATACCAAGATAGGTTCGTACTCAACAGAGAGAGAGAGACCAGTGATAAATAAAGGTTTATCTTGATTATTATTACCTTCTTTATACATAGAGTGTGTGTGTGTAGGTAGGCATCTATGGATGAACGGGTATTTCATCCAGGGAAGGTTTTCTCTTCTCCAAAACCTGCGACAATTCGTCGATCACGGCCTGCGGCATCACAAAGACCGCATCTGGAAAACAGGAAAAAATATTTTAAACTGTGTGCATCAGGATAGATTACAGTTACAGTAAATTAGACTCTCTTTAATTCGAGCTCCAAAATGGCGCGAAAAATATTCGAATTATGCAAAACAAATTATTTAAAAACAAGAAAAAAAATTCATGCGTCAAGCATAGATTATGAAACACTTTCCAACACATTTAGAATACTGTAAAATATTATGTAAACAAGGTCAAACCGGGCGAAGAGGCTGCATTTAACGGTGAAGTTTCGTTACAGTTTTCTGGCTGTGTTTTAAAGTGTTTCATAATCTATGCTTGACGCATGATTTTTCGTTCTTGTTATATACTAAATTTGGCCGTATTCAATTGTATAACTTTCAAAGATTAAATAAGGAAAATTTAGTATAGTAATACTGGTAGTAAAGTGATGCTGTATCCCCTGACGCTACGCCACTGCAAAAAGGTAGAATTATACTTAGTTTTACATTCAATAAATAATCGGAAGCAAAAATTTAGAAACCTAGAATTTTTCGAAATACGTTATTCATTGAAAATCAGAACTAGATAATAATTTATAACATAATTTTCAATTCTACATTCAAGGGAAATCAACTCCTACTCGAATTAAACAGAGTCTACTGTATTGGGTGAAAATTCAGTATTTTAAAAGATCTTAAAAGCAAATTTTGACATTTTCTGGTCATTTTTTGACTTTCAAAGCCTACTTTTTAAAAGGAATTATCAGGCGAACAACATCCAGACGCTGCTTGTGTGACAATGACTTATTAAAAAGAAAATATATATATATATACCTATATTAAGGTTTACTAATGCATTTATAGTCGTAAAATAGATCATCAATAGATTTTCTAATGGTGAAAATAGATATTGCGAAAAAAAAAAAACCCTTTTTGTCAATTCCTCCTAAAATACCCATCGCAGTTAAGATAAATATATACATATATACCTATATTGAGGTTTACTGATGCATTTATCGCCGTAAAATAGATCATCAATAGATTTTCTAATGGTAAAAATAGATATTGCGAAAAAAAAACCCCTTTTTGTGAATTCCTCCCAAAATACCCATCGCAGTTAAGATAAATATATACATATATACCTATATTGAGGTTTACTTATGCATTTATCGCCGTAAAATCATCAATAGATTTTCTAATGGTAAAAATAGATATTGCGAAAAAAAACCCCCTTTTTTGTTAATTCCTCCCAAAATACTCATCGCAGTTAAGATAAATATATACATATATACCTATATTGAGGTTTACTGATGCATTTATCGCCGTAAAATAGATCATCAATAGATTTTCTAATGGTAAAAATAGATATTGCGAAAAAAAACCCCCTTTTTGTCAATTCCTCCCAAAATACCCATCGAGTTAAGATAAATATATACATATATACCTATATTGAGGTTTACTGATGCATTTATCGCAGTAAAATAGATCATCAATAGATTTTCTAATGGTAAAAATAGATATTGCGAAAGAAAAAACCCCTTTTTGTCAATTCCTCCCAAAATACCCATCGCAGTTAAGATAAATATATACATATATACCTATATTGAGGTTTACTGATGCATTTATCGCCGTAAAATAGATCATCAATAGATTTTCTAATGGTAAAAATAGATATTGCGAAAAAAAAACCCCTTTTTGTCAATTCCTCCCAAAATACCCATCGAGTTAAGATAAATATATACATATATACCTATATTGAGGATTACTGATGCATTTATCGCAGTAAAATAGATCATCAATAGATTTTCTAATGGTAAAAATAGATATTGCGAAAAAAAACCCCCTTTTTGTCAATTCCTCCCAAAATACCCATCGAGTTAAGATAAATATATACATATATACCTATATTGAGGTTTACTGATGCATTTATCGCCGTAAAATAGATCATCAATAGATTTTCTAATGGTAAAAATAGATATTGCGAAAAAAAACCCCCTTTTTGTCAATTCCTCCCAAAATACCCATCGCAGTTAAGATAAATATATACATATATACCTATATTGAGGTTTACTGATGCATTTATCGCCGTAAAATAGATCATCAATAGATTTTCTAATGGTAAAAATAGATATTGCGAAAAAATACAACTTTTTTGTCAATTCCTCCAAAAATACCCATCGCAGTTAAGATAAATATATACATATATATTATATACCTATATTAAGGTTTACTAATGCATTTATCACCGTAAAATAGATCATCAATAAATTTTCTAATGGTAAAAACAGATATTGCGAAAAAAAAAAACATTTTTGTCACTTCCTTTAAAAATACCCATCGCAGTTAAGAGAAAAATATATTTAATTAAAATTTATTAAGGAACATTTCTAATAACTAACACGGATCATACGGCAATAAAAACCACTTTCTTTAAAAATTGTTTCGCACAAAATTACTCTTAAATTGCTCTCTTCTTGGAAGAGTCCAGATTCGCTTTTTTCTCTTGTGCAAAAAAGTGGGACAGGTCGGGCGAGAAGGGGATTGGGCCAGTGGCACAACGACCACTGGCAGAAGAAAGTGGACTTTCGCCTACCTCTGGCCATGCAGGTAGAACTTACTCGAGTGAAGAAAAACATTTGAATTCGGAGAATTGAAAATATTGTCTCATTTGAATTCGGAGGGAGTGGAAATGTATACTTGCGGCTGTGTGACGGGGAGTGGAAAGTATCATTTCTAGTCCAAATTAGTAAAGAATATTCAAACAGGAGAATGTTTTCGAATCACAGGACTGTACACAGGGCCTGTTTACCGAGTAGGCCCATGGAGCCCGAGCTTACCCACAGAAAGACAAAGGGGCCCCCAAATTTACATTTCAGAACTAATTTTTAGGGGAAAAATTTTTTCAGCCAGGGTAAAAAATGTATTTTTATTTTTTTTCTTAATTATAGTTACTAAATTTTCCCTCGGATTATTACTGACACATACTCTATTTTTTTTCTGTTGATATAATAAATGGTATAAAAACAGTGATTAAATGCAGCTTACTTTCATTTTTCTTATACTTTACAATTTAATTTCAAATATTTAAGAATGTAATGTGCTAAAAAGAAGAAAAAATTTAATCTGTACAATTATATTTTTATATTCATAAAGAGTGGAGAAATAATATAAAATATGGAGAATAGATTATTTAAATAAAGGGGAAAGTAATTAGCATTCAGGTGATATCAAATTTCAGTTTACAAAATAGAAGAAAAATTGTGTTGCAGCTAAGCATAAATTTATGTCAAATATTTGTTGTCCCGGCACTGTTCACTGGAATATCCTGCAATTTGTAAACCATAAAATATATTTTAAAGTTCAAATATTCACACATGTTCCATATTTATAAATTCATTTACAAAATTAATTTGTTATGTATAATTATGTATATAATAAATGTTTTTTATATGTATATAGATAGTTAAATTTAATTTAATATTAAAAGTGCTATTTACTCGAAATTTTGATGTTAAAATTTCAAATTGTTGAACCATGATTGGTAGAGGGTGGGTGGGGCGTGTGACGTTAGTCTTCCTTTCTACTTCTAAGTATTAAGCGGGCTCTGACTGTACAACAAAATTTCAGGCTGTTCTCAAATCCAAACTGACTGTTTTATGATATTCCTAAATTCATTCTTAGGTGTGTTCGTAATTATATAAATGCGTAGCACCTATTGTCGTTGTCTGATTCGTCCGTTCGCATATAACAGTGCAAAAACTACTCAACCGAATGGTTTGCATTTAAATTTATATAATCGTTGCAGAATTGTGTCGATTAATTTCAAATTTTATGAAAATCGAATCAAAACTTAAAATGAGATTAATGAAAGTTTTCTTCATTCTATTAAATCCTATGGTACGTAATCTATATAATAAAAGCGCAAGTCATGTATGGCTGAGGAAAACCAATACGGGCTAACCACTTCTTTTTTCATATGCCAGGCGGCCATTTTTATTCAAAATTATTTTTTCGAATAAAATTGCATAAAAATTGCATTTTTAGAAACATTGTTAAAAAAAAAAAAAAAAAATTGTTTGTTTGAAAGATGAGTTACATTCAGAAATGTATAGATTCTGAGATAACTTCAGTGGAAATTACGTTAACAGCCAATATATTAATCCATTAGAGTCAATAAACACAAAAGATTCATTCATCGTGAGTCATAAAAATATTAAACCATGGAGGTAATCATTCGCAAAGCAAGACCTCCAGGGTGAATTTTCCAGCGCTGTTTGGTGAAGAAAAAAAATCGCATTTGTAAACGTGGCATACGTAATAAAGGAAAAAAAAAATCATCCTCATTTCGCTCTATATAATTCATTTCACTGAAATAATAAGGATGTTTTTTTTTTTTTACATTGTGAAACTAGTTATAAAAAGAACGCACCTCATTTGTCACCTTTAACGTACAATTTCCAACTTGTTAACACTTTCAAACATAGTTGAAAAATAATTATTATTATGAATTCGGTTTGTCCGATGCTTTAACACGCGTAAATATACTCAGATTGTCATGAATTTGATATATGTTATTGATGCTTACTATGACATGTTCGGTATTGAAAATGAAGTGTGTAGCATTTATACTTCGTTTACCTCAAAAGAATTCCGTTGCGGTGTATTTTGATGATGTTGCTCTATTTCAAACATACGGAAATTAGTATATATCACCGAGATGCTCACTATATAGAATAGGGAAGGGTTGGCGAACCTTTTTACGTCGACGTGCCAATTTTTTTTTCAAAAAATGTCTTATATGACCATAGAGTGCCAATTAAAAAAAAAAAGGAAGAATGCATTAGAAAAATTACTTGAAAATTATTTATTAGGATTTAAAAATATGGATAATATACACGTAGATACGATATTACACTATAATAATTATAGAACGAAATACATTTTAAAATTAATGAAAAAAATATTAAACTGCTTATTAAAATTTTTTTTATTAAATTTATTAAATTATTAAAAAATTACTGTGATTAAATAAGATTTCTGCTGTCGCATCTAGGGTGAAAAATAATTAATATCAGGTGCATACTTAGTTAATTTTAATAGAATTCAAACTGAACTAGAGTTACATGGTAAGTGCTTTATAGTATAGATTTTTTGTATTATTCATTTTTGGACTTGCAGGCATAGATAGACAGAAAAAATTGTTAAAATGGCAAATCTCTAAATAGCTCTGGAATTAAATTATTAAATTCCAAGTTGTTATAATTCATCATTTTAAATTAAAAAAATTTAATTTTTAATAATTTCGAAATATTGTCTTTGTTTGATAAATTTTTGATCCCGTATTGAACTAGCTTAAAATGTAATAAGCCGCAATTAAAATTCTCCAATTTCCAATCAATCGAAGTTCAAGATCAACTCATCTAAATTAGCGTATTTTATCTAATCTCACTGTATCTTGATTTAGAACCCCAATCTATGCCGTGCCAAAATTATTCTTTCGCGTACCAAAAGTGGCACGCGTGACATAGGTTCGCCGTCCCTGGAATAGGGTGTACATAGCATTTAGCGTACATTTACAGGGACACGCAAAAGACTTCGATTACAGTACTGTCTATCAGCAATAATTGCAGGAAGTGCGTTTTCAACTGTGAAATGAGTTTTTATATTTAATAACAAATAGTATGCATAGTTTTTTTAATATTACTTGCTGTGTAGGAATTTTATAGCTTCTATACAGGGCTGTACAAAAGAATTCGAGTGCATTTCCGCTTATTGACGGAAATTGCTTAAGGGGGGGGGGGGGTTCAGCTGTGTTAAGCGTTTCTTAACTGAACTAAATTTTAGAATACTAGAAGAATTAGCTGTACACATCATATACAGGGCTGCACCAAAGAATTCGAATATTTTTACGACTATAGACAGTAATTGCTGAAATTGGATTTTCAAATTTTGTTATTCGTTTTACAAATCTACTTCAGCATTATACAGTAATTATTACATGGTAGTATTATTGTTGTATCACATAGTATTATATTATTATTTAGTACTGCTCAGTATGATTGATAAATTGTATTTTCGGAATTTTGTATTTTCGAAATTTTGTAATTTCAGAATTCGTATTTAAGTATTATATAGTATTATTTATATATATTTATATATATATTTATATATTTATATATATTATATAGTATTATTTAGTATTGCTCAGTATAATTAGTAAATTGTTTTCACAGTTATTATATATAATCAAAATTTGAATTTTTGGAATTTGTGTTTCAGTACTACTTCTCTAAATGTCATGGTGGTCTTTGATTTGTGTTGATTGTCTTCACTACATGTGCATATTCCTATTCAATCACTTATGTTATTCCCTAATCTTCTTGGTACTAGTACATTGCTGTACTTAAATTGTGTTAACTGTTTACTGTAAATACCCCTATCTAATTAATCAAATTTTTTACCAAATAAATCTTTCTATACACTCGGTACTACTATTCAAACTAGGAATATTTTCTTTGACATTATCGTATTTATTAATTGTTTATCGTTCAATAAGTGATACATTAGTATTGTTTTGCATTTATAGTTTTCTCTCAACATTAATAATTATCGTGTAAGGCTTTGCCGCATAGTAAACAAACCTTCTGGGCGGGCCAAGTTGAGTTTAAGCCGAAAAGTAGGCCTCCCCACGCTGTTTGACCTTGACCTTGACCTTGTTTACTTAGACATTATTTTTCACCTTATTATCAAACGGTGAAATTTTGTTAGAGTATTCCGAATGTGTTGGAAAGTTTTATAATCTATGTTTGAAACATGATTTTTCGTTCTTGTTAGTTTTTAACACTTTTCAACATAGTTGAAGAGTGTTAATGAATTCGGTTTTTCTGTCTGTCTGTCTGTCCGTGCTCTAACTCCCGAAAATATATTTGAATTGTCATGCCATTGATTATGTTATTGAAGTTTATTATGGCATGTTCGGCATTGAAAATGAAGTGTGTAGCACTTACAGTTTTTTTTTACAGGGACACTCAAAACAATTCTGTTACATTACAGTCTGTGGGGAAAAATCATTTGCGGTTTATTTTAATGATGTTACACAATTTGAAACTGATGTATATCGCTGAGGTGCACTAACAAGAGGCTTTACTATAGAATATTGTGTGCATAGCATACGTATAGTTCGTTTACAGGGACACTCATAAGAATTCCGTTACATTACGGTCGATGGAGAAAAACCGTTTGCGGTTTATTTTAATAATGTTTCACTATTTCAAACATTTTGAAATTGATATAAGGTGCATTATAAGAGTCTCACTATAGAATATTCTGTGTTCATTCGTCGTTCATTTACAGCTACACACAAAAGAATTCGGTACTGTCTGTTAACAATAAGTGCCTTTTCGGTTGCTGAACGCGTTTTTAAATTTAACTCATTTTTTTGGCTATTATTTGGTGTGTATAAATTCTAAAGATGATATACAGGGCAGCACAAAAGTTTTCGAGTACACTTCCGTTTATGGATGGAAATTCAAGAAGGGAATTTTAAACTGTGCTATACGCTTTTCCTAACTGAACTAAAATTTAGTATTCTATGTAGTATATATACAAATCTATAGATTATATACAGGGCTGCACAAAAGAGTTCGGATATTTTTCCGAATAGTGTTGGTAATTCCTGAAATTGTGTTTTTAAATAGGTTATGCGTTTTCCAAATTATTTACTTCGATATCATCTTTCACCTTATTAAACGGTAAAGATTTGTAAAAATATTTTGGAAGTATTGGGAAATGTTACATAATCTATGCTTGACGCATGATTTTTCGTTCTTTTTGAATGTAGTATAAGAAAATAAGTATAATTAAGCACTTTCATGTCTATGAATATTTCGCAATGAGGCGCATTGTTGAGGAAATTAAAAAAAAAATCATTTTTTCAAAAATACTGAAAATGATGGATGAATGTCAGCCAGCGTTAAATCTGAATGTAATTTGAAGTGACCAGTCACGAAAAACCACTGACCGCATCGTTATGTCCACTTATTTTGGACATGTAAAATGTAGGGCATTGTAACTTCGCGACGGATTTTTGATTGTTTTTTTTAAAATGTCCAAAACTTATGTTTTTTAACAATTTAACTGTTTTATGCATGATTTGTTTTTAAATGGGTGAAAAACATATTTTGCACTAAAGCCTGTTCTCAAATCCGAACAGGCTACTTTAAAGGGAAAATGGACGTTAAAATTGAATTTTTTTATTTTTCATCATAGATATATGAAATTTTGTGCATAGATACATTTCAGCTTTTTTACCGGGTTAAAGTTATAATAAAAGCAAAGATTCTATTGAAAATCTTGAATGGTATAAAAATATTCCACCGCACTTCAAAGGACTTGGGGTAACAGCACTTGTGAAAATGGAAAGCAGCTTATATTGATTTATTTTCTCCTCTCGTTAATTTTTATAGTATTGGCAGTAATTCTTATTTATTATTATTTTTTTTGTTATCAACGTTATTAAAAACGGAACTAACTTTTCAGAAGAAAATGACCAAAATTTCGCAAATTATATTGCAAAAAATAAAGTGACTTCAGTATTTCTTGAGAAAAATGTACATTAAACTACACATACACAGAAAAAAGAAATAAAAATAATTCCTTACTGATTATAAAAAATACGAATCTAGTTTATTTTTATAGGTTTCACGTTAGTGAGAGTAAATTTGAAAGTGTTAGTTTGTAAAACGGAAAATAACCGTGCTTAAAACTGAAAATAGTTTGGGGAAACGGAAAATTTCAGTCTGAAACAACCATTTCAGTTTCCTAAACAGAACATTTCAGTTTCCAAAACAGAGCATTTCAGTTTCCAAAACGGAACATTTCGGTTTTCAAATCTGAACATTGCAGTTTCCAAAACGGAACTTTTCAGTTTCCAGAACGGAACATTTCAGATCCGTGAAAAAACGGAAAAGATATGGCAACTCTGCTGCCAGTACCTTTTCCGTTTTCTCACGGAGTTTATTTTTACAGTGTAAGTATATAGAATACTTTAAAAAAATTCTAATCTTAATATAATTTTAAGATTTAAAAAACAAAATTAAATTTTATAAACCTAATTTTAAAATGCTCCTCGCGTCTTAATTTTAAAGACATTTCATAGATTTGATATTTGGATCACTTAAAAGTATATTACAAACAAATCTGTGTAACAGTTATTTAAGCCCCTGAATAGTTAATTTATGAGAGATTTTTTTTCTGAATTGCATTCCGATTTAAATCAAAATTTAGCGTTTTAATAAGTTATAAATCAAATTTAATTATCTTAACGAAGTCTAATTGTAAAATGCATACACATCAGTTTCTTTGTAAACAGTATCAGGATTCTTCCTTATCAAAATCCTGAATTTTAAACGAAAATTAAGACGCATGGAGCATTCAAAAATCTAAAAATCGTGTAAAATCTGTATTCAGAAAAATAGGTATAAAGTTTACTAAAGCACCGAAAAATTGATTGTGTACATAATTCAAACGCTTGTAACCTTGCAAAAAATGATCACAGCTGCATGCAGTTTTTCTCAAATGGTTCAATGCAAACTGAAGAATAATAATACACACAAAAATAAATTTCGATTTTTGGGTCAATTTTTGATCAAATAAAGGTCCACGGTCCCCTTAACCCTTTCAAGGGCGGTGTTTGCAAGTCGCGAACGCTTAATTTTAATTCCAAACTGCCAAGTGGCACCCAGAAATTTTTAATAAAATTTTACTTTTATAATATTCGCAATGAAAAGCTTTTAATGATTTTCAAATGGATTTGTTCGTAAAATCTGGTGTCAATCAAATATTTCAACATTTTAGTAAAAGAAGTACTTTGCCCTTGAAAGGGTTAAGACACATTTTTAAATTCATTTTTGTAAGGAAACGCATGTAGTTGGCAGGTATTCTTTTTAAATAAACTATGTAATCGAAAGACGTTTTTCCATTTTTTTGGTAAAGGCAGAAGATCTGTCTGAAAATATTGTCAAAGTCGGCGCACAGTGGGGCGTTTTGACGATCTAGGTGGACAAAATTATTGCGTTGGAGTTTAGTTAGGTTTTGCTTATTTTTCGAATGTATCACTAATAAAGTTTAACAAAGCTCAAACAGTGATAAGTATTTGGTTTATTTAATTATTTATATTATTATTATTATTATTATTATTATTATTATTTATTAAAATTGATTAAAATTGACTAACAAGATTTGAACAAAACATGCATACTAACACTCTAAGTTAATATAACTTAATGATTAAATAATAATTAAAATAATAATAATAATAAGGTTTAAATGGTCTACCACGGTGGTTTTTATTTAAGATTTTTTCGTTTTCTATTGTTTGAATAACGCAATCCGGTAGGTAAAAGGTTCATTGAAACCAGGCGGAATTGTACTGATAAAAACGTTGTCTATTTCTTACCGATTTAGACCATTTTTGTTGAATTTGAAAACAAAATGTCCGGACACGTGATTTCAGGCTCTTAAAAATGTCTTCAGTTATCTGAGGATCCCCCAGTTTTTCCAACAAAAATGAAAGGACAGTTTCGAAATTGCTTTCCTTTGGGTTGGAAACCCATACGTCAACAACAGATTGCTTAGAAATGTGTGTAGTCATGCTGAAAAAATAAAAGCTTTAAAATAAAAACATTTTAAAAATTAAGCTTTTATGTTTTGTGTGACTCTGTAAAAAATATATATGCTACCTAAATTATTTTCAGTTAAAAAAAAATGCTGTTGTGTAAATCAATAACTTATATAAATTTTATTGAATTTGAAATAAAATTTTTGCCTGTAGACGGTGATTTATCAGAATTATTTGTGTGGCCCTTAAGAGAAATATAATTGCTGCTCACTTTATTTTCACTTTATAAGATGGTATTGTGCATCTCGATAATCTAGATTAATTTTGTTGAAATTGAATTAAAATTTGTGTTTATAACTAACAATCTTTCCACAATCTTTTGTGTGTCCCTGTAAAAAATACATAATTGCTACGTTCCTCAAATTATTATCTAATTAAATTATCATGTAAAATACACATGCAAGTCAAGTTTCAGCTCAATCCGATAATTATAAGTGGATTAAAATTTATTTTCAAGATTTAAACTAAAATTTGTGTAGCCCTGTAGACACAGTATAACTTCTACTTTCCTCAAAGTACAATAATATTGTATTGTCATTGAAACTACACATGTATTGAAAGTTTTCGATTAATGGAATAATTGGAAGTGGTTTAAAATTAACTTGCAAGGTTTAAACTAAACTTTTGTGTAACCCTGTAGAAATAGTATAACTTCTACGCTCGTCAAATTATAATAATATTGTATTATCATTAAAACCACACATGAATTCAAAGTTTCAGATCAATCGGATAATTTAAAGTGGTTTAAAATTGACTTGCAAGATGTTCACTAAATATAATACATACACTGAAAGTTAATATAAAGCTGGTTTATTGATAAAAACTTTACGATTCCCAATCTTTCGCAGGCGTTTTCTTAAATTTCCAATACTTTAGGAATAACACTTTTATTTAAAAAAAATCTTATTGCTTAATAATGCTTAATAATGTATTAAAAGTCAAGATAAAGTTTGTCAACAACAACACGAATCATCCAAAAACACAATTTCTGAAAAAAGCACTTAAACTGGGTTAATGTCGCTTATTTTCAAACAACAGTTGGTTAAATCTTACCTTGACTAATATGTAATATATTTTCAGTGAACTCGTGCTTTCACATTAAACAGAATAGTTAAGACGTGCTTTCGAACTTAGGGAAATAAATGCAACCGTTGAAACACCCTCAAACCAATTCCGCAAATGTTTTCTTTACGGTCGTAATTAATCGACACCACGAATTTTTTCAACAAAAATCGAACGGATCTCGACAAAAGAGACATTCAGCTACCAGAATATGCGGTCTTGTTAAATTCCGAGAATATCGGAAAAATGAATTTTGTCCACCTAGATTATCAAAACGCTCCACTGTGCGGCGTTTTGAACCGAATTTCCGACGTTGCAGCACGAGAAAAGTTTTAACCTTGTCACGTGACACGAGTCGCTTATAACTCGACAAGTAATTTATTTATCAAACAATGCAAAACTCATTTCGACTTCAAATTGCTTCAATAGTTAGGCCTGCCAATATTATGCCTTTGCCTTTAAAAATGAGTCGGAAAATGTGTCAGAAAGTTTCGCATTGTTGAACAGGTCATTTTAGAACCAGAAAAAAAGATTTAAAATGGATCATCAAGAAAAAAATAACATTAAAATTAAAAACAAGTTAGAAATTGTACGTTAAACGTGACGAATGAGGTGCGTTCGTTTTATAAATAGTTTCACAATGTAAAAAAAAAAAAAAAAAAAAAAAAAAAAAAAAAAAAAAAAAAAAATATCAGCCTCATTATTTTAGTGAAATGAATTATAGGAGCGAAATAAGCATGTCTCTCTCTCTCTTTTTTTAGGTGCGTTCGTAATTATATAAATACGTAGCACCTATAGTCGTCGCTTGGTCCGTCCGTCTGTCCGTCCGTCTGTCTGTCTGTCTGTCCGCATATAACAACGCAAAAACTACCCAACCAAATGGTTTGCAATTTAAAATATATTATCTTTGCAGAATTTTGTCGAGACATTTCAAATTTTATTAAAATCGAATCAAAACTTTAGGAGATATTAATAAAAATATTTATTAAGAAATTTGATTTTTTTTTTTAAATCGGTGCTTTTAGGTAGATTTCATAAGAAATACTACCTATTACATTCTCACCTAAGTTGGAAATTTTGAAAAATTTTTGCAGATCTACGCCGATCATGACTCCCAGAACCCAAAACCACCCCCAGTTCAAAAGTTTATCTATCTATCTATCTATCTATCTATATCTATCTATCTATCTATCTATCTATCTATCTATGTCACTTTTTTCTGACCACGATAACTGGAAAAATTCTGCATTAATCTTTTACAAACTGATACATAAAATCAAGGGGCATAAAATCTCGGTCAAGTTCGTTAATGGGCAAAATCAAACCAAAGGGGGGAGGGTGAGGGGGCTTTTTGTGAAAACAGAAAAAACCCCATAATTTCTTAATTATTATACGTATCGAATCCATTTAAAGTTATTAATACTTCTAGGAGAAGGGCCGAAAATTTATGTATGACAGATTTTTAATATCATTAAAAATGGCTCCAAGGGGGGGAAAAAAGGGGGGTTTTAGAAGAAAAAAAATCATAGCATCGTCAATTCACAAGATATCAAATCCGCGTAAATTTATTATTAATCCTCTTAATATTATCTAAAACTTTTATATTGACAAGTTTTTTATAGGACCAACCGTTATAGCAAAAAAAAATTAAAAACAAAAAAAAATCCCTGCCGGCTCCGCCTGCAAACAAGTTATTTTTCGAAGTAGGCGGTTCCAACTCCCGCATCTTTTCGAAACTGATGCATAAAATCAAGGGGCATAAAATCTCGGTCAAGTTCGTTAATGGGCAAAATCGAACCAGGAGGGGGGGAATGGGGGGGGGCTTTTTGTGAAAACAGAAAAAAACCCATAATTTCTTAATTATGATACGTATCGATTCCGTTTGAAGTTATTATTACTTCTAGGAGAAGTGCCGAAAATTTATGTATGACAGATTTTTGATATAATGAAAAATTGCCTTAAGAGGGGGGGGGGGGGGGGGGAGGGGGGGGGGTTAGAATAAAAAAATGCATAACTTCGTCAATTCCCAAGATTTCAAATCCGCTTAAATTTATTATAAATCCTCTTAATATTATCTAAAACTTTTATATTGACAAGTTTTTTATAGGACCAACTGTTATACCAAAAAAAAAAAAAAAATTAAAAACAAAAAAATCCCTGCCGAATCCGCCTGCAAACAAGTTAGGTTTCGAAGTAGGCGGTTCAAACTGCCGCATCATCGTAAAAAAGGTCATTTCTTCCGCAATTCCCGACAAACAGGCGCCCCACGGTCTGCGTCTTCGAAATCTACCTGTGCCTGTAGGCCGAGCCGTCAGGGATTTTTTTGTTATAGGAGCTTCCGATGGATGTTAAATCGTCAAGCGAGCGAGATACTTATTTTATTACAGAAATTAATCTGCAGACGATATAATTCATTTCACAGAATTAAAAATCATCAAGATCTGAATATTTATATAACTAGCTGATACATATATATCTGAATATTTATATAACTAGTTAAGATATTTGTATGAACAGTGTCATAAAATATATACTTAACTAGCTGTTTAACCCGTTCTACGCACGGGATATCATGAATTTAATTCTAAAACGTGCGTACGAACGCACCTCGTTTGTAACGTTTGACGTACAATTTCCAACTTGTTTTAATTACGTATGCCACGTTTACAAATGCGATTTTTTTTTAACCATGGAAATCTTGCTTTGCGAATGATTACCTCCATGGTTTAATATTTTTATGACTCACGATGAATGAATCTTTTGTGTTTATTGACTCTAATGGATTGAGATATTCGGCTGTTAACCTAATTTCCAATGAAGTTATCTCAGAACCTATACATATTTGAATGTAACTCATCTCTCAAGCAAATAATTTTTTTGAACGCTCTTTCTAAAAATGTAACTTTTATGCAATTTGATTCAAAAAAATAATTTTGATTAAAAATGGCCGCTTGGCATAGGAAAAAAGATTGGGTTAGTCCGTATTTGTTTTCCTCAGTCACATGACTTGCGCTTTTATTATATAGATTACGTACGATAGGATTTAACAGAATAAAGAAAACTTTCATTAATAAATTTTTAAGTTTTGATTCGATTTTCATAAAATTCGAAATGACTCGACAAAATTCTGCAACGATTCTATTTATTAAATTTCAAATCATTCAGTTGGGTAGTTTTTGCTCTGCTATATGCGGACAGATGGACGGACCACAGACGACGACTGTGGTGCTATACGTATTTATATAATTACGAACGCACCTAAAAAATTACATTTACTACAAAATTATAAAACGAACCTCCTATGAGATTTACCAGCAATATATTTTTTTTAATTTTAGTTATTAAATGGTTTTTGTGATAATTTAAAAAAGAGGTAACTCAGATAAAGTATAGAAAATTAAAACCAACATTTTTGCATACTTTTTTTTTTTTTTTTAATTCATTAGCAGAAATTCTTCTAGAAAATCTCTATAATAAAACCGTATGTCATGTGACTGTCCTCAACAGTTCCGGGATGCCGCTTCACTTTTTCATATGCCAGGCAGCCATTTTTATTCAAAATTATTTTTTCTAATAAAACTGCATAAAAGTTACATTTTTAGAAAGATCGTTCAAAATAAATTAATATTTGAGAGATGACTTACGTTCAATTATGTATACATTCTGCAATAACTTCAGTTTCAATTAGGTTCGCTGTTCAAATTCTCTATCCATGAAAGTAAACAACAACAACAAAAAAAAGATTCATTCGTTGTGAACGTTTAAAATATTAAACCATGAATTTTTGGACCGCTGCCTGGTGTAAAAAAAAAATAATCAGCACCAGTGAGACAGTCAAAGTTTACCATAATTCTGTTCCATACAACTCAACTTCCTTCGGATCTTTTCTTGATGTAAGTTGAACTCCGTGGTTGAACTCATGTAATAATATTTAATGGATCAAATTTCGAAACAAATTGTCAGCTTTTATTTTTCGTGTGTATTAATTAGAAACGATATTTTAATTTTGAAATCAAATGTTTTGATTTATGATAATATTTCTTATTTATCTATTTTCTATTTTAAAGAAAAATGTGAACGTCATGTATTTTAAATTGGAACAGCTGTCACGGACGCACCAGGGTTGGCGGAATTTTTGTTTTGCGCCATTTTGGCGAGAAAATCCCATTTTCAGGTACCTATTAGAGATTACTAAAACAGCATATACTTTTATTTTATTATGAAATAGTTTATTTTATATTAAAAACACACACACAATGATTAATTTATTATAAAGTGGGTTAAGCAGTTTTTGTCAAGAAAGATGAAATACATAACAACAAAAAATATGCGAAATGCTACCACGATCGCAAAAGTTCTTGATTTGTCTATTAGATTTTTCCGGTTTGGCGAAGGATTAAGGAAAAAAATAAATTATGAATAAAAATAATTTGTTACAATGCTTAACATACATTTAAGGGCGACCAAACTGGTCGCCAGTGACGGCTAGTAAAATAAATAACGTTCAGATTCGCAAAATCTGTAATGGCAAATAAACTATATTTTTGCATAAAATTTGAACTGTGTAGCTTATTTATCATTACATACCTTGAGTATGTGCTATTAAATGTTGTTATTGAATGCACAAAACTAACTCGATTTGTTTATTAAAATATTTTATAAGCCATTATATTTACTGTAATCACTTTTATTATATACAGGGTGTCCGAAAAGTCTGGAAACAGTCGAATAACTCGAGAAATATACATTGGATTAAAAAACGGAAAAATGCATGTTCAATAGTTTTGAAAAATCTATTGAGGGGTATCAAAGTTACCCACCCCCCAACTTTGCCCCCTGGGGCAAAAGGGGGCAAGTTTGAAATCTTAAATGATACCCCCACCCCCTTTTTTTTATTGCAGATTCGGATTCTACGGTAAAAAATATGTAACTTTTGTATTTAACATTTTCTTCGAGAAAGCGTAGATGGAGTTGTAATCTAGTAAAATGCAGTGAGAATCGTTTCCATTGAAAAGTCTGAAAACAGTCGAATAACTCGAGAAATATACATCGGATTGAAAAACGGAAAAATGCGTGTTCAATATTTTAGAAAAATGGAAACTGTTATATCCCTAAATAGATTTTCTAAAATATTAAGCACGTATTTTTCCATTTTTGAATCTGATGTATATTTCTTGCGTTATTCAACCGTTTCCTTGACTTTTCAATGGAAACGATTCTTACTGCATTTTACTCGATTACAGCGCCATCTACGATTTCTCGAAGAAAATGTTCAATACAAAAGGCTGTTTTTTTCCCCCGTAGAATCCGAATCTGGAATAAAAAAGGGGTTATCATTTAATATTTCAAATTCCCCCCCCCCTTCTGCTTCAGGGGGCAGAGTTGGGATGGCAACTTTGACATCCTTAAATAGATTTTTCAAAAATACTGAACATGCATTTTTCCGTTTTCCAATCCGACGTATATTTCTCGGGCTATTCAACCGTTTTCAGACAATTCTGACATCCTGTATATGTATTTTATTTTATGATATATTCACCAATCACAATGATTGCTTTAAAATAATACAGATAAAGCATTGTATTTTACTTACTACTTGTTTGAGCAATGTGTGAGATATATTAATGCGAAAACATATGAGTCAGTACAGGATAAAGTGAATATGAACTTATAATACATACACAAACACACGAAAAGAAATACAAAAACACAAATTATAATAATCTTACAAATTTATGAGAGATTTATAGCACAGTAGTGCTTTAGGCTGTTGTTCAGTCAACTTCCCATTTTCCCTCGCTAATGTTAAACCTATGGGAGTGGAGTGCATTCGTATGTGTTTAAAATATCTCCCCAGGAAATTAATATATTTAACTTATGTTTTCTGTGTACACTTCTTAGGAGCTGTACATACATAACGATATCAACTTTTCGGTAAATTTAAAGTACAGGGTGATTAAAACTTAAAACTAAAGTTTCATTTTCAAAAGGCTGTAAAAAAAGAACCACTGGTCAGAATAATGACCTGATATTTCTTCTGATTATACGTGAAAGCAATGAGAATTTGTTTTGCGAAAGAAAAAAACAGTTCATAAGTTGACCTATAGATGGCGCTGTACTCGTCATAAGATGCTAATTATAAGACGTGACATGTTGTTGTGGCACTCTTTGTTCAAAGCCTATCCACCCCGACAAGGTGGTGCCACAGAGGATAGGAAAAAATCGGTTTTGGCATTTTCTATGCATATCTGTCAACATGTCTATTAAAAAAAAACCTTACAATTTTCCCGACATACTTCAATGTGCATCTTTAAAAATATAATATGTAGTACAAGAAGTTTATGAAGGCATCTATCTGGTAAGGTAATATATGGTTTGATACAAAATCTACTGATAAATACAAAAATATTAATCGAGTAATTGTTTAAGTTAAAAAAGAAAGTCAAAGACATAAGTCTAAATAATATTGTGCACTGATAATTTTTTGATATACTTTATATAGGCTGATTTAGTTTTTTACATTTCTTCATAGCAATCTTCTCACATGCATTATTAAAATATTTTGTAAGTAAAAAAAAAAAAAAAACTTCAATTTATTTTTGCATTCAGCATTGCTGTGAGAAATTTTTAAAATACACAGCATGACTAAAAATTCCGTGGCATAGAATAACGTATTGTGAATTACTATTTGGTTGTTGTGACGTATCATATTGCTAATCACACTCATCTTTGTAACATAAACATAATGTTTGCATCAGTTTTATTCTTTTACTCAAAAAGTAACCTATTTGAAGAATCATTTCAAGTTTTACCAAAAAACCTTACAATCTTACCTGTCATCTTTACAACCTTACATTTTGACCCAAATCCTTACATTGTAAGGTTAAACCTTACAAGTTGGCAGGTATGTCTATGGTTTTTGGCCGAGGGACTTAATTAAAAACAGTTTTTTCCTATCCGCTGTGGCACCAGTCGAGGTGGATAGGCGTTGAACAAAGAGTGCCACAACAGCATGCACGTCTTTTAATTAGCATATTATGTCTAGTACAGCGCCATCTATCGGTCCACTTTTGAACTGTTTTTTTTCTTTCGCAAAACAAATTCACATTGCTTCCTGTAATACTCAGATGAAATATCAAGTCATTCTAACCAATGGTTCTTTTTTTAGAACCTTTTGAAAGTGAAATTTTAATTATAATCACCCTGTACTTAAAATTTAAGGATTTTTTTTATTTTTTAAGGCACTTCGTCGGCATCTGACCTCTGCTTTCTAATGGTGAAAACTGTATTTCAATAACTATATTTGGTAATGAGTCGTGCTTTTAAGTTTTCCCATAGGTTAACATGGGATTTCGTGGTCGGTGAATTTCAGTGAAGCGTCCCCTTAAGAATGTACTGCCCATGATCAAACTTAATTATCAAACAATAAGTTCAAACAGGGTGCTTACCTTTCTTTCTTGTTTTATGATTCTTTTTGCAGTGTTGTCGATCTTTGGATCGCCGCTCTCGTGAACGACCTCTGATGGCGGGCAGAGCTGTTACCATATCCACGGGCTGAAGGCTGCGGGGTGGTGGAACGCTGATGGACCTCAACCTCTGGTGATCCCCTGATGGAGGGAGCACCCACCCCTCCGAGGGGGGTCCTGAGCATAAAAAAGTCACCGATATTTGTTGCTGGTCCGCTTTGGGCGATTCTGGAACAACTTCGGGCTTTTTGGTAGCGCATAGGCTTTTGAAACCCTTTTCTTGTTTGGCGATGGTCAGCACGAAGCTCTTTTTAACGACGAACTGGGTTGAGGATTCGTCGTTTTGTACCTCCGGGGAAGTTGGATTGTGGACTACTACATTCACTGTCATCCCGTTCGTACAACTGTTTTCGTTTTTTAGTTCGTTTGCGAGCTTTTCAGAGCTATCTTCTAGCACACATTCAGTATTTGGAGATACGATGTTATTGCTGTTGACATCTAAAGCGTTTTGGTTTTCTGATTTGGATTCGGACATTGGTGTATCAGAATCATCTTCGACGTCCATGGAGTTCTCTGCTTTGTTCTTTTTGTATTTTTCTATTAGATCTATTTTGCCAAAACGAACTGTCTTTTTGGGCTCAGATTCTTTGTTCTCATTTGACGAGTCTCTTAGTATACTAGATAACGAGACGTCTTGAGACGCTTTTGACTTTTCGGAAATAATTACTGGCAAAGGATTTAACAGATTTTCGTCACAGCCTGTATTACAGTTGATTATATCGTCTTTTAATAAATTTATGTCCTCGGTTGATAAATCGTGACTATTACAGTTTACCGAATCTAGAGTAGAATAATCTGGCGTGTCGATATAAAACGGTAAAGATTCGTCGTTTTCTGTTGTTTCAACTTGCTTTGATTCATGTAACTGTTCTTTATTTTGTGAGGTTTTATTCGTGTTATTTATGTTGTTATTTTTCACAATTTCTTTATCAATATCTGTATTTTTGTTTTTGTTATTGGTACTCGAAGGCATCGCTTCTTTGTGTATTTCAGCCACAGCTATTACAGACTGTGCATTAATGCTGTTTTGTGTTTTAACCAAGGCTTTCTCGTTGTTTTTCAGGTTATTTATTTTTACAGAATGTATAGCTCGGTTTTCAATCTTTTTATCTTGGTTACGACCGTTGTATGTTTGGTTTCTCCTCGGCGGCTTAAGGTTTGCTGCAATGACCTCATTGACTGAATTAACACTTTCACACAACTTCTCCCCGTTAGGGTTAAGATTTACATCACCGTTTGTCTCTTTGAACAACGCAATCGCTATCTGGGGTTTTGGCGCCATGCCTTTCTTTCTCACAACTTTAGCTGGAGTTTTGAATACCTCTTTATTTTCTTCCAATAATTTACCACGCACGCTGGTATCATTTTTGATTTCGCAATACAGTTCTTCCTCGATGATATCTTCCTCGCTACCTTTTTTACTTGTTTTGCACTTACGGGGTTCCAGAGAACACCTCGTGGAACACATCTTGTTCTTATGTTTCCCGTCCGATCCATCAACAATTGTCCTACAATCACCATTTCTCGTTCTGGAACTCGTTCTTTTGCTGTTGCTTCCAGTAACAATTGTTTTTCCGAACACATCTTGGTTGTTTTTTACAGGATTCCTCGATTCCCTCTCCCTTTTCCTTCCTCTTAGCCAGCCTGTCCTGCAGGGCGGACTAGAACTTCTGGTTTGGCCATTTTCAAAATGGTTTCCAGGAGCTGTGTGGTACCCGACAGTCAGGCGGTCGCAGCTGACTCCTCTGACTTCCGAACGACTGCGGCGATGCGGTTCGGTATTGATGAGGCCTAAGTTGCTGAGGTTAGTTTCACTGCGCTGCCGGGTAAGTCCCAAGATGCTTTTTAAGTTTATGCATTCGGTGGCAACAATAGAAGGTTTTCTGACTAAACTGGATTCCTGCAAGTAAAAAAAAAAAAAAAACTTTAAGTTAAGAAATAAAGATGCATTTACATAAAAAATATAACAAATTATAACACATTGTAATAATATATTTATTTCAATTTCTAAAAGGCGTAAAATAAAAACTTTATAAACAGTAAAATAAGTTTTATTAGACTAAGTGACATGTTTCGGCTCCATCGGAGTACGTTTACTTCTAGTTAACGTTTTACTTTGCGTTTTAGTTTATTCCATGGAAGTAAAAAATAAAAAAATAACGTGCATAATTTGAAAAAGTACGTGAAAAAATAAATGATGACGTTTCAAATAATAACTTCATGGACCGTGCAATTGTAGAATATTCTTAATTGATTGGATAATGGCTCCGATGGTGCCGAAACAGTCCAATAAAACTTATTTGACTATCGAGGACAGAGCTATCGAGGAAATCATGAAAAACAGAGCATAGCAGCGCCACCTGTTGGGCGGTATACATCCAAACCAAAGAAGGATCTACTTATGTCAAGGTCTAGTATAATATAAAGTTTGATGAAGTTCCGTGCTTTACACTGAGAAAAATGACACTTTCAAATCTGAGGAAATCGATGTTTTCATTTTGTTATGAAACTTTTTGTTTCAAATAGGAAGATTCAATGCTTTCCATTCTGAAATACCAGAAATACTCGGAATAGTGAAACAGGGACATACTCAAAACTGCGCACATAGAGGTCAGTTCATACTCATTTTTGAAGCATGGACATACTCAAAAAGGATTAGAATCAGTTCAAACTCATTTTTGAAACATGGAAATACTCAAAAAATGAGCACATAGAAGTCAGTTCATACTCATTTTTGAAACATGGACATACTCAAATAGGAGCACAGGATATTTTATTCTTGAGTGTGTGCATGTTTTCAAAAATGAGTCTATACATGTTTCAAACTTGAGTCATTTTGATTAGGATCCATTTTGACTATGTGTCATACTCAGATTTGAGTATTTTCTGCTCAGTTTTGAAAATGTCGTATTTATTGTGTAGTTCTTCAGATACAGCTATCGCGGAAATCGGGATAAATACAGCATAGCAGCGTCACCCGTTGCGCGATTTACACCAAAACCTACTCAGAAACAACTTACGTCAACGTCTAACTGAATTTGAGGTTTGATGAAAATCCGTGCATTAGTTCTTGAGATAGAACTATTGCGGAAATTGTGCAAAATGGCGCCACCTTTCGGACGTTTACATAAAAAAAACTAATCAGCAGCAATTTATATCAAGGTCTAACTGAATCTGAAGTTTGGTGAAATTTCGTGCATTAGTTCTTGTGATAGAGAACCCACAAAATTTGCGTCATATACACACAGACAAGACAGATATTTTTTACACTGTAAAAAAAAAAAAAAAAACAGTGTTTCTTATTTTATGAAAATATACTATAACCATGAAAGAAAATATAATATAATCTTCTGAGTTATCCGAAATTCTGAATAGCGTGTTCCATTGTCTTTTGAATCCCCAGAAACCAATACATTTCTAAAATGTAAAGAATTACTTATAAAAACAAAGTATTTTTTGCTGTCCGTATTTTTCAGAAACGTTTCCGAAGGGTTTTTATAGTGTATTAACGAGTGTCCTCAGCCTAGAAAACCTGTTTTTCGAATGCTATCCATTCTCAAGTAAACATTTTCATGCTCAAAAAATATGTTTAACAGACAAACATTCAAAACTAACAGCGTTAACAATAACATTAAAATTAAGATTATTCCTTTACTCTTTCATGTATCAATTATGCGGCTGAAAACGTTCACTTAAGAATGGATGACATTCGAAAAACAGGTATTTCAGGCTGAGGACATTAATTAATACACTATAAAAACCCTTCAGAAACGTTTCTGAAAAATACGGGCAGCGAAAAATGCTTTGTTTTTATAAATAATTCTTTAAATTTTGGAAATGTATTGGTTTCTGGGGATTCAAAAGACAATGGAACATGCTATTCGGAATTTTGGATAACTCAGGAGATTATATTGTATTTTCGTTCGTGATTATAGTATATTTTCATAAAATAAGAAACATTGGTCTTTTTTTACAGTGTAAAAACAAGCAAATCGTGTTCAAGACCTTCTAAAACGTGTAAATCCGTCAAAAATTTTCATGAAACCAATACTTTCTTATTGTAAAGATAGAATAAAATAAAAAGTACAGCAGCTCTAAGATTGTGCACCGTTAAAAAAATTTCTGTGAAATTACAGAGAATCTACTGGTAATCTGTTATCTTAAGTCTTATGTAAAATTACAGAGATTAGAAAAACAGGGATTCTGTTAAATAACAGAAAAATTATTCGGAAAATTTACAGTCTACATTAAAATTTTCTGTTGAAAAAATCTTTATTATTATTATAAAAATGACACAAAACGACGATTCTACGCCAGCTGTGGATGCTGTTAGAATTACTTTAATGAATTCTAATCGCTGTAATGCAGCACTTAATTTTTACAAGAATCAGCAGTTCTAAGATTCTGTTGTACTAATCGCCGTAATTCTTAATCGTATCTCCCCCCTATCCGCAGATTTGTACCGGGTGATCCAAAAGTCAGGACGAAGTTTAAAAATGAATAATTCGAAAACGAATCAAGATACAAAGATACGGTTTATACCAAACGGATGGAAAAGAAACCTGGTTTTGTGTGGCAACGAAAAAATAGTTCTGTTGGCGACCAAAAGATGGCGCTATAGTGTTTTATTGTACCAAAAGATGATTTACAAATGAAAAAAATGTTGACAACTTACAAGTCAGCTTAATTACAGTTAATTAGTACTACAGTAAATGTTCAATGTGCTGTCCATCATTCAGAAGTACAGCTGTGAGACGAGGCACCACACCGTTTACAGCATTTAGTAGCGTTTTTTGCGTTATTCTTGCGTTATCTTGCAGAAATCCGACAGCGCTATCTGTTGGTCGCCAACAGAACTATTTTTTATTTCGTTGCCACACAAAACCCGGTTTCTTTTCCATCAGTTTGGTGCAAACCGTATCTTTGTATCTTGATTCGTTTTCGAATTATTCATTTTTAAAGTTTGTCCTGACTTTTGGATCACCCGGTATTTCATGCATTACTTGCAAAATGTAAGACATTTTTTCTTCAGCAAAAGATAAATTATAATATATTTTAAATATACCTTTATATGAATAGTATGCATAGCTGCCAACTATTTCGCTTTTTTATTACTATAAAACGAAATATTCAGCAGCTATGTATATATATATACGTGTATAATGAAGGCTTAACAAATGCAGTCGCCAGGTTGCCATTGACAACCAAAATATTATAACGAGCTATACTGGAAGCATAAAAGTTGCAATGATCTAATGTTAATTCACTCGAACGACCGTTCACTCAATGATTATAAATCATAGAAAGCTATAAATAGGTGGTACTTTGAATAATAATAAAAGAAAATCCCTACATTGTACAAGAACATATGCCAGAGAATAAAATGGAAAAAGAAGGAAAATGCAGATTTTGAAATACTATGTCAGAAAAAGTATTTGTAAAATTCATATATAAGATAAAGTGCCATTAAGCTGATACTGATACCGTGGTCAGTATTTTTACCAAGTAATTTTTTTCAAATTATTTTCTTGATAGAAAAAAAAACCAGCTGGAAATTGTACGTGAAACGTGACAAATGAGGTGCGTTCGTACTATAGCTAGTTTTATAAATATTCAGATCTTGGTGCAATAGCTCTTATGCAAAAATGCATGAATACAAAATTTATTTTCATATTATAGATATTCATTTTATTGTATGAAATTAAGACTTTTACAAACAATCAATTACAATTCTGTTACATTAAAATTATATTATGCGCAAATATCCAATACAAGATAATGCAAAAAAAATCATCGTTATTATTTCACTGAAAAAATGAAATATATCGTCTGTTATTAGGATATGATTCATTTCCGTCATAAAATAAGTACATTTTAAATTGGCAACATTTTATCTTTTGTTGACAATGATTGAAAATTCCAATGAGAAACTTAGGCCTAGCTTTGAAAATTTCAGAACTTGAAATCCATATTTAGATTCTCTTTCCATTTAATGTCTATTTCTCCGGAAACATGTATCCAAAACTAGTCGTTGGGGGCCACCGTAATACTTACCCATCTTGTATACGTATAATGTACAATATTAAAATAAAAATGTGTAAACTACTTATAAAATGCATTGCAATTCAAATAAAATCGTGGCTTGATGACGTCATAAAAAGGCTCGATTACTGAATTGCTTGAAAGAGGTTTTTTCCTTATAACTCCAAAAATAATACTCCTATTAACTAGCGGTTTATTGCATCTGATTAAGCGTCAAATTTCCAATTAAAATATATATTTGAAGTGAAATTTGGATGAAATACAGGGTCATAAAAAATCGAAGAGTGTGGAAAATAGGATTACAAATATCTCGGCAACTCATTATCCGATCGACTTCATGTTTTATGCAAAATTTATGTTTTTTTATTGTCTTTTATATTTACTCCTTAAAATAAACAATTTCGAAAAATTTTATATACTACTTTACATACACTTTATATACATGATTATCATTTTTCGATAAAATCTGCCTCATCTGCAGATTTTATTGATACAGCAATTTTTTCTTATATATGTTTTATAATTATTTTCGTTCAGCAACCCTTCTCATCAGAACGACTATTTCGAGAGTCCGAAAAATAATGTTCCGGTTAATCGAGGTTATTGAAATGAAATAGGCTGCTTCCCATTATTACATACTAAGTACATACCAAATTGCAAGTCTCTATCTCAATTTGTTCGGGAGATAGAGCGTTTACAGACACACACACAGACACACAGACGGACGGCAAAATTTTTTTTCTAAAAATATGTTTTTCGGAATCCCCAGTGTCTGAAACGTGTAAATCCGTTAAAAAAAATTTTTCGATTTTCAAAACGATTACAAGACCTACGTAATAAGTAAAACGGCCGGTAGATGATAGGATTACTATAATTAAACAATTTTAGTATATGAATTCGGTTTTAAATTCACTAATACGGAAATAACATGACTCCATTTTAAGTAGAACGTAATCACCGCATGGCAACCTAAGAATCGTTACCTATCATGGGATATCATTGAATTCATTACGTATGGTAGGATTTAATAGAATGAAGAAAACTTTTATGAATATCTTTTTAAGTTTGGATTCGATTTTCATAAAATTGAATGAACACGAATCCTTACAATAAGTAAAATATTAAAATAATTACATAACATATTAAAATAATTACGTAAAATATTAAAATAATTATAAAAAAATAATAATAGTTAAAAAATTAGAAAAAATATTAAAAATAACAGTAAAGTAAATAATAATTAATGACTCAGTAGTAAATATGCATAATAACGATGAAATATCAACATGACTCGAGAAAATTTTGCAACGATTAGATATATTAAATTTCAAACCATTTGGTTCGGTAATTTTTGCGCTGTTATATGCGGACAGACGGACAGACTAGAAGACGACTGTAGGTGCTACGTATTTATATATTTACGAATGCACCTAAAACAAATGATGATAGTAAAAACCAATTAATTGTTTTTCATGATATTGCATACTTTTTTATTCAAACTTTGTAATGTATATTTAATTTTTTAGACTTATATATAATTGTGATATATTTCGTTGAGAAACTTAATTTATATTATCTATCTGAAATATTTATTAAACTCAATAGCAGAGTTATGGTCTCAAGACTATACTATAACTATGATCATGATTATCATTTTTCGATCAAGTCTGCCTCATCTGCAGATTTTATTGATGCAGAATTTTTTTCTTATATATGTTTTATAATTATTTTCGTTCAGCAACCCTTCTTCTCTACGCAACTCTGGTGAAAACATTTAAAATATGCCGCCTCATCTGCAGATTTCATTATTGCAAAAACTTTCTTATATACAGTAGACTCTCTCAAATCCGCACAGCTTGGGACTAGAGGTTGTGCGGATTTTAGAATTTGGCGGATTTATGGTCACTGTTTTGTTTACATTTTTTAAACAGTAATTTAACCATAGTAAAGCATTGGTAATTGTAATGAATCCTTACAATAAGTAACATATTAAAATAATTAAATAAAATATTAAAACAATTATAAAA